>VSWD01000010.1:38170239-39624614 GCA_033119305.1 Pinctada imbricata
GAGAGCGAATGGGAAAATGGCGAAACAACCCGATGCAAATTTCTGGCAAGAAAGTACATTTTTCCTGTCATTAGCATTCAACAAAATAAATGAAGAGTGTTACTATTTTAACGAATACAGTTATTATTATACAGACAAAGCTCTGGTAATACTTGTGAATCGCACCTGGATCGTTTGTTGTTGCTTTGAATGAAGTAGACGGTGTTCGAATTTGCCTCTTTCTGGGCGTGAAATGTTATATTCATTTTGATTGGATGATCTTTAGGAATATTGCCATTCCCAACCAATCAAATTCAATCTTTCAAGGCATCTACGGCAAATGTTTCAAAATGGAGTCGAAAAGTGTCGCATAATCCCTTTCGGCTTATTTTTCACAATAATTTGTCCAAAATGAGCGCTACAGAACCGCCTCCTTACCCAAAGGTGACTTACCCAGGCGCAACACCTGAGGAATCAACATATGGATCCCCCGAGTTGATGATGTTATGGCAAGCCATTAGCAACTGTGCAATTCCTCTTGTTCATCAACTCATTCAACAAAATCCCAAACTTCTCCATGAAAAAGGTCAATTTGAGTGTTTTAACAACTAAACTAGCGTAGTTATAAGAATGGCTATAGACACAGGGATTGTATTTCGACCAAATCGACTTGCAAAAACCTGATAATCTCTCAATTTTCCCAGAGGGGAACCGCTTGGTATCAATACTCTGTACTAGGCAGTTGGTAAATGAGTTCCCCGCAATATAATGTAAGATATTAAGGGGTATCGACAAACTGTTATTCGCCATATTGGATTTTTTAGTAGTGTGTTATTGAAAATCTTTCCTTACACCGAGTCATGGCTCCAACTTCAACTATTTTAATCCCAAGTATTCTCAACAGGTTGGGGAAGACTTCAGATCGAGCTGTAATAGCTTGATGAGGCTATAATAGCTAGAACAAGCTATTGCCTAATAACATTTTTCAATACAAAATTAAACTAAAATCAAAATTTTTGAAAAATATTTACTGATTCCATTTGTACTCGATATATATCAAAATTTTTTAAAAGACATACATATTCAAATATATACCGATGATGAGCAACAAGATTTTGAAAAAATGAAAACTTTGAGGTTCCTTATCTCCTCATCTGTTGGTATTTCAATAGGGGTTTCTATACAAAAGTTGTAGTATTTTATCAGTACTAGTGCGACTTGTAAACAAAATTTAATTATCATCAATTTTTTATTTTTTTCATAGGAAAAAAATAGTTTTACGATAGCTACATGGAGCTATTATAGCCCGATCGAACTATTATAGCTCGATCTGAAGTTTTCCCCAACCTGCTCAAACCCCAATAGCTACATTTTCCCATATTTTCTACAGAAAATTACATTAAGATTTTAACATTAGAAACTTTTTTAAATTCATGCACCGAACTGCACAGCTGTACCTCAGAAGAATTTATGAATAATTCTATAACTAAATACCTTAAGTAACATTACATTGATACTATATCTGCAACCATTTGTCCTTCGATTTTGAGTACAAGGTCTCATTATCATATAAATCTCTTGTTAATACAACACGGTGTCTTTTCGAACACGAGTTGTTACAGGTAGCCATTTTCACGTGCCGATCCGCCCCATCATAGGTAGAAAAAATAAACGATTTTTAAGTTCCTGGAGTAATTCACTAGAATTTCGACTGTTTGCGGTTCAATTATTAATTATTTACATGATATATATTAGAAAAGTGGGATAGTCATGTGAATTACAGGTGACAAATTACAAATGTGCAACATTCCGGGGATCCGCCCCTGGATTCATTTCTATCTTGATATGGCTACTAGCCCCTTGTGTGTAAAATGAAAATACCCGGTATTTTGAGAAAGTTATATAATGATCAAAATTGGAGGACAAATGTTTGTAGACATATGATGATAGTAACGTTTAAGGTAGGTTATAGTATTAATCATGAATCCTGCAAACCTGTAGCTGCGCAGTTCGGTGCACTAAGTTCAAATGGTTGTCATGTAAAAATATTGATGCAGTTTTTGTTTAAAATGATGGGAAAATGACGATGTTGAGGCAAAGAAAACTTAGTATTAAAATGGTTAAAATTTGAGTCTTAATTCTGCAAAACGACAGGTTTTCAAGTATGCTTCACGTCCAATCCAATAGGGCCGATAAAATTTTGTCGATACCCCTTAAATACAACCAACTTTCCCAATGCCGGGTGCTCAAACCGAAGAAAGAAAGAGATTCTTCCATGTGACTGTATACTATGCTGTTGTTCTTCCGAGTGTTATCAGTTAATATCATATAACCAAAATGTAACGTCGATTCTGATTGGCTGAAACATGAGTCATTATTTTCTGATAATGACTGCTGACGGAAGATAAAGACTCGGTTTGGTATTTGTCCTGATTTCAGTATTTACGGTAAAAATTTAGATAGTTATTTTGTTTAATTTTAAAAGTTTAGATACACATTTCACAAAAAAAGTGCTATTTATTGTTACAAATTATGTGTTCATATTGATTTGAATCATTATTTTAATCAATGTAGTCTTACAATTAGTTATATAATATAACAAATAAGGACTTGACCTCGGTCATTATGTCATTATAATAACATAATGACCTCGACCAAGTCCGTATTTGTATAATAACAGCATAGTAAATGGATAGTAAGTGGGAAAATCTCAAAAGAATCATGACTGGTCAGCTGGTATGTACAACGATTCAATTCTCAATGTTGGCATGACTCACACAAAGATTCTGTTAGGGATAAGCACCAAGGAATCCTGACTACATGTAGACTACAGCCAACTACATGTAGACTATTGATTGTATGAAAAAAAAACAAAAAAACATTGTATTTGTTTGTTAGTTAAGGTAGAGCATCCCTCAGGTCTCAGATGTTCATATTTCCTAAATAACAACTTTTAAATTTTTTTTCATTTCCATTTATTCAAAGCTTATGTTAAACCTGATATATGAACAAAATATAATTCTTGGTTTCTTGATTATACGGAGAACTTAGCAGTTTGAAGTTTAACATTGGACCCCATGGGAAAAGTAAAAAAAAATCCCTTTTAAAGGTGATAAGATGTAACTATAAAAGTTTCTTTTCCCAAAACCATATTAGTTTGATAATCTGAACAATATTCTGAAGAGAAAAAATAGGGTATCCAGGCAAAAAATCACCAGCAATTCTGATCTGAGAAATACTCTACCTTAAAAGAAATAAATAAACCCATTTATAGAAAAAAAAATTCCCTGGTCAGTTGTGTACTTACATGTATACATGTAGTAAAACATGAGACTTTTACCTCCTCCATTTCCAAATTTTCGACGAAAATCCAAAAAAACAAAAAAATAATAGATGGAGTGATGCTGAATTGTGTCTCGATACTATTTGCACAGTACATGTAGGGCTGCAACAATTAACTGAGAGTCGACAGTGGTTCTTGATTAACCGCAATTCCCGTTGACAATTCAATGCACGTTTTATGTATGCTGTAATAATAACCATGTAAATCTCAGTGATAATGTCTCACTAGTCGGTTAAAAAGCTCTGCAGAGCATATGTTTTTTGTTATACTTTACATCATTACATGTACATATTGCCGACTCAAAATATGACTTGACTTGACATGGTTACAATGGCACTGCCTATGTATCAAGCAATTTCCATTCATTTGAAAACAACTTATTAAGGAAATTTCAACAAAGATTACTGTTACAGTACTAAAGATTCCTACTGGTGATTGACACTTTTAGCTGAAAAGTCAAAGAATTGCGATACGTTACAACTTACATGTATGGTTTCTTGAGCAAAGTGAATCTCTGCTGCCCTATAGCTCAGGAAAGTATATGTACCAGGAATGCATTGTACAAATTCTAGAAAAAAAAATTGAGCGACCCCCCTCTGTAAAATAGTTCACTTATATACATGTATTATAACAATGAAACAACTATGTCAATTGATACCATTACCAATGTATAATTGTATGATTTGCTAGACAATTCGATCTTTTCGAAATAGAGAGTTACTTCCCATTTGTGCAGGTATCCGACGTCAACGCATTGTGACGTCATCAAATTCTATGGAAACTAGCATGAAATTCAGGGAAACGGGGTTACATATATGGCGTTTTCAAAGGAAATTAATGACGTCACAATGCTTTTACGTCAGATACCTGCACAAATAGAACGTAGGACTGTAAAATCGAAAAGACGGAATTTGGACCGAGAACAGGCCAGAATAAAATATTTGCCTGTTCTCGGTCTATAGACACTTATGATGAGGTTTTGTGATACCTATATATACAGAAATGTTTACCTTTCCTTTTGATATTTGATTATGAGTTGTCTTTTATAGGATGGAATGGACTGACTGCCCTACATAAAGCCTGTTTAATGGGAGACTGGACCATTAACTATTTACTAGTGGAGGCAGGGGCTGACGTGAATGCACTTAACAACTTCGATGAAACGCCACTCCATTACGCTTGTTTGAGGGGCGTTGTATCTGTAGTACATTTGTTGGTACAAAGAGGAGGTGACTTGAATGCTATCGACAAAAATGGTGGTGGAATAGCTCACCATACTGCAAAAACAGGGAGTGTGTAAGTACCAAAAAATAAGGGAAACAGGTAAAGTTTCCTTATACTACTACTAGTATGTGTGTTGACAATGACAATTGAACTGAAAGTAATGAATTTTGATATATTTCATACTGTAATGGGTTTTGTCATTTTTTATTGAAAAAAATATTCAATATTGTCAATAACGTTCCAGAGGGAACAAATAATTAAACACTGACATCTCATGAATAATGATTGTAAAATAGAAGAGAATACTCGAAATATCTGATCATAGATCAATTATCATACCTTGTACATGTATGTCATGTATGTATATCTCTTTTGCTAAATTGTATATCCTCTTCTCTTTCATTTGTCAGATTTATACTTAAATATCTGGAAACACAAGGCGTTGGATTCAGAACTTTGGATAAAGAATTAAAGACACCGTTACACATTGTATGTCACCGTGGTCATGTCGAGGCATTCAAGTTCCTTGTGAAAAAAGAGGTAAAACTGCTGTATATCTCGACTTAATATTAAAAACATAGTTCATTGGTTTTTAAGCACAAAAACATTGAATTTCAGTTGAGGATTAATTTTATGATGTCATTTCACTTGTTTTAGAATCGCTTTAAAATTTTTTTGTTTTCATTACTACATGTACATGTATTACTACAAGTAAAAGAAAGTTGTAGTGTTTTGTACATGTACATGTACATGTATTACTACAAGTAAAAGAAAGTTGTAGTGTTTTGTTTAAAGTGCATTTAGTAAAATGAAATCTCAGTAGGAATCCTATGGTTTTCTTTTATTTTTCGTACTTGTATCTAACATGCTACAATTTCCATATGCCTATCAATGCAAAAAACTTTATTTGGTATTTATTTTGTAAAAATACCTGGTTTCCAACGACATTTTATCAATGTTCTTTAGAAATTCTATAAACATTGTCATTTATTACATCACATTGTTATAATCCAATCATAACTTACAGAGAAGTGATGTAAACCAGGCAGACATCATCGGTGATACCCCTGTACATATAGCGGCCAGAGAGGGACACGGGCACATGGTGTGGCTTATGTTACAGATTACAGGATGTTCTGTACTACATAATGCGAACAGAGAAGGATTTACGCCTGTTGATCTAGGAGGGCGTGGAGATAAGATTGGGTAGTGATTTATAAATGACAAAATCAGTATGATATGGTCCATTTTCTACATCAGGGCTCTTGATCACTCAACTTTGGGTCAATATTCAGCCCCAGTCCCAAGGCAAAATAGTACCTTTTTTCCAAATTTATTTACCATTTTCCCTAATATGCCATCTTATACCATGCCAAACCGATTAATATGTTTTCCCAATTTTTGAGAAAATCTCGCTATTTTTCCCAATTTCATAGGCCCCGGCCCCAGTCCCAAAAATAGATGCCAGAGCCCTGTATATTAATTATGTAACATTTTTATAAAAGAGTATTTTGCACATAAAAGTGAATTTAGCACAAGTTTTCTTGGATTCCAAAGTGACCAAATTTGCATCTACTTGTGGACTTTTTTTAAGATGAAGACATAATAAATGGCCTGTCAAACAATGCTATTAATAGGCCTTTGATTGTGACGTCATCATTTGTAAGTCCGCCATAAAGTGCAGTGTTGGACATATGGTAATCCCTCAATTATCTTGTAGATTAATTGTGGAGATGTTTTCGGTGAAAGATCTTCAAATTTTTTAATTTTTCATTTGCTTGACTAGATTGATACATAGACATGAGAATTCATTACATAACATATTGTTTGCTGTCGTAAGATCAGATTAGCTCACTTGTCTTTGAGAAATCTTTTTATGCTTTCCAAAAGACAGCTATCAACAGGGCATTTGATTTACTCTAAAAAAATTCTTTTTTTCAGGCATCAAGAACTGAAACCAGTTTTACAATTCTATGCAAAGCAGAAGGACAAGAATCAAATACCTAAAGGACCTCTCACTAGTTGGTACTTTCTGTTACTCTGGCCAGGGGCGTGGTATACCAGTGTTGTTCTTTTAGCCTACTTTATATTTCCCTCATACCAAGGCTTGGTTATTTTACTTGGAATGATTTGGCTCTTGTGGAACATGATGAAGATGTATCATAGAATTCCCCATCTGAGCAGGTAATGTAAAATCATTGTAAAAATATGTTACCATCAATCATACATAAAAATTATATGTGTGATTCATGTTATTTTTAGCAGGCCAGGACCAACTTGCAACAAGGTCATAGGCGGCACAGGCTTGCAATATAACCTTGCCGTCATCGCTATTTTCCTACGCCATTTCACGCAATGATAAAACCCAAGAGGCATCGCAGGTATGGCATGTTGTCACAGTGACGTCATTCAGACTTCTGACGTAAACATTGTGAAAGATTCAAAAGCAGAGACACATATTTGAGTGTTTAGGGGCGAGTAAATGGGCAGTGAGGGAAACGATTCTTATCTTGATGTAGGAATATTTATACAAGACTCATGTCTAAAGACAGTAGGTTTCGATTTATAGCTAGAATTTGTATTTTTACTGGGGACTTCTCGCTCAGCTGATCGCGTTGGCCACGTACGAATGAAGAAAGAATCCCTGATACTGCATCGTATTGCATCGAAAGAAAAGCATTGCATGTACACTGTATACCTAGGAAATGTAGTCAAACCTGCTGGTATATACTTGAAATACTTAATTTACAAATATGAAGCCCCAGTTCCAGTCTGCAAGAATCTTGCAGACAAACAATAAGCGATGACGGCAAGGTAGATTTCAAAGTGAAGAAAAGCGGAACTGAAATCGGATGCATGCGTGGGAGATTGGGCCAGGACAAATGTCTGGAGAACTAATCAGTGACACCATCCATGCCTGCATGCACAAAGACTTAAACCATGGCATATACAGAATATACATGTATCTCTAAAACTGTTAGTGGTAGTGATTTGGTATGTCATATGTACATTTACCAGGAACTGAGCTTTCATTTGGTACCATGACTTATTACCAACATGTAGTGATCTTGACTTTGAACTTTGACCTTCTTTAAAAAAAGTATTTTTAACATGAACTTGCCATATCTCTTGAATTGTTGGAGATATGACTTTTGTATTTCACTTAAACTTTAAGCTTTGTCCTAACCATTTTCATTTGCCGCCCAGAATTTCATCAAACCAGTTATAACAAGGTTTCGTTTTTCAAAAGTCTATTTGATAAAACAATGATTTTGTAGATAATCTACAATATTCCATACGCATTTATAAAAAATATCTACTTTTAGGTTTAATTGTAAAGCAGTTGTAGTCTTCACATCGGTTTTTCTATCAGCCTTGCTTTAAATACAAATTGCATTCTAGATTCATTTCACATCAACCTTCCAAACTGACCTAGACATACGTTTTTCACTTTGATGACTTTGCTGGCAACTGACTCGGAAAATTTGCATTCAGGCCCTTTTTTCTTCAGCAGTTTCTTGTTTCCTATTTATTGTATTTTCTTTCATATTTTCAGATGGCCAAATCCTGTCTTTGCAGGCACATTTGGAGCTGGAATATTCCACACTACATTCCTGTACCTGTCCCATATAATAACATGTATCCTTTGATATTCTATAATGTAATGCTCTTTGAGAGTTACATCTGCAGTCATTCTTGTCCGTCTGTCTGTCTGTCTACTTATAGACACTACAGATACCATTTACACACTTTTGATCCACTCTGTAGAACTCCAAATGCACAATTGTTTTATCTTGTCTGTCTGTCTCCATTTGTTTTCTGGTTAATATTTTAAGGTTACACATATATTTTTAATGTTACATCATTTTACATGATCAAGCTTTATTATTTCTTTTGACAAAACATATTTTTAGAAAAATTATGAACATTTGCTTTCTTTTTATCTTATCTTTACAAAACAAGTACTCTTTTATCAACAATCATGGCTTTCATTAAAAATAAATCTCAGCATTCTTGCAATTAGCATTTCTTTTCTACTAAATAATTTTTTTTTAATATTCTTCTTTATTTAAGAAATGACTGTCTTACTTTTGGTGTTCATGGGTGTATAATTCTGGTTGGTCACGTGCAAATTCAATGAATCGTGAAGCGATACTCGGAAAAGGTGTAGGACCACGAAGCCCCTAAAACGGCCCTGCAATTTTCATTAGAATTAAAATCGATGATAAATAATTGATATATCACATGACATATAATGAATGTTTCCCGCTTTTGATAAAAACAACATATCACGGACCGAGGCACCATAGAAAGACTTATGACGTCATCAAGTGACGTCATTTGACGTTATTGACAGAATATGGTCAAAAATGCTCGAAAATGTGGCTTTCGTGGAGAATTTGGATGTGGCCACATTCGTCGACAAACATAAAATTTTCCTTACAAGAAGATATCATTGTTATCTTTCATTTGTAATTTTTTTTATGTTTGTCGATGCATGTGGCCAATGCTAATTTTAAAGAAACATGTAGGTTTTGCAGCAATTTGACAGAAAATTATCGATTTTGGGGTTTTCACAGGGCTCATAGTTGCTGATGCATGCGTAATTTACAAAATCTAAACACATAATTTAGTAAAGAAGTTAACAAAGTATCAAGTCACAAAAAATATTTAATCAACTCAAATGTTAAGAAACAGGGATGATTTAGGGGTTTCGTGGCCCTTAGCTACCCCTTTGCATGTGTCCAACCAGAATTTTACACCCATGAACACCTAAATTAGGACAGTCATTAATTATACTTACATTTATTCTAATTATCGGTCATTTTTATTTGCATGAACATCGTACATTTTGCCTGTAACAGCGTCAAATGTATCTTTACTTTGGTAAATTCTCCCTACATGCAAAACTTGAACGTGACGTCACAATAGAAACCCAAGTTATTGGAATATAATTCTAGTTGCCTAATGGGCGTTCAACATGGGGAATCTACTAGTAATGTAAATATTTACTCTTGACCTGAATTTTAACGATACATTTTATTTTCACTATGAACTATTGATACTCTGTATGAGAAAGATTGCTTTTATAATATTTTCTTTATCTTAAACAGTCACGATGCTTTATTCTCGATTTTCTGGATTTTGTCTTCTTGGAATTATGTCATTGGCATATTATTATGTCAAGTTGCTCCGGAAAGAGCCAGGTAATTTGCACGAAGCATGCATAAAAGGATATGTAGATATTTGCTGGGACAGTGTGCATTTCCACATGCCTTGTATTATGTATCATTTATACATACATATACCCTATAAGTACATATTAATATTCTACCTGTGTAAGGCAATTCCAAATTTTTAACCTATGTTAAGCATCCATTTTGGAAAAAACAATGAAGCTTTGAAAATACAAATTACTGTTTAAAAATTCAATCTTTTTTATAATATTTTCTTGGTTTCGTACATGTAGCTAGATTCCCTATACATTTACTAATAAAAGATTAATACATTAGGAAGGAAAACTTGATTATTTGGATTTGTAGCTACTGTTATGTTTCACATAGAAATTAATGGAATTTCTGTTTTAACAGGTAATACTTTGGAGTTATCTTATAGTCATGCCAGAATCTACAAAATCCATTCTTGCATGCCATAATTCCTATTTTCATCTTTCAGTACATCCAAAATTTTTCAAAAATTATCTTCTACTATTTATGCAGGAGCTGAAATTTTCAAGAGTCATCTTGACATATAGGAGTCAATTTAAAAGAGGCAAAGGACCTCACATTTTTACAGGAATCATATTAAATCATATGTTTATTAAAGAATGAATTATAAAAGTCCTCAGTAGGGAAGTTTATTTAATGAATAACAATAAACACTCAATGTCCAGAATGTCGAAACGGAACACTGTTCATATGCCTATTGTCTGCACAGATTTTGTCCACAATGAAATTCACAACTTCTTACGTCAAAAGTGAGGTCCTTTAATCACCGAGCTCATATGAATCAAATCATGGTTACCCAATGGTGAGAATGGAATTCTGGCATCAAATTGGTATTTGTTGCATCTTGTGGGACAAGTTAATATGTTTTACCTTTCCTTGCATTTTCTTTATCAAATTATTTACGTATATGTAGATACTTTCTGAGAATATATTCATGCACGTTGCAGTTATATATACATGTATTCCTAGTAAGTGTTACATTTTGTCAGTATTTCATGCTTTGTATGAAGTAACTTTAACATGTTTGATTCTAAAAAAAAAGATCACTCATAACTGATGATCAGTCTTTAGTGGTGTAGATTTACATATACAAAATGTAACATAAAATTGACATACACCAAATGGAATTTATTTCTTATTAAATGGAATTCGCTACATTCAAACAATTATCAAAATGTAATACTTCAAGTGGATAGAATTTACATACTAGTGAAATCTGTGTGATTTATGTTTGTCTAAAATACTAAAATTCAATACTGTAAGTGTAATGGTGTTTACATGTATTTAAGCAGGATTCATATTTTAGCGAAGTGAGCATGTGCTAATTCAAAATTATGCTGACAGTAATGACTTGTAATTACAAGTGACTGTGCTAATTACACTATAATGTCACTTTGCCTCATTTTGATGGTTTCCGCTGAAATGTAGCTGCGCTTAAGTAAGTACATGCACGGTATTTATACAGTACAGTAAATTGTTATTTTCGCTGAGGGAAAATTTTGCGATTATAACATCAAAACATTACGCAGGGGGGGGGGGGGAATATTCGCGATAGAAATGTCTTTTGATTCGCGAAAAGCACAAAAATTAACCCCATGCGAAAATGTCCACGTTTACAGAATACCTGTGGTAATTCAATTGTCTACTACTGTATTCGTAGAATCATTTGCTGTGTTTAATTTAAACCTTTGCTTCTTTCGCGGTCAGCCTTGTAATGCGAAAGTATGTCTCAGTGAATTAAGAAATACCAAATGCACGATTCAATTATAGCACCATAAAAAGATCTGCCAACCATTGACCAAGTGAAATGGTTACTTTTAGAAAACCACAAAACTACCAATGAATGATTCTACTTATATATGCAGTATTCTGTCTTTCATTTTGCAATCATTTTGTCCTTTTCTAGACTTCTTTTCGTAATGATATACGTATCAGCTAACCATATCAGTACATATTTCTGAATATTCTAGACACATAAATATGTATATAAAAGTACCTTAACATATCAATAGACAATAAGGAATATGGCAGCTTTACTGTGATGTGTCTACTTTTTCTCATGTTATTTTGCTATGTCTACTGGAAAATCATAGTTATGCCTACAGGCAAGTTTAATTACTTTTGTTGTGTTGTTTCCGCTTTATAGAAATATGCAACATAGATTGTTAAAGTTTTTGCAATTTATCAACTTTTCTCTATTTGTCGGCGCCATGGTCTGGTGGTAATTAAGGTCGAAAGGTCACTGGTTCGAGCCTCACTAAGACCATGGGTCGGCCGGCATATACACTTCTATGTTCTGTGTTATATACTGAAAAATGTCCTTATCTGTGCATTGTATACATGTCTGTGTTGTTTTGGTTTTTTTTCAAACTTTTCTGTATTCAACAAAGCTACCTTTTATATAGTTTCTCCCATTGTACTATTCACTATCATATAATGGCATTGGTAGTAAATGGTTGCTTTTGTCTGTAGCTTTAGAATATTTGAATATTTATCAGACGTGAGAAAACGTATAGATTTTTTGGTCAGTAAGTCAAAGGTCAAGGTTAGAAAAAAGCCTGATCCAAACAATTTTTTTTTTTATATTTATTAGGAGGGGTCACGGGACAAGGTTATAAAAATCCCAGGTAGACTTCAAATATTAAATACCTGTAGACTTCAAAGTTCAAATACGAGTTTCAGGTGTTAGCTCAAAAAGCCATTTACCTATATATTCATAACAGATTTATAGAGATTTGTATTCTGGGGAGACATCTGTTGATTCTGGATTCAATGGGTCAAACAAAGGTCTTGGTCACAGGGTCAAACAAAGGTCAAGGTCACACTTCCTTTCATTAACGGTTGACTTGGTTAACTTGGTCTTTTCGATAAACTGAGATACTACCAATGGTACCTGACATAAACATGACAAACTAATTGTGACATCATAAAATTTTATGTAAACCAGCATATGAAAAAAAATAATGGAAAACATGCCTGTATAGGAATTACATTACATCATAAAGCATCCCAATATGGAAGTCTCCCAGTATGTCTGTAAGGTCATAATTAAACTGTGAAATTAAATTCTCATTCCATGTAACATTGCATTTAGGAAAGGGAGTCGTACATGAAATATTTTTTTCATTCATGTTTTCAATTTTTTTCATTTTGTAAAATTAATTTATACTCTGCTTAAACCAACCAAACTACCGGTATTTCAAGAAATGCCATAAACTTCAATGCAATAGTCTTGTCTGCACTTTAAAGTAATCTATGTATTTCTGTGACCAATTTTTTTTTTTTTTTGGGTCCTTTTATGAAATCTTAGGAATTATGTTTTCAATTGATAACCAATGAAGATAGTTAAGATCACTATATCCCTCTTTTCCTCTCTTTCTATCCATGACAGGCACCATTTCCTTTTAACTATGTACATTGTGCTGATTTAAAATGCTTTTAGATAAAAATTGTTGTTTTTTTTAATTATTTTTTTTTTCATTAACAATTTTATGATGGTGGTTTTTACATTAAAATGGTTGCATACTGGTACTTTTCTTAGTAATGACTCATTTTACAGAAAAAGTAAAAAATATTGAAGAATAATCTATGTGATTTCAAAATTTAATGTCATGTTAAAATTAGCTCTATAAAAATGGACGTCTGATAGAGTATTTTGATCCTATCATAAATTTTATTCTGAAAATGGGTGAACAATAATAAGGCTCAGACTTTAGGTACCTGCATGCCAATACTATTGTCTTTTTATCATTATTTTGACATGTTAGGGTTAGGGTTAGGGTGACATTTATATTGATATTAACTTTAAAAAAACTTCTTTTTCCAGCATTATGTGCAGAAAAAAAATGTATATTCTCAATGAAAGAGTCTCGATTACTTTCTAGGTAAGACCACCCAGTCTGCTCAAAACCCAGAAACAAAAGAACCAATGACCATCATAGACTTGTGTGTACCTCAACGGAAAATGGATTCATATTGTACTGTATGTGAGGTAAGTAACATTCAATATCTTTGATAACAAAATTCACTAGCAATTAATAGGTAATCACAGTAATTGTATGACAATAGTTTGACATTTAAGAAATTGTATGCTATTTTAGCTACCTGGTTTGATATTGTCAAGAGGTGAAACAAATACATCTATAGATATTCATATACATGTACCTGTAGATTCATTTTGGTTTCTTCAGAAAATTACTATGATTCCATTTCCAAACATAATCATGACATCTACTACACACGTATGCATACATGATCATGGCATTAGGATAAACCATATCATGATTGGATATTCATACATGTTATTTTGCCATTTCATAGACATAGTGATTTATGCTTAGTTTCAATACCCATGTATATTCAAAGATCTAACTTAAATTTGATTAAATCTCTTTCTTTGAAATAGATATATACATGTACATGTATGTACATTGTATTTATGAAAAAAAAAAAAAGATATTGTTAGACTATATGTATATTCCCAATTTACTTTTACTGTTTTACATGCTATTACAGATAGTTAAACCAGAGAGAACGAAGCATTGTAAGCTATGTGAGGAATGTTACCTTCAGATGGACCACCACTGCCTTTTTCTTCTGAAATGTATCGCTAAAAACAATCACGTAATGTTTCTACGTTTTGTCAGTCTAGTTATATTTAGTATGCTGATATTTCTCATCAATGTTGTACTCTACTGCGGTATCGTTTACCCAAAGCTAACTATCTTGGAAACGCTGTCGGAGCTATTCTGGCATAATGGATGGGTTCTAAGTTTAGTCGTCATGAACATTGTTTCGATCGTGTGGGCTTTTAATCTGCTCCGATTTCAGTTCGGATTGGTTGCGAAAGGAAGCACCACCGTGTTTATGTCTAGAACCAAGTCAGTGCTGACACCTGGTGAGAGGTTGTTGAATATAGCATATTTTTTACTCGGTAAGAAGCCTTATGCGATAGATCCAGTTTTATGCAGTCAGGGCCAAACTGTGTGAAAGTAACCTCTCTACAATCTTATGTATACATGTAGGTGTTCATATTCCTATATCTCTGTTTTAACTTATTAACGGTATTTTTACATGTATACTTCAGAAAATGAGCCTTTTTGTGAGATTAATTGCAAGATAGAAAATTCTATATACAAGTTTTTTATAACTAAGAAGATGGTGATGTTATCAATAGACTTTGATAATCGATGACATCATTTTGCATGAAACTTTGTTATTTTTATGCCTAAAACTGTCATCACATAAAATTGTTTTTTTGGATATTTGAAACATTTTACTTTACACCTAAAACAGTAATCACAAAAAGGCTTATTGATAATGTAACTTGAAGTGTTGCGTTTATTCCATGTCTTTCACCTTCTATTAACTTACATGTATTTAAGATTTTGAAATCTTTTTAATAGTTCATATTAAAGTTCTCGGAAGTAACCGTTAAAAACCTTGATTTTACGCATCAGACTACGGACATCAATTGCCTTGGCAAACTTTTGAACTGTTACGTCATAATCAATCAAGTGTGTTTCCAGTGATTAGTGTGACATCACAATGGAAAACATCACCAAAGTATGTGATGTCTGTAGTCTAGCTATCAAATGAAACATCTCGGAAAAAGTCTTGATATTTCTTTAAGAAAATACTTGATTCAAAACTTGCACATTTTCAAGTGTGCTCCATTGTAATTTAAAGAAATATGATCAAACAACAGTGTACCAAGACTACTGATATCTTGTCATCAGACAAATATCATGATACATGCAGCAACTGCATACAAGGGAGGTCAGAATGCTCAAACTTTAAAATTATAGATTATGTATAAAATGTCCATCAACACATGTGAACTATACATGTTTTTTCTTCACAAATTTTTTGTAGATTTACACTGAAGCTCTCAAAATCTGAGGTTCAGAAAGCACAAAACAAGTATTAAATATATACTTACTTTTTTCTACAAAATTAACCTTTATGTGGAGTACATTTCAAAAAAATAAATTATAAATGAAACATAATAATTTGTCCAAAGTCACTTGAATTTCATTCATAAAGTTTCATTGTCCATACATAATGGGTTTTCTTTATTCCCGTTTATGGATTTAACTCGAGGCATTTTGTAAAGCTAACTTATATTTGTACATGTAACTGTAGTTGGATTGAAGTGAGTGAACTTTGTTTTATTTGTACGCTGTATATAGGATTAAGGTGCATCTGTCATCCCTCTAAGTGTTCAGTTTATGTTTAACATAACCCCATCCCAGAGAGTGAGATTTTTTTTCGTGTTTGCTTTGTCCATCTTTTATTCTTACAAATTATTCTGTGTATCAACGTAAGTACTTTCCAGCCTCTCAAAATGTCAGTTCATTTATACTTTCACATTAAGATTGAATTGTTTTCTTGCTTCTTTATTTTACAGTATCTGCTGTATGCAGCCATGCATGAACTGTTTTTTTCTTTTTGCTCTATAGAGATATGGTTATATCTTCCCAGGACAATTTTAATGAATTTGACTCAAGAAATATTCATATTCACAGTTTTGAATTTGTCTCTCCGGAAAGGGGCCTTAAAAGGTGAATAAACCATAAACCGCTAAAGGCGAGAGGGCCGGATTGCGAAGTGTTTGTATATGACGTATACATTTTTGCGCAGACAGAAAGGTCAAAGGTCATTAATACTATTGCGCAATGAAAAAAAGCTATGATCATGAGGATTCTAAATGTGAAATATCAAAGCCCTACCCCTTATAGTTCAAAAGTAGGTCAAAGGTCAATGTCAAGGTCATTTGGTTAAAAGTCATGATATCTGATGAAAGGTCTGGTCATGAGGATTCTACAAGTGAAATATCACAACTCTACCTCTTATAGTTTAAAAGTAGGTCAAAGGTCAATGTCAAGGTCACTAGGTCAAAAAACATGATATCAAATGAAAGATTTCGTCATAAGGAATCTATATGTGAAATATTAAAACTCTAACTCTTATAGTTCAAAAATAGGTCAAAGGTCAATGTCAAGGTCACTTTGTCGAAAGTCATGATATCAAATGAAAGTTCTGGCCATGAGGAATCTATATGTGAAATATAAAAACCCTACCTCATATAGTTCAAAAGTAGGTCAAAGGTCAATGTAAAGGTCACTAGGTCAAAAGTCATGATATCAAATGAAAGGTCTGGTCATAGAGATTCTGCATGTGAAATTTCAAAGCCATAGCCTCTATAGTTCATGAGATATAGCCCAGATTTATTATTTTTAAAAGTAGGTCAATCTCCAAGGTCAAGGTCACAAGGTCAAAACTTTTGGTATCCATGGTGAGGTCTTGTGACAAGGAATACATACTTGAAATATAAAAGCTCTATCATTTACCATTCAAAAGTTATGGCCAAGGTTAAAGTTTTTCAAAAGTAGGTCAAACTCCAAGGTCAAGGTCACTAGTTCAGATTTTGTTGCTGTGTTTGATTCGTCTCATCATGGTCTATCGCCATGTAAAGTTTCAAGTTGCTCCTCCAAGCAGTTTTCTCTCAACGGACTTAAACGCAACACTTTAACCAAAATGTTGACGCACTGACGGACGGACGGACTTCACCATTTCATAGAGCGGATTTTGCTTTGCAATCCGGCTAAAAAGGAATAAAAAAAGGTACAAATAATACCCAGTGTAAGGTGGCAGTCCTTAAAGAATCCGGTGCTCTTTCATATTTGACCAATACATTATGATTTATATTTATATTGGAAATAATGTGCCAAATATTTTATCAGAGACTGATATTTTGTAATCAATTATTAAAGATAATTTTATTCTTGTTGTACCAAGAAAAGTTAGGCACATGTTTCTCAGTCACATTATACTAATTATGGTATAAAGATTCAAGAGCATTTTTTCTAAGATCTAAAGGTGCTCAAAATTGAGAATTGAGAAGTATTGGATCTTGCAGGCCAAATTTTCAAATTCATTTAATCATAAAATCAATGTAGTTTTTAGGGAGCCAGAACAAATTCCATAGCTTTTTTTTTGGGGGGGGGGGATATGCTCTCGTTGAATACATGAATACAGTTTTGAAAGCTACTGTAGAGATCATATGATTAGTGTTGAAATGTTTCAAATGCTGTACAGTACATACATGAGTTAAAGAAGTACATACATGTAGTCGCTTCAGTAAAATATTTTCTGTGTTTGTGTATGCACGAGTTCAAATCAAAAACTGATCTCATTTTGTTGCAAGAATCTTTTAAATGCGTCATTGTGTTCATTTCATTTCAAGTTGTTGCCTAATTAGTTAAAGGAGCTAAATGCAGCAGCAAGTTGATTCTAGGGCCTTATATGCCTCTGAGATCCAAAAGTTAGGGATGTAGGAGGGGCATTTTAAGTCTGAGATTTTGCTTCATACATTACCTTTTTGTGCTTGTCAGCAAAATAAGTGTTGATCAGGGAGGTTTATATTGGCAGAACGTCAGGTTGATGGCCCTGTCACATCTTCTCTTTTTTGGCCAATGCTCGAGTTACATCTCAGTGGGAATGAGATTTGTTGTTAATGATTTTTGAAACTTTTTGATACCAGTACTCAAAAGGCTTGTACATTCATTTTTAGCTCACCTCGACGAAGTTGAGTGAGCTTATGCTATAACTCCACGCGTCCGCGTCCGCGTCCGCGTCCGGTTAAGAAGTTTGGGGTAGCTCAGTATCTGACAGAGTACTTATGCTACAGTAACCAAACTTGCACAAGTGATTCATCTTTGGATGCTGAGGTGAACCCATGCATCGGATGCAGCATCTGACCTACATTTTCCGCTTGAGTGACTTGGTTAAGAAGTTTGGGGTAGCTCAGTATCTGACAAAGTACTGATGCTACAGTAACCAAACTGGCACAAGTGATTCATCTTTGGATGCTGAGGTGAACCCATGCATCGTATGCAGCATCTGACCTACATTTTCCGCTTGAGTGACTTGGTTAAGAAGTTTGGGGTAGATCAGTATCTGACAAAGTACTGATGCTACAGTAACCAAACCAAACCAAACCAAACACAAGTGATTCATCTTTGGATGCCAAGATGGACCCATGCATCGGATGCAGCATCTGACCTACTTTTTCCACTTGAGTGATTTCGCTTTTAAAAGCCAATATTGAGCAGAGTATAAGTGCTACATGTACCAAACTTGCATATTGGATGTATCTTTGATCAAACTTTCATAAAATGACCTTGACCTACTTTTTCCGCTTGAGTGATTTTGCCTTTAAAAGCCAATATTGAGCAAAGTATAAGTGCTAGATGTTCTAAACTTGCATATTAGATGTATCTTTGATCAAACTTTTATAAAATGACCTCAACCTACTTTTTCCGCTTGAGTGATTTTGCCTTTAAAAGCCAATATTGAGCATAGTATAAGGGATACATGTACCAAACTTGCATATTGGATGTATCTATGATCAATCTTTCATAAAATGACCTTGACCTACTTTTTCCGCTTGAGTGATTTTGCCTTTAAAAGCCAATATTGAGCATAGTATAAGTGCTAGATGTTCTAAACTTGCATATTAGATGTATCTTTGATCAAACTTTCATAAAATGACCTCGACCTACTTTTTCCGCTTGAGTGATTTTGCCTTTAAAAGCCAATATTGAGCATAGTATAAGTGATACATGTACCAAACTTGCATATTGGATGTATCTATGATCAATCTTTCATAAAATGACCTTGACCTACTTTTTTCCGCTTGAGTGATTTTGCTCTATAAAGCCAATATTGAGCAAAGTATAACTGCTACATGTACCAAACTTGCATATTGGATGTATCTTTGATCAAACTTTCATAAAATGACCTTGACCTACTTTTTCTGCTTGAGTGGTTTTGCCTTTAAAAGCCAATATACATGTACTAAGAAATATGTTTGAATTGAATTTTGCTGTCACGAGGTGAGCTTCGTAATCTGTGATTACCTATGTTTAGTTTGATGCAAATAAATGTATAAGTCATATTCAAGTTAGGATGCATAATATGAAATCTTTGTATTTAAAAAATAAAATATTACATGTTATGCACTGAAGATTAAACAATTATTATTTGTAGCTTTAATATGTATATTGATGTCATTGATATTTTGCTTTTATAAGAGCATTGTATTTTGTTATGTCTTTGAATTTTAAAATAGCATCATAAACTTAGCATAATGATCCACATAAGTATGAAGAACCTACATCAAATGTCTAAGAATTTTATGAAAATTGCTACCAAATCAAGTGTCAAGCTGAAATTTTGATGTAAGCATTTGATTTGACATCGTAACTAAAGAGTTAATTCTGCAGAATTCAAGCCTTGAAAGTGTGTGTGATGCCATGTTTGTAAATTACACCTGACATAAGCTAATTGTGGCATTTTCATATTATATGGAAACCAGCATAAAATTCAGACAAAATGTGCTTCAAATATGTCATAATGCATTTACATAAGATACCACTCGAAATGGGAAGTAACTCAATATGTTGAAAAGATGGAGTAGCAAAAAATTAATATAGTAGAGATATTTCAATTCAACTTTCTTATTCCGTCTTTTTATTGGTGTAATATGCTTGCGTTTGATTTTGGACGGTATCTGACGTAAAAGCATTATGACGTAGTAAAATTTCTGTAGAAAAATTGGTTTTGTAGCGTACTTTCCCTGAATTTAGCGTTGGTTTCCATAGAATTAGATGACGTCACATTAGGTTTTCGTCATATACCATCCCAAATGGGAAGTTACTCTGTATAACCAAAATCCCTATAGTGATCGCTAAACTTTCTTAATATTCTTAACATGTATTGTCTTTTAATTATGATCTCTATTTAACTGATGTTATTTTTCTTGTGAGCGTTATCTCCGCTCTGAAAAAAAAAGAAAACAAAAATAAGTTTAGTTTCTGCCTGCTTTATCACTGATTTGTGTTGTCGATTTGTTTTATTCAAAAGAAGTGGTTATATCATGACATTTGTTTTGCTTCTTCAAAAATGTATGTATCATTTATAGTATTTTATCAAGACAAAATGTCTTTAATCATTAAATTGTCATTCACTTTGTCAGTTTTTGAAAAAAAATGTCTTTCGTTTAGAAGTTATTGCCAAATGTAGATGTTTATATCTACTGGTAAATTATTATCAAAAAATGTAATTTAATTTTCTTTAAAGCAAATATGAGAAAAATGCACTTGTTGAGAACAAATGACAATCGATAAAATTATGTTTTTATTTTAGCTCAAAGCTCATTCTATTATTTTGAAATGATTTATGATTAGCTAGGGCATTTGTAATGAGCTGTTAAGATTCTATGAGTGGCTCAGATTTAGTTGTATTCATCATACGAACCTTCAATCCATTGTTATCTTGTCCATCTATTGAAAACATCCAGAGCAGTTTAAAATATCATTTTGACTGATTTTATTTTCCATAAAAAAATTGGAAATAAAGAACTTTCAGTTCTTCTATAATAGAGCTCAGATTTTTCCAAAAGTTGACGATGAGATAGCCATGAGATTATGTTCAATTCTAACATGACTTGAGATTTTCTCCCTATATGTACTATAGAACTCGCCTGGTGTAAAATCTCCAACAGACTTCCAGTTCGCTAAGTTCCACCCATGCACGTGTTATAGAGCTCGTACAGAACAATATGAGATTAGAAATAACAACTAGCTAGCTGTGATTTGTTGTCCAGTAATTCCCCTCGTCGCATGAACCAATCAAATTATCACCTCGCCATGATAATTTTTATTGGTTCATGCGGCTCGGGGAATTACTGGACAACAAACCACAGCTAGCTAGTTGTTATTTCTTAAACATGAGAGGTGGAAATACAAAATTGTCATTCATTTCAATACTTTATTAATATACTGTTTATATAAATGTACATGTATTTATCTTGCTTTTAATTTTGGTTGTGTTGGTAAATTGTTGCTTGTTGTTATGAAAACTGGTGTCTCACGAATGTGTTATCTTGCCATCAATCCTGTTGATCACTCATAAAATCAGGGCTCGCGCTGGGCTTCGCAAATATCGCATTTTGCGACAAAAATTTGAAATTTGCGACAGAAAATCGCGATTTGCGACAAAGGGAATTTTCTAAAAATGAGTTTTCAAGTACCGACAAACACGCCAATTCGGCATTGACAGATCGATTCTAAGTAATCCAAAGTGCAGTTGAAGCGTTCAGGTGTAACGCAGGTAAGCCGTAAAAGGTGTGAAATACATTGGTAATTAGGTAGCCCCAGCAGCACGAGAGTCACTGCTAATTAGATAATTAGATTATGAAGATAAGCTGTCCAACGTATTCCTAATTTTGAAAAGGTATTTTAACTTTGTTACGGCGTACGGCAAACTTTTACATCTTTCGATGTCACTGAAAAGTTTAGATCATCACGAGTATGTCGTAATTATTTTATTTTTCAATTCTTTGTTTCTCCCCCAAAAGAAGTACCACGGTCATGACTGTATTATATAATTTAGATTTTAAAATTGGGAAACGTAACTTAGAAATGTTTGATTCTGTATCGGAAAACAAAGTAGCAAAATTGACGCCGTTGGTTTTTAAAACGTCTGCAAGTTCTGACGATAAAACTATAAAAAATAAGCCTTCAATAGCATTTAAATCGAGGTTTTGAGATCTTTGTATTCAGGATAAAAGCATACGAGCTCGACGTTTTGGACCCACAACAGCACCCCTCTACTTTCAGTGGCGGATCCAGCGCCCCCTTTGCCGGGGGTCAAGGGGCGAATTTTGCCGATTTTGACTGAAAATGGGCAAAAATATACCTGTTTTTGGAAAATTTTGGGTCATTGCCGGGGGGGGGGGGCGGGCGCCCCCTCCACACACCCCTGAATCCGTCACTGACTTTCTTTTAATTTTGCGTCATAGGCACCGATCTCCTGTGAAACAAAGCGTCGGCGACGAAGAATTGAACAAGAAAAAATTACTTATTTCATTATATTTCTAGGCCATTGTGATTACGAAAACAAACCACAAATAGCTTCTGTATCTTTATGAGAAATATTCATCTAGATTAGTTACATATACGTTGCGATCTTTTATTTGTGTTTGTGTGTGTGTGTGTGGGGGGGGGGGGGGGGGTTCCGCTACACCGACCTTATTTATAATCAGGTAAACATTTTTTCCCCACAACAAGCAAAGATTGTTTAAGGGGACTGTTTTCAAGCTACATTGAATACATGTTCAAGAGCATATATAGAGGGTGTTAAGAGCCACCCTGGAAATTTCCTAAAATACTATTTTTTCCCGTTTTTTTTTTTTTTTTTTTTTTTTGTCTAATGTTTTTCACAATCCCCATCCCAGGAAAAATTCAAGGTCTGTCCATCTTTCTTTGGCTGCAATAGCCAATTCCAGCCTGTCCTTGCTATCAAGGAGTTCAAGTCATGGGGGGGGGGGGTTCAGTACTATAGCTTGGTCTAAAAGTAAAGCTGCAGTTCTTTCAGCCTACACCATGTTTGCAACTACCAACTGCCCTGTCAATACAGTAATCCCTAAACTGCAAACTGATGATGATAAGCATAGAATTCTGTAACTTTTTGAGTTGGTCTTATTGATCTCATCACTTACTCAGTACTGTCATTGAATTCAAACTTACTGAATATTTTGCATTTACTATGTTATCATAGAAGTAGTGTTGATATTAGTCTCTGACTTTGTTGAATCTAATACAATATGACTTTGTATGTTCTTGAAAATAAAACACATACATGTAGATCAACACATACACTATCTCTATCATGTCTATTGAGAAAAATCAAAGTTTTTTCAGCAACTTTACCGTCGCGCAATATTGTGCTACAGCACAATTTTGTGTCATCACGCAAACTTGCGACACAAAATTTTGAGCCAGTGTGAGCCCTGAAAATATCTGTTGCTCTCATCCAGTATTAGAACTGCTATAGTGCAAGTCAGTGTTCAATGAAACTCCAAGAGACCGCTTTTACCCAAAAGTAGTTGTTTTCATCATAAAATTCCATGGTAATTACCTTCATTTTTAGTATGGTAAACAATAGGATCAAACATTTTCTCCTTGTACCGGTATATACATGTATGTCTTTTTAACATTGACTGTCATTTGTAAACCATGATATATTTCTACTTACATTGATTCTGTATATGTAAACTTTATATATATATTATACATGTTCTTATTCAGGCATTTCTTTCTGAGAATTGTAACAATGTTAATCCTGTTACCATGAAACTTTCTAAATAAACTAAAAATACTTAACAGGCTTCAATTTAGATGTTTCATAAAAGACGTAATCGAGCACTATAAGATCAAGGGTGTTGCCATTTCGTTCTGCATGATAGTGTCTCCATGACACTGATCTAATACTGGTTTCAACCTACCTTATTTTGAAGTCGTTTGAGTCAAATAAGGCTCAAATTTAAATGAATTATTGGTCATGGACTGTTGCCTAGCATCCATTCCTCCGTCATCTGCTTGTTGTCAATAAACTTTCCACATTTTCGATTTCTTTTGTGTAACTGCTGTACAGAGAACTATGTATTATCAAACCTTTAAATTGGAAGCAAAAACTCCCTGTCTTCTACCAATTATTCAATCTGATCTGTCTAACAAGATGACAATCAAGGATTCTGATTGGCTGTAAGGCACGGTCCATTTGATATTCTGGGGGGGGGGGGGGGGGGGGGGGGGCTTGGGTTTTTTTCGAAAAAAATAATTTTGCTCTCAATTTTGATGAAAAAAATTAATTTGCTTACGGTGTGACAGAAAAAAATAATCTTGCTCTTACAAATAATCCGAATTTGAAGAATTACCATAAAATTTCGCTAAAATTCTTGAAAATTTTCCGGCTCGCTTCGCTCGCCGCAGTTTTCAAATTGTATCAAAAATTTTTGGCTCGCTTCGCTCGCCATACTTTTCTATCAAAACATTATTTACTAATAGCATTTTAACTTCGGATATTTGAAGATATCAAAAGTTATACATGTAAGTGAATGAAAAAGGGCTTCCTTAAAAGCTTAAATATATTACCAAATTATCAATATTTATGTATTGCTGTTAATACATGTTGCATGTACATTTTTTTTTGTATCCCATAGAGTCATGTTCTTTTAAGCTTGGAAGGAGAACTTCAGTTATTCACCAATTTACAATTCTTAGTCTCATTTAAAAAATTGTCTAGGAGACCTTCCCCTAAGACCCTCTTATACATGTTATATACATGTACCTAATATGAAATATTGAGAATTGTATTGTAAAAATCTTTTATCTCTCTGTTTAAAAGTGAATTGAATACTTGCATAAAAATAAACTAATTGATTAATATTAAGAGTTTTGAGTAAAAAAATAAATAATATCTATTGATAAAACACAAACATTCTTAATATGCGCATCACTTTGTTAAAAAATTTCCTTGCTCCAACTTTGCCAGAAAAAAATAATTTTGCCCCGGTCCGGGGCGAAAAAAATAATCTTGCTCCGACAAAAAACCCAAGCCCCCCCCCCCCCCCCCCCCCCCCCTGAATATCAAATGGACCATGCCTAACAGTTGCATTTTCAAGTTGCTTGCAACAGTTGCAACGCGTATTTTCAAAATATCTTACTGGAGGAATATTCGAAGTACCCTACCAAGGATTTTGCATTTCAACATGATCTGTCAAACAAATTACCCTCGGTTGCTCCGTTTATGCATTTCGGCTTCCCTTCAATCACTGCATATACGTACATGTATATTCTCATATTGAAAGAAGTTATGATATTTCGTAAGAATGTATTTGAAACAGTATGAACAGGGTACTGCTGTGTTGACTCATTTCCGATTCCATATAAAGATTTAGTTACTTACTATAAAGGGACATGAGAAATAGCAGGTACACGTTGGCCTCTAGTTTGAATTAGTACACGAGGTAAGGTCATTTTCGGGCATGATTGTACGACAGTCGTGATGCTCAGTCTTTTGGAATGTTTTCAGAATATCTATTCAATTTTTAGCTCACCTCGACGAAGTAGAGGGGGGCTAATGCTATCGCGCCCGTCGGCGGTGTCAGCAAAGCGGAACAGGTCCATTCCCGCCTTACTATAACTCCTACATCAACCAAACTTGCATGGGTGATGCATCTGAGGATGCTTACTACAATGCATGGTGCGGAGGCTGCATCTGACCCACAATTCACGCTTGGGTGACCATGTTAGGTAAAATGGGACAGGTCCATTCCCGCCTTATTATAAGTCCTACATCAACCAAACTTGCACAGATGATGCATCTGAGGAAGCTTACTACATTGGTACGGAGGCGGTATCTGACCCAAATTTCACGTTTGAGTGACCAAGCTAGTGACAGGTCCATTTCTGCCTTACTTTAAGTCCTACATCAACCAAATCTGTGTCTATGATGCATATGAGGATGCTTAGTGCAATGAATGATACAGATGCTGCATCTGACCAACATTTCACGCTTGAGCAATCAGGTTAAGTAAAATGGGACAGGTCCATTTCTGGCCTATTTTAAGTCTTAGATCAATAAAAATACTTTGTTTGGGTGATGCATCTGAGGATGCTTACTGCAATGCATTGGATAGATGCTGTATCTGACCTACATTTCACGCTTGATTGGCCAGGTAAGGTAAAATTAGAATCTTCATTTCTAGCCTTCTTTAATTTCTTTATCAACCAAACTTGTGTGGGTGATGCATCTGGAAATACTTGGTGCAATATAGATGCTGGTCATGTGACAATGTTGCCGTCGAGGTGAATTAAAGGTCAATGTCAGTGCTGTACAAAATGCTATTTTCAGAGAGTCTATAGCTTTCCAACTTCGCAAAGTAATGTCTTGTTGTCAGAAATGCGCAGTGATATTTCAATGCCTCTAAAAAGTTATTCGTATTGTAAAATTTACATAGGTAAAGAAAAATAGTTTTGATTAATGTTGGGTTTTGGTTTCGTTAAATGATGAAGAGGTTTATAGTCAAGAAGAGCTAAATACATGTAGTCAATCGTCAATCTCAACTATCCTAATCAAAAGACCAAGAAATTAAATCCATCTTAAAAGACGAAAGGCCCCTCATAAAATGGATCTCGAACCATGTATTACCTTAATGAGTCCTTTTAGCATATGTAGTAACTACTGGAATTGTTCTGATAATTGTATACATAGTATGAAGGTAAGTCACAAACGGCAGCCAATTTATAAAAGAAATTGTAACTGACTCCCATCATGTTGATTAGCAGTAGGACGATCTAGCTGATAGCAAAACTAATAACTTAAGATTAATCATCCCTCCTTATTTAAAAGATGAGATGGAATATTGAACACTCGGACAATTATCACTAACGAAGTTACTGTAGTGCTCCGAAATATACTTTTACTTGAATGTTCGATTTGTAAGAAAATTTGGAACGGACATGTGAAGATGTCCCAGAGTTAAGCTTTTAGTCCCATAATATAAACTAAGCTGTCATATTCACCGCGTGGGATCGAAACGTATGGTGTTGTGATTCCTTAGACAGTTTTTTGGGTTTTTTTTTTCATTTTCTAAGTTAAACTTTACAAAATTGATGAGCCGTTGTGGTAGGACAATGCCTAATAAATCAATCCATATCGTCTATACTAAGTATATATGAAAAGTTCATGATTTTTGCAAACACGGCAACAGTTTGTCGACGACAGAAACGTTCTTGACCTAGCAGAACTCTTGAAGTCTTTGCATAAACTATAGACTTTTCAGATATATAAACGGTATGGACCTAAACCTACATATTTCATCCGCTTTTTGAAAATAAGCCGCTTCGCTAACGACACAAGCATTCCTTGGATTGCCATTTTTTTCAAATTCAATAGTTCCAGTGAAGAAACGGATATTATTTGAGATAGAGCAAGTGACCATATTTCGCCGTATTTTTCGTACATTTCTTAGGAAATTTCAATAGTTGGAGGTCAATTCGATAATTGTTTTGCCTGAAATTGAATTTAATTTCATTCTCGATTAAAATCATATTTGTTGACATTATCCTACTTGCACACAAAACGGACAAAATTGTGATTTTCTGTTCAGGAAATATTTCGTCACCACTACTTCTAGGAAATTATGCCAAATAAAGCGCTTTCTTTTTTTTTCTTTTTGGTTTTTATAAAAAAAAAATCGGATATTTATGTCTAAAATTTGGTGTTTTCCTAAATTTTCTCCATTTTTTTTTTTTTTCTATTTTTTGGTCAAAATTTAGTGCAGGAGATGTTACAATATACCAAAACATGACTGCTATTGTCATATTTGATAAGATATAGAAAAACAAGCTAGACAAATATTTCCGATAACCAATGAACTATGAAACGGCGAAATATGGTCATCGGCGAAATATACCGGTAGTCCCTCGCTCTACACTGCTTCTTTGAAAATAAAATTCAAATAAAACTTTCCTCGATAAACATTCAAAAATAGAGATACTTGATCTAGTATTTGATATTCCTTTATTTATTCGTGACGAAAAACTTTTAATCTATCTACAAAGCGAAAACCAATCAAACAGTTAGCTGTAAACAGAGAAAACAATCATTTTTAATGATTTGACAAGTATTTGAGCACATAAATTAGCCATGGCTTCAAGTTTCTTACAATAAATGACAAATAAACATAAAATAGAAAGAAACAATGTATATCTCTCTCCACATTCTCAAATCTATCATTTTGATAATGCATGTGTACACACATTTGGACCACACAACATTTCAACAAGCGTACGTCTCTTCAGAAGCATACAACAGCACATCGAAGGTTTTATAACGAGATGTCTACTCCGACTTTCTCTCCATCTCAGTGAACTGAACTCCACAAAATCTCTCCCGAAACTGCTCGGCGGCCACCAAGTAAGGGATGGCATACAGTGAAGCCGAGGCCTTGGCGAAGAGAGGAGGGCAGGAGGCGGCCAGCATTGAAATGCTTTTGATGTCGCTGGCCAGCGTCCACACGGCGAAGTAAGCGTATGGTCCCCACCCAACAGCCGCTATCATCACAAAGGAAAAGCAGATCTGAAAAGAAGATTGAAAAGTCCCTCATTTTAAAAGAAGCGGGAAATGGCGAAGAGTGGTAATTTAGGTGGAATACGTATACTAGTATTTTAAATATAGAATCTTTATAAACTTATACATAGCTCTAGTATTTCAAATACAAAAACATGTATAGAATCTTTATAAACTTATAGCTAAGTGCTTTACAGCAACCCCCCCCCCAATTTGAAATGCTGCTTTATTTGATATGGACAGGGAAGCATTTGTTGCAAAAAAAAGTCCTTACAATGTAAAGACAAGCAAATGTAATGGATAATATTGAACCTTTCTTTACATTTCCTTTTCAAAATCCAAATACAATGTATCCTTAATAGTTCTTTGGCAAAATTTCATTGAATTAGTTATATATAACTACTAAAGACAATGAAAGAAGTAGATTTCTGTTTGTTTATATTAATTTTTCCTATCTGTATTTAAGGACACATTAATTATCACAACCATTTTTCGCGAAGAGAATTATACTCTCTAAAATTGGTATAAATCGCATGTTATCGGATCAGAATCATTATCAATTAATTTACCCAGACAAGTTGTTTCTCTGAAAACCAGCTGGTAGCAGATATTTTCTCGATTATCGGAGAATCCACGCGCTTCTTGGCGGCATTGATACAGAGTATGGCAAGAACCAGTAGAATTCCCGCCTCCAGGCACATGACCCCTATGTAAGATACATGGTTAAGGTCATTCCTCATCCAGTTTGGTCCACATGCAACGCCAGAAGCTTCTATGGAATATCTAAAAAAAAAGCATCAATAGATAATTTGCGCCCCAAATTGCAGCTTTCATATAGAAAGTTATAACTGAATGTGACTAAAATCACAATGATGTTTCCTAGATTATTTTGGCTATTTTAGAAGTGACCCGTTTCTCATTTTCAAGTTCCATTTATATGACCTTGACCTTTCAGAAATTCCATGATAGAAGAAAGTATATGAGTTAACATAGACTCAAAACGCACGTCCGAAATGCTATTTGTGTAAAGTATGATCAAATTCTGACGAACGGCTTTAGAGTAATCGATCGCACATTCATTCTTAATCCTTTCCGAAAAAGATTTGGAATCGTATCATGACTTCTTACTGTACAGGGGACGCCACGTACCAAAGAGTTGATATATGAATATTATATCAGATTGGGATACTTACTCGCTCCAACCAAAGATTGGAGAAATTCCAAATACTAAAGCATGGAGCCATGTTACCATAGAGACCAACCACCAAGTGAAGGAATCTGTCCTTTTGTCTGTAAAAAATAGACTGAAGTATAATACAAATGTAATTTGATGGGACGTTTTGTATGATAATTTGTTGGAAGGTTTACGTATATCGATAAACATCATTTTGGAGATAATGTAATTTTTTTTTCTTAAAGCAACACGTACACCCCGTTGCTGGCTTTTCAAAATACCAAAACAATATCATCATGTTGAAAACCTTGATGTTTATGACATTTTATCAACGTAGTGTCCCATGACAAAATTCGAAATATTGAAAGATAGTAAGTATTTCGAAATAGTCTTTAATGTTTTGAATTTGTTATAGGACAGTAGGACTATAATATCCACAGGATTCTACTGTTAAACGGAACACAATGTAGATGGCGTCACTGACATTAATAAACACGGTGCCTTCTTTCGCATTTGTCAAGCAATATTACTTCGGACGCATCTTAATTTCGAGGAAAGCCACGCGGATAGTGGTGCTTTTTTATGACTCCAGTACTATTTTTGTACTGCTGACGTACCGCAAACTGGTAGACAGTGCAATTTACATATGGCACAGTGACATACACTTTAATGATACAATGTCATGTACATACAATGTATTTGAAATGAAACGCCTACATTGTATTTATAAAAGTGCTATTATTTCTACTATAATCAATATGAAGGAGTATCTCCGATATCCACAGAGTCTCCCTTTCAAAGTATATTTAGGAAGAGGGGGGGGGGCTTTAAAAGTAATACAGTGGCGCTTCTATCGTCGAGAGTCTTCGCTTTTGCTACCATTTTAGGCATCGCAACCATCATCGGAGACCCTCACTCAGTTGAGTAAAAGCAATGCAACCGGGCGTTGAAAGAAATGTATAACATATCATGAGCTATTTTGTCCAGCAGTCTGCTCTTTGGCAGCCATGTTTGGAGACTTCGTTTTGTGCAATACTCGTACTAATATAACCCTCCACAAGCCTGTGTATGAGAGCCAAACGGGTACATAGGGTAAAGACGCGTCAGTGTTTTCGCCAACTTTCCAATGTAAGACGTAAAAACTTTTAGTGCTTTTCATTTGAATATTCTTTAGTAATTACGTATAGTGTCATCAGCATATTACAACAAAACAAAATATACAACATAGAGAACATCGATTCCTCCTTCGATCTATGTAAATCATGTTAATCTGTTAAGTTTTCTTATTATTCTGATAAAAGTCGTGATTTAGATTTAAGGAATATCAAAAAAAGAAGTTTTATCAAATTCTTACAAAGCTCTCTATGGCAATTAGATAGGTAACGTTCGAAACAAAGAAGGATAACAAATGTGAAGCTGGCGATTCCCCCAGTGTAAGACTCTATCCCGTACAGGTCACAGCCTACCTTGCCGAATAACCACCTGTAATGAGAAATTAATTAATTACAATTAGGTATAAAATGAAAAATAAAAATTATTACTGCAATAATATTCCACGGTTCATTAAAACATTTTGGAATGAAGGTCAGATTCTGTGGGTTGAGATTCACAGCTCGAAGATATCCAGACTTATTTTGCTACGAATAGTTACTTGCATGATGGTTTTTCTTCTTTTTCTGTCTGGCTCTTTATTAATTCCACAGAGAGGAGAATGCTCGCCACAGTTGTACATCAATATTACCTGAATAGCGATGTAAAGACTGGATTTCGAATGCGTATCCGAGGGAGGAGTCAAGCTTTCTTTGAAAATTTCAAGAAGCGTTTGCCATTTTAGGTAAATGTAATTTGGGTGCAACCAAATTTCTACAACTCCCCTCCCATGTAACATAAATCTAGGCTGAAAAAAAAAACCCTGGATCCATCCATCATTTGCCATCCGTCGTAAAACTGCATGAAGCAACTATAGTCAGGTGTCATAGCGTTTCAATGCCACAGATTGTATGAAAATCAGTCAGTGATGAGAGTAAAAGAGATTACCAGAAAATCGTATTAGTGTATTTTATTGATTATACATATTAATCAATGTTTCTCTCATCATCGCCATGTTCATTGCAACATTATGTAATCGTTATTCATAACTCGTGACTGTCGCATTTTTGGGTGTTATTTTCAATACATTGATTTCCAGTAAATCTTTGACGTTAGACGTTGTACATAGTGTGCTATAATGATCAGTGAAAAGGTTCAAATTGGCGTTTGTAGCTAAAAAAGACCAAATGACGTGGTAGAGATCTTAAGTCGACACGACGCTAATTAGAATGAATAGGACCACTCGGCGATTTGTCTGCATGAGCAGGTTTCATGATATATTGTTTCTTTTTTATGATTTTAGAACGAGTTTCTTTATACATGCTTTCTTGTTCTGTTATTTTAACTATGCAGATTTTTTACTGCAATTTTTCATGTTTTCTTCTTAATTTGAAAAAAAAGGCGATAGGGCTAATACATATATTAATTTGAAAAAAAAGAGAAATATATAATTGATGATAAATAAATAGAGATAGATATCAAGGAGGAGATAGACAGACAGTTTATTGAACTATTTGAGAAACAAACAGAGTCTATAACGATAGAGAAATTCTTTCCTAACCAATCCCGACACACATCTATTCTACAGACATAAAATTTCAATTACATCGAATTATTAACGAGCGAGAATAAGCTGATGTTTATCTCAAAACAATGCCAGAAATTTCACCGAATATTTCTATGAGAGATAATCATGCATTCAGCACTCTGAAACAATGAAGTTAAATCTTATTTACTTTACATTTTACATTCTCTTACCTTCCGTGGAAACAAGACAGACCGGAGAACGGAAAACCGGCCACGACCAAGATGTTGGCAAAAGCTAGGTTGATGTGCAATATGTTTTTGGGTGAGGACAACACACCGTCTTGTAGGAACACCTTCATGACAAGGGAATTTGACAACACGCCCATTACTCCTAGAAAAACGATATAAGCTGCACTATTATAGAATACGATTTTTGACAGAGATAAGAATTGACAGTCGTCATTATAATTCATTAGAATGAACAAAACAAAAACAAAAACAAAAACAAAAACAAAAACGAAAACAAAAACAAACACAAAACAAAAACAATCAAAACAACCAAAAAACAAAAACACTCCCCCCCCCCCCAAAAAAAAACCCCGGAAAGAATCTTGAAATTATGGTTCCGAGAACTTTTCTTTCATGATTACATTATTTTATTGCACTCGTTCTGTCTGTCCATAAACTTCGTCTTTCATTTGGTTTTAAACCAGATGTTCCCTTGGTCGTATTGTGTCATTTTGCAACATGAAATAATAGTATCTTTATCAACACTGCATTATCTACATTTTGAAGAGATTAAATCATTTTTCAACTAAAACAAATTGTCAGTTTCAACTTATGGTTAATTTTCTATTGCAAACATCGAAAAGATATCTGAAATTTATACTCACCAAATATAAAGTAAAGACAGCCAGTGCCTCTATGTTCCATCATCGTGAATCCACCCTCCATCCTCGACATCTTAATGTTAACTTTAAATCTCACCGAAGCCAAACGAAAGGTCTCGCCTCTGACAAGTGAAGTCCTAAACCTTTGACATTATAAAGCTTGAATTGTCCTACAATGGCTAGAAAATGGATATCCGACGTCTGAAGTCGCGGACTTTCTGCCTGCTTTCTGTCTCTCTTCTCCGCTGTCTAAGTAGATATACGAGTGTCGTGACGGGGCTAGGTGAGAGCACACGACACTCTTGACTTCATGGCTAATTGTTTCATTCCAATCAATACCTATATCGGCTTATATTGCAGAGCTCTCATCCTCCTTCCAAGATCAAGATGTTAAAATCCTTGTTGCAGATTCTCACTTTGCTTTTGTTGTTGCTCTCTCTCTCTCTCTCTCTCAATTGTAGTTAGGATGATATGGAGCTCTTAAGGTCCTTTAAATAAAAACTCTTTATTTGCTATAATGACGTATTCTGTTCTATACTTTTTCTGAATATAAACATGCTAAAACGGGAATTTTCTGGCTACACGGGAGTTTTCTTACCATTTCGAAAACGATTGTTGTTTCTCTTTCTTTTTCTTGATACACTACAAGAACTTAAAAAACATTCTTAAAAAGCTGAAATGAATAGTTATCTTTTTTTTCAAATGACAATGCAAAGCAGATTCAAATCTCTTTACATGTACGACATGTACTAGAAAGCTCTGTATCTTTTAAAGTATAATTTTCTGAGACTGCTGATGATATATATGTTCTTTTTTTTTTAGCGCAACTTTATTCTTTTTTATCTCAAATACAATTAATCGAATTTGTGATATTAAAAAAAATGAATTTGTGATATTATAATAAAAATCGAATTTTTGACATCACAATATATGAATGAATTTGTGATATCAAAATTACGAATTTTTGATATCAAAAATAGAATTTGGAATATCATAAATTCGAATTTTTGATATACAAAAAAGGGGACGAATAATCAAATGGCGTCCCATAGAATTCTTGTGGTCAAAATGCTTGGTGAGTCTAACAAACAGACATTATATTCAATCTTACAATGTGATCAAATGCAAAAGAAGAAAATTGGCAAAAGCAATTCTTGGAATACCGTTCTTGGGGGAGGCGATATGAAAAAATGTATTGTGATATATCATCACCATTGGAAACCGTGATATAAAAAATGTATTATGATATATTATCACATTGGAATACCGTTCTTGGGGGAGGGGATATAAAAGATATATTAGGATATATTATCACATTGGAATACCGTTCTGGGGGGAGGGGATATGAAAATGTATTGTGATATATCATCACCATTGGAATACCGTTCTTGGGGAGGGGACATAAAAAATGTATTGTGATATATTAACACCATTGGAATACCGTTCTTGGGGAGGGGACAAAAAAAAATGTATTATGATATATTATCACATTGGAATACCGTTCTTGGGGGAGGGGATATAAAAGATATATTAGGATATATTATCACATTGAAATACCGTTCTGGGGGGAGGGGATATGAAAATGTATTGTGATATATCATCACCATTGGAATACCGTTCTTGGGGAGGGGACATAAAAATGTATTGTGATATATTATCACCATTGGAATACCGTTCTTGGGGGAGGGGATATAAAAATGTATTGTGATATATCATCACCATTGGAATACCGTTCTTGGGGAGGGGATATAAAAATGTATTGTGATATATCATCACCATTGGAATACCGTTCTTGGGGGAGGGGATATAAAAAATGTATTGTGATATATTATCACATTGGAATACCGTTCTTGGGGGAGGGGATATAAAATGTATTGTGATATATTATCACCATTGGAATACCGTTCTTGGGGGAGGGGATATACAAATGTATTGTGATATATTTTCAACATTGGAATACCGTTCTTGGGGGAGGGGATATACAAATGTATCGTGATATATTATCACCATTGGAATACCGTTCTTGGGGGAGGGGATATAAAAATATATTATGATATATTATCACCATTGGAATACCGTTCTTGGGGAAGGGGATATACAAATGTATCGTGATATATTATCACCATTGGAATACCTTTCTTGGGGGAGGGGATATAAAAATGTAATATGATATATTATCACCATTTGAATACCGTTCTTGGGTGAGGGGACATACAAATGTATCGTGATATATGATCACCATTGGAATAACGTTCTTTGGGGAGGCGATATAAAAATGTATTGTGATATATCGTCACCATTGGAATACCGTTCTCTAGGGAGGGGCCATACAAATGTATCGTGATATATTATCACCATTGGAATACTGTTCTTGGGGGAGGGGATATGCAAATGTATCGTGATATATCATGACCATTGAAATACCGTTCTTGGGGAGGGGACATACAAATGTATCGTGATATATTATCACCATTGGAATACTGTTCTTGGGGGAGGGGATATACAAATGTATCGTGATATATTATTATACAATTAATAACCTTGTGTGAGGTAGATATAGCAGTATAGCAACCCGAAGGATATGTTATTCACCGAGGCCGCAGGCCGAGGTGAATAACATATGCTGAGGGTTGCTATACTGCTATATCTACTGAACACAAGGTAATTACTTGTTTTATTGTATGATCATGAAATACATCGATCAGCTTAATAGCATCCATTGCTGTAAGTAATGAATAGGTATCCTCTGATGGCGCGAAATATACGCAAACGCCGCTACTATTATAACGTCATAACTACAATACTAATTTTAGAAAGATATAGGGGAAAATATGAGAGTTGTTCTAAATTTAGCTCTCTGGAGGTGGATATAGCGATATATTCGGAAGCCCCAGACATGTTATCAGCCAATCAGCGATGGACATATTTTCCAGTCATACAATAACACCATTGGAATACCGTTCTTGGGGGAGGGGATATAAAAATATATTATGGTATATTATCACCATTTTAATACCGTTCTTGGGGGAAAGGGTATAAAAGTGTATTGTGATATATTATCAACATTGGAATACTGTTCTTGGGGGAGGGGATATACAAATGTATTGTGATATATTATCACCATTGGAATACCGTTCTTGGGGGAAGAGGATATTAAAATGTATTATGATATATATTATCACCATTGGAATACCGTTCTTGGGGGAGGAGACATAAAAATATATTATGATATATTATCACCATTTTGATACCGTTCTTTGGGGGAGGGGATATAAAAATGTATTGTGATAAATTAACACCATTGGAATACCGTTCTTGGGGGGAGGGGATATAAAAATGTAATATGATATATTATCACCATTTGAATACCGTTCTTGGGGGAGGGGATATAAAAATGTATTGTGATAATTCAACACCATTGGAATACCGTTCTTGGGGGGAGGGGATATAAAAATGTATTGTGATATACATGTATTATCACCATTGGAATACCGTGATATAAACAATGTATTGTAATATATTATTATCATTGGAATACTATCTTGGGGGAGGGATATAAAAATTTATCCCACCTCTGGCAATTTTTTTGCAATCTGATTGGTCGAGAAAAACCGAATATTATTAGTTATACAGTGTTTTACAGGGGGGATACAGAAATATATTGGGTCGATGAAAAAAAGTTGTATTGGGCGAGGCGAAGCCGAGCCCAATACAACTTTTTTCATCGACCCAATATATTTTTGTATCCCCCCTGTAAAACACTGTATAACGAATTTATCCCACCGATGGCTTTTGGTTTGTGTATGTTACGTCAACATATTTTAAAGCATCTCAGTGACGTCAAAAGCGTAAAGCGTCTTTGTAGAAGCAGGATATTAAAATGATATCCTGTCAGTAACATCATACAACATAATATTAGGTTCCTCTCGACCAATCAGATTGCAAGAAATTTGCCAGAGGTGGGATAATATATTGTATCATTTTACTGACAGGATATTATTTTAATATCCTGCTTCTACTAAGACGCTTTACGATATTGACGTCACCGAGATGCTTGTTCGTTGACGTTACACACAAAAGCCAAAAACCATCGGTGGGATAAATTCGTTATACAGTGTTTTACAGGGGAGATACAAAAATATATTGGGTCGATGAAAAAACTATTTCTGTATCCCCCCTGTAAAACACTGTATAACTAATAGTATTATGATATATTATCACCATTGGAATATCGTTCTTGGGGGAGGGGATATACAAATGTATCGTGATATATTATCACCATTGGAATACCGTTCTTGGTGGAGGGGATATACAAATGTATCGTGATAAATTATCACCATTGGAATACCGTTCTTGGGGGAGGGAATACCGGGGTATACAAATGTATCGTTATATATTTTCAACATTGGAATACCGTTCTTGGGGAAGGGGATATACAAATGTATCGTGATATATTATCAACATTGGAATACTGTTCTTGGGGGAGGAGATATACAAATGTATCGTGATATATTATCAACATTGGAAAACCGTTCATGGGGGAGGGGATATACAAATATATCGTGATATATTATCAACATTGGAAAACCGTTCTTGGGGGAGGGGATATACAAATGTAAAGTGATATATTATCAACATTGGAATACTGTTCTTGGGGGAGGGGATATACAAATGTATCGTGATATATTATCAACATTGGAAAACCGTTCTTGGGGGAGGGGATATACAAATATATCGTGATATTTTATCAACATTGGAATACCGTTCTTGGGGGTGGGGATATACAAATGTATCGTGATATATTATCAACATTGGAATACTGTTCTTGGGGGAGGGGATATACAAATATATCGTGATATTTTATCAACATTGGAATACCGTTCTTGGGGGTGGGGATATACAAATGTATCGTGATATATTATCAACATTGGAATACTGTTCGTGGGGGAGGGGATATAAAAAAAATATATTGTGATATATCGTCACCATTGGAATACCGTTCTTGTGGGAGGGGATATAAAAATGTATCGTGATATATTATGACCATGGAATACCGTTCTTGTGGGAGGGGATATAAAAAATTAATGTATTGTGATATATCGTCACCATTGGAATACCGTTCTTGGGGGAGGGGATATAAAAATGTATCGTGATATATTATCACCATTGGAATACCGTTCTTGGGGGAGAGGATATAAAATGTATTGTGATATATTATGACCATTGGAATACCGTTATTGGGGCAGGAGATATAAATGTATTGTGATATATTATCACCATTGGAATACCGTTCTTGGGGGAGGGGACATAAATATTATGACCATTGGAATACTGTTCTTGGGGGAGGGGATATAAAAAAATGTATTATGACATATTATCACCATTGGAATACCGTTCTTGGGTGAGGCGATATAAAAATGTATTGTGATATATCATCACCATTAGAAGAACGTTCTTGGGGGAAGGGATAGAATTATCTAAAGATGGGCGGGGTGTTCAAGCACTGGATTCTCCCACTGGACCAGCAAGTATAATTGTATGTAATGACTTGAAAAAAAAAAAGAGCTTCGTCGTGTTAGGTGCAACGTCATTGATTTCTAAATTGAAAATGAATGAAAAACGACAAGAATAGGACCATACTCTTTCAGACTTACATCGATTCTATATGTAGCTTCTTTCGTTTAATTTCGTGATTTCTGAATTATTGATTGTTGTGTGGGTAGAGTCTTTTTGAAAGGAAATTGTTAACAAGGGAACTTTATATTGAATATACCGTCCCAACATAGACATAAAATCCAACGACATTTTGTTTAAACTAAAACAAATTGCCTCGCATAAAATAATATTACAAGATTGGAAATTCTCATGTTCTCTTGGGTCAAACTGCAAGATCTGTGCTACTGTCCTATGACATATTAAAATTAAAAATTGAAACATGCATTTGTCATAGGACACTACCACATGTAAGCTTGTATGCTAAAGAATCCATTTTTGTTTCAAAATGCCTAAATGTTTCTATGTACATGTTTATTTTGATACTAATCGGGGAGCTCTTTCAATGCAGAACCTGAAAGAAACGCCTGCTGGACTTACGAATTACACGAATTTTTTATGACGTTATCGTGATTGCTACGTTCGGACCGTTTGCCAACTTCGGTTGCAACTCTTGAAACTCGGATTCATTCTAGCTGAAGTCAAGGTGTCTGCCAATAATAAAAAAAAAACAAGTTTTATCAAAATAGAAGGAGCCACCGAATTTGGTATCCAAAAAGTAGGATAGATGTCACATACTTTAAATTTTCTAATGCTCTGAAAACTTATTGTTCTCCAGAGTTTAGTTTTGATTGTCGTCTTGGAGAGCATTTGATTGGATAGACTGGAAAACATCCCACGCATCAGTTCTTACCGTATATCTGCCAATAATTTATTATGTTAAAAGGAAATATGAATGTTTTCATAGTATAGCACGAACGAGTGCAACTTTTTATGGTAACTGGCAACTTGTTGACCTGTATGGATACCTCGGAGATGCTCCGCTGAGCTTTGTTGAATATTTCATTTTATGTACCAAATAAAATAGCATTGATAAAAGGTAAAAAAGGTATTCAAAGGTACGGTTTTATCGTTTCGTTTGCCTGAGCCTCATGCGACTTCTACAATTACCTCCCTGGCGAGACCCGCACAATCCAGTGCATTCTCAACTCCCTTCGGATTACAAGCAGAGCTGTCGTTCATATTACAAGATCGTCTCATGTGCAAGGTACCCAGTTTACTCCTGGGTAGAGAGAGCGCAACGTAGTGTAAAGTAACTTGCCCAATGTTACAATGGTTTTGCAATGATCGGCGACGGTGAGATTCGAATCCACGACGGATGGTTTCATAGTCCACCGCGTTAACCACTACGCCACCAGCACTACTTAGGGTCCGCTCATCGCTTTTGAAAGTGAACACATCTCATATACCTATAATGGAAAAGTGGAAATTGACCATTGTTCGTTTCCAAGTGTGCTTTTGAATAACAATGTTCTGTGCAGATGATATGATGAGACTGTTTGAAGTTCCAATCCATTGGTGGTGATCTTGATTGATGGTGGTGATCTTGTTTGATGGATGGCGTCGAAAAACACAATTTTGGTTGAGACCATTGGGTTCTTGCTTTAATATAATCTGGCGGTCATCTTGATTGACAAATAGGATCAAAAATACAATTTTTTGTAGAGGACATTGACTACTTGCCTCCTGTCATTTTTCATGAAATTCAATGCAGCAGCTGTTTGAAAGAACTGAAGTGTTTCATCCATTGGCGGCAATAGTTTTATTTTGGCGGATCGGGTCGTTTGGTACATTTTTGTACTTGGTAGGTGCCATTGAGTTCCTACTTCCCGTAACATTTTTTTTTTTGTGAAATTCATTGTAGGGAAGGAAAAATGCGTTCCAGTTATCGCGGCTATTCGGGTGCTCGTAATTTTGCAGAGGTATATTTATTATATATATATATATATAAGCACTGTGATACCCAACGTGCGTACGATAAATTATTTGTCATTAAGGTAAATTCTAAATTGTATCCATTTCTCTTTACTTTCAATGAAAAACGGGAAGTTTTATATGTAAGGTATTTGTACTGGAAATTCGTTTCTAGTTCTAAAAAAATGAATAGAAGTAAAGATATAAACTCTATAGTATCACAAAGTGAACTCTTCAATATAAGAGATATAAAAAAATTATCCTGTGACTGTCCTCACACTGAGAATAACCAAAATGAGATGGTTTTTTTTTATTCATATTGAGACTTACGGTAAAGTAAAGGACGTTTGAAAGAATATAGAAATGCGTAGGACGATCGAAAGCGTATCAATGCGACATCTAGGTGATAAAATAAAGAGATGGACTTCATGCAGACTAAATCGATTCAACTAAAATCTACAGGAATTAAAAAAAAAAAAAGAAAACTTAAAAAAAGTTTTACGGTTCTTTTTCATTCGAGAATGATATAACTTGAAAAGGACAATCAATTCCAAGTACCCGAAGCGTAAGTGTAATTGGCAATTACTAAAAGACTAATAAAATTAAAAGTTTGTTTATGTGGTGCCGTTTATATACGATAAGCTTCAGACAAAATCATAACCGAATAAGCTCAGCAACAGGGACCTGTCAGTGGCGGATTCAAGGGGAAGTCTGCGGAGGGGCGTTCCCCCAACAATGACCCAAAATCTAAAAAAAAAAAAAAAACAACCTATATTTTGGCCCATTTTCAGTAAAAATCGGCAAAATTCGCCCCATGTTCCCCGACAAAGGGGGCGCTGGATCCGCTACTGTCTGTGCCTTTAAATCGAGTCCTCATTTCGAATTGGCAAGTTTACCGGCAAAATGAAGGGAAAATTGAATTTCGGATTTTTCAAATGTCGCGGTCCCTAGCTTTAAGTACTATGATTTATAGAAGGAATCCAGACGTTATCACCGATGACGCCGTGTAAACTACTACCCCCCCCCCCCCCCGCCCTATTTTAATGAAGTAGCGAAGTATAAGAAAATGACCCCCAACACAAGTGCTATATATACATGTATAGATGGCAACACTGAAACAGAATGAATGCACCATGTTATAGAAATGTAATCAAAGTAAAGGAAATATGAAACTTTGAATAAAGTGTCACAAGTTCTACTACAAGTGTATAATTAGAAATCACTTTTAATATACATGTATATGCATATATGACTTTATTTACACCTTCTTGTGTAAACATGCATGAATTCATGAATGCATTCATTAAGATTTCAGTTTTTTCTCGATCGATGTTACTTCGATATTGATATTCAGTGCGTAATTCAGTGTATATATACCGACGCATAGGCGGAAAAATCGCCTGGATATGCGTATAACCACCTATTCTCTGTTAATCCTACCGTTTTTTTTTAAATCAAGGTACATGGCATGCGCATGTAAAAATATTTTTAGAAGCGCATACGGTGCATGCATGCATATCAGTGGCGGATCCAGCGCCCCCTTTGCCCGGGGGGGGGGAGTTCAAGGGGCGAATTTTGCCGGTTTTTACTGAAAATGGGCCAAAATATACCTGTTTTTGGAAATTTTTGGGTCAGTGCCCGGGGGGGGGGGGGGGGCGGACACCCCCTCGGCACCCCTTGAATCCGCCACTGCATATCCAGGCAATTTTCCACCTGTGCACCGACGTCGGAAATAGGATTTGACCTTTTTCTACAGGCAGTTCGTCGCATAACTTTACGCATGGGTATGAAGAGGGGGTCGGGAGGAGTTCGCCAAAAAAGGATTATCGATTACAAGTACATGTATCAGCATATAGGCTGGGCCCTCCTTCTGGGGCTTATCTGTGGCCCTCCTTGATGAATATTTCCAAATTATATCACCTCTGGATTTTTTATCTGGGTCGGCACATGCAGTGTTGATGTAAAATCAACTGGTATTGACAAAAATAGATGAAAGGAATTAGTTTTCCTCATTTTGAATTTTCCCGCGAAACTACTAAACCGGAAATGGCCTCGTTTTAACAGTAAACATGACAGCCAAAATGGTGGACTTAGCATGAAAGTTTCATCTGATTACCTATATTTTGTAAGTTTTCTATCAAATACATCAACTGAGATTTAATCATACATCATTAATTAAATAAGGACATGAAGATATACGGAAAACGTTCATTGTATTGAAATAAACAAACCTAGTCAAACGATGGAATCTCTGACTCACAACAGGTGCGCATCCCGATTCATTCTTCATTGAAGTATTCGATTGACTCTCAAGTTTATGTAATAATTTCGATAGGTTATGAGGTGACAGCGGTTCTGCATATTGAGATGTCAATGTTCAAAATGTTGAAATGATCTGGTTGAAAAAAATCAAAACAAAAACAAGTGCAGGTGTCTGTCCTTCATTGGCTTCAAACATCGGCGACGTAGAAAACTCCAAATCTAAGTATATTTTCTTTTACTGTGAGCACAGTGTTCTCCCCAAGCAGTTTAAGCGTGGTGGCCCACCACCCTATCAAGATTTACCGCCACGCTATCGGGATTAGCACCACGCTACATTTTACGGCCACCATGCTATTTTTTTCCCCTAAAAATTTTTGTGTTAACTATTATGTGTACCCCTTTGCGTCAATTGATTGATTTAACCGCTGCATTCCCGGTTAATTTGCCCCGGCTGTATACAACCCGAGGTGTTAAACGTCTTGTAGCCCCTCGCAAGCTTTATTTACCTGAGCTGAGAAAGTGTCTGGCTTCTACGTCAATCTATCGGACATTTAAAATAACTGTGTTGTCAATGTCCATCGAGTGACCAACAAAACTTGAAAAGACAACCATTTTATAACGTAGTTCATGAAAACATTTTCATCTACATGTATAATCACTAGATCATGTTGACGGCATGTGTCATATAGTTACAGCGTAACGGTAAATTGGAAATAGAAATACGCTTTATCAGATGTCTTTATGTTTTTAATCCGTATTATTGTTTGACATATTACCTGACCTCGTCACATACCTGCCAAACATTCCGATTTTAGCGGAATTTTTTCCGATTTTTATAGGTGAATTCCGCATTCCGGATTGAGACTTGTCCGTTCCACTTTCGACAATTATTGAGCTTTTGCTAGAGTTACCTCTCTTGTTTCGATACTCTCTTGTAAATGCTTAACGGTATGTTCCCTAAAAAGCATGCTTAAAGCGCTGAACTGACCAAGAACGAAATGATAACAGGATAATGGCAACTTTAATAAAACTCTAGGCAGCGAACAGCATCGACAAAGGAAAAAACAACAATACTGACAGAGGAGATACCAGTAGCTACGATAAGGCATCACCTGATATCGGATATGCGGAGGAAACAAGTTCAAAAACTATTACGTTCCCGTTTTAACAGGGCTGTGTCCCCAAATGAAAGAGGGACCCCGAATTCGCTAACTGTGCCATATCATTACGGGGTATAGATGTGATTTTACTATCACTCACGGGGAGATCACATATACTACCAAACCTATTTGGATAGAAGACACATGGGTTTCTGAACAACAGAATCTTGTAAGTAAGCAAAATTGGTGAAAAGATGAATGATAGGTTATACATTTTTCTGTGTCTAAAGTTGATAACTGTAAGGTTATTTTATCGTGGTAGATTGAATAAATTCTCAGTGGAAGATTGGGGGGGGGGGGTGTCCGTGACCCCGCTGTTCCTCCTAACCATGCCCTAGGGTTGGCAGGTATGCTTGCTAAGGGTGAAACGTTTACCAAATTTCCTAAACGTGTACACGGAAGGCTGTAAACGAAATGTAAACGTTTAAATGCTTCTTTGTATTTCTTTTGTGAATAGTGATATCCATTAACAAGTGTTTATTTGCAGATGTGGTCATAAATTGACATCAATACGACTCAGTTATGCTTGACTATTTAATACGACATGTGATGTTTCGTATAGCAATAAAACTTTCAAAGATTCAAAAATCCAACTGTTATTTTCAAACGAACTTGAGCAATTCCCACAATTCAAAAGTACAAGTAAGTTACAACAAAAACAGTAACTCCATGGAAGGTTAGAGACCGAGGAAATGGGCGGAGAAAGAGACGAAGAAATAGACGGCGCAGTGCAGAGAAAGAGATTATTTGGGCCGTGTCAATTTTATCGGAGATATCGGCTCTTTCTTGTGATTGATTTACTTTCAGGCAGATTTTCTTCCTGTTCCAAGCGTTTGTTTTAAGTTTGTCCACTGCGTTCAAATCAAGGAATGCGTACATAACCCAGGCAGCACATACTTGTATGTACGTTAAATGTTTAATCAATTGACTGACTTCGCGACTTCAGGAAATCAATACTGGTATTGAGTTTTTAGAGTAATAACGATATTAAAGAAGATCTTATTGTATATACAGTATAGTCCATGTACATGTTTAGAAATTATGTAAATGTTTACAGCCAAAAAACGAAACGTCTCCGTGTACACGTGTAAACATTTCAGCCTCTATGCTTGCCGCCTTTGTCATACAAAATAAGTGCCGCTTTTACAAGATAAGAAAGAGGTTATCTCGCTCGCGCAAAATTATTTTACTTTGAATAAATAACGAGTTGGTATGTCAGTATTTTTTTTTTTTTTTTTTTTGAAATTTGCTTGAATCTAGTTAATAAGAATTTTAGACAGATGGATGAAAATAATCATCAAAATACAACATGGTGCACGGATTGAGTCTGAGCACGATATAAAAGGCTTTGTATGCAATTGACATATAAAATAGATATTGATTTCTTGGGGAAGGGGGGGGGGCAAGTTTGCTCCATACTTTGAGCAAAGTAGAACAATTGTCAGCTTTCTTTGCCGGAGATAACCACAAACAATACTGCAATGGCTAATAAGGAGGGGGGGAGTAACCCAATTTTTCAAGTAGGAATTTGTATAAAGATAATTTTCAACCTTTTTTAAAGGGGAAACCTGCCCTTTCCCTGAACTAAAAATTCAGAACTCAAGGTTAGACACCCTTTCCATAACATGCTTACATGTATATTCACTAATATCAGTGATTAGGAAGGACAGAGGACATGCACCATAGTCCCATTAATTTGCAAAATGGCTCATTGAAACCTTAGTACTTTTTTGAAGAAATGCCCCATTGATATTTTAGAAAATCATGGAAAATGGCCCATTCACAGAATTTCCTTCAAAATCAGTGTAATGCGCAAAATTCTTACACTAAGCTACCTGGAGTTATGGTCATGAGACAGTCTCAAGATAATTTTCTCAAAAGGCCCAAAACTAATTGAATTTTAGCTCGCCGACACGAAAAAGTCCGGAGAGCTAATGCCATACCGTCAGCGTCCTCGTTGTCGTCATCCTTGTCGTCATCCTTGTCGTCGTCCGTAGACAAAACTTTAACCTGGGCTATATCTCTTGAACTACAGTATAAGGGATAGGGCTTTGATATTTCACATGTAGATACCTTGTGATGAGACCTTTCATTTGAGACCATGACCTTTGACCTAGTGACCTTGACCTTGGACTTTGACCTACTTTTCAAAAACTTTAACCTGGTTTCTGACAAAAACCTGTATAGGTGAGCTATGTAATCTTTGATTACCCTATGTTTTATATCTCTCATTTTGCTGCTATGATACTATGAGCAAATATATCCTCATCGTTTAAAAACGTATCATGATAGGTATTTGGGACAAATTATTGCAATATATCGGTACACCAGTTTTATGGCATACAGGTAGCTCTAGTGTTGGGAATAAGTCAGCTGGAATAAGTAAGAAAATCATGGCAGTAATCAACCGGCAGGGACGGAAATTAGCTGTCGCCCATTCGCCCATGGCGACCAAATTTTCAGTTAGACCCCTATAACATCACGTCCTACTCACCCATGTGGCGAATGAAAATAAAAATACATATTTATTTATCAATTTTTTGTACCGTAAAAAAAAATCCAGGTGTTATTCTCATTTTTAGCTCACCTGAGCCAAAGGCTCTAGTGAGCTATTGTCATAGCGATCCGTCCGGCGTCCGTCGTCTGTCGTGTGTCGTCTGTCGTCTGTCGTCCGTCGTCTGTCTGTCATAAACTTTTCACATTTTCAACTTCTTCTCAAGAATGGCTTAAGGGATTTTGATGAAACTTGGTAGGTATAAAGTACTAATGATCCCCTACAAGTGTTGTTGTTTGTCGTCCGGATCCCTCAACAGGTGGCGCCACCACAGGCAAAAGTAGGTCACGGGGGGTACCCTCCCTTGACAAACTTCTTCTTCAGAACGGAAGCACGTATCGACAAACCGAAAGCATCAGGATGATCTACAGAGATGTCTTAAGAAGTGTTGTTATTTTTGGTTCCACTCCGAAGTCAAATTTTTGACGCTTTTTTGACGTCTCTTCGGACTTAGTCAGAAATGCAAATTTTTGCACTATTTCTTTAAATAACTCAATAAGTGTATGATTTTACACACTCATTTACTGCATATTTATCATATATAACTTACTTAATGCTTTGATATGTATTTTATGCTTAAATTTTATTTTTTAATTTTTTATGATTTTTTTTCTTATGTAAAAAGGAAGGGGGAGGGGGGTGATTTTCATACATTTTCTGCTTCTTTTCTATAACCACTCTTCAGATTGTCATGACATTTTGTAGGTATGAGGTATTCATGCATGGTACCCTTCAAGTGAAAGAATTTTGTCAAGATACCCACTTTTGGATTTTAAGGAATATTTTTTAAGATTGTACATAGGTATAATGTACTGTTTTCTTACCAAAAATAGGAGAAAAATTCTCAAATCGCACCGGGTTAAACACATTGATACTACTTTTGAATGAAGAAATTTTTTTCAATCACAAAAAAAAAATGCCGTAAAGATTTAAAGTACACAACTTTTTTAATATTTTTGCAAAGCCATACACCTGGTTCCGGACCGGAATTATTCGAATTTTATGATCTGAGGACCCATTTTTCACACGTATTCTTCCACACATGTAGATGTCTTACACACTTTAAACTATATTCAAAATTTTATTTCATCTATCTAGTAAACAATCACGGGAAGACAATTCAAGATAAACATTGTGTGTATTTTCCACCAATTGTTGAAAATAATAAGAAAATAATCGGAACTATTTGACAGGACAATGACCTAGATATTTCTTCTTCTTCTTCTTCCTTGGTATCACCCTCCGCTTATCGGAGCACTCCCCAGAGGGGATCACATATTATTAAACTTTGACATTATATATCAAGACAATATTTCAAATTCCTCTCACTACTCCTCAACACTCACAACTCACCACTCGTTCACCATGCTCTATACAAGGTACCTTCCACTATGTATGCAAGTGTATGCGGTGTATTCGGGGAAGGTGTGATTTATGTACTACAGTGGGTGGTCCGTATTTCCAACGGCTTTTAACGTGCCATCACACGAGGCAATCTCCTCAGCCGCAGCTCGAGGGGCCACTCAGACCGTTTTAGTTCCCTCCGAGTCAGAGAACAGGTGGGGGCGAGATGATAAATCACCTCTGAGAAAGTCCGCCCTCAACGGGATTCGAACCTAGGATCTTCAGATTGAAAATCCGGCGCTCAACTGACTGAGCTATGCGCCCCACATTAATTCATCTTCGTCCCCAAGGCGCATCGTATTCCGCTAGGCGCTTCATTGCAATATACAAACCGCAAAGTAGTACTGCGATACATTTCAGGAGATACAGTGCACAAACGGAATAGATTTTTATACTTGGAACACTTTCATAATGGTTATCATTCATGTACTTGGAACACTTGCATATACTTGTTATCATGTATAAAGTTTGCTCGAATTTCCTCTGTCTTAGACTCTCTTAGATGAAGTAATTTATGGACTGATTTCTTGAAAGTTGAAGAAACTTCTAATGAGTAATCTCTTCCTCTGGATTTTGAGAATGCATAGGACATTTAATATCTGAAATTCTTGAAAATAAATAATTCCGTTCAGAGTTCCTGAAATCTTCCAATGAAATGTTGGACCACAGAAGCTGTTGTTTTAATAGAGAAAATAAATTATTATTCACAACCTTAAGCCACTGTGTTCGTCATCTTATATGTATAATATTTTTAAGAGGAACACAGAGGCCTGAGGTTGTGAATAATAAAACATTTTCTCTCATAAAACGACAGGATCCTGACACTGTTAAGACATTTGGGAATTTTTATCTGTTCAAATAATAGATACATGATAAGTTTTTATCGGACCAAATAACTTCTTGTCGGCAAATCCAATGCAACCGATACATTTCATGAACTCTCTCCGCTAACAACTTGTCCGTGTAACAGACCTATGATGAGGTAAAACAATTAGTTAACAGTAAATAACGATGTTGTAGGTCTGCTAGTTGGACAAGCTTAACAATTTCATGGGCCTTTTAATTTGTTTCAAACTGCGAAACCTAGAGAAACCACTTGAGGTGTTGAACAGCGTATGCTGAAATGCGACGCTCCTTCTCGCCTGTTGAAATATGCATAGGCAAGAAGCGTCGCATTTCAGCATATTTACTGAAAATTATTTGTTCAAGTGGCTTCACTGGGTCATGAGGTTTGATACAACATACACTGCTTTTTTGGAAAACAAACTGGCACAATTTCTGCACAACTCACTTGAATTGATGAATATTGGATCAAAACGATTTTAACTGTATGTTTCATGTATTTGAGATGAAATCAATACTATTCAAAAGCATAATTCATAGATTTCAGTGAATAAAGGCAAAACCGAAAAATCTTTGTTTTTTATGCCCCTGGAATAAAAGATTCAGGAGCATATAGTTTTTGGCCTGTCCGTCTGTCTGTTTGTCTGTCTGTTTTCCGAAAAACTTTAACATTGGGCATAACTTTTGAATGGAAGCTGGTGATAGAGGTTTCATATTTCACATGTGTATTTACCAAAATTTTTGACCTCATGACCATAACCTTGACCTTTCACGTACTTCTCAAAAACTTTAACATTGGGCATAACTTTTGAATGGTTAAGTGATAGGGCTTTCATATTGTACATGTGTATTCCTTGTGACAAGATCTTTCCATTGATACCAATATTACGCTGACCCTGACCTCTCTTATACTTAACAGAAAATGGTGTTTATACTAACAAAGATGCCGCCGGGGGCATTCTCGTTTCACAAACACAGGCTTTATAATTTCTGGCATGCTAGCTATCAATAATGAAAGGTTTTGTGTTCAATTTTAAATAAAGTTAATTTGTGAAATCATTTCATTGTTTTATTCTTTTTCTGCTGCACATTAATGTGGAAAGTTACAATATGATTTTATTTTTGATGTTGCATAAATGAACTATACTAGCTGGGCATATGACGATGGACCACTTTATCCGTTTTTTTCAAATCAGTAAAAAAGTTATTGTTTGGAAATGTGACTATTTTTTTCTTTTTTGTACTTTTAAAGGTTGTCTGAAAAAAACACTTCTCTGCATCCGGCAAAAATCTTTTTAGAAAGGTTGTGGGCTAAAATCCTGGTACTGGCACTATCAGTATTCAATGTCAGTATGTCAATTAGAGCGTGCATGGGTATCAGGTGAGCGTTGTGCCCCCTGGGGCTCTTGTTCGTTTCTATGTAAGGTCAGTGAAGCTCTTTCAAAATTAGGGACTTATATTTACGTCCCTGTTTAAATACGCAAAAAACCGTATCTAATCAATGTTTTCTGATGTTAAAACGCGAAAGCATTGTCCAAAGATGCTGATAAGATAAGGTCACATATATAGGTTTCACGCATGACGCAGCGTTACTGCATGTATCTTCATAAGCATGCATAATTTACCTATTTATCGAACATTTGAAAGGTAGCGGTGCTTGACACGGCCAAAATCAAAATAAATTCCTTAATTCTTGTCTATCTAAAAGAATTTATATACCTGTATCAAAAATCTTAACTCGTTAGTGAAATTTATGCCAAAAATGTTCATTAAACTAATTCAATCCATTCTGCCGGTATATGGGGCTGTATACGTACACCGAATATTGAAAAAAAAGCATGGAATGATATGTAATTATGAACGTGCTGACCAGCAACTCTCATTTTACATCTCTCTCTCTCTCGTTCATTTACGTTCAATATTTATAGGAACCGTGTATTGTCCTATTCCCCCTCTCTACTTCTCCCTCTCATTCCGTCATTAATTAAATAATGTACCGATACCCTCGAAACATGAGACGGTACAATACGAAAGTGACATTTCATTCAGGATATATCTGACGGGTTAAAGAAAATAACCATTAACGATTAAAGTACCACAACAATATGCTGGTGTTTGGAAGGGGTTATTACTGGAAAAAGAAGTTAAAGTGATTTTAAAGAACTATTTGAAGATTATTTATGTGAGGCTGTTAGAACATGCAGAAGTCACTATTAAACAAGAGTACATGTATCTGTGATGGAAGAAACTAACTCATCTGTTATTTATAAATTTATTTTTTTTCTCTGGGCCCTCAAATTTTAACCTGGGCCCCTAAATTTTAATGTTAAGGGGCCCAGTTGGCCCCTAGGATATTTTGGTAAAGGTTTGTCCCTGAACCGTAAGTTTAAATAAGTTGCTATGTACAGGTAAGATATGTACAAAATTTTATTTATTACAAAACATTAGGGAATAATCGTGTAAAATGTTGAGGTACTGTATTGAATATAAAAATTTATCAAGTCTACGTTACTTAGCTGATACGTTAATTTCCAGCTTGATTTTGCATAGCTCAAACTTTCAAAACCAATGTCAATGATAACATGCCTTAGTAATGAAAACTTATGTATAAATCATGCAATAGTTTTAAGATATCAGTGCTCAGTTCCTTTCCATACAAAAAATTTATACTATTGAATCTGACAGGAGTTATCTTTCTTTGATCTTGCTTTTGAGATTTATTAAAAGGACTTTAAGGACTTTTCATGTTACAATGAAAATTTCCGTTAAAAGATTGAAAATGGTACGGTATTTTTCATTCTGAAGTGTTTATTTTTATGTAATAACTTTTAAACCCCCCCCCCCCCAAAAAAAAAAAAAATTACCCTGTATTACTTAAGTTACTTGCACAAGTATGAAAGACAGTCCTTGCCTAAGGAAGTAACCAGTGTACTAAGACCAATTTCATACCAAGGACCGGATTGATTTCTTATAGGGTACAGAAACATACATTGTATATGTCTTAGGTACATGTATTACTGGTTGAAAGTACTGGTACATTTATCATAAGTATGGTGACAGTCACCAATAATCTCCTTGAGCCACAAATTCAAAAAGTGCATTTAAGGTTAATCTCTTAGATTAATTATGGCGTAACAATTTGACAGTTTGCCAGGTAGTCAGATGTGCAAAATCAAGGTTTTTAACATACGGCTTGAAAATGGACTATTGCCCTGTTTTAAACACAAGGGCATAATGTTTTCATATGGGAATGATCCGAATCAATATTTTTCAAAGGGTTATTTCAGGACTCTCGCATCCAATTTCAGGACTTGGGCCCAAGGCCTTTGAAATTGGGAAATATAGCAGCATTTTCTTTTAGATTGGGAAAATATATAAAATATTTTTTGGATGCCTTTTCACTTGAAAATGAGAATTTTTAACTCATTTTGCTGAATTCCATGAGGTGCCAAATGTCGATAAAATGGGGGAAAAAGATACTACATGTATTTTGCATTGGGACTGGGGTTGAATATGGGTCCCAGATTAGGCTGATCAAAAGCTGTTATTTGGTACATACAGACTCCCTATCTTCCCTATAACCAGTATAGTAGGAGGGATTTCACTTTACAGAAATACCTACTCCCAGTGGTTTTGTATATATACCGGGTACATGTACATGTAATATATTGATAGGCTACTTATGCTTTAGGATCTTTTATTAGGAACTGCATTATAAATAATTTGGAACCTTCAAGGTCAAAGATCAAGGTCAAACTTGGATATGTATCTTGGCTTGTTGATATTTGAGAAATGAACTCTGAGATTCTCTGATGAAAATTCTTATAATATCAATTTCATTGAATTTTTTTTACCAGAAAATCTCTCAATTTTGACCTATGCACTTCCAAGTTGCACTGCTATTAAATATTTTGTACTATACAAAATGTTATTGAGATCACATAAAAAAATTGAATCTGATTTGGTGATGCAATCTCTAAGATGATCCTTGTTTTGGTTACATAATAAAAAGAGCTATATTTTGATAAGATTGTTCCTTAACTATAAAAATTGTGATGTTTTCTCAAGGATATTGAGCTTGTATTTCTAAAACACATGTTTTATTTTTAAAAAAAATATGTCTTCAATCTTTACCATTTGTAATTGATTTATTATAAAAAAGAACTTAACCCCCCCCCCCCCCCCCCCCCCTCAAAAAAAAAACCCAAAAAAACTTTTGATTCAGAAATCCTTAAAACACATCATACAATTCACCATAAGGAAGTTCATTCTCAGGGAAAGAAAATCGGATTGTATCATAGAAGTGTTGAACATTTTTTGCGTTATTTGACTGCTGACTGCCATTTAATCTGATTTTGGTTTACTTTCAATCTGATTATCTTGGAATTTTTCTTGCCTGGCATATCTCTCTATGATGCCATTACAGTTAGACTTCTCTTTGAAAGTATGACTCAACTTTGCTCTACCTTGTTTTTCATGTCAAAAAATTCTCATTAGATTTCAAGGCCTTGCAAGGATCTGGTATCATGCAAAATTGGATATAAGACAAAATGGAACATGAAAAAAGTAAAAACTATGGTACATGTATTTTAATGTAGAAAAATAATGATTGGGAAGGGGGGGGAATTTCTGGAATTTACACAGTACAGTAATTGAGCAAAATAAAGGTAGGAAAGGGGATACATTTCTGGAATTTACACAGTACATTTATTGAGCAAAATAAAGGTAGGGAAGGGGGAACATTTCTGGAATTTAAGACTGTACAGTAATTTATTCGGGAATTTTTGCTAGGGAGTCATGTCTGGAAAATGTTCATTCAACATTCCTAAAGTTATTGCTAAATGCATTTAGAAATCTCCACACTGCATGAAACTTGCTGTATGGCAAGTGCTGTAAAGAAAGAGTCAAACAATTTGAAAAGTACTCAGGGAATAGGTGAAGGCTCTATAACAGTCATTAGTTATACTAATAGTATGGTGAAAAGGAAAGAGATATTTATACATACTGTTAGCTCTATGTAAACACTAGCCATGCAAGGTGTAAGTATTTATATACAAGTAGTCCCCTCTGTTTACTTCATTCATGTATCATTGGCTTGTTTATTTTCAGGGCATTGAGATGGAGGCCTGCCAATGGAATGCAGTCTTGCTACTATTTCTGGATAATTCCTTACATCAATTGTAATGGAAAGGGTGATCAGTGTATCATTACTTCCAGTGCTCTGACTTTAATGCAATAGATGATATGTAGACGAGGGGAAAATCAATTTCTTATGTCTATGCGGAATATTTTCTTATTTTTTGTGCGCGACCCGAACACCTGTTTACAGGCTACCAAGACTATGACTTGAATCACTCTTCCTTATCGTTTGTTCCTTGGAACCATTAATCAGGGATGCCAAGTGTTGATGGTTACAGACTTTGAACCATTGTAGCCGAAATTTGACAATAGTGCCGTTCGTAAGATATGAATGGGAATATGTATACTCATCACTACCATAAACAGCAGATATACTGTCACAGCTCCCATACAGAGGTGAGAGTCAAGATGAACACTCATGATGACAGGATCTTCATTAGCTGTCTACAGAAGTACCCACCTCAAAGAACTGAACAGGTAAATATGTTTTCACTATTATTAACATCTAACTGTAGCACACTGTCACTGTCACAGCTCCCATATAGAAATGTGACTGAGAGTGAAGTCATGAACACTCGTGACAACAGGATCTTCTTTAGCTGTCTGCAGAAGTACCCACCTCAAAGAACTGAACAGGTAAACATACTGTGAATTTTATTTATGAATTGCAATAGATGTCTAGAGAACAGTACAGAGTTGTCAAATGCAGAGTGTTGATGTATACTAGTATGTACTGCCATGTCTTCTACCATGTATGTCTGTCTATATGTCATCTTCTGTCCGTCTGTACGCCTTATATCCCGATCCAAATTTCAACTGATTTCTAGCCTAGCTAGTAGCTTTAATCAATGTCTGATTCTGATTTGAAATCTAAAAATTCATCATGATCAAAATTGCAAAATATATCGATATCGTATTTCATACCTATAGACTGATAAGATATGGCATCGGCCTATCTTTTTGACTCCATATATCCATGTGGGTTGGATTCAGATTTAATCTTTAGCCATATGAATTTGTATTGTCACATAGGATCACCATGAAAAGAATCAATGTCATTACTAGTACCTTTTGCATTAGTCCGAAAAACCTGACCTAAACCCAGACTTTGACAGTTATTTGGACGGGGGGAGGGGGGGCATTGTTTCTCGGACTATTTTTGCAATACCAGTACAGGTTAGTAAAACATTATTGGTGGGATACAGTATTAGAGATAAGATCTTGTAGTACTGTACTTGGTACAGGTAAATGACTTGCCAAAAGAAAATAACTTTAGATTATCAAGGTCAGATTTCAAAGGTCAGGGTCAAACAGTGATTGGGAAGAACAGGGGCCATGCGCCATAGTCCCATACATTCTCAATATCTCAATACTTTTCTTAGAAATGGCCCATTGAAATTTTTAGAAAATCATGAAAAATGGCCCATTCATGAAATTTCCTTCCCAATCACTGTTCAAAGCTTAAAAAAAAATAATTAAGGGTGAATATTGCATATTGTGCTGTCTGCAGTATATGGTAAGTATCAGACTATCTACACTGACCACTTACATCTAGATGTTTATCATGATTTCATCCTATTCACATTACATGAGTACAGAGAAGTTACATTGTATTCTTATATGTGAAGCATGACAGTTAGTAAACTCAATCAGATATTTATAGACTGTGTGGGCAGAGACATCCTTAAAGTGTCTAAAATTGCACAATGCAACACAGGAAACTGTAGCAATTTTAACTCTCGACATCCTTACAGTATTTTATCCTGTATGTCTTAAAAATTGTCGTTCCCAAGCATGATTTTAAATATTCTATATTTACACTTGTTACAATTCTAAATACAAGTCCACCTTGTCCATTGTCTGGGCAGTATGAGCCAAAATGATATAGCAATTACAGGACATTGGTCAGGTAGAGATTCATCTTCCTATAAAATACTAGTAATGGGGAAAATTTACCTGACCAAGCGAAAATTTACCGGTAATTGTCAAAGGTCAGGTGAGGTGAGTTTCGAAAAAATGCTGTCAATTAATTTTAGCTCTCTAACGTATATTTTTGGAGTTAAAAATTCTTAATACATATGTATCAAACATTGCTGATAAGTTTTTCCATGTTGTGTCTGACTTTACAATGTAGTTCAATATATTTCAGTTTAATTATATCATTTGTGTTTTGCACGTTTATCAACAAACAAATAGTCAATGACCAAGATCATGTTAATGATAGGATTTAGATGAAACAATCAGATAATCCAGATCTTCTCTTTGATGCTAAGATCATGTGAGAAATCAGAATGCCTAGCATCAAAGTAAGATTATACATACATTATCATATAACAATGGACCTTCTTTATATTACCGCTAGACTTGCATTTTAGGCATGCCGAGACCTGACATTTCAACTTTTGACATTATATTTCTAACTCTGACGTCATAAATTACGTCAAATCTTGTGATGTAGGGTCTTAGGATGTGTAAAATACAAGTCAACTGCGGTAATGTGAAAATCGTTTTTTACATGTATCAAAATCCGGACCTTCAGCATCCTGAATTGATGTTCACGACTTTAGTTTGTCAACAACTTTGTATATCTAGTTCGTCAACAACTTTGTATATAGATAAGAGCACTTTCTGGAAAAGAAAAGTTTGATAATGTTCACAATTTTACTTTTTGAATAACAGTGGTATCAATGTGATTGATAGCACATTTAGTTAAAAAAAACATCTTCACAGTGTACGATATTCCCTGATGATGTTCACATCTGTTTGATTCCTCCTAGCATACAATGAGATAAAATACTCACAAAAACATAGTGCACAGTAGCATCAGGTTATTAATGAGATATATACAACACGTACCATGATATAATAATTGACATCACCTTGACATGGGTTCACACTTCAAAGTTAGACTGTAAACTCTACAAAACAGATAAATTTTAACTAGCTTTAATCTATGAAATTATAAATAAAAATTCATGTTCTAGACTTTTCATTTTTATGCTTTCGTGTCGATGATCTGCAAGCATGTTGATTTGCGGCTGTCTGTCAAGAATTTTAGCCTTGCACAATACATATGTAACTTTTGAAGTTAATGGGCTTTCATATTTCACAAGTAAATTGTATATTGCTTGTGAAGATATGGCTAGACCTTTCTTTTAGTGTGAATATGGCCTTGACCTTGACCTTAGTATGAAGATGACCTTGACCTTGCTTGGAGTTTGACTTGGTGTTCATACTAAAGATAGTGGTCAACAGGGGGCATAACACATTACAAAGACATTTTGTTGTCATTAAAATGATTGTTATTCACATCATCATCTTAACTTTTCTTTGATGAAAGGAAAGTAAACAAAAAATATATATTAAAGCTGTTTTACTTCTTCTTTCTGTGTGGCCTTTTTCGAAATTAATGGTCATAAAAGTTTTCAAAAGATATAATTATGTTTTTTTTTTAATTTATGGAGTTGTATCCTCATTAAGCCTAGCTATTTTTTTGAAAATGCTTTAACCTTTTCCTGTTTATCAAATGATAAAACAAATGCGTAGGGATATAATCATAACATTTCTTGAAGGATTGTTATCCCATTTCCTTGTGTATAATCATATCTTGTCAGCAAAATTTTTATTGTATAATGAATAACATACGGTTTTGTCTGCCTATGAATGAATTTCTAGATCTTAAATTTGTATCATTCATTTGTTGCGCATATGTCAGTTCTGCTGTTTCCTGCTGTTAAATTGGATATATGACGTACAAGTAGTCCCTGCAAAAAATCTTGATGATCTTAACTCGAAAATTCTGCACTTGGTATCTAATATAATGCATTATTTGATGCAGGTGCAGTTTTGATTTTCTTCTAGTACGTGAGAGTAGCACTTCTATGCACTTGAGAAATCATAAAATCTCACATTTTAAAGTTGCAGTGAAGTAGAATTGGTAGGAAACTGTGAAATATACACCTCTCAAGATAAAATCCAAATATTTGAGAGGGAATAAAAAAAAAAAGGTGAAAATTTTGAAAGGTTTGAAAGATGTTAGAAAACTTTAAGTAGCATAGAAAAATTTAGCCTCTGGATACAATCGTGTTTAATTTTTCGAAAATAGAAGATGTATGTCCGTGGTTCAGGTAGACATCTAAGCTGAAGGTTCAGAGAGATGATCCAAGCTCAAGATTCTGTTAGAAGACTGATGCTTAGGGTTCAGATAGAAAACATGTGATATTGTTTTCGAATTTCACATAAAAGTCATTTCACATAAAACTTTACTCAGATATATCATTACTTCACAAAGTCATTTATTATATTATAGGAACTGGATATCATTTTCTCCTATCTCCATGGCATGGAGGCATTATCATCATTGAGGGAGCCTGCGTTAAGAGCCCTCTGTAGGACAGTGAGATATGAATATCACGAAGCTAACGACATTCTGTATTGGTGAGTAAATCTGCACATAGAGTTGTCTTTTGTTATCTGCAAAGATAATTTTGTGAAGAGAGTTTTTCTCTTGTCAAAAATTTATGAGATGACATACTTAACTTATATGTAAGTATATTAGCAAATAGAGTTGTCACTCTTTGGTTTGAGAAGCATGCACTGAGATAGTTACTTGTCTAAATTTTATGAGCTGACAATTTTTTTATTTATTGGTAAGTATATTGGCAAGTAGAGTTGTCTCTCTTTGATCTGAGAGGCAAGTTTTATTGAGAGAGTTACTTTTCCTTGACCCATGTACCTTCTGTTGTTGACAATTATGAGTTGACAAGATCAATTACTTTCATGATTTATTGCACTGAGTAGGCCCATATCATTCTGTGTTAGAGACCATGTAAACAAGCAATGTATGGGTTTTCTCGCAGTTCCCTGTAGAGACTATGTATTTATTTAATCACGTTGGTCGAAATTGTTTTATATTGCTAACTCATAAGAGATTATATAGCGTTACGTAATTGTGTATTGCAGCCAAGGTGAATTAAGTACATGTTGGTATATCCTGCTTTCTGGGTCGGTGTTTATTGAGAGTTCCATGTTTCTGCCAAGAAGCAGGTAGGCTCTATCTTTTATATTTCTATAATCAAGGTCTGAAGCCAAGTTTAGATCCGACTTCAAACTTTCCCCTTTTATTTTGGAGATAATGAAACACTTACAGAAAACTCCTTAACATCAATTTTCATCAAACATATCACATGTAGATTTCTTCTGCTGCACCCTGTCCTCTGTTTCTTGCAATATCAATGAAGTCAGTGCACTATCTAAGTATATGTGTAAACTGCACTGAAGTGCAATAATAAAAAAAAGATTGTATACATTTTTTGCTGTGACTAAAAACAAAATTGTTTTTGTCAAAGTGAAATTATTTCAATTGAAACATGAAGATGTTGGAATTTTCTGAAAAGAGAAGAAAATACTGTCGAGAAAAAATACAACAGATCTGACAGAAATATATATACAATGTTATCTATAGAGAACTGTAGCTCATGAAAAAAATTGAAGTATGCTTAATGACCAGGAATTGATTTGTATGAATTTTGTCTACATACATGCACTTTAATCAATAGTTTAAAAGCATTGGCTACCGCCAGGTTTGTTGAATTTAAGTCAGAACTCATTGAATATATCTGAAAAAAAAATCATCATATAATTGCAAAATTCTCCTATGCAGCAGTATGCTGCTGTTGAAATGTACATGAATGCTTGCTATTACAGAATGAAGTTCAAGTCTAAATGATCAATATCACAAAAATTACTCAATGTCGTTATAAAACGTAATAATAAGCCTTCTTGATACAAATCATATTAAAATTTTTTTTGGTTCTATGATTTTGACATTTAGATTAGTTTCTATTTTGTATTCTGACATTTTCAATACGCAAATTCATCTACTGAGAGAAAAAGGTGAAATAATTAGTTAGTTTCGTGCGGTTTCATTTCATTTCGCCATCAGACTTAACAGAACGCCTCTACACATGTCCTTCTCCTTCCTTTTAAATGTCAGAAACGGCAATTGACAGCCTGAAGTCAGGTAGATAGATTATACCTGAGACTTTCGTGATGTAATCTGATTTCTAATGAATGTGAACGTAATCAATAACAGATAGACTCGAAGATATAAAATATGTAATAAGATTTAATTAGAAATAATGAGCAAACTGAGTGATGTTAAGCCGTTGTAAATTAATGTCATGAATTTCATGTCCAGGTACAGAGTTTTGTGTACTCTAGTATGATACAAAGTTGGATATATGGTCTGTCTGTCTGTCTGTCTGTCTGTCTGTCTGTCCTTCCATCTGTCTGTAAGATGACACTTTCATTTGAATTTCTTTGTCTGTTTACGAGCATTTTTAACTGAAGCTCGACTCTAGCAATCTAGATTCAAGAGTCCCAGTCTATTCATCACAGTCCCATGAAAATTTAGAGGGTTTTGACACGATTTTACTTAGTTTGAGCCTGATACTCCCCAAATTCAAGAATTTGGAAGCGTTTGACCCTTGCCATAATGTTAATGCTTCAACGTTTAGGCCAAACTGAAAAGTACATATGATTGGTCCACTCAGGCTCTAAGCATGCATGGAAAGAAATTGATAACTTGACCAGCAACTCTACTGTAGAGTGGATTTCATGCTGTCATTCCACATAACTTGACATTCACTCACATCTTTGCATTCTATATGAAAAGTTTAAAGAAGGAATTTTGGGAGTGTGATTTGACTGCAAATTAAACTTCAATCTTGTTTGCAAGTATGTTCACGGATGTTCCACCATTTTGCATGCATACAGTAAGGATGATGCCAGATCAAATTTACACACTTTCTAATTCTGGTTCCTTGATAGTGTTACATAATGGTTCCTTGATAGTGTTGCATAATAGGTTGACAGGGAAAACATGCTGGAGGTGAAATTTTCAGTGTTGTGAAGCTCTTGATTGGAAACTTAATTGAATTGTAAAATCTGTTGCTGTGTTTACAAACAATGAAGTGGCAGGGCGACTTGGTGTCTGAGAAGAAAGCAGACAATCATTTCTCAATTACTCTTCTTTTCTACACTGGACCATGCCTCATTTCCTCGTTATAACTTGGCAAATCATCCTAAACATGATTGATGAAACTTACGGTTTGCAGCGTGAAAACTTTGATCTTTGTGTTAAGACTTTATTTTTTGTTGAATCTGTTTCAAATGCTAACAAAGACATCCATTAAACATGGATTTTCTCTTATTGCATTGTATTTAATACTCCTCTTGAAATCACCAAGGCTAGTGATAGGCAAGTGCCATTATATCTTTATTTAGACTTGTGAAAGCGTGTTCAAAATCTTGGGGAATGAAAGCATACAGATTTAGTATGCAGGAGAAGTATTTATTACATTATGTAATGAAAAAATATAAGTTTCTGTGGTCTCTATCTGCTTGTTGTCCTCCACTTTAGAAAAAGCGTAGGGACATAAAAACCAGTTCGTCTATCTGTCTGTCAGTCACGAAAACTTTAACTTACGGGCATAACTTTTGAATGATAAGTGATAGGGCTTTCATATTTCACATGTGTATTCCTTGTGACAAGACCTTTCCACAGATATCAAAATTTTTGACTGCATGACCTTGACCTCTGAGTTTGACCTACTTTTAAGTTCACCGGGACGAAAAAGTCCGGAGAGCTAATGCCATACCCTCGGCATCGTCGTTGTCGTCGTCCGTAGACAAAACTTTAACCTGGGCTATATCTCTTGAACTATAAGGGGTAGTGCTTTGATATTTCACATGAAGATACCTTGTGACGAGACCTTTCATTTGAGACCATGACCTTTGACCTAGTGACCTTGGACTTTGACCTACTTTTCAAAAACTTTAACCTGGTTTCTAACAAAAACCTGTATAGGCGAGCTAGGTAATCTTTGATTACCCTATTTTTTTTTAAGCCTTGGGCATAACTTTTGAATGGTATGCGATAGGGCTTTCACACTTCGCATGTGTATTCCTTATGATGAGACCTATCTGTGGATACCAAAATACTGGACCTCATGACCTTAACCTTGGAGTTTGACCTAATTTAAAAAACTTTAACCTTGGACATAACTTTTGAATGGTAATTTATCGGGCTTTCATATTTCACATGTGTATTACTTGTGACAAGACCTTTTCACGGATACCAAATTATTTGACCTTATGACCTTTAACTTGGAGTTTGACTTCTATAAACTTTAACCTTTGGCATAACTTTTAAATGGTAAGTGATGGGGCTTTCATATTTCACATACAAATTTCTTGTGATAAGACCTTTCCACGGAAACCAAAGATTTTGACCTTGTGACCTTGACCTTGGAGTTTGTCCTACTTTAAAAAGCTAACCTTGGGCATAACTATTGAATGGTAAGTGATAGGGCTTTCATATTATACATGTGCATTCATTGTCACAAGACCTATCCCTTGGTACCAATTTTTACCTTGAGATTGGAGTTTAACAAACACATGAGATATATTACTAAAGCTTGGGGATAGGGACGGATATCTGTAAGCATTTCTTTAAGGGTGAACACCCAAAAGCGGGGGACCACAATTCCTTGAATTCAATTTTTTAAACCAATTAGCTCTAGAAAATTGTTTAAACCAAAAGCTCGCTTTCTATTAGCTCTAGAACAATGTTTAAACCAAAAGCTCACTTTCTATTAATTCTAGAATTTTGTGGAAGTACAAGCATACTTTTGTTTGAAAGTACAAAAAAACCATTAGAAAAAGAATAAAAATTGACTGGATTGGCTGTATTCCCATGCTGACTAGCAAGTAGACAAAAACAAGATTGAAAAAAAAAGTTAAATAAAAAATTCTTCGTCTCATCTTTTGTAATACTAGCATCATGTTTATGGGATATAAAATACTCGGTAGTCTATCTGAACATATTCAATTCTATCTAACATTGCTTTCTCAATTTCTTTTTCTGATGATCTATATTGTTTATAATGTAGAAGCATTGTTCGTTAAATTGCATTTTGTGACATGTATTTCTTATATTGTTACTCCAGATATTTTCAAAACTCCTGTCACCAAACTTTCTCTGTTCTCTAGATATCCCTTGCTCTATCACCAATCTTTCTCTTTTCTCTTGATATTCCTTGCTCTATCACCAATCTTTCTCTGTTCTCTAGATATCCCTTGATCTGTCACCAATCTTTCTCTGTTCTCTAGATATCCCTTGATCTATCACCAATCTTTCTCTTTTCTCTTGATATCCCTTGCTCTTTCACCAATCTTGCTCTCTTCTGGAAATGTCCCTTGTTTATCACCAATCTTTCTTTTTGTTACTCTGTCACCAATCTTTTTATGCCCACGTAATGGAAGATTCAGGGGCATATAGTTTTTGGTCTGTCCGTCTATCTGTCTGTTTGTCTGCAAAAACTTTAACCTTGGCCATAACTTTTGAATGGTAAGTGATAGGGCTTTCATATTTCACATATGAATTCCATGTGGCAAGACTTTTCCATGGATACTAAATTTGACCTTGTGACCTTGACCTCAAATTTGATACTACTTTTGATCTGTTTTACTGACAAAGATGCCAACCGGGGCATTTGTGTTTCACAAACACAGGTTTTATTCTTTTCTGTAAATGTCTCTTGCGCTATCTCCAATCTTTCTTTTTTCTCTAAATATCCCTTGCTTTATCATCAGTTTTTCTCTTTTCTCCAAATGTGCCTTACTCTTCTGTACTCTAAAGATGAAAATTGTTCTCTTGTTCTCATCGTATTTTTTGAGTGCAGCGTAATAGGTCCGCTCTGATTTATTGACATGCACTCGGATTCCATTTCTTTATGGATAAAAACTACTTAATATAATGTTCGTACAAGACTTACTCGTTTGTCATGGTATAATAGATCAACACAGCTCATGCTCAATATTCAGAATGCCGTATTGTGAGAAATTTCAATATAGTTCGCCAAAATTAAAAAGGATTGGATAGAACCCCGCGGCCGGGCACAAGAGCATGAAAAATCATCCAACCTTCTTCTGTAGATGATTGATATGAATTAATGTATAATGGGGAAGTTTATCATTGGTTTTCTATCCATGTTCAGCGCACACTCAGCAATGTTTTGGTTGGAAGAAAAATTGAGGCGATTAATGAATGTAAACGACAAAGTTTTTTTAGGGGGGGGGTATCATCAAGTTGCTTTTGAATTTTTTTTTAAAGTGATGAATTGGTGTATTCAACAAAATAAAATGACAAGAAATTGCATTATTTATTTTTGTCCTCTAAAGCGGGAGGGGGCATACTGTTTTCTTCATGCATGTCTCAGACTTACAAATCTTAAGTCGTTGTACATAACTTTTGTAAAGTAATTGGAGGGACTTGCATATTTTACATGTCACATATTGGTGTGACCAAGTCTTTCTGTTTTTACCAAGTTTAGACGTAGTGACCTTGAAATTTGACCTTGCATAGAGTATGGCATGACACCCCCTTTCCCCTCTAAAATGAAGCGAACATGGGCATGGTGTTAAAAAGAAAACATCTTGTAAAAGTGGTTTCTTGGTGTGATACAGTCAGGTTACTGGTTTATTCTTAAAAATGTGCAATTTGCTTCCGAAAACCATTGTGCACACCTGTTTCTCAGTCTATGAAATGTACATGTACCTGACAATGTCCGTTTCTGGCTTGTTCAGAAATTGACATTTGCGCATTATTCATTGCTTGTCACAATGAGACTTTACTTTGACGGACCTCTGACTTGCATTATGCAAATGTTACTTTCCGTGCAGCGTCATGGCTTATTTCGGTTTACCTCAACTAATGAATGTGCATAAACACAAATAGATAAAAATGACGTAAGAAGTTAAGAGTAAAGTTTAAGAAATGTTTTAATGGAAAAAATACCCATTTTAGTGTTTCATCTACTTTTGAATTGAATTCCATTAGATATAAGTACACAATCTAGATACAAATGACATAAATAAAGTTTTCAATTAAGAATTTTTAATGAAAAAATAACCAATATTCATAGTTTCCAGATATTTTCTTTATAAATTCCAAAATTAATATTTACGAAATGCACTCCCTTGACATTCCAATTCATACATAACATTTAAATGTTGTGGTGGATTATCAGTCAATTATTGTCCGATGTACGCTTCTCTCCATTGTAGTTTCGGTGTATTTTAAAATCTCACAATGGTATGCCACGGTGGAGGAAAAATAAAAGGGAGTCACCCAGAGCTAACTTATATGGTGTAATCTCCGTCATAAATATCTGATCATATTTTACATTGGTATGTAGGATATGTCCGGTCAATATACGAAACGATCTGATTGGCAGGTTACAAGCAGGGGCTATTGTTGTAGATGACACTCCGGCCATTTGATCGGCAGTGATACATGTCCATTTCCCCTCATGTCCATATCATTTCGCGGTTTATAAGTTACATTTCCTGGATTAGCAGTTTTACATCGTGGTTTTGGATGTTTTTTCCTTTTGTTTTGCGGACGGAAGATTAATTTTTATGTAGAAAAAGGTCAGTGGCTTTTTCTTTTATTTTCAGGGTGGTTTTTAAGAAAAAAAAATTTCTTAAGAAAGAAATTGAATTAATTTTTTTTTAGAAATTCATATTCTCTGAAATATGAGAAAGATTAAATAGATGAGACGAAAACGCAAACAACTTAATCTTGAATTATTAAAAAAGTGAAATCAATGACGCGAATAACTATTTTCACTTGCGTCAATAACAAGGCTGTTGCATATTAGATTTCTCTGTTTTTTATCGTCCGTGATATGGATGTCACACATAATAAAGAGATGTTATTTTCACGCTGGTATGAATGACACAATGGCAGAGATAGCTATGTAAACTTGGCACTTCAGCTTATCAAGACAGCTGTTTATTACATACATCAGGGAAATCAAGTTAGCTGTATAATTGTTGTTTTGACGCCCCTATGACCTTCATTTATCATCTTTATAGTAGTGCTAGTACTTTTACTGCAAACCTCCCTACCCATCCCTACACCTCTACATCGATTTCTTACACCCATCTTGTTCCAAGCAGGTACATTGGAAAGCATGCGCGGAATCAATCTTATTTTCAAGGGACGGGTGTCTAGAGGTGGGGGGGGGGAGGGTGGAGAGGTCCAGTCCGACAAGGTTGACCACTTCTTGATTTATTTTTTAAACGGATTGGCATCAGTAAGCATCAGAAAACGGTTTAATTCGCCCGTAGAGATCCAGAAGTATAATGAATTCGTCTGTCTATCCGTCTGTCTTCATATCCACAAACTGAACGGTTGCCCCGAGTATTTCATTATCCCCAAGACAGAAGAATTTGAATGTCAAAGGTGAAATGTCAATGTCACATACTCGAACTACTCAGAGAATTTCTTGTGGACGCCTGACAGGATATATGCCAAATAATTAGCCCTAGGGTTTTCGGAATAGTCACCATAGATCACCATGGCAAGAAAAAGTGCCCTACTGATTTCTAAGGTCTAGGGCATGTGCATGTGGTCAAGAAACAAACATAATTGTCACAAAGGATCGCTATTGGTAGTCAAGGTCATAGGTCGAAGGTCAATTTAATAGTGTGCCGTTTTATTTCAGCACACTTTGTTGTTTTAGGATGGGACTGTTCAGCCCCCCCCCCCCCCTAATTCAATCCCCTTTATATCCGCGCCTATTAAGTTCCTTATTTGAGAGAGTATTGAATCATATTGTCGCAAATCTAAAGAATCTGCTGTGCACTTTACCCATTATTGCACTGTCTTTGTATTGTACATCAAAATGGTCTCTAAATTACCGCGATGTTTATTTGTTGTTGGATGCCAAGCGAGCAAGGCAAATTTAGGTCTTAGAGACTTCTTTATAAAGATAATCAATAGAAAGTGACAGATTAATTTCATTTGTGAATGAATGTAGTTTTACTCTGATGAGCTGATGTTATTAGGGATTTGAGTCGAGGCGAGCATAGAAGGGAACTAAAGGTTTAAAGGATTTCCGAATCGAGCTACGCCCCGATCGGAAGGGTAGAGTCCCCGTTTACGTCCGGTGTATCGCCGTGAATACGCCGTATCTAGCTTGTTAGCTATCCAGTCTCTGGACTAAAGCCTCAGCCCTCTCTCGTTTACCTGGCTACACATGACATGTTATTTTTAACACAGTGACATACTGGCAAGTTACAGGTGAGTAATTCAGCAATACATGTCTAATATGGATGAGTAAACTAGGAGGTCAAAATAGTCCATTTCACCTGAGAAAAAGGAGTCCGGCAAGCGCATACCTGCTGATAGCGTGGTGTTTAGTTTGTAAATAGACCGTCCTGGGACCGTAAATATCCCGTATACTGTAGAAGCGTAGGATTGTTTTGAAACGAATCTGTCTCCACGTTTTGTCGTTTATGTGTGATATTGTTTACTGTCGATCATTTGTATTGATGTCATTAGTTGAAATCGCACTGCACCGTAGGGTTTGAATGCGCAAACGGGAGGGAAAGTAAATATATACAAAAAACACATACTGTAGTGTAGGATTGCCTTATATAATCAAGAGGGAACCTGATAGCTGTCGTTAAAACAGAGATAGATAAACATGCAGGTAAGTGAAGGAGAATTTTTTCAGGTAGGGGGAATTTTCAGTTGTCATGTTTCACACCTCATTCCGCCACACCCTGTGATCGTATTTAGCACATCCTTATAGTGATCATTGTTGATTTTATGGTATCCTTACTATATTAATTTACAACCAATAAATATCAGTGGACCGTTGAAACGGTTGATATAATGGGATGGCCCTATTATATTAAGGGGCTGACTTTATTACATTCATAACAAACCAGCGGTAGATGTTTATCTCAAGAGTAATAATGTATATATAAATCCCTAATGTAATTAAGGTGTCAGTTCTGACCGTACTCGTCAAACTTTATAGGCCAGTATTTGTAAAAAGATCCATCTCTATTTTCTGGTATAACACGCCACCCCCACCCCCTTTTCAATACCAGCTTGTCGTTGGATCCATTGCAGTAGCATTATCGACTCGAACGATGGATAGAACCTCAACATATGTGACAAGAAACCCCCCTCCTCCCCATTTTCATGTAAAGTATAATTTAGGTAAGTCTGTAGCTGCCTAGATTTTCCCTCTTTGGTATCCTCCCCAGGACAAAAGTTATCTTGTGCTAAAGATTCATTGACGGAGTTAAAATAAATTGTCCAGGGGATGTCAACAACGTTGTGGGTTGGGGGTCCGTCCCTATGATTTTAATAAACGTTATACGTTAAAACTTGAAAATGAGGGAAATCAGCATTTTTTTATCTATTCGGAGAGGGGGTGGGGTCCTGTTCCTCTAGATCCGCGCGTGAGATCAGAAATTGACAGAATGTCTAATGGGACGTCGCTCCTCCCCAGCCCCTGGTTACCTTGACCATGATAATGTTGCATTTCTAGGCAGATCATTGCTTGTGTTTAGAATAAAGATAAATCTCCTTTGCGTACAAGTGCATTTTGTATGGTTTAATGTAGCTTTGTGAGATGAACTATCGAACTTCCTGTTTCATCGACCATCGATATACATGTTTATATACATATTGTAGTTATGTACAAGAGCAGCTCGACGTCAACTACCCTCTAAGTAGAGGTAGACTTTGGTATGCAATATTTACAATGCATACAAGATACACAAAATAACTGAAAGTAAGGAGTTTAGTTTTCTCTAGAAAAAGCTTTTGTCTCAAAGGACATACTATATTCCAAACACATCTTGTTTATACTTCCTCGAAAAAAAAATACTTTGCCAGTGTAAGTATCGTACAGTTCAGTGGGTTGCGACTACATGACTTTCCTGTTTTATAAAAAAAATAAACTATAGTCATAAAGTATAAACACCCAAATATCCAAAAACTACATTCCTCTTGCATTAGGGACTTAGAGCATAGCAGAATCGTCAAACAATGTTACATATCACTGCTAGATCGTGTTACGGGACGAGTCTCTATTGATCTTATCATACATAGATATATATATATTGTCCTTTACTTTAAATGATATATACATAACATTCCGGCTATTGTGTATTGGACATGAATGAAAAAATACACCCCTGTTGGGGATATACGAAGAGTTATCGTTGTGACGATGTTTCGAGTGCTGTAGCCCAGTCGTTTTTGTCATGGTAACCAGTCTATATGTCTGTGAAATTATAAAATCAGCACAGTTCCTGGATTCTTTTCGGAATTCTGTTCGTGTGACTTGGAATGGTGTTGTAGATCAGTATAAGGTATGATTTTTGTTGGATGTTTGATTCGGTGTAAAATATGATGATTTTTTATGCCGATGAATTTGATGAGAGAGAAAGGGAGGGAAACTTCACAGATTTCAGTCATTAGTCTAGAGAATAACATTTTGTAGAGAGAGAGAGAAATTTCAGTCATTAGAAGCTTTATTATATCTACAAAGCAAAGGGCAACGTTTTGAAAGGCTCTAAATTCTCACATAATGCGTTTGTTCCTCTTGGTTGAGAACAGACTGTCATATGATTATAGAAAATTGTTTTGAAATTTGACAAGGCATTGTAAACAAGTCAAAGTAATTTGTACCATCATTATGGCATTTCATGTTCTGCCTATCTGTGCCAAGGGAAGAACAGATCGGATTGTTATTCTTTACTCGGGATCATCTGGCCATCTGGTAAGGAAAATTTTCTGAGCAAATCGACTCCGAGGATATCAACAATACATGTACGCATCCAGGATATTTTCAGGAGATGCACAAAGTGAGGAGGGAAGGGGGGGGGGGGAGGGGCGATATGTGTCAAGGGAAGAATATTCTTTACTCGGGATCATCTGGCCATTTGGTAGGGAATTTTTTTAGCAAATCGACTCCGAGCATATCAGCTCTGCATGCTTGAATCTAGGATTTTTTCAGAGGACACACGAAGCTAGGAAGGAGAGGGGGTGGGGGCTATTTGTTCCAAGGGAAGAACAGATCGAATTGTTATTCTTTCCCCTGGATCATCTGGTAGGGGGACATATCTGAGCACAAAATCAGCTCTACATGCACGAATGCAGGATTTTTTTTTCAAGGATGCAAACAATTGGGAAAAGGAGAGGGAATGGCCTTAGTTTGATATAGGGTGGGGTGCCGTTATAATAACGTGAGATGATTTTGCGAATAAATTATCAGATACATATTTGCATAGTTTACAAGAGCGCTTTGGGTTAGGATGCGGATGCTAAGTGGGCAACTTTTAGAAAAGAGGGGGGATGATTCTACAATCGATTATAAACCCCTTGCATATCTTCATCAGATCCGCCCATGATTTGCAAGAGCTTGTTATAGTTCCATTACTGATTGCAGAATGCTGCTTATGAAACAGATTTGTACTTGGTTAGCTATATGCTAATTGCTGGCGATGAAATGTTGGTTTAGTTTAATTGAAGCACCATATGCTATATTATCTTTGTCATTAAAACCAGCTTTGTTTTGCCTGAGTCATCATAATTGCCAATATTGCATGCGCAGGTAATTCACTGCTTTATCTGTACTGACAAAAAGGTGGGAAGCTTATGAAAAAAGTGGCCTCTAGACTTTGACGCGGTTTGTAATGTAAATGTTTTTCTTACAGATTTAACATGAAATTGAAATAGATATGGGTGTCTTTTACTTATGGCACCTCTATTAATTCAGTTTCAGAGTTTTAAACTGAAGTCCTTTTGTCAGTTTTTCCAAAAGAATTAGTATAGTCTAGATCACCAATTACTAGTAGTACTGTATTGCAGATTATTCTATGTCACTTTCAACGTAAGGGAGATACAGTCGTCTGTTCGTCTTTCTGTCCTTCTGTCTGGTAGTCTTACTTTCACATAAATGATTGTAAATTTACTGATATGCTTTATACTTCCATCGAACTTGCAAGGATGGTCAACACCTGATGAGGGTCAAGGTCACCATCAGGTCAAGGCCACATATTTAGGGTCAAACATGCGCAGACGACATACCTGTTCTTAAACAGTTCTAGCTAAACCTCCCAGTGCCTGGTGTATCTCAGAAAGACTAAACTGAACATTATTTAACTTACTCACAGTCTGAAAAAAAACCCCATTCGGACAGTGATCATTCAAATAACTGTTATTTGAATGTTTGGTCGGATTGCGATGCAAATCCGTCTTATTTTGGTATATATAAATGAATTACACCATAGGTGCCTATATTTCGGATTTCATTACAAAGTGCTTGATATCTCCTTAATTTTCTCGTAAGCTAAAAATAATGATTTGAGAAAGCCGTGAGGAGCATAACGTTACAGGTGTTGGCACCCTCTCAATGTGTAAAATAAACTTTATCTAAATTTACAGTAGCACTGCCAATTCAATTGATTTACATCCAAATGACCTACTAAAACTGAAAATAGTACAGTGTTGAGATGAACAATCTTTCCTTGTTTTTGACTGTCTAGTAACCTTGAATAAGATAGTTTGATTTTGCATGAAGTTGACTTTGCCCTTTTCGAAATAAGTAGGTTATGTATATGTTCAAATAGAATGCCCTTCCGTTCAGCTTCGTATTGGCTTTTGAAGAATATAGATACTTGTGAACTTCAAAGTGCACATGTAGATATGATTATGAAATTTGAACTTAATACTAGTACATGTATATGACAATGTTTGATCTGGAGGATTGTGTCTGATTCGCACTGTCAAGAGACTTGTTCCGTTTTGTCCGCACCCTTTCTTTTTAAAACAATATCCGGCCATACTGTATTTGGTGAAAAAGGCGACCTTTATTTAGCTTTATTTTTGAGAGTTAAGTTTAAGTTTTATCCGTTGATATACACATACATCATAGAATTTATTTTCGAAACAATGTGTGGGATGATGAAAAAGGAAGGAAGAAAGAGTGAGAAAAAGTTTCATATATGTGATATGAAAGAGAGAGAGAGAGGTTTATTTTATGTTGAAATACTCCGAAACCAGTCCACCGGCTTTCCCCCATTTAAATGCATCAAAACATGCTTAACATATCCCCATGCACAGCAACAACCCAAGATACAACAACTAACCCCCCCTCCCCCAACCGCTCCCTTCCAAAAATACCAAGAAAACAAAAGCAGCCAGGAACCTTTGCTGTGTCTGCAAGTCAATGGCGTGACATTACATTGTACATCGTATTGTTCGACAGTTGAGTAAAGTAACCCCAACCCCCGCCACCCTTCCCCTCCTCAACAAGCAAAAGTGATATATGTACATGTTATAGCTTTTCACCAAAAAAATTAATGCCTAACATCGGAATTACATAGATGGAAACAAAACTGCTACAATAGGAATCACATTTTGAAAACACGTGATGGCATTTGAGCGCATAAACTATTCACTATATTGAGAAGAATGATGGTATTTCTAGACTTGTTGCTATTTCAATGAAAATTTCAATAGGAAAGTCATATTTCTTTAAGGTCACCTTGAGTATTCATACCTACCGGGTATTCTAAGTAAAAGGGACCGTATGACATGGCGGTTTCAGCTAAAGGGACTAGGATACAAAATGAGAATGAGTTATCAAAGACAAAACTATCGGTAAGTTTTTAGCAGCAGTGATTTATGCCCAAAAAATGACAGAAAACTTGATATACTGTCAATTTTCAAAGTAAAAAAATATCTTACTGTTTAAGTATTGCGATTTCTTCAAAAAGGATGTTGCTGCAAAATTAAGCATCAGCAAAATTACTTTAAGTTTGTGGCATGGCGATTTCTGTGAAACAGACGATGCAAAATTATTTTATAAGGTAAACTTATCGATAAGTGTGAATTATGCACTATGTCTATGGCGATTTCCGCAAAAAAAAGGACTTGGGTGTGAATTTGATTTGAAAAAGATTTTTAATAGGCAAAACTTCGGTACTTTTGTGAATTCTATCTCCCAATCAGTCATATCTACTACATTTCTATTCTCGGATTGAGTCAGTTATAGGGAAACAAAGCAGGAGCGATGGTAACTTTTAGCATAGGACATGTTTAAATATTTACCTTTCTGATGATGAGCAAGATAACATTGTACCGCTTTAATGAGTCAGGGTGGACTGATGTCAGTGTGCCTTGGGGTAGGTGATTCAATATGGTTAACAGCTCATAAAACAGTCAATATTTGAAATACAAAGAAGTGATAGTATTGGTCCTTTCGTTACAGCATTATGCTTCATGAGCGGATCAAGATTTTATTTCCCAGAAAAAAAAGGGGAGGGGGGGGGGGTATATTTTTGATAAATTTGGAAATTAGGGTTGGGCATATATATTGAATTATATGGAAATTCATCCTATCAATTGCACTCCTGGATCGGGTAGAGATGCTGGGTGCTTTATACCCCCAACCTACCCTAGATCCGCGCTGGCTCGTCCTATTGATACAGATGTAGATTTCATGGTTTACCCTTTCTAAATCTTATTTGTTTGGCCTTAGGGGGCTTCTAACTCTGTTAACATACTCTGAAGGGTTTTGATTTTTTGTGGTGAAAGTTTACAAAAAATCTTAGAAGTTAATGAACCTTTAATATCAATATGATGTGCTTGGCTCTATCTTTTTTGATTACTTTCACCATTTATTCTATCTTTTTGGGAGCTTGATGCCATAGATAAGGACGGAGGAAGATGAGATATTTACTTTTGATGAAAGTTTTCTCTATGTGTAAGTCTTATCGATAACCAGATCAGAGACAGAAGTGAGATTGTAGATTATAGAACACCTGAACTTTCTTTCTCTTTATATATATTTCATCTTTGTACAAAAAAGTGCATTTGATACGGCTTGTTATGCAAGTAGCCCCATCTACTCAATATGATTAAACAATATGCCAATACAGCTCCGTTCTAAAGTTGCGACTGCTATTTTGAAACTTCACAAGGTATCTGAAACTTGCATACTTTTGTAAAAAAAAAAATTCATTCATTCTGTAAAACGCATTTCCTGTTGACACCCCACAATGATAATTTTTCAAATTAAGCGAAGAATAATTGTTTTCCTCCGAGACCATATGTAAAACAGCTTTTCTCCCGTACGAGTAATTTGTTATGGTTGTTGTACTATCTTTAGAACGTACCCTGGGGAGATGTTTGCCCACGAATTAGTCTTTAAGTGATTATCCATATCGTATATAGATCGGTAGATGGATATTGATAGATAGCTTAATCCCGGGCCGCCTGCTTTCCTACAAAGGGTGGTAAAGCCACAGGGCTTAACACCAGGGGTCATCTTACACTCCTTATCTATACGATCTAACTCTTATCTGGTTTGTATTTTGTTGTTATACAAGAATAATCTGCTCATGCTAAGAAAAAGAAAATGTTCTAAGAACGTTGCTGTAGCTTTCATTACCGCTGTGTCAGTCGGCCGAATTAGTTGGATTAGTTTTATTGCTGCCAATATAACGGTCAAGCATGGCTTGATGGTCATACCTTACAAAGGACTTTATTGGATATAGATAAAAACAAAAATATAGAACTTTCACAAAGGAACTCTCAGATATCTAGAACTTTGATATGTTTCTGGAAACTTTCGCAAATTTGGAACTTGGACCTTTATGTTCGCGAAGTTTGACATCAACTTTTGGACTACACTGTAGCTGCAGTTAGTTTAGTTTTCAGTATAAGAACCAGTGAAGAAAATCTGGCACGATCAGTGTATGAAGGTAGAGCCATCATCTTGTTGCTACTGTATTTTCAATGAGGCACGTCCAATATTGGTACAAGTCAAATTACGTGGTATACTCCTTAATCATTGTTTGGCAATGCCTTTTCTTGTATAAACGACTCTTCTGAAGAAGAAACAGACGCGAAGTGATGATCTTCCAACACGGTGTGACGATTGATGAATCTTGCTCACAGAAGATCATAGTCTTTTTGACAGATGCTTTTTCAGTGAAGAAAAAATGCTCTTGCGTTATGTTTTGCAATTATGGGGAGTTTTCTCGTCGCTGTACCCAGGAATGTAATTATCTAGTTTGAGATAAAAGTGGCCAAATTTTAAGAGGTTCCTAGCTTTGTATATGTGATAAAGAAGATTGTGGTAATTGGATTATATTTCCGTAGTAGACTGGGCAACAATGATACAAGAAGTGGAATTTGTCAGGTAAGTTTCAATAGTTTTGTATAAAAGAAAGGGGATGGATGGGGCACTGTTTTACTGAATACTGTTGACAGAATCTAAAATTTTGTAATTAGATCTGATGTAAAAATTTCTTATGACTCTTGGATCTAAAACTTTTCATTTTACTGTGACACAATCTTGGTTGCATAGCTTTTTGCGCTGCCATTGATAGGGGAATACTCAAGGGTTTCCTTTAGGAAGGGTTGCTTATCACCAGTTATCAATATGAACAGACGTTTGGGAAAGGGGGTAGAGCAGAGTGAATCAGGAAGATTATCACCTCAGCGGGTGGGGAGAGAGAAAATATGCTTTACATCGATATCAAAGGGGGTTATCTACCCAGCGGGACGGATGCACGAACAGGGGCCAAGGAGTGTAGCCGAGGGTATGACTATAAGTCTTGTGAAACACTTCAAAACTCATTTCACCCATCTCGTTTATCGAGTCATTATTGATAAGGGAGAAAAATTTTGCAACATTTGCTAGTTATGTTTCGCGAGATATAGATAGCGGAAGAATTTTATAAAAGGTATATGTTTAGAAGACATTATTTGATAACCTCTGTTACGATCAGTCGGGCATCCCTCAGGTTATATGATTCCATTATAAACTATGTTTCAGCAGCTGTGGATTATCTTCGATGTACAGAATGTTCGAGTTCAGTTTGTTTACATCATGTTCGTATCGTTTGTGTTATGTTTATAACATTTGTCAATCCCAAACTCCCATGGCGACAAATACCCAGCATCTTAGTAATCTATTCTTGTTTATGACAAACTTACTTTACATATCTAATGTCGATAAATTGGCTATTTTACTTGATTTCTCTAAAACTTGTGACATTCGTTTCGTCCGCCACTCTCCGCACTCGTTTTATAACGACGTCTCTGATTGGCTGGGCGGCGAAACGTAACAGATGATTTTTGCGGGACGACTCGCGTGTGGCCTAAGTCGTTCATATAAAAGGCGACCGTCTGCAACGGTCGGCGCATTCGGCCAGAGTCTCTAGAGAGAACAACTTGAGTCACAAGAGCTCTCACCCAAGACTTTCCAGCAACATGACTCTCCCATTATCTAGAATGGTAAGTTGGGATGATTTCACACTCTTTTGAGTAGCTTGACACAGCATCCCACAGGCATCCCTAGCAACCAGGTTGTTGGGAGCACTTGGGAAAGTTGGGAGCCATTGGGAAAGTTGGGAAACCATTAGGGAAAATTGGGAAACCGTTAGGGAAACATTCTCTTTGGCAAATAATCATTTATTGACATTGTAGTTACAGAATAAATCATTAGAACTGGCAAAATACTTCTTCTTCTTACAACTTATGGGAAGTGGAGACCCACACAACTTCTGTTGCGACCCTGCTCTGGTCCCCAAGTTGACTTGTTGAACCTGGAGGCCAAAGAGGGATAACCACACCCTGGTAGAAGCGCAACAACTGGCGACGAGGATGGGATACCTCTAAGGATCTCTACATTTTTCATTGGAAATTTTTGGGATTCTCCCACAGATATTTGGGATTTCTCCCATAATTCTTCTGGGACATCTCCTTTCTAAATTATCCATTTTCCAGTTGTATTTTCAAAATTATAGCAAACAGATTCATTTATTCTTAAACTTTATTCAAAATTACAATGTCAACAAATAACTCCCAAAATTTAGAGGATTCTGGGGAGATTGTTTTTAAACAGTCTACAGTGGTCCAAGATCCTGGAAACTCTGGTTCTCCATGTCAAGGGAATCAATCAGCTGTGTCAGGCTCCTCCCAACCTGAAAATGTCATTATGTTCAATTCAATGCAACAACTCTTTTTAGAGCAATTTTCAAGTTTGAATGACAAGATTAATGAAAAATTTGAAAATATGAATGACAAAATTCAGGGACAGATGCAGACAATACAAAATGAGGTTGATACCATTAAATTACACTCTGTACCGGATAGGCAAAAATCGGGTAATCCTATTTCCCAATCCACTCCAAACTTCCATTTAGAGGGAAATATGGGATTTCAAAGAGGTGCTCCTATAGATGATGAAAGAGGTCAAAATTGGGATTTTCTCCCAAGGGCAGATAACTGGGAAAGACCTAATAGTAGGAATCGCCCAAGGTTTCACTCTCATATGCCAAATATGAATGAAAATAGGGGAATTTCACCTATTGAAAATACTCATTCTAGTCATGGTCATGCTAAACCTAGAAATTATGATGGAAATGAAGATTTTGAGGATTATCTTTCCCATTTTGAAATTCTATCAGAACTCAATCGGTGGGATTATTATACAAAATCCTTACAGCTTGCTAGCAAGTTATCTGGCTCAGCATGTGGAATTTTGGCAGAATTAAATGAAACTCAAAAACGGGATTTCAATTCCTTAGTTAAGGCCTTGAGAATGAGGTTCGGGTCACTTGAACGTTCTGAAATGTTCAGAGCTAGACTAAAAGCTAGAACTAGGGGTAAAAATGAAAGTCTGTCGGAATTAGCACAATCAGTTAAGAAATTGACTAGACAAGCATACCCAACTGCTGACCCTCAAATCATTGATTTACTATCATTAGATCAATTCATTGATGCACTTCATGACCCTGACATGAAATTTAGGATTAGAGAGTCTAGACCTAAAAACATTAATGAGGCAGAGACCACAGCTATAAGGCTAGAAACCTACAAACTAGCAGATTCCCAACAAATCACAAATACATCAAATGTTAATTTGATAACAAGTGGGAAAGAAAATTCAATACTTGAAAAGTACCTAGAAAAATTAGACAAAACAATGAATGACAATTTAGGGAAAATCAAGGATGAAATTGCGAAAGCAAATAAACCCAGTCAGAATTTTCAAGGAAATAGGTACCCAAAGTCACAAAATTGGGATAGAAATAATTCCCAACAATTGGGAAGAAATCAATCCAAAAACTATGGTAGACAAAATTCCAACTTTGGAAGAAACAAACAAAATCAGGGAAAATTTCCAAATAACCAATGGTCTAACAACCAAAGTGTAAATTATGCTTCCCAAAGTCAATGGTCTAACCAAAACCAACCCACAAATAACTTCCCTAACCAATGGTCAAATAACCAAGGGAATGTACAAAACCCAATGTACTGGACCAACAGTCAAGGTCAAGGTCAGAATGTGTTAGGAAATAACACAAGTCAAGGGCAAATTTCAGTTGTTCAACCTGGGAATACATACCCATTACAAAATCAGGGGAATACTGATTTGGGAAACTCCCAGAGGTCGAATTCGGGGGTCGGAGTCCGGCAAGTGTAAATAGACCCAAGGAAGTGAATAATGATGAAAATATGGGCAAAAACTTATCAAATGAAAATTTTAAAGTAGAATCAAGTGATAAAAATCAAGAAATCATTATTCACCATACTAATGCCCAAGAGACAGGAATCTTTGTTAAGGTTGAAATATTTGGGAAAATGTGTTCATTTCTCATTGACTCAGGTGCAGATGTAACAATCATGCGTCCTGACATACTTAATGACATTAAAGATACGGAAATCCCTAAGATTAAACCAAAAGGTTTAAATCTTGTGTCAGCATCGGGGGATAAGATACCTTTCGAAGGGGAATGTGAACTTGCTATGAAAATAGGTAGTCACAACATTGTACACAATGTACTTGTAGGACAAATCAAATATGATGGCTTATTGGGGCTAGACTTTATGACAAAGCACTCATGTGATATTTTAGTGGGTAAAATGTGTCTTAGAATAAAAGGGGAAAATGTCCCTTGTCTAAGATATCAAGAATTATTGAGGAACAATGTTTCCCGTGTTGTTATTTCAGAGGATGTAGTAATTCCCTCTAATTGTGAATATTTTATTTGTGGTAGGATCATAGATCCCGTTGAAAAAGGGATGAATGCCCTTATAGAGCCCACTGATGATGTTTTAGAAAAACATGAAATTATGGTTGCAAGATCATTAATCCACCCCAAGTCATATGAAGTTCCTATTAGGGTATTAAACCTTACAGATAGGGAAATTAAACTACATCAAGATACTGTAGTTGCCAAAATGGGAAAGGTGTCCATTATAGACTCTGGTGAAAAATCTGTGAATTTCATAGAAACAAACCAGCTCCCCTTAGACCTCCCCGAGCATTTAAGAAATATGTATGAAGAATCATGTAGTATACCTGAAGAGAAAGAAAAACATAAACTTAGAGATTTACTACTTAAATATCAAAGTAGCTTTTCAAAATCATCCCAAGATATAGGTCAAACTAGTTTAGCAGAGCATAGGATAGATACGGGAAATTCCCATCCTATAAAACAACCCCCTAGGAGAATCCCGCTTGCGAAAATGCATGAAGTGGATAAAGAAATCAAAGATATGCTAGAAAAGGGTGTTATAGAAGACTCCGATAGTCCATGGAGTTCTCCTGTAGTTTTAGTTAAAAAGAAGGATAATACTCTTAGGTTTTGCATTGACTACAGGAAACTAAATGAAATCACGATAAAAGATAGCCATCCCATACCTAGAATTGACACTACACTAGATTCCTTGTCTGGTTCAAAATTTTACTCCACAATTGACCTTAAAAGTGGTTACTGGCAGGTTAAAGTAGCACCTGAAGACAAACCGAAAACCGCATTTTCCATCCCGGGTGGGGGGCACTGGCAATTTACCACTATGCCATTTGGCTTATGTAATGCGCCAGCCACCTTTGAAAGGTTAATGGAGAAAATCTTAGCAAAATTATCTTGGAACATATGTATGGTCTATCTCGATGATATAATCATCATGGGCAAAGATTATGAACAGCACATAGAAAATCTTGAACAAGTTTTCGATAGGTTATGTGAAGCAAATCTGAAAATGAATCCCAAAAAGTGTAAACTGTTACAAACTAAAGTTTCGTATTTGGGACACACTATTAGTGAGAAGGGGATAAGTACAGATCCTAACAAAATAGAATGTGTTCAAAGCTGGCCTACACCCAAAAATGTAAAAGATGTTCGTAGTTTCTTAGGGATATGTTCATACTATAGGAGATTTGTTTATAAATTTGCAGACATTGCAAAGCCTTTACACAAACTCACAGAGAAACATCAAACTTTCACTTGGACAGAAGATTGCCAAGTAGCCTTTGACAAACTGAAAAGGGCATTAACTAGTTCACCCATACTTTCCTATCCACAACAAAATGGTCTGTTTATTTTAGATACAGACGCATCTAATACAGGCATGGGAGCTGTTCTCTCCCAAGTACAAGAGGGTACAGATAAAGTTATTTCTTACTTTAGTAAAACCTTCAGCTCCACAGAACGCAGATACTGTGTGACCAGGCGAGAATTACTAGCCATAATAGAATCCATAAAACATTTTCACCACTACCTATATGGTCAAAACTTTAAAGTTAGAACAGACCATGGGGCATTAAGATGGCTTCTTAGGTTCAAAAACCCCGAGGGTCAAATCGCAAGATGGTTAGAATACCTATCATCGTACCAATTTGAAATTGAACACAGGGCTGGTAGGTTACATGGGAATGCCGATGCTCTTTCTAGACGCCCATGTGCAACTATAAACTGTAAACATTGCTGCAATGCTGAATCCAGGTATTCAGTAGACAATGGTACTGTGACTTGCTCAGCAGTCTGTACAAGGTCTCAATCAGCAGGGAAGGGTAAGAATTCACTGCCCACTGAAAATGATAACAAAAATATTTCTATCACAAAAAGTCAAGGTGAAGATAATGACCTTAAACATGTTATTTCATGGATAAAAGCAGGAATCAAACCTGAATGGTCAGATATCTCACACTTAAGTGAAACATGCAAATACTATTGGGCTAGGTTCGAATCATTAAAATACGAGAACGAAACTCTCTATCACATTTGGGAAGACACAATCCCTAAATATCAGGTAGTTGTTCCAATTTCACTGACCAAAACTATCATAGAGAATCTACATAATAGTCAAACAGGAGGTCATCTAGGGGTTAAGAAAACTCTTTCCAAAATACGAGATAGATACCTCGTTAAAAGGGTATCGTTGCCATGGTAACGTTGTCGTGGACCCACAACGTTTTTCATTGCACTTATTTTACTGTGACCATGGTGACGAGGTACGATATTGTGCTGTGAAAGATTGAAGGAATGGTATATTTAACGGTTCATTGAAAACGACCGGAACCATGGGAGTGTTCGAAAGCGGGGTCTTTGCGGACTTGTTTACCCAATTGAAGATTCTGATGATGATTATGACATAAACAGAAAACCAAAAATATTAGTTCACTGAGTACCCCATCACAGTTATTTATTTTTCTATGAATTTCTTAGACTCTCTAGGGATAGATCCGACTTCACCTCGACTTTTGACGATATGAAGTAAATTTCTCAAAGACAAAGAAAATTAAAAGAAGCAAATTGTATACTTGAATGGTTGCATGTCCTCCTCACTTCAAATTATGTATTAAGGGAGGAAGTCACTCATAGACTCTTGAGAACATCCTGCTTTGCCCATTCTACCAGGTCACTGCCAATTTTATCAGTTTTAACCATCATATACAAGATCACACTATTTAGGTCTAGAGGTTAAAAAAGAAGAGCAACAATGAATGGTTAAGAGGGAAAGACTTCGAGATTGATTAAAAATTACCTCAAATTCGGACAATAAAAATTTTTACGGAAACTTTAAGTACAAGTGAAATCGAATACAAGATGATTGTTAGGTTACTGCGGGTTTATAAAAAGATACCCCCCTCCCCCCCCCCCCCCCCAAATTAACATCGCTGAATGATAAAAAGTAAAATAATTCGAGATTGAGTTGGACGAAGAAAATTTTATAGATGATACAAACGTTTCCATGTACAGAAGTACCTTGGATGATTCACACCTCGCGTAATCATACCGTATTGTATAATGAATTGGTCAATCGATTGACCAGTCCAGATGGTGATGAACACATGTATCCTGTTATCATTAGAATAAGATAATCATAGGGCGTTTGTTGATATGAAGCAGTGAGTAACGCATTTTGTTTTAGTTCTCAACCAGGGGCAAATAACTCTGGGCCAATATCGAGAACTTCAGAGAAAAAAAATCCTGAGTGTGTATTGGACGATCAGAAAATTGAAAACATGTGCAGCATCTCTTGAAAGTTTTTGCTTTGTTAACTGTTATCTGCTGATATAATGAGGACATTGTCGTCTGCCAAAAAAAAAGGAAAAAAAAAACTATTTTTGGACAGAAACGTTATGAAGTGGATGAGAAAGATGATTAATTGCAGGATCTCATGTCTACCGTATATTATAAGCATATAAAACTTTTTTTGGTACGAATATCACGAAAGAAATGAAATAATTAAATCTTTTCCCTTATAAGGCAGGGACGATTTCACCTTTTGACTTTACTTTTTCAAGGGCTGCTCGAATTTCATAGAGCAGATGGTCAGACCCACGTATTTGTTTGGATGGTTGTCGCACTCACTTTAGTTTTTGGGGAAAACTGAATGGGGGACCCGGGCGGACAGGGCAATACCCCTTAATTATTTGCATTCAGGTGATAAACTTAGGCGCCACGTGGATTCTTAATTAAAATGAGCGAGGTCATTTTACACCTGTCGTGAAAACTGTTGGACCTTCCATTCTAATAGCGCCGAGGAGCACTTGTTGAATATCTGCTTTTTCAGAGAGGGAGTAGTTCTGAAAATTAGCCTTATCTTACGGAAGCACGCGCATTATTTTTGCATCATGGGGTGCACGTGAACATAAATCTGTTCTTTTTCTACATGGAAATTATTGCTACTTCATCCATGAGTTATGGTTTGAACGCAATATTGGCAAGACAACCATCGGTGTTCTCTCGTGCATTGTTTCTGTTGTTTTCAAGGAACATATTCGTGTTCGTACCGATCGGAATCAACATAAGATCTGATCTACAGCACTTATTTCATCTTTGAAAATCGAAGCCGGGATTACTATGGTTTATTGCATGAGGAGTTTTAATTTGTTAAAAATTTCTTAAGCTGTTTGCACTAAGAACGTTAATAAAACTGTAGTTGGTACACCGGTAGCCGTGGAGGTACATTGTACATGCCAAAAAAGCCTTTGTCTTGTTATGCTCATAAGAGTATAGGACAGTGAAATTTGTATAGAATTTCTAAGGACGTCTCGAGTGTCATTTCTGTATCTTTTAATTTTGTGATTGGACTGTCGTTAACTGCGGTTATAAATTTTAAAAGTCTATCTCTATTTGAACTTTATACCTACCCCATATCAAGCGATCGGGCCCGTGTTTGTGGATTTTACTTTTAAAAGTACGACGTTGACCCTGATTAAGCAGTTTTATTATTCAGAGGATATGCTAACCGTATGTCATCGATAGGGAACGTTTATACCTATGTGTCATTCCGAATAGTTCGGATTCTGAAATATATAATGTGACCGAAATATGCTCTTTGTTCCAAACGTGCGCAATGTTAATTGACTTCGATAAGTTCATTAAGCAATTACGGACCCGAGTGTAGAGTTCAAATGTATCTATAACCAGGAATATATTATTGTGTTAATTTACCTATCAGTATTTATTAGCATATCACCCAGTCGTGCAAGTTACTTGTCCGATTTGAGGGGTGGTGCTCATTTGCAAACGCGTAATGAAAAAGAGATACGAGATTCTATTATCTATGTTCTTATATAAAAACGACTCGAGAGTTTTTTTGAGTGACTTCATATAAAGTGATGGAGTATTCGGCGGTGGTAACTTGATGTAATGGAGAGATACTGCACAGAGAAGAATTATTACACTGTAGCTTACCCCGCTTGAATCATGTATATCTACATTGTTGGAAACTCAACAAGTTCCGAGGGTGATGTAGGCAATGCCGAGACAGAAGTGGATCAGAATCCCGACCCGCCAGATAAAGATTGTGAAACATTTCAAGAGATTACGACAAATGATAGTGAAGCTAGTGCTACACAAAACAGAGCTGCAGACGAATCAGCATCTTTACACAGGCGGAAAAAGTCTTCAAAAACCTTGAAAAGATTGAATTCCTTCGGTAATATTCACCCTGTGGATGTGTCTAATTTCTTTGAAGGTGATCGTGAAGTTACAGAATCGAACCGTGACAGTTCTTCGAGTGTGGATGTTTCACCAAAAATTCCAGTGCCGCCATCGTCTTTTGATCATTTCAGAGAAGGGAATATTAACCATGTTGACAAGGAGGAAAAACCAAAAAGACGTTTAGCAAATTTGAAGAGAAGTAAATCAGAGCTATCTTATAAAATATTACCTCTTCCAGCATTCGGATCTTTAGATCGTTCGAAACTTAGACAAAGGAAAGATGGATTCCAAAGAACTTACGGAAAACGGGTGTTTTGTTTGAATAATATAGGATTTTCAGAAGGTGCCAGCGCTCAGTGGAATAATACCGACATGAGCGTTCCGTTATCTCCGCCGGAAATCCGAGTGGAACCGGATGGTAGCGAAGATGACGGAAACTGGTCTCTGACGGATTCTGCCGACAGGTAGTTTATGTCGCCTGAAAGGCAAAGTGGCATCATGGGGATCATTTTGTCAAGCGTCTGTTCGTCAGTCTGTCATGTGGGAAACTTTGTATAGGTCATCAAAGGTCACTCTTGTAAGTGAAAACACCGTCAGGCGACATTTATGTTTAACGAAGTTTCAAGTTAGTTTATGATTCTCTGTATGACATGTCTGTTTGTCCGTCTGTCCGACATGTTATAAGGCTGTATGAAACTCAAAATTTTAATCTTGTAAAGGTCATCAAGGTCAAACATCGTTAGGCGGGTATTCGAGTTTATTTATAATTCTGTGCATGACACTGCAGATGTCCGATCCTATTGTCAGGGTATTATGACCATACACTTACGTAGGTAGTCAAAACTGTTTTCCCACACCTCTGATTCGAGTGGTGATTAGAAAACCCCTTAAGTTGAGCATTTTCGTTCATCGACAGTTTAAAGCATTAAATATTTGCACTTCAGATAGGAAAAACGCTTAAGGTTCTATTGTCAACCGAAAGCCTTTTATGACTAAATAACCGTCGAGTCGGTTTTGGCGTTGGAAGATCCCTGAACATTTTTAGATGGCTTAATTGCTCCAATATATACAGAATGCCCGTGTGATCATAGAGTAAGCCGAGACTTCATTGTATTTTGTGACCTACATTGGAATTGTAACGATAATTTAAGCCTTGTTTTGGCAATCACTCATTTATGAACTTCCAAAGAATTTAAATACACATTGCCATAATCTTGCTAATAATTTGAAGCTTGTTGAACAAAGTGGGTTTTCGTGATTATTATAAGCATTCATGAATGTATGATATGATATTCAGAATGCACTATAATGTACAATAGTCCTGTATTTCACACAACATGTCATAAAAAAGCAAGGGTAAAAATTCGAAAGGAAAGGGGGGAGGGGTGTTGTTCCATCCATAATCTAAAGAACAAATAATTGTATATATCAACAGGAGTTGATTTATATGTATGTTTTTGTATATAGGTCAATGATGACAAACTGCTGCCATTACTTAATACATATGTAATAATTAGTATCAGAACAATGTTAGTCTTATTTACCTAATTACTATATAATATAAACCTATGTACATTATCACTAGACACTAGCTCTGTGATTGAGAGAAAGGAAAATTGGTTATGCTTTCATGAAGTCATTTATGACTGCAATTCTACAAGCACTGTGTCGAAGACATATAAAGAGACATTGTTCAGCTTCAAGTAAAAACTTCTGATTTCTTTGATTGAATAGATTATTTCAAGAGGGGAGTAGTCCAGATCGTTAGGTGTTGTCACGACCATGTACCTCAAATCTCCACCCTCCGTATCCCCCCTGCTGACAAAATGATAAATAAAATATGATCAGTCTGACAGTAGAGGGGATTGAGAAAAAAGAGCGCATTGTTGATCCAGTGTATAGATAATCGCTCTAGATCAGTTCGGAAGGAAATTCTAACTCCATGTTGAAAATTCCGTGAGAGTAGCTCTGTGTTACTGCTTACGTCGTGTTTTGTCTATGTCGTTTGTCTGATTGTCTGACAGTTTCTGTTCTGTGTTTCAGCTTTGGTAAGAGAACCCCAGGATGTACCCGCCGGGCAAGCGAGTGCCTTATCCTAGAACCTTCCGAGATGATTGTGGTGAGTACAAATACGATCGTATGTGACAGAGTGTTCGATTTTAATTTCTTACATAAAATATGTACATTATGTTGATTAACTAATCTTCACCCAAGCATTCTCTTGCATGAAAATAGAATATTATTGGTCCATAATAGTTTTGAGCGGCTAGTGTAAAATTTATTTCATGTCATGTTGTTAGATGATTCTACATTGCTATTGATTGTGATAAAGAGCATTCACGTAACACAATTTACACTACTGCTATTTCGATTTACTACTTGATCTGTGCTACCTCTAAACTCGGCATACCCAAAATATTTTCAAATTACCAAAACACAAGATTCTTCAGATTCCTTGCGTTTCTATAGTGAGATATACGAGTGTTAGTATAGCAGCAGCTCGATTTTCTCAGGTCTACACACTTTATCATGATGATGGTTGGTTTTATCTTTTGCTTTGACGTTGTCGAACCTTGTCGTATTGATTCTTAATCTTTCCGTTGTTGTTCAAAATATCTCACAAAATTTCCGTCGGTTCGAATTCACTTCAACGTAGCAAGAACGTTTAGAGGAAAGTGTGCTTTGGTAGCCTACATTTCCATCGTGTGAGGTCAAAGTCAAAGGTTGAAGCGGTCTGCCCTTGTGGTAACAATCCTTGGGTTTGCCAATAAGTCACTTTAGTATTGTACTCGTACCATGCTAACTTGTGCACAAGGACAGTGGGTCGCTTATGTTGACCAGCTGCACGTGCACTGCATGCGCGGTGTAGACACAAGAGTCCCAGAAAACAAAGTACAGATTGTTCTGTTTTTAACCATCCTCGAGCCGCATTTATGTTGCCGTGGTTTATCCAATCCCATGCGTAAAACATAAGTACATAAGGCCAAATACAGAAAATACATACATAAAAGGCAATATCCATTTCGATGAGCGATTTAGATTAGACTTTTATATGTGTTAGATCGGAAACCAACAATAGCCTACTTTCTGTAGATTTTATAGTTTCAGGTTCTGACTTTTATAGAGTTATTTCATGGTCTACGAGGAGTTCAAGAGAAGGAGACCCGTGGTCCTATTAATATTTCGTTATTCTTTCGTCATTTAGTCGTAAACTAACGAAACTTCTCAGATCTTGGTCATGATACAGATGCTTTGAGCTTTAGTTACTTCCAACTTTCCACAGATGCGTTATTTTAGTCAATGACATTTTTATGTTATATACCCCGAAATGATGAACATAAAATTACTTTGACTTGGCCTGAATGTCATCAGCAGCCCACTCAGCAACCTATGTCATTTCCCCTAAGTTAGAAATAGGAAGTTGATTACTACTAGAGCAGGGATGTAAATTAATATAACATAAACATTGATAATTATGAAGTACACTTTCTTGCTAAAGCCTGGTTATCTCGTTTTCTAACTCCGAAGCTCATTTATCTCGCAATGGAAATGGAATTAGACGACGACGATTTTCAGGTTAGTCCTAAAGCTCTTCTTTCATTAGGAGAAAGGAAGAAGGAAGGGAAGTTTGTATAGCACAATCTTTACGGCACATGTGTGATAGATTTGCGAGGTTTCCTTGCCCTGAAATCGGTAAGGGAACGTCAATATATTGAGTGAGTCATGGACGTCTGTATTCCGAAAGCTGCTGTGTGGTACCCCCCAACCATCAAGGAGCCACATGGTGGTGGATTGTTTCAGAAGACTTAGTCTTCCTCTTGTCTGTCTGGTATGATACAAGGGGACACAACTATTTACAGGACATGTATGATGGATTATTTTCTCATAAAATAGTCGTGTGTTATTTCTAGATCGGCTATTTGATTTCCCCATTTCGTATCGTGTATCCGGTTTTTCTCCATGTCTGCTATTTTTGGAGCGGTTCGTTGTAAGTTATAAGCTTCACTTCGCTGTCACTGTCTTGTCACAGCTTATCCTTATATAGTGATCGAATTAAAACAAGGAAATTATATCGATACATCGTGTGGGAAAAACGAGGAACATATCCGTAGTCCTAGTCGAGCTTTCCAGCATTTTCACAGTCTAAACTTATGTGTATGTGACAAGGAATATGTTTAGTGCTGCGCGTCCATCGTATCCATGAGTTTTGAGTGGAGTGTTCGAAAGCATAACTTTCCGTTCGTTATACATATAAATTTTTTGTTTCGATCACGAATTAGATCAACTTTTGTCGCTTCATTCTATTGTCTTTTTTTTTTAGCGTTTTGTATCTTTTCTCTGTTGTTTTACAGATCGACTACCCAGATGTACAAGTTATGAAAAGCGCACCTCGTCAGGGATGTAGTAGTGTCAATATAGAACGTATGTTTGATTTGGACAGCGAGGAGGCCAGATATCGCAGAATGCACTCTGACACGGCTGTAGAACAGGTACCGATCGTTATCTTGTCCATAAAACCTGAATAATAAAGCGAAAATAACGGTAAAATCAATGGTTACATCAGAAGTGTTTTCGTGTCGCTTGCGACTTTCAGCGGAACTTACTGTCACTTTGTCAGTCTGTTTGTCTGTCCTTGCGGCAGTCTGGTAATGACACTTTTGCAGTCTTTCATACTACTGTACTATATGTGACTCATAAAACAGACTGACTTACACTCGGTGTAACTTACAGAGAAGATCAATGTTGATGATAGTTTAATGTCAGGGTTAAAGGTCAGGTATGGTCAAGGTCATGTTTAATGTCAAGGTTAAAGTTCATTCGTGAAGAAAGTTACTCAAGGTCATGTTCCCTGTCAAGGTTAAAATGAAAGTTAAAATTTTTTGTGCAGTCACTCACCAACAAAAGCGCGCCAAATAAACGTTTTACAAAAGGAAATTGTCATAACCATAATTACTAATCAGAAATCTTAAAATAAAAGTCATTGATGGTACATCGTTTTGTCAAGATCAGAGCGACTTTCCGCGTTGTGTCATTGTACCAATTTTGAAGACACAATTTCAAGATGCATATAGAAACATAAGAACTGTTTACTTTACATGCTGTACACAAGTGCCTATATTATATATGTTTTCCTGTTATGTCGATGTCACGAGCAAATTGGATTGGAAAATTTTCAACATCTCTCTCTAATGAATAAGCACCCTCTCGAAACCACTTCCCCGTCAAATCATGCGATTTGTTGAAAATATTGTAGGAAGTATGTGTTTATAAGCGACCTTGATTTGAGATGTAATTAATTAAGGGAAATGTTAATTCTTGTTTTTTTTAACAGGTGGGTATATAAAAATGTTATTTACCAGCATTTTCAAGAGTAGATCTACACCATATGATAGGCTCAGATTCTGATAGATATTTTTGTTGTAAAATCGTCATAAAAGTAGGATATGAGCACTCTGATATTAATCTAAAGAGGCAGCTTGGCATCATACTTGCATGGAAACATACTTTCTTCCATATGACTCAACATTCTTCGTGGGTTATGTAATGTGTTTATCCACACATTTTACACCAAAAAATCGTTGTGATCGTAAATACTAGAAAATACCTACGTAATGTATACCATTCTATTATGATTTCTGAGAGGAATTCCGTAATATTTTTTGGTCTCTACAAAAGTCTTGTAATATTTCAAAATTTTTGTTGAAATCTAATAGAGTTGCATAAAGTTGTGTCAAGTTCTGTCAGTTGTACTCGTTTGGACGGGTGAAAATTTTAGACATCTCACTTTCCACTCATTAAAGTGAAAGAAAAGAAAGGATTCCAAAGCTTGTTTCAAATTACTTTCCCATTTAAATGTTTCAAATTACTTTCCCCTTTTAACTCAATATAGGCATTATATGTAAGCATATCGTGTTCCCTTAAGGTGTAAAATATCATTTTTCCTTTTGACAAAATGAAAAATACCTAACTTCTAAAATGATGCATGTCTACAGAGGAGATGAGAAAACTATAAATAAAATCCAGTGTTTTAGTAGCAACAACTTTTAGTAATTTGAGTCACGCCTGCAGTAAAGAAGTGATAGTTTTACAAAAAGCTAACTGTTGCATACAAATTAGTACAAAAACGGTGGAGAGAAAAAGCGAATCGTGAAACATATCATATGATTCTCACAGCTTACTGTTATAAAATAGAGAACATTTGGGTCAGTAGGTCAACAACTGTCTGTGACACATCCAGGGGTTGGACTAGCTTCTCATATACTCAGCTTTATATGGTAGCATTTTATCACGAGTGTCCAAATTTTCACACATTCTCAATGAGTCAGTAGTAACACAATCCAGTGTAAGATTTCTGTATATGACTGACACCATCTTTTTGACAATTTTTTGTGTACTTTGCACTTAACCATGTTAACATAGTATCAATTCATGGTGTTATAAGCTGTTGTGTAACATAGGACTTATAGGTTCATTATATAAAGCTGATAAAGTATTTAGAAGTGAGTTCAACATTTTAGGTATATTTTAGCATGCCATATTCACAGAGAAATTGAACATATGCAAAAACCTTGAGTAGAAAAATTTTCAAGTTAGAAAAAAACATGGTTTCAGAAACATAAGTCCCTTAATCTTACTAATCATGCACATGTAATAGGATTAACACATCAAGACTAAATAGTATGGATTTCCAAACATATCAACATGGTCAAAGATGATATAATAGGTTTAAAAAATGGTTTTGGTGAGTTGCAAGGCTGGAAGAAAATACATAAAAAAAAGAAAAAAAAAAATGGAAGGAAGACAGAATTACCAACCTGTTAATTCCGATAAATATAAGAAAAAACCAAGTAAAACTAGGTACTTAATTCTTGTAATGACTAAAGATAAATGCTGAGTGAATCTAGAATCAGAAACCAGACAGTCTCAGTTCAGTTGATCAGTACATCTACATATCTCTCTGTTTCAGCTTCCACAGGATTACAGATGTGATCAGTTTTTACGCAACGATGTTTTATATAAGAGAGGATCACGGGCCAGTGATACATCCAGCGCTTACTCGGGATCGGACATGATGCAGTCCTCTATAGATGACCAGGAGAGTCAGGAAATCGACCTGAGTGGACTTCCCGAGGGTCAGGTGGACTCAGACGACGATGAGGACAGGGAGTCAACCTCGGAGGTGAGATTTTTGTCAAATACTTTAACGGCTATGGTTTTTTTTTGGTCTTTCCGAAATACAGAGTTTCTTCCCATTCGTGCAGGTATCTGACATCATCTAATTTTGAAGTCATCAGATTCTATGGAAACCAAAGTAAAATGGGAAACAATGTTACAAGTATTATGTTTTGAAAGGACTTTGATGATGTCACAATGCTTTTATATCAGATACCGTGACAAATGACACATGAGTCTATATGTATAAAACCGAAAACACCCAATTAAAGACTTAATCTTTCATTGATGGTCTTTGAAGAGTATTTATTTGGATATTGAATGGAAGGAAAAGCCAAATTGTATATTTCAATAATTCTGCAAAGAAGTGAAAAGATTTATACATACAGTTCATTACCTTATGCATGTATAGTAACAAGCAAACAGCGATACTTTATGAAACATTGACTTGACTGATATCAAGGAAGTTGCTGTATGTAGATTTTTATTCCCCCATCTGACTATGTACAGTTGGTAAAATTAATCGGATTAGAAGTTTTCATTCCTATAAAATTATTTCTTCTTCCTATATTTTCAAATTTCACATCTTTTGCGACCAGTATTGGATTTGAGAAAAAGGGTAATTATTCAGTTGGAGCATTTTATATACAGTTCTGGAAATTCGGGTATTGTGGGGGAAACTTGATCAACAATCCAGATTTCTTGAAAAGCTCCACACAATTTCTTGATTTTAACCTTTTAACCTTTGTGGTTACATTATTTCCTTGATTCCTAGAGGATAACATTATTTCCGAATACAGATATAGTGTAGAAAAGTCTCCACTTCCTGAACTGTTTGAAAATCTTCGTTTAACTTAGGGGAAACTGCACTTCATACATGTCATATAGATAGGAGTGCTCGTTAAAGGACAAAACATATTTATGAATCACGATTTCCTTTCTTTAAGTGTGTACTATTTGAATTTTCTAAAAATATCGATTCTGCAAGTAGTAGTAACTTCTTTTTTCAAGTGTTCAGCTAATTTTCAGTGAGTAAAATAGACAACAATGCTTTATGAGTAATAAAAAATTCGTTTCTTCCTCAGTCAATCAGGGACACAGTACAGGATTGTTTACAGAAAGATCCCCTCGACAGAACTGATGATGACATTGAAGTACTACTGGAATTTATCAAAAATTTCAGGGTGTGTAATGAACATCAAGTTCCTAGATAAATATAATATGAATTAAAAGTATTTAGTGTATGACTTTGAAGTTGCCTAGAGTTATGTCTTGCTTGAAGAAAAAAAAAGGAGATTTGATGTCTATGCTTGAATTTGCATTAATAAAAGACTTAATAACAGACATATGCATCTATTTGCTCAGTTTTTGAATGCTTTTAAAGAATCAAATGGAATAGAAAAAGCAAGTTTCTCTGAATATTATATAGGCTCAAATTCTTGAATTGCATTGATAACTAACGGTACATGTAGTTAAGCTGGAAAAAATAATAGTAATTGTCACTATATAATTATTTTAGGCCTTTGCCAATATGACTTTACCCATAAGACGGGCCTTGTGCTCCGTCATGGTATTTGCTGTCATAGACAAGAAAGGGACGATAGTAATGAGAGACGGGGAGGAATTAGACTCGTGGTCCGTCATATTGAATGGCTCCGTAGAAATCATCCATCCAGATGGCTCAGAGGAATATTTACAGATGGGTGATAGGTAAGTTATACAAACGGGAGAAATCATCTATTTCCATTGCAACGTAGCCACTGTTCTAATGTGTAATAAATTCTATAAGCAACATTCGCACAGGTCTACTGTACTCAGTGCTAATGCATATCAATTCATACTGGCAATTTGTCTTATGCCTTGTATCTGATTTACTCCTTGATGGGGAGAGAGCAAGGTTGAGTGAAACAACTTGCTGAAAAATCGTAATTTCAAAAAAAAAAAAACCCACATTGTTCCATGGCAAGGTACATGTAAGATATGAGCCCACAACAACATATTCCGCATGTCAAAATAGAAACGTGTGGGGAATGTCACAGAATATACTGATTGTTATTTGAATTTATACTAGAATTTGTACAATATCAAAATTATGCAATATTTGCCATGCATTTTCCCATTTTCCTCGAAAGGATGCAGATGAAGATTGGTTTTAGAAATTTTCTTCTTCCTATTGATAAAGATCATTACTTGCTTCCTGCTTTGAAAGTGCATCTATTGATAATTGTGGTAAAAGTACTGAATAGATATTGTTCAAATGATTTTCTTCAGTTTTGGAATAACGCCTACGTTAGAGAAGCTATATCACCATGGAGAGATGAGAACCCTGATGGACGACTGTCAGTTTGTCTGTATCGCTCAGCAGGACTACCATAAGATCCTGGACCAGGGCAAGGAAAACACGCAGCCAATGATAGAGGACGGCAATGTCGTCATGGTAACAGAACACAGAGTCTTTGATGGCGGCAACAGAAAGGGACAAATTGTTATCAGGGTAATTAGACATTTTTTGCATTCAAAGAATTTACCCTTTCATTGTGGAAAGCCAAAGTGCTAAATTGTGCGATGTCACGATGTTTAACCTCACCCAAACAAGGTTCAAATGCTTTGCAATGATTTTTGAAAAACTATTTCAATCAAAAGGTTCAATTATTGAAGGTTTGAGAAACTTAAATTAATGAATCATAACTGGAAAATAAGATATGATGTAAGATTTTTCAGGGCTGTCTGTGTATGATTACAAAAATTGAAGAAGTTGAAGAACATGAATTTAGTTTTAGTAGCATGTTGCTTATAGAGGAAAATAGGGGCTCAATATTTACATCTTGCTGAAGTCTCTCAAATTAGATTTTGAACTTTTATGTAAAAATATTTGAAATTTCATTTATTTTCTCTCTACTCAGGGCACACCAGAGCATTTAATGCAGCATTTAGTACAGGAGCACTCCGCCGTAGATCCCACATATGTGGAGGATTTCCTACTATGTTACAGGGTGTTTTTACACTACCCTAAAGAACTTACAGACAAACTACTCTACTGGTTCGACCAACCGCCCCTTCGTAGCAGGGTAAGATGAAACATTTATAATCTAAAACTTGCTTTAATAAAGGAAGAGTTAGGAGTAATGCTACTTTGAAACAAAGGCAATCAGACAAAAAAAAATAGAGCTGCGAAATAAGCAATTTTGGATTTGATAACAATTATTCAATTGGAATTTGTCCAGGCGATATAATATTTATATGAATGTGCACGATATATAGAAAACTGTTTCGCAATGAAAAAAATTAAGAACAGAAAGTCATATTTGTAGTCTAAATTTCATTCTCTATTCTGTATCCTTTTTTAAAATCGCTAAAACAATCACGTCATTCAATTTTAGGTGATACGAGTGGTCCTTTTATGGGTCAATAATCACTTTATTGACTTTGAAACAAATTCTCAAATGTGTGAATTCTTGGAGCATTTTGAAGGCCTCCTCGAAAGAGAGGTAAGATTAACGATACTTTCGTATCGAGCATCATTAATAATACATGTATGATCTCATACTTATTTCTTTTGTATAATTACAGTAACGATAATCATTATAACATACTATGATTAATAATCATTTGCATCGATATCTCTTGTAGTAATTTGTAGCAAGATTTTATTTTTTTTATCAAGTATGAATAATCTTTGATCTGAGTATTAAAGACTCTGGAGCTTCGGAAAACTAACGTTAACTCAGGAAATAATACCTGTGATAATCAAACTCCCTCATCCATCATCAGTAGCTTTTATACGTAAAGATTGTTATGGTGCTATAGAATTTTCTGATATGACTAAAAATTGTCAAATGTGGGGTTAAATTCTACACACATCAAGGTCCGTATTATGTACACGGCTAAAACACAGTATTTGGCCAGTTTTAAAATCTATGATGTTATATACACTTTAGAAATAATATGTAGCATTTACAGTTAATTTCTTTATTTAAAATATGTAATAATGACCACTCCCAATGGCCACCAAATTTCAGGTCGATACATAACTTTATAGAACATTTCCTATCATAAATTTTGGTGGTTGATTTATAAAAATAGGCCAAATATTAAATAAGTTATGACTGAATTACAAAAACATGTGCTTCTGTCAAATTCTTAAAAACAGAGCAGTCATGTTGTGTTATATGCCTGAAAAATACTGAAAACATACTAATTTGCAAATGTTTGTTATTTTTTAAGACTCGTGTTCGATCAATGTTTGAAACATTGGCAAATATCGGCATTCATAAGTCGTGTCTTTAAAAAATTTGGCATTACGAAGTTTAAGAGTGAAAAATGACTAATATGTAGTGTCCATAACCATGGGGTTTTATCTGAGGATACATTTACAATAAAAATGGAATATTCAAGAATATTATATTTCTCAATATGCAAGTTTTAAATAAAAAATATCTTGCATTAATTTGAACTTGAAACTTTATTTTTTCACATTTTAATGGTTACGGACACTACACAATTTGTTATATACCTGCTGTAGTGTCCGTAACCGAAAGTTGACCTGTACTTAAAAAGCTTAAAAAAATATAATTTGTAACAGCTGCTGAAGCGAAATGCATATCAATTTTAATGACTCAAGTATTGAACTTTTGATACTTAGAATGTTGAGGCACTGAAAGAGAGTTACTTTTTTACCCTGATGAGACACTTTTGTCCATAAATACTGTGTTTTAGCCGACATGATTGTCCACATTTTGTCTATTCTGTAATAAGCGAGAAGGTTTTGAACATAAACTCTTTTTGCTATCAATCGTCTGCGGAAATTTTGTGACAAATCAAAATTATTTCAGTTGGAATTTATGACAATATAATGTTGTTTTTTTATCACAAAATGCTGTCTTAAACAAGAAATAACATTACGATGCAGATTGACCCCTTTACAGTTTTCTAAAGCCCTTAAAGATATTTCATACAATATAAACTTACAATGATGAAAAAATTAGAGAAGGTGTGTCAGTCAACATCTTTTCCTATACACATGTAGCACCATAGCAATCTATGCATTCATGGTTGATTTACGTAAACACATTGTCACATCATACCTAATTATGTAACAGGAGCTGACTGGTCAACTACGGCTTTTGAACATAGCTTGTGCGGCAAAAGCCCGGCCCAGAAATATCACACTAACCCGGGCCACTCGAGATGAAGTATTACACTTCTCGATTCTTGGTGGCCAGGAGAGGGGCACTGGTATTTTTATATCCAAAGTAGAGAAGGGATCTAAAGCCTATGAGGCGGGCCTCAAACGTGGTGATCAGGTAATGGAAGACTCGATCATGCTTCCGCCAGTGTTATTGAAATAGGGACGAATGTATTGAGCATTTCTTATGAAGTTTGATGGAGGTCATTAATTTGGAAATCCTCTACACTTTGGCAAAACCATTACAAAAAGCCAGCTATCTGGCCTTTGTAAAAACAAATCAAAACAGCTGGCTATCTGGCTTTCGGCAGAAATAAAGAGCCGGCATTTTTTCAATGGGCATAAACCATCAACGTGCTGAAATGGATACTTGAAAAAACATCTAAAACAGCTGGTAGTCGGACTCTTTTCAATAACACTGTTTCAATGCACCTTTATATTTTTTATCTCAAAATTTTTTATTTATTTTCTTCAATCTGCACTTGTATGGAATGACACACTGCATTTCGGTTTTGGTTTTCCTGGGATTTTACTGGGATGGGATAAAGGAAAACCTTGATTGTGCTATGTAAATGTTTTAAATGTGCATGGTGATACTAACAAAGAAAAAAAAATCATATGAAGTTTTCATTCCATGATAGATCCTTGAAGCAAATGGCAGCAGTTTAGGAAATGTTTCACACAGCAAAGCCCTTGAAATATTGAGGGGTACTACGCATTTATCAGTCACAGTACAAAGTAACTTATTAGGTATGTACATTTTTATTGAAGACTGCATCTACAAGAATGTTCTGTTTGATATTTCTGAATTTGTTTACATCTCTAAAAAATTACATTTTTTTGCAAACCTGAATGAATTCATTTCTTTCCCTTATAAAGTGTCTTAGGTATTTCAAATACTTAAATGTCATTGTCCAGATAGAAATTAAACTATAGTGTGTACATGTATAAATACAGATTTTCATGAATTTGTTGATTTTCATGAATTTGTAAATGAAATGTTTCATCTTCCAGATTTTAAGGAATTATTAGAAGTGCCTGATAGGAGAAGTAACAAAACCGAAATGACTCCGAATTTGAATAAACGTTTATCTGCCGGTGATTTAGAAACTTTCAGTCCAGAGCAGACTCACAAGGAAAAGAAACACGATAAAAAAGACAAAAGGACTTTCAATACGTTAGGTCGTCATTTCATAAGGAAAATGGGAAGTTTGTTGCCGAGGAATTTCAGCTCGGCCAGTATGGGAGACAGGTGAGTCGAGCATTTTGATTGGTTTAGGGTTGCGGGTTACTAAGATGTCGTCACTCCTCTATTTCTCACCCATTTCACCTTTCCCTCCCCCTTTTCTCTTCCTTGCAAACAGGTTTAGGACATTCAAGTTATAAAAGTTGCATATCATTTGTCATAAACTGTAGAAAAAGCATATCTATAACACCATCAGATACATGTAGTTCCATCTTCCCAATCTATAGTGTAAAAATGATCATTTTCATAACATTTTCACTGCTTTTCCTCTAGGCAGCAACTTGTTGTTGACATACACCTTGCTAGTTTATCATCCATAGATTATATTTCTCCTATAAAATCCCTCTTGGGTAATTACCGAAAAAAAACCCAAATTTGAAAAGGGAAGATGGGGGTGTTCGCATGAAAAAAGAAATAAATCTAAGAATCACTTAAGGTCATTATTCTTTAGTAGGAGAATGGGAGTATCAAGTTTAGCATTGTATATGAACCTCAGCCCATTCGGTTTGGATGACAGGTGTGTAAACAGTAGTAACCAACGCTTATAAAACGCAATGCTTTTCATGTCCCCTTCTACATGTATCGTCCATAGACACATCAACATATTTATATGTGGCGTTCGATTTGATACCATCTGTCTGTCTGTTTGTGTGTCCACCTGTACATGTTTATGTCTATTTTGTGATATCAAGAAAACAATATTTCAGGAGGTCTAATCAGTAGATCTTCCAGTTTTCAAATTTTAAAGTTATATTCTGAAAAGAAAGGGCAAGTTCTTGTTAAATTAAGAAGTTTCATTTGGTTAACAATACCTTGTGTTCAATACATGTATATGCTGTCTTGTGATTCTGTCTTTGGAAATCATGACCTGTTGGTTAAATTTTAAATCTTGGGATTATGAAAATTAAGGAGGGAATTCAAATCCATAACGAAAATGCTGCATGGGTCAGTAGTTATTTAGTTACGAATAGTATTCTCTTGTTTCACAAACAGCTATTCCTGCTGACATAGGCTTTATAGTTGCTGCATGATACATATATAAACATCTATAAACAAATACGGTTTATAGATTTTCTTTGCTTTAACCTTTTCCTATTCGTCATTTAGTTTAACTTCTTTTTAATGGAATTATGAGGGCGTTATACAAGGATAATTTTTCCAGGTGTCTGTTCATCCATCTGTGTTTGTGGTAACACTTTTAACGTAACACTTTTAACTAAAGTGCTATTCGGTATTTTTGAAATCCAGAGTTACTTCCCCTTTGGGACGGTATCTGACGTAGGCTAATTGAGATGTCATCAAATTCTATGGGAACAGTCTTAAAACTCTGGGAAATGATGGTAAAAAAACAATGTTACCATACCATTTTCATGACGTCATAATGGTTTTACGTCAGATAATGTCTCAAGAGGGTAGTAATTCTGTATTCCACAAAGACTGAATAACTTACTCGATGCACTTTATACTTTCATCAAACTAGCATGATGAGACACAACTACTAATGAGGGTCAAGGTCAGATATTTAGGGTCAAGCATGAAATGTTTTTTGAGCTGTCTAGTTTACATGTAATATTACAAAGCTACTGTTTGTAGTAAATGATTCCAGTAAATATGAAAGCAAATTAATATGAATTTTTTAAAGCATTAAATTCTGTATTTTACAGTGAACTTCTGAATCGTTCTGACGAGAGTTTATACAATGGCAGAACGAGCCGACAGCTATCCAATACCTCATCATCATCGTTAACGATCGGCATGCCCAATCAGCATCTGAGTGCTAGTAACCCAGATCTATCATCAGCCGCAGGGGAGGATCCCAAACCGGAACCCGACCTGGTCATTAAAGTGTTCAGAGCTGATCAGACTTTCAAATTCTTACCCATATTTAAGGTATGTTAATATACACTGAGATAAACGTTTACAAATAAAATTGTAATCATGAATGCATCATTATTGTAATAAATCTCTTGATATATTCAGATATGATTTTTTTCTGCTTTAAAACCAAATGCTGTTGCCCAGAGTACAAGAAAACTTGAATTTGACCTCCAGAATACAGTTTCGTAAGGCCTCTGTTGTCTAAAATCGTCATTTTCTACACCCTTCAGATTGTTTTGTAATTCTGTGAGATCATGCCTGTTTATATGATTTTGACTGTGACACCACAACTTTTCAATATCTTGTTTAATTTTTCACAGGATACCACAGCCAGAGAAGTGGTTATGTTAGCATTACAAGAATTCAACATTACAGACCCAAGCAGGTAAAACGTGTGAACAGTCTTTATTGCAGTTCTTTTGAAATGACATTACTTCCTTGTAAAAATTTTGAAAGAGTTGTAAGATTTATTCCCTTTGAATGATGTGAACAGGATAAATCTTAGTACTTCTGTTTCCATTCCAAAACTTTCCTTGACAAATTTGAAAAAAAGGAAATTTATCAATAGATCAAACTTCTCAGACAAATTGACACTGCAGAAATCTGAATTTTTTAATTTGTATGTACATGTATTGTTCTTGATTATAGCAATTACTCATTGTGCGAGGTAACGGTAGAAAATCAAGACTTAATTAAACAGAAGCGACTTCCCGACACCTTGAGCAACCTTCCCGAACGGCAAAATCTTAACGGCAGGTATGTACAAGGTGCTTGACTAATATACATGTCAAACATATCTAGGCTAGCTAATTTTACCTCCTTTAGCAACATTGAAAATAGAGCACTCCAATACCTTTCTCTTTTATCCTCTTACTAGTAGCTTTTGGATGGGGATTTTTGGTCGATATGTTCTGGGTGTAGGTTCTGCAGCTTACATTATTCCTTGTAGTTTACATTCTTAAGCATCTATGTAAAAACCATACCATACTATACCGCCATCCTATATCCTTTCGAAATTTTACGTACATATGTTATTCTAACCTTGGTGTTGGTTCATAGAAGTCGGTTTAAGTGGTGAATTTTTGCTTACTGGAGGAGGAAAGTAAAATTGGGGGGGGGGGGAAGTATTTTTGGAAGATTGTTATTTATGGATTATGGTGTGCTTTATAACGTATGAGGGTGTTAAATAGAGGGGGAAATTGGTATCCTATATAACCCTTTTAATATTTTGTCCTTAACTTCTGATATACTTTGTACATTTTCCTCATAATGAATTAACAAAATTAAATTTAACGTTGATGGGCCAGGTTCATTTGGAAACAGGAATTTATAATAGGGAAATGTGGAAAACAAATAAAACAATAAAGTGTGCATGATCTCTCAGCTTGGTTATGGATTTTAATCCTTATAGATGTGAATTTCTATTTCTACTCTTTAGAGATTTAGGGAGTTTGATGAAGAAATTGCATGTGATAATTTAAGCTATATTTATGCACTGGTAACTAAAAATTCAAGAATGACATCTCTATATACTTTTAGCTTAGATGATTTTAAGAAAAAAAATGAAATGGAATACTTCATATAATCTTTCTGGAAGATATTTTCTACATACATATTAATTTGAATGTATGGTGGGAAATGTTTGGGTATGAATATATATTAAGTATATTTATTATATTTAGATTTTTTTTCTCCCTGGAAACGCCTGAACACCTGTCACATGACTTTGTATATGGGCACATGGCTGTTGTCGATGACATATTCATCATGTGTAACCTCCGTTTTTTCGCTGTTGTTGAATTAAGTCACGGCTTAAGCTTGCTTATATTTATGTACATGTATATCATAGGATAGGACTATTTTTTGGGCAGAATAAGATTTGTGTGGCAGTAAGATATATGAGTGCATGGCATAATTTGTAACATGTAATAGCTCATGTATTATGTGAGGAAGTGTGTCTGAGAGCAGAATATAAAATTGTAGAGATTTGTTTAGGGTTTATTCCTATATGATATGTTAACTGTGAAATTAAGGACGGGCACAACACCTGGCATGATGGAACTTCTATTTTAAAGTATTTGAAAAGAAAAATAACGTCAAAATGAAATACATTACCATGTGTAACCAGCTTGGAGTTCAGAGATACCTGGTACTCTGTCATACTTGGTAACCAGCTCGGACTTTCAGAGATACTCTGTCATACGTAAGGAGCATGTGTATGATTCATAGGTTATGAGTGTGTGTGGTATATGTAGTACATAAGAGGAATGAGTTTTATCATAAGTCTGTAGTATGTGATGGGACTTGCTTATAATCTCTAGAAATATTTTACAGATTTCAGAACATTCATTAATGTATGTGAGTGATGAAAGCAAGCTTAAAATTTTACGTGAATATTGGTGATTAAGATGTACCGGTATGCTAATTCAAAGTTTATGTACCTAGTAAGGATGGGGTGATAAGCCTATTTCTGCCACACTTATCTTATTCATTCTCAAATGGGCCTGGCATGCTTTATACTATGCTTGACTAATACTGCGCCTATATTTGTATCGTTAACTGCGTAATGCTACATAACTATATGTACATATAAACCAGGTTACGGATTCCTAACATGTAATACAAAATGTAATATTCACCTAATGTCATTTGTAATTACCTGTAATCTTATCCTTGTGCTCATTATGTATTTACGATTTTTAACATAATTTAAAATTACAAAAATATTTACCAATATTATAGTCAAAAATATAACTTTTATATATTCATATTTTATTAAGTATGCTTCTGATTAAATATCATAAATCCTAACTAGATACCAAAAGATTATCACATACTTGTTATTTTCTCAGGAAATTAAATTCGTACCGTCTCTATTTTAATCTGAGAACAGGTCAAATTTTTCCTATCTTTTGCTGATTGGCCCAAAAAAAAAAATAGACAAAGAAAAGCTATAGACCAACGTAAAGACAAAACATTCATGATCAGATCTTTACTAATACATGTATTTCTTAACTGATCATGATTATACCATTAATCCCAGTTTTCTCACTCAAGTTGAAATTATGGAAATTCTGTTCTGCTCCACTAAAGGTGAATCTTTAGTGGCTGGTAATTAAATCTTTTTCTAAAACTTTAACCATGTTACCTTGTTTACCGGTGCCAAAATACTCTAAAGCTCTAACTCAAGAATACCTAAAATGCCTGCATTAGTTGATTGAATTTTTTCAATTATTGCTGATCATGAAGATTTTGTCTGGTTTATAATTAGTTCTCTTTTTTATGACTAGATTATATATTATAAAATCAGAAAAATTTGCTCTGTTCTTAGTTTATCATGACCCTACCTCATATGGGCATCAGTTGTAGCAATATTAGAGCAGTTAAAGTTATGGTGTTTGGTTAACTTGGTTGCGAGTGATGCCGTTATTATTTATGAATTACCGATGTTTATTATGTGCTTGTATTCCCATGCTTGGCTCATTTCTCGTTACACGTACTTGAAATTTTTTTAGTCCCCTACCGGCAACACCGAAGGGGACTCTTAGTTTTTATTTTTCTTTTCTTTTGACAACAAAATGATGAAGAAAAACTGAAATTACCATAACAAAAAAAATCCACAAACAAAACAAAAATGAGAAGAAATACAAGAAAAAAATTAGAGAAGAAAAAGAAAATTTATAGCACTTGTAGTTCATCATTGGAATACATGTAGAACAAGCATAGTGAGAGTCCATTCATGTCATCTTTCTCATTCATCAAGCATGCTAGGGTAATTTATCATGTTTATCTTTGTCGTTAGAGAATCAAAAATTTGTTTGGCTGGTCCCTCTTTATGCTTCGTGAACAAATTAAATATTTTCTGTGATTAGTAATATTTTGGAATAGAATAGTTTGCAATGAGACCTTTCTTTTGATACTGAAAGTATCACTTCATAACTTTGACTCTTTCTTTTTTGAAAACTTAAGAAATGAAAATTTCATTCAAATCATGAAAAAGATTTTTCTTCAAAGATTTTTTAAAACTATAAACACTTATAATAGACATACTTGCATCATGGATCATCATTGTTTCACAGACATATTTTGTCACCATTTGATTTTTTTCGGCATCAAAGTATAAAATCTTGGTTAAAGAGAAATCCTTATAATTAGAGGTTCCCTATTTCATTTGTCAAATAGACCATTTTCTAATCTTGTTAGAAAGAACAAAATGTCCGAATCAACATCTTACGGCGTTGTTTTACATAATGATGTCACTGTTAAAAGACGCAATTCCATTGAAAAAGTGTGCAAAAATTACCTACCTCAGACGTTTTTGTAATTTTGTCAGTCATTAGGAATTTTGGCAAGTGGCCTATTAAAGAGTGTGTTTTGTGTAATCAGAGTATTTGATGTATAATTTTCACGCATTAACCAAGACATGATAATAACGTCCAAGCATGCTAGATACTAAAACGAAAACTGACATGAATGTGTCTAACTTGCTTTATGTACAATATACAATACAATGATCATGTGCCAGGCAAAGGCGGAGTCACCCAGGGATTAATTTTGTCTTGTTATTTTTAACCACTCATCAGGCGTACTGTTCCCTCCGTACTCAGGTATTATCTCAAGAATAACATGAACACGGAAACGCTTGTTCCCGACGAGTTGAGAGGGGAGCTAATCAAGGAGGCTCACATTTCACTCCTTCACCTCAATACGACGGAAGTTGCATCGCAGCTCACATTGGAGGACTTCAAAGTGTTCAAGAGTATTGAACAAACGGAATACATAGACGACCTGTTCAGTCTGAAGTCACAGTATGGGACGCCAAATTTGGACAAGTTCACAGAAGTAAGATTTTGATGTTTTCGAACAAAACAAGAATACTTGTATTTTAATAAATTTCAAAACTGTTTCAAGTTGGTTCTTACTTTTCATGAATTACATATGTGTACCTAGACAAGTGCATTTAGAATTCTACTTAAATTTGTAAACCAATTCTTGTAATGGTTTAATTATTCTTTGCAATGATTAATATTGTCAATTAATGCATGTATAATTGTAATATTGGTTTAATCCTTCTTTATAGTTGGTGAATAAAGAAATGTTCTGGGTTGTTACTGAAGTTTGTGGTGAAGCAAATCTAGTCAGACGTATGAAAATCATCAAGAATTTCATCAAAATTGCAAGTAAGTAGGACTTAAAGATTTACAAGTAACAAGTAAGAAGGACTTAGATTTACAAGTAATTAGTAAGTAGGACTTAAAGGTTTACATGTAATATAAGTACTTAGGACTTACAGGTTTAAAAATCACAAGTAGGTACGACTTGTAAATCTACAAATCTCTTTGAAAAATAATATTGAGTTTTCAGCAAACTCCATATCTTAATCTACCTAGTATAATTAGTATGCTACATTTGAATAGGAAAAACTGTACCGTATGTTATAAAGTAATTGTCACTCATAACTGCTTTTAATTTTTTTTCAAGGACATTGTAAGGACTGCAAGAACTTCAATTCCATGTTTGCCATTTTAAGTGGTCTGAGTCATTCTTGTGTGGACAGGCTCAGAAACACATGGGAGAAATTACCCAGCAAATATGAAAAGATGTACAACGTAAGTATAGGATTTCCTTAGGCCCAGTGAGAGGGATGTCACATAAAAATTCTCTGAAAATCAATGTGATCTTGAACTTGGCATAAATTATTACCTAATTTAGGACAACAACAGTGTTTGAATATATGAAATTCATACTATTTGAAAAGTATTAAGAAGCATCATTCAGAAATTGCATTATGAAAAAAAAAGTTGTTTTATGTAAAACTTAAAATTTTATTTTTCATCAGGATTTGAAAGATCTCATGGACCCATCACGGAACATGTCAAAGTATCGAAATCTCATCAACAGCGAGTCTGTTCAACCTCCCATTGTGAGTATTTCTATTCGTCTCTTATGAAAATGGTGTCTTAAACTAAACTAACTACTTGTATCAAATTTCTTTCAAAGAACAATGAGTGATAAATATCATTTCTTTGACTTTCAGCTTCCATTTTTTCCCGTTGCTAAAAAGGATTTGACTTTCATTCATTTGGGCAATGATACCAAGGTAGAAGGCCTGATCAATATGGAGAAGTTCCGAATGATTGCCAAGGAAGTTCGACAGATCTGTAATATGTGTTCAGCAAAATATGTAAGTAATGTGCATTAACCATGAGAAAATACTTGTTTTAGGACATTTTAATACATGGCAAAGCTTTAAATTCAATTTGGAAGATATTATATGGGCATTGTATGTAACAGTTATATAGTATGAAGTAATGTATCAATGATCAGGAACCAATCTTTATCAATAGAAATTTCAAGTATTTTAATAAATATCAGATAGCTGGGGGGGGGGGGGAGATTTTCTTTATTAATTTCAGATACTGAATAGTGATTTAGTTGGGACCTTCATTTATGAAATTTCATATACATGTACGTGTACATGCAGTTCAGAGGAATTTAACTATATTTAGACTTTCCCTGTGACAGATTTTGTTGCTTCAAATCAGATGGGAGTAATTTTTGTGCATGTCATGAACCAAGGGTTTTTGGAAAAATTTCCCTGATGCCAAAATAAGACCACTGCATTCTTACAATGGCAGAGACGTTTATATCACAAATATTACCCCCAAGCATAAGGACTTTCGTTATCATTACAAAATTTTCTCCTAGTGAAAATAGTGACATTTAGAAAAATATAATAATGCATATTTTCATTTGAATAACATCTATATCTACAGGATGTGACTACAATGTTCCTGGGAACTCCCAGCATGCAAGAGAGTTCTTGGATCTCAGGAGGAATGGCAACTATGAAAAGGGTAAAAAATAGGCGGGCCTCTACCGTACCCAACACCAAGAAAATGTACGAAGAAGCCCAGATGAGACGGCGCGTCAAATCGTACCTCAGTAACATGAAGGTCATACAGGACGAAGAGAAATTAAAGGAAATGTCACATCAGTGTGAACCTCCTGGTTAGTAGATATTTCTGCACAGAAAATTATTACAACGATCCAGTATTTTGGTTCTTACAGAGCCATTTGCATTTTCCCTATCTCTGATGGTATTTGACGTAAATGAATATGATGTCAGTAATTTACTTTAGAAGCAATCTGTACATATAGCTTCCTATCCCTCAATTTTAAGCCGGTTTCCATAGAATTTGATGATGTCACAAAGCTTACCTCAAATATTGTCCCAAATAGGAAGTAGCTCTGTGAATTACTGTATGTATGTAAAAACATGTATGAAAATCAGTTAAGTTGTCTTATTAATTACAATGTAATTATGTATAAAGGCATCCATATATGACTCTTGAGATGTCAAAGATTTGTAGGATTTCTTGAGAAAAATTAAAACTTTTATCCATTTTCCCATAAATTACAGTGTGAAGGATATATTGAAGCTAAGTTAGTATAACTTTGATTTCATACATTTGTCGTTTAGTTCGTAAAGTTGAGCATTCACCGAACGTAATGGCTTCAACCAGTAATCTGTCAACAGTCGAGGACAAGAGGTCGACTGCTCCTAGCGGACCTAAATTTGGTATGTTCATGATGTATAGTGGTGTATCGATTCACTTTTCAACCTCTAACATTGCTTTGTATGATTAATCTCCCCTTTGAATGAGGCTTGATGTGATTATATAGATAGATTGAAACGGGAAAGCTAAAACTATGACATGAGTAGATGTATAGGGAATTCGAAATTTGGAAGGAGTAGATAAATAGAATGAAAAGGGAATGTGATAAATAAGATAAATAGCTCATTAGATGAAACCCTATTAACATAATAAATGAAAGACTGAAGCAGAGAAAACTTTGGGAAAAAGAGTATCGTACTTTGGGGTCGTAAATATTTCATTTAACATTTGAGAATAGCCGTTAGCACGTACTAATACAAAAATGTATTTTATTGATGTGTATTATTTTTTTTCACTTCTTTGTTCTTTCATGATTGATTTCCAAACTCTACAGTCTAACTAGTTACAATTCAGATGTAATTCTATCATTAAAAAACATACATGTATTTCTCTAATGTAGTATGCATGGAATGAATTTTTTTTTCATAAATTTCTTTTATTTACCTCCTTTTTCGGAGGTTCCGCCTCTTTTTTCGGAGGTGGTACCTCTTTGTGTATCAAGCATGGAGTGTTTGGTTACTCAGTTTGTTTTGATCACCAGGTGCTGAATCTCCCGATGCTATCAGAAAACTGATGGGATTAACTGCCTCAGTAAAACCCCATAAATCCAATCACCCCTTACCCCCCGCTCCAGTAGCTAGCCCATTATTGTCGTCGGGACGACGACCTCCGACCTCGCCTCGCCATCAACCCCCGGCGATGAGGTCCCATCCACTGCATCTTTCACCTGAAAGTTCTTCTGTCATCAGTCTTAGTAATATTGCTTATCGTAAACCGCATCGGACTGGTAAGAATGCACACCTCTTTGACATACTTTTTTTTTTCTGTTTAATATTCTGATTTATTTTGCTATCATATAATACAGTGTGTCGGCATGCACTTCTTTGAAATTTAACTATTTATGCTGATCTGAATGTATTTAATTTTATTTTTTTTCTGTGTGCTTACAACTGCTTTCAATATTTAAGTCTAAATCTGTCAATTTGATGATGAATTTTAATAATCAGCAAGATTCGCATGTAATGTCTTAATGAGCAAAATCACATACTCAAAAATGAACTAGCAGCTCTGCTTCTTCAATACAATATTGTTATGTTAAATTGTATGATTTCTGTCTTCTCATGCCAAATAAAAAGGCTTTGCCAGAAAACTATATCTATCTTGACTGATCTTTCTAATAATACAGTTTTCTGCTTTCAAATACATATTTCTCAATATTCTTTAAAAAAATCCCCAATAACAACAACTACCAGTACCATGTCACTTTTCATACATGTTTTATACATTTTAATCGTTACTTTTTCCGTTTTGCAGTTTCTTTAGGTTCTCAGGAGTCCATCAGCTCAACCGGTAGTACAACTTACCAACCATCCAATGCTCATCGACATACTCATCCCGATTCCGATTCAGGTCGACAAAGCATGTCCTCATCAAACTACAGCATGTTATCATCCAACTACGACTCCCATAGTACCAACTCTGTGGGGTCCAATCACAGTGCATCACATTCTCCGCCCGCTCGTAAACCGCAGTCTGGTAAGTTGTCAATCAGAGATTTCTAACAATTTGATTGGCTATATTTTATGTGTATAGATTATTTGCTGTTAAGGATGATGCATTTTTTTTAATCTTTTTTTTTTTTTTTTATTTTGGTGACAGTGGGGGATATGCCAAAAATTGCTAGCTACTAGATATCAGATAATTGGAGTGGGCTTCCAAATTTATTACGAATTAGTTTATTAATTATATTATTTACAGGTTTAGTTGGATTCTGTTCAGATTTTTTAAAAGATCTAGTGTTTGCCATTTTCATAGAATTTTTTTTTTAAACAAAAATTTTAGAAATTAGGATATAGGCATTCTCCTATGTTGGTATTGAAAAGAGAGGCTCTTTATCTTGGCTTTGTAGACAGCTTGAATTTTTTAGAGAGCTACTGTGAATGTTGAAGGTTTGCCCAAGTTTGGCTGTTAGCTTGAAAAACTTCCTAGATTTTTTCCAGTAAATGGGCTGCATTTGTTATTATGTTGAGACTTTGGCTACCTTTTGTTTCAATTTTGCATGGCCAAAAATTATGTATGGTACAGTTTTAGATTTGACTTGAATGCTTTAAGCTTTACAGATAGTTAAGTGCCACTCCACATAAAATGAAAATCTACAATTAGTAATGATTCCTTGGTTTACCTCAATTATCCTAAATGCACAAGAACATAAAAGTTGAAGCCCCCCGTCCCGCCTTTAGTAATCTAGTATATTTGTATGTGAATGTCTCAGCTTTTTTTCCAACTTTCTATTCTCTGTATTGCATGTGCTTGTCCTCCAGACAAGAGTTATCTTTCCTTGTCTGCCAGAGTTGCTGTAAGGTGTATTTGTTTTCTTGCAGCGACCTCTCCATCTTTTTCCCACAATACTTCACAACCACCGCTTCCTCAACCGGCGGTGCGACCCCCACTACCGCCTTACCATGTAGTGGTTCAAAATTCACCAGGTGAGAATACTGGTTGGGTGACATTTTTACCCTCTCTGGACGAGAGGGGTAAAAAATCAGAGAGTAGATTAACCATAGAAATTTCACTAGTGTTATAATTATTACCCATTCATATTCACGTTAATTTAAAGTATTTGGCAGTTTAATCATGATTCCTACTGGATAAATGTGAATTGAAGGATTGCTAAATGTTGGACATCAAATTATTATGACTTCCTAATCAAAACTTTGATATAAAAAAAAGGAAAAGGAATCCACTTGAAATTATATAGATACTTGTACCATCTGAAATCAAGTCTATGAATAATGACTGCCAAGTATACCACCAATTACATGTACTCAGCATGATGCATTTGAATGTTTAGACATTTTTGCTCATACTCCTGCTTAATTAACACATCTCGTTATCATTAGATAGCATGGCACTAACAGCTTGCATGTTCATAATAGTCTGTCATCTCATTTCCATGAAAAGCATGTTGTTTGTCCCTAGAAAATTTTATCATGTGCATTATTAGTCCATCACTTTCGTTGTTTCACGATATCCTTTTCATAATCCTTTGTTTTCACTTTACTGTATAAAAAAAGATTTGTTCATAGCATGGCTAATTTATTTAAAGATTGAAATGAATCTAAAATTAACATGAATGATTTTTTCTGTTGAATGCTGAAGTATGTGTTTTAACCTTACGGTCTTTTTTTTTCTCCTTCTGCCTCCTCAGCCTATAGCCAATATATCCATCAGACGTACACTAACGTACGTCGACCGCCGCTACCTGACTACCACTCGGCCACTCAAATGGCCCATATGGCTCGCCAGAGGCACCAATGGCAGATGGAAAGGGCCCGATCGCATGAAGGGGTTTTACCGTACTGTAATGGCCAATCAAAATTCATGGCCCCAGAAGAGGGTAGGTGTTTGCAGGTGTGATGCAGATCGTCACAAACATTTCTCAGTTCAGAAATTTCTGAAAGCCTTTATCAGATATTAAAAGTTTTAATAATTTTATTAGAAAAAAATTATAATTCTATAAGGTACATGTAAGTCAAATTAGGAACTCGATTCAGCCAGAATCTGTCCCCCTTCAAATGAAATTGATCTCTAACTCTTGTTCAGAAAAAAAAATTTTGGACCAATTTTTTTTTCAAAAAAGTCTTTCTTTTTGGAATGTATGGTGTAAGGAAAAATGGTACCTCCCCTCCCTTATAATCCTCTCTTTCCCTACCCCCTGTTAGCTTAATGGTTATATGTAACACATCCTGACATGGTTGTTGGTTTACCTAGCTCTGATTGGCTTGGTTATGTTGCATTGAGCTTGAATGATTGGTTGGCATGACATGATCTCATTCTTGAATGCATTGATATGTATAACTATTTTCATAACGCAGGTATGCAAAGGGTGTATCTAATCTAAGTAGATATATGGGCCTTGTTTTGTAAAATAAAGTAGCATAATAGAAAACTGCAAATTTACTTCTAAAAACTGATACATGTACAGATATAAGGAAATGAACTTTTTATCATGCATTTGAAATATTTGCATTATCATACTACATTGTATACACACATTTTACATCCCAATACAAGTGTATGAGCAGAATAATTTACATGTACATTATACAAAATATAAATCCGCTATGTATCTTTTAAGTAATATTTCCATTTAAATATGTACTTCTATACAAAATATTACAGAATTGACCCTTCTGATTGCGGCAAAAAATGTAAAATGTCGTGACGTCACAATGCTTTTGCCTCAGACAAACAAGCTTCGAACCTTGTGGAATTTCTCAAATTTTTCCCGCGTTTAGAAGGGTCAATTCCGAACATAGCAGTATCACATCCAAATTATACACATCGTATGTATTCACCTGTTATAATGCTTTTCATATAAGTGTAATGAGAGGAACTTATATACAGTGTATTTATATACACACATGTGACTTACACATGTAAATGTGAGTTCCAGGTTTATTTGTGTAATAAGCAATGTGAAAGGCTAATAAAGAAAGAAGCACTGGATTCGTTTGTATTAAAAATCTCAACATGCAGTTTATCTTATATTATTTTCACAAACATTTTGGGCATTCCTCTTTATATATTATTATTAAATTCCTTATCTACATGTAGATGTGTTCCTCAAATCCTCAATTTGATCGGAGGAAAATTTGGCAAGGCAGATCTGAGGTTGAGGAAAAACTTATTTGAGATGTTTGATACAAGCAAGGCCTTATGATTTCTTAATTCATTGATATTTCTGTTCATAGAATGTTTTTGAGTGGATGAGCTATATGTAAAATATTTCTCTTGCAGATGTTGACGAAGAGCAAGTTTCTGCAGTATGAGACTGGCATCCGCTAACGACAACATAGGGCTGCAATGACCTCAACATGGGTCGTACGATGACCCCAACAGGGTCGGAAAATGTGCAATAACTGGTCTATCTGAGTTCTGCGTTTGGCTGTTATTATAGTGCATCTAACTGTTCCTAGCATTTCCAGAAGTCTTCAGAATCGATTTTCGTTACACTTAATTCTTATATATTCTTAAAATATGGACATTGAGAACAGCAAAAAATCTTGCCAATATTCATAGTCTTCAAAAACGATGTGCAACTGATTCGGTTCAGGCGTGGAATACTCAGGTGAGCAGTTAGGTCCCTCATGGGCCTCTTGTTTCCCCCAACATTTTATCTGTGATATTCCTGTGGGAAATCTACTAGAAATTGGGACTAGATACTTCCACATTTTACATGGTGCAATGTTAATACTATATATCGAGCATGCTGAAAATCCATTTGACTTCGAGCTGCGAAAAGGTTAAAAATAATTCCGGTTTATGAAGTGATGCAACGAGTGCAAGTTTGAGGACTTTCCTAAGTGAAAGCAGAGAAGGACAAAATACATAAATGTGTTCACAAACTTGTAAAAGCCATTTTTACAGGGATTTTTCACTCAGCTATTTTACGAATAGTTGTATGGTGAATATGTAGACTCTCCAAGAGCTCTGTTATAGATTGTTATAGTGCTATGTAAAACTTTACTGTGCCATTTTATGTAGTTAATGCTCCTAAGGAGAGAGAGATATATTGTTGGATCGTAATTTTTATCCAAAGACTTGCACGGAGAGACTCTCTGTGTAACTCATTTGTGGGACTTACTCAATATGTTTAGTACCAAAGATGATCATGTCCTGAGCATTTCTGTATACATTCATTGTTCACAGTCATTTGTCATTTCTTTATGTTATTATTTTATTTTCCTCGGCAAAATCTCAGTATTTCGCAAGTCTAACGGAAACGTTAAACTTCGTAACTTTTGCTGTTTCTTTGAATCTCAGTTTGTTTCTATGTACACAAAAGGTTTATCTGAAATTTTAGAGATATTTGTTGATTCTTTATTGATGTTAAGAGACCTGCATATCATGTTATGTATTACTTTTTACTGCTTAATTTGACGAATAATAGAGGATGTTATGGAATTAATTAAATTAAAAGTTAGATTTCCTAAAGTTCAAGATTCTATGCAGTGCCAAATTGAATATGCATGTATCAGTCTAAATTTTGAAAGAGTTACACGTTTGAAACCAAATATTTACCTGCAAACTGGAGAACTTACTGTTGTAGCATTACTTTAATGACACTATTACCTCAAAGGGAAACCTAATAGTATTGGTGATTTATGATTAAGCAGTACCTATGCATAATTTGTTTCCAACCTTCAGCCCTCAATATGCAAAACATCTTTTCCTCCTCCAGTTTGGGTTTTAGTTGTCTGTTGAGATTACCAATTTTTACCGTCCTGAATTTAAAACAGGCATAATACATTTATTATCCAGAAATTTCAAAAGTGGCAAGAAGGTAAAGACATTTTAAAGAACAAACAAATTTACTGATTTCTCATTATCAAATTTTTAAGCTTTTTTTCCCATTTATTAGACTTTTTAAGGGAATCTGAAAGTAGACTCTCAGAGTTAGCACCCTTTTGTTATAAAGACAAAAATGTTGCTTTTTACTGTGTATTTCTCACATTGTCAAATTTGACTTCTTGAAGTTTTCAAATTATACTAAATTTTCAGTTTTCTTTACATTTTAAGTTAAAATCTGCTACTAACTATACAACATAATGGAATTGTTTTAATTTAGAGGTACTTAATTAATATTTTTGGTAAGCATTTTTCGTGATACCAAATCCAGAAAAAGTACAAGTGCTTCTCAAAATTAAGTATTATGAATTACCATCAGAAAATAGTCGAATTTATATCCAGAAGTTAACTTAAGGCATTTATAAAGACATAGTCATGTTTTGAAGGAAAGGTTTTGTCAAAAATATCGTTATGTCATAAATATCTTTTTTTGGTTCGAAACATTTTGGAAAATTTACAGAAGGTTTGAATACATTCAAAATGTAACTTGTAACAAGAGAGTATTTTTTTCATCCTCAAAAAATAAATTGTATATCAAGTCAAATTTTTTCGCATAGTAATGTCTTACTCCTCCCTCTTAACCTGAAAAGTACATTCTGGATACAGTCTAAAAATCACAGTAGTGATGTCACATTAGATCGTGTAAATGAAAGAATGTACCTCATTTACATGTGTTTATCTCTCATTAAGAATTACGTGTCATTTGTTCCTCATTCTCGCCCAGAATGTGTACATATTTTGTTAAAATAATTAAAAATATAAGTACGATATTTCAACATCTGAATTTGTTTTTTCTAATGAATAAGGTATCAGCATTAGGATTGGGATGTTAGATGCTTTGTTTATGAAAAAAGTTGTGAGAAGACTAGAAAACTCAACAGAAATGAATGTTTGTCTCAGAAAAGGAAGGAAAGAATTGCATTTTCTTGCTTCAGTTTCATCAATAGTAGGTCAAAGGCCATGGTATAAAATGAAAGCTATTTTCACAAGTAATCTACAATTGAAATATACACGCCCTATATCTTATGGGTTGAAGGAAATATGCCAGATTAAAGGTTTTGAAAAGTCGGTAAAAGTCACAAGGTCAAAACGTCGTGGACCTAATTTAAGGTGTTGTCATGAGGAATCTATCCATGAAATATCAAAGTCCTGCCCGTTACAGTTCAAAAGATAGCGAAGTTAAGTTTTGTCAAAGGGCGACTCTTCCGACTTTTCTTCCTGGTGAGCAAAGAAGTATGTGAAGCACTACATTCAAATCCAAAGTTTATTAGCTCTGAAATACTTCTCTCTGCTTGTGAACCATAGGAATTGAAGGGAGCATAATTTGGAATGAATTCAGCAAAGTTATTCTTCTAAAAACTTTGTCAACGGAATCCTACAAACATAGAAAAATTAAGTTAGCCTTCATTGATGAATGCAGATTGAACTCAGGGTCCCAATAAGCCTCAAGGTCTTAGAAAATGGATGTGGTCATATTCTACTATTAATATCTTTTTACATGTAAATCTTGTGCTTGCAACTCCTCTGACACCATAAATAGACTTAAATCTTTTTTGCAATATAATTTGTCTTTGATTTGTGCACCTGGTATTTTGCCTGAGCCCCAGGGTCTTCGAAAATAGGTGTTGTAATTTTCTCCTATACAACTCTATATAATCTTGGGCGCGCAACTCTCTGACACTATAAATTATGGAGACTTAATTCTTTTTGCAATATGATGGATCTGTGGTCTAGTTGTGCTTCTTATATTTTGTTTAATCCCCTTACCCCCAGGGTCCTAGAACATGGATGTGGTCGTTTTCTCCTACATAACTCTATGTAATCTTGTGCTCGCAACTCCTTTGACACCATAAATGATGGCGACTTAATTCTTTTTTCAATATAATGGGTCTGTGGTCTGGTTGTGCACCTGATGTTTTGTTTGAGCCCCTGACTCCAGGGTCTTAGAAAATGGGTGTGTTCATTTTCTCCTATATGATTGTTCTCTCGACTACTCTTAAGCTATTAATGGTGCAAGATGATGGATCTGTAGTTTTCTTGTGTAATTGATAAACAATGTAGTTCATTTGAGCTAGCAGCACCTGACCCCTAGGATCTTGGAAATTCTTTCTTGAAATTCTATATGTCCGATATAAATAAATTATACGAGTGATGATGGATATGTCATTTGTTGTGCTACTTATAATTTGTTAGAGCCCCTGCTCCCTATATTCTTCGGTTCTGAAAAAAGGAAATTGATATTTATGTGTATGTATTTATTCACTTGTCAATGAGTCAAGGAGTGCATTAAACAACAACCAGGAGAGATATAGTCTCCTCAGAGACTTTGGTTTCAGACTAAGTTTGGCCTTTATCGTTATTTGACTTTTGCCTTTTGAAGAAAATTTGTTTCCAGATTTCTCCGCGATCTTTAGTTGATAACTACTGATAAGTTAAGCCCCCTTCACACTTCCACGGATCGAGCCACGACTCAAAAAAAAAAAAAAAAAAAAAAGATCTATCCGTGGCGAGTCGGGACGCAAAATGTTCGATGAAACTACGACTCCAGTACGGATTGCTATGGGTTGATACGAATCGAGTACGGATAGCCAAGGATTGCAACGGATATCGTCCCGACATTAGAGAGGTTCAGTTACACGTGCTTTCTAGTACACGTCACCGTTTGATGTCACCATCCGAAGACGTCGTTTAGTTATACGTACGATCCGGAGAAGGTCTAAGTAAAGCTATGTAAAAAGGCGCACGTGTAACTAGCTTCTTTTCAATCAGATTAATCTGCGAGAAATGTACATCGAGATTCGAAATCGATGGATGCAGATTGGACTCTATGTCCCAATAAGCTCATCTTTGATTCTCGGGCTTTCTATGTCAGCACCTCGGATACTGAAATGAAACTTGCTGAGAAGTTTTAAGTAGTGACCATGCTATTGTAATACCGATTCGTCTGTCGTCCGTCCGTCCGTCCGTCCGTAAACTTTTCACATTTTCAACTTCTTCTCTAGAACCACTGAAGGGATTTGATGAAACTTGTAGGTATGAAGTACTAATGTTCCCCTGCAATTATGTCTCCCCCCCCCCCCCAACGGGGAGGAGACATATTGGTTTTGCCTTCGTCGTCCGTCTGTCCGTCTGTCACACATCGTGTCCGGGCTATATCTCCTGAACCGTTTGCCCGATCATTTTCATATTTTAGTATGTTGTTGCTTATGACCCGAAGGTTTCACATCACCGTGACCCAAGGTCATGTGACCAAGGTCAAGGTCACTTAGTGCATTTTTAATGAAATTATGCATACATTCCTGTCCGGGCTATATCTCTTGAACCGTTTGCCGGATCACTTTTATATTTTAGTATGTTGTTGCTTATGACCCGAAGGTTTCACATCACCGTGACCCAAGGTCACGTGACCAAGGTCAAGGTCACTTAGTGCATTTTTAATGAAATTGTGCATACATTCCTGTCCGGGCTATATCTCTTGAACCGTTTGTCGGATAACTTTCATATTTTATTATGTTGTTGCTTATGACCCGTAGGTTTCACATCACTTTGACCCAAGGTCATATGACCAAGGTCAAGGTCACTTAGTGCATTTTTAATGAAATTATGCATACATTCCTATCCGGGCTATATCTCTTGAACCGTTTACCGGATAACTTTCATATTTTAGTATGTTGTTGCTTATGACCCGTAGGTTTCACATCACCTTGACCCAAGGTCATGTGACTAAGGTCAAGGTCACTCAGTGTATTTTTAATGAAATTATGCATACATTCCTGTCTGGGCTATATCTCTTGAACCGTCTGCTGGATCACTTTCATATTTTAGTATGTTGTTGCTTATGACCGGTAGGTTTCATATCACCTTGACCCAAGGTCATGTGACCAAGGTCAAGGTCACTTAGTGCATTTTTAATGAAATTGTGCATACATTCCTGTCCGGGCTATATCTCTTGAACCGTTTGCCGGATAACTTTCATATTTTAGTATGTTGTTGCTTATGACCCGTAGGTTTCACATCACCTTGACCCAAGGTCATGTGACCAAGGTCAAGGTCACTCAGTGCAGTTTTAATGAAATTATGCATACATTCCTGTCCGGGCTATATCTCTTGAACCGTTTTCCGGATCACTTTCATATTTTAGTATGTTGTTGCTTATGACCCGTAGGTTTCACATCACCTTGACCCAAGGTCATGTGACCAAGGTCAAGGTCACTTGATGCAATTTTAATGAAACTGTACATACATTCCAGTCCGTGCTATATCCCTTGAACCGTTTGCCGGATAACTTTCATATTTTAGTATGTTGTTGCTTATCACGTAAAGGTTTCACATCACCATGACCCAAGGTCATGTGACCAAGGTCAAGGTCAATTAGTATATTTTAAATGAAATTGTATTTGTTACATGTATTATGTCCAGGCTTAATCTTTTGAACCGTGATCGGATCACGTCATATTTTAGTATGATGGTGCTGATGACCCAAAGGTTTCACACCTCCTTGATCAAAGGTCATATGACTAATGTCAAGTATTACATTTTTTAATGAAATTGTAAATGCTATTGAGTCTGGGCTATATCTGTGGAATCGTATACTGGATCACTCTTATACTATAGTATGCTGTTGCTCAGGATTGGAGGGTTTCTTATCATCTTGACCCAAGGTCATGTGCCCAAGGTCAAGATCATTTAGTTCTTTTTAATGAAATTGTACGTACTAATATTGTCTGGGCTATATCTCCTGAACCCTTCTTACAATTGTTTTCATATCTTAGTATGTTGTTTCTAAGGACTAAATGTTTCTTATCACATTGTCCCAAGGTCACATGGTTAAGGTAGCTTCTTACTTTGGTAATGAAATTGTACATGCTAAGCATGTCCAGGCTGAAATTGTCTATGCTAATAATGTTAAGCCTTTATATTTTGAACCGTGTATCCAATCACTAATTCAGTTTTTTGTTGCTCATGATCCATACAATGTTAAACGTCTTCAAATTCAATAGCATCATTTAAAAGCAGATAAGTTTGCAGCATGGACCAGACATGCATGTTTCGGGTACTTAACCCTCATCAGTGAGTGTAGGTTTCAGATCACCTATATCCAAGGTCATGTGACCAAAGTCAATTTCTTTAAATATGCTTATAATGAAATTGTATATGCCAATCATGTTTGGGCTTTACCTCAAACAATGTAATGAATCACTTTCATGTTTTAGTATGATGTTGCCCATGACTCAAAGGACATCATTTTGCATTTTGGCCTAAGGTCAAAGTAACTTAGAGGGAGGGGGGAGACATCTGTTTTTTTATGAAAAACATTTTGTTTAATTGTTATTTTTTTCGTCTGGATCCGTCAACAGGTGGCTCCACCACAGGCAAAAATAGATTACGGGGGTACCCTCTTTTGACATACTTCTTCTGAACCAAAGCACGCATCGACAAACCGAAAGCATCAGGATGATCTAGAGAGTTGTCTTAAGAAGTGTAACACAGTTGTTATTTTTGGTTCCACTCCGAAGTCAAATTTTTGACGCGTTTTTGACGTCTTTTCGGACTAGGTCAGAAAAGCACATTTTTGCATTATTTTGAATAACTCAATAAATGTATGATCTTACGGGTCCATGTAAAGTGCGAACCGAAAGAAAAACGAAACGAAACAAATCGAATCGAATGGAAACGTAACAGATCGAAACGAAACGAAACGATACAAAACATAAAACTTGAGGAAAAAAACATAAAGAGGGGAAATTTCGCTGAGAACAAACATTTAAAGATAAGATCTGCATGTCCATAAGTTCTAGTGGCTAGGGGGTATCTTGAAATTGTCGAAGTGGACCTTTAGAAACATAAATGTTAAATGCCATAATGTATTCTAGTGGATTAAAGGGGAGGGGATAAATGACCTCGTTATGAGACCGTAATAAGATAATTAATCAGGCTGCACATTTCAGGAAAAATATCTTACCCCTCTTGAAACAAATGTCCCATCCCCCTCATTTTTCTTGCTAGAGTTTTTAAAAATACAGAATTGAACTGTCCCGTCTCCTCTGTACTGGTTTCCTTCCTGTTAGATAATATTTTCATCCGCCTATGACGAGGGCATCTATCCCCGCCCCAATTTAATCCTCGTAAATGTAATTATGGCATTTACCATAACATCTATTTTTAAACGTCAACTTTTATTCTTTCAAGAAATCTCCTAGCCACTAGAACTGAAAAAGCTAGGCAACATGTTAGAAGTGAAACTGTGAAAGAATTTTATCAATATATCAACTTTTAGATTTTTAATGAGACCGGCGAAACCATTTTATTGAGTTTTTTTCGGTGAACGGTGTATGCTGAAATGCGACGCTTCTCGCTTGTTGAAATGCATTGCATTAGGCGAGATGTGCCGCATTTCAGGCTTCACCGGGTCATGAGGAGGTTTGATACACCGTACACTGCTTTTGGGAAAACAAAATGGCCCAATATCTGCACAACTCGCTTGAATATATGGTGCATTCTCCACTAAGGGAGCAACCATTTGATTTTATGGGGGGGGGGGGGGGCAGGAAGACTCTGCAAAAAAAATTTTCTGTATCGAAATTTTAGGGAAAAAAATTTTCCGGCCCGAAGGGCCGGCGAAAAAAATTTTCCGGATCATGAAATTGCCCTCCCCCCTCTCTTCCAACCTTTCCACTGCCAAATAAGCACTTTTTTGTGTATCATAAACAAAGTATAAAAAAGTAGAACAAACTTTACGCAATTTGGAGTGAATAAATAAAATTCAAAAGTCATTAGCACCATATAGCCTGTCTCCGTTGAGTATCATTTTAGTAAACAGATTATAGGCACCATATGCCATTCAAGAAATTAAAGTGAAGTGACCTGCTGGCAAGAGATGAACTCATTGTGTGTTTGATGTTTAATATGGCTGAAAATCACGCTGAATTATTTAAACTTTAGAGTAATTTTCAATATTGGAAAATTATTTAAAAAAAAATAATCCGGCCCGAAGGGCCGGCAAAAAAAATTTTCCGGCTCTTTAAATGGCCGAAAAAAAATTTCCGGCCGGCAAAAGTCTTCCTGCCCCCCCCCCCCCCCCATAAAAATAAAATGGTTGCTCCCTAAAGTGTTAAATTTCGATTTGAAAATGGTGAAAAATAAAGTTTCGCATTTTATGAATATTTTTATTGAAGGATACATATCTTAAGTATTTGAAATGGAAAAGGGGTGATCTCTACTTAGTCTACTTCTAGTGATATGCTTTGTTCAATAGAGGGGACTAGATGGCAATTTAACAGCTTCGTTACAAGGGGTAGCCTTTTGTTCATTCCATCACTGAAGAAACAAAAGAAGTTACAGTATAAACTTTTGTCTTGTGACGTTTTCGTATGCTTGAGAAATCTTTTGAAGTGTAATAAACCTTTTTGATTTCGTACATTATTTGAAAATTCGACGTCTGAAGAAGGCATAAATATTTCTGTCTTCAAAATTTTCTCTCTCTGTACATTCCATCTACAATCATACAAAGCACGCATCCCTGATCAAACAAATTATGCCATGGTCTTTAAATTATAATCTTGTGCTCGAAACTCCTGTGCCACTATAAATGATGGAGACTTAATTCCTTTTGCAAAATAATAGCTCTGTAGTCTAGTTGTGTTGATATTTTGTTAGGGCTCCTGACCACAGGAACTAAAAGTGGGTGTGGTCATTTTCTCCTATATCGATGTAATTCTATGTTATCTTGTGCTCGCAACTCCTCTGAAGCTATAAATGATGATGAGATAATTCTTTTTGCAATATGATAGGTCTGTGGTCTAGTTGTGCACTTGGTATTTTGTTTGAGCCCCTGACCCCCAGGGTACTAGAAAATGGGTGTGCTTTTTAAATTATACATATTCTTGTGCTCGCAACTCCTGTGCCACTATAAATGATGAAGACTTAATTCCTTTTGCAATATAATAGGTTTGTCGTCTAGTTGTGCGCCTGATATTTTTTATTTGGGCTTCCGACCCCCAATATAATAGGTCTGTCGTCTAGTTGTGCGCCTGATATTTTTTATTTGGGCTTCCGACCCCCCCCCCCCCCCCCCCCCCCCCCCCCAGGGACTTAGAAAATGGATGTGGTCATTTTCTCCCATAAAATTATATGTAATCGTGTGCTCGCAGCTCCTCTGAAGTTATAAATGATGGAGAGATTATTCTTTTTGCTATATTATAGGTCCATGGTCTAGTTGCACCTGATATTTGTTTGGACCCCTGACCACAGGGACTTAAAAATGGTACAGTGGTTATTTTCTCCTAAATAATTAAATCTTTGTTATTATGTGCTCAAAACTTCTCTGACTCTATAAATGATGGAAACTTGAATTCTTTTGTCTGCGGTCTAGTTGTGAACCTGATATATTTTCATCCCCTGAGCCCCAGGGACTTTAAAAATGTGTGTGTTCATTTTTCTATGTTACTCTTGTAATCTTGTGATCCCAACCTCTATACAATATAAATGTTGGAGATTAAATACTTTTTGCAATATGATTGGTCTATGGTTTAGTTGTGCCCCTGATATTTTGTTAAGCTCTTGACGCTGAGGGACTTACAAAATGGATGTAATCATTTTCTCCTATTTATACCTATACTAGTATGTAAACTTCTTTGAAGCTATAAATAATTCAGACTATATTCTTTTTGCAATATGATGGGCCTATACTGTAGTTGTGCACCTAATATTTTGTTTGAACCCCTGATGTTTATATGAAATGGGTGTGGTCATTTTCTCCAATATAAGTCTATTCCATCATGAACTCACAACTCCTCTGAAGCTATAAATGATGGAGAGTCAATTCTTTATTCAATATGATGGATCTGTGGTGAACCTGATATTTTGTTTGATCCCCTGACCCCCGGGACCTAGAAAATGGGTGTGGTCATTTTCTCCTATTTAACTCTATGTAAATCTTTTGCTCGCAAGCTATAAATTATACTGAGTATAAATAATGGAGATTCTTTTTGCAATCTGATGGGTCTGTACTGTTATTGTGCACCTGATATTTTATTTGAGTTCCTGGCCCCCAGGGACTATGAAAACGGATGTGGTCATATTATATATCATATATGAATTCACTTGTCAATGAGTGACTGAAAAAAAAAGACAACAAAGAAAGCTACAGTCTCGTCTGAGACTTGGTTTTAGCTCGATTGGTCTCATTTGAACAATTCTTGTGCTCACAACTCCTTTGAAACCATAAGAGATAGAAAGTTAATAATAACCTCGCAACATAGTTGCAGGGGGATATAGTAACTCAGTCGTTCATTTGTAAGTGAGTGTGTGCGTCACAAAATATTAGTATACAGCCTAGAGGCTGCGGTTTTGATTGGATCTTAACCAAACTTCATAAATTGATTGCTTATGACAAGAGGAGTTTCTAGGTCATAGGTCAAGGATCAAGGTCACAAATAGGAAATGGTCAAAATCCTTGTATATTACCAAAAGGCGTTGTTTTGATTGGATCTTAACCAAAGCTCATACATTGATTGCTTATGACAAGAGGGAGAAACCGATTGATTTTTATGGTCATTGGTCAAAGGTCAAGGTCAAAGATTGATAATGGTCAAAATTCTTGAATACAGTCTGGAAGGTGCAGTTTTGATTGGATTTTCACAAACTTCATACACTGATTGCTTATGACAAGAGACAAAACCCTATTGATTTTCAAAATCATAGGTCAAACGTCTATGTCAATCAGATACTAGTATATGAAGAAGTCGAAATCCTTGTATACAGCCTAGAGGGTGCAGTTGTGATTGGATCTTATGGGGGCATAGGTAAAAGGTCAAGGATACAGATTAGAAATAGACAAAATCCTTGTATACAGCCTAGAGTTTGCGGTTTTGATTGGATCTTAACCAACTTCATACACTAATTGCTTATGACAAGAGAAAGAATCCTATTGATTTTCAAGGTCAAAGGTCAAGGTCAATCAGAGATATGAAAAGGTCAAAATCCTTGTATACAGTCTACAGGATGCAGTTTTGATTGGGTCTTAACCAAAATTTATACACATTTTGCTAGACTAGACTAGAGGATGAACCTTATTGATTTTCCTTGCTTACTAGAAACATTGATTTTCCTGCCGTGCGAGGGGATGCTACGCTTTGCGTTGCGTAGGTTTTATTCTTTTTGTATCCTACTTAGTATTGGTCTCGTTGTGCACCTGTCATTTGGTTTCAGCCCCTGTCCCTCCGGGTCTTAGAAAATGGGCGTGGTTATGAAAATCTATGTAATCTTGTGCTCGCAACTCCTCTGACACTTTAATTTGATGGAGACTTAATTCTTTTTGCAATATGGGTCTGTACTAGCCTAGTTGGTCTTGTTGTGCCCCTCATATTTTGTTTGAAAACCTGACCCTCAAGGTCTTAGAAAATTAGAAACTGGGTGTGGTAATTTTCTACTATTTTCATGTAAATCTTGTGTTCGGAACTTCTTTGACACCATAAATCACAAAGACTTAATTCTTTTTGCAATATAATGGGTCTTTGATCTATTTGTGCGCCTGATATTTTGCCGAAAATGTATGTTATACTTCCCTGACATTGTCGCCATAGCACTTTCTATATAGACATAACGTCAGACAGTGCTAAATTATATATATTTTCATTTTCATAAACATCGACGGCGGGTGCGGCTAGCCAACAGGGGATGCTTACTCCTCCCGGGCACCAGGTCCCACCTCTAGCTTGCTAGAGGTCCGTCTATTCTCAATTTGGTGCTCTATTGTGAGTGCTGTTGAGATTATCGTCAGGATCTTCTTTAACTCATTTGTGCTGATTCACGATGGATAATAAAGGATTCGGTAGGCTGCTAATACGCAACATCTCCGCAGGGTGCCACTTCAAGGATTTCACAAAGTACTGATTCGCTAACGCAATTTAACTTTCTTCCGAAAGCAAGACAGGTAATCGCCAAGGACTCTAAATAACTGACAAAGGGCAAGGGGCGATAAGGGCCAAAATCGGCCCAATTTCAAAACTGGGACAAATATTGAACATTGAAAATACAGGATTTACAGAGTATAAATCAATTTAAATTTTGAGAATCGGACATCCCGTTGCGATTCTACACCAATTTGAAGACAGGATGGTCAGCTATATTTTACACTGATTTTGACGTCATATGACGTTACGATCACATGGTAATGTAACGCTGTCTGTAGGTAATTTGCTACTATATTCTAATACTATTCATGCTATTAATTGTGTAGATATTCTATCAATATCACAATATAATACTAGCATATGTACATGGTAGGTTTCACTATAATATAATGAGGGGTAATTGGGACACCCCTTTGTTGACTTATGGAAATCTTAAGTTATAATGATACTTTTCACCAAGGCCTTTTAAAAAAAGTATGTGTATTTCCGGTAACCCAGCAGACCCTATTTTAACCCCCCTCTTTTTCAGGCTGAATTTTTTTCTCGTCCGATTCATCCCCAGAAGACCAGCCCAGATGAAGCAGAAAAACGAAGTCCCCCCCCCCCCCTCTTTCGCAAAAAGTCATTGATTCAGAATTATTTGGCACTATTTGATGCTCTTTTTTCAGCTACCTTTGCATTGTGATGTCTTTGCTAATGCTTTGCGAATTTAGAGGGCTATGAGTGGGCTCCGATCCCCTCTTTGTGGTGATCAAATAGAATTTTTTTCTATTTAAAACTAGCTACCGTTCGCCAGTTTCAAGAATAACATCGCATGTCTTAAGTTTCAACACAATTTTTTGATGCACCCCTTATCAAAAAATAAAAAAAATAAATAAGTAAATAAGATATTGAAATAAATTAATAATTCAATGATGCGTTGGCTACACTACCACTCAGTAAGACTTCTAGATATTTATCTCCCTTTTCTCTGTGAACAAATTTCTTTAAAACTTGTCTTAGCCCCCCCCCCCCCCCCCCCCCCCCCCCCCCCCCCCCCTTTCTCTGAAACCCTAGATCCGCCGCCGCATGATTATATAGTTATTAATTACACCAGTCACGTTGTTTTTACATAGAAAGGGATCGATTTAGAAATTCAGCAGTATGCAGGTATCAATAATTTAAACATAAAATTGTTTATTATAGCGCCACCTATTATACCTTCCAGTTTAGCACTTAATAATGTCTACTGTATTGCTTGCATCATTTTACAGTCTTATTTAAATTCAGCTCTAACTAGATAGATTACGAAACAAAGGGAGCTGAATTTTTCAGTATGTACGTTTTCCTTCTTTCTAAACGCCCTGATTTTATACTGACTGTAATTATCAATATATGTTAAAATAAATCTCCCCGAATTAAGATGATGATTCTTTAATTTTTTATTTCATTGAAAATGTTTTATAGAAAATATGCTGTCAATATTAACGAAAATTGTCCAGACGGACACGGCGCGTCATTTCACGGTAACGGACACTCTGCGAGTATTGTGTACATACAATTTTCCTTAATATTGATATAAATAAAAGATTTTTCTCAGTCGAAAATGAGACACGGCAGATATTTTTCTCCTGAATTTGCAAAAATAAGTACATTTCGTGGACGGCAAATCATACGCGGTGGTATCTATGTTACATGGCCTTCATTTCTCAATTTGATATGAAATGAATATTTTTTAACGGAGGGTTATATTGGTTGATTTTTGTGTGTGTTGGGGGTGTTGATGTTGTTTGTTTAGTTTTTCTCCTTTTTCTTGTTTATTGTTCGTTTGTTCATGTTTTTTTTTTATTTTAAAATATTTTTATACATTGATTCTGGCTTAAAGTATGACATATTTAATAAAGGCCGACATACCCATTCAGATACTCTGTCAATTCGATTCAATATGCATATGAAATGATCACTTTGACTTTAATTTTTTTCTCAAAATACAAGCACTATCAAAGTCGCGAACATATATGACGTCATATATTCAGTATGACGTCATTCTGTCGTCCTGAATATCCGTTACGTTACGAGGATAATAAACTTTTGAAAGACATTTTTGTCTGTATTATTTGATTTCGTGCATGTGGGAATAAATAATAAATATCATCAATAACAACAAACAAAGTCTATTGAATTGTATCGATTTCACTCAAATAATTCTTGTATTGTTGAAGTTAAAAGGTGTTTTTCTGTTTCAAAAACGACCCGCTCGTATGGTAACAGTAATTGATTTCCTTCCGTTTTCTATGTGGCCACATGAAAACAACAGATTCATACTTTCACAGCATTTACAAAATACTTATACGGATATACAAAAAAAATATGAACTTGTTGTTTTGATGTGGCCAAGTCTAATTACCGGCAGTCATGACTGCCGGTATACTGTAATCAATCGTGACATACTTGCACGGATAAAATAACTCTTGGCAATATGATTGGTGGACAATTACAAAATATGCAAATATTCGTCAAGGTTATTCAGAATCTGTGCATAAGATACTTTCATCAGGTCGGCTCAAGAGTCTAGATGACTTGACAAGTGAAAGTCATATCATATCAGTGCATTTTCGTTCGAAAGATGCATCGAAAAGTCTTTGTACCGATACGTCCTACAACAATCACAGATCCTCGGAAATTTCCGTAGCTTGAATCGGAAATAAAAACGGAAAAGCCCGAAAATGTGCGATTGGTCAACAAGAACAAAAATCGTTTATTCAATTTTTTCTTACTAGTATTTTACAAGCTAACTGCCGGCAAGCTTTTTGTAAAACCTAATACTTGTTTTGCTATTAAATGTGAAAATATATTGATTTTTTGTTCATTTCCGGTTTCGTAGGTGAGTTCAAAGGGGGATAACTCTAACGAAAAAATGAAATTAAACATTTTTCATGATGAATCTATTAAAGACAAGCTTCCTTTTACGAATTTTAGTTTCAATTTCAATATTTTTAAATCTTTGGAATTAGCAATGATTTTGGGCCTAGAAACCCCCTTACCGCCCCTTGCCCTTTTCGACTTTTCGGAAATCACTGCAAATAATTTCGCGAATCTTTACAGAAGCATAATGATACCAAAGTTGTGTCGATCTGTCAAACGAAATTTCAAAAATAACAATTAGCGGCTTTGATTGGATTACACAGAGAATTTCACCAACGTTTACGGAAAGTCAGTAAAAATTAAGGCTCTCTAAATATTAATTAAGCTTGAGTTTTCAATCCAAGCCATCAAAAAGATGGGCATCAGGGGATACAGTTTTTTTTTATTTCTCCACAACTGCAGCACGGAATAGCTCACCTCGACGGAGGTTAGTGATCCCGCCCTGTTAAGAAATATCCGGTTAAAAATGTTACGTCTTCACATTCATAGCATCCTTAAAGAACAGATGGATTTACAGCATGAGCCAGACATGCACATTTCGAGTACTTAACCCTCATCAGTGATTCCTCAATCCAAACAATGAAATATGACCAAAAACTGTGAAAGATATGTCCAAAAAATACCGCTACATGTGCCCTCGGGGACTCCTGGTCCACCAGAGGTGACACTAACCAAGTGGTACAAATGTAACGTCTTCAAATTCATGGCGTGATTTAACAGATAGATTTGCAGCATGAACCAAACATGCACGTTTCGGGTACTAGTACTTAAGCCTCGTCGTTGATCCTCATTCCAAGCAATGAAATATGACCAAAGACTGTGAGAGTAATATTCAAAATGGCTGGGATAATCTGCAATACAGGACCCACTTTTCAGAAATTGTGTGAACAGAAATTTCAAGTGCTTTTGAAGAAACAATCAACCGAAGTTGATCGGATTTGGCCACATGTGCTCTGGGACTCCTTGAGACAATCACCAAGGCTTAGTGGTAACCAAACTTGCACACGTGATTCAATTTGGGATATTGAGTTAGACAAAGATTGTCATCAAACCTAACAAATGTATTCATGCTTGCTAGAGGGGTCCGTCGATGCTTAATTGTGTGCTCTATTGTGAGTGCTGTTGAGATTATCGTCAGGATCTTCTTGAACTCTTTTGTGTCACACTTCATGCCCTTTGCCGTGTGGAGCTCGTAAAAAAAGTTCCCCGCGAGGGGTTTGACAGTAAGTGTTTTGAATATACTTCCCTGACATTGTCGCCATAGCACTTTCTATATAGAAATAACGTCAGACAGTGCATGAATTCTATTGCGGCTAGCCAACATGGGATGCTTACTCCTCCCGGGCACCTGGTCCCACCTCTAGCTTGCTAGGGGTCCGTCGATGCTTAAATTTCTGCTCTATTGTGAGTGCTGTTGAGATTATCGTCAGGATCTTCTTTAACTCATTTGTAATTCTCTACTATACTAGTATAACTCTATATACATGTAATCTTGTGCTCGCAAGTCTCAGACACTATAAATCTTGGAGACTTTAAACTTCTTTTTGCAATATGATGGGTCTGTGGTCTAGTTGTGCACCTGATATTTTGTTTGATCCCCTGACTCCAAGGGTCATAGAAAATGGGTGTTGTAACTCGGTATGATCATGTACCCGGCAACTCCTTTGACACTATAAATGATGGCGACTTTATGCTTTTTGCAATATAATGGGTTTGTGGTCTAGTAGTTGTGCACCTGATATTTTGTTTTAGCCCCTGACTCCCAGGATATTAGAAAATTGTTTTGGTCATTTTCTCCTGTATGATTGTTCTCTCAACCACTCTAAAGCTATAATGATGGAAAGTTAATTATTTATGCAATTTGATGGATATGTAGTACTTGTGCAATTGTTAGTTCGTAGCACCTTACATACTTTCTTGAAATTCTATATTTCTGATATAATAAAGTAAACGAGTAATATCCTACTTGCAGTCAATGGCTATGTCATTTAATGAGCTACTTATAATTTGTTAGAGCCCCTGCTCCATATATTCCTTGGTTCTGAAAAAAGGAAATTAATATTTATGTGTATGTATTTATTTACTTGTCAATGAGTGCATTAATCAACTAGGAGAGCTATAGTCCCCTCAGAGACTTCTGGTTTTAGACCATATTTGGACTTTTGCCTATTGAAGAAAATTTGTTCCGGATTTCTCCGCTATCTTTCGTTGATAACTACTGATAAGTTACAGATCAAGTTTTGTTGTTGAACTTTTTTTACATGGAATAATTACTAGAATTAAGGCCTTTCTCCAAAAATGATTTTCCAGACTTTTCTTTACAGTCTTGATGGAATCGAGCCAAGTTAAAACTTTGTTTTAGAGCTTAAGTTATACGAGGCCGTTTCTACATACTTTTAGAGTCCCTTCCGTTGAAAGACATTAGTTTTTACAAAGTCGAATATTGAGTGAAAATCGAGGACAACACCTACGAAAGTAAGTGTCAAACATACTTGACCTAAGCTTTTTGCCAGTTTTTTTTCAGATTGGTTTAATGCTGAAATCTTATTAATTGTAGAGTTACTCCTAGAAGTGTGGCAACAGTAACATCTTGCTTCCGCAATACCTAGTGCAAAAGGCTCCCTACAAATCATTCAGTTGTTTCAAAGCTTTCAAGTATTTTCATGCTTCTTTCCTTTTAGGCTACTCTGTTGCAACGCCCTCAATAACTTTCATCTACAATTGAATACAAAGAGGGGACAAATACATTTAGATACTCGAAGACACAAAGAAACAATACAAACACAAATCACAGAAAAACAGCAGGGAACCAACTGACAATTAAAATAAAGTGTTTTTAAGAAAAAACAGATGTCTCCCCCCTCCCTCTAAGTTACTTTGACCTTAGGCCAAAGATGTGAAACCTTCGAGTCATGGGCAGCATCATATTAAAACATGAAAGTGATTCATTATATTGTTTGTGGTAAAGCACAAACATGATTAGCATATACAATTTCATTATCAGCATATTTAGTGAAATTGACTTTGGTTACATGACCTTGGATATAGGGGATCTGGAACCTATACATTGTATGGATCACGAGCAACAAAAATCTGAATTCGTGTTAGTGATTGGATGCACGGTTCAAAATATAAAGCCTAAGCATGATTAGCATAGACAGATTCAGCCTGGACATGATTAGCATATACAATTTCATTACCAAAGTATGAAGTGACCTTAATCATGTGACCTTGGGACAATGTGATAAGAAACATTTAACCCTGAAAAACAACATACTAAAATTTGAAAACAATTGTAAGAAGGGTTCAGGAGATATAGCCCAGACAAGAGTAATACGTACAATTTCATTAAAAAGAATTAAATGATGTTGACCTTGGGCACATGACCTTGGGTCAAGATGATAAGAAACCCTCCAATCCTGAGCAACAGCATACTAAAGTATCAAAGTGATCCACTATACGATTTCTCAGATATAGCCCAAACCAAATAGCATTTACAATTTAATTAAAAATGTAAATACTTGACCTTGACCTTAGTCATATGACCTTGGATCAAGGTGGTGTGAAACCTTTGGGTCATCAGCACCATTATACTAAAATATGAAGTGATCCGATTACGGTTCAAAAGATTGAGCCTGGGCATAATAAACGTAACAAATACAATTTCATTTAAAATATACTAATTTACCTTGACCTTGAGTCAACGTGATGTGAAACCTTTAGGTGATTAGCAACAACATACTAAAATATGACAGTGATCTGATAAATAGTTAAAAGAGATACAGCCCCAACGGGATAGCATGTACAATTTCATTAAAATGTACTTAGCAACTTTGACCTTGTTCAAATGACCATGGGTCAAGGTAAAACCTTTTGGTCATGAGCAAATACATACTTAAACGTGAAAGCAATCCAGTAAGCGATCAAAGGAATAAAGCCTAGACAGGAATGTATGTACAATTTCATTAAAATGTAGTAAGTGACCTTGACCTTTGTCACGTGACCTTGGGTTAAGTTGATGTGAAGCCTTCGGTTCATATGGAACAACATACTAAATATTAAAAAGTGATCAGGTTAACAGTTCGAGAGTTATAGCCCAGACAGGAGTGCATGTACAATTTCATTAAAAGTGACCTTGACCTTCGTCACATGATCTTGGGTCAAGGTGATGTGAAACCTTTGGATCATAAGCAGCAACATGCTAAAATATAAAAGTGATCCGGCAAACAGTTCAGGAGTGTATGTACAATTTCATTAAAAATGTACTAAGTGACCTAGACCTTGGTAACATGACCTTGGGTCAAGGTGATGTGAAACCTTTTGTTCATAAGGAACAACATACTGAAATAAGAAAGTGATCGGGTAAACGTTTCAAGAGATATAGCCCGGACAGGATTGGATGTATAATTTCATTAAAAATGCACTAAGTGACCTTGACCTTGGTCACATGACCTTGGGTCAAGGTAATGTGAAACCTTCGGGTCATATGAAACAACATACTAAAATATGAAAGTGATCGGACAAACGGTTCAAGAGATATAGCCTTGACAGGAATGAATGTACAATTTCATTACAAATGTACTGCGTGACCTTTACCTTGTTCACATGACCTATGGTCAAATGACTTTGGGTCAAGGTGATGTGAAACCTTCGGGTCATAAGCAACAACATACTAAAATATGAAAGTGATCCGGCAAATGGTTCAAGAGATATAGCCCGGACAGGAATGTATTCATAATGTCATTAAAATGCACTAAATGCACTAAGTGACCTTGAACTTGGTCACATGACCTTGGGTCAAGGTGATGTGAAACCCTCGGGTCATAAGCAACAACATATGAAAGTGATCGGGCAAACGGTTCAGGAGATATAGCCCGGACACGATGTGTGACAGACGGACAGACGGACGGACGACGAAGGCAAAACCAATATGTCTCCTCCCCGTTGGGGGGGGGGGGAGACATAAATAGAACTGACTTAGAACGGTCATTTTATAAGTTGATAACAAATGGTGCTGCTTTTTGAATGACATGTTTGGTAACTACATGTAGGTCACGGCGGATGTACTTTTGTAGTTTCTCAAAACCAAATCACTTCAATATGATCGTACAAATAAGAAGGGAGGAGATCTCCAACAAGACCCCGTTGCAGCATCTACAGTAAAACGCCAAAACACCCGATGCAAAAATACAAAAGACAAGTACAGCACGAGACGGAAAAGAGACACACGACATGTAAACATCAAACACAAAAGACTACACATAAACCGACGAGACCAATGGGTAACCGGTACCGACTTTGGACGTCCATCTGTCACGCAAGTAGCAAATGGTGTGGTTATCCTGGATTACGTGCGCACAACCCTCTCACTTCTCCAATTACCCAGAGGTCTCGAAGAACGTACAATTGTTGTGTAAAACAACCTCCTCACTGTAAGATGATATCACACAAACAAGACCGCAAAACGCAGAGGCCCCAGAGACACAGATGAATATGTAAATGGATATAAAAAGGGGGCATGCGTAATACAGTCCGTGCTCTGCCGGCTGTAGCGAGCTCATGTATGTAATCACCCGAGGAGTCCGACTGACATTCAGAGAGGACAGGTGGTCGGGGCCCTGTCTTCTCTAAAGAGGTTTGGACAGGGCCCGTCATGGAGTCCCGTCGTCACAGTCAGTCAGAGTGCAAGTCTCAAGGATGCGCTTGTACAAGACTGTAGATTGGTCAAGTACCAAGCCTAGTGTCCGTCTGGTGACATTAGGATCATATCCACGGTATAAAAGGCGTTTGATGATTCTGACTATATTAAGAGTATTATCGAACAAGAGATCAAAGTAATTGACAGTGCGATATAAATGTTTAAGTTTTATTGGCGTATGAATACTTATGTTCTGCCAAATGAACAAGAGATAGCTCTTGCACCATTAACACCTTTTTTGAAAGGACAGGGCGCCAGGGTCTGTCATCTCTGACGAGGCCACTAACAGAATTCCTGTTCACAATCGATCAGTGTACAACTCAAAAGAATCTGCAAGTGCCTCTATACTCTCAGAATAAAGCTAGATATAATCTGTTAACGAATATATTTTGTCTACGAGAAAAGAAAAAAAGGGGGGGGGGGTTAAAGGAGTACAGGTATGGTTTTCGATTTAAAAACCGATACGTTAAATTTGCAGCTTGGACCAGATATGTACGTTTTGGGTACTTAACCATCGTCAGTGATCCTCAATCAAAACAAAGAAATACAAATGTAGGATCAAAGACTGAAAAATATGTCAAAAAATACCGCATGACGTAACAATATCGATATGTTATAATTCTACAGGACCCACTTTTCAGAAATTTCAAGATTTGTGAACAGAAATTTTCAAATGCGTTTGAAGAAACGATCAACCGAAGTTGATCGGACGTGGCTATTGTTCATAAGGTTACTCCTGATCCACAAGCAGAGACATTCACCAAATGGTACAAATGTTACGTCCTCAAATTCATAGCATCATTTAAAATTTTGCAGCATGGACCAGACATGCACGTTTCGGGTTCTTAACCTTCGTCAGTGATATTCAAATCCAGACAATGAAATATGGCCAAAGACTGTGAATGTTGTGTCCAAAATACAAATAGCGTAGCAGGCTTGGTGGATATGAGGCTACAGGACTTTCGAGAAAACTTTGTGAACTGAAAGTTATGAATGCATTTTAATAGTAACTGATACATTCGGCACACGCTGCTCATTTTGCACAAGGACAAAATTTTTCGAAGCCTTCAACGTTCAAATAAAAACACAAATACTCAAATACACAAATTTCGGTCCTTTGGCCTTTAGGCAGTGTAAAAAAAACGACAATGTATAAGACAACTTTGTAAAATCCATCCTTTGCTTCTCTAGTGTTCAATGCAAATGTCTACGTCAGTCTATGACACGGTCGCCTTAGCACTTTCTATATAGATATAACCTCAGACAGTGCAATGCATGTATTTTATATAATGCTTTTATTTTCGTGCATGAACATCGACGGCGGGTGTGGCTAGCCAACAGGGGATGCTTACTCATCCCGGGCACTGGTTCCACCTCTAGCTTGCTAGGGGTCCGTCGATGCTCAATTTGGTGCTCTATTGCGAGTGCTGTTGAGATTATCGTCAGGATCTTCTTTTACTCATCTATGACACCATAATATTTGTGGCACATGCATACATTTTGCGTTATCCGCGATAACTTACAAAGTCTTTGTCATAATGAACGATCCACAGGCCGAAAGATCGCCCGGCAATTATTCGTATGCGCCTCTAAAAAAAATTTCTAGTAGCGCATACGAATACCCGGACGATCTTTCCGCCTTTCCGATCTAGTAGTTGATGGTTTTAGAGAACTAAATCATAATTTCCTTTTTTTGTGATATATCTGTATCACATATCACGTGACAGCTGTATATATCTCATATCACGTGACGCTATTGTTTCGATTGTTAACGTTATTGTGACGTCATGATTTCACCCCGCAAAACAAACGCTAGCGGCGACTTGGCAATAAAACATTCGGGGCGCTGACTTCCAATATCGCAAAATTTATCAACTTGATATTTTTCAAATTTAGTCTCTTTTCTTTTAGTTTTAACTTTGGCCCTAAGATATGAGAGAAAAATACTCTTTCATGATCTTCTATGAAAGATACATCGTTTCCATACTCTGCAAGCCTCGGGTTTTACATGATTCTGAGACCCCTCGGATGGAACCGATGTATCTTTAATAGAAGACCATGAAAGTCTTATAATATCTCTATTTTAGGAAAAGATGCGCGTTTAAGATGATTTGCCTCTGAATTTGAATAATCTTATCGTATCACATAATAGGCTATATCACATAATAGGCATATCAGTAAGAAATTCAAACACGGGTCATTTGTGAAATTATAAATTGTAGCTATGGATGAAAGGTCGATCTAAAAGAAGTCCCGTGAATTCAAAAATCGCATTGAAGACTTGAGTGAAAAAAATGGTCCTAATTCTTCAATTGGCTAGATCTTTTGAGACTCTATGATCAGATTTTTTTCTAGTTGTTCGTGTATAAAACCTTTTCAATGAAACTTTTGGATGAATGGAAGGAGGGGATCCCCAACAACAATCGGTTGCAGTACCAACAGCAAAACCCAAAATCTCCACTGCAAAAACACAAAGCGGACACGCACAGAATGAGACGGAAATGGTACAATGAACGCCAAATCACATAGAAACATCAAACATAAATGACTACACATAAACTAACGAGACCAATGGGTAATCGGTGCCGACATAAGACGGCCTTCTGCCACATCAGGAGCAGACGATGTGGTTATCCTGGATTACGTGCGCACAACCCTCCCACTTTTCCGATTACCCAGAGGTCACGAAGAATTTACAATTGTGGTGTGAAACAACCTCCTCACTGTTAGATGAACACACAAAACAAGACCGCAAAACGCAGGTGCCACAGCAACACAGATGAATATAAAGAGTGCTTACGTAATACAGTCCGTGCTCTGCTGGCTGTAGCGAGCTCATGTATATTATCACCCGACTGACATTCAGAGAGGACAGGTGGTCGGGGGCCCGTCTTCTCTAAAGAGGTTTGGACATGACCCGTAATGGAGTCCGGTCACAGTCAGTCAGAGTGTAAGTCTTAAGACTGTAGACTGGCCAAGTACCAAGCCTAGTACCCGTCTGGTGACATTAGGATCATATCAACGGTATAAAAGGAGTTTGATGATTCTAATACATTTTCGATTGTTATGTTGTCTACCTTTGATCGTTCTTATTTTGTTAATAGTTTGATGATTCTAATACATTTTCGATTGTTATGTTGTCTACCTTTGATCGTTCTTATTTTGTTAATAATGTCACCATAAAATGCAGGTTGTGAAATACCCAAAGTTATATACTCTGTTGCTTGTATGGGTCCGAATTTCAAAAGAAGTTGACAATAATTTTTGTAAAATTTCCAGAAAGTCTTTACTATGTTTTGAAAGCAAAAACCTTGACCTAAAAGTTTCTTCTGCCTCGGACTAGTTCGAATCAATCAGAGTGCGTAAATCGCGTTACGTACACGCCGTCTAAATTTCTGTAGACCGTTCGCCTCGCTTCTATGGGCTTGATCAACCCGACAAATCTCTGTGGATGGTCAGTAACAAACCTAATTACTAATATTATACATATATATAACATCGAATTTAAAATATTACATATGCATAAATGATTATGGAAATGGAGTTCGCTTCTTTTCATGTGGTGGAGGTTTTTGTTTGTTTGCTTTGGTTTCTGTTTTGTCCTGATTTTGAATGCCTTCGGTTTCTGATTTCTGAATTATCGATTTTGTGCTGTATACAGGGATATGGTCATTATCCATATTTGTCATACATAAACTATTTAAACGTATCCAATAATTGTAAGGTACAAGTGCACATTTTTATGCGATGCATTCAAGAATACCTAGACAGACTACAAGTATGTCACAGACAAACAGACAGACGTAAAATTGTAAGGAAAGAAGAAGAGTACTACAGAAGAGAATAATTAAATGATCCCTCATATAACGGACATGCTTAGTAAGCCAATGATATTTAGCTATATCAGTATATAACATTGTCTCATTTCATAATTGGAAAACAATCTACATGCACATAGTGGCCTCTGCTTTATCCTATGTGTACACTTTTTATATTTTAAAATGTTTTACATCTGTTCAAAGGTTCGTTTTAATGTTACAACCATTTGGTGTTCTAGTTTCAAGATTTTGTTAAAAACCAAGTTCTTAAACAATAAGTATGTAATTTTTGTCCTCACGCGTGTTCCAAGACATCTTAGCCACTCATAGATTGCGCTCATTATGATCTTTGAAATCTTTCATTATCGGTTTATCTCGTTGGTACTTGTCGACGTTCAATTCGGTGCTCTGTTGTGAGTGCTGTTGGGATTGTCGTCAGGGTCTTCATTATCTCATGTATGTCAAGTTTATGTTCTACGGTCATAGCGTTCGTTCGGTTTCACTTGCAAATACTGTCTTAGCTTATTTTCCAAATTGACGCGTATATTAAATTTCTGTTGGTGCATTTCGCATCCTTAACTACTTTGACGTTTCTAGTTCCTTTAGTATCTTCAATTTCATCTGTTTTAGTAATTTGACACATTGCATAATCACATTGTTTTCTTGCTTGTTAAGTCTCCCCCCCCAACGAGGAGGAGACATTATTTTTTTGCCTTTGCGTCCGTCTGTCAGACGTTATTTCCGGGCTATATCCCCTGAACGGTTTGCCCGAACAATTTAATGTTTTAGCTTGTTGTTGCTTATGACCTAAAGGTTTCACATCACTTTGAACCAAGGTCATGTGACCAACGTTTAGGTCACTTTCTACATTTTGTAATTAAATTGTACATACATTCCTGTCCGGGCTATGTCTTTTGAACAGTTTACAAGATCACTTTCATATGTTTGTACATGTATGTTGTTGCTTATCACATTGACCCAAGATCATGTGACCAAGGTGAAGGTCACTTTGTACATTTCTATTGAAATTGTTAATGCTATTCTGTCTGGTCTATATCTCTTGAACTATTTTCAAGATCCCTTTCGTATTTTAAAATGTTGCTGCTTATGACCCAAAGGTACCGGTCACCTTGACCCAAGGTCATGTGATCAAGGTCACCTAGTACATTTCTAATGAAATTGTATATACATTTCTGTCAGGGATATATCTCTTGAACTGTTTACTTGAACATTTTCGTATTCTAGTTTGTTTTTGCTTATGATCTAAAGGTTTCATATCACATTGACCCAATGCCATGTGATCAAGGTCAAAGGCACTTAGAACATTTTTAATGAAATTGTACATGATATCATGTCCAGGCTTTATCTTTTCAAACGTTTATCGGATCATTTTCATATTTAGTATGATGATGCTGATGATCCATTAATACCACATTGATCCATGGTCACATGACCAAGGTCATGGTCAAGCATTACATTTTTTAATAAAATTGTACATGCCATCGTTTCTGGGCTGCATCTCTTGAATCGTATACTGGATCATTTTGATACTTTAGTATGCTGTTGTTCATCTACTTGACCCTAGAGTCATGTATCCTAGGTCAAAATATTATAGTTCTTTTTAAAAGAAAGGAGGGGATCTCCAATAACACTCGGTTGCACAACAAAACCCCAAAACATATAATGCAACAACACAAAATACCACACATAAACCAACAAGACCAATAGGCAACCGGTGCAGACTTAGGACGGCCATCTGCCACGCAAGTAGCAGACGGTGTACTTATCCGGAATGCGTGCGCAAAACCCTCCCGCTTTTCCGATTATCCAGAGGTCTCAAGGAACGCACAATTGTGGTGTAAAATAATTTCCTTACTGTTTCATGAACATACAAACAGACAACATGACGTAGGGAACCAAGAAACACTAATGGATATGTAAATGGATATAAAAAAAAAAAAACAGAAGACATACGAAATACAGTCCGTGCTCTGGTGGCTGTAGCGAGCTTATGCATGTTTTCACCCCCGGGAGTCCGACTAAAATTCAGAGAAGACAGGTGGTTTGAAAAGGACCCGTCAAAGTCATTCAGAGTGCAATTCTTCAGAATGCGCTGGTACAAGACTGTAGATTGGTCCCATACCAAGCGAAGTGTCTGTCTGGTGACAGAAGAACCATATCCAAGGTATAAAAGGCGTTTGATGATTCTAACACAATATACTCTGTTGCTTGAATGATATATCCGAATTTCAAAAAACGTTGACAGAAAAATTTGTAAAATTTACAGAAAGTCTTTACTAGTTTGTGAAAGCGAAAACCTTGGCCTAAAAGTTTCTTGGTATTTTGTAAATTTCTACCTTAAAAATCCAAAACATCAGTACATGCTCTAGCATACCGGATGAGCTGCTAAATGTAAATACCGTATGAAGGTAATCTAAGAACATCACCGTTCAGCCAGGGAAAAATCATTATGTTAAATCCAAAATAATCTCTTTTTTCATACACACTGGTATGAATCTCTCCACTTACAATATTTATATTTAGTTCCAAAAATGGTGTTTCTGTGTTTGTAACATTTGCCTTCTTTTGAGTCAATTCTTGTGGAAGAATAGCATTTTTATACTTTAAAAAGCAGGATTGTAAAAATGTCATCCAGATACACAGAAGTACCAATCAAAACATTTCAAATCATCATGTTTTTTTTTTGTTTTTTTTTTTTTTGCTTTTGAATATTTTGGATAAATTCTTTTTCAAACGTGTATAAATAAATTTGCAACAAGAGGCATACAGCGTGCTTGTAGATATTCTCACCAAATTGTACATAAATATTGTCCAAGAGGAAGGACAAGGCAATACACAGGTCACTACATGTCCATGATTTGTATTCTGCAGCGGAAAAGAAACCCTTTGATTAAGATGTACAAATATAAGATATACCCTCTCGATTAAAACACCATTTTATGAGAATGGAAAATCGATCATTACTTTTGTCGTGAGGAAGCGTGGTGTACATATTAGAAAAGTCGTATGAAGAAACTGTTTTAGTTTGAAAATATCTAGATTTAATTTTGTCAATGTTAAAGCATCATTTAAGAACAGATAATTTGCAGCATGAACCAGACATTCACGTTTCTGGTACTTAAACCTTCGTCAGTGATCCTCAATCCAAACATCATTTTATCATTTTAGCATGGAACAGACATGCACGTTTCGAGAATTAAACCCTCGTCTGTGATCCTCAATCGAAATAATGTTATTTGGCGAAACAGTGTGAAAATTATTATGTCCAAAAAGGTACCTAAAGACGTAGCAGGCTGGGTTGGATATGATGCTACAGGACCCATGTTTTAGAAATTTCAAGAAATTTTGATAACAGCATTTTTCGAATGCGTTGAAGAGACAATCAACCGAAGTGGACTTGGCTACATGTGCCATCGGGTACTCCTGGTCCACTAGCAGTGACACTCACCAAATTTGAATTTGAAGACGTTTAACAGCCCCAACGGGATAGCATGTAAAATTTCATTAAAATGTACTTAGTAACTTTGACCTTGATCAAATGACCATGGGTCAAGGTGAAATCTTTTGACCATGAGCAAATACATACTAAAACATGAAAGCAATCCAGTAAGCGGTCAAAGGGATAAAGTCTAGACAGGAATGTATGAAAAATTTCATTCAAAATGTAGTAAGTGACCTTCCTCTTTGTCACATGACCTTGGGTTAAGGTGATGTGAAGCCTTCGGGTCATATGGAACAACATACTAAAATATGAAAGTGATCAGGTTAACGGTTCAAGAGTTATATCCCAGACAGGAATGCATGTACAATGTCATTAAAAATGTACTAAGTGACCTTGACCTTTGTCACATGACCTTGGGTCAAGATGATGTGAAACATTCGGGTCATAAGCATCAACATGCTAAAATATAAAAGTGATCCGGCAAAAGGTTCAGGATATATAGCCCGAAAAGGAATGTATGTACAATTTCATAAAAAATATACTAAGTGACCTTGACCTCGCTCACGACCTTGGATCAAGGTGATGTGAAAAATTTGGGTCATAAGGAACAACATACTAAAATAAGAAAGTGATCGGGTAAACAGTTCAAGAGATATAACACGGACAGGAATGTATGCATAATTACATTAAAATGCACTAAGTGACCTTGACCTTGGTCACATGACCTTGGGTCAAGGTGATGTGAAACCTTCGGGTCATAAGCAACAACATACTAAAATATGAAAGTGATCGGGTAAACGGTTCAGGAATTGTAGCCCAGACACGATGTGTGACAGACGGACAGACGGACGGACGACGAAGGCAAAACCAATGTCTCCTCCCCGTTGGGGGGGGGGGGGGGAGACATAATAATTATTGTGTCCAAAAATGTACCGAAAGACGTAGCAGGTTGGGTAGGATATAATGATGCAGGACCCATGTTTTAGAAATTTCAAGAAATTCTGATAACAAAAGTTTTCGAATGCGTTGAGGAAACGATCAACTGAATTTGATAGAACGGCTACATGTGCCCTCGGGGACTCCTGGTCCACCAGCAGTGACAATCACCAAGTGGTACAAATGTTAAGCGTCTTCAATATCAATAGCATCATTTAAGAGCAGATAACTTTGCAGCATGGACCTGACTTGAACGTTTCGGATACTTAACCCTCGTCAGTGATCATCAATCTAAACAATGAAATATGACAAAAGAGTGTGAAAATTATCATGTAAAAGAAAAACCTAAAGACGTAGCAGGCTGGGTGGGATATGATGCTACAGGACCCATGTTTTAGAAATTTCAAGAAATTTCGATCGAGCTTAGCTACACATGACTCCTTGTCATAAACGACGATCATTTGGTTTGTTAGCTAGTGACTTCAAACGCTGCCCCGTGCACGCCGCTGTCATACGCTGTAGTTTGACAGGGTCACTATAGAACCCTTTGCAGATTTCAAAGAGGCGAGGTTAAAGCTTATCTTTATGAAAATGCCTTTCTGATGATATTAGAGAATTCTTCATAATGCGCTGTCATCCTTGCACCTACCCTCCAACGATTTTTGGTCATATTTTTCACTTTAATTCTCTTCCGAATACACCCTACACAAAATTTGGAGCCGCTCATTTTTGACAAGAGGAGACAGCGCCAGGACAAATCACTTTGGCTTTATTCAACCTATTTGACATTAAGTACTACTGACGAGGATTTTTAAATATCCAAAACGTGTCTAGTACAATAAAATTGGTACTAAAGAACATATATTTCAATATTGACAATTTCAACCATTAGGTGGGTATCGCTGCTGGTGGATTATAAGTCCCCAAGGATATTGCTTGCCTGGTTTTAGCGTTTTCTGTCATCAAATTAGACCTAAATTTCTAAAACTAAGAGGTATCGCCCTCATTGCATAGGTCTGTCCTTAGCTTGGGTTTCGGCATAATGTTTTCGGTCATGTTTATATTGAAACTCCTTGCACCTACCATCCAACATTTTTATGGCCATATTTTTCAATTTAACACGCTCCGAATACACCCTACACCAAATTTGGAGCCATTCATTTTTAGTAAGAGGAAATTGACAGTCTTTATTGTAGATGGTACCTGGAAAATTCAGTTTGGCTTTATTCAACCTGTTTGACATTAAGTACTACTGACGAGGATTTAATGTCAAGTACAGTAAAAGTGGTATAGTATAGCATATTTCAATATTGACAATTGCTGTGTCATATGGAAGAGAGTTCATCAAGATTCCATGTATCAATATGGCATACATTATACAAACAAGCTAAATGCTGTAGTTTTGAATTTTCAATGATTTATTTCATAATAACAAATGTTCATATCTCACCAATATGGTTGACATATCATTACACAAGTATATTGTCACAATGATTACGAGAACATTCTATAAGAAAAGGAGCTAATCTTAAAATCCACTTTTTATCAATTCTTTTACAGTTTTCTGCAGAGATGAATAGTTGTAAGCATTTCCTGCTGAAAGCTTTCCCGATTCAAAAATTTGCCATTTTCCATTTGTAGATCTAGAAACAGAGCACATGACGACAGCCTGGGAATGTCTTGCGTGAGTAAAGGTGGTTTTGCACAAATCCTTATTCTTGTTCTTGGCTTCGTAAAATCTCAAACTAGGATTTGGATAACGTGAAATATCAGGACTATTCCACGCACTCAAAGTAAAGAAAAGATGAGTAACTTTACTGGGAATTTGTTTAAGATTTACATTTATAATGTGATGACCTTGTCTTAAATGATCGTTCATTATATCTCCAGAATGATGTATTCCCTGGAACCTTGTACTACTATAGTCCACAACAGAACAAAAGGACATGCCATCGTAGATCAAACAAGAAGCATCTAGGTAATCACGGCGGCGTTTGTATGGATAACCCCAATGCAAATCAAAGACCACGTCTTCAAATGCGTCTGGAATTGCGTACAACAAAATCACCAGATAGATTGTCGAATTAGGTTTCACATCGAGTTCTCCAAGTTTTGAGTTTTGACCGTTCGGAAGGTAAGCCTACAGATGAAAACGTTAAACATTCTATAATGTATATATCTTGCAAACGTTTACATATTATTATCTTATCATATTTTAGAAATGCTTAAGTAAGATAAACATATATTTCTAAATTTCTTAAATATCAATTTGATGATCCCAGATTCTTTAAAAATTTCTTGTTATTAACTGTTAATATCAATTGTATTTTATATACAAAATTGAAATGCTTTGTACACGTCATGGGCGGATCTAGAAAAAATCCAGGGAGATCGAGCCCGTCTAACCTATGACCTAACCAGGCCTCTGCAGGGGGTTTTTCTCCGGGTACTCCGGTTTCCGTCTGCTCCTTGGACCCCCTCACGCCAACATCTGAGCCAACGTGAGACATTTATATAAGTTGTGTAACTTGTTTGTTAAACGTTGTAAAATAAATAAAGTTTAAATTTTAAATTTTTAACCTATGATTTTGTAAACAAGATAGATAGGATAAATCAGAGCATTTTGTCATATTCCAGAGGATCGGGAGGGGGTGCTACATTTGGGTGAATAATTGCTTCGTAATCCGTCCAAAAATGAGATAAAATCCCCTGTCGAAAAATGTTTGTCATCAAAGAACAGAATTCATTAAAAATCTGGCACATCATGACAAATCAAAAGTAGCTCTTAAACTATCCAACTCAATACTTCTATCCATTGCAAAATGTACGGAAAATCGAATTTTGCATGTCATCAAAAGGCATATCCCAACCAACTCGAACATCTGATCGACATAAGTCCCCTACCGGCATAAATCTATGTCCTGCAACTCTGCCTAGAACGCTTCAATCGAACATGAATTCATCTTGACCTGTACTTTCACCAAAAAATGAATGCCCACACAAAATTCAGTTCTATATATGTTTTAGACAAGGTCTGAAAAACTGAATATTTGCTAAGTCCATGGCCATATGTTTTGTAAGAAATATGTCAATCAAAACCAAAGTTAAACTTGATCTGCATCACAGTAAGATATGTTCATATTGGAAAACTCAGTTCAATATTTAAAACAATAGTCAAAAGAAGTCCGGAAAACTGAAAATTTCAAGACGTTTGTTATGTCCAAGGACCATAACCCTTGTTAGAATAGGTAAATAAAAATCAAACCAGAACTTTATCTATATCTCTTTAAGATGTATTCACATACTAAAAATCAGTTCTTTATCAGCAATAACAGGGAAGTAGAGTCCGGAAAACAGAAAAATTCATATAATTTGCTAAGTCAAAGGACCATACTCTTGTAAAAACAGATCAATCGAAACAAAACTTGAATTTGAACTGTATCACACAAAGACGTATTCACATACCAAGAATCAGTTCATTATCTACAATAGCAGGACAGAAAATCCCAGAAAACTAGGAAAAAAAAAATCACGAAATTTTTAAAGTCAAAGGGCAATATCTCTTGTAAAATTAGGTCAATCGAAACCAAACTCGAATTTGATCTGTATTACACTTAGAGGTATCCACATTTCAAAATTATCATAAGGAACTTCCAAAAAACTTAAAATTTCATGAAATTTGCAAAGGTCAAGGGCCATAAGTGTTGTAAGAATACCTCAATCGAAACCAAACTCGAATCACATACCGAGGATCAGTTCATTATCTGCAATAGCAGGGAAATAAAGTGAGGAAAGCTGAAAATTTCATGAAATTTGCTAAGTCCAAGGACCATAACTCTTGTGAAAATAAGTCAATCGAGACCAAACTCGAACTTGATGTGTATTAAATTGAGACGTTTTCACATGTAAAAAATGGGTTCAATATATGAAACAACAGCGAAAAAAGTCCGGAAAACGTAAATGTAACAAACAGACAGACAGACGGACATACAAACGGGGTGGAAACTATAAGTCGCCTCTGGCAAGTCAACAAGGAGCAAAACTACTCAAAAGATAGGTCACTCATGACAAAATTTGAACTTACTCTGACAATATATGAATACCTATATCTTTTACATGAAAAAGTCCGGAAAACTGAAAATAATGACAGACAGACGACTGACTGACAGAACTAGATGAAACTACACATGTAATAGTCCCCTCAGGCTTTTCGGATAAGGACTAAAATAGAGCATTTTATATGAATTCCAGACAGAGGAAGGGGTCGTCTCCAACCCTTTTTTGGATCTTCTTTTTTGAAAATTATTTATCGAGGGCACAAAGGTATTTGCTTCATTGAGAGGCCAAATGCTAGGTTGCTGTGCACAATACCAGACTGGACATCCACTCTTTAAAAAATTCCCGTCAATAAGAATGTCTTACGAAATTAACATATGAAGTTAATTGAAATTGCTTCCCATTACTCACAGGTAATTCTTTTCCCTCGAAAAGAAGCTTCTGTTTGTCGGTGGAGACTTTAAGCTTAATGTGGATATGATCTTTCAAATTCGCTACTGTCATGTTTGAACTGTAAGGAATAGTCGCCGACTCTCCATTCAATACGGTCACATGAATGACGTCATTACCACTCCCTAGTGAGTACAATGGAGTAACTGTGGCCTTGTACTCTTTGAACATTTCGTTGAGGATCGCCTTAAACCATTGGACCGTTTCGCATCCAGGATCAACCCTCTGCTCACAATTTGGATGTGGACAGCTTTTATTCTTTTCAACATGGCTAACAACGCACTGAAAATAATTTTATCTAGTTTCATATAAAGATTCTGAATAAAAAAATCATTACGAAAGATGGTTGTATTCATTGTATTTTTTGCCATGAACTACATGTATTGATAAAACGCATTACGATAAATCACGATAGTATGGATCGAAAATTTGATTTAAAAAAAAATCAGTAACTGTTTCATAATGATCGTTTCCAAGCAAAAGGCGATACACAAAGACCTATATCGCCGGCTCACCTGACTCTAAAACGGTATTGCATGAATGCATTTGTCAGTTTTGATGACAATCTTTGTCCATCTCAATATCCCAAATTGAATCACTTGTGCAAGTTTGGTTACCACTAAGCCTTGGTGATTGTCTCAAGGAGTCCCAGAGCACATGTGGCCAAATCCGATCAACTTCGGGTTGATCGTTTCCTCAAACGCATTTGAAATTTCTGTTCACACAATTTCTAAAAAGTGGGTCCTGTATAGCAGAATATCCCAGCCATTTTGAACAGTCTTTGGTCATATGTCATTGCTTAGAATGAGGATCACCGACTAGGCTTAAGTACCCAAAACGTGCATGTTTGGTTCATGCTGCAAATCTATCTGTTCTTAAAACACGCCATGAATTTGAAGACGTTACATTTGTACCACTTGGTTAGTGTCACCTCTGGTGGACCAGGAGTCCCCGAGGGCACATATGAAACAGTTCGATCAACTTCGGTTGATCGTTTCTTCAAACGCATTCGAAAATTTCTGTCCACAAAATTTTATTAAAATTTCTTAAAAATGGGGTTTGTGGCATCATATCCTACCCATCCTGTTACGTCTTTCGATAATTTTTGGACATAACTTTCACAGTCTTTGGTCAGATTTCATTGTTTGGATTGAGGATCACTGATGAGGGTTAAGTACTCGAAAGGTGCATGTATTCCGTGCTGCAGTTGTGGAGAAATAAAGGAAAAAAACTGTATCCACTGATGCCCATCTTTTTGATGGCTTGGATTGAAAACTCAAGCTTAATTAATATTTAGAGAGCCTTAATTTGTACTGACTTTCCGTAAACGTTGGTGAAATTCTCTATGTTGGTTGTAGGGATGAATCCTATCAAAGCCACCAATTGTTATTTTTGCAATTTCGTTTGACAGATCGACACAATTTTGGTAACATTATGCTTCTGTAAAGATTCGCGAAATTATTTGCAGTGATTTCCGAAAAGTCGAAAATTTGTCAGTTATTTAGAGTCCTTGGCGATTCCCTGTCTTGGTTTCGGAAGAGGAGTTAAAATCGCGTCAGCGAATCAGTAATTTGTGAAATCCTTGAAGTGGCACCCTGTGGAGATGTTGCGCATTAGCAGCCTACCAAATCCTTTATTATCCATCATGAATCAGCACAAAAGAGTTAAAGAAGATCCTGACGATAATCTCAACAGCACTCACAATAGAGCACCAAATTAAGAATAGACGGACCCCTAGCAAGCTAGAGGTGGGACCAGGTGCCCGGGAGGAGTTAGCATCCCCTGTTGGCTAGCCGCACCCGCCTACGCACAAAAATGAAAACAATATCTATAAATATATGCAATGTCGGAGGTTATGGCTATATATAAAGTGATATGGCGACAATGTCAGGGAAAAATATTCAAAACACTTACTGTCAAACCCCTCGCGGGGAACTTTTTTAAAAGCTCCACACGGCAAAGGGCATAAGTGTGACACAAATGAGTTAAAGAAGATCCTGAAACATACAATTTGGGTAGAATAAACTTTCAAGTATGTTCTTTCTTTAGAGGTTTTACACCTTGCACCATACCTTATATGTCCAAATATGTGAAAAATTACCTTAATATATGATAAACTGACGACGGTCAAACGAACGAACGAACGGATATCGTATGAAGCACTTTGAAAAGTGCTCACTTTGAGCGTTTGGCATTTAAAAACATATGCATGACAAATATGGATAATGACCATATCCCTGTCTACAGCACAAAATCGATAACTCAGAAAATCAGAAACCGAAGGCATACAAAATCAGGATAAAACAGGAACCAAAGCAAACAAAAACAAAAACCTCCACCATATGAAAAGAAGCGACCTGTTTACATAGCTTTTCGAACAATTTAAACTTACTCTCAAGCAGGCTAGTGGAGGGTGATTACAATCTTCAGAAACGGTTACTGAGGGGAACTCTTTGGAAAGTTTGTCGACTTTACAAATTATGCATGCCATTTCCTCACGTCTTGTGCTACAAAAGAAAAGATTCATTTTATAATCAAATATTAGCTACATAAGTATGTATCGTTATCTACCATATATATTTGTATTACCTGATAATTGGTTAAAAAATAATGCAAGTGCATCGTAAGATACTGCAAAGAAGTTTGACACAAATTATATGCTCTCTAGATAAATATGATAGTTACATGTAAATGAAATAAGTAAAACTGCAAAATGTTGAAGTCTGATGGAATCTAAGACAAAACATCCCTCCTACTAGGAAGAAAAGTCATCTATATCCAATATAATGCTTTGGATATTAATTCTATAGATTTAAGGCCATAAACATAAACTTCGTTTTATTTTTTATTTTTAATTTTGTCAAATAGTAATGTTTGTTTGAACTATCAATCGATTAATTTTGTCTATTTTTTGTGATTTTTCGACTAAATCAAGCGGTCATATCGCTTTCTGTGCTTTCATTCATTTTAAAATATTCAGATTAGTTTCGGAAGAACGCTTTTTCATTCTTCTTAACTCATAGACATGTGCATTTAGAATTTCATTCTCTTGCGATTTCTTAAAATAAGATCACAATCTGTATCTTAATAAATTTTCCTACAACATTGTAAGGATAAAATGTAAAGAACAATCGAGATATAAACATATAAAATCAGAGATGTTTTTGAACAATAAATATTTAAAACGTGGTTATTCATTTTTTTTTTTAAATTTTCGCGAAATACATCAGTACGCGTTGGGGTACTTTTGGCGAAATCGGGAGTATTGAATTTCCCTTTAGTCTTTTATATTGGTTGAAATTTTCACGCGGGGTTATTTTGGCGATAATAAAACAATCACGAAAAGTGAATGATCTCTGTCTCCAACAAAACAAATATCACGTTTATAAATATCAACAGCAAAACAAACATGCGGGTCGTCTTTGATGTTTATTATTTAAAAAAATGTTCATTTCCCTTAGGTGTTTCTTTTGCTTGTTCCCTCTTTGTTTTCTCATTTTGGTTTTTAAGTATTTTTCTATGAGCAGCAGAGTCCTCTTGGAGATCTTATCCTTTCTTTTAATGAAATTAAAATGAAAAAAATAAAAAGATTAGGGAGAGATAAACAGTGGAAATAATGAAAGCAAAATCAATTTGCTGAGGAAGACCACTCTGTCTAGAATAATAGAAAAGACACCTGTAACAATATGAGCAGTTGGTTTATATCCCATCCAAGATAGGTTTTATTAAATGTCGCGAAGTGCTAAAGGAAGCCTTAGATAACTACAAAAAACGATGGTGTAAATCGGAAGGAATCGAATTACATGCTTTGAATGACTGGAGAAACCTCTTATTGGATACTACTGATATTCGAATAGATAACTTCCAAGTTCTAAATCTGAAATATATTTCAAATCCAAGTTACATAATTTACATGAAAAATATGTTTTCGCGCCTGCAGATAAAGCAGCCAGCAACACCATAATCATATGAAAACCTTACTATATATCGACTTTAGTTTCGGAACTTTCGTCTACAAATACTTATATCAAAGGTAATGAAAGTGTCCCTAACTTTTTGAGCAAACATAGCAGTGAAATTTCTTCATTCAACCTCCCTATTTCTAAATGTGATCTTCCTACAATATATTGCATACCAAAACTGAACAAGTCTCCTTTCAATTTTCGATACATTGCTATTTCTAGCAACTGCTCAACTACAATTTTGTCTAGAAATATCACGTCAGCACTCACAGCGATAAAGGAACACGTTGCAAAATATTGTGAAACTGTTCTAAACATGAATGATATAAATTTCTTTTGGTCTATTAAAAATTCAGGGGATGTAATTGACAAAATGAAATCTAGAAATTATCCAGCCAATACGATTTCTTCATAAGACTTCTAATATGTACTCCACGCTTCCTCACGACAAAATTAATGATCGGTTGTCCAAACTCATAAAATGGTGTTTTGATCGAGAGGGGAAATCTTATATTGGTACATCTGAATCAAAGGGTTTGTTTTCCGCTACTGAATACAAATAATACAAATCATGAACATGTATTGACCTGTGTATCGCCTTGTCTTTCCTTTTGGACAACATTTATGTAAGATTTGGTGAGAATCTCTACAAGTAGGTTGTAGGGATCCCAATGGGTACTAGTTGTGCACCTCTTGTTGCAAATTTATTTTCAAATACGAAAGAATTTATCCAAAATCTTCAAAAGCAAAGAAAACATTATGATTTAAAATTTTTCATTGGTACCTGGATGATATTTTTACTATCGGCAATCATGTTTTTGAAAAGTATAAAAATGCTATTTATCAACAAGATTTGACTCTAATTATAAACGTCTTCAAATTCAATTGCATCATTTAAGAACAGATAGAATTTGCAGCATGGACCAGACATGCACGTTTCGGGTACTGAACACTCTTATCAGTGATCCTCAACCTCAACAATGTACTATTGCCAAAGAGTGTGAAAACAAAGCAAACGTTACAAACACAGTTCTAAACACAATTTTGGTCCTAAATATCGAAATTGCTAATGGAGAGATTCATACAAGTGTGTATGACAAAAAGAGATGATTTTGGATTCAACGTACATGTAGTAAATTTTCCCTGGCTTGACGGTGATGTTCCTAGATTACCGTTATAAGGTATCTACATTTCGCAGCTCATCAGGTATACTAGAGCATGTACTGATGATTTTTAAAATTTTCATAGTAGAAATTTACAAATTACGAAGAAACTTTTAGGTCATGGTTTCCGCTTTCACAAAACTAGTGAAGACTTTCTGGAAATTTTACAAATTTTATTGTCAACTTCTTCTGAAATTCGGACCCATACAAGCAACAGAGTATATTACTTTGGGTATTTCATAACCTGCAAATTATGGTGACAAAATTAACAAAATAGGAAAGATCAAAGGAAAACAGAATTACCATCAAAATTGTGTTAAAATCATCAAATGCCTTTTATACCGTGGATGTGATAAGTCTTTCACCAGACGGACACTTGGCTTAGTACTTGAAGAATCTACAGCCTGGCACCAGAGCATTCTTAAGAATTGCACTCTGATCGACTGTGACGATATGACTCCATGACGGGCCCTGTCCAAACCTCTAAAGAGAAGACAGGGTCTGAATCTCAGTCGGACTTCTAGGGTGTTCACATGCATGAGTTCGCTACAGCCGGCAGAGCATGGACTGTATTTCGTATGCCTTCTGTTTCTGTTAACATGTCCATCTGTGTATTTCTTGGGGCACCTGCATCATGCTGTCTGTTTGTATGTTCATCTTACTGTGAGGAGGATATTTTACACCATGATTGTGCGTTCATCGAGACCTCTGGGTAGTCAGAAAAGTGGGAGGGTTGTGCGCACGTAATCCGGATAATCACACCGTCTGCTACTTGCGTGGCAGATGGCCGTCCTCAGTCGGCACCGGTTGCCCATTGGTCTCGTTGGTTTATGTGTGGTCTTTTATGTTTAATGTTTCTATGTTGTGAGTTGGTGTTCCTTGTCCCTTTTGCATCTCTTTCTGTGGGTGTCTGTTCTGTGTTTTTTTTGCATTGGATGTTTTGGGGTTTTGCTGTGGATGCTGCAACCTAGTGTTGTTGGAGATCCCCCCTTTCTTCTATGGTGTGAGTTGGTGTTCCTTGTCACTTTTGCGTCTCTTTCTGTGGGTGTCTGCTCTGTGTTTTTGAATTGGGTTTTCGAGTTTTCCTGTGGGTGCTGCAACCGAGTGTTGTTGGATATCCCTCCTTTCTCTTAGGAAGGCAATACGACGTCGTGACAACCTCGCAATTCCATCTTAATGTCATCGTATAGAGTATGATGACATTAAGATTGTATCCCAATACAAACGATGACAGACACAAATATTAAATAATACATTTCGAATACATAATATTCAACGTCATTTTGAAAGTACTACATTGTATTTTAGTTTATATTGTTAAATCAAAATTAAAACTTTTCTGTCTTCTTTGATGGCGCACTCTGATGATGTTACATTAAGAAAAAAAAAGAAGGCAGCAGCGTTGCTCCGTTTTCTGCAGAACGAGGAACTTTTACAGACCCAGTATTTTCTATTACAGGTTATACATGTAAACTTGTATATCAATATTCATCTTTCTTTCATTGAATCATCACGTCCTGCATTTGTTTACACCAATGATGTTGATAAATGAAAGTCGTGATGTTTTAGACGATTATTTCATGTCATCTGCTACACAGAGGTCGATCACTGAATCCGTTGTACAGTAATAACGACTCTCGTTGGTTGTCGCTATCATGACCGACGACCCAATTCGATAGTTTTATCACATATAGTTTGATAGTTTTATCACCAAACAGATATCAATGGTTTCTTAAAACTTACACAGACACTACAACATTTCTGAAAACTAAAACAGAAACGAAATTTAAACGTCTGAAGTCATGAATAGAAACTAGACTCTTGGAGTGATTTACATAAAAAGGAAACTAACACAAGATGTAGGAAGGGTTTACACATATTGTGGTTGAATACGAACAAGTCATCGTTACGATGAGAAATCCCACCTGTTTAAAAAAGATAATGTGCCTCACGATGTACATAGAGTCCTGCAACCCACTAATTTGACCAAAAAATTGGACACGATAGAATGGTGAATGTAGGATAAAGAGTGAATAAAGCCTTATATTATCCAACCCTTTCCTATCCTAACTACCTCATCCACCTCTATCATCTCCTATGTACTTCTAATCCACCTCTATCCAATCCTATCATATCCTATCTACTTCTATTCAGCTCTATCCAAACATATCCTATCATTTCCACCTGTATCCACAATCCAATCCAATTTTTTCATGCATCTTTAAAGTTGTTACCACAGAAAAATGCTTATATGTTTGAATTCGACCCATTGAATTTTTAAACTTGACTGAGTGGTAAATAATTTTAATATCCACCACATCCCACCCTCGGAGGTGTGTTGTGATATTTTAAATCTGTATCGTTCGCTACAAGTGTGAAAAAAAGTTAACTTGTGATGTATGAGGAACGCTCTGGTCTATCTTTACTTCTTAGTTGCTCAATGTATTCTCATGTTGACATGCAAACAGTACACAGACAAGGTCATTTTTGTATATAACACATCTAATGTAGAAGTGTATACGTCGGCCGACCCATTTATGCTGGAAATAAATCATTCGAGTCGTAAAAACATTGCCAGGTCCCCCTTCAGAATCAAATGGTCGTCCTGACATATTGCCATCCGTCTTAGGAAAAGTACAAGTGAACACCCTATGCCACTTGGATGATAAAAATTCAGTCAATCCTTATTCTCTTTCACGAATCGATTTCTTTAAATAGCAGATATTCTAAAATTTCTAAATATTCTAAAATTTGTATAAATCAATAGTAACAAAGATAATTATACACTTTCTTTTTTATATTTTGAAAAGAAAAAATTAAAATGTTAATTTCAATTATGTCCTTTATTAAGTATTGAAGAGTGATATCGGAGTGAAGTTCTCGCCGCATAATTTCTTTGATAAGTTTAACGAGGAAATGTTTAATCGTCTGATTCTACAGTTGTCAGTATTGTTTTAGAATTCATGCGGTATTCAACCATAACCAACTTTCGGAATCGAAATACCGTTGTTGCAGTGCATCCGTATATTTTTGTGAGTGTGGAAACGAACAAAAACGATAAAACGATCCAGAAATCTTGGGATTCAGGAGATAACGAATCATTTTCATGGTGAAAGGTCAAGTCAATGTTACAGTGGATATCCACGGGAGATCCTTTTAAACAAAACATACTACAAGATGTAGAATAATCAAATCTTTCAGAAATGTTGGAACTTGGTATATGATTTATACGTCTTCAAATAGCATAATTTATGTACAGACAAATTTGCAGCATTGACCAGAAATGAACGTTTCGGGTACTTAAACCCTCGTCAGTGATCCTCAATCTGAACACAGAAATATGGCCAAAGACTATGAAAGTAATGTCAAATGAAATATCGTATAAGGTAGCAGGATGGTTGGGATAAGATGCTACAGGACCCACTTTTCAGAAATTTGAGAAAATTGTGTGACAGTAATTTTCGAATGCGTTTGAAGAAACGATCAACCGATGCCGATCAGACTTGGCTACGTGCTCTCGGGGGATCCTGGTGGTTTGTTCCCATTTCGCCTGAACTGCGAATCTCAGGTTAATTTTATGTGAAAAAGGACTAATTCGAATTGAAAATTTTAGTAAGGCGAAATGGGAATCGGGGTGGTCCAATTGAATTTGAATTAAGTATTAACTGGCATCAATTAGTCATTAATTTAATAACTCCTTGCCTTTTAACTACAAATTGTCTTTTAATCAAAATCTTTCTTATGTTTACATTAATATTTTTGCGCTTAAGATGTATTTTTCCATATTTCTTCTTTAATTTAGGTTTGAAAGTTTGGATTGAGATGCCGTCTACTATAATTTTCATCCATATACAACGAGGGGACTCGCAGACACGAGAAGTAGCCAGTCGGCTTCCAACATTCTCCGCACTGTACCACCAATATCCTCGACCATCCAACTCAGTGAACTTTGAGAGTGCCTCAGAGAGGCAGACTTAGCCCCCCCTACAATTGCCGTTCACAAAAACTATACCAGTCAGAAGGAAAGGGAATGATCTCCAGTATGACCACCCTGCACCCATCCAGCGAAACAAACCCACAAGAAAGTGACACATATATAAATGACATCATACAAAACTAAAAATCGCAAAAAAGACACAACAATATATTCACTAGAACATCATACAAAACAATCGTAACAGACGTGCATAAACATCAAACATTGATGACAACACATAAAAGGAAGGAGACAAATGTGCACCCGGTGCCGACTTTGGACAGCCATCTGCTATTAGCAAATGGTGTGGTTATCCGGATCAAAAGATTCCAGATTATTTTTTATTGCATTTCAGTTCTTTTCAATCTTCTCAAATTTGCTTTGCGGGTATTGCACTATCATAAAGAGTTAAAATCATTGCAAAGATTCTGAGGCAATTTTAAAGATACACCCTTCCATGAAACTGGAAAAAATAAACATTCTTCCAACACACACTGAACATCCCCCCGTTGTCAGGAAAAAATAGACGCACAATTCCCCTTCCTGGGAAAAATTATCCGTTTACTATTAATTTCTCCGATTCTTTGGTATGGCCTTGATATTAACATTCTCCGCTTTGGGGATGGGTTTCCGCATCCCAGAGAGGAGGGGGGAATAAACGACAATTTACTAAAAAATGGAGTTGGACAAAAAGACAAATTATTAATCAGTATTTTTTCACCGTTCAGGATTTGATTTATATTGAATAAATTGAGTCTTTTTAAACGTAATTTTCTCTTTTAGGGTTTGTTTTTATCAAGGCAACTGAGTACGATCGAGTGGCCTGACAATATTACTGCATATAAGTTTTTATTATAATTCCTCTTCTGACAGAGCCGTTTCCCCTCCGTCCGTCTGTCTGTCACACTTTACATTTCTAGCTTTTTCGTCATTTGTAGAGATACTTGGATTATATTAACTTTGGTATGCGAGTATAACTTTTTGTCCCTAGGCACAATTGCGGATATCTTAATTTTTTTTTGTTTTTTTGTTAATAATAAATATTTTATATTTTATATTCGTGCTTTCCACTTGATAAAAGCGTGAATAAAACAGTTAACTGGAGAACAATGTCGAGCAAAAAGCTTAAAATCTTGAATTTTCACATCATAGTACTTAATTATTGATTGTCAGTTCTAATATGTAAATACAACAAATGGCAAGCTATAGCGAGGCAGGGATTTTTTTTCGAGAATTGGAATGAATTCCACTATTCGTGTCTTTTTCAGTTTCTTTTCGTTTTCTTAGTGCCCTTGATTATTGACCTAGGTGTAATGCCGAAAGTTTGTGGATTTTGAGTGTTCATTGTTATCTATTATATAAACTTCCCTACGGAGGCCTTTACTTCAGAAACTTTACTACTTGCATGGCAGATGGCCGTCGTAAATCGGCAACGGTTGGTCATTGGTCTCGTTGTTTTATGTGTCAGCTTTTGTGTTTCATGTTTCTATGGTGTGAGTTGAGTTCCTTGTCCCTTTAGCGTCTCTTTCTGTTGGTATCTGCTCTGTGTTTTTGTATTGGGTGTTTTGCTGTGGGTGCTGCAACCCAGTATTGTTGGATATTCCCTCCTTTTCTTTCATTCCATTTTTTATCAAAATTTTGCAACATGAAATAAATGTTGATAATGGCCAAACTGAACTTGTTAGAAATTAGAGCATCAAATTCATTGTTTATTCAACTAAAGATCGATAGTTGAAGAGTTTTTATAAGTTCCTTGTCTGCCTAGAATTCTTAGTTAGGCGAAATGGGAACACACCCCGAAGTTGATCGAACTTGGCTATATGTGCCCTCGGGTACTCCTGGTCCACCAGCAGTGGCACAAATGTTACACATCTTCAAATTAAAAGCATCATTTATGTACAGATAAATTTGCAGCATGGACCAGACATGTAAGTTTTGGGTACATGACCCTCGTCAGTGATCATCACTCGAAACTATGAAATATGGCCAAAAAATGTGAAAGTTATGACGATTGTCCAAAAATATCGAAACACGTAGCAAGGTCAGAGGTCATAGTTACTGTGGATATACAGAAAAAATCTTCTGTAACACAACAATATTATCTCAATATGCTTTAAACAGAATTAGTCTAAATGAAAATATTGATACTAAAAGTTTCTCTAAAGAACGGAAAATATCCTATGAAACAAATGTAAAAAATGAATTGAAGAAATAAAACTGACTGAAAACGTAAAACTTCTCTTATACAGGAAGATTCTTCTTGATAATAACTTTTATATTCAACACTACCTGAAACCTGAAAGTGCCGATAGATCAATTCTTACGCAGTTAAGAATTAGTGCTCACTAGTTAGGAATTGAAATTTGGAGATTCAAAAGAACTATAATTCAAAGAGAAAATCGATACTGCTCTTACTGTAAAGGCAAAATAGAAGATAAAGTACATTTTATCTCCGATTGCCCTTAATATAACCATTTAAAAAGTAAATACTCTGATCTTTTCAAAAATAAACATGACAACCACTTCCTGATAATTTTTACAAACCTTCAAATAATTTAAAGTATCAAGAAAACATTTAATTATCTTAAAGAATTTTTCAGTTAAAAGAAATATCAAAACCTTGAATTTATATTTTTATACTACGATGTACTGTAGTTTTACAACTTAACTTTCATATTGCAGTCGATCAGATTTGTGTAAAAACTATCATTATTACATGCACTATCTGTTGATCTATATATAGTATTCCTTCTCTTCTTCATTATGTTTTACAATAGCTTGATACATGCCATTTTGTATTTTAAAGTGTAATTCAATATGGTGAATGTCCATAATGTGAATAAGGAATTTGAAGAATCGTCGCTCCACTTAACAAGCTAGTTTTATCACGTCCTTGTGTTAATTTCAGAAAACTTAAACAGAAACTACAGCAATGTCTGAAAACACAATTGGAAAGTAGACCCACGGAGGGGTCCCTTTTGTTGTCATAATATTTGAAAAATATGTCATGAATTTGTATTAAAAATCTTTCATTTGGATAATATTTTGACGTCAGCATTTCAAAAAATTTCTATGGCGTATATGTAAGTTATTTTCAAATGCTGCGCTTTCCTATATACAACACATATACATTACACCTAGGTCAATAATCAAGGGCACTAAGAAAACGAAAAGAAACTGAAAAAGACACGAATAGTGGATTTTATTCCAATTCTCGGAAAACAAATCGCTGCCTCGCTATCGATCGCCATTTGTTATATTTACATATTATAACTGACAATCAATAACCAACTACTATGATGTGAAAATTCAAGATTTTAAGCTTTTTGCTCGGCATTGCTCTCCATTTACCTGTTTTATTAATGTTTTTTTTGCTCTTAGTAAAATTCGGACTTAAGGACACCCCCCCCCTGAAAAAATTCGCCCACCCGCCCATGGGGAAACTTACAATTGTTTTAATTAATAGCGATTTCTAATTTCAGTACCATATGAAAATAAGAAATTCCCTAGTATCGTTTTAGTAAACAATGAATGTTATATAAACATAAAGTCTTGTTCAACCTGTTTCAAAAATATACTAATCAAAAATGTAACGCATAGTATTTGCTCATTTCATCCCAAGTACACATATAGAACAATCTCATAAATTATCATGTTATCGCCCAAATTGATACCAAACGCAAATAATAGTATTCTCAGACCCTATGCTTTCAACGGAAAACTCCTTTGAGTTTATATGTTAGTTGTGACATGATCAACAAAATTAGAAGGATCAAAGGTAGACAGAATTACTATCGAAAATGCGTCAGAATCATCAAACGCCTCTTATACCGTGGATATGATCCTAATGTCACCAGACGGACACTAGGCTTGGTACTTGACCAATCTACAGTCTTGTACCAGCGCATCCTTAATACTTGCACGCTGACTGACTGTGACGACGGGACTCCATGACGGGCCCTGTCCAAACCTCTTTAGAGAAGACAGGGCCCCGACCACCTGTCCTCTCTGAATGTCAGTCGGACTCCTCGGGTGATAACATACATTAGCTCGCTACAGCCGGCAGAGCACAAGTCGTATTACGCATGCCCTCTTTTTATATCAATTTACATATTCATCTGTGTTGCTTGGGCCCCTGCGTTTTGCGGTCTTGTTTGTGTGTGGTCATCTGACAGTGAGGAGGTTGTTTTACACCACAATTGTACGTTCTTCGAGACCTCTGGGTAATCGGAATAGTGGGAGGGTTGTGCGCACGTAATCCAGGATAACCACACCGTCTGCTACTGACGAGGCAGATGGCCGTCCTAAGTCGGCACCGTTTACCCATTGGTCTCGTTGGTTTATGTGTAGTCATTTGTGTTTTATGTTTTTCTGTGATTTGACGTTCAATGTACTACTGCGTCTCTTTCTGTGCGTGTCATTTTTGTGTTTTACACTGGGTGTTTTGGGAGGTTGCTGTTGATGCTGCAACTAGGTGTTGTTGGAGATCCCCTCCTTTCTTAGTTAAAATGGCTCGAAAAACAACTGCCCTCTATGTTCCTTAGATGTTAAATTCTCTATTTTATTTTTTAGATCCGTATGCACTCGTATTCCATATAATTTGAAAATCTTTTGATTACATGGACAAACGGATGCAGCATACTAAACAGTGACAATCTTATAATTTGTGATACCATGACACATGATGCGGTTTTATTCCATGAATTTGCAAATTGGTTTTATCGGGGAAATTATGTTTCATAATCAGGAAAAGACTCTATATTTGACATTTTGACCCTTGAACTTTACAGCTTATTTCTCATTCACAAGTGAGAGTCATTCGATCAACGTGTTCAATAAAGCCTACTGACCTATGACATTTTGAAATTAAAATTTTCAACATGCATTAATGACGACTTTTAAAATTTTAATATGTCATGAACACTACGCTCACGCAGCAAGATACGCCCGTTGAGATTTTATTTCACAACATCAAAATATCTAAGTCCCGGCCATAACTCCATAAGGACAAATCGGATGAACCTGAAAATCGAAAGGCGGCTTCCTCTTTGAAGTCTGATCACAATGTACAAATATCATGAACATCTGTTGACGCATATTCAAGTTATTGCGTTCCATGTACCTACATGTATATTTTGCGCTTAGCTTGTGCATATAACCAACCCCCTTCCCATTACACATTTCTTGATCATGCGACCAAAAAAAAAAAAAAAAAAAATAAATAAATAAAATAAAATAAATAAATAAAAAAAAAAAATCAATCAAAGAACATCCTTCCTTCTTAAAGAATACAAATTTTCGAAAAAAATCACCCAAAAATAGATTTTTAAAGAATTAAAAAACACTATACAGCCATTTTTCCGGGGGAAAAGATGGTTAGGGGGAAAGACTACTATATAACACCGGATCGAATTCTCCAAAACTGCTGAAAAGGGAATAATAGAATCTATCACCCCTTTGAATTCAATTAGTGAATGAAAGTCAAATACAAAACCCGAAATCAGATTTAAAAAATCACAATCAAAAGACTAAGAAATTCTTGAAAATATGTAAAACAAAACTTTCTCACGAGAAAAAAAAAAAAGAGGACAACAAGTCGGAGACAATAGCACAGCTACATAAAAACATGAAGAACAACAATCTCCAGAATCCAGTGCAAATTTGAAATACATTGTATGTAGGTGTAAAAAATTGTGACTTGCTAATTAGTACAGTTTAAACATATTCAAAGTACATATACATCATGTTACATATATGCAAGTTATATTATCTAAGTCCGTAGGATAAAAAGGAGGCTTAAAGCTTTTTATCTCCTCGCATCATAGTTAAGGGGGGATATTGTAACTCGTGCGAGGGTGAGTGTGTACGTCACTTTTTTCTTGTATACAGCCCAGAGGGCACATTTTTCATTTAATCTTGTCCAAACTGCATATACTTATTGCTTATGAGAAGGGAAATGATTCTAATAATAGTTCTAAGGTAAAAGTCACAATTATGAATTGTTTTAAAAAATCCTTGTATACCAGCAGCATAGAGGGCAAAGTTTTCGTTTGATCTTGTTCAAACTTCATATACTTATTGCTTATGACAAGAATAAAAACCCTGATGATTTTCAAGACCATAGATTCAAGATCAGAGTCACAGGTAGGAATTGTAAAACAAGAACCTTGTGTATAGCATAGAGGGCACAATTTTTGTTGGATCTTTTGCAAATTCATATACTTATTGCTTATAATATGGTAAGGAAACCTATCGATTTTCACAGTCATAGGTCAAAGTACAAGGTCATAGTTTGGATTCCCATTGAATTTTGACTAAACTTCATATATCTATTGCTTATGATAAGAGGGGAACCCTACTGATATTCAAGGTGAAAGATCAAGGTCACATGTTGGTAAAGGTCAAGATCAAGATACGAGGTAGTTAATTTTCAAGAGGTGATTTTTCTCATGGCATAAAAAAAAACTCTATACAGCCTAGAGGTAACAATTTTCATTGAATCTTGACTAAACTTCATTGGTTGCCCATTGGTCTCGTTGGTTTATGTGGTGTTCGTTTGTGTTTCATGTTTCTATGGTGTGAGTTGGTGTTCCTTGTCCCTTTTACTTCTCTTTCTGTGGGTGTCTGTTTTGAGTTTTTGCATTGGGTGCTTTGTGATTTTGCTATGGGTGCTGCAACCGAGTGTTGTTGGACATCCCCTCAATCCTTTCTTTAAGCCCCTGTCACACCTACACGTTCTGGCATGGCGTTCGCACTACGACCGCCAAAATTGTACGAAACGTGGCGTGAACTTAGTAAGGACGTGGGGAACGTAGTAAGAACTCGCTGATACGTATTGAGGTCGTAGTAAGGACGCCGGCGAACGTGCCGGTACGCCGAGCCACCACGACCGTTTTGAACTGTTCAAAACAGTCGTAGTGAGGACGCGCTGATGACAGAACGTGTTAAGGACTATTTGCGAACGTATTGAGAACTTCATGAACGTATTAGTAACGTGTCGCGAACGTAGTAGGGTCGTAGTACGGACGGCTAAAACTTTTACATATAATCATATGAAGATCGTCACGTCTCTGATGTCCTTACCACATTCTTGGTTTTAGGGGTCTAAAAAATCAAAATAGACCTCGTAAAAACAATTTATCCTTTGAACGTGTCATGATCGCAGCATGAATGCAGTAAGGACTTCGAGAACGTAGTAATAACGCCGTACGATCGCAACACAGACACCTTCGTCGTCGTGTGAACTTAGGTCCGATCGTTGTGCAAACTTGACTAAACGTATTAAAGACGGGAAGGACGCGCTACTAACGTGTTACGGATGCTAAAGGTCGTGTTGCGCACGTATTGGAGTCGTCATTTATTCTTTCGGAGAGCCCTTCCGGGTGAAAAATGCCACGTTCTCACTACGTTCATGAAAAATTTCAAGGACTTCAAGGACGTAGTAAGAACGTCTCGAGAGAACGTGTAGGTGTGACAGGGGCTTTAATATATTTATTGCTTATGATAAGAGGGGGACCCTACTGAAATTCAAGGTCACAGGTAGGGCAAATATTACTTTGGGAGTTATAGACACTTACTTTTTCTTCAATTTTTTAACAGAGGGATGGGGGCTTCAGATATCGACTGGTCAAAAAATTTAACAAATATATATTTCATCAAACCTCGCTGAAAAATAATCAGTTTGCCAATTAGCTTTTCTGAAATTAATTGTTATCATTATTTTTCATTAAAGGGAGATAACTCCTAAACACGACCCTTTTCAAAAGAAAGTACACAGACAAATAATTCAGCATCCTATTTGGACATGATGTTGTCCAACGGCACTGATGGTCACATTAACACCTCACCCTATGACAAACGTGACGAGTTCATTTTCAGCATTACAAACTTTCCTTTTGTGAGTAGTAACATTCCTTCATCCCCTGCTTATGGCGTGTTCAAATCTCGGTATAAACGTTATGCCAGAATAAGTTCCAAATATACAAGATTTTGTTCTGGGAGCTAGGCGTCTTTCAGATAAGCTTCTCAGTCACGGAAACGTTTGTGACCGACTAACGTCGTCACTGAGGAAGTTCTACTGTCGATACGGGGAACTCGTCATACACTATGATGTCCCACTCTCCAGAATGGTGGATGCTTTTCTGTCGTAGACCATATGAACCATTCAACCACTGAATGTATTTGTATCTTCCAAAAAGGAAGTAAACCGGATGTGACTATTCTACAGAATTGAGACGACGGGTGTCGCATACAAGCATGAGATGCTGACTCTTCCTGGGCACCTGGCCTCACTCCCATATTGAAAGTTCGCTTCTTTTCATGTGGAGGAGGATTTTGTTTGTTTGCTTTGGTTCCTGTTTTATCCTGATTTGTATGCCTTCGTTTTATGATTTTCTGAATTATCGATTTTGTGCTGCATATTATCCATATTGCCATCCCTCATTACCCCTTGAATACCTTAATTTCTCTCGCTGTATTCTTCTAAAAAAAAAAGGGGGGGGGGGGGGGGTTGGGAGATTTCCCTTACTCAGAAATAAAAAAAAATAAGTGTCGCCATCTTGAATTAATGTAATGTAAAAATAGGAAAAAAATATATTTGAAAAATTAAGTTTGAAATTGTTCAAGGTATGAGTTTCCCATGTTTAAATACCAACATAAAATGTTTGTTTATTATGCTTTAACGTTGCTGTCTGTTAAACGTCTTTAAAGCATTTACACATGCACTATGCACGTTTAAATGCATAACCATAACAAATATGTCATAGGACACAAACACCTAAGTTTCAAATGTTGGCTCAGGACCCTGAGCTGGGGGAAATTGGTGTCGTCAGAAAATCTTGCCTTGGCTTCTGCTAAAGTTCCAAGGGAATAACACTTTGCGTTTCCTTATTAAGAATGATTGAAGTGGATGATATTCTTATCGAAATATTTGTCTCAATGTCTGGTCCATGCTGAAAATGTATCTATTCTTTAATGATGCTATTGAATTTTAAGACGTTTAGCATTCTGATAAAATGAAAAAGTTCTATATTTGTCATCTCACTATTATTGTGAACATACCGTATTAAGTTTCTGATTCCGCCGAATATTATCTCAATAATCTTCGATCCACTAAACAGGGATGTTTATGTAATGTACATAGTCAACAATTTCTGAAAACTCAAATAGAAACTTCATCCATGTCTGGAAACAAAAGAGAAACTAGACCAACGGAGTCGTCCATATTTTAAAAAGGGAGTCTAAGCTAACAGGTGTTGGATTATCAGCGATTTCTCATTTATCATATATATTTTTGTGTCATCTGAATTCCTTCAGTATCGCTTTAATGTTGCATGTTTATGCGAACATTAAACAAAAATTAATTGAAAACAAAAGTCGTTATCTGAAGCAGATACTTGAATTGTTCCACCTTTTTTCAGAAATAGCTCATTCCTCACGATGATCATGTGATATACCATATTAAGTGTGAGCAAACTTTATAGTCCATAACTTGAAGTTTGAACATCAAAAACGTTGCATATAAGGTATGTTACTTAAATTCTTCAGCACTATCTGTAAATTCTGTTGTATGTTGATATAGTTAAAGCATATTTGATGAACTACATTAAATGACAATCTCTGTGGTTATTACATACAACTTTAGCTCGAGAAAGATGAATAAATAATTTGGCACATGGTTTTCAGGAACCCCTCCGATTCCGCATACCAGCCTATTTTATCATTTTCTTAAAACCATATGCTAAAGGGTAGAGCATCGTACTAAACTAGGTATAAATCTGTTTATCTATTTCAAGCAAAGTCATTACCGTAATCTTACAATATGTTGAAATGTTTTCTCTCATTACCAATCGGATACATACATGTATATCCGCAAGATGAATTCTTATTTGATACGATTTTCCTGTCAGACCTCGTGTCCGATTTTAAAATATCTGATATGATATAAGGAATCGTTGTTTTATTCTGGTTGATCAAGGTATCAACACAAAAAAGGGGGCGAAAAGTAATGCACAAAGCGCTACGCATATAATGCTTTCCCTTTTTTGTTGACACCTCGATCCGCCCCCAATCCCCGAAAAGGAAATGACAATGACTACATCAAATTTCCTCTCTACGCTTTTCGACATCATGTTTTATTGCAGCTTTGAACTCGCGTCGCTAACGACGTTACTTTTGACGTACTTCCGGTATCTGTTGACACAGGTATCACAATGCATTCTACATTGCATTCCGCTCTTGCACTTTAGATGGCTCATTAGATTAGTCGTTTTTCGTGTTTCTGTGGAGCATGTGTCATTGTCTTCGTCGGTTTGTCTTATTTTCTTTTCGCATGAAAAAGTTCTGTTTTGTATTTGTAACAAAATTCAAAGTAGTCGGGGAGCTAGTGGGACCCCTCATGTACCCTCATGCAAACTCATTTAGGATATATATATATTTCGACTGTTTCCATGACAACCCCCTGCCAAAGTAAAGAAAGTACTATTTCTCATGTAAAATAGCCATATCAGAAATCTGGGCCATGGAGAAAAGATGAAATATATTTAAGTCTGTTTATTTCCAAAATTTTCGAGGTCAAAGGTCAAGGTGGAAGAAAACTTGTCAACAAGGTCAAAGTCAAGGAAAAACACTGGGAACCAAACAGAAGACAAACTATAAGATCTAGTCTCAGCAGACCCTTTGGAAATGTTGGCCATTTCAAGAAGATGACCCCATTTGATATCCAAGGTTAGAGTCAGTGTGAACAAATAGAAAATGCCCTGTAAACATATGAGAAGACATACAATAAGGTGTATAATAAATAAACATGAATTTTGGAACTAGTACTATTGTGGATGAATCAGATAAATTCATTTCAAATATGTAATTCGAGGAGGCTCTACACTGTGCGTTGTCTTATTGCTATGCTTCGAATAATATTTAAATCGAGAATATTTTAAGTGAGGATATTTGTTACACCATGCACAGGTAAGCTAACACATTGAACATTTTACCTACATGTATTGATGAATACATAGCATATTTGGTTTTCCTGTCCGCCGAATATTATCCCAAAAAGAGTCGACCTACTTAACATATCAAAAGGGTATCTGATATAGCAAATGTTAAACGTCTTTTAAAAAAAGGTAGATTAAAAATTAATCAATTTCTGAAAACTTAAAAAGAAACTACACAATGGTAATTTTAAACTGGACCAATAAAATTATCTACTTTTTCAAATAGGGTAACCAATGTCTGTTTAGTTTTTGGCGATTTTTCACTGATTATCCTTTTTGTGTCGCATGCGAAGCATAGCGACACTTAGGGATAACTTTGTTCGTTGTCCGTCTGTCCGTAAGTCAGGCAGTCCGTCCGTCTGTCTGTCACACTTTGGGTGTCACACTCCACAACTTTTCATTGGTATGTGATAGGGCTTTGATATTTCACATGTGTATTCCTTGTGATGAGACCTTTTTATACATACCTAGATATTTGACCTACTTTTCAAAAATATTAAGATTGGCTATATCTTTTGATTGGTAAGTGATAGGGCTTTGATATTTCACATGTGTATTCCTTGTGATAGAACCTTATTATTAATGCCATGATTTTTGACCTAGTGACCTTGACCTATATATTTGACCTACTTTTAAAAAAAACTTAGATTGACTATATCTTTTGATTGGTAAGTGATTGGGCTTTGATATTTCACATGTGTATTTCTTATGACATAACCTTACAACACATACCATACATTTTGACCTAGAGACCTTGACCTACATATTTGACCTACTTTCCCAAAAACTAAAATTGGCTATATCTTTGGATTGGTAAGTGATAGGGCTTTGATATTTCACATGTGTATTTCTTGTGACATAACCTTACAGCACATACTATAAATTTTGACCTAGTGACCTTGACCTAGATATTTGAACTACTTTTCTGAAAAATTAGATTGACTATATCTTTTGATTGGTAAGTGATAGGGATTTTATATTTCACATGTGTATTCCTTGTCATAAGACCTTTCTACACATACCATATTTTTTTTACCTATGACCTTGACCTAGGTATTTGACCTACATATAAAAAATTAAGATTGGTTACATCTTTTGATTGATAAGTGATATGGCTTTAACATTTCAAACATGTATTTCTTATGATGAGTCCTTTATTTCATTCCCAAAAATTTGTACCTAATGACTTTCACCTACATGATTGACCTTTTCTGAAAGTAATAGATGACCATATCTTTTAATTGGAAAGTAAGAGAATGTGAGTTCATTTGACAAAACTTTCCCACTGATAAATGTACAAATATCAAACCATTAGTGACCATGACCTACATACCGGTATTTGATCAACTTTAAAAAAATAGGCCGCTCCGCAGGCGACACGAGAATTATTTCGATAGCTATTTAAAAAAGAAATACTATTAGAATTTCTTAAGTATCGTTTTATAAAACGACGGTAATATGTTCGTCTGAATAATCTTCAATTATTGTATGTGAAAACGAAAGTCATTGATTCTTTCCATACGATAGCTTCACAGGGCATATCGATCATATTTAGTAAATAGCTTTTAATTTGAAGTCATCACATTAAAAATTGTTGCGTTTAATGTATGTAATATCAGATTCTGTAGTATCTGCATATTCTATAGTATTTTCTATAATCGTATTGGCTGACAATTTTTGAGGTGAAATAGGTACATGTCAGGATTAAACTTAACTTTTGCTGAGGGCGTTACCCGAGGTGCAGTTATGTACCAACTTGTTGCGTTGTAGACTACTAGTTAATGATTTTAAATTCCTAGTAAGAGAATGGTCGGTAAACAGAATAATAAAATTTGTATCAGAATGAAAATACGAGGGCTGATTGGTATGTTGTGAGCCTCGGTTTTCTGGGTTGCAGAAGGTTTTCTGCTGATAGGTTATCTCCAAAAAGGACAAACAATCAATGACACATATTATACTTTGCTTCACTTCTGACACAGTTAAGGGAAAGTTTTGAACTTGAGCGCCGCGGAAAGATCACTAGTTAATGCTGCGTTGTTCCATCAGGACAATGCTCCTGTTCACAAGTCTTGTCACAGCAATGGCTGCCATTTATGATTGTGGTTTTAATTTGATTGAGCATCCGCCTTATTCACCTTATCTTGTTCCATCAGACTTTCATTTATTTCCAAAACTGAAAGCAGGTATTTCTGGCACCCACTTTCAGTCCGATGAAATTCAAATACGAGGCACACAAGATATCAATCGGCCCTCGTAGTTTGCAGGGTGACGTTTAAGTTGAAGTCGTCACATTTGTCATATAATGAAGTATACAGGTGGCAATTTTCGTGAAAAAAAATCATAAGACCTAAATATGAAGCAGAGTTAATGCCGTCAATTCTTTCTTTGATCGGTGCGATCAGATGTGACGTCACAATGGAACATTTTGCGATGTCTGTGTGTATTAAATAAAGATTAATCTTCTTCAAATTTAATAGCATCATTTTAGAACATGTAAAGTTGCATCATGAACCAGACATGCACGTTTCGGTTACTTAACCCTCGTTAGTGATCCTCAATCTAAACAATGTAATATCAGGCCAAAAAAGTGTGAAAGTTAGGAACGGTCATATATGGACTATAGTGCTAAGGTACCAGTAATCTGTAAAAGTTGATAGCACGTCATAGGTATATCTGTATGTAGCATTGAATTTGAATGCTAGGAGTTTCATTTCCGTGAGAGAGCAAAGACTGAACGAACTCGGCTTCATATGAGTATACCAAAACATCAGCAAGAAATGGAGCATAATTGGTTCCCATGGGAAACCCCACGATATTCATTCCTCCAAAAATCACAAATATGTTATCGATGAGAAAGTTCAACATTTTGTTGACCTCTTCTTCTGTCACAGTGTGTATCTATTGTAAGAGTTTTCTCGCACAAAATAAGTTTTAACCCATAAGAATGTATCTGTATTTGCGATTGCCATTTTTGCTGGTGAAGGCGTTTAAATTATTTGAGAGTGATTCTTTCTTTCAATGTAGAATGGAATCACGAGACCTTAAATCCCAGCATAGTTGTAATGTAAATTAATTAAAAACTTTTAACCAATTTGGATATTGAAAAAATATTACTTTAGGACTTATAGACACTTACAGTTTAAATTGAACTTTATTGAAAAAAAACTTGATTTTTCTTCAGTTGTTCAACAGAGGGATGGGGGGGGGGGGGGGCATCAAATATCGATTGGTCAAAAAAGTTAAAAAACATATATCTCATTAAATTTCGCTGAAAAATAACCATTTTACCAATTAATTTTTTTTCTACAATTTTAAATTGTTATCATTATTTTTCATCAAAGGGAGATAACTCCTACTTACGACCCTTTTAAAAGAAACTACAGAGACAAATAATTCAGCATCCTATTTGGACATTATGTTGTTCTACGGCCCTGATGGTCACATGAACACCTCACTTTATGACAGACGTGACAAGTTCAATTTCAGCATCACAAACTTTCCTTTTGTGAGTAGTAACATTCCTTTATGTCCTGCTTATGGCGTGTAGATTAGACTCTAAACAAGGCAAACCCTACAAACACAGAAACACCATTTTTGGACCTGTTTTGGATTTTCATAGTAAAAATTTACAAATTACCAAGAAACTTTTAGGACAAGGTTTTCGCTTTCACAAAATAGTAAAGACATTCTGGAAATTTTACAAAAATTATTGTCAACTACTTTTGAAATTCGGACCAATACAGGCAACAGAGTATGTTACTTTGGGTATTTCACAACCTGCATATGATGGTGACATAATTAACAAGATAAGAAGGATCAAAGATAGACAACATAACCATCGAAAATGTGTCAGAATCATCAAACGCCTTTTATACCGTGGATATGATCCTAATATCACCAGACGGACACTAGGCTTGGTACTTGACTAATCTACAGTCCTGTATCAGCGCATTCTGAAAACTTGCACTCTGACTGACTGTGACGACGGGACTCCATGACGGGCCCTTTCAAAAACCTCTTTAGAGAAGACAGGGCCCCGACCACCTGTCCTCTCTGAATGTCAGTCGGACTCCTCGGGTGATAACATACATGAGCTCGCGGCGACAGAGCACGGATTTTATTACATACGCCCTCTTTTGATATCCATTTACATATTCATCTGTGTTGCTTGGGCCCCTGCGTTTTTCGGTCTTGTTTGTGTGTGATGGTCTGACAGTGAGGAGGTTGTTTTTACTCCAAAAGTGTACGTTCTTCGAGACCTCTGTGTAACCAGAAAAGTTGGAGGGTAGTGCGCACGTAATCCAGGATAACTACACCTTCTGCTATTTCCGTGGCAGATGGCCGTCCTAAGTCGGCACAGGTTGCCAATTGGTCTCGTTGGTTTACGTGTAGTCCTTTGTGTTTGATGTTTCTGTGTTGTGCGTTGACGTTCCATGTCCCTTGTGCGTCTCTTTCTGTGCTTGTGTGCCCTGTGTTTTTGCATTGGGTGTTTTGTGGTTTTGCTGTGGGTGCTGCAACCTGGTGTTGTTGGAGATCCCCTCCTTTGTTTCAAAACTCTGTATATACGTTATGCCAGAGAAAGTACCAAATATAGAGATTTTGTTTGGGAGCTAAGCGTCTTTCAGATAAAATTCTCAATCAGGAAAACGTTTGTGACCGACTAACGTCGTCACTGGGGAAGTTCTACGGTCGATACGGGGAACTCGTCATACACTATGATGTCCCACTGTCCAGACTGGTGGACGATTTTCTGTCGTAGACCATTTGAACCATTCAACCACTGAATGTATTTGTATCTTCCAAAATGGAAGAAACCGGATGTGACTATTCTACCGAATTGAGACGACGGGTGTCGCATACAAGCATAAGTTGCTGACTCTTCCTGGACACCTGGTCTCACTCACATATTGAAAGTTCGCTTCTTTTCATGTGGGGGAGGTTTTTGTTTGTTTGCTTTGGTTCCTGTTTTATCCTGATTTGTATTCCTTCGTTTATGATTTTCTGAATTATCGATTTAGTGCTGCATATTGGGATATGGTCATTATCCATATTGCCATCTGTTCTAGGTAGTAAATCCCTCCAGCGTTGGAGAACCTCTTGCGAGTAAAAAATTCAAGATTGGCCGCAACCACAGACGCATAAAATCCAGTAAAAGGTTTAAAATATATATACACTATGTGCACTTGCACAGGTATGGGGAGTCACTAAAATTTGGATATATAAAATCAACTGGACGACAGGAGTGGCGATTAAAATTTGTGCTACAGTCTAAAAAGTATATTATAAAGTGTGTAATCTACAACCAATATCTCATTCTCGTAGGTAGAAGTGCGAATAGTTTTTTCGTTCACAGTGTAACGCATGACAGAGACGTTGTGTGTGTCTATCTATTTCTGCAAGATATTTTGTGTTCCTCTTGTGAACCACATCCACTGTAGAGTAAACATCCAGCATAATTCGTAGCTGCTCACGGCTACATAACTGAGAAAAGTTGATATTTTCACCACAGGCACTCGCGATGTCATGAAGGATCTGGAATCTCATATGTTGGAGTTTTGTACAATGCAATATAAAGTGCTCCAAAGTTTCTGATGAGGTTTTGCAAAGCAAACATGTTGGATCCACATTTAGATTATTGAATGCCGCTCTTGTTGATTGCATGGAGTAGGTACTCGTCACTATTTTCGTTTTCACCGGTAGTCGATTTACTTCTCTAGACCGAGTCTGGGTTTCAGTGATACGCAAAAATGAGTGAATTTTCCATGGATTGTAGTGATCAACACTCAGATATTTCAGACTGGAGTAAGTTAACGCCTGTTGCTTGATGCGCCTCCCCCAATAAGCATAGACAGCTCTTATTGTAATAGTTTTCCATTGAGATTTCGATACTGGATCCATGAGAATTTCCATAGGATTCGGGAGTTCATATTTTGTTGTAATGATAGCCAAATTTGAGAACCAGCTGCTTCTCGTATGTCCATGAATAGTAAGTTGTCTATATGCTAATCTTTTTTCAATCGATGAGTCATCTGGAAGCGCAATATTTCCAAAAAGGCTCAAAGCACGGAGATGAATTATTGCTTCAACTGGAACAAGGCCAGATAGGATGAAAAATGCAGGATCAGTAGTGGTTAAGGAAATAGAGAGAATCTGCTTTAACACCTTTTCCAAAAACATCTCAAGAGGTCGAATATCATTAGGAGAGGGTAGGTAGATTTCCAGTCCATACGATAGAATCGGAATGACATGTGCGGAAGAGATGAATACATGTTTCAGGATCTAAACCATTTTCCCCACGAAGACCAGCAGACATAAGGCTGTATAGCGTGCGACGAGCTTTTTGTAGGTTTTCCTGTATAGTAGTGGCAGGTGAATTATCAGGAGTTCTGACGACTTCTACGTGTGTCGTTTTATCCACAACTGGCTGATCGCCAAGAAAGATAACTGGTGTATCCATTGTTTTAGAACGTTTTTTTTCAAGTGCGGGAGTACTACACTCTTCTTTGGCTGCAGTTCATATCTCTCCATTTTACTGTAGTCATTTGCGATGCTACATAACATTTGAAGTTCCTGTGTAGAGTCACCGAGAGTTGAGAGATCATCTGCGCAGGTTGGAGCATTACATATGATGTTTCCTATCTTAGCGCCGAAACCGCAGTAGTATAGTCTATCAAGTAGTTGGTTAATGTAGGCCTTGTATAAATCAGCACTAAGGATCCCACCTTGTCTGACTCCCTGCTCTATAGTGAATTCATCTGAGTTGTAACCCACCCATTTGACAACACTGCTTGCTTGTTCGTAGAAGCTACAGAGAATATTCCATAGTCAACCCCCTATCCCCATGTAATATAACTTCCTAAGAAGGCTGTTGTGATTTACCACATCAAAGGCTGTCTTTGCATCTAAATAGGCAGTGAGCGAAGTGTATTTTTAGCCAGTCGTTTCACGGATAAATTCCTCGATGATCAGTACACAGAATAAGGGAGAAGCCCCACAAGTAAATCCACGTTGCTGAGGATTCTGATGTTGATTGATAAAGGTGCACAGCCTGTCACGCAGTATAAGTTCCAGAATTTTCACAATGACCGGTAGGACTGTGATTCCCCTGTAGTTTTTTGCATCCAGTTTACTACCCTTGTTTTTATATACGGGGGTAATAGTACCAGCTTTCAAGATGTCTGGAACAGACTGATGGTAGAGAATTGCGTTAAAAATATTGCACAAAGTTGCAATCAATGCTCCTCCTCCAAAGACAATATTCTCGGCAGTGATACCAAAGACATCTGGAGATTTCCCCTTGTTGAGCGATTAAACGTTACAGCCTTAGTGACTTCTTCTATCGATGTTTCAGTGGTGGGCTCATGTTCAGCCTATAAGATGTCCTTTATCACATCAATGTCATAGTCCACAATGCATTGGTAGCTATTATTAAAATGTGAGGAAGAAGAAGAAGTCAACAGAGCCTCAAAGTGTAGTTTCCATCCTAAATGTATGTCGTCCTCCCCCCATCCTTCATTACCCCTTGAATACCTTAATTTCTCTCGCTGTATTCTTCTAAATGAAAACAAGGGGATGAGAGATTTCCCTTACTCAGAAATAAAAAAATAAGTGTCGCCATTTTGAATTAATGCAATGAAAAAAAGGAAAATTTATATTTGAAAAACTAAGTTTGAAATTGTTCAAGGTACGAGTTTCCCATGTTTAAATGCCAACATAAAATGTGTGTTTATCATGCTCTAACGTTGCTGTCTGTTAAACGTCTTCAAAGCATTCAAACATGCACTATGCACGTTTAAATGTATGACCATAACAAATATGTCAAAGGACACAAACACCAAAGTTTCAAATGTTGGCCTTGGACCTTGAGCTTGGGGAAATTGGTGTCGTCAGAAAATCTTGCCTCGGCTTCTCCTAAAGTTCCAAGGGATTTATCACTTTGCGTTTCCTTATTAAAAAATGAATGAAATGGAGAATATTCTTATCGAAATATTTGTCTGGTCCATGCTGAAAATGTATCTATTCTTTAATGATGCTATTGAATTTGAAGACGTTTAACATTACACTATACTGATAAAATGAGAAAGTTCTGTATTTGTCATCTCACCATGAATGTGAACATACCGTATTTAGTTTCTGATTCCGCTGAATATTATTTCAATAATCTTCGATCCACTAAACAGGGATGTTTATCACATAATGTTTATGTAATGTACATAGTCAACAATTTCTGAAAACTCAAATAGAAACTTCATCTATGTCTGGAAACAAAAGAGAAACTAGACCAACGGAGTCGTCCATATTTTAAAAAGGGAGTCTAAGCTAACAGGTGTTGGATTATCAGTGATTTCTCATTTATCATATATATTTTTGTGTCATCTGAATTCCTTCAGTATCGCTTTAATGTTGCATGTTTATGTGAACATTAAACAAAAATTAATTGAAAACAAAAGTCGTTATCTGAAGCAGATACTTGAATTGTTCCACCTTTTTTCAGAAATAGCTAATTCCTCAAGATGATCATGTGATATACCATATTAAGTGTGAGCAAATTTTATAGTCAATAACTTGAAGTTTGAACATCAAAAACGTTGCATATAAGGTATGTTACTTAAATTCTTCAGCACTATCTGTAAATTCTGTTGTATGTTGATATAGTTAAAGCATATTTGATGAACTACACTAAATGACAATTTCTGTGGTTATTACATACAACTTTAACTCGAGAAAGATGAATAAATAATTTGGCTCATGGTTTTCAGGAACCCCTCCGATTCCGCATACCAGCCTATTTTATCATTTTCTTAAAACCATATGCTATAGGGTAGAGCATCGTACTAAACTAGGTATAAATCTGTTTATCTATTTCAAGCAAAGTAATTACCGTAATCTTACAATATGTTGAAATGTTTTTCTCTCATTACCAATCGGATACATACATGTATATCCGCAAGATGAATTCTTATTTGATACGATTTTCCTGTCAGACCTCGTGTCCGATTTTAAAATATCTGATATGATCTAAGGAATCGTTGTTTTATTCTGGTTGATCAAGGTATCAACACAAAAAAGGGGGCGAAAAGTAATGCACAAAGCGCTTCGCATATAATGCTTTCCCTTTTTTGTTGACACCTCGATCCGCCCCCAATCCCCGAAAAGGAAATGACAATGACTACTTCAAATTTCCTCTCTACGCTTTTCGACATCATGTTTTATTGCAGCTTTGAACTCGCGTTGCTAACGACGTTACTTTTGACGTACTTCCGGTATCTGTTGACACAGGTATCACAATGCATTCTACATTTCATTCCGCTCTTGCACTTTAGATGGCTCATTAGATTAGTCGTTTTTCGTGTTTCTGTGGAGCATGTGTCATTGTCTTCGTCGGTTTGTCTTATTTTCTTTTCGCATGAAAAAGTTCTGTTTTGTATTTGTAACAAAATTCATAGTAGTCGGGGAGCTAGTGGGACCCCGGCCTCATGTACCCTCATACAAACTCATTTATATATATAGATATATATATTTCGACTGTTTCCATAACAACCCCCTGCCAAAGTAAAGAAAGTACTATTGCTCATGTAAAATAGCCATTTAAGAAATCTGGGCCATGAAGATGAAATATATTTAAGTCTGTTTATTTCCAAAATTTTCGAGGTCAAAGGTCAAGGTGGAAGAAAATTTGTCAACAAGGTCAAAGTCAAGGACAAACATTGGGAACCAAACAGAAGACACACTATAAGATCTAGTCTCAGCAGACCCTTTGGAAATGTTGGCCATTTAAAGAGGATGACCCCATTTGATTTCCAAGGTTAGGGTCAGTGTGAACAAATAGAAAATACCCTGTAAACATATGAGAAGACATACAATAAGGTGTATAATAAATAAACATGAATTTTGGCACTAATACTATTGTGGATGAATCAGATTAATTCATTTCAAATATGTAATTCGAGGAGGCTCTACACTGTGCGTTGTCTTATTGCTATGCTTCGAATAATATTTAGATCGAGAATATTTTAAGTGAGGATATTTGTTACACCATGCACAGGTAAGCTAACACATTGAACATTTTACCTACATTTATTGATGAAAACATAGCATATTTGGTTTTCCTGTCCGCCGAGTATTATCCCAAAAAGAGTCGACCTACTTAAACATATCAAAAGGGTATCTGATATAGCAAATGTTAAACGTTTTAAAAGGTAGAATAAAAATTGAACAATTTCTGAAAACTTAAACAGAAACTACACAATGGTAATTTTAAACTAGACCAATAAAATTATCTACTTTTTCAAATAGGGTAACCAATGTCTATTTAGTTTTTGGCGATTTTTTAATGATTATCCTTTTTATGTCGCATGCGAAGCATAGCGACACTTAAGGATAACTTTGTTCGTTGTCCGTCTGTCCGTCAGTCAGGCAGTCCGTCCGTCTGTCTGTCACACTTTGGGTGTAACACCTCACAACTTTTCATTGGTATATGATAGGGCTTTGATATTTCACAGGTGTATTCCTTGCTTGTCTGCAAGGAATACACATGTGAATACACATTGTCTTTCCGTGCTTGTCTGCTCTGTGTTTTTGCATTGGGTGTTTTGGGGTTTTGCTGTGGGTGCTGCAGCCTGGTGTTGTTGGGGATCCCCTCCTTTGTTTGTGATGAGACCTTTTTATACATACCATTATTTTTGACCTAGTGACCTTGACCTACATTTTCAAAAATATTAAGATTGGCTATATCTTTTGATTGGTAAATGATAGGGCTTTGATATTTCACATGCGTATTCCTTGTAATAAAACCTTATTAGCAATGCCATAATGTTTGACCTAGTGACCTTGACCTAGATATTTGACCTACTTTTCAAAAAAACTTAGATTGACTATATCTTTTGATTGGTTAGTGATAGGGCTTTGATATTTCACATGTGTATTTCTTATGACATAACCTTACAACACATACCATACATTTTGACCTAGTGACCTTGACCTAGATATTTGACCTACTTTTCCAAAAACTAAGATTGGCTATATCTTTGGATTGGTAAGTGATAGGGCTTTGATATTTCACATGTGTATTTCTTGTGACATAACCTTACAGCACATACCATAAATTTTGACCTAGTGACCTTGACCTAGATATTTGAACTACTTTTCCTAAAAATAAGATTGGCTATATCTTTTGATTGGTAAGTGATATGGCTTTTATATTTCACATGTGTATTCCATGTTATAAGACCTTTCTACACATACCATTTTTTTTTACCTATGACCTTGACCTAGGTATTTGACTTACATATAAAAAATTAAGATGTTACATCTTTTGATTGATAAGTGATATGGCTTTAATATTTCAAACATGTATTTCTTATGATGAGTCCTTTATTTCATTCCCAAAAATGTGTACCTAATGACTTTCACCTACATGATTGACCTTTTCTGAAAGTAATAGATGACCATATCTTTTAATTGGAAAGTAAGAGGATGTGAGTTCATTTGACAAAACTTTCCCACTGATAAATGTACAAATTTTAAACCATTAGTGACCATGACCTACATATTTGATCAACTTTAAAAAAAAATAGGCCGCTTCGCAGGCGACACAAGAATTCCTTCGATAGCTATTTAAAAAAAAACTATTAGAATTTCTTAAGTGTCGTTTTATAAAACGACGGTAATATGTTCGTCTGAATAATCTTCAATCATTGTATGTGAAAACGAAAGTAATTAATTCTTTCCATACGATAGCTTCACAGGGCATATCGATCATATTTAGTAAATAGCTTTTAATTTGAAGTCATCACATTAAAAACTGTTGCGTTTAATGTATGTAATATCAGATTCTTTAGTATCTGCATATTCTATAGTATTATCTATAATTGTATTGGCTGACAATTTTTGAGGTGAAATAAGTACATGTCAGGGTTAAACTAAACTTTTGCTGAGGGCGTTACCCGAGGTGCAGTTATGTACCAACTTGTTGCGTTGTAGACTAGTTAATGATTTTAAATTCCTAGTAAGAGAATGGTCGGTAAACAGAATAATAAAATTGGTATCAGAATGAAAATACGAGGGCTGATTGATATGTTGTGAGCCTCGGATTTCTGGGTTGCAGAAGGTATTATGCTGATAGGTTATCTCAAAAAAGGACAAACAATCAATGACACATATTATACTTTGCTTCACTTCTGACACAGTTAAGGGAAAATTTTAAACTTGAGCGCCGCAGAAAGATCACTAGTTAAAGGTGTGTTGTTCCATCAGGATAATGCTCCTGTTCACAAGTCTTGTCACAGCAATGGCTGCCATTTATGATTCTGGTTTTAATTTGATTGAGCATCCGCCTCATTCACCTTATCTTGTTCCATCAGACTTTCATTTATTTCCAAAACTGAAAGCAGGTATTTCTGGCACCCACTTTCAGTCCGATGAAATTCAAATACGAGGCACACAAGATATCAATCGGCCCTCGTAGTTTGCAGGGTGACGTTTAAGTTGAAGTCCTCACATTTGTCATATAATGAAGTATACAGGTGACAATTTTCGTGAAAAAAATCATAAGACCTAAATATGAAGCAGAGTTAATGCCGTCAATTCTTTCTTTGATCGGTGCGATCAGATGTGACGTCACAATGGAATATTTTGCGATGTCTGTGTGTATTAAATAAAGATTAATCTTCTTCAAATTCAATAGCATCATTTTAGAACATGTAAACTTGCATCATGAACCAGACATGCACGTTTCGGTTACTTAACCCTCGTTAGTGATCCTCAATCTAAACAATGTAATATCAGGCCAAAAAAGTGTGAAAGTTAGGAACGGTCATATATGGACTATAGTGCTAAGGTACCAGTAATCTGTAAAAGTTGATAGCACGTCATAGGTATATCTGTATGTAGCATTGAATTTGAATGCTAGGAGTTTCATTTCCGTGAGAGAGCAAAGACTGAACGAACTCGGCTTCATATGAGTATACCAAAACATCAGCAAGAAATGGAGCATAATTGGTTTCCATGGGAAACCCCACGATATTCATTCCTCCAAAAATCACAAATATGTTATCGATGAGAAAGTTCAACATTTTGTTGACCTCTTCTTCTGTCACAGTGTGTATCTATTGTAAGAGTTTTCTCGCACAAAATAAGTTTTAACCCATAAGAATGTATCTGTATTTGCGATTGCCATTTTTGCTGGTGAAGGCGTTTTAAAATTATTTGAGAGTGATTCTTTCTTCCAATATAGAATGGAATCACTAGACCTTAAATCCCAGCATAGTTGTAATGTAAATTAATTAAAAACTTTTAACCAATTTGGATATTGAAAAAATAATTACTTTAGGACTTATAGACACTTACAGTTTAAATTGAACTTTATTGAAAAAAAACTTAATTTTTCTTCAGTTTTTCAACAGAGGGAGGGGGGGGGCATCAAATATCGAATGGTCAAAAAAGTTAAAAACATATATCTCATTAAATTTTGCTGAAAAATAATCATTTTACCAATTATTTTTTTTCTACAATTTTAAATTGTTATCATTATTTTTCATCAAAGGGAGATAACTCCTACTCACGACCCTTTTAAAAGAAACTGCAGAGACAAATAATTCAGCCTCCTATTTGGACATTATGTTGTCCTACGGCCCTGATGGTCACATGAACACCTCACTTTATGACAAACGTGACAAGTTCAATTTCAGCATCACAAACTTTCCTTTTGTGAGTAGTAACATTCCTTCATGTCCTGCTTATGGCGTGTAGATTTGACTCTAAACAAGGCAAACCCTACAAACACAGAAACACCATTTTTGGACCTAAATATCAAAATTCTTAATGAAGAGATTCATACAAGTGTGTATGACAATAGAGATGATTTTTGATTTAACATAGCAAATTTCCCCTGGCTTGACGGTGATGTTCCTAGATTACCGTCCTATGGTATCTACATTTCACAGCTCATTCGGTATGCTAGAGCATGTACTGATGTTTTGGATTTTCATAGTAGAAATTTACAAATTACCAAGAAACTTTTAGGACAAGGTTTTCGCTTTCACAAACTAGTAAAGACATTCTGGAAATTTTACAAAAATTATTGTCAGTTACTTTTGAAATTCGGACCAATACAGGCAACAGAGTATGTTACTTTGGGTATTTCACAACCTGCATATGATGGTGACATAATTAACAAGATAAGAAGGATTAAAGATAGACAACATAACCATCGAAAATTTGTCAGAATAATCAAACGCCTTTTATACCATGGATATGATCCTAATGACACTAGGCTTGGTACTTGACTAATCTACAGTCCTGTATCAGCGCATTCTTAAAACTTGCACTCTGACTGACTGTGACGACGGGACTCCATGACGGTCCCTTTTAAAAACCTCTTTAGAGAAGACACGGCCCCGACCACCTGTCCTCTCTGAATGTCAGTCGGACTGCTCGGGTGATAACATACATGAGCTCGCGGCGGATTGTATTACGTACGCCCTCTTTTGATATCCATTTACATATTCATCTGTGTTGCTTGGGCCCCTGCTTTTTTCGGTCTTGTTTGTGTGTGATGGTCTGACAGTGAGGAGGTTGTTTTTACTCCAAAATTGTACGTTCTTCGAGACCTCTGTGTAATCAGAAAAGTGGGAGGGTAGTGCGCACGTAATCCAGGATAACTACACCTTCTGCTATTTCCGTGGCAGATGGCCGTCCTAAGTCGGCACAGGTTGCCAATTGGTCTCGTTGGTTTACGTGTAGTCCTTTGTGTTTGATGTTTCTGTGTTGTGCGTTGACGTTCCTTGTCCCTTATGCGTCTCTTTCTGTGCTTGTGTGCTCTGTGTTTTTGCATTGGGTGTTTTGTGGTTTTGCTGTGGGTGCTGCAACCTGGTGTTGTTGGAGATCCCCTCCTTTGTTTCAAAACTCTGTATATACGTTATGCCAGAGAAAGTACCAAATATAGAGATTTTGTTTGGGAGCTAAGCGTCTTTCAGATAAACTTCTCAGTCAGGAAAACGTTTGTGACTGACTAACGTCGTCACTGGGGAAGTTCTACGGTCGATACGGGGAACTCGTCATACACTATGATGTCCCACTGTCCAGACTGGTGGACGATTTTCTGTCGTAGACCATTTGAACCATTCAACCACTGAATGTATTTGTATCTTCCAAAATGGAAGAAACCGGATGTGACTATTCTACCGAATTGAGACGACGGGTGTCGCATACAAGCATAAGTTGCTGACTCTTCCTGGACACCTGGTCTCACTCACATATTGAAAGTTCGCTTCTTTTCATGTGGGGGAGGTTTTTGTTTGTTTGCTTTGGTTCCTGTTTTATCCTGATTTGTATGCCTTCGTTTATGATTTTCTGAATTATCGATTTAGTGCTGCATATTGGGATATGGTCATTATTCATATTGCCATCTGTTCTAGGTAGTAAATCCCTCCAGCGTTGGAGAGCCCCTTGCGAGTAAAAAATTCAAGATTGGCCGCAACCACAGACGCATAAAATCCAGTAAAAGGTTTAAAATATATATACACTATATGCACTTGCACAGGTATGGGGAGTCACTAAAATGTGGATATATAAAATCAACTGGACGACAGGAGTGGCGATTAAAATTTGTGCTACAGTCTAAAAAGTATATTATAAAGTGTGTAATCTACAACCCATATCTCATTCTCGTAGGTAGAAGTGCGAATAGTTTTTTTCGTTCACAGTGTAACGCATGACAGAGACGTTGTGTGTGTCTATCTATCTCTGTGTTCCTCTTGTGAACCACATCCACTTGTAGTGATCAACACTCAGATATTTCAGACTGGAGTAAGTTAACGCCTGTTGCTTGATGCGCCTCCCCCAATAAGCATAGACAGCTCTTATTGTAATAGTTTTCCATTGAGATTTCGATACTGGATCCATGAGAATTTCCATAGGATTCGGGAGTTCATATTTTGTTGTAATGATAGCCAAATTTGAGAACCAGCTGCTTCTCGTATGTCCATGAATAGTAAGTTGTCTATATGCTAATCTTTTTTCAATCGATGAGTCATCTGGAAGCGCAATATTTCCAAAAAGACTCTAAGCACGGAGATGAATTATTGCTTCAATTGGAACAAGGAGAGATAGGATGAAAAATGCAGGATCAGTAGTGGTTAAGGAAATAGAGAGAATCTGCTTTAACACTTTTTCCAAAAACATCTCAAGAGGTCGAATATCATTAGGAGAGGGTAGGTAGATTTCCAGTCCATACGATAGAATCGGAATTACATGTGCGGAAGAGATGAATACATGTTTCAGGATCTAAACCATTTTCCCCATGGAGGCCAGCAGACATAAGGCTGTATAGCGTGCGACGAGCTTTTTGTAGGTTTTCCTGTATAGCAGTGGCAGGTGAATTATCAGGCGTTCTGACTACTCCTACGTGTGTCGTTTTATCCACAACTGGCACCTGCTGATCGCCAAGAAAGATAACTGGTGTATCCATTATTTTAGAACGTTTTTTTCAAGTGCGGGAGTACTACACTCTTCTTTGGCTGCAGTTCATATCTCTCCATTTTACTGTAGTCATTTGCGATGCTACATAACATTTGAAGTTCCTGTGTAGAGTCACCGAGAGTTCAGAGATCATCTGCGCTGGTTGGAGCATTACATATGATGTTTCCTATCTTAGCGCCGAAACCGCAGTAGTATAGTCTATCAAGTAGTTGGTTAATGTAGGCATTGTATAAATCAGCACTAAGGATCCCACCTTGTCTGACTCCCTGCTCTATAGTGAATTCATCTGAAATGTAACCCATCCATTTGACAACACTGCTTGCTTGTTCGTAGAAGCTGCAGAGAATATCCCATAGTCCACCCCCTATCCCCATGTAATATAACTTCCTAAGAAGGCTGTTGTGATTTACCACATCAAAGGCTGTCTTTGCATCTAAATAGGCAGTGAGCGAAGTGTATTTTTAGCCAGTCGTTTCACGGATAAATTCCTCGATGATCAGTACACAGAATAAGGGAGAAGCCCCACAAGTAAATCCACGTTGCTGCGGATTCTGATGTTGATTGATAAAGTTGCGCAGCCTGTCACGCAGTATAAGTTCCAGAAATTTCACAGTGACTAGTAGGACTGTAATTCCCCTGTAGTTTTTTTGCATCCAGTTTACTACCCGTGTTTTTATATACGGGGGTAATAGTACCAGCTTTCAAGATGTCTGGAACAGACTGATGGTAGAGAATTGCGTTAAAAATATCACACAAAGTTGCAATCAATGCCCCTCCTCCAAAGACAATATTCTCGGCAGTGATACCAAAGACATCTGGAGATTTCCCCTTGTTGAGCGATTAAACGTTACAGCCTTAGTGACTTCTTCTATCGATGTTTCAGTGGTGGGTTCATGTTCAGCCTATAAGATGTCCTTTATCACATCAATGTCATAGTCCACAATGCATTGGTAGCTATTATTAAAATGTGAGGAAGAAGAAGAAGTCAACAGAGCCTCAAAGTGTAGTTTCCATCCTAAATGTATGTCGTCCTCCCCCCATCCTTCATTACCCCTTGAATACCTTAATTTCTCTCGCTGTATTCTTCTAAATGAAAACAAGGGGATGAGAGATTTCCCTTACTCAGAAATAAAAAAATAAGTGTCGCCATCTTGAATTAATGCAATGAAAAAAAAGGAAAATTTATATTTGAAAAACTAAGTTTGAAATTGTTCAAGGTACGAGTTTCCCATTTTTAAATGCCAACATAAAATGTGTGTTTATCATGCTCTAACGTTGCTGTCTGTTAAACGTCTTCAAAGCATTCAAACATGCACTATGCACGTTTAAATGTATGACCATAACAAATATGTCAAAGGACACAAACACCAAAGTTTCAAATGTTGGCCTTGGACCTTGAGCTTGGGGAAATTGGTGTCGTCAGAAAATCTTGCCTCGGCTTCTCCTAAAGTTCCAAGGGATTTATCACTTTGCGTTTCCTTATTAAAAAATGAATGAAATGGAGAATATTCTTATCGAAATATTTGTCTGGTCCATGCTGAAAATGTATCTATTCTTTAATGATGCTATTGAATTTGAAGACGTTTAACATTACACTATACTGATAAAATGAGAAAGTTCTGTATTTGTCATCTCACCATGAATGTGAACATACCGTATTTAGTTTCTGATTCCGCTGAATATTATTTCAATAATCTTCGATCCACTAAACAGGGAGGTTAATCACATAATGTTTATGTAATGTACATAGTCAACAATTTCTGAAAACTCAAACAGAAACTTCACTTATGTCTGGAAACAAAAGAGAAAGTGGACCAACGGAGTCGTCCATATTTTAAAAAGGGAGTCTAACAGGTGTTTGATATTAGCGATTTCTATATTTTTGTGTCATCTGAATTTCTTTAGTATCGCTTTAATAAACAATGATATATGTTTCATGTGATGTATGTTTAAGTGGGAGCAAACTTTATAGTCCTTAACTTGAAGTTAGAACATCAAAAACGTTGCATATAAGGTATGTTACTTAAATTCGTCAGTATCTGTTAATAATGTTGTATGTTAACAGGGTTAAAGTATATCTAATGTACGAGGGCTGATATGTTGTGAGCCTCGTATTGAAGGATTTGAATTTTATCGGACATTTTGCATTTTATTTCACTTTTTTATATAATTTCCTTCAGTACCTACATGTATACACTTTTGCCAGCGGTAGTTAAGGGTCTCAATACCACATTTAAAGAACTCCTTATCTTGACTGTTCAAAAAGCCGTCCACTGCAAAGTATGATGTCATCATCGGACTATTTAAAATGGGTGCCAGAAATAGCTGCTTTAAGGTTTGGGAATAGATGAAAGTCTGATGGAGCAGATCAGGTGAGTAAGGCGAATGCTCAATCAAATTAAAGCCACAATCATAAATGGCAGCCATGGCAGCGACAGACTTGTGAACAAGAGCATTGTCCTGTTCCTGATGGAACAACACACCTTTACTGAGTTTACCACGGCGCTTAAGTTTATTTTTTTCCCGTAACTGTGTCAGAAGTGAAGCAAAGTATGTGCCATTAATTGTTTGAGATGACCTATCAATAGAATACCTTGTGCATCCCAGAATACTGAGGTCATAACCTTCCCAACTGAGGGAACTGTCTTTGTCTTCTTTGGCCAGGTGAGCCAGGGTGCTTCCACTGTTGTTTTGCCTCTGGGGTAAAATGATGGACCCATGTTTCATCAATAGTGACAAATCTTCGCAGAACATTGACAGAATCTCCCTATAAAATGTTGAGATTAGCACACGATAAAGTGCGCCTGTTATCCTCTGATCAACTGTCAGAAGTCTTGGTACTCAAAGGGCCGAAAGCTTTCTAATTTCAAGATCCCTAGTCAGAATGGAATGTACTCTTTCCTGTGAAATACCAATTTAACTTGCTCTATATCTTCCTGTTACTCGTCTGTCAGTCATAACAATATCATGAACATCATTGATCATTTCTGGAGTTGCAACAGTGACAGGCCTTCCAGGACGGGGGTCATGCAATTATATTGGAGCACTACCCTTTCACCGATTTTGTCCATTTTGTAAAAGCAAATTGTCATGTTAATTTTAGGGTGTAACCTCCTCGATTTAAATTGACGAAATAAGGCCAGTACTTGGGTACATGACCTAATATAGTCAGTGAATAGCAGGACTTGAAAAATATAATATAATCCGAATAACTTTTTTTAAAGTCACCAAAATCCTATGACCTTGACTTTTTGACCTTAAGATCACTACCCATAGGGAGCATTCTTGTGTATGAAGTTTTATTACACTACCACTTTTCATATTTGAATCATTGTTCGAAAACCATTTTTGACGCCTGTCCGCCCGTCTCATATTACATAAAGAGACGAGGTTTCGTCTGAAATGAAAGCTTATTTCAAAAATCAACAAGTGAAATTGTATCGAATGATGGAAAAACGTGACTGTGTTTTGTTTCAATTGCTTTATTAACATTATTTCATAATGATTTTATCTCTCAATAATCAAATATTTCATTGCTAATGATGATATCCATTTAGCATACCTCATACAGACAATATTTCAATTTGCGTGTCTCGTGACAGCCCTCTCAGCCAATGGAATACCGTCATCCGATAAACACTCTGACGTATACATAAACAAGAACACGTTTTTTGTCAAATATTCCAATAGTCAACATAAATTCGCTCGGTAGCCCAATTCTTTTACAATTTTGTGAATGTAATGGCAGAATATTATTTTTTCATATGTTGATTAAAATTTGGCCGTGTCAAAACATGCATTTTGTCATCAGAGGTAATTGTATAAGGTTATCATGACCCCCGTTCATGAACCCTAGAATCGAAAACAGAGCATGGCCAATCCAGGTAAAATATCTCTCATTCATTCTTGAAATTCATGGATTTTGAGTCCACTTTCTGAACAAATTATTGAACTGTTGTGAAATGCACTCGCCATAAGGGCTATGTATCTTTTCGTTATTCTGCTCTTTTCGTGATGAAAAGGAATTCAAATCCTCTGTTTGCGATAAAATGTGCAAATCCGTTGCATGAGATGTGGGGAGCAGGTTTCAATTTAGTAAATGAACAAGAATTGAAAATAAGAACTTTGAAACTATTCTTAGCAATAGGATTTATCCGAATTTTAAAGAGGAAGAGACATTTTTACTAGAGATGCGTCCAAAGGGGGAACAAATTGGTCCAAGAGCCAGTACCAAAGGTATGTTACTCATGATTTTGTTCATCTATAAGTAAAATTGTAATTGTTGCTAGTGAATGGGACATTCTTGAATTTTTCTCAAAATGGAAATTATTTCCATGAAAATTAATTTTCTCACCAAATTCTATGTAGTCTAGGGATATAATAGATTTTCAGGAAGACAGAGGGGCTTGCTCATTTTGAAAATCAAGCGTAGATAAAGATTGGGTTTAGAGGGGACAGGACCCTCTTGATTTACCAAAACTGCTGCTTTTACCCGTCTTGTTCAGATTCATAAACTTAAAACCCATTCTCTCTCAGAAAAGTATCTTGATCCGCCATGGATCATGGAATCGTCAAAGTTCCCGACAGGTCCCGGGTATAAATGGAAATATTGTAGGAACCTCCCACAACCCTGGACCCCCTCCCCTTATTTTTGCAGCATAAAACTATCTTTTAACATTTTTGAAACCTAAAATCAATGTGCGAGATGGCTATTAGTTACCTAAGTCTATTGAGATCAAGTGGTAGCTAAGAAATTTACTTTTTCGCGTTTTAGTTCGAAACTTCTGTTTATAACGAGAAACTTGAGTGTTATAACGCGAAACTTACGCTTTATAACGCGAAACTTTAGCATAATATTGCGAAACTTTCAAAGTAATATCCCGAAATATGATATTTATTATAGTTATATTGTGTTTAGAGGATTTAAATTTATCTAAAATGCTGAATTTACCCGTTTTACTGCGATACTTCTGCACAACAAGTTTCGCGATAAAACGCGAAAGTTTCTCGATATATAGCGAAACTTCTGAATGGTTAGTGATAGGGCTTTCATATTTCACATTCATATTTCTTGTGACAAGGTCTTTCCATAGATACCGAAATGTTTAACCTTGTGACCGTGACCTTGGAGTTTGACCTTATGCTATTTTATCTGTCACATAAATGTGAATTTGTTTGTTTAGAACACCCCCCTTCCTTGCACCCATGACATCACATCTCTCGTTGTCCGTCGAAATTTGTAATATGTATATAAGCCAGCATTTCAGACAAACGTTAAATACCTTGTAATATGTGTCATCTTTCATTCTTTTTAATCCATACGTATGTAATAATATTATGATTACCTTTTTGTGTAAATGTATGTATTGTAGGGGTTATGTAATGTATGAACTTGTAGAAGGTGAATTGATGACAAAATGCATCATTTTTTTAATAAACATTTGCAAAAATGATATCCTGCCATCAAATTCACAAATTTTTGACAGTATTTGGCTACCGAGCGAGTTAATGTTGACTATTGAAATATTTGACGAAATATGTGTACTTGTTTATGTATACGTCAGAGTGTTTATCAGATGGCGGTATTCCATTGGCTGAGAGGGCTGTCACGAGATAATATTTAGCATATATAGATACGCAAATTGAAATAGGTCAATTTCCATGTGCGGCATAATCTCCTACCTGCATATCAAAGTCTTTAACTGATTATAAGTTGAAAGAGCTTTATATGATTTGCATTTCAAGTCTAAATCGCTTTATAACATACATGTACGTGTTTGAAATCTAAAAAGTGCATTTACTTTTCGAAACCCTAATGTCCTGTCTCTTAACTTAGATGTAGTATTTATAATTTGATATTGAACACATGAATTGAATTATGTACAGATACATGCGTGTTAATATCAATTCTCTGTAAGGACCAGAATATTTTGGAAATAGCATGTCATGGATTTTTATGATTTTCTCTATAAATGGTATGTATAATGCCCTGAATACAAAAATAACAATTTTTTGAAAACAAATATTCCGATTGCCATGGAAACGAGGTCTGTCTATTAATAGCACTATACAAATGGTCAAATAAGTCATCTTTGGTTATTATGTTGCCATGGAAACCATTGTTATGATTTTTAAAACCTTTATTTTTAGAAAAAAATAACAATTTTATGAAATTTCTTTCAATAAGCCGAATCCTATCCAATCAAAATCAGTCAAAAACTGCCATAAAATAAGGTCAAAATTAAGGCCTATTTTTGTCCAATTTTTTACCATTTTTAAGCAAAAATAACAAAAAATGTCAGGCTGATAACACCATCACTGTTGTCAGAACAAAATAGATTTCATGTGACAAAAATATAATCATTGAAAAAATAATCGGGACCTTGTTTTGCTTTCCTACATTTTGAGGTAAAAAATGGTTGCCATGGCAACTTTTTATTTGACACATGATGACTATATCTTTTCAAATTGATTTTTATCATGGTTTAAATAACTGATATTGCTTAAGCTTTATGAAGGGACAACCGAAGAAATTATTCTTTATTTGAACACTTCCAAAATTTGTGAAGGTCATTGACTCTAAGTTCAAGGTCAATTCAAAATATTGGTTCCAATTTCAATAAAATTTGCATTTTCGTTGTTATTTAGTGTTACTAATTTTAGGCTTGACTGTCATATATTTGTATCAAAAATACTTCTTTTTAAAATAAGGACCAATAGGTGGAAAATATTACAATTTTTAGTTCAGAACATTTCTCCTAAAAAAAATAAGCCCCAGACAAAAATCATGATAATCTCACATTTTTTTATATGTATTCATGGAATATTAGCTACAAATCAAGGATGTCATTGATTTTGAGAATTTTGCAACTTTGGTCAATAAATAGTGGATATATCCAAAATCGTTATGTATGTATTTGTTTTACTCAATACCACATGATATTTGAGAAACTGCCTCTCATATTTTTGAAAAATCACAGAATTTTGCCAAATATTGTGAATTGCATTCAAGATGACCTTGACATTAGGTCCTGTGACCTTGAAAACTTTTAAGGTGAGTCTATGTGTAATAGCACTGAACAGAATGTCACCATGGTAATCATTTTTTATACCCTTTAAATAAAATTGTGAAAAGGTCCCACTCAAATTTTAACATTTTCTTAAAGATCGAGGATTAAACTTGAAAGATACTTGGCAGTAGAAATCAAGTTAGCCTGACATTTCAGTTTATTTGCCCTTAAAATTGAGCAAATTATGTTAAATAAGGAGCGTTTTCGGTCTTAAGAAGGGCCTCTACAAAACAGGTTTTTGCCTACATTTTGAGCATATTGACAAAAAGAATAGCGGGCGGAGTCATACTTCTTGTGTAGTATTTATACAATGAAAGATATAAAGAGAAAAATTAAGGAAATTTCAGTTGACTATAATAGCTGTTACCATGGAAACGAGCCTTGTGAAAATGACATGTTACAAGTATTCTACTGATGCGTAAAATTTCAAACATGGTTTCCATGGCAACGAAAACTTAGTTTGTGAAAAGGAAGTTTATTTTTGTCTCAGTACATCATATACACCTTCCATAACAAAAATCTCCAAAATTGGAGACATGCTATTTCCACGTGCTATTGAAATTATTTTGGTCCTTACAGAGAATTGCTATAAATAAACATTTACTCATCTTTCCATCATCACGGCACTCAGGTAAATTTTATTGTGCAAGTCACTGTCGCTTTCTGGGAATTACCAGCGTGATTACACTGTATCTTTATTCGCATTGGATGACAATGTTGGAGGTGAAATAAGTACATGTCTGGGTTAAACTAAACTTTCGCTGAGAGCGTTATCCGAGATGCAGTTATTTACTATCTTGTTGCACTAAAGACTAGTTAACAATTTTCAATTGCTTGTAAGAGAACGGTCGGTAGACAGAATAATTAAGTGGATATCAGAATGAAAATACGAGGGTTGCAGAGGGTATTCTGTTGATAGATCATCTCCAAAAAGGACAAACAATCAATGGCACATACTATACTATGCTTCACTTCTGACACAGTTGAGGGAAAATTTTAAACTTAAGCGCCGCGGAAAGCTCACTACTAGTAGTTAAAAAGCTGTGTTGTTCCATCGGGGCAATGCTCCTGTTCACGAGTCTGTCACAGACATGGCGCCATTTATGATTGTGGCTTTAATTTGATTGAGAATCCGCCTTATTCACCTTATCTTGTTCCATCAGACTTTCATTTATTTCCAAAACTGAAAAACGGTATTTCTGGCACCTACTTTCAGTCCGATGATAATGTCAAAATGTCCGATAAAATTCAAATCCATCAATACGAGGCACATAGCATATCAATCGGCCCTCGTAGTTTACAGGTTGACGTTTAAGTTGAAGTCGTCACATTTGTCATATAATTAGGGATTACCATGCGTGTGTTTTACAAAAACTGACAGGGTATCGGCGAATCCCCTGTCAGAAATCGAGTTTTACCGCGAGGCGCTAGCCGAGCGGTAAAACGGATATTTCTGGCAGGGGATTCGCGATACCCTATCAGTTTTTGTAAAACATCAGTATGGTAACCCTATTCTAATGCTTTGGTCAGTAAGAAGCTAGAAAATGCCTGCTTATAGCGACGTCGTTATAGCAACGCATGACGTCATAGCAAAAACTGCAGTGAAACGTGAATCCCCTTGCAGTCTTTTGATCGCTCAGCCAATCAGAATGCGCGTTACAAACTTAGTGCATTAGAATGAAGTATACAGGTGACAATTTTTGTGAAAAAAAATATCATAAGACCTAAATATGAAGCAGAATTAATGCTGTCAATGCTTTCTTTGATCGGTGCGATCAGATGTGACGGCACAATTGAACATTTTGCCAAATGATGTGATGTCTGTGTGTATAAAGTAAGAATTAAACGTCTTCAAATTCAATAGCATCATTTAAGAACAGGTAGAATTGCAGCATGGACCAGACATGCACGTTTCGGATACTTAGCCCTCGTCAGTGATCCTCGATCTAAAAATGTAATATGGCCAAAAAAGTGTGAAAGTTGGGAAGGGTAATTTATGGACTATAGTGCTAATGTACCAGTAATCTGTAAAATTTGATAGCACGTCATAGGTATATATGTATGTAGCATTGAATTTGAGTGCTAGGTGTTTCATTACCGTGAGAGAGCAAAGACTGAACGAACTCGGCTTCATATGTGTATTTAGCAAGAAATGGAGCATAAGTGGTTCCCATGGGAAACCCCACGATACTCATTCCTCCAAAAATCACAAATATGTTATCGATGAGAAAGTTCAACATTTGCCTACCTCTTCGTCTGTGTATCTATATTAAGAATTTTCTCGCACAAAATAAGTTTTAACCCATAAGAATGTATCTGTATTTGCGATGTCCATTTTTGCAGGTCAAGGCATTTTATTAATTTTAGAGAGATTCTTTCTTTCAATATAGAATGGGGAATCGTTGTTTAAAGAGTCGAAAAATCGAATGAAAAATTCATGGCAAATTTTCTTATTTAAATGTTTCCGTTTGAGTTCAAACGTGAATCCCTTTTTTTGTTTTATTCGACAACTCATATCTATGAACAAATCACTAGTATACTTTTAGAGACCAACTTTCACTAAAATCTTATCGGTGCAAGAAAAGAAGATAATAATAAAAAGAAGTTTTCAAGCATTCTAGAATTTTCTCTGATAACGGTGCAAAAGCTTTAATTCTATTCTGAATTTTATGTTTATGTCAACTGCAACGCAAGGACGACAAATGTGGATAACTTTATCGTAGGTTGTGTAGTCACATTTGGAAATATATGGCTATATAATATATACCCTATAAATCTTTCAAACTCACGGTGAAGCTTGATGAGACAATATAAATATGTTAAAATACGGATATGATACACTGAAATTATACATTTACTTTATTGATAATTTATGAGACTCACTATTTTTTGTCAAATTTCCAGATTACCTCAGAGCCATGGCTGCTTCATCTGGAGGAAACTCATTTTGTAAGCCTTTTTATATTTCTAAAACCTTTCATATGCTTATAGCGAGCGGAGCTCGCTGCAAAGGCCCGAAGGGCCTTTGCGAGCGAAGCTCGCCCTTATGGTAACGCGTATACACATATTTTATTGAGAAAATATGCTGAATCAAAGAATGAGAATGTACTACTATGCTTTCAAAAATTTTCGTCCCCTTGCAGACAGAGTTACTGCGGAGATGCTGGATATTGCCATTTAAATTTTTTTTCGACTCCAAGTAGACGTATATGTTATACTCAATTTTTGTTTATAAGTTAAATTCATTAAAAATATTTTTCGTAAATCAGGTAACGATAAAGCATCAACCAGGCGGCGTAACCACGGGAAATCCGACATTTCCGGTTTTAAACGAGACGTTTCGCTCTGATTGCTTTTCTCGTCTCGGGTGGTTTCGTACTGTCAAAAGTCGGAATATGTTTGGTTTTTCTTTTGTTCTTAAGTAATTTATTTTCATCTAGCCTAAACATTATTCTTACAAAATAAAAATGAATTATAAACAACCATATTTTTAAAGAACCGTATTTTTAGCCCCCCCCCCCCCCTTAAAATGTTAATCTGCTGGTCTAGATGAATTTTACAAATGCTTCCGTGTTTCCACTCGCCTTATATACTACCTTTTTTTGGCAGTCATCAAACAGAAAGTTTTGTCAGATAAGATAAACCGTCATAGTCAAAATAAAAAAGAAAAATCATTTTTTATTTTATATAATCATATCTATTTTCTCTCCGCTCGCACAAAAAGGCTTTGCCTTGATTCATATTAAGACAATAATAAGGTTTAATAGAGCTGAGCTTGAAACAGTTGCTTTAGCATATTGAATCATTAAGACAGACAAAACATCTCGAAGACAATTTTCTTGAAAGCAAATCATTTTTCGGAAACAAATATTACATAGACAGCTTCCCCTGGGCTACTTTATCATCACTCTTCCTTACGAAAATAAAATTGCATATACATTGTTTTCATTATTCTTTAAAGACTATGGATTCACATGAAATTCTCAAGTTTTCTCAACACTTTCCTATATATACCCGACAAAAAAAGAAACGCACATCATATAAGTAGTGATTTTTTTCAATTGATCATAAAAAAATAGTTAGACATTTAGTTATAGTTTTCTTTTTCTAGCACTGGAATTTCCGAGGATAAAACACGTTTCGATCATTTTTTCGCATCATAGTGCTGAATAAAGCGCGTTGTTTCTTGCTCCTGTTGTATGGCCGCAGGTTTGGTATCCTTCTGAAATTTTGTTGTTTGACCACTTTCAGCATATTTTCAGTAAAAATATAGATGAATACTGGTTTCTCCATTCAAATGTAGTCAAAATAATGCCAATAGATATGAACATTAAATGTCTTAGTGGAAATATCAGTATATTGGGGTATGTTTTACAATAAAGGATATCAATATTTGGCAATTCTGATCCCAAAGGAACACTTATTTTGTCTTCAAGTATTCTTATTTATTTGATGAAGATTTATCTTTAATATCGCATTCAAATAATCAAATGAAATACCAGAAAAGCTTAAAACTAACGCCCAAAACCATTGCAAATGCACGTAAAAATGAACTGTCAAGATCGAGGTATTATTTCTGAAAATTGTGCTTGCGAACAAAAGGTCAGATTCTAGCTCTAGTAGGGTAATTTTGAGCTTTAGGACACATTTAATGGCGAAAAATATCACACCACGGACTTCATTTTCAAGAGAATTGATGTTTGGGATGTTTTTCTCAAATTTAGATTTTCTATTTGATGACATAATTTGAAGCAATTAAATGAATTTGTATTCATGGAAAATTGTTTATCATCATTAAAAAAACAAATCGCAATGCCTGATAAATCAGTTTGGATGGGTTAAACAGCTTTAATCATTTCTAAAAAGTGAACGGAATTCTTAAAAGCCATTGTGACATTGCGTTTTGAACCAAGTGTCTTTATCATTGTGCTGTGTCTGATCACGAAGACGGATTTGTTTGGCGTTTGACATAATAAGTCACTCGTATACCTACGATTTATGATGGAAAAGAATAGCATACCTATAGATTGCATAATTCATTTTATAGAATGAAGATTAAGTAGTGCGTTACTTTTTTTTTGTTGTTGGGTATAATTCATTGACATAAATACCGTATGAAAAAGTACATCATTTGAGATCATATATATGTTTCAGTTAGTAAAGTTTTAAAACATTCAAATATTAACATATATAATGTAAGTTATAGTATCTACTGGTGTCAAAGCAGTAACCGAACGATTTTTAAAGTTTCGTTGTTTTGTTAAATTGAGACATGACACTTGGAACAAATAATGGTTGGCATATGTATCAAGTATTTATCGAATAGTTATCTAAATAATTTGAACTTTCATTATCTGTTATGTCGATCACAAGAATTCCTCAATTTCGCAACTTTGCTAAAGCAGTAACCGAACGATCGAGCATTTGGATGTATTTTATTGATCGATTTTCAATTTTATGTTGATAAATCTGAAGTAATTCCTTTTCCAAAGATCGAATTGTAGAAAGTTAAGGAAAATTCCCTCAAATATAGTTCTTACAGAAAGTTTTAGGAGGGTGCCCTTTCCCAACCGTAATATTTAATCTGAACCTAACATTACTTAATAAATGACTAAAAACTATTCATCAAATTTAGCCGCGTTTACACTATCAAAGTTTTCTTGGTCAAAGTCCGTCAAAGAAAACTTGGTCAAAGTTTTCTTGGACAAAGTCGTCTGTTTACACTATCAAAGTTCTTTGACGACTTGTACAAGAAAACGCGGTAGATATGCATCAAAACAAAGATGAATCCTGTCAATATTGTAAATATTTCTCATGAAAACATTATATTTTTTGTTTGTAATTGCTTATGGAGTTATTACATAATATGGACTCGATTTCAAGGAAATTTTCCCGTCATTTCTAAAACTATCGCAAATGAAATTCACTGCATCGTTTGTCTTTGTCACTACATTCTTTAGTTTTGACATTTCTAAATTGCTTTTACTTCTTTCTTCAATACTTTTCAAAATACTACTGGTGTCATTTTGAATCTCTATTCTAATTGGTCGATTCCCGTCAAAGTCCGTCCAAGTTTCAAGAAAAATAGGATGGAGTTCTATTCCTTCAATTCCGTCTATTCTTTTGACGGACTTTGATCAAAGTTTTCTTGGATCGTTTACACTATCAAAGTTTGCGTCAAAAAACTTTGACCAAGTTTTCTTGTACAAGAAAACTTTGATAGTGTAAACGGGGCTTTACCATATTAAAAAATGTTGACACTTATGTTGATTATTAGTTTCCTTAATTTCATCCAATTTCGTTAATTTAAATACCCTCTTCACCGTAAACGTTCGGTTACTGCTATGACACTAGTAATTTAGTGGGACTAAAAAAGATGGAAGCCTTCAGCCTTTTTCATGCCCCCGGAATCAAACGAAGATTCGGGGGCATATAGTTTTTGGCCTGTCCGTCTGTTTGTATGTTTGTCTGAAAAACTTTAACATTGGGCATAACTTTTGAATGGAAGGTGATAGAGCTTTCATATTTCACATGTGCATTCTTTCCATTGATACCAAAATTTTTGACCTTGTGACCTTGACCTTTGACCTACTTTTCAAAAAACTTTAACATTGGGCATAACTTTTAAATGGTAAGTGATGGGGCTTTCGTATTTCACATGTGTATTTCTTGTGACAAAACCTTTACCAGCCGGAACGCCAGTCGGCACTTGTCTTTGAAGTTTAAAAACGAAGTCACGTGACAAATGTTTTGAATATGACGACATTGTACCACGTCATCAAAAACGCGTCATACTGACTGTACTGCATGTGTAAACAAGAAAGAGATACCGTTTCAAGTCATAACACTTGATTAGGTAAATTTTGTGGAATTTTGAAATAAATCGGTCGTTGTCAAGGGCAGTTTTTCGCCAGCGATCTGTTTACCTACATTTTATTGCTTATTTTCTTTTAAAATCCCGGCTGGGAATGATTGGGAACAGTCTGAATGTAAACTTTATACATCACCGAAGTCACCAAAACCAAAAATAGTATGCCGATCTTTGCCTTAAGGGGTTTGTGTCACCTTTCAATCTTCGATATGCTGTTCGGGCGCCCATCTTCCATGTCAACGTATTGAAACTCGATTGTAAACAGCGAGTACACGAGTACACATGTACCCAAGTCGGTGCTGCGAAGTGGTTAGATTTGCCAAAATGAAACATGGCACTGGCACAAAATCATCTACAAGGTATCAAACCATAAAACAAATGTTAAAAATTCCATTGCCACTTGAATTTGGTGTATTCTGAGTCCGTAATGATGAATTTTAATTAAAATCTGGTCCTAGTTATAGCGTTTTTATTCCTATTTATAGAGTACTTACTGACTAAAATTCTATATAGGTATCATAATTGGGATTCTGTTGAAAAGAGTATCATTGCATTTTGACCAGAAGTGCAAAGGGGAGCATTTGTGTCAGCTTTTAAAACCAACGGTGTATGCACAACTTTCGTTGGATCTTTAGCAGGGCTGAAAAATATCAAAAATTCCTTTCAGAGGAATTTCAGTTATATGAAGTGAATAATATCCGAGTATTATTTGTTGTATAATAACATTTAAAATTTGAGATAAACAATTAAGGTCGTTTAGCCCAATTTATTCTTATTCTGCTACTTTTTGTGTCAAGAGTTATCCGCCCCTTTTAGAAACAACGCTTCCAACCGTCAAAATAGGGATTGGCGTTCCGGCTGTACATTGATACCAAAATTTATGACCTTGTGACTTTGACCTACTTTTCAAAAACCTTAACATTGGGCATAACTTTTGAATGGTAAGTGATAGGGCTTTCATATTTCACATGTGTATTCCTTGTGACAAGATCTTTCCATTGATACCAAAATATTTGACCTTGTAACCTTGTCCTTTGACCTATTTTTCAACAACTTTAACATTAGGCATATCTTTTGAATAGTAAGTGATAGGGCATTCATATTTCACATGCGTATTCCTTGTCACTAGATTTTAAGAATTTTAACCTAGTGACCCTGACCTTGACCTTCCACATACTTAACAGAGAATGGTGTTTATACTAACAAAGATGCATTCGTTTTTTCCACAAACACAGGCCTTATTTATTTTTTCCCGTTGTATTATTTAAGAACAGCGCACAAGATTCCAGATAAAAGATAGGAGGACTTTAAGTAACGGATGCATTCAATTTTTGAATATGTTTAAATTAAACAGCGCCATTTACAACATATTCCGTACTTGCACTGGAGACCCATGTCATGAGAAAGTTGTCCATCGTGTTTCTATGGTGCATGGTGTTGCTTTATTGTTTTTTTTTTTTTTTGCTCTGAGAAAGTTCTGTTTCATGTAAGCCTTTTGAATTATTTGTATAGGTGCTTGTGAACGTGGATAATCAGTCAAGAAGTATCCCGAGATGGTTCCCGGTTTACAATATAATCATAACAACATAAGAAAGTTTATATTAAAAGACCCGGTGAGCGATAGCGAGCAAAAGAAAAATTTTGAAAATTGACCGAAAAAAGGAGATTTATGGTACAAAATGTTGCTATTTTATATAATGTTAATGCATCATAAAATATTGTGATTGAAAAGTTGGGGGGGGGGGGGGGCACTAGCATGGTTGTACCTCCCTTCAAAGGGGGGTGGGGTGCCCCGGCTCCCCCTACGCCCTTGCCTAAATAAGACTGTTTTACGGCATAGAGAGTCAAACGCCGGGGACTATTTTGGGATACATTATTGACTGACAGATATTTAAGTATGAATTAAATAAATCATGTCCACGAGCACCTGTGTTATGAATTTCGGATTCTGATCCACTGACTGTAATCTTGAATGACGTTTAATCGTTTAAGAATATTAAGGGGATGTAGATTTTTTGAGGGGGGGGGGGGTTCGTTAAGGGGGATGTGCCAAGTTCGTCAGACGTTGATTGTAAAGACGTAAAAACGTAGGAAATAAGGATGTTTGGCCAATTCGCTGGGATCCTTCCTCCTCTAGATCCGCGCTTGAGAATTGTTTGAAAGCATTATATGAAAAATATATATAACAGAGAGTGTATTACTAGATAAAACGTAAGAATGTACACCTAACAGTTTAAACTTAGTAGGAAAATTGTTCATACGTTCAGATGTATTTGTCTGTTTTATCACGTTTCACCATTCGGTACTCTACGAAGAAAGGTATCATGTGGTACTAATGTTTTCAGAAAGATATTTTCATTGCTCGGGACACGTAATGTTGCTATCGCATCTTTTCTGAATCATTTTACCGTCAACAATATAACTTGGATTAAAATTGGATCCTGGGAGGTTTATGATTACGAGGCAAAAATGTTAAACACCTGAAATAGTTACTTATTTTGTATGCTTTCTACATTTATATCGGTGATCAATTCGTAATGATAATTAGTATGTTTTTATATATCCGTAATTTTATTGCATCTTTACATACATTTCTATTGCAGATTTTATCATCAAAATATCGCCATGGATACAAAAAGTTAATTCCTGTGAATTATCCACAGCAAATGCAGAAATATTTCACGAAGAACTTCATAGTTCGCGGTATACAGTGGAAAAAATCCTCAGACATAAGTTTCCATACTTTAGAATTTGCACAATCTCTCCATTCCAAAAAACGACTGACATAGAAGTTCATTGTGCTGTTGAAAAAGCTGATGATTTTGAACAATTTGTTTCTAGTATCAATTCTGGGAAATTCAAAGAGGAATTTACAAAAATATGCCAAACATGTGGATTTGAGTTTAGATTCGATATAGATCCAAGTAAAAATGAAGCCCTCCAATTGAACGTACAGTTAGAAGAAAAGGAGATTTTAAGGCAAAAAGTGGTCGCCAAAAAAGAAAGGTAAGCCATTTTTTGTTTTACTTATGCAACGAAAAGGATTCATTCCCACAATTTCAAAGTAAAAGAACTTCAGCGATGTGGAAAACGTAGGTGTTTTAATCACACTAAGGAGTAATATCACAACGTACTTTTGCGTGTAATTTTCCATTATGTTAAAACACGAAGAAGCGTTTTTGTTTAACAATGTCCGAATAATAAAAGAAATTAGGATCTTACACGCAAATTCACGCCACAAAATAAAATGCATGTATTTTGATTCTACTTGGTAAGTCAGCAGTATGTTGGAAAAAGTTAATTTTCAGAAATCGGAAATCCCGGAACAACTGCAAATAACACCCGGTCATCTCTGAGGCGGTTGACTAATTCCTCGAGAAATCTCATTCTTTCACACGATTCGTTTCACTGAATCCGACACATACAAGAGCAAAGAAGGTATGAATACAAACAATGGAAAGATTTAAAGTTACAATTGGTTTCGTAACGTTCAAACCATGAATGAAGTATTTTGTCTTTTTTTTTCATGGAAGCGAGTCTAGCATACTTAAAATAAGAAACTAGCTGGTTACACAAATCACTTATGCCCTCGCGAACGAAATATGATAAATTATTGCTTCTAGAATGGGTACCCTAATATAACCTAGTGTAAGCACATATTTGCTTGAGACTTAGCAAAGCAAAACAACAAGGCGGACGGATAACATATTGGAACGAAAAAGGAATCGACAATCGGCATTATCAGAATCTGAAAAGAAATAGTATTAGCAGGTTATTGGACAGATGTAGACCTTAGAGGACGATCGTGTATTGAAACTGAAGTTGCACGAGAAATTAGACAACAAGTATCTACATTGGACATGTACATGAAGTTCCATTGTTATATTTACAAGATGTATTGATATCAAATTTGTGTATACATATAAATTCGCAGTATTTGGTATGTATACATTTATATTTACCTTAATATAGCCAAGAACGAAAAGTTGAGAGAATTGTTAAAAAAGGGTCCCAAGTGAAAGCAAATCCTTTATATGGAACCAAAATTTCAAAATTATCATGGACTCGTGTGAGGAATATGCAAGACGTTGGGCAAAGAAAGAGGATGTACAACTCGAGACACCCTTTCCGAATGGATAAAATGCATCAAAGAGTTACTTTTATCTAGAATTTACAATTTACAAGCAACTGTGAACACAAGATTCGAGTCTATCTTTAAAGACCCTGATGTTAGCACAGAGCTGACCTACCTCCAAGAGCATTACGTCATCACACCAGCAGACAAAGCCTCCAATAACTACACATTTACCTGCAAAAAGTACTGTTTCGACTGCGTTGTTAAACAGTTAGGTTTAAATTCGAAACCTTGAAATCCTACTCACACTCCGATAAACCTTTCTGCCTCGGAAATAATAGATAACCACAAATCAGCTCTTACTTCCTTGGGCTTTGACACAATCAATTTAGATTTAGATTTACCATACTTATATTACATAACTAAAATGCATAAAAATCCGTACAAACAACGTTTCATCGCTGGTTCCTCAAAATGTTCAACCAAATCTGTATCTATCTTATTCACCAAAGTTTTATCTGATATCAAATCTGGACTTCAAAAATATTGTTCGACGGTATATTTCCGAAGCGGTATTAACCAGATGTGGATTTTAAAGAATTCCAAGGAATTTTAAGAACATCTGAAATCCACTCAATTCAATAGAGTCCGGTCGATCAAAGGCCTTTGATTTTTCGACACTTTACACACAAACCCACATTCTAAATTGAAAGAAAGACTCGCCAAAATCATAAGTAATACGTTTACAAGCAAGAACGGCAATAGCAAATATAAATTCATTGTTGTTGATTATGACAAAACCTATTTTGTTAAAGAAAAGTCCGATTCTGAAAATAAGTACACTGAAGCAGATATTATTCAGATGTTAAACTTCCTGATCGACAACATTTTTGTGGTGTTTGGAGGAAAGGTCTTCCAGCAAATTGTCGGAATACCAATGGGAACCAATTGTGCCCCACTCCTTGCCGACATTTTTCTTTACTCGTACGAAGCTGAATTCATTCAATCTTTGGTCTCTGAAGGGAACCGATACGTAGCTTCTAACTTTAAATTCACTTACAGATACATAGACGATGTGCTGTCAATCAATAATCCAGAATTTGCGGATTACCTCAGCAGAATCTATCCTTCGGAGCTTGAAATCAGAGAAACCACAGAGACAAATAATTCAGCATCCTATTTGGACATAATGTTGTCCTACGACACTGATGGTCACTTGAACACCTCACTCTATGACAAACGCGATGACTTCAATTTCAACATCACAAACTTTCCTTTTCTGAGTATCAACATCACTTCATCGCCTGCTTATGGTGTGTTCATATCTCAGTTGATACGCTATGCCAGAGCAAGTACCAAATATACAGATTTTGTTCTGAGAGGTAGGCGTCTTTCAAATAAGCTTCTCAGTCAGGAGTACGTTTGTGGCCGACTAACCTCGTCACTGAGGAAGTTCTACGGTCGATATGGGGAACTCGTCATACATTATGATGTTCCACTCTCCAGAATGGTGGACGATATTCTGTCTTAGACCATTTGAACCATCCAACCACCGAATATACTTGTATCTTCCGAAATGGAAGTAACCGGATGTGACAATTCTACCGAATTGAAGTGACGGGTGTTGCATGCAAATAGTGGATGCTGACTCTTCATGGGCACCTGGTCTCACTCCCATATTGGGAGTTCTCTTCTACACATATTTAAAGTTGATATCAAATATAATCATCAAAGAAGTACCTAACAGTTATTCATTCTCAAAGTCGAGAAGGCAATGCCAAACCGTGAGAATTCCCATCGGAACGGCTGCGAACCCCGGAATGAGGAACACTCCGAAGTGATACCATGTGCCTGGAGAGAGTCAGCGTCTCCTGATTGCATGCAACACCCGTCGCACCAGCTCCATGGAAACCAGTCAAATTCCCTGAATATAATTACTAATAAAACAAGTATTAGTTCTCCTAGGGCCGGGTTAACGCGGTGGTAGCGCGATCGTTCCTCACCTCTAAGGTCCCGGGTTCGAATCCCAGATTCGGCGAAGGATCTTATGTGGGAGGGTAGGTGGTCCTCCACCCAGGCCTCTGCAGGGGGTTTTCCTCCGGATACTCCGGTTTCCTCCTGCTCCTTGTACCCCCTCACGCCAACATATGAGCCAACGTGAGACATTAACATAAGTTATGTAACTTGTTTGTTAAACGTTGTAAAATAAAGTTTAAAAAAAAGCTTGTCTGGCACAAGCAATCATTTTAAAGTGGTAAGGAATCATTTTTTTTTCAAGGAAGAGGGGAGGGGTGGTACTCTGCTCATCTTTACTTATTTCAGTTATACATGTAATTGAGCCATAGTATTTTAGGGTCTGATGTAACTTTGTTGTAGTTAAAAACGAAATTTCGAATATCTTATATTTGTAACAAATTAGAGGAGGTTCTAAATTCTCAAAATATTGAGGAATGGCATTTTGTATGTGATGATCCCGAAAAATATAAGAGATGTTCAGAAGATAAAACCCTTTGTTTATAAATGGAATTTTTATGAATCATCTTTTAAGGGAGGTGTTTTTAACCAAAGGATATAGATTAATTTGTGCGAACACAACAATGTTAAGCCAGAATCAATCAGTGTTTCTTAAGAATGCAACCAGTGCTTCATCCAAGATAGATTTCAATTAAACTGCTGTTAAAGAGGGCGCTACTGAAATTATTTTGGTGGCTCCGCTGAAAGCATCACTGATGAGAATTTAATATTCGAAACACGTGTCTGGTGCATGGAAATTGGTTTGGAATTTTCTTTAAGAAGGTATAGAGTTGGAACCCTTCGACATTATTACTGAAGAGAGAGCATGTACATGTAGCAGTTCGTGTCTGTCGCCGTTGCATGCAATGATCAGTAGATCTTTTAGGGAACTATGTTCTCTAGCTCTTTTTTTGAGTTTTTGGTTTCGTCTTTTACCGTGAGACCTATGCATCCGTTTAGTGTTAGGGCGGATTGCGAAGACATTAATATTTGATGAGGTCGAAGAAATGTTTCCCTGTCCATAAGATTGATCGTTTAATCGATACGCAGTTTGCAGTTTAGTTATCCAGGCAAGTTCAGCTTGTAAGCAGCGTTTTTTTTTTAAATTTCAGTTTTACTTTGATGTTTGAGTTTTGGAAATGACTGAATTGGAGTCATAGTCATATCCGAAATTGAATGGTTATATTTAACGAAGTGATTGTAAAGGACATTTCTTTCTTTTTTTCTGACGCGAATTTCTTATCTGATACGAATTACTTCGAAGACGAGATTTTAAGACCTGGCCTGTTTTCCCTACATATTGGGCGCCGCATCCCTTGGCGTGTCATGTAATAACATAGATGACATCTTGATACGATCAATCGATGTCCTTATCAATCTCGATTTAAAAGTCTGCCCATTAACACTATATTTAATTTTGGAATTGCAATTGATGAGCGGACACATACCGCATCTTTTCCCATTGCATCTGCAAAGGAAAAGAACCCTCTATGTTTGTTGTTAGATGTAGAGCCTGCAGATGGAGAAGTGGGTGCAATACATCTACAGGGTCTTACTTTAAGAGGTGATGCAAAAAGCAGCACAGGAAGAGATGCAAAAGGGACAAGGAACGTCAACGCACAACACATAAACATCAAACACAAAGGAATACACATAAACCAACGAGACCAATGGGCAACCGGTGCCTACTTAGGATGGCCATCTGCCACGGGAATAGCAGAAGGTGTGGTTATTCTGGATTACATGCGCACAACCCTCCAACTTTTCCGACTACCCAGAGGCCTCGAAGAACGTACAATTGTAAAACAACCTCCTCACTGTCAGATGACCATACACAAACAAGACCGCAAAACACAGGGACCAATGCAATACAGATGAATATGTAAATGGATATAACAAGAATGCGTACGTAATGCAATCCGTGCGCTGCCGGCGCGAGCTCATGTATGTTTTCACCCGAGGAGTCCGACTGACATTCAGAAAGGACAGGTGGTCGTGGCCCTGTCTTCTCTAAAGAGTTTTGAACAGGGCCCGCCATACAGTCCTGTCGTCACAGTCAGTCAGAGTGCATGTTTTAAGAATGCGCTGGTACATGACTGTATATTGGTCAAGTACCAAGTACCAAGCCTAGTGCCCGTCTGGTGACATTAGGATCGTATCCACGGTATAAAAGGCGTATGATGATTCTGACGCATTTTTGATAGTTATGTTGTCTATCTTTGATCCTTCTTATCTTTTTAATTGAGCCATAAAATGCAGGTGTGTGCACCTAGAGTGCATGTTTTAAGAATGCGCTGGTACATGACTGTATATTGGTCAAGTACCAAGTACCAAGCCTAGTGCCCGTCTGGTGACATTAGGATCGTATCCACGGTATAAAAGACGTATGGTGATTCTGACGCATTTTCGATAGTTATGTTGTCTATCTTTGATCCTTCTTATCTTGTTAATATAGTCATAAAATGCAGGTTGTGAAATACCCAAAGTAATATACTCTGTTGCCTGTATTGGTCCGATTTTCAAAAGAAGTTGACAATATTTTTTGTAAAATTTCCAGAATATCTTTACTAGTTTGTGTAAGCGAAAACCTTGTCCTAAAAGTTTCTTGGTAATTTGTAAATTTCTACTATGAAAATCCAAAACATCATTACATGCTCTAGCAAACCGGATGAGATATAATCTAGGAACATCACCGCCAAGCCAGGGGAAATTTACTTTGTTGAATCCAAATTCATCTCTTTTGTCATACAAAATTGAATCTCTCCACTAAAAATTTTGATATTTAGGTCCAAAAATGGTGTTTCTGTGTTTGTAGCGTTTTCCTTGTTTAGAATCAATTCTTGTGGATAATTAACATTTTCATCAAAATTCTTTGATATGTTCTGGAGAAGAAGTCAAATATATATATGAAAATCCCCCGCCTTTCCTTTTCTACACAAAAAAAAAAATAATGAAATATTTTTTTCTACAAAAACCAATTTTAAAGCATTGAATGACTTAAATTTGACAAATATGAAGTAAATGAGTGAATTATCCTCCCAACTTTTCAATTTTATTTTTTTGCTTCGGAATATTATTCTCCTTTCCCCGTGCGAATATACAGAACCCCAAGAAGTCAAATAAATTGTATTTGAACATTTTTATCCATGATTCGACCTTTGATATCGTAAAACATTTTATACTCTGACAGTAGATTCAGATTTAGTCATGCGAGATGTAATGTTACCCAAACATGATTATCTCGATTTTTTGCATTTTGAAATTTCGACATGTTCTAACAGCTACTTCCTCAAGATTGAATTTCATGAGAATTTCTTGCTATGATAATATCAATTTGTTTATAACTATAATTTACCAAACGTTCTGTTTTCATTTTAATCAGGGAAACACAACATGATGGAAATGATGAAACCCAGAACAGCAACAAAGATGGAATGGTACGTACACATTTATAACCTTATGTTAAAGCATTAAGGGTATAATACTCTACTTCCAGTTGGTATTTATAACAGAAAAATAAAATACCACGAAGATAGCCGAAGACGCAAGACTTCGGCAATGTTCGGGACCATACATTTTCATTGCGAGTTGAATGAAACTTTAAAAAATATCAAATATCTGAAGATATGTAAGATATGAAAGTATATAATTTCTATTTTTTCGATATTGTTATTATACCCCTAATACATTAAAGCCCCCCCCCCTTCACACTTTCACGGATCGAAAGAAAATTACATCCGTAGCAATCTGTGGCTCGATCCTGCACAAGTCGTAGCCATCCTTGGCAATTCGTAACTATCCGGGATGAGACATAAAATTTTTGAACATGTTCAAAATTTTCTACGATTCCCCTACGGATAAATTTGTCTTAGTGGAGTGAAGTCGTAGCTATCTGGGATCATTGTTGTGATTAAAAAAGCCATACGACTCTCCTACGGATTGCTACGACTCACTTACGGATTGCTGCGGATAGCCACGGATTCGAAAATGAGAGGCTATGGATAGCCACGGATTGTGTCTTATTTTAACTTCAAATCTCTCAGTATTCTATGCGTTTTTCGGTCAATATACGAGTTAAATGATATAAAGACCTATAAAACTCCAATACTGTTATAAAACTTGAAAATATTGGGTGTTTTAGTAAATAATGATGGTTTAAAAACACAAGGGAAATTCAAGCCAGTCCGGCAAATCCGTACTGAAGTCGTAGCTATCCTTGCGCGAATCGTGGCTATCAGTAGTCGAGTCGTGGTAATCCTTAACAATCTAAACCTATCCGTATCGTAGCAATCCGTAGTAATATCAGGACGATATCCGTACCAATCCTTAGCTATCCGTACGCGATTCGTATCAACCCGTAGCAATCCGTACTGGAGTCGTAGGTTCATTGTTCATAGAACATTTTGCGTAGCAGAGTCGTAGCTCAATCCGTGGAAGTGTTAAGGGGACTTAAGTCACTAGAAATTGCCTATTATATAGGGTTTCAATTTTTTTTCGTAATATGAAAAAAATCCATCGAACGCACATAAATATTGTGTTTAAAAGCAGTTTAGGCATTGAAGGCATAAACAGAAAAATTAAATACCACGAAGTTGGCCAAAGACGCACGACATCGGTAATGTTCGGGACCATACATTTTCATGGCGAGTTGAATGAAACATTTAAAGATATCACATCTCTTAAAATTTGTAAGATATGGAAGTTTACATAATTTGTAGTTTTGTTATTATACCCCTAATACCTTAAATAGATGAATTTTATCAGTAAATCATATAACCTGTTTATCGAAAAAAAGGTTAACACAGCTTCAGCTGTTCTTGTGTTCAATGCATAGAAATTTAAAGTATCACATCCCCTTATAACATCCATAAAATACTCTAATAAATGAAATATAAAGAGTTCTATCCCCCCAAATTTTTAATTTTGTTATTATACCCCTAATACCTTTAATAGATGAATTTTATCAGTAAATCATATAACCTGTTTATCGAAAAAAAAGTTAACACAGCTTCAGCTGTTCTTGACGTGTTCAATGCATGAAGGCGCCAGAACATTTCGGACGTCATCAAGGGGTGTTAATCCTATTATTTTGCCACGGACTAGTTCGAACCAATCAGAGAGCGTAAATCGTGTCTTGGACGCCAACTAAATTTCTATAGACTGTCAGCAATTCCGCTTTTGTCGTATAAATGAATTCGCAAGTAAAAGGAGTCGTGAAACGCCAATTTTCTGCAATAAAAACGGGGGTTTTGGTCCTCGACAAAATAAAACAGTTATTAGGTTTGTTAATGACCTTCTATGGGCTTAATCAACCCGACAAATCTCTGTAGGCGGTCAGTAATTGACCTAATTAGTACTGATATACCTCCTATTACCGCTAGACTTCCATTTTAGACATGCCAAGACCCGACTTCACAACTTTTGACGCTATTTCTAATTGTAATGTCATAAATTAATTTATGCTTTTGCGTCACAGTAGAATGTTACGTCATATCTTGTCATGTCGGGTCATATGATGTGTAAAATGTAAGTCAACTGCGGTATTGTGAAAATCGTCTATTGGGCCAAATTAAAAGAAAATCAAACACCTCCGAGGGATAAGAAGGTAATTTGCTCGGCGTCACTTAAATTAAATTTAGTTGTGCCACAAAGAACGAATTTCATTTTACAATAGCGTTCTTTGGAATGTACAATTTACGTATTTGTCAGTATATCGATAACGATTGAATATTTTGCCGTGAAAATTTCAGAGGTCTAAGTTTTATTTATACCTTTTTATTAATAAGAAAAGTCAGAAGTAATTTGTTCAAATCTTTAGCTGAATGTAGTACTTTTTAATATCTGTTGATCGACTGTCTCTTCAACGCATTCAAAAAATTCTGGTATCATACAATATTGAAATTCATAAAACGTGGGTCCTGTAGCATCATATCCCACTCATCCTGCTACATTTTTCAGTACATTTTAGACATAAAAATTTTCACACTCTTTGGCCATATTACATTGTTTAGATTGAGGATCCCTGACGAGTGTTAAGTACCCGAAACGTGCATGTCTGGTCCCTGCTGCAAATTGATCTGTTCTTTTAAAAATGATGCTATTGAATTTGAAGACGTTTAACATTGTAGAAGTAAAATGTAATTAAATACTGCCAACAGATACACTTCATTACTTATCCTTCTTTTTTCACTGGGCTCTGCTCAGGAAAGTAGAAAGGATACATGAGTATCTACTTCTGTATGAGTCTCTGTTTCTGTGCTCCTTGTGCATGTATAATATACCCCTCCCCCGCTATATGGATGATCTTCTAAAAGCTTGTATTGAGCTCTTTCAGATTCCACGTCTTGGTTTTTTATGCTCTTTATTACAATATAAGCTTTTTTTAAAGTTCCAAATCTTTTTTTATTTTTGGGGGGTAAAGTGTGGGGTTTTTTTTTTGCAAAATTTCGTAGAAATTGGAAGAAATTAATTCTTGCTGCCTTTGAATTATATAGTATGGTTTATATGATACTAAATTATTGTAAAGTCCCCTCTTTTAGATGAGATCTATTTTGTGTTGGTTAATCGTATTGGGTCATGACAGAACTTGATAGACATTGGAAACCTTAATTGGAACCTAACAAAACGTGGTAGGTCCGATTAGAATGTGGCAGGCCTGGAGGAAACGTATAAACGTCTGTAATGCTAGGCTCACACATTCATGGATCATGGCTTCGGATGCAGTGCGGACAAAAATGCTACGGATAGCGTCCAATTTACTGCTGTCCGTGCGTCACTACGGTATAGGTCCTGTCCACGAAAGGGTTGGCAAGGTTTCGTTACGGTGAAAAATGTGAACGATCAGAGAATAAAACCAGAAGTCTCTGATGAGACTGAGGCTCTCCTGGTTGTTTGCTTAAATTAATCTAAGTGCAACACTCATTTTCCAAGCCCCTGAGATCAGGGGCTCAAACAAAATACAAGACCAGAGAATGATTAATATAATGGAAATAGAATGAACTCTCTATCAATTATACTTCCAGAGAATTGGTGTATCGCTCAACGATCATTACATTTTTAAAATCAAATTCACTCTTAAGATTTCATCTTATCTCAGATCGGGCGATATGGCCTCAGAGAATATTTATTGTTTTTACTACGATCTCTAGTTTTATTCCTATTTATCTATATAGAAAGTCCATAAGCACTTTTTGGCGTCAGTTCCATCAACAACATCAACAATTGTAACCAGTGTGAGACTCGTTTGTCCAGGGTCAAGGGAGCTAGATAATCGTCGCCTTTTGCAAACAAAAACTGAAGGTGTATTTGAATTACAAGTTGATGTTCCAAGCGAGCAATCATGCTTCAGCTATAAGTATCTGGTAAACGTTTTGAATACGTCAAACATTCCACTTTTTGGAAGACTTTTTGAAACGCCTGGGGAAATAACTAGTGATATGTATCAATCAGACGACTTAAACTACATGCTCGACTTATTGTCAAATGACAAACATTACTGCACATGTTTTGCAAGGATGTGTTGTTACTTGATAAGTGGTATCACATCCGTTAATGTGAAGGAACGAATAATGATGCTGGAACATTTTCAGAAAAAACATTTTGTTCATTCCTTGGGAAAAACAGCCGAAGTGATCAAATATGTATTGGAATCATCGTTTGTCTTGCATTCTACTGAACGCTGTTTAGCATTCACATGCTTCATCGGTAATATTCTTAACGACTTATCGAAATTAGGACCAGACTGTTGCATTGATAGTGAGACATCGCTAAAAATATTGACCATGTGTCGCAGAGGGGATATGAATCAATTACCCACGTCTTGCCGACAGCTAATTCAGAAGGTACTGGAAGAACTGTGTAAAATAAGATATGGAACCAGGTACAGTATCTTGTGTTTTATGTTCATGACTTATCCTTTCTTGCCGTTGGAGAACTTTCATTTGAAGGAAATCCAGAGACAGGACATAAAAAGCAACGAAGAGAACAACAGAATGTTGCAGTCAATTACAAGATTGATATGCAAAAAGATTGTTGATTATCCACCTGCAAAGGATGAGAGAGATTTCCTCGATCAATTTCAACGTCATTTACCATTAGAACTACAGACAACCATCGTCGATTACTTGGTCGGAAGTCTAATCGAAAAGGAATACGTCGAGTTATCTGTAAAAAGGCTTTTATCGATGTACAAGATCCATTTGAAAACTGCTTGCACAAAGGGACGTATGAATGAAGTGATAGCCCATTTTGAGCTGCTCAGAAGGAAACACTACACAGACGAAGAAGTACTTATATCGGAGTTTGAACCGAGTTTCCTTCATTGCCTCGAAGTGTTCGACAAAAAGTTGACAGATAACGACATCAAAACAGTTTTTGGAGTTTGTGTATCAGGAAAGGTATTCCGATCTTTGGAAATGAGAGAGAGACTCTTATCAGTTGTTGTTAAGTCAAGAAATGCTGATGTTCATTATCTCTTCATTCAATGTCTTCAGAGTAGAGTATTTGATGACTTAGAGAGTGAAAGGTATGTGAAACTTTCCTGTGAATGGTTTGGAACAGCTGTAGAATGTCACTGTAGTTGCAGCCCAAAAGACAACACAGAGTTTGTGAAAAGCGTTTACAAATATCTTGGAGACCTTTTATCAGTGGATACTTTATCAAAACTACCGGATTTCAACCTTAGTGTATGCGAGAGGGCATACATCGTTTTACATACAATAGACATTTTGGACACTATTCGTTCAATTCCAAAAATTGAAGAACTACCTGATGTTGAAGTGGAAGATATATTCAAACAACATGTCCAGAGACACCTGAAGGAGAGTTTTTCGGCTGGATTGATCGACATACCGGATTTAGTTAAGAGAATATGCGGGAAAACACTTGAAAAAATTCGAATAAGCTCAAAGTAAGTTCGTTTTCAAATATATATCGACTTTGCAATTAACAAGATCCTTCTGTCTTTAATTACTTTAATTTCAAATCTCTTGTAAACGAAAGATTCCTATAGGTACAGTCTGAAATGTTTATCTTCTTATAAGTTAAAAGGAATTCCTTTTGAGGTCTTACCAATTCCCTAATTAGTTCATACTAACCCATACTTTGGAGATGCTAACTAAGGTATAAGTATTCCCTAAAAGGGACAACTCTTTATTATGACTTAATTATCCCCTTATTAGGACTAGAACGTTGTGGTGAAATTGATTTGTATATCCGGAAACTTACACAGAAACGCTTAGTTAGAGGAAATCGCGTAAAACGCTAACCATTTTTGTACGCCATAAATAAAGAAATCGTCGAATTGCTATTTGAAATTAAATTTTCTCTGATGGTATTAAGGCCAACTCCAATGTTGAATTATTGCTTCAAAAATTGCTCGGTATCCTAATCTAGAGATATGGAGTATAATATAAGTATAAGTATAATATTTTAGAGAAATTTCACGTAGTTACTTCCCAGTTGATTTAATCTTGTAAAAGTGTTACCCTGTTACAACCATTTTCTGTCGTTGGCCTTCCGCAGTTTTGTTGGGAAGAAAACGAATGTTTTGAAAATTTCGATATTTCGAATTTTTCTGTGAAAAATATATAAACACAAATGACAAAAACTCAATTGCAGATTTCAATATCAATTTTGAAAATTGAAATAAAATACCAGCAAGTTCAAAACATGACGTCTTATAAATGAAATGACAATTATTGATAATGACCATAACACGATACATAGTACAAAATCGATAATTCAGCAAATAATAAACCGAAGGCATACAAAACCAGGATAAAAAAGAACCGAAGCAACAAAGAATAACTTCCACCATATGAGAAGAAGCGAACTCCCAATATGGGAGTGAGACTAAGCAATTTATTTTTTATATAGCAAGAGTTTTGATTTAAAGCGTTAATTAAAGCTTTTAAAACGATGATATCACATTTTTGCTTTATATTTTATAAAATAAATAAAACTCATACACGCACAGACTCTATCTTTGATATATGAATCTGACTAATATGAAATTGAGACTTGCAAAATCAGTTATGTATATACAAGACACTGAATGAATTTAAAAGGAAACTTTTACAAAAAAATATGACTCTATATTCTACGAGCATTAACTAATCCGTCGCTAAACTGCAACTCTATCCATTCAATTCAAAACTATCACCGAAATTAAAGGAGGTTAACATCTTAGCACCATCCCTCCTATGCTATATATTTGAACAAAAATTTTATTTGGATATGCTACTGAATCGACCCTACAGGAAATTTGGAGCCGCACACTCTCTGTAAAGTAAATGTACTAATCTAAATTCAAAACATTAAAGAGGGCGCTCCTGCAATGAATTTTGGTGGCTCCGCTGCAAGCATCACTGATGAGAATTTAATATTCGAAACACATGCCTGGTGTAGGAAAAAATGTTTGGAATTTTCTTCATGAAGGTATATAGTTGGAACGCTTCCGTATTATTCTGTAACGTATGTTTTATACGCATTCATATGTTAAGATGGAACAAATTTTATTTCACTTTATTGAATGAAATCGGACAAGACGTCACTTATTGTCCTCTCTCTAAATTACATGAATAGCATAGAAACAAATGTAGTTGTGAGGGAGAGTGATACTAAATTACAATTTTGATGAAAAGGTATGACTTAAACTACATAGTGAAATATAGGTACCAAAGTGTTTTTATCCTCTACATTTTAATTTCGAACACCATTTTCGACCATCAATTTTCCCCAAAATATTATGAAAAAGGGCTATTTTGATTTTCCAATTCCAAGATGGAATCTATTTTAAAAAAATTCAGAATTGTTATGGTTTTAAAAATTTCTTGTGATTTTCTTAATGCATTAGCAGACCATTTGAAAAAAATTGTTTTTTTTTCATCATAGACCTTCACTAGCTACATGGACATCCTTAATTGAGTATTCTGGTGTTAAGGAATCTTACAGCGATGAAGAGGCATTTCCAATCATTCTTGACACAAAACATCTTTGGATTGCAGTTCTGAATGCAGAGGGTAAGAAAAAACACGAAATTCTGAATCACCCACTGGTCGAATATTCAAAGAGAGTTATCACGTCTACAAAGAATCTTGTCCAACAAAAGAAAATCACGTCAGCATTCTTCAAAAAAATAAGAAAAAGATGTGAGGATTGCTTAGAAATATGGAAAGCTCTCGAAGTACCCATGAAAATATCCACTTCAACTTGGAAATCCCTTGACAAGCTTCTCGAAGAAAGACTTAGTGAAACCCATCAAATTGTCATCAGTACTCAACGTCATAAAGGGGAAGATAGATGATCCTGAAGTAAAGCATGCCCTGGCGGATTGTAAAATTACTGTAGACGATTATCACAATGAAATTGCAAATGGGAAAGTCATCATAGCGGATGTTGAGAATACAACGTTCACAAACAAAACTTTGCAGTCAATTTTTCAACAGAGCAGATTTTTGCTCCGGTTAGCAAAATCTGGCGTATTCTGGAATTTGATGCAAGACTATGTCAAAGCAATAGAGAAATCTCACGAGGACGAAGGAGCTGAGGAGGGATCAGAAACTATAGATGATTACTTGTATGACTTGTCAAGACTATTTGATGGGGACTCTATGCTGGAGAAAGATGTAGCTAAACCCTCATTAGATGGAACAAGAACCTTTACAATAGTCCTTAAGGTAGTAACGGATATAGCAAAGGAAGGAGGCAATCTTTATAAGGACTTCTGGTATCCTATGCTGCAAGGAGAAGATAAACCTTTGGTAACTATTGATGAAGTTTTTCTTGGGTCAGATTTGGAATTCGAAATCAACACAGCACAAGAGCATTGCTCTTGCCCAATGGATCCCATGATGGAAATTTCTTTGAAAAAGTTTTTTGCTTTCGATGATAGCAAAAGAAATTTACAGATTTTAGAAAAGGCACTGGATGCGTTTGAAATCAACTGTGACAAGGACACTCTATTTCAAGATGCAAAATCAGCTTATGATAAGATTCGTACGCACAAACTAGAAGAACTTACGCTCTGCAGTGTAAGAGAACCCCTCAGTATGATTGAAAAAGTTTCGTCCTTGATGTCAGGTCAGGTCACTGAAATTTTACAGCAGGTAGGACATGCATCCCTCTTAATTGAATTTCTGCGTAGCGTAGCGGATGACGATCTCAGAAATCTTATTGATGCTGTGGAGGAACATTCAGAGCAGTATGTTAGAGAAAGTACAGTTTCGGATCTTATCGGCGTTAAACGATTTTTTCAACCACTTCTTAGAAAAGATTTTTCAAGCGACGTTAGTGATTTCCTTCAAACTGTAACAAATCGGTTGAAAACAGTGGTGTACGAAAAGTTTCGGAAAAGATATACGATTGCGTTCGAAACCTTCATGGTTTAAAGGCACTGTACAAACATGTTGCAAACAGAGGCGAAAGAACAAAGGAGATAGTAGAAAACATTGTCAATCGTGGAAAATTTCATTTCATTTTGCATGACAAATGGTGTGATGTAAGTGTCGAATACAAGGCAGAACAAGAATATATCGAGTCATGGGCTCGCAACTCTTAATGATTTAAGAAGCAGAGCTCTCCTCTTGATGAATTCAGATGACAGAAAAGCCCAAAATGAAAAATCAATCGCGACTTCGTCTAGGAAGGACGCATTAGAAAGGTTTGTTGAAATCGTGGATATTGCATTAGAGATATCAGCTGTTGTTGTACAACTAAAGATGTCTGGACATTTTAGGGTTTTCATTTTATGACCTGAAATGCCCTGTCGGCGACAAGCTAATTCAAACACGAAACGGTCTTGTGAAAGAATTTGATGATTGGCAAGGACTTCTCAGAAGTTGCAGGAATGAATTTTACCTCATGAATTTTATACATGGTGATCAGCTACAAGTTCTGTATGAATACATGAAAAATGGAGGCAATGAAAATCTGGTTCGACATATTTTGAAATTTATCCATCCGGACTGTGATTGATTTTCAAAGGATCCGAGAAGGAAACAAAAATTTAGACGCGCAGAATCCAAAAGACATCTTGCTATCGATTGGACAGTCAATCCATACATTATGTGAAAATCTTAAAACTATAGAAAGACGCTTTCTCATGCAAAATGAGTTGAAAACACCTTCAGAAGTAGTGCAGCCAGGACGACCATATTTAGTTAGTTTAGACTCACAAAGCCGCCTTGTCGTTGGCACACTCCTTGCTCTGTATCAAAATACAACAGGAAGTTTACCACAAGCTCATCAAATCTTGTTTTGCAACTCATCTACAAGTTTTGAAGAAGTTCTATTGACCATTCGAAGATGTGTTGGTGATCCACATGGAGGTCTATATTGTATTGCAAACGTGGAAAAGTTGCATGATGATCAGCAATTTAAGCTTGCAGCTAAGGTTCAGCAGCTTCCAAATGAAACTTATCGCTTAGCAATAATTTGTAAAGGTGGAGAACATCATCCCTTTGTTGATCAATTTTCTGATTTTATCATGCACCCGAAAGCATTGTCACCTCACCAACTTCAAACATGTTTCCGGCAGATGTGGCCGAACGTATGTACTTTCATATCCGATGTCCCCGGTTTAGGAAAAAGCGATCTCATTCACTCACTGTCTAGAGAGAAAGGATTAGGAACAGCTACCTTACATGTCAGTGGTCCCATACAAAAGAAGGAAATTGTTGAAAAACTTTTGTGTATCGGAATTAAATCATTTGATGTACTTCACATTGACATAGGGGTCGTGACCGATCCACATGAACTTGATGAAAACATGTTTGAGCTGATAGCAACAGGATTTTTATCCTCTGGTACAGCTTGTTTTTGTCTTCCAACATCTTACGTGTACATTGAAATCGGAAATTCAATAGGGCATAGATTACGAGATGCCTTAACAAATATAACATGTTTCAATCGGAAACACATTGAGTGGGACGACTACAAATCAATGAAGATCAGTAATGAAATATGTAGTCCAGTGCAGGTTGTATGTTCTTATTTAAAATCATTCAAAGAGAAAACTATCGATGTACAGGATATATACTTCAACGGGCCACATCAAACAGTCCTGTTGACACAAGAAGAATGCAGATCATTACTTAAGCTTTACTTCTCAACATCGGCGGACTTGAGCTATAGCATAGTGAATACATTCCTTGGCGTGCTTTCCGATCAGTTGAAAAAGTTATCGACTAGCCTGTTTTTCCGAACTCAAAATTTGCAAGATCTAAATGTGAAAAGTGAACTTATGGCAGCATTGATAGCAATGTCGAAAGATTTTTCATCAAGATCGATTCTTTCCTGTCGATCAACACAAACAGCGGCCTTGGTTCGGATGATACAAAAAACAATGATGACATACTTACCTTCGGCTGAAGAGTTGGCAAAAAGAGTGGAGGGAATGATAAGATGGGAGGATAGCAATCACTTAATGGTGTTGTTTCATGAAGATATGAATACTGTATCTGCACTATATCGCAACAAATCGGATGTTCCACTTCAGATTAAAAGCCTGTTCGAAAGTCAACTGAATAGAAAACTTGAAGAGTTTTCATTGAAGCCACAAGACTGATTTGATTGCTATTCTAGTAAAACTTACAAGATCAAGCAATAAGCAGCCAATTGACTTTACATCGTTGACAAAAGACTATGCCCTTACACCCGACAATCTTACTCAAAATGGTGTTAATGTATTTGAGAATAAAAGCACATGTGCCTGTCGTAATCATGGGCGAAACGGGATGTGGTAAAACGTCTTTAGTTCGCTACTTAGCCTCCGTATGTGGTGCTGAATTTGAAGTACTTAGTATTCATGCTGGTGTCCGAGAGAATGCTATTGTAAAAAGAATAGAAGACTGTGATAAGAAAGCGCGACAATCTCCCCAAGAGACTAGATGGTTATTTCTTGATGAAATAAATACATGTGACCACCTTGGCCTACTTGCGGATATCATATGTCACAACAAATGTCTGGGAAAAGATTTAGCAGCGAATATTGCGTTCATCGGAGCTTGTAATCCCTATAGACTTAGGTCAATGAGTTCCATCCACACGGCTGGTTTACAGACAAAAATAAAAACAGATGAGCTTTCAAGATTAGTTTATCGGGTCCATCCGTTGCCAGAAATGATGGTAGACTATGTTTTCGATTTCGGATCCCTCAGCGATAGGTGATGAAGAAAAATATGTTGAACGTATGGTGCATAATGTAATGGATTGAAAAAGACTGGACAAGCTTAATCGTTAACCTGATCACCGAGTCACAACGATTCGTCAGAAAAAATGAGCAAGCGTGTAGTGTAAGTCTACGAGATGTTGAACGATGCAAAAAACTTATCTCCTGGTTTATGGATGTTTTTAGGAAAAAGATTCCAATGTATGGCAGATATTTTGGTGACTTGAAAATAAGATCCATAATATTGGCTCTTGCAGTCTGTTATCAGAGTAGATTTGCCGACGGTCAAAAACGAAAAGAGTATAGACAGGCGATAGCATCAGTGTTCCTATCACATACTAAGATATCGTCACAAATTTCATCCTGAAAAATGTGTAAAGGACATAATAGAAAAAGAGCAAGATGACATTATCGATCGTATGGAGCTGCCTGAAGGAATCGCCAAGAATACGGCACTTCGTGAAAACGTATTTGTTATTCTTGTCTGCATATTGAACAAAATTCCAATATTTGTAGTTGGGAAACCCGGATGCAGTAAATCTCTATCCATGCAGTTGATAAGAAGCAATCTGAGAGGGAAAGATTCAAAAGACGATTTTTTCAGGATTCTTCCACAACTTTATTGTGTTTCATTCCAAGGTTCCGAGTCGTCAACATCAGATGGAATTATAAAGGTTTTCGACAAAGCAAAAAAATACCAAGAGCATAACAGCGAAGAGGACGTCATGTCTGTGGTTATTTTAGACGAAATCGGCCTGGCAGAAATTTCACGTTTCAATCCTTTAAAGGTGCTTCATTCACTATTGGAACCTGAAAACAAAACATGCCCAGATGTTGCTGTAGTTGGAATTTCTAATTGGACTTTAGATGCTGCAAAAATGAATAGAGCGATTCACCTTTCAAGGCCTGAAATGGATTGTGAGGAACTTTTCGAAACATCGCGATCTATAAGTTTGTCCTTGAAGGAACAATCTCGTGCTGATAGTGGAAAGCTAACATTTCTTATAAATAAGCAGCAACCCTCCTTCTGTCGTCTTAGTTTCGGAGAAGAAGAAATTCTACATGGATTAGCCGATGGTTTCTTTCAGTACAGCAAAGAACAGACATTTAAGAATTTTCATGGTCTAAGAGACTTTTACTCATTGACAAAATACATAAGCAAAGGACTTCTCGAAGCTGGCACAGAAGCGGAAGGACAAAAAGGAGGCGAAATAGTATTAGCGTGGCTTAAGGAGAAATCTTGGCGGTTTGCCGACAGAAATGTTAAAGGTTGAAAAGACATTTATGGACAAAATGAATCTTCAAAGCACCGGTTGCACGCCTGTGTTAGATTTAATTAAAGACAATCTTCGCTGATAAGTTAGCACGACATCTAATGCTAATTACCTCAGGAAATGCAGTCATGGGTGTACTTGAAACAATGTTACATGAAATGCAAAAACCTTTCATTGTTATACTAGGAAGCCAATTTGAAGATGACCAAACAGATGAATATCATTACCGAATTCTTAGTCGTATTATCCTTTGCATGGAACAAGGATTTTGCCTCATTTTAAAGGACTTAGAAAATATATATGGCAGTCTATATGACATGTTAAACCAAAATTACACAACAGTCGGACAAAAAAGAAACTGCCGAGTAGCTCTTGGGCCATACAGCAACCCTATGTGTCATGTACATAACTCTTTTAAATGCATTGTTATCGTTGAAGAAAAGAAACTTGACTTGACGGACCCGCCATTTCTGAACAGGTTTGAGAAGCAAAGCTTTCGCTATGTTGATATGCTTGACGAACACTGCACAAGCATTATTGCGAAACTAAACACTTTCGTCGATGAATCTTGCTACACGCAAAAACAATTTAAGCCTTCTGATACGTACCCATTGTACACAGAAGACTTGGTTCCGTCCTTAGTCATTGCTGAAAAAATGAAAACTGAATCGGATGAAAACATGTTTGCCAACTGTTGTTCCAAATTGTTGTGGATATCTACTCCAGATGCGATTTTAAGGATGCCATATACACAAGCCTGGGGAAAAAATGCAATGTATTTTCGGAAACTGCAAAAAGAATACTTTTCGCTTCCAATTCACAGTGGTCTAGAGGACTTATTAGCGTATGTCGTAGAAAAAGATAAGAAGGCATTCAAAGTCGACAAGGGTCTCACAGTCGACAGCCTCGATGCTTTTTGCCGAAAGATGCCCCTCCTGTACATGAAATAGTTTCTGAAAACAATTTCGAAAGTGGTTCACCAGAAAAAAGTTTTGACAGCAGTATTGAGGAATGTATCGATAACTCTCTGTCAAACGAGGAAGAAACAAACGGTGTGTCTCTAATTGCAATTCTTACTCATAGCAATATTCACACATCCATTCATCAAATTTGCCACACTTTTGATATGCAAAATGAAAAACTCAGTTCCTTTAGATCAGAAAAAGCGTTGTACACCAAAGTTCGGGATTTTTTTGAATCGCACAAAGACATTGCTTACGTTACAAGTGCAGTTTCGTGAGGGATTCACATCATACGCTTATGGCAAAAACAATGATCGAAGAACAAAGACATAACTATAAGACACAAACAGAGAACTGCTTCAAAATCGTTTGCTTGATTTTCATTTAGAGCATGACGATTCTGATACTGTAGCACAAATAGATTTCTTGTCTGGGTGGCAGATTTGCATGCTTAGACACACTTCAAAAGCCCGTGAAAGACATCCCATCAATGCAGATACAAACTGTTCATGACATTCTATCAGAGCGGAGGCCTTTACACGTCCATATTTGCGAAAATTTATTCTGGGCATTTTCAAGAATAAAATATTCGGGTTCCGGTCACTCTATTGTAAGGATGTTGAAATTGATTGAGAATATCAAATCATCAGAAGAATGCTGAAAATACTAGAAGAGTTCATATTAGAATGGATCTATAGAAAAACGACTGCAGATAAAAAGACAAACTGGCTTTTGGACATCGCATGTGACAAAAGAAAACTCCTTAATGGTGGGAGTTTTAATCGAACAGTTGAAATCTACCTAGCAGATATGATTAAGGTACCCTTGGCAATGGTTATCTATAGGCTTGAAGAAGCGAATTCATTAGAATGCGTGTTTGTAGATGACGAAAGATCGGCCGCAGAGATTTAATTCATGGTCAAATTTGCTAAAAAAGAAGGATTTCATACATATTGATGAAACAAATGAACCAAGTGGCCCAGAGTGCTACACCTGTGAGTCTCCACTGCTGTACAGCAAAGATGCCATTTAGCTATATCGTTATTCAATTAACGGAGAAACACAAAGATGAATATTTAGATACTGTTTCTAGGCTCAAAATCGCTTGCGAAATTGAGGATGAAGACCTTCCAAAGAGTATCTTTACTGACTTGTTAACAAAGTACAAAGACATTATTCACATTGATGTCGCAGAAATAAGCGATTATGCATACATGGATTGGGAGGAAGATTATACGTCAGACTTCTGGGAATACGTCTGCTATGAACCACTGCAAGAGCGTTGAATCTCGTGAAAAAATTCAGATTTTGAAATGGGTGTCCACATTTTTCATGGAATTTGACGATGATGAGCTTATCGGGAAAATTGCAAAGCTACACTTGGTGAACTGGACGTACGGATCAACATTACTGAATATCCTAATGTTGTTTGAGTTGATTCAATCATTCAAGCAAATGAGTGCAATTGAATTCATAGACATGGTAAAAAAGCTGACATTGACAAAATGCAATTGTGGACGGAGATGTTGAGGATGATGCGCCACAAAGTGACGATGGACAACCAGTGAAAGTACAGAACTATGAGATGTATAAAGAAAGTATAGTGGAATCGATTTGTGTGATTTTGCTACCAAAAGAATCGACGATGGCTGAACTTAAATCGATAAGACAGTGGCAGACTTCAACAAACAGCATTCTACCGTACCTAGGGAGTGTTAGTTTGAGCACAAATGGAATCCACTGCTTACGATTTTGCAACGATTTGGCCACTAATTTGTTTGCACTATTCGATATTCAAGAAAAGTTGTTCGTGGTCATCGGAAACATGCTGGCTTCAACAGATGGTATATTAGATGGATCAGAAGTACGTGAGTCGGTTTTTAATATGCTGTGCCAATTATGTGAAGAGAAGCCCTGAAATGAAGTTGCAAATCCAAAAAGTTCTTGCCATTTACGTTCACCGTTGTCTTGCAGCAGACGAAAACAGCAAAATTCTACATTACGTCATAGAATGCATCGGGAGTGACAGATTTATTGCTTTTGACTGTTCCTTTATGGGTCCAATTTTCAGCTATGCCTTTGATATCGAGGAATCAGAAGATGAAGACTTTCTTTTCAAATACTGGAACATCCTAGTGGAAATGTTGAAATTAACTCTCCTGTTGCAAAGCATTGACACAATATTAAAGATCTTGTATGGAAAGGATTTTCCCAGACCCTCCGTTAGCAAGTCTTTTAGTCGAAGTGATTCAGAAGAAATTCGAATTCACTGTTAATAAATCGAATGTGTCAAAATTTGATTCTACATCCAACACACATGTTCAACTTCTTAAAAGCGCAGTTGACGTTGTGAAGTCTTCAACCGAAACAACGATTTTAGTTGTAACAGCCATTGCATTCATAAGACAGATTATAATAAGCATCGTTCATCGATTGAAAGAGGAAGGGTTCAGTACTTCGAGCTGTTTAATCTTGATGCAACAGTTGGATGCAACTTTTACCCCGAACGATAATGCAGATGAGTTGAACAATCATAGAACTCAGTGTCTTGTGTTGTTTTTCCTCCGGTGTATTCGTGAGATAGAAGGATCGGTATGTTCCCAAAAGCGATGTGCAACATTATTGGAGGTCATGCCATCACTGAAAGATTATGTTTTGAGTAATACTGAGCTTTTGGAAGTACCATACTTGAATCCGCTCAGAATTCTAGATGGTCGAATACAGCGCCGTCGAGCAAGCTCTATTAGCGATGGAAGAAAAAAAGATTGATCAACTTCAACAATTTCTGTTGGATGCCCGAGAAGACAGGAACAAATTACTCTGTCTTTTTAATCTATTTGCAGAGAAAATGTATTTTCGAAATTCTATTGAAGAAGTACCCGACACTTTAGAGATACAGCTAGAAAGGCACTAAGCATGGTTTCCTCCGTCAATGTTGAACTCAACGCAATCTCAACGTGATGCGTTTTCTCGCTTTAGAGGCAGATTTCTCCACAAAATGTTCGCTATAAACACCGAATCCGATACAGAAGTGGTTCAAAAACTATCCGTACTTATCCATCTTATGTGCAGTATCCTTACGTATGGTAAAGATGGAAATATCTGGTATGACTGGTTAAGTGATGAAAAAGCAGTTGCGAATCGAAAGTTACCAGGACTTGTATATACAGAGGAAGACATATTTATCACTGAAAGTCCTTCTCTCTGTAATGTGTGGCTATCGGTTTATTTCATTTGATAGAAAATGTGCAAAATGTGGATCAAATCAGGAAAGTGGCAAACTTGGAGAGACTATTACCTCAGCTTCGTCTCAGATGAAAAGTGGGTTTTCGAATAAATTGCACTTTCAAATCGGATACTTTTTAGCTGTTGGTGTTCAGATTTGTTCTTATGCGATTGGTGTATGTATGGATCCAATCTGCATCCTTTTGGGAACAAAATGTAACGCTGATACGGACATTCACAATTATCTTCAGGGAGAGATTATTGCTACATGGAGTCACTTGGAAGAGAGCCTACAGATGAGTTGTGAAGACTTATCTTCCTTTTTGAGACTGACGATCATGAGGCTGAAAGATGTTCTATACAATGGCGAAGCACTATTCTGTTGCAAATATGCCTCAGATGAAGTTAATATGGTCGAACGTGAAATGAATAAAGTTTTTGAAGAGCTTATACCAAATAGATTCAAACAAATAACGTTATTTCATCGGGAGTTTTACCAATCAATAAAGGACAATCACCGCGGTCTTTTGACACAGATGGACGAGTCAATGTTGATTGATACCAAGGACGGAAAACAGTTGCTTCTACCATCGTTGTTCAAAATCAATGCTCTTCCGAGTTTTCAGGGTCTTTTGACTGAGGTTAGAGTATGCAGAAACGGATCATTCTTTCTTAGCAATGGTGCTGAGGGATTTAGAATTACTCAATCTACCGCAGTACATTCTACCACTCTTAAGGTGGCACCAAGTCAGTGTTACAATCGGAAGTTTCAAAGTACGGAGAGTTGAATGTACAGAAATAACAGTACGAAAATTTATAACTATGGAACGAGTAGATTCCCGCCGGCGTTTATTAAAGAAAGCTTTCGAAGATTTCATAGAAGCTTGGCAGAAACTACGAATGTGCATCGAGCATATTCAGATAAGTGGAAAAGCCAGTTTACGGATCTGCCAATCATATCAAAAAATTCAAAGCTTGAAACGTGCTTAATAATAAATGAGAATTCTTCTTTAGAACTTATGTTGCGTTTTCTTGTACATGTTCAAAACGATTTTCTGGACAAATGTTTATCACTTTCCTGCAATGGATGTGTTAATCTACAGTTTCTGCAGGCTCATTCCGATGTTTGTTCTTCAGCAATCCGATCAGTTCCTTTTAAAGAAGCCATGCCAGGAGACATCATTGTCTTCGAATGGGATGATGAGATCTTGAATTTTTCACAGGGCGATACCCGTGTGGGCGAAGGCAAACAAGTTGCTTACGATCTTGATAAAAATTGAGCGAGAACTAGCATTTTCTATTGTGCAAGGAAAACGATATTTGGATTGCGCTTTAGATATAGGTAAAAGTAACATTTATAGATGAACTTTTCCAAAACAGTGCACAACTGCTGCATGACATTCAGCAAAAAATACCACAGGAACCTCTAAAATCCGAAATCATCAAAGCTGTCATGACGAAAAAAGAAGATGACTATACATTTACTGGGGAGTTGCTGACGCAGATAGGTATGGCTTTGTCTATTATGAAAAAGGTAGGAGCTGGTGCAACAGAGACACTCTTCGATTTCTTAGAAGAATGGAAAGACATTATGTCTCCAAAGTCATACATGGATTTGTTACCCGAACCAAGATCTAGCCTTAGAGTGTGTCATGTAGTAGCTCTGTTTCAATATCTAGAAGAATTAGGTGGAGATAGCATTCTAGAATCATTAGAAGACTGCTACAGAATTGACTTACCGGTAGATGGAAAAATGATGCTAGAAAATTTTGGGAGTACGCATCTGAAACATTTAGGAAAATTGGGACAGTCCTTGAAAATATTTTTACACCGGAGCATGACTTTTTCTGAAAAAGCGCTAAAACTGGATCAATCGCTAAGCGACTATCTTATGGATCCAAAACTGTGGCCCCAGGGATCTTTTTTTAATGGAAATATTGCAGCAGAAGAAAAGGGGAAAGTTGTACAAGTGCCCTTGAAGGATGTTGTTCACACTTCAATACTGGTAGAGCACATATATGGAACCATATCCTACATCCAAGAATTTATTGAGGTGAGATGTTATTTTCTTATGTATCTTTTCAAGACTGTCATCATAACTGGTTTTATGAGCAAAAAAAACCTGTTTAGATAAGGGCTTAATTAAGACATGAAATCTCTCGATTATTTCTCGTGCGCTGTCCTTCCATTTTATGAAAAAAAAATAGGGATTAGGATGGAAATTGAAATTATTAAAAGATTCCTAGTAGGTATTTTAGTTTGGGATGTATCACTGGGTTGGCTGCAACCCCCCCCCCCTTGATTCTCCAAAACCGGCCTAACTTTGTAGCATATTTGCGCTCTTTTAGATAAAAAAATTCTCATGGAATTTTCCATTGCAAAAGTGGTGTTTTGGGGAAAAAACATGGGCTTTTTTTAGTCAGGAAAGAATGTATAACTTTTATACGGATGATGATTTTGAAGATTGGAAAATGTGAATATATAGAAGTTTTGGTGCTCTTTCAGATATAACAAGTCGCAAGTTCCAATTCCTAATTTTACTGTATCTTGGGGTAAAAAAAATTGAAAATTGAGGAAATTAAAATGTATTCATGCTTCTCGGTTCCTTATTAGTATATATGGTCGTATGATGATGATTTAAACATATATTTAAAGTCTCCTCTTTCAATTGACATATATTTCATATTCATATGTTGCCCATTGGGCTCGTTGGTTTATGTGTAGTCTTTTGTGTTTCATGTTTCTATGTTGTAAGTTGGTGTTCCTTGTCCCTTTTGCGTCTCTTTCTGTGGGTATCTGTTCTGTGTTTTTTTGCATGGGTGTTTTGGGATTTTGCTGTGGGTGCTGCAACCTAGTGTTGTTGGAGATCTCCTCCTTTCTTTTACAAAATCCTTGAACTTTGAAATTGTCGAATTTGTACGAAAACCTGTTTTTAGAATTTAAAATCTCTTATTTCTGTTTATCAATTCAAACGACCCTTATCTATTACGAAAGCAATGATTGAAAGCTATTTTCTAGAGTAACTTTTCTCACTGTTTCAGATTATATATCATTCCTAGCAGGAATGTATTTTCAACTGTTATTATTTAGGTTCATTCATGAATTACATGCTTGAAACATAAAGGGTATATTTTCTACTTCATTTTGGGTCAAAATGACTGTTTATGTCAAAAAACAACAGATTTCTGGAAAAATTATATTAGTGCATTATTTTCTACAAAATTATACATTTAAAGTCATTATCAGAAAGAAAATAATAATCTTATCAAATGAATGTGAAATTAAATGTAATGGGCCATTAAAAACAACATTTTTGGGGTAAAATATGCACTTTGAATGCAAAAAATAAGTACTATTTCTTTTGATCTGCCTAAATTGACCCATTTTAGCTTTGTTAGGATGCTGTTTCGTATTATAAAAGGATAGGAAGGTCTTTTCATAAGTGAATGTAAATTGCTGTTATTTTGGGACAAAATGGAAATTTATACTAAGGATAATTCTGAAATCCGAAGTTAAATCAGAATCTATGAAGATTACATCAGGTCAATCTTTTGCATTAATTTACCCGTACTTAATGTAAAAATAAAACAGCCTTACATACTATCTATATGTAGAATTATGTACATAATATGTATAATTTAAGATTCGATGTTTCAATGTATTCAGTTTTCACAATTTTATTTCAGATACAAAAGGAACAGGATCAGAGAATTTCTAGCGTGGTAGCATCTTATCAATCAGCAAACAAAGAGCAAACACAGACTAAGAAGAGCAAAGTAGCAAAGAAAAAGTTTGGGAAGACATGAATGCTTGATATTTTAATGTGTTTTAAACTAGCACAATAAAGTGGTCATTGGTTTTGGGCTAATAGCAATTGATATATCTATTATTGAACAAACTGACTTGGTTTAGTTTCCCATATTCATATCTTTTTACAAAGTGAATATGTTTTCGCCTATTTGGCCTATTTTGAAGGAGAAATTCATTTTGCATATGTAGGGACTCAATGTGATTTGAAAGTCATTTCAAATGGCGAATTTTGAATTTTGTATTTATGAGAATTGCTTAATTATTTGAAGATAGTGTCTTTGAAAAATTAAGAATATCAATAGAAAAAAATCTTTTGATATATTCTGTATATTGCCATATTAAAAGACGATAATTTCCTTTGAAGATTGCTTATGACCAGAATACATCGTAAATACATTTATCACATGATACGCCCTTTATTCGGTTACATAAAGCCATTTCATAAATAAATTTTATGATAACACGTTACATATCACTTTGGGTGCATTGTCATTGGATGAAGCGCTCCAGATCCTTTGTGACGTCACAATGGAAATGGCGACTTTGGCGCGTTATTTGCAAGAAATGAAGTCGGAATTATAATATTTTGATGTTATTTTGATCAATTACGTCATATTTCATGTGATAAAAAGAATCTCAAATGATGTTTCTATTCCATACGGTATTTATGAAACTCGTTGTGTGATTTTAATCCCCTCGCCAAGGCTCGGGGATGTAAAATTCACACGTGTACAACTCGTTTCATAAATACCGTATGAAATAGAAAATCATTTGAGATCCTATATGTAGCGTCTTATACATATTCTGTAATGAAGAAAACTTGAGTGTCTAGGTCATAAATGACTTTTCCTCATTTTTTAAAATGTCTATGAAAAGAATTATTTTCCACATGTCTACGAGTTTTATTTTTTAGATTTCAAGTATAGGTCGTATATTTATGAAAAGATGCACTTCATTAAGTAACTAGGATTCAACATATATTAACTCAATTACAATATGTATGCAACTCCATCTGATTTTCATTTTATCGATATTGAAGAGCAAAAATACAAACTTGGCGAGTTTGAATGCATATTTATGTAACAGGAGATGCTTACTTTCCTCAGGCACATATTGTCACTCTCCTTGCTAGATTTCAGGTTCGTTCCATACGTGTTTGGTTCATATTGCTTTGATGATTTACCAAATGTTTTTGGCATTAGGCTGCGTTTTTGCCTAGAGCATTTTTCTTAATTTCATATTTTTTTATGAAAAAGGCCATTTTTCTTGTGTAAATACTTATAGCTTATTTCTGATTTTCAGAATATTTCTAGAAATGGTTCATTCTATTTGAAAAAAATCCTTTTCATTTTGTATATACCAATTTCATTTATTTTATTTAGATTAAGTCATAGAGAAAATTAATTCTTCAAAACTTTTTTAGACTTGGACATTCAAGTATCGTTGCATTAAGTTAGAGTCATTCCCATTTTGTAAATAATGCTCTTTTTTTCAATTGGTAGTAGGCCTATATATACATGTATGATTTTGCAATGTAAGAATAGTATACACAGGGTCCATTACAGTATCAGTTACACTAATGCAAGATTTTCCATATGTATATAGCTTCTTTTGTCTTTTATTGTATTTCTTGTCTGTTTCGGTGGGTATCTGCTCTGTGTTTTTGCAATGGTTGTTTTGGCGTTTTGCTTTGAGTGCTGCAACCGAGTGTTGTTGGAGTTCCACCCCTTTCTTTTATTTTATTCTTCGTTTGACTATTTCTGTAAATTTTGTTGGAAGAGCTACTTGAATAGTGTGTGCATATTACGATTTGATTGGTTTTCGACTTGATGGTACTTGAATGAGAAGACCTATAATATGCCAAACAAGACGATATCATTTGCTGTAACATATACATTCATCAATTATGTAAATAGTTTCTTTAAAAATATTTATTTTCATGAACCTTTGATACTTTCGATGCTGGCATATATAATGGATTTGATTTTTGATTAGGCGTAAATATGACTTTTTACATTTCATTTTCATGCAATAGAAACAATAATGATTTTTATCTGATAGCTTTTGAGTTATTTTATGCAACACGCATTCCCTGTATCGTGCTACAGATGTCCAGACTTCATGTACAGTTATTTTATATCATTGTTATTTATCATTCAGTTTTTATTATGCATCATGTACAGTGTTGTCAGCAATTGGTGTTTGTTTGATTGTTACTTTTTATTTTGTCTTGATTGTGTGAAGACCTATGTCAAAATCTCTTCCAATCAAGTTAAAGAATGGAAACACTCATTTGTATGAAATTTGTTCATTGTACATAAACATATTTGAAACATAATCATTTTTCAACTTTCTTTATTTCTGATACGTACATGAATCTATTATAAATGCTCCCTTGTTATTTTTGCGCGACGCTTAATTAAACTTATTTAGCTTTGTGTTACTTTTTTTGTTAATATGAATTTTGTAGATACAATGTTCTGGATGTTCTTCATGAATTGTATTCTTGTAGTGTTTATGTAAATAGGGGATCCATGGCTTTCTATGACACATTATTTTTATACAGCCTTTGTAGTAAGCATTCTGTTTTTGAACATTGTTGTTTGTAAGATATTTGCAATGATTGATCAATTTGCAAAATTATATTAAGTGTTTTTAAAAATGTAATTTTAATTGTGGTTGTGAAAATGGTCCTCAATATATGATTAGAGAAACGAAAGTTAATGTATTTGAGAAACTATAGCGATTCAAAGTTTAATGCTGTACAGTTGTATTTTATCTTATCAAGGACATCTATTTTGAAACTAGTATGTAATTGTTATTATTGTTTGATTTTTCTTTTATTTGGATATTATTTTTTTGTGTTTCTGAGAGGATTTATGAACCTGCGACTTGCATTCCATGTATTGTGCTATAAACGTACAAGAGGATGTCGACCTGGCTTCTTGCAGAGGTGTTTTATCACTTGCTATTTATCATTCAGCCTGTATTTTGCGTCATGTACAATATTGTCAGCAATTTGTCTAGTTTGATTGTAAATGTGCAAATATCATTCCGACCATATTACTGACCTGTGTCAAAATCTCTTCCAATCAAATTAGAGAATGAAAACACTTATTTGTATGAAAAATTTTCACTGTGCATAAACACATTTGGACTAGGATTTTTTTTTTAAATTTTGAACATGTACAATTATCGAAATGTATGACGCTTAAATTTATTTACTTTAATCATGTTACTGTTATGTAGATATGAATTTTGAATATGCTTTAAATTGTTTATGAAATGTACTCCGGTAGTGTTGATGTAAATATATATAGGGGATCTTTGTATTTTTCTGTAGATTTTGACACAGCCTTTGCATTATGCACATAATTTTGTTGGAATGAATGGAAGCACAGCTATAGTATATCAATTTTTCTTGACACATTGTTTTATCTAAGTCTATGCCTCATGGTCTATGTAAGATATTTGCAATGATTGCACAATAAGCAAGATTAATTAATATTTCAATGCTTGTGTATAATGGTTGCATGTGCAAATTGTAATTAACATATTATTGCGAAACTATAGTGCTATTCAAATTTTAATGCCATTTTATCTTATCACGGTCATCTATTTTGAAACTCACATGCAATCATGATCTAAGTAAATTTTTTTTGTATTTTTGATTTAGTTGAGATCACAATGATATTGTAACTTACTGGGTTGAAATAGATTGAAATATTTCTTCCAGAGTGAAGGAATGATATAAATAAAACGCAGGCACTCAACTCAGCTACACAATTATTAGCACTCGAATGCACTATAGTGTTGAGAGTAGTTGAGTGTTTGTGTTTTTACTTTGCGTTGATATAGCTTGTCCTGAGATTATACTCAAAGGCATGCATCTATATTGAAACCAAAGCGTACGTATTAAAGATTATTGTTATTTTATCTTTTTATCTATATAAATATCCTCTTTGTTTTTGATGTGAATGGGTTTATTGTCTGGAAATTAGATCCAGATTAAAGTACGCCTGTATCACTTATTCACGTGTATGATATATTGCAATCTTTGTTTACATTTTAGACCCCTTTACGATATTTGCAGCTAACGGTATTAGTGTTAAAAGTCTTCAAATTCATTATAAAATTCTTGTCAGAGGGATGGGTAGTTGGTAAATGACATCAAAACAATGGCACATGTACATTACATATTTAGTGTAATGTTCTCAGATTTGGGTGTGTTTGCCCAGGGTGGTGTAGCTGGAAGATGTACCCAAAGCGCAGGGTCGACAAGTGTAGCACGTCTCGTGAAAGGGTCTTCAACAATGATAATGGATTTATGTTTTTGAAAAAAAAAATTTTATGTGCATATTAGATGCAGTATTAAACATAAATGTTTAATATTCATTTCAAATATCTTCTTATGTTCAAATGTTCTTAAAATATCAATGAGTTTCACCATTTGAAAAGATGGTTTATGATGTTGTATGCAGTATTAAACTTGAATGTTTAATATTCATATAAATTTTTCTTTAAATAACAATGACTAAACTATTTGAAATGTTATATTTTATTCAATCTTTGAATTGAATTTGCATTTTGAATTTTCATGTTTGATATGTATGTATATTTAGGTATTTTGAATATTGGTTATAATGGTACTGGTACCGAGATTTAAATGTATAATTGAACATTTTTTTTTACATATGTCAGATAAGATTTCATGATATTGACATTGTAAAATTTCTATCCTTGAGTCTTCGTGACTATGCATAAAATGAGAGAGGGAAAATTAACATACTGTCATTGGCCTTGCCCAATACTTACAATGTCTTTGAATTTTAGAAGAAAAAAAATTTTATAGAGCATGTGCTACGTAAAAACAACTTTTGACATAAAAACACAGAAAACATCGCATGCGTAGTGTAGAATGGAAAACAAAACAAATGTTAGATGAAAAATAATGTACAGGTTATGCACATTAGAAGAGCAAGTTTTTTTTTTTAATAATTTATTGCAATAAATTGTGCGATATCAGTATTTTTATGTACACAAAATATAAAACTGTACACTTATTGAAAATATACTGAAAGTGTGCGTAACTTAATCAAGACCGAGTTTTATACGTTAAAATTCGTGTAAAAAATAGAAATGTCAACTTTTGATATATCAATTTTCATTCGTTTTAAATAAAATTCGTAAATTAAGCATTCTGCGTTAAGTCACAGGATGCAAAAAGACATTAAAATTCTAAAGTTTGTGCGAAATGTTATGCATGATTAAATAGAATGAGCAACTGGGTTCAGAATAGCCGCAGAAATGGCCAACGATACTTTATACATGTAGCAAAGTTTCTGCGACAAGATGAAGAACTGATAGGTAGCTATTATTCTATTGATACCATATGTGCGGATTTAGAAAAAAAAATATTATACACATGTATCTATGATAAAAAGGGGGATTAAGAGTGTAGATGATTTCATTTAATATAACATGTAAAAATCTTCTTTCGAAAAATCGGGGCAACAAAAAAATGGGGGAGGGGTTGAATCGAGAATCTTCAGTCTTTTAAAAATTCCCTATTTTCGCGTGCTTATATACAAAATGCCTGTATCTGTAATTCTGTCATTTATGTCTTTTGGTAATAATTATAAATATATAATTATTTCAAAAGAATTTCTTTAACTGACAATCGATGGAAATTTTGAAAAAAAAAAGAATTAAGAATGCCATAATATCATAATCCTTTGATTCAAATATTCTAATTTCAGACTTGTATGATCAGTTGTAAAATATTGTTTAACAGCGTTTCCATGACATTAATTTGATTCTTAAACATGAAAATTGAGATCAAAGATATCATTCAGAAAGGATTATAATGCTTTAGACTCGTGAAATGATACGATCTTGAATTATCAATTTGTTCCGATAAATTACCCAGAACTCTGCATTAACCATACTATAACGAGGTAAGAAATGAATTAGCATTTTCTATCGATTAGTCATGATAATATTCATGTTTATGAAAAAGACCATTAAATTTTATGAGATAATATACTCTTTAAATTGATCACTTAATACATCTAGGTGAAACTGGGAACGTAAGTAATTTTATTCAATAAGGGATCCCTGGGGAAAATACATATAGCCAAGTTCAGTATGGATTATGACATGCAGGATTAGAAATTGGAAAGACATTGAAAGTTATATTGCAATGCTCTAAATGACATTTTAACGGATGTCATTCAATAAAAACAAGGAATAAACCTATCAAGACCATTTATATATAAACCTTGATCTAAATGGAGAATTTCAATGTCGGGTAATTAGGCGCTATATTCCACCCACATCCCTTTAATTGAATCGTCGTACCCTTAAGTGAACAAATTTATGAAGCATACATGTACATTTACATTTTATAATTGTACATGGGATTAATTTTTACTTTGTATTGAAAACAAAATATCAGTTTTCGTATTAACCTGTGTCGAAGACCTGATGGCACATATTGCTTTTGTCCTGGCTGTCATTTTTGTCTTTGAACCGAAAGGTGAACTCTTGAACTAAATGTACTTTCCTTAACTTCTGGGAGTGTTAGAAATGATAATCATTTTGACAAAAATACCTCTGTTTTTTCTAGTAGCGATTTTGCCATATAACTGAAATTTTCTATTTATTAGAAAAAAGTTTTATTTTAAATTTTTAAAGCTGAATGAAGCTGTCATATATACACATATATTTCACTGAATTTTTATATCAAACCTTGACCTTGACATTTATTGCCAAACACAAAAATGAATATAACCTCCAAAAGATGAGCATAGTGTTTCATAACCCTATTTTCTTTTTTCAAAATGTGACAATTTCACATTTACATTTATTACACTTAGTTAAATTGCTATAGATGTAATTTAATTACTGTGTTGCTTAATAAATTTTGAAACGATTGTCTTCTTTTATTATGAATTGACTTCATATGAAAAGAGTTAAATCCTGACATCCATTAGATGTGATATTGTTGGAAATGTGACCATAAAGAATAGAAGACTGAAAAAGTCATGAAGGTGCCCGACGTAGACTTTCCGTTAAGCATACATTTGTATAAAACAAAAGTTTGACCTTATGGGTGAAAAAAAATCAAGATATGTGAAACTTCAAACATGTGACCTTAAGTTTATACCTTCAAGGAGAAATAGCATCCTCACATACTAGAATTACAATGTACGTGATTGTATAAAACATGAATGCTCAATATTTACGAGTAATCTAGTTAATGTATTACTAAGTTATGACCAATATACTATGCCTTTGACCTTGAAAAGGTTTGATCTAAAACCTTTGGAGCATCGGTCTTACAGAAGGGTTAACCCATGCATGGAACAACAAAACTATCTAAAAATCAATAATTATCACGTGATAACCAAAAGTTCTGATCCACATATATCTAAGGTATTACCTTGACCTTTTGACCATCTAGGTATCACCTTTACATCATAGTGAAAAGAAAACTCTACCTTTGATAAAAAAAGATAGCACTGTTCAAGAACAGATATGTCGCATGTTTGACCCAAGTGCATGACCTTTGATCTTGACTTATATTGGGTGCCAAGTCTCATCATGCTTTACCATCCCTGCAAATGTGAATGATGCATATTACATTGTAAGTATTTTATAGCCAAATATGTTAAAGTGAAACTACAAGACAGACCGACAGACAGAAGCCAGACAAAGTGATCCCTATATCTCTATAGTTGGGCCAGCAGCGAAGCAAAGAAGAGATAACAATCATACAAATAGATCAGAGATGAACAGCCTATAGAGATTTCGAGGACAAGTAAGAGTATAATTTTATGTCTCTCTTGTGTTGCAGGCGACATAAAAAAATTAAGCTCAACCAAAGTGCTGATCCATATACTTTAAGAATGGAATTGATCTTCTAACCTTGATTATAGGTATTGCCATCATATTACAGAGAACTCGTGCACGAAATAAAACATAGGTAATCACAGAGTACGTAGCTCACCTAGTGGCATCAAAATTCAATTCAAACATATTTCTAAGTACATGTTTATTGGCTTTCAAAGGCAAAATCATTCAAGTGTAAAAAGTAGGTCACGGTAGTTTTATGAAAGTTTGATCAAAGATACATCCAATGTGCAAGTTTGGTACATGCAGCACTTAAACTTTGCTCAATATTGGCTTTTAAAGGCAAAATCATTCAAGTGGAAAAAGTAGGTCAAGTTGATCAAAGATACATCCAATGTGCAAGTTTGGTACATGTAGCACTTATACTTTGCTCAATATTGGCTTTTAAAGGCAAAATCATTCAAGTGGAAAACGTAGGTCATGGTCATTTTATGAAAGTTTGATCAAAGATACATCCAATGTGCAAGTTTGGTACATGTAGCACTTATACTTTGCTCAATATTGGATCTTAAAGGCAAAATCATTGAAGTGGAAAAGGTAGGTCAAGGTCATTTTATGAAAGTCTGATCAAAGATACATCCAATATGCAAGTTTGGTACATGTAGCACTTATACTTTGATCAATATTGGCTTTTAAATGCAAAATCACTAAAGCGGAAAAAAAATTAGGTCAAGTTCATTTTATGAAAGTTTGATCAAAGATACATCCAATGTGCAAGTTTGGTACATGTAGCACTTATACTTTGCTCAATATTGGATCTTAAAGGCAAAATCATTGAAGTGGAAAAGGTAGGTCAAGGTCATTTTATGAAAGTCTGATCAAAGATACAATATGCAAGTCTGATACATGTAGCACTTATACTTTGCTCAATATTGGCTTTTAAAGGCAAAATCTCTCAAGCAGAAAAAGTAGGTCAAGGTCATTTTATGAAAGTTTGATCAAAGATACATCCAATATGCAAGTTTGGTACATGTTGCACTTATACTTTGCTCAATATTGGCTTTTAAAAGCAAAATCACTCAAGTGGAAAATGTAGGTCAGATGCTGCATCCGATGCATGGGTCCATCTCAGCATCCCAAGATGAATCACTAGTGCAGGTTTGGTTACTGTAGCATCAGTACTTTGTCAGATACTGAGCTACCCCAAAAACTTTAACCAGACATTGACAAAGTCATTCAACTAGAAAATGTAGGTCAGATGCAGCATCCAATGCATGGGTTCACCTCAGCATCCAAAGATGAATCACTTGTGCAAGTTTGGTTACTGTAGCATCAGTACTTTGTCAGATACTGAGCTACCCCAAACTTCTTAACCAAGCCACTCTGAGCTACCCCAAACTTCTTAACCAAGTCACTCAAGCGGAAAATGTAGGTCAGATGCAGCATCCAATGCATGGGTTCACTTTAGCATCCAAAGATGAATCACTTGTGCAAGTTTGGTAACTGTAGCATCAGTACTTTGCCAAATACTGAGCTACCCCAAACTTCCTAACAGGACGTGGACGGGGGCGCTGACACGGACGAGCAGGGGTATAGCATAAGCTCACTCAACTTCGTCGAGGTGAGCTAAAAAGCTCTACTTTCAAATTATGCAAGGTGTAGTCTTGATTCACCGGTTTCAGCAGTGCACACATGTATCAATGCAAGATGGTTTCTTCCCGAAAGGACCCATACCACATAAACTGAAGAGTCTAATAAGACTTGGTGAATGTGAAAAATCCCTTAGCAAAATCCCTCTGCATAACACACATATTTAATGAAAATACAATAGACAACATACAGAATCTAAATGGAACATAAAGTAGCAAGATATGTAAAACACAAATACCAGCTTTATATTTGAATTAGGCATGTCACAAATATCAAAACATACTAGAGAGACTTGGGATAGCCTTGATAACAAATGGTGTGGTTATCCAGATGACCTGTAGAAACACTCCAACTGTCCCAAGGTCACAAAATTTCATAATGACAACACAATATGTGTTTTGTGCTCACCTAGATGCAGATGTTGACTTCAAGGACATGATTTTTTCAGCATCCGAATTTTTTGGTAAAATAAACTCAACCATCAGTTTTTCCAACGCAGCAGTCATTAAATGTATTTAAAGGAATTATAACACTGAATTACCATACAAAACTATAAACATAGAGCATACAAAACCAAGGATAAATGGGAAATCAAGCAAGCAAATATGATAACTTCTACAGTGTGAACAGTGATGAACTCTCAAAAAGGAAGCACAAGCACAGCGTATGAAGAGTGAACTTTTTCCTGCCAGCATGACCACTTGCATCACACTAATTTGGTAGTCAGAAATAGTAACTTAAGAAACATTTATTTAAGTATTTGATGTAAACTTGGCATAAGTAAATTAACAAGTATTCTCTCACTTTAAAAAAATTTAACAATCGGCCAACGCACAAACAAACTTCACAAGCCCTGCAAAGTACTGTATCCTGCCTCCACCTACACATGCTACATGTACATGTATATACTTCTTCACAGACTCCACTTGGTATGAAAAAGCTGTTAAACAATTTATTTAATGAAAATTAATGGCATTGTGCCTTGCTATGCAAAATATTACAAGATCAGGGACTAAATTTTTATGTGATGTATTAGCTTAAACAGATTGCAATTGCATAGAAATGGGAAAAGAGTCACTAAAATGAAATGTCACAATTCCTAAAAACTTTCTGCAAAATTCTTGCAGTAAAGTAGTAATGCTGATTGCAGAGATACTTTTACATATGAAGTCTCAAACAGAAACGGAAAACATCGCTGTGTGCAGAGTGATGGACAGGCTATAGGAGAGTTTTCTGTCTCACGCTCCAAAGACGTCACAATGACATAAACAAAACCACAAAATTTATTTTTGCATAACGAATTCATTTCAAAAGCAGAATTATTAAGTATTACATTTCATTCTCTTCTTTTGATGTAAATATGTCTTTTTGTCTTTGCGTCTTTTGATCAATGTCTTTTTATCATACTGTTTGTGCTGTTTATGATGGCTGAATTTCTTCTTGCTTGGATGTTGACTGGAGTCGAGATTGCTCTGTCTGAAAAATAAACAATGCCATGATGACTATAGCATGATTAAGAAAGAGAAAAAAAGCTTCATTGAAGATTAAATACTGAATACTAAAGCTGAATTTCAAACTGCCTTTTCTGTTTGTTTATTTATTTTTTTTTTAAATATACATAGTCATTTCCAGATTAGGACGATACCTGATGAATATGCATTATGACTGAATGTAATTCCAATAAAAATATACCCCCACCATTATATGGCCAGGGTATAAAAATTACTGAAAAAGCCTGTAGCATGTTTTCCTCAAATTTTCAACTGGTTCCTAAAGAATTGGATGACCTCACAATTAGTTTACAGAAATGTATGTCAGATACGATCCCAAATGGTAAGAGTAGCTCTGTATATAAAAAAGACTGATTTTTTTTACACAAAAATTCATGAACATATATATAACAGACATAAACCATCTGCTCTTTAACTCCAATTCTGTCTGTTTTGAATATCTATTCTGTCATTCTAGGGTTTTCTATACAATAATTTCGCTGGAATGTGAATCAATTTTATTGGCAAGTGAAACTTGCATCAAAAGATAATTGTTCTGCCTGTGTACATTTTCCAAGGAGTGTGTACATGTTTTTGAATTTGTGCAAGGACCAACCAGAGTGTACAAAAAGTAAAGCCATGAACACACCCAAAAAACTTATTTATTTAGAGAACCAGTTAAGATTTTTCCAAAAAGGAAACATATTTGGGAAGGTGAAAAACAAATCTGGAAATCTTGTTTTCATGATCGCCCACTTTTTTAGTCAACAAACAAACCATTGTTTGATTTAATTTCAGTTATCAATATTACAAATAAAACAGGTATTTAAAAAAAAATTCCACGGAATGCATGTGTCACCTGCAAAACATAGCGACACTTAGGAATCACTTTTATATAGAGTGTGACATCCAAGTGTGACAGACAGATGGACAACAGACAAAGTGATCCCTAAGTGTTGCTATGCTTCGCAGGGGACTAGGGCTGTCACGATACGCTAAGCTCGCGATACGATACGTATCGCGATATTTACTCACGATACTATTCGTATCACAATACATCATTTTCAATGTAGATATGTAAGCATTTTTGTAATTTGTCAGATATTTTAATAAAACAAGTTTAACAACAACATATTAAGATCATTAATAACTTGAATGCTTTGAGAATAATTGTATTGACTAGAAAACTGAGGAAAAAGTACAAAACTCAGCAATATATAACATTATCACGCCTCAGACAAAAATGTTGGAATCTGATTGGTCAGATCATGGTCACATGACGCCGTGAAAAAAGCCGTATCAGGCTTGTAAATCCGTATCGGGCGAGTAGTTTATTATGACGTCGTGAATTGTATGATACAGAGACCCCCACACATACAGTAAGAGGTCTTCGACGTGATAAATTCGTTACACGGTTAGTTAGTGACCTGATACGGAAAAATACATGGTGTGAAAAGAAAACCCGTATCGGGCTCGGCTTTCGCCTCGCCCGATACGGGTTTTCTTTTCACACCATGTATTTTTCCGTATCAGGTCACTAACTAACCGTGTAACTAATAATATCACAGTGATCCGGAAGGCAAACTTGCTCAATTGGACTAGGACCCCATCTACTTGGACTTCAATGGGCCATTCACAAAATCAATGGGTCATCTTTCTTCACGAAAGGGCCATTCCAAAAATGATCAATTTTTGAAAAGCTTTGCTTACAACGTTTGTATAATACATAAGATGTTTGCACATTTTTAGTCGTGAAATTCCCAATTTTACCATTTCCAATGAATAATTTACAGACATATCACAGAAACTTTCATCCACCTATATCCTGTATTTTTAGTGTCCACGTATGGGCAGCTTCATGTTCAGCTTTGTGAAGAAGGGAAAGAGGGTTGACTGCAATTGACATTCCTGTACAAATTTTACTACTTCAATTTGAACCCATTGATTGACCACTTAAAAGGACATAATAATTTTACAGACGAACGCATACACAAGTACCTTTACGTCGATAAGATACATAAGTGGACGTTGGAGATTTAAATCTCAGGCACAGAACGAGAATAAAAAAGAATGTCGGAGAAAAATCAATAATGTAACTGTATCATAATTCGGGTGAACGGAGCAGACGTGACTGGCCATGTACAGTAATCTGTGATCCACACCTACGTGTACATTAGATAGATTTGGAAACCAAACATGGACATCGGAAAATAATGCGCACCATGGCGAAGCGAGTTGCCGATTTTATGGGCAATTTTTTTATCAGAACCGAAACTGTGTCGCGGGGCGCGGGGCCTTCTCAATCGCTAATTTAACGATATAAAGGAGCGTTTTTTAAAGTTATCTTTGAGTGTCGCCATGTTGATTTCTTAAATATAAAACTTAATGCTGAAAACGAACCGTAAATCAACGATACAGCCTCTTCTCGTATCGTGTATCGAACCGTAGTCAAGAACCGCGGTGAATCGAGAACCATGGAGAATCGTGACAGCCCTACAGGGGACACAAAAAATTATACACTGTTTTATCTACTGGTATGGTACTAAAGAAGTATGAAGTGAACAAGTATTGACTAAACAATAGAATTCACACTTACTTTCTTTTGAGTTGTTTGAGGGACTTTTTGAGTTCATCTTTAGAGACTGCTTTATTTCCTGAGCCTAAATTATCTTCATCCTCATCTTTTTCTATGGCTGCCTGTAAAATTGATACAATTTTGCTTTTTAATTAAGAGCAAGGTTCATCACTTTAAACTTCATTTCATCATTAAACTGAGACTAAAATTGTCCAGAATTTACCTTCCTGCGAGTGAATACACAATTTTATAACTTTTTAAATCATTTTTAATGCATTTTTCATGCATATTTAATGGTAACAGTATTTTTACTATCAGGAAGATCTTTATAATGTAACATTCAAAATTTGATCTTTCAATATGTATCATTTATGTTCTCTTCAAGTTTTTAGTAACTAAGAAAAACCACTACATGTATAAATATACAGTTATAGTATACATGTACCATTGAGGGAGTTAGCACGATTCTGGTCGAGGGGAATCAGAATCGTGCTAACTCCCTCAATGGTATACTTTAACTGTTTTATCATACCGAAACAAACATTATACTGAAACAAACATATGTCTAAGGTATATCGAAACAAACATTATACTGAAACAAACATATCTCTTAGGTTCACATGGTTCCAATGGAAATTCTAATGATTTTGCCTTGCCTTCTCGACTGAATGACTGAGTAACGGAAAATATTAATTTTTGATGATAAGATAAACAGAAACATCATTTATCATACTCATACATGTTTAATTTTTGATTGTTTTATTTTATTGCGGATTGATTTATGTGCTAAGCGGATAGGAGGCGGATTACTCTGCTCACGTATTAATAGCGTCATCCGATCAACCTTCAATGGCGCTGATTGGCTGATACTGACACCCACCCAAAGAAGCTCCGCCCCATTTTTATACTAACTCCCAAGGGAGTTAGTCTTCTCAACTAACGCACCCCTTTGCAGGGAAATAGTCTTATCAGGCGATTTTCAGGGATTTAGTTAAATTTAAAGAGTCTCTTTTTATATAGGAAAAAATCAGTAGAGGTATAATAATACACCTTAATAATTTTTTTTCCATTTTACCCTTCTTTTACAAAAGAGAGGGGACATTAAATTAGGTCCTTCAGTCTTTCAGTCAGTCCAAAAAACTTTAAACTAGATGTTACTTTCCAATGGTAAGTGAGAGTACATTTATGTGAATTACTTCTAACAAGCTCTTTTTTGTGACCTTGACATAGGAGTTTGACCTACTTCTGTGACATGTAACTTTAAGTGATAGTATGTGTATCACTTTATATTGATACCAAGTTTGTGACCTTGACCTAGGAGTTTGACCTACTTTTGTGATAAACGCTAAAAAGCGAGAGACTACAACTACAATCTGTTGGTTTTCAATATACAGTTAAAGCATGCCATTGAGGGAGCTAGCATGATTCTGGTTTCCCGAGCTTTGCCTCGGGAAATAGGTCTGGTCGAGGGAAACCAGAATCGTGCTAACTCCCTCAATGGCATACTTTGACTGTTTCATTATACCGTCACTAGAATCACGTGCTGAAACTCTGCCAAATTTTGCTGAAGCTCTGCCACATTTTGAAGCTATTTCTCAAGGGAAATTGTCTTCCTAACAAAGGCACACTTTGCAGGGAAATAGTCTTACCAGGCGAACTACAGCTAGTTTTAATGAGTATCTTTTTATATAGGAAAAAAACAAGTAGAGGTATAATAAATCATCCTAAGTTCATGTACAAATTACCGGTACCTGATTCTGTCCTAACCTAAGCCCATTGTGACCTGCCAAGTCAATCTCTGATATATCCGTTATAGTGACTGTATGATCGGGCAAGTCAAGCACCGTGGGCTCTGTTACATCTTCTAGATCTATGGCAGGTAACTCCTTCCCCTTCTTCCCTTTGTAATCCTGACTTCTCTTTAATAGTTCTCTCCTCTGAAGTTATAGAGCAATAATGTCTAATTAAATCTTTTAAACTTTATTCATTTTGCAATTATCAGAGTTATTAGTGTTTTACATTGATTAAGATGTTGGGGTTCTTGGCGCAGGAGGCATCTAACCTCCCACATAAGACCTTTTGCTGAATCTTCCTGTTCACCGCGTGGGATCGAAACATATGATGTTGTGATTCCTTATGGAGGTTTCTGATTGTTTTCTCATCATTTAAGTGAAACTGCACAAAACTGATGAGACGTTGCAGTGGGGCAAAGCCTAATAAGTAAGTCAATATCGTTTATATATCTGAAAAGTCTATATTTTTTGCAAACACTACAAGAGTTCTGCTAGGTCAAGAACAGTTCTATCGTTGACAAACTATTGAATTGTTTGCAAATACTATGAACTTTTCATATACCTAGATGATATGGATTAATTTATTAGGCATTCTCCTACTGCAACGGCTCATCAGTTTTGTAAAGTTTAACTTGGAAAATGAAAAAATACCAAAAAACTGTATAAGGAATCACAACACCATACATTTCGATCCCATGCTGTGATGTTCGTTTTCCATCCTGGGACCTTAGTGGTGAGAAGCGAGAATACTGGAGTGCGCTACATTTGTCTACAAAGGATAATACGATTTATCTTTGATCTTGTCAAATGTTGAAGAATGGTTACAGTACATTGTACAAAGATAAGGGTAGAAGCTAAAAGTCTTCGTCATTGAATAAACATGTAAAAGGAGGTGGGTGTTTCAGGCAGTCAGTCAATCAAGTCTTCGGCAGCAGTATGTTGAAAATGCAAACTTTGTAAAGGATCTTAAAAATGTTTGCTTCCTCTAAAAAGTATTTGTGAAATTCTGAAAAGTGTTTGCAATATAGAAACAGAAAATGTATTGGTCCATCAGAAACAGTGATGGCCATTTTGTAGATGGATGAGGTAAAGAAGAAGTGTTCTAGGATTTTATTAAAAAACCATTTACCAACAGGTAAGTGCCCACCAAAAACCTGCTTACCCAGCAAGGAAACTCACTTACCCAAACAGAATTGTCAGAATAAAAAGGGATGTTAATTTTCTATCGCACACCATAGCCATTACCATGAAAATAAATTATTATGTCCAGAAGCACTGTCACACTAAAAATACATGATGACTGCTAAAATATGATCTTGTACATTGGGGCGACTATTTACTTCTGTTTTTGCTACATTATACATGGAGATTGTAATGGGGATTGTGCTTCAAAATTCACTTACCAACGGGTAAGTAGCATTCTGTTTTCCAGTTACCCGACCTCAATTTTCACTTACCTCGGGTAACGGGTAATGGAATTCTAGAACACTGAAAAGATCAACTTTAAATAGAAGTTGGAGTACCAGTACCTACTTAAATTATACACTACAGTTGTAAGTTAAAATGTGGTAAGTTTACAGACAACGGACAGATTGTTGGATGTTCGACAACCCCTTGGGATACAGTGCAATTGCTCACTCAGAGCTTAGAGCATACATGATGTAGGTTAAAATAAAGACATTGAAGTGCGATGTAGGTTAAAATAAAGACATTGAAGTGATTAAAATGTGAATTATGGTACCTGATTCTTTAATTCTTTCTTATCTCTTTTCATCTGCAGCTCTTTTTCCTCTTTTGCTTTTTGTTGTCTTTCTTTGCGCCTCTTTCTAAATCCGGTTAAATATTCCCTAAAATAATTGAAATTGATTGTTACATGTCAAAATAAAACCAGTACAATTTCAAGGATTGTTTATCTTTAATATAAAGTAGAGCTTCTAAATTGAGTATCAAACAAATTGTCACTGACAAATCTTCAACAGCAAAACCGATAGTGGAAATATGCAACTGATAGTCGCTGCACTTCAAGTGTTTAATTTTTCAAAGAGAATATATACATGTATTAGGCCATAATAAAAAAAAATTTTTGTTTCCCCTCGCCCCGACCAGGTCAGGAAAAATGCTGCAAAGTCAAATTTTTTGTAGCCAAAAACTGAAAAAGTCCGATATTTTTTTTCCAGAAATCGAATCACGGCTTCAATTTTTACAATATTCTTTTTTCTTTTTTTTTTTTACAATAATACGTTACAATATTCTGTCCAAATTGATTGTAAATCAACTCAATAGTGTTAATTCTTGAACTTGAACATATCTTATTTCCAAAGCAAATGATTATTCTTATTCCTACATCAATAGGAAATCTTGCCATAAGCCTCCAACTCCCCATTCCCATTACTTTGAACCATCTATGGCTCTCTCCTGTAAATATTTTGATTACATTTCCCCAAAAAATTTTTGGGAACATTAAGTCTTAGGTCATGATAGACGAGTGTTCTGTCTGCGGATGCAAGATTGTAAAGAAGCATGTACCATTAGAATTCTGCAAGTGTGGCAGGTATTGTTGGCTCCAATGATATGCCAAATCTAGTTCCTCGACTTATGAAATCCCGTTTCATGGATAGGCGTTTGAACGCTATAAAGACCCATCACATCTTCGGAAGGGTCCGTGTGAGCCAAAATTCAGACATACAGAGTATATCTCAAAAAGAGCGGAATATTATAAGTCAGGGGTCCAACATAAAAAAGTTATAACTAGCCCAAGTTACTGGTTTTTAGTATTTATAACTTAAACAAGTTATAACAGCAAATTTTGAGCCTTAATATCTCCTCTAAGCATTTTTCTTATGAGCTGAGCATTTGTAATTTAATAGATATTAAATTGGACAACCACCTGGTATATCTCACTATCAAGCGCATGCTTTTTGGGTCTGGCGCAAAGCTCTTAAAATTAGGATTCTCTGGGGAATATTTATGTCATTAAATCCTATTTACCAGTAACAGACAAGCAAACTCAAGCAAAAGAAAATTGTGTCACAAACATAGTAAAGACCTAGATGCATCTTCTGAATGTGAATATAAATAATAAATCACAATGCTTTGAATATTAAACATGTTTAAATCAAAAACACTGTTATAACTTGTTTAAGTTACTGGAGAAATTCTGAGGAAAATCTGTTCTTTTATTTATAACTTATTCAAGTCATAAACTCATGAACATAACTTGTATAAGTTATTACTGATGCAAGTTACTGTAATTTAAAACTTCAAAAAGTTATTACTCATATAAGTTGGACCCCCAGTGATTTTTTTACCTTTTTTAAAAGCCACCTGTACCTTTTCATTTGGGAAAATATGCGATATTTTGGAACAAATTGGGAAAATCTAGAAACAAAATTTCTTTGAAGCAACGCTCATATTAATGGTTCAAAACAGCAATTTCCTTTTCACAAATACCTTATCTGTATTACTACCAGGAAAGTGAAAGAGTTTGCAAAAACAAAGGTACACCCCTTTTCGCCTACTGAAGCTTTGAACTATCAGTTATAATATGGGTACTTTGATGTATCTTTTTTTTTTTTTTTTTGTTTATGGCGCTCTCCTCAGTGTGAACAATTCGATTTTTAAAACAAAAAACATTTTTCTTTCGAAATTTTTGAGAGCATTGAGTTGTAAGCATGTAGTATAGATCATAATTGACGAACGTCTCGGTCTACGGATGCAATGTGTGTCAGACGTTTTGAATTCTGCGAGCGGGATCGCGCACTCAACAGTTACTGTCGGCTCACATCTTGTGGATGTTTCAATAGACTCAGTATAACAATGAATCGGAATTGTTTACATACAGTAAATAGACCGACGTAGAAAAGTATAAGAACTTGAGTATCACTATCATGACCGGCATTCGATTGTCCGTGGCACGTGGAGCCGCGTGGTCAATAACTATACAATTTTCATATTAATTAAAAATCGTATTTACTGTACAGGCGTGAAAAGTCGAGATCTGATCGTCCTAAGGTACTTCTTTAATATACGTTGCCGTAAAATGATCCGTCACGCCGTGTTGAAATCAATCTACTCACTGTAGTTACGGAAATATTTATCGCGTACCTTGTATAGTCAAAGCTTTTTAAAGGACAACGTAATTTCCTTTAGTACATGTTCAGTTTTCATACTTAAAGAAACTGAGATACAACATTATTTTACGGAAAGTAGGCGGCGATTTTACCCTAAGTAGGAGGCGAGAAATCGCCGGTCGCCGGCTCTTTTGTGCATGTTTCGTGTCAAATTCGATTCAATCTTGAAAACAATTTTGATCTCCGTGTATTGGGAAAATACGGGCCGATTTTTGGGAAAATAAAGCTAATTTTTACGAGGGGAAGCCACCGATATTCGGCGGTAAATCCGGCCAAAAAAAATCACTGACCCCTGACTGATCATCTAAAAGCATAAAATCGATTGAATCAAATTTAACTACCACCTGATCCTACGTACTTGTTAACATCAATCTACGTTTCTCTAGCCGTTGTCGGCGGTCCGTGCTCACCTCTTACCGGTACATTGACATTGTGAAAATCATCAGGGTATGAACTTAACGCTCGCCCACTCACCCAAGACGAGTATTTTTTCCTGTGGTTGATCAAAAATTACTTTTCACTCACCCACGTGGCGAATGAATTACACCAGCTTATCGCCTTCAACGTAAGCATCAATAACGCCGTAAACATATGCTGTCGGTATTATAAATGAAATATTTAAATGGTCAAAATACATGATTGTGTTTGCTGATCGCCTGTTTACAACTTCATTCTGTATTTCATGGTCTATAAATCTACAGATCCATAGCACTATGTTTGCCGTTGCCGTCACTTTCGTCTAATTCACCATTGTGTTTTTATATAACGTGTACGGCATAGCAGCGATAGCAGTTTTGCTGTTGGTGCTGCAACAGGGTCTTGTTGGAGATCCCCTCCCATCTTCTATGGTATCCTGAATTTTTTCGCCGATTTCACTTCAATTTTATCCATCTTGTTTACTTTTCCCTGCTAGATCTCATGCGGCAATTTGATTGGCTGCCTTGATCTGAGTAACCTAGTACAGATAGTCTGGCGCATGCCTGACCCACTTTCTGCTATTACTCAGATTGAGGCAGCCAACCAAAAAAAAAAAAATTTCGGCAAGTCGTCCTTTTTTGACAAATTCCAGTACATTCAACCAAAAAATAACTCGTCCAGTCCTCCTGCCCCTAAAAAAATCCCCTCTAGGCCTAGTTTCACCTCTTTTTTCTCTTCAATTTTTCCTCTGATCATTCTAAAAATAGCCTATATTTAGAATGGGGAAAAAACCCATGGATCATGGATGTAATGCGCGATTTCAATATTGTCGATTGCCTCTCAGTATGACAAAATATCGTCTATCGGAGGAAAAATCGAAGAGAAGAAGAGGTGAAACCAGGGCTAAAGGGGATTTTATCAGGGGCGAGTTATTTTTAGGTTGAATGTACTGGAATTTGTCAAAAAAGGACGACTTGCCGAAATTTTTTCGCACCGAAATTCTCAAGTTTTGCCTATGCATAGCAGTCAGACCAAAGACGAAAAAACAGATAACACTGTCGTAGGTCTGCAAATCAGACTAGTCATTTGAGCACACTTTTGGTCTCCTTTGGCAACTCTGGTACAAATTTACCCCTTTTGCTAAAGGTATTTGCCTAAATTTGCCATTCAGACCACTGTCACATCCCGATTATTTATGATCTACTGTCTGCGCGGCTCACTTCGGAAACTGGATAAATGCGATTTTTACTATTTCATCATGCAAACCTTTAAATAAAATTGAAACCATTCAGTAGATCTCGCTTTTATCATAAATCATAAATTTTGGTAGAAGTTAAATGAGAATTAGTGCACGCAATCAAAATTAATAGACAAAATAAATTTTAGATAGGCGATTTCCAATGATAACTTTTCCTGTGACGCTCTCCATAGGCTCAATGTTAAACTCGGCCATGTCAGGCTGAAATTTAACATTGAAACGTCCCATCTAAAATTTATATTGTCTGTATAATTTGATTGCATAAACCCTCGACCATGTAACATATACCAAAATTTATGACTAAGCGAGATCTATTCAGTGATATATATCTTATCTTAATTTTTGCATGACAAAGTTATCAAAATCGCGTTTATCCACTTTCCGAAGTGAGCCGTGCGGACAGTAGTGAGTAGACGACTTGCAGAGATGCATTGTGCAGAGTTCTTGAAATCTTCCAATGATTTGTCGGACATGTGAGAAATTTCATCGGTCCAAATAGAACATGATTTTTTATCGAACAAAACAATTTTCTATGGGCAAAACCGATACATTTCATGGACTCTGGATGTGACTGTTCATGTAGTCAGCTGGTCAGAGGAAATTCTAAAGAACAAAAGCACAAAGAGTAAAAAAAGAATTAAAAGACTAAATCTTCTTCTCCGTACATTCGAGCTTGTTCATCAAACACCAAAAATTTCTTTGTTTGTCTGTTCTTTTTTGATTTTCGTTTCTTCGTTTCGCTCATCGTGAACCAGGGCGTTGATAAAATGGTACCTCAAAACGGTCAAAATTTTCCGGATTAAATCGCAGCAACGCGGAGTAAAAAACCTCAAGTTTTGAAAAATGAAATTATAGGCATCATTTTGGATCGATGTGATTACAGCTTCCCCTTCCCTAAAAACTCTCAAAATTACTTGTGCAAAATGACACCGCCGTGAGATCATAATGTGACAGAGAGGTGCAGAATTTAGCTGTTTATTATTATAATATGAACTATGGCAAAGCCATGAAGGGGACGCGTAGCACTGATAGAAAAGTTAAAAGAAAGGAGGGGATCTCAAACAACACAACAGTAGGTTGCAGCACCCATAGCAAAACCCCAAAACACCCAATGCAAAAAAAAAAAAAAAAAAAAAAAAAAACAAAAAAAAACACACACACACAGAACAGACACCCACAGAAAGAGATGCAAACGGGACACCAACTCACACCATAGAAACATTAAACATAGAAGACCACACATAAACCAACGAGACCAATGGGCAACTGGTGCAGACTTAGGACGCCGGCCATCTGCCGTGCTGCGTACGTAGCATACGATGTGGTTATCCTGGAGTACGTGTCTGCACTACCCTCCCTCTATTACGATTTCCCAGAGGTCTCGAAGAACGCACAATTATGGTGTAAAATGCCGCGTCATGCAGGCTTTCTACTGTTCCTACTTTTTCCTACTATTTCCTACTTATTTATTTTGATCCTATTTTTTCCTACTTTTTCATCAAAACCTCCTACTATTCCTACTTTTTCATCTCAAAAGTAAAAGATTACTTGCTTCACTTGTCATCGACATCTGATTCAAAGTTTTGGTTGCACTCCATAGTATTGGTCATTGAAAATTGAGCGTTTTGAATGAAAGGCATGCAATAGTTGACGTTATATTAATAATTTTATATTGCTCATACAATATAAAGCTACATATCAATAAAAAGTACTCTTATTACTGATTACTTCTATTATTCTTGATTTCATCTGAACAAATCCTGTCAGTCAGACATGCTGCTCAAAGTTATAGCAGTACATTAGAAGATGACATGGAAATGGGGCATGACCCCTCAAAGTGACTCAAATTTGACATCCTTCTCAAATGATTTTCTTAATAAACTGTATGTCTATTTGTTGTGTATTTCTTATTCTATAATATGTGCAATTTATTTGAATTTTCACCTGATGCAATTCGAGAAATATGACGTCAAAGTTTTCTTACCTAAATACAGCATTCATTTCTTTGCCCAAGGCTAGTCACATGACCTCTTACTTTCACATCCGGTCATACTATACATATGAGGTATACAATGGAAATAATGTGCTTTTCTCAAGACAACAAGCTAGTTCTTTCTTCCAAATATAAAAAATCATAGTTATTTCAATAATAAAGCTCACATAATGAAGCTGGACCCCATCTGTCCCCTATTTAAAAAATCATCCCTTGCCAAATTCCAAATGCGACACTGCGGATACTATGTAGTGTAACCTTTTAAAAAATTTCGGGCTCGCTTCGCTCGCCCATTCTGTATATTTTACATGAAAAAGTCAATCTGTCCTTATTTCTCTCTGTGATTTCCTCAAAAATGAACATTTACAAGTCTACAAACATTGCTTACTGTGATTTGTGTGTCATACTTACTGAAAATTGTCGCTAAAAGTGATGGAAAATTTCCTACTTTTCCCCTATTAATTCCTTCTTTTTCCTATTTTTCTCCTACTTTTTTTTATTAACTACTCCTACTTTTTTCCTACTTTTTCATCAAGGTAGAGTAGAAAGCCTGGTCATGCGTAATACAGTCCGTGCTCTGCCGGCTATAGCGAGCTCATATATGTTATCACCCGAGGAGTCCGACTGACCTTTAGAAAGGACATGTGGTCAGGGCCCTGTCTTCTCTAAAGAGGTTAAAGTTCTGTTATCCTCCTAGTTGTGACAATCACAGTGATTTCTACCTCAGCAGCATAATGACATTTAGCTCGTAGTGCTACATGTAGCCTCTTGCATATTTTTCTCACCATTGAAACTATTTATCAGTAAAATTCGCACACAATGGCAGATTCAAGGGGTGCGGAGGGGGCGTCCCCCTCCCAGGCACTGACCCCAAAATTTCCAAAAAACAGGTATATTTTGGCCCATTTTCAGTAAAAATCGGCGAAATTTGCCCCTTGACCCCCGGCAAAGGGGGCGCTGGATCCACGACTGACACAGGTGATTTAGCCAGAGCGAAATATTATAGTTTCTACCACATTGACAAAACAGCATGATGACATGAAGCTCTTACTAGCCTCCTGAAAAGCCATATTGTCTCTTTTCTATTGACTTATTCTATTGATTGTTATATTATTCATGTCATAACCTCATGTATTGAGAAAGTGAATGAATGAATGAATGAATGAATGAATGAATGAATGAATGAATGAAAAGCTTGAGGACTGCTACACATGTACATCAAGCTCTGACCTTGAAAACCAAAACGTGCTGTCCTATCAATTCATGGACAACACAAAGTTTCATGAAAATCTTATGTTACGGTACATGTATCTGTTGCTTTTCCATGAGTGTCTGTCTGCAAGATCTGTTGGTATTCCAAGCTCAGTATGGTCATTGCATTAAATTATTGTGGGGAAACATTATTACATGTAGCAGCCTGAGAGGGAAGGTGGGGGTGTTCTAGGTAAATAAAATGACTGGCTTGAGATTTCTTATCAAATCATAGCAAGACACCTCCCCCCCCCCCCCAAAAAAAAACAAAAACAAAAACAGATTAAAGGGCTGACGAAATACTTTGCCAAATCATGCTTAAGAATTAATTACCCCCCTCCCCCCCCCCCCCCCCTTAAAAGGGAAAATGAAATAATAGATCAAGGATGAAATAAATTACGATTAGACATGTCAATCATTCCGAAAAAATGTTTTCAATCAATATTTGAAGATAAAGAGATGTAGCTATAGATAAATAAATAATACTAGTAGACAATTAAATAAATAAAAATGATAGATAAGAAACTAACTACCCCCCCCCCCCCCCCTTTTCAAGAAAAATGATAATGATAATACATCCAGCTTGAAATAAATGACGACTTACGTGTCATTTCTCGAAAAAAAAATGTTTGCAATCAATATTTTGAGATAATTTAAGAGATGTACAACAATACAGTAGAAACCACAGGTTGCCGATGTTAATTATATATCTATCAAAAAACAAAAATCAACCCGTCGTTGTTATTTATCATACGTACAGGGAAAAAAAAGATCCAAGGAATTTAAATTGTCAATTTGATCATCGATGTACTATATCTTTGGCGATTCCCCATTGCTCCTTGTAGTTGCATGACATAAAATTATGAGTGCACGTGTACACTACATGTGAGTGACCTAAATGTCAATATGACGTAGTCAATGACGCGCCATGCCAGACGAACTTCAAGGACTGGCTGTGCACGCACCGACACTGAGTAAAGTGTGTACAGCACTTGTGGATATCCATGGGTTCCATAGTTCCATTAGTTTTTAGGATGTATACTGTGCAAATTCGGGTATTAGTGGATCAGACTTTAGGCTAAAATTTAGGTTGAATGTTTGATCTACTTTTGTCATTCATCTTCGCCAGTGGCAGTGAAATGTTATGTCGAGGTACAGTAGGTTGTGATTATCACACATTTCTAACTGTAGTTTCGACTGAAATCGATTTGTTACATGTTGCTTTCGGTTCGGCAGTATGATCTTACGATGAAATATTTCATTTCGTGTTTAAATCTCTGTTAAAAAGCGTCTTCCCTCTTTATTTTTTTTACTTGCTAATGTATGCGGTACACAAAACTTCACGCGCATTTACGTTTCAAAAAACGACGTCATAATGAACATCACAAGCTGCCAATGTTTATCTATTTAAAAAATAAATAAGAAATAAAGAATGACCTTTTGTTGCTCTTCTTTCTCTGTATGTACGATAAAAAACAACAAAGGGTTGGTTTTTATTTTTTTATAGATAAATATCGGCAGCCTGTGATTTGCATTTCCATTCGTAACCTTTCTGTCTTCTCTAACGTTCGCCGTTTCCGCATGAACCGTGCACACAAATTTTGAATCGAAGGTAATGGTAAGAAAAACGGGAAAATGCATGCTTTTTTGCTTATTCATGTACACACGTCTATCTTGATGGCGACTTCGTCGGCGCTTCGCGCCGACTACGTCCCCTATCAATCGATGTCAACTTTTTTTTCTCAATATTTGATACTCCTCGTAATAGTTCTAGCTTTGTAAACCAATTCAATCAAATCCGAAACCAGCCGCCTTCTTTCCTCCCCGAAGACATTGATTGTAATATGATTCAAGGCAAAGCCTTATGTGCGAGCGGAGGAAAAAGAAACCAAAAATTTTGTAAAACTTTGTGGTAGTCAGTTTAAGAGCTCTACAGAGCTCATGTTATTTGTTATGTATGTACAAATTTCCGACTCTAAATAAAAATTACTTTACTTTACTTTACTTTTAAACCTTAAAAACCTTGATCTCAAAATCGAAAATTTTTCAAAATCATAACCTTGGGACTCCAGGAATCCCTCACCGCCGGTCAAGCTGGACCTCCCCTTCCCAATGCCAAAAAAAAAAAAAAAAAAAAAATCTGGATCCGTCCCATGTACTTTACACGGACATATATCATTAGCGAAGGAGTCTGAAATCCCTCCCCTTTCCTCTCTAATGACCTTGAAATCAATTGAAAAAAATCAAATCTTTCTTCTTTACCAAATAATTATTTCGATCATATTTATCTTAATTGTATGATACACTGAAAAGCGTTAGAAAATCGCGGCTGTTTTGTGTTACTGTTCCTTCTTGCGCCATTACTACAATCGTGTACTCTTGCACGTGAAAATGAGCGCACTGCTACAATGACGTCACATACAGAGGAATAATGACGTCAAGTATACTGCAGAGTTACGTACCGTTGTGTCATCATTAGTGATAAAGATGGCGGATTAGTTGCTGCTGAATTTCTGACGAACAGACGAACAATTCGGCGAGTTTCACTTAGTTTTATTGCGCCATGAAATAGAAGAATTCTATCCATTGCGAATTTGTCAAGGTATGTTCTCCTGCTCTGTCGTTTAAGGGAATCGAGTCACTTTTACCCGTATCCGCGGTACTGTTACCATACTTTTTCAGCTCTAAGTATGTATATCTTTTGCTCGTGCATTTCGCAGCTAAGTTAAGGCACTCCTCATTTTTACGTTGCAATATTCGTGACATTTTTAAAAGACATTTTCAAGAATGAAAAAAGGACATCCTCCTATAAAATTTCTTTATGTATTTGGTATCAGTGTTTAACACTAAGCTTGTACTACACATTCAGCCAATAGTGATGTCATTTGCCACATCACAAGTCACGTGAAAACTATTTATAACATGCAAACAATGAATTGTATAAAACGAGCTGGCGCAACGCCATTCCTGCAATTACATTCCTATGCTTACTACCAAAATACCTTGTAGGTATTGCCATTTATGAGTTCAAGTGCGCACTTTTCTTCTTTTTTATGTTTTTGGAATAAAAGACGATTTTTATCTAAAAAATGACTAGGACAGCACTAAACTCCCGGTATTGTCATATAATTTAAATAGTCATAGATAGAATCGACAAAGTGCCTACTTAGATCATGGAGGACAACCATCTATCGGACTAGTTTAACGCGACCCCAACACATAGCATTGTAATTTCAGCCTGCGCCATGCAATTTTATACCATCACCCTACGACAATATCTTTTTCAAACGTATATGTGACTAGCAAAGGGAAGCAACTCGTAGTTTATAACAATCAAGGTCGACTTCGCCGATTTCGTTCTCATAGTTTTGTGGTCTTTAAACACAAATGTTTACCTGAGAAGATGAAATAAATACTATGTTGTTTAATTGAGGAAAATTTCATCGTATTACAATCAAAAAAGTGAAAAGATTAAATCTTTGGTAATCAGTGAAATGTATTTTACAATTTCATCATTCTGACGCACCGGTGCGGTGGCGTAGTGGTGATGACGCAGGACTGCAAATTCCACGATCGCGAGTTCAATCCTGGCAGAAGGTACATTTTATTTTTCAAAATTTTTACGAAGTTCTTGCTTTTTATCAATAGGCATTGATTCCGTATATCGTATATGCTTGTACTTATCAAAAGAGCTTTGTGCAGTACAGATAAAATATGTGATATTAGGAAAGAGAAGATTAATTCTGTAACATTTCGTTACTAACATATAAATTATAATTTTTATTTTAGCTTGTGATATTCAATTTACGTGGTCTAAGAGAGAGAGAAAAAAAAAACAAACAGGGAGACGTGAAAATTTTATATCATTTTTTTTTTCATTCCAATTACAATCTAAAAGAATACCACGAAGAAAATGCATGTCGTACAATTATTTATAGTTGACAAAGTCCAATCTGAATGTTACGCACGCCACCTTACTTAGTAACTTCCAGCATTTTAATTTTTAAGCCCTTTTTTTAAGTTGTCGTCGGTAGTATTTTCTCTCCCGTCTTTAAATTTGGCGCGGCTTATAGAGAATAATATATTATATAATATACAGAATTTATTATGATCTTATCATAATTATTTCCTTGCTTTCACTTTGTTTAGATTGAAAAGCTAAATCCTCAAGTTTAAAAAAAATAATCTATTTTAAAAAAGAATCCATAAAGCCTTCAAGCTTTTCTAAGACTTTGAGTAACATCAGCACGTGGTTGCTAGGCAAGCATTTTCATCAATTATTTGTATAGTACGTTATGCCATTCAAGTATTTTTACTATAGATAAAAGTTATAACATATTCAGCAAAAAATTCAATCATGTATAAAGATCTAACTCTATGATAAATGACAATAAAGAGTATCAAAATTTGCAAACGACAATAGACTCCGTGTTGATGACGTCAAAATCTGAGGTTGACGTCATTTCGTGCCATATTTGAAGACGTCATTTCTGAGGAGTGCCTTAACGTAGCTGCGTTTCCCATACTTACGTACACGCGTTACCATAAATGCGAGCTTCGCTCGCAAAGGCCCTTCGGGCCTTTGCAGCGAGCTCCGCTCGCTATAATGTCTTGAAATGTTCCTTCCTGGATTACATTTTTCACACTGTATCGGTGTATTTTACTATATGAATAAACGTTACGAGGGATAAACATCCAGGCGACGAAACGTCAATAATTATTTTTATTTCAAACAATTCTGTATCATGCACAGGAAGCACATCTGGACTTTAGTATGTCCCTAATGATGATACTCTTCTGCGAAGGATCCAGCAAAGCGATTGTAAGAATTACAGAACATGTATACATGTGTTGAGTGAGTATTATGTTTTTTTTATTTCATAATTACTATTTCTCCATTTTTTTGTTGTTGGGGGGGGGTGTCTTGTTTTATTTGTTTTTGCTTGTTTTCTTTGGGATGGGGGCCGGTGGGGGAGGGAGGGGAGAAGATGCCATTTTAGAAACCATATGGTATCAGTCGCCCCGTCTTTACATCATTTTGCTTTGGTGCGTCCCTGATACATAAAATGTGTGGTCCATGCTGCAAATTTGTCTGTTCTTAAATGTGAAGACGTTTAACATACATGTACTAGCACATCGAAAGTTTTAGAATGTCATAATTGTCGTGAGATTACTTTCTTTGAAAAAAATCCATGTTTTTAGAAAAATATCTTAATCTTAATACGTATTTGTATTGTGGAAACAATTACTTAATCTTAATGCGTATTGTAGAAACAATTATCTTAATCTTAATATGCGTATTGTGGAAACAATAACTTAATCTGAATGCGTATCGTGGAAACAATATCTTAATCTAAATGCGTATTGTGGAAACAATAACTTAATCTAATGCGTATTGTGGAAACAATAACTTAATCTTAATGCGTATTGTGGAAACAATAACTTAATCTTAATGCGTATTGTGGAAACAATTACTTAATCTTAATGCGTATTTTGGAAACAATATCTTTATCTCAATGCGTATTGTGGAAACAAAATCTCAATCTTAATGCGTATTGTGGAAAGAATGACTTAATCTTAAAGCGTATTCTGTAAACAATTACTTAATCTTAATGCGTATTGTGGAAACACAATCTTAATCGTAATGCGTATTGTGGAAAGAATTACTCAAGTTGTTTGTGCAGGCATGGACGGAAGCCGCCGTCAAAGGAAAGGGCTCCTCGGATGTTACATGTATATTTAGAATGTCAACAAATACTAGTATACTTTGTTCATAATTGTTCGGCCGGAAAGAATGTGAAAATGACAAAACAATCCACCCTTCTTTGTATTTTGACAAAAGATGTGAAGCAACTCTTCTGTCAGGGAGCAACCCTATAGACATAAATAGAATTAGAATTCGGTGCACCAATTATAATAATTGATGGTGATTCATCATCAGTGGAACTTCAAGCATAAAATGATTCATTAGCAACTTTCTTGAATTGAGATTGCATTATGTTAACTAGCAACATTCTATGACCCCCCCCCCCAAAAAAAATACAAACAAATAACAACAATAAAAAGGAAAACAATTAAACAAACAAATCCAATTATAAATGCAAAAAAAAAAAAAACAACCCACCCACCCATCCCCCTCAAAAAATAATAATAAGAAGACGAAAGTCTCTGTCTAATTCACAAGAGCGATTATCTTTTTTTTGCGGAGATAACGTGTCCATTACAGACTTTTATCGTTGAAATCAGCAATATGTATTACAGCTCAATTTAATTAGGGTATAAAGTTTCAGTGCATGAACTGCAACCACTCAAAGGCAAGTTTCTGCAGACACGAATAAATCTCCGAGACATTCTGAAATTCAAAATGCTTATATTGTTACATGTAATACATGTCCTTTACATGGAACCAAAATGTCAAAATTATCATGGACTCTTGTGAGGAATATGCAAGACGTTGGGCAAAGAAAGAGGATGTACAGCTCGACACCCTTTCCGAATGGATAAAATCAACAGAGGGTTATTTTTATCTAGAATTAACCGATTAAAATCAACTGTGAACACCAGATTCGTGTCTATATTTAAAGACCCTGATGTTATCAAAGAGCTTACCTACCTCCAAGAACATTATGTCATCACACCAGCGGACAAATAATTACACATTTACTTGCAAAAAGTACTATTTCGACAGTCTAGTTAAAGAGTTGGGTTTAAATTCGACACCTGGAAATCCCACTTACACCCCAACAAACCTTTCTGCCTCTGAAATAATAGATAACCACAAATCAGCTCTTGCTTCATTTGGCTTCGACACTACCAATTTAGATTTAGATTTACCATACTTATACTGCATACCTAAATGCATAAGAATCCGTACAAACAACGTTTCATCGCTGGTTCCTCAAAATGTTCTACCAAATCTGTATCGATCTTACTCACCAAAGTTTTATCTGAAATCAAATCTGGGCTTCAAAAATATTGTTCGACAGTATATTCTCGCAGTGGTATCAACCAGATGTGGATTTTAAAGAATTCGAAGGAACTTTTAGAACATCTGAAATCCACTCATTTTAGTAGAGTCCATTCGATCAAAGCCTTTGATTTTTCGACACTTTACACTACAATTCCACATTCTAAATTGAAAGAAAGACTCGCAAAAATGATAAGTAATGCGTTTACAAGTAAGTACGGTAATCGCAAATACAAATTTATTGTTGTAAACTATGACAAAACCTACTTTGTAAAAGAAAAGTCCGATTCTGAAAATAAGTACAATGAAACAGACATTATTCAGATGTTAAACTTTCTGATCGACAACATTTTTGTGGTGTTTGGAGGAAAGGTCTTCCAGCAAATTGTCGGAATTCCAATGGGGACCAATTGTGCCCCACTCCTTGCCGACATTTTCCTTTACTCGTACGAAGCTGAATTCATTCAATCTTTGGTCTCTGAAGGGAAAAGATACTTAGCTTCTGACTTCAACTTCACTTACAGATACATAGACGATGTGTTGTCCATCAATAATCCAAAATTCGCGGATTACCTGAGCAGTATCTATCCTTCGGAGCTTGAAGTCAAAGAAACTACAGAGACAAATAATTCAGCATCCTATTTGGACATAATGTTGTCCTACGACACTGATGGTCACATGAACACCTCACTCTATGACAAACGTGACGACTTCAATTTCAGCATTACAAACTTTCCTTTTCTGAGTAGCAACATCCCTTCATCGCCTGCTTATGGCGTGTTCATATCTCAGTTGATACACTATGCCAGAGCAAGTACCAAATATACGGATTTTGTTCTGAGAGCTAGGCGTCTTTCAGATAAGCTTCTCAGTCAGGGATATGTTTGTGACCGACTAACATCGTCACTGAGGAAGTTCTACGGTCGATATGGGGAACTCGTCATACACTATGATGTCCCACTTTCCAGAATGGTGGATGATATTAATTAGGAATGATGTATTGGTATTAATGACTTTTATTAAATATGTATGATATTTTAAAACCACAGAGAAGAGAATACTGCAAATTGGTTTTCACTTTAAAGCATTTCTTCCATTTAAAAATATTCATTAGATATGAAATCTTAAAAAAAAGAATTGGGGTCACTGTTTTGTGCTGTAAACAAGGTCTCTATTATAGTGAACCATCCAACCAAAGATTGTACTCTATATCTTCCAAAATGGAAGTAACCGGATGTGACAGTTCTACCGAATTGAAGCGACGGGTGTTGCATGCAAGCAGGAGATGCTCACTCTTCCTGGGCACCTGGTCTCACTCTCATATCGGGAGTTCGCTTCTTTTCATATGGTGGATGTTTTTGTTTGTTTGCTTTGGTTTCTCTTTTATCCTGATTTTGTATGCCTTCGGTTTCTGATTTTCTGGGTTATCGATTTTGTGCTGTAAACAGGGATATGGTTATTATCCATATTTGTCATCCATACAGACGGTTCACGAACATACAAATTAGGAATGATGTATTGGTATTAATGACTTTTATTAAATATGTATGATATTTTAAAACCACAGAGAAGAGAATACTGCAAATTGGTTTTCACTTTAAAGCATTTCTTCCATTTAAAAATATTCATTAGATATGAAATCTTAAAAAAAGAATTGCAGAAAGAATAACAGAGAAGAAAATTTCAGAGTCAAAAAAAGGCGCCGATATATGTTTTCCAATATTGTGTTTGTAAAATTTGCCATAGAAATAATACTGCAAGTATCGTGATGGTAGTAGAGAAACTTAACTTATTGGCTAGATAATCATACTAAGTAGCACGTTTCGTGGTGTGTCCAGGAAACTTAACACAAAGACATGGACATTTCAATCACTATAATAGTGACCCCAAGGGATTTTTGTTAAAACCTTTAATTCCCCGGGAAAACGATCATCCAACGCTCGACTTGTTCCTTTTTATTATTACACGATTTTACAACTAGTTTTCTTACCAACTTCAAATATCACGATTTCACATAATTTATTAAGCATAATAAAAATAAATAAAAATCCAACAAGCTTGAAGAAGGTAGCCTTGTTGATCAAAGGGATTTCAGTAGATTGAGATATTTCTTCCAGAGGGAAGAGATGATACAATAATAACACAAACACTCTATTACACCTAGCGGAGGATGGTTTTAAAGATCTAATCATTTTCGTTCTATTTTTTCTTTGTTTATTTTTTAAAGATTCATCCTTTGCTAAGAAAAGTTTGAAAACTTCCAGAGAACGATACGTTCATATAAGTCTTGACAGAATATACATCCCCTCTTTTCATTAGTTTTGTTTCAGCTGTAACACGACATCTAAAAAAATGTGTTCAAGGAGCAATACATTTTTTCATATAATACGATAGCACTTTATCTAGTCACAGATTACTAACGAAAACATCTTCTTAAATACTCACATTCTTCAGAAGCATGTTCATAGGTTATCATATTTCTTACACAAGTATCAAGTATATATAAAAAGATTGTCAGGATGGAAACACGTAAGCGCTAAATTGATATATTTTAAGTATCTGTTTGACAGAGGAAATCAAAAAAAAGAAGCTAAGGACTAAAAACTTTCAAGGGATGGCCTTGTAAGGAATAGAAGTCAGGCAAAACTCTCTTGTAAAGGACCAGCAATGGATTCAGGAACACAAAAGATAGTGATCGTACGTAGATATAGGACAATTTATTTTCACTTTTGTATTTTTGCTATACAACGGAAGGTAAGGATAATAAAAAAGATTCCATTGCCAGGTAGCAAGTCATAGTTTTGTCGAAATATTAGGCTAACGACGTACTCAAGTAGTAGTTAACATGTGTCCATTAAATACTTTTATCGTTGAAATAAGCAATATTTATTAACAGCAAATTATATAACATAAAAACGAAAGTTTGAAAGTACAATGTATATTACAGCTCAAGTTTCAGTGTATGAACTGCAACCACTCAAAGACAAGTAATCTGCAGACACGAATAAATCTCCGAGACATTCTCAAAATCCTTTTATAGTGTTAATATCCATATAATAGACGGGTGAACTTACAAATTTAAAATGAGGTTATGGTATTTATGACTTTTTATTAAATATGTATGATATTTTAAAACCGCAGAGAAAAGAATACTGCTTGGTTTCACTTGAAAGCAATTCTTCCATTTAAAAATATTCCTTAAATATGAAATCTTAATCAAACTTCGCACAAAGAATAACAGAGAAGAAAATTTCAGAATTAAAAACAAGGCGCTGATATATGTTTTCCAATATTGTGTTTGTAAAATTTGCCATGGAAATAATACTGCAAGTATCGTGATGGTAGTAGACTACGTATTGGCTACATAATCATACTAAGTAGCACGTTTCGTGATGTGTCCAGGAAACTTAACACAAAGCCATGGGCAATTCAATCGCTATAGTGACCTCAAGGGATTTTTGTTAAAACCTTTAATTCCCTGAGAAAACGGACTTGTTCCTTTTTATAATTACACGATTAATTTTAAAACTAGTTTTCTTACCAACTTCAAATATCACAATTTTACATAATTTATTAAGCATAAAAAAACCCAACAAGCTTGAAGAAGGTATAGCCTTGTTGATCAAAGGGATTTCTTTAGATTGAAATGTTTCTTCCAGAGGGAAGGGATGATACAAATAATAACATAAACGCTCGATTACACCTAGCAGAGGATGGTTTTTAAAGAACTAAATCATTTTCGTTCTATTTTTTCTTTGTTTATTTTTCAAAGATTTATCCTTTGCTAAGAAAAGTTTGAAAATTACTAGTATTGTTCTTCCAGAGAACGATAGTTCATATAATATAAGTCTTGACAGAATATACATCCCCTCTTTTCATTAGTTTCGTTTCAGCTGTAACACGACGTCTAAAAAATGTGTTCAAGGAGCAATACATTTTTTTCATATAATACGATAGTACTTTTTCTCGCACCTGAGACAAGGAAATACTCATGAAAAGCATATTTGAGATTTTTCTGTCTCACACTCCACGTGACTTATTTGCATTATTACGTAAACTGCATATCCTTGCGCGAAACCGGAAGTAGTTACGTCATCGTCTGCATAAATTAAGAAAACAATAACAAAACAACAAAAACAATATGGATTTCAATATTGGGGATGTTGTGAACGTGAGAGACGAGAGAGGTAAAATCATAGACATTTTCAGACCTCTAGGAACTTATCAAATGTATAAAGTTCAAACTTACAACGGAGAAATTCATAAAAGAAAGGAGGGGATCTCCAACAACACCTGTGGCCCGTCATCAACTTATCAAATGTATAAAGTTCAAACTTAAAACGGAGAAATTCATAAAGTGGCCCGTCATCAACTTGTCAAGGCTTTGAGTGACGAAATGTTTGCCGACGATGAACTTTATAATGAAATTAATGTACCTAATGTTGATGAAATTCTTATTTCACTACTTAACACGGCTACATCAGCAGTTCAAGATGTTTTCTCCGCCGCATCTGACCAAATTCAGAATGAATATGTTACGCAAAATCAATCCCTCCCTCAACTTCACGGTCAAAACACAACGTCCGCGTCCAGATTCGTTAGCACTGATGTCAACAGTTTTATAGAAAGAAACAAAAACTTGAATACAGAAAGAAAAACATCTGGGCATATGAACCTATTGACAGAGTATCTTAACTACAAAAACGAAATCAGAGAAATTCATGAAATTCCGCCTACAGATCTTGATGTTATTTTGGCTAGTTTTTTCGTCGAAGTTCGGCAGAAAAATGGCTCCGAGTACGAACCGATTTCTTTGCGAAGTATGCTTGGAAGTTTTGAAAGAGAACTTAAGCAGAGAAATTATCCAGAGAGTCTCATCTCATCTCACAAATTCAACAGATGTCGTCTTGCGCTAAAAAGTAAGCAAAAAGACCTGAAGAAGAAAGGTATGGGCAACAAGCCCAAAACGGCTGAACGAATAACCGATTCTGATATTGAGGCCTTGTACTTATCTGGTGAATTGGGAACAAGTACCCCGAATAGTATTCTAAACACGCTTTGGTACAACAACACTTTGCTTTTCGGGATGAGGGGTGGTGCAGAGGAACACAGATCGCTGCGATGGGGTGACGTACGACTAGCCTATGATGTCGAGCTTAAAAAAGAATATTTAGAATACAACGAAAGGCAAACCAAGACACGAACCGGCGCTGATGTATCCCTCTACAGAAATAAACCTAGGATGTATGCTATGGCCGAAAACCCACAACGATGTCCGATAGAAGTTTACAAAACTTACCGCGATAAAAGGCCGGCTCAGTACTCCGCACCTGATGATCCTTTCTATGTCGCCGCCACTACCAAACATAATCCTGGACCTCACTATGCGTGGTTTTCAAGATGTCCTGTCGGTGTTAACAAATTACGATCCATGATGAAACGTATGGTGTCCAATGCTGATCTCAAATCGGATAAACGTCTTACAAATACTTCAGTTCGAAAGCACCTCTGCCAGAAATTATTAGAAAATAACGTCCCCGGCACTCAAGCCATTCAAATTACTGGACATAAGAATCCGAACTCGTTGAATAACTACCGCTCCATCAACAATGCACAGAAAGAAAACATATCTTCCCTTCTTTGTGATTCTGAAAACCGTCATGTCCGCCTTTCTATCCGATCAGTTCAAAGCCCTGAAACCGGTGTCTGTCTCCAAATGTCGAGTAACCAGCACGCCACTTCAAATCAAAACTCGGACAAATCACTATTTTCGGGAAGCGTAATCCATGGTGGTGTGTTCAACATTACTTTAAACAATTTCTTTGGTACTGAGCCTCCAAAACGTAAACGCGTGTGTGTTATCGACAGCGACAGCGACTGTGTACCGCGCTGTGTAACTTTCAAAACATGTGTCACTGTATATTACGTCATAAAGCTTGTGTCGTGTTATGGTCACATTATTTTGTGTTAAAAACAGTTACCTGTTTACGTTAGGAATTTAAATATTTTCTATTTTCATGAAGTTTATGTTTATTGTTGAAATTAAAGGAAATATTTAACTTTACCCGAATTTTTATTTATGCAAGTTGGAACTACTTCTCAGTGCGCAATGATGTGGTAGCCGTGAAAAGAGGTTGTAAACATACTAATTAATGTTGACAAATAACAGCTGATTTCAAACAAAATAGGTGCGAGAAAAATAATCTGTTACCTTTATGAGACCGATATTGGGAAATCTCAGTCTCGGGTGATATGCAGTAACTATCACAACCTCGGCTAACGCCTCGGTTGTGATTAGTTACTGCATATCACCCTCGACTGAGATTTCCCAATATCGGTCTCATAAAGGTAACAGATTCTATTAATCTAGTCACAGATTACTAACAAAACATCTTCTTAAATACTCTTATTCTTCAGAAGCATGTTCATAGGTTATCATATTTCTTACACAAGTATCAAGTATATATAAAAAGATTGTCAGGATGGAAACACGTAAGTGCTAAATTGATATATTTTAAGTATCTGTTTGACAAGGAAATAAAAAGAAAAGAAGCCACGGAGTTCTAACTTTCAAGGCATGGCCTTGTAAGGAATACAAGACAAAACTCTCTTGGTAGAGGACTAACAATGGATTTAAGAACACAAAAGATAGTGATCTTCCGTAGATCTAGAATAATTTTTTTTTCACCTTTGTATTGTTGCTATACAACGGAAGGTAAGGATAATAAAAAAAAGTTTACATTTGCAGGTAGAAATTAAGTCACAATTTTGTCGAAATATTAGTCGTTAACATATGGATCTTCTGTTAGGACATGGACGGAATGAAGAAAAAGGTAGCCGTCATAGGAGAGGGCTCATCGGATGTTATTGACAATGTATGTATACTACTTTAAGTGATCGACAAAATACATTATTGTTCTTTATGGTCTACTTTATGAAATTGTAAAAACAAACCACCCAGTTTTACTGTACATTAATTTTTTACATCATCAAATAAAACAAACTCTTTTTTCAAATTTTCGACCGCGTGGTCTTTATCAAGAAAATTTTACAGACACAATATAAAGTCTATGTAACGTCCATCTTTGCGCTTGTAATGTTTGTTTAAGCGCTTAAACAAACATTACAAGCGCAAAGATGGACGTTACATAGACTTTATATTGTGTCTGTAAAATTTTCTTGATAAAGACCACGCGGTCGAAAATTTGAAAAAAGAGTTTGTTTTATTTGATGATGTTACACCACTTCCCTAAGGAAGATTACTTTGGACATTAATTTTTTAGTCTCCTTTGTCACATACTAGTATATTCATTGACAAAAGAAGTGCCCAAAGAGCAGCCCTCTGGACATAAAACATAAGAATAAAGGTCACCAGAATGTATGCATTGGGTAATGAACACTCATCAGTTGAAATTCAAGCTAGATAAAATCATCAATGGAAGCCAAACCAAAGTAATTTAGCAGCATCTTCTTATACTGTAGAGACTCCAAATTTTGTGTAGTTAGTTTTGAACAGAAAAGAATCTTAACTAGCTATCCCGGTTCTGTTTATTTGACACGAATAAAAGAAGAAAAAGAAGAAAATAATAAACAAAAATAAATAAATTAATAAAAAAAAATAATAAAGAAGTACCGCCCCCCCAAAAAAAAATCCTCGATTGTCGAAGTCCTATGCACTGTCTAAGACGAGTGTTGTGGCAAAAATCTGTTTAGCTCATTAAATTGATGCTCTTTCTTGTGTCCAGATCTATACAGACTGTTATTGTTGGGTTTGCTATCGGCTTAAAAATACCTTAACTTTGTTGAAACAACAAATTATATAACATAAAAGCGAAAGTCCACATGGAAATTACAGTGCATGAGCTACTACCACTAAAATATTCTTCCAAATGATTTTATACGACAAATAATCTATCTGCTAGACATTCTGAAAATACTTTTAAATGTCAAATATCCATTATTGAGAGGATGAACTTATTTGGGTGTCAATGACAAATATGGATAATGACCATATCCCTGTATACAGCACAAAATCGATAATTCAGAAAATCAGAAACCGAAGGCATACAAAATCAGGATAAAACAGGAACCAAAGCAAACAAACAAAAATATCCACCACATGAAAAGAAGCGAGCTCCCGATATGGGAGTGAGACCAGGTGCCCAGGAAGAGTAAGCATCTCCTTCTTGCATGCGACATCCGCCGCTTCAATTCGGAAGAACTGTCACATTCGGTTACTTCCATTTCGGAAGACATAAAGTAAAATCTTTGGTTGGATGGTTCAAATGCTCTATGACAGAATATCATCCACCATTCTGGAGAGTGGGACATCATAGTGTATGACGAGTTCCCCATATCGACCATAGAACTTCCTCAGTGACGATGTTAGTCGGTCACAAAAATATCCCTGACTGAGAAGCTTATCTGAAAGACGCCTAGCTCTCAGAACAAAATCCGTATATTTGGTACTTGCTCTGGAATAGCGTATCAACTGAGATATGAACACGCCATAAGCAGGCGATGAAGGGATGTTGCTACTCAGAAAAGGAAAGTTTGTAATGCTGAAATTGAAGTCGTGATGTTTGTCATAGAGTGAGGTGTTCATCAGTGTCGTAGGACAACATTATGTACAAATAGGATGCTGAATTATTTGCCTCTGTAGTTTCTTTGACTTCAAGCTCCGAAGGATAGATACTACTCAGGTAATCCGCGAAATTTGGATTATTGATGGACAACACATCGTCTATGTATCTGTAAGTGAAGTTGAAGTCAGAATGCAAATTACCAGTTACCTAGGCGGTTTTTCAAGCCTTTAATGCCCTTAGCTAACGATCATCCATCGTCCGATTTATTCCATCTTATAACACGATTCGACTCTTTTTCTCGCCACCCTTCTGTCGCACCATCAATTGTCACGAACAATTGTAAGTACAGTTTGAAAAAAAAGGTGGTAGCCTGATGCTATCTATATGTTTTAAAGATATTTCCTTCGCAAGACAATTTTGAAAATAGTAATTCTTCAGGAGAACGGTAATTCATATTAGTCGCAACTGGGTGCACCGCCACTTTTCATTAGCTTCGCTCTCTAAATTGATATATAAAATTTTGTGATCAAGGAGCGACTCGTTAATCGTATGATACGGTAGTACTTTGTTACCATGCAGATTTCTCACGGAAAAACTTCTCCTTAAACATGATAAATACTCGTATTCTGCTTTTAAGGAGCATCTTCACCAGTTATCGTATTTCTTACACTGTATCAAATCACACTTATGCATAAAGTTTGTCTGGATGGAAGTATGTAAGCGTTGGATTAATCTGATTTAAATATCTAATTGACAAAGGAAATAAAAGAAAAAAGAAACTGAGGAGTATCCAAGTGCGTAATCTTGCGTACTTTATCGTAAGATCATGACGTGAACTTATAGGGAAAAGAAGTCAGTCACGATTTCTTGGAAATACTCACAAGGGAATAAAGAAAGCAAAACATTTTGATCTAGCGCAGATTTAGGTTTTTTTCAATCTTGCATTTTTGTTATGGAAAGAGAAGTTAATGATGATCATAAAGGAATTTCATTGCGAGGCCCACAACAACTCGCACGAAAAACGGAAAGGAAAATATCCCAAACTCCAACTTGACGCCGTTAGATGTTTCATATTGAAAGGCAGGAACAACAGCCACGTACAGTCACAAAAGACACAATTCAAGAGAAACACACCAAGTCAACCAATGCAAAGAAGAGAAAAATGAGGATTTAAAAAGTGGACAAATGACAAATATGGATAATGACTATATCCCAATACATATAGTACAAAATCGATAATTCAGAAAATCGTAAACAAAAGGCATACAAAAAACAGAAGATAAGACTGAAAAATGAAATATATAGAATAACACACGAAATGAAGAACAGTCTGCACCAGCAGATTCTTTACAGCGCAAATTGTTTTGATTATTGGTTTTTGTTTGTATGACACGTGGATGACACTCACTTAATAAGGTTACACGCACAGATTGTACACAAGTACATCGATGATAAAAGAATCCACGCACAACAAAGAACCATCAAAGACATAATGTGAATGTATAATTTTTGTGTCGCCTGCGAAGCATAGCGACACTTAGGGATCACTTTGTCCGTTGTCCGTCTGTCCGTCTGTCCGTCCGTCCGTCTGTCTGTCTGTCTGTCTGTCTGTCACACTTTGGGTGTCACAGCCCATAACTTTTGATTGGTAAGTGATAGGGCTTTGATATTTCACATGTGTATTCCTTGTGACAAGACCTTCCTACACATACCATAATTTATGACCTAGTGACCTTGACCTACATATTTGACCTACTTTAAAAAAAAAAGAATGGATATATCTTTTGATTGGTATGTGAAAGGGCTTTGATATTTCACATGTGCAATCCTTGTGGCAAGACCTTTCTACACATACCATTATTTTTGACCTTGTGACCTTGACCTAGATGTTTGACCTACTTTTGAAAAAAGATAAGATTCGCTATATCTTTTGATTGGTAAGTGATAGGGCTTTGATATTTCACATGTGTATTCCTTGTGACAAGACCTTCCTATACATACAATAATTTTTGACCTAGTGACCTTGACCTACATATTTGACCTACTTTTCAAAAAAAAAATTAAGAATGGATATATCTTTTTATTGGTAAGTGTTAGGACTTTGATATTTCACATGTGCAATCCTTGTGGCAAGACCTTTCTACACATACCATAATTTTTGACCATGTGACCTTGACCTAGATATTTGACCTACTTTTGAAAAAAAGATAAGATTCGCTATACATGTATCTTTTGATTGGTAAGTGATAGGGCTTCGATATTTCACATGTGTATTCCTTCTGACAAGACCTTTCTACACAGACCATTAAATTTGACCTTTTGACCTTGATCTAGATATTTGACCTTCTTTTCAAGAAAAGTAATATTGGCTATATCTTTTGATTGGTAGGTGATGGGGCTTTGATATTTCACATGTATTTTCCTTGTAACAATGCCATTCTACACATACCATTATTTTTTTACTTTTTGACCTTGACCTACATATTTGACCTACTTTTCAAAAAAATTAAGAATGGATATATCTTTTGATTGGTAAGTGATAGGGCTTTGGTATTTCACATATGTATTCCTTGTGACAAGACCTTTCTACACAGACCATAAAATTTGACCTTTTGACCTTGATCTAGATATTTGACCTAGACCTACTTTTCAAGAATTTTGATCCACTTTCTAGAATAATAATCAAACCGCTTCGCAGGCGACACAAGCATTCCTTGGATTGCTATTTTTGAAGAAAATGACCATCTGAGATCAACAAAGCATTGCCGTGGCTTTTGTCAAAGGAAGAGAAAAACACATTCTTATTTCCATTTCTTGTGCAAAATGTAAGAAATGCATCATGATTGACAAGAACTCCAAAAACGAACTTACATAACGAGATGTTGAAAGGGAAAATTGGCTGGAACATGACGAATGTCTGATAAAGTTTCAAACTTTCCATCAATCATTTTTTTTTTCTCAATCTTGTATTTATCTTTGGATCAAGAGAGTGCATGATTAAAATACGAGAATAACTCCAACGTGTCAGAAATGTAATAACAAGACCCACCGTGAGGGAATATGGAGAATGTATCGCGTGGAGTCTAGTCAGGAATCAATCATTTCCGATTTGTTGTACGCAACATTTGACCGATTTATTATTAGACAAAAAGATAACTGATACAGAACTTACCGATTCTAGGATATTACTTATAAATAAAAAAAATTAATTTATCTATTTGTAAATTTTATACTCAATCGTTCAAGAGGAGGGGAGGGGGAGCTTCATCACCTTTAAACGTCACGTAAATATTACAAAAAAGGATATAAGCATTAAAAACCGAAATCGAAAACAGGACTAAAACTTTGAAAAAAAACATAACATACATCTGTAATATTTAAGAATTCTGGAAATGGTAGCAAATTTAATTGAAGAACGATCGTAACATTAAACAATGTAGCTTCAGATGAAATGCAAGAATTGCAAGCGTATTCTTGCAATCCGAGAAAAAAAAAACAAAACACATGTCAGTTCATCTTTTCGTACCAGAATATATGTAAATACTTGTATTTCAGAGCCATTGAATAAAGATACAGGATTCAGATATGTGTAATTATTTATGCTTAATGAAAAATGTTTATAACACATGAAAAATATTTATTCTATCTTCTTTGCTGTAGAAGGAAAGGTGTAGAGAAAGAGACACACATTTCATCTACTTTCACTTTGAAGATCCTTGTTAGATTTGGATTAATGAGAGATTTATATCTATTGACGATAAACGTAGGAGCTATATGTAAGATAATATTTCCATTGTCAAACTCAAACAGAAAATGACGTACGTAACTTGAATTGGTGAAATGAATTTTGGCGCCTCATGAAAAGCACTTTGGTTGGAAGCATTTCTGATGAGGGTTTTAATATCCGAAACACGTGTCTGGTGCATGAAAATTGGTTTGAAATTTTCTTCAAGAATTTTTAAAAGGTATATAGTTGAAACACTTCCGTATTATTGAATTTGACGTACGTACATACGTACGTAACTTTAATTTGTCTTAAGCACTCTCATTGACGACTAAAGCCGAGTTTGTTCAGTCCTTGCGCTTTCACAGAAATAAGCACTATACTCGTAAGGCTTTTAATTCAATCATAAGGTTTTCAATTCAATCATGTACATTGATTTACTCTCAACTAATAATACAAAATTTTCGGATTACCCTTATAAAAAAAAACTATTCGTGTAAACTACCGTAGATGTGAAAGAAACCAATGAAAGCATCAGCTCAGCTTCTGATCTAGAATTGGTGTCATCTTTTGACAAAAATGGTAACATAAATACTATACAAAAATAATATGATAAACGTGATAACTTTAGTTACAAAATAACAAATTTTCCTTTCCTTAGAACTTCATATCGCACAATTGATACATTACACTCTAGAACAACCCCCAACGACTGCATTCTGAAGAAAAGGCGACTGACCGAGAAACTATTTATGAGCGACCAGCATTGTCACTGACGAAAAAATGGATTTTCTGATAAGTTTTAGAGAAGTTATTACTTAGTTATCACCCTGTCTATGTGTCTTGTTCAAGCATCACCGATGGGACATTACTTGTTGAAATATGAATAATGATGCACTGAAATTATATATATTTGACATCGACTGAGGGTGTAGCTAGCTAATAGGGGATGCTTACTCCTCCCGGATACCTGGTCCCACCTTTAGCTTGCTAGGGGACCGTCGATGCTCAATTATGTGCTCTATTGTGAGTGATGTTGAGATTTTAGTCAGGATCTTCTTTATCTCATTTGAGTGTTTCGAGTTCTTGCTGCAACTAAGTCCTGTTGGAGATCCACTCCTCTCTTCAGTACTGATAATTTGCGTACACGTCCTGTTTTTCATTATATATCTCTAAAATGGCTTCAAGTCATGTACCCCTTAAAAAAGAATAGTAAATTAATATTTTCAAGTACATCTTACTTTCAATTTTTAATATAAAAATTGTACAGTACTTGAGCAGAAAAATTTTTAAAAAGAAATTTCTTGCGGAGTGCTAGCACATTTAGATGTTTTGCACAATTTTTTTGTGAAAATCTTACATATGTAAATTACGTTCCGACTACAAGAGAGATCGCTTATTGTTCAAAATCCTTGCTGTTTACAAGGAAATCCTTGAACACTATACAAATTGGCTTTTCCGTCATATCCCTAAGGTATTGCTCTACAAATGTTTAAGCTTGATATTCTCAGAATCAATTTAATGGTTAGAACCAGAAACAAACTCATAACCTTTACCCCGAAGAGAATCTGTTTAGCAGAAGAAGAATCGTAACATTTACTTTATACTAATTCAATCTTAAAAAGTGCAAAAAAATCTCTTAAGCTGAAATATCTAGGGATCAAGGGAATTAAGGACGACATGACGTATAATCATTACTGATGCACTAGGTGCAATGAAACACGACATCAACTTTATACATTTGAATTTTATTTACTCAACCAGTTTTCTGGGATGGACCAATGGGATAGTACATGGTCTGATATAATCTTGAGAAGTGGAACTCATTTACATCAAATGTTCTAAAATTGCATTAGCGCTTCATCATATCAGATTCAGACAAATATATGCTTTTGTTTAGATCGGTGTTACATTGTATATTTCACACAATAGATTACATCATACATGAGCTGTCATTACTGAGGGGACCTTTGATATTTAGAATATGAATTAAGGGAAAATATGTTAATTTCACGTATGAAAATATCCAAATCACAATACGTAATGCATTTAGACCGTAATTGCATTCATATGGTCGCTGGATATAAATAAAAAACAACATTCTTTGTCACAGAAAGGGACAGAATATACCCTATAAAAATATCCAGACACCAATATTGTGTAGGTTCTTTCGAGAAAAGAATTGTGTAAAGAAACAACTTATGAAGCACTGCAAACATTGTATCATTGAATATTTTAGGTATATTTGCACAGCTCTGGTATTTGCTTTTCGCCAATATCATCAACCGTTTCTTGTCGAGGGGTCCGTCGATGCTCAATTTGGTGCTCTATTGTGAGTGCTGTTGAGATTATCGTCAAGCTCTTCTTTAACTCAACTCATTTGTCTGGAAACTGTATTCAATAGAAAGAGCATGCTATGGATTCAAAGAAATGAAAGGTGAGTGGGTAAGAAATGAAAAAAAAACCCGAATCTCTTATTCGAATTAATATCCTCAGTTACTGATGTATAAAAACCCGACAACACTCGAACATACAATTTTTCGGCCAATGGCTTCATCGATTATCTAAAATTAATTGATTCAAGTTTTCATTTTTTTCTATTTAAAATTGTGCATTTTGAAATGAAGCCGTGCGCGCTTTGAAAAGACGATGCACAAAAAGCTATAGGGCACAAATAAAATAATTTTGTCTGAAAATCACTTTGGCTGGAAGCATCACTGATGAGGATTTACTATCCAAAACACGTTGGTTTGAAATATTGTTAAAAAAAGTAACGAGGTGGAATACTGTTATTTTCACGAAGAAGGTAAAGAGGTAAAATTCGAGCACATTTGAAGATTTGCGCTCTAACATGTCTCCCCGGTCATGATGGAGGCCAAAAGAGGGAATCATATGCTTAAACGATCGAAAAGCATCAATTCCCAAAATGTTAAAAGAAAATAAGGAATCCAATGAGGGAAGAACTATGGGTGGGGGAGATTCCAATCGGATAGAGAAAAATCATCAATAGTGCAGCAAATACAAGCTAGGACAATTATGGGTGATGATAATTGATTGTACATGGAGCATCCTGACCGAATCAGCTTCATTAATGTCTAATGAGACCTTGATCGATGAACGTCGTTTTCTGACTTCACTTCTAACCACTCTTGTCATTTTTGTTCTTTTACATGATCATAAAGACTTTTCCTCTTCGAACAATGCCTGAGGAAAAAGAGCGTTGCTGCTGCTATTGGTTATTGTATTACAATGCCATCTTATTGAACATTTTGCAACAACCGCTCAGAACAACTTGTAAAAAGTGGAAACTTTGAAAATGGTTATCTATCAAGCTTATACTCAGGGGTTTTTTTTTTACAGAAAGATCATGTACAAGAATCAAAATATCATTATGTAATTTGAACGACTTTAAGCAAATCGAGTAAAATATTGTATTTTATAACTTCGAACCCCCTCTGAATCAAATTCAAATTTTGCCTAAATCAGTTAATCAAATGTCTGACTTCATGGGGCATTTACCAGCTATTGCGGAGTAGTATTTCTTCGTAATTAAACTTAGCTTGTTCAAGGCAAAACAGACGTAATCATTGGAACATCTCGGATTTCAGTTTCTAAGATAACGATGATCTCGAAGAATAATGGAAACTAGCAGGTTACCTTGTTATGTAACAAAGTATGTATTTGGATTATGGGATGAGTTCTTGTTGTAATTCCAGAAAAGCTGATTGTTATGTCGTCTGGGAATCTCTGATGATCGAGCGTTTGCAAGCGTACAATCAGATTAAGGAAGAAAAAACAACAACAACTTAACATTAATAAGATTTCACACCTTAAAAAGTCTGTATAAAAACGCTTATTCTTGAATCTTGAAAAAGTTCCCTGAAGCAAATGATTGTATTGAAGAAAAGCGAAGTGCTCCCACGCAATCCCCTGAGAGTATTGTTTGTTTCATCTTGATGAAACTTCCCCAAAATGTTTTTCCTAATCATTAGTACTTAAGAATTGTCATTCCAATTGTTCCTTGATTCCTTTTACCACCCTGGTGGGTTTTTTGTAAGAGCTCTCTCAGTAAATTGATTCCTCACTAAATTGGATTTTTGTGACACAAGCTTATAAGCAAAGGGAGGGAAAACAAACAATAGATAAAGACGCCATTCCTTTTTGTTGAAGTTCACTTTTCTTCGAGACGTTCTGCAACAATTTCTTCATGATCTTGCTTCAGCAGGCTCAAGACAGACTGGTTTTTTTAATTATTAATTTACTCATTCGAATATTTCGTTAAAATGTCAATTAGGAAGCTAAGAATTGCTTTTAGTAGATCAAGAGTATGAGCTTTCATGTCTTGTGAAACGATTAGGTTTCATATCCTGTAGGAAGGTGATATGCCGATGATCAGTATAATAGCACGATTTACCTCTTAGATTATAATATAGATTAGATATAAAATTTCAGTGCACCATATGCGTATTTCAACAAGTTATGCCTCATCAGTGATGCTCGAGCATAAAAGAGAAAACTCAAATAGAATAAAATTAAGAAGAGCAAGTCTAAACTTGACCGAAAATTTCTGCCAAAGAACCTGCTCAGGACTTGAGCTTTGTCATCAGGGAGTTACCCCTTAGTTTCAGAAAAATTTCCTTAAATATTGTGACGTAGAATGTATAAATATATTTCAAGTCAAGTTCCGAAACACTGTTAAACTAGGAGAACGATATAATCGGGAATTACACGATTCACCAGCAAAGATACTAACCTAGTGGTTGCTGTCAATATTGAAGTACATGATCATCTACATGTTCTATTATTCTATAGACTATAAAAAGCGACTCTCTGATTGGCTGATAACGTCACCGACGCTCCTAGATAAATCACCGTATACCACGGTCTTAGAATAGACTAGGATTACCCACACTAACATCTAAAAGTCCATAATTGTATTTTATAAAATCGCAGTGCATTATATCCATGTTTTATATTTCTGATTAGTTGTAAGCACATAATCTGGATAACCATGGAGCGGATAGTCTTCCAAAGTGGGCCCTGGATACAGGTTTCCCTCTGTTTATGTACTGTCTCTTATACTTCAATGGTGTGACTGCTTAGTTTTTTGTGTGGCACTTTTGCTGTGATTGTTCTCGCTTTTGTTATTGTTTCTAGCTGTTTGTTGATTCGTTTGTATTTGGGTGTTTATGTTGTTGGTTTAGAGCTTCTGTGTGTGTTCCGCTGACGTCGTTGTAACGTGGTTTTGTGGGAGATCTTTATTTCCTTATCAATGTGTATTACTGGTATAGCTACAATAATTATATATGGGCAAAATCCTATCTGCAGCTCTTTTTTGGTCTCATTTGTCGCAACGAGGTGCGTCTTTGAGGTCTTTGATAATTAGATCTATACAAAACAGTAATATGAAAATCATACAAAATTAGAAGGAATGCCAAGACTATGGAAAGAAAGGGGGAAATGTGTGAAATGTGTCCGGTTATAATGTTTGTTGGTATCATGGCAACAGGAGAGTTGTGTATTTAATATAACTATGCGATTATTAAGACCTTTTTTGTGAGGTTTGTATGTTATCAGGCTAACCACACCATTCCAGTTCATTTGACGAATGAACACACTGTCAGTGTTCCATTCCGTCAGATCTTTTCATTCTGTGTTCAAAATATTTAAAGGTAGTGTTAATTAGGTCCTTATTTTCTCCTGTGGAAGTCAGTGCCTTTAGTAATTGTATGCCCTCATTATGGAACGCATGTTGGATTTTTTTTTTGTCTGTTCTAAACTACACATAGCTAATTTGTGAATCTTACAAGTGATGGACTCTTCGACATTGCCTGTTTGTTAATATTTTGCTTCCTTTTATACACATAAATTTCCTCAAAGTTAAAAAAAGGAACAAATACAAATTAAATTGATTCATGTGAACTTTGTACATTAGGGAATCATAATAAGTGGCAATCAAATTCATTCACGAATTCACTATTTAAATAGCACGATTTATAGTCTAACAATATGAAAAAAAATCGCTAATGCAATGAATTTCTCTTTTTAAAAACAAACATTCCAAACCTTTAAAGAGAAGACTACGAAATAAGTGGGCGGTTGAATTCAAAGTAAAATAACAATACATCTATAGTCTCATGGATGCTTGAGATGTGTTTTGCCAGCTTCTATTGTCATTTTAATTGCAGCTATGTTTCCTATGATGTCAGTGTCGTTCAATTGCGTCAGTAATGGAAAGCGTGCTTAATGGGTGATATGGATTACAAATTGTGTATTTGCCGATTATGCGATTCGCCTTTCACACGACATCACGGCGTTTTGTCGATTAAGTGCTTACTATTCAATGCAAATAAACATTCAATTCGAATATGGAATTTTCTAGTGGTTTTTTTTTTGTACGTTTTTTACATATTAAAATCCAGTGAGGCTTTACTGACTCTGTGATTCAAAACTTAAAAATGTTTGAACTTGAGGGAAAATATGAATGGATGTCATTTATATTAGAATTTGGAAGTCAGTATATTCTTAAGGATTTTTATATTCGGACGTTTAAATTGAATGGAAAAACCCCGAATAGTCCATTTTCCAGACAATATTTCAGACCGTTATATGCACAGACACCAGACATCACATCATTTTGCAAAATTTTGAATTGTGACGTCATATTTGATCGCACTGACTGTATGCGTTGTCATGTTTTCTATTTTGACGTCGCACATTAAAATATCGCCAAATTTTGTGATGCCTGGTGTCTGTCCGCCCAACGAATCTACTGGAAAATCAGCTATTAAAAAAGAACAACCAAAAAAAAAAAAAAACCCCAACGACATGTTTTAATCTAAAAAAAAAGTTTTTGACAAAGTTAGTTAAGAAGTTACGAAAATGTAACTTTTTTGGAAAGCATGTCACTTCCAATCTTCCAAGTCTTCCAATATGGCAAATGAAGCCAAAGGCTATTGAATTTACAATTATCTGACACATGCACATTTGATGCACCGAATTTAGATGGTTTTTGTCCAGAAGGTAGCTTCTCTGGCAACAGAGTCGAACACTTCGTTTTTCCTTCATTGAAAGGTTAGGTCTGGGGTCTATGGAGTTTCAGGCAAGAATTAAATGAACAATTCAGCCAACTTGCACTCAAGGATATAAGCCGATTCAACCCGGAATTAGTTCTACATGCAATTCAGCGATAAGGGTTAATCTCCTGTCGTTGGCTTCTCTAAAAAATAATTATTTCCTCTTATTTTGCCTCGAGTTTCACTGAAGCATAACAGATTTTTAAAATGCGCATATGGTGCTCTTACTATATTTAGATAGTAGTATTTCTGACTTCCTCTCCATTCAAATTCTTATTTTATTCCGTTAATTTCCAAAAATATAAAAAGAAGTTTAACACACTAACTCCAAGCCCGAAGACAAAGATCTGGTCATCAAGTAAGGAAATGTTCTCTTAAAGATGTTCATTTCTCCGTTTAACAGTTACATGTTCATGTAAATGTCTTATACATTAACATAAACATCAAAGAAGTACCTAACAATTATTCAGTCTCAAAGTCGAGAAGGCAAGGCCAAATCGTGAGGATAAGGCTGGAGAGGAGAGAACTTAATTTTGTTTTACCATCTAGAAAAATGTACTTTATTAAAGTATGGGCTGTGCATGGTAAAATAAGGATAGACATCGCCATTTCCTCTCCGCATACCGGCTGAATCTAGTAATACGGAAGTGTTCCAGCTCTATACCTTTTTGAAGAAAATTTCAAACCAATTTTAATGCACCAGACACGTGTTTCAGATACTGAATCCCCATCAGTGATGCTTCCTGCCAAATGGATTTTCACAAGTCGCCTAAATTCATTTTAGTAGCGCCCTCAGATTTTATTATTTGAATTTAAATTCGTGAATTTACTTTACAGAGAATGCGCGAGTCCAAATTTCATGTAGGTTCGATTCAGTGGGATATCCAAATAGAATCAATGTTCAAAATAGCATTGGTATCATTACTCAAGAATTAAAAATATGTCTGATGTTGCAAAGTTTATTGCCATATTCTCATAGCCATGGATGTTGCAAGTTATAAATAAAGTTTTTTTTCTGGAGGAATCTTTTGCTGTATATTTTGATATCCATTCCGCTTAAAACTCTTTTCTTTGTGTGAAAAATTTCAAAACAAAATGTTATGAGCACAAACTCTTGTATCGTAGAAAACTTGAAACTTGTAACCTTCAGGGAAGTTTTGAAGTTGAATTCTTAACGTTAATTATTTCAAAACTAGCTGCACGGCGAATAGACTCCGGTATCTTAGAAAATCGTGGAAAATGTTACATTGTACAGCGACATTTTATTCTAAATAGACCACACACTGCTTTTTTACAATGATTAAAATCAAGTAGCGATCTCTCATTACTATCTGTCCCATTAAGGAACACCATGTTGTCCAAATGAAATGTGAAACATGGAATAAAGTTTCACATTTTTTAAAGTGAAAGCTCAACCTACCAGACTGTGTTTCAATCTACGAATATTTCTAGTACTCCATCGCTCAAGGAAGAACGCGGATTGACAGTGTCCAATATTTGATGACAGCTTTTAGCAGAAGTTGACAGATTGGCAATGCTCTTAATAAATTGGTATGAGGGTCGTTTAACGTAGAACCATAGCTTGTAGTCTTAATGCATTGAAAATATTGTGTGTCTGCATACAAGATTCAGTAAACTCGAACAGGGGTCAGAAACGACATCCCCACGCCCCTCTATCAGCTAGACCAACATTGTACTTTTGTATTTTCACAGAATCGCAATAAATCTTATCTTAATAACAAAAACTGGACCTCTGCCAGTGTTTGAAAAAAAAAATGTCAGCCTAGTATAGTCATTTTATTCTTCCTTGACCGAATTTCTAACTCCACAAAAGCCGTAAAACAAAATTGTGACAATTTGAATTTACCTCGTCTCAAATAGGTAACAAAGACGACTCGGAGTGAAAATTAATTACGTCACACTTCCTCTTCTCACAAAATTCTACAACCACACTTAGTTTATTATATGTCAAGTGTTTACTTACATGTAAGTAGAATATAGAATGACTTTTATATCATCACATTACCCTTTTGCTTACAGTACAATTTCCTTCACAAAATGAATAGGCATATCTAGAACATTTATCTAAGTGGAGGGTCCAGGTAGGGGTTTTCAGTCTATGATTTCGAAAGAAAATAAATGAAAAAATTATAAAGTGAAATATAGAGATTTGGCAAATTTTAAAGAGGGAGGAGTGTCCTGACCCCCCAACCCTATCCTAGATACGCGCTTGCGGTATAACCCTACACCCAAAGCAAGCGCAATCTGGAAATAAAATAAAAGGAGGTACGACGTTTCTAGTGAAAGTTTATAGTAAGGCTCATATTCAAAAATTCATATGCAAACATTTGCATAAAAATATCATGTTTTATTTACTTTTAGGGTATGCATTTTCATACCTCAGTACCCTTACTCCTATCCAACGTCATGTAAATTAAACTCATCTCAGTGCATTTTACCATTGTCTCTTGCTATTTTTACGATGTAAACAGGATGCACCTCTTTTGATTTCCGACTCTTTTAACGTGTATACGAGTGCAAAAATATCAACACAATTATTGTAGTAACTCCCTATTTGAATAATTTGAAATACAATATCTACATCGCGTATTCAATCGTACGAAACTTCAACCTTTTTAATGTTCCTATTTTTCAAAGCGTTTTGAATGAAAATATTTGAAGAGCTATCAAGTGTTTTACACGAATACTTATTTAGCAAGCGTAGAAAATCCTAGTGAATAGATATAATTGTTCCTACAATTTGTAAGTATTTACGATGGTGATTGTTTCAGTAACAGTGCTTAAAATGTTTATTCCATCACAAACACCTTTGCTCCTTTGTGAGGATTGGGAGAATCAATAGAAACGCACGCTGGGGATTTAAAGAGCCATTTAAAGCGTACAAATCAAATTGTTCTGTTAAATATTTACTTTACTTTTATACCGTCATACTTTCAACTTCATCTATATATTTCAGAATTAAAGGAACAGATGTAAGCAATGAACTTAAAGATACAGGTCAGAATTATATCCAATACACTCATCACCGAGATTATAATACTGCGGAAATTACCTTGTAGAGAACAAAACTACGCAACATTCGTAGAGTGAAGATCTTATGCTGACACATGCGAAATTTTACAATTTTTCATGGAATTATCTTAATATATTCTAGTTTTCTTTTCGGAAATTGTGATGAAGAAAAGAAAGAAATATTACCAGTTTCCTTTCTTGCCTCGGTTTCTAAAGGCACTGGGATGGGAAAGTTATACGGTGGAGCATTCTATCGTGCAATTGCTGACATCAATGGTGACTCTTCGATCCTTCCGAAACATATAATTTCTCCAATTTTTGCGGACACTTATTCGGATGTATTAGCGGCTACTAAGTTTATGTCAGATCATCACTGTGAAAATGATACTTTGGCTTTTATTGGACCGGAAGGAACATGTGCAATTGCTGCAACGATGTCCGCAGCATGGAACAAACCAATGATTGCTTACGTAAGTAAAAGTTGTACGTAGGGTCTAGTTTAGAATGAAAGTTAAAATTGCAAGAAAAAATCATAGTGAGATTAAATTAGTAAATGATATCAGGGGACAGTCGTTTCTTAATTTTAAGTTTTCAGACGCATAGAAATCAGGATTTGTAAAGGTTACCGTATTTTCTCAAAACTAAGTATAAATTTAAAACAGTGGTACAGTCTACAATACGGTTGATTTTTATTCGCGCTTCAATATTACGGTACGTTGGTCAGTAGCTGTTCTGTTGTACGTTATGTACGTCTTTTATGATCATGTATGTTTTTGTTTGTATCCTGTCTTGGGCGTCGTTGCTGTTCACTCTTCTTTCAACATGTTTTCCTTTAAAAGTAATCATCAACAAGACTACATTGCAACTTCACACTCCCGTTCAAACAGCCACATGTAAAACACACAGACACGGCAAACATAACCCGAAACGACGAAGTACGTCAAACACAACCAGAAACTTCAAACAACAACAACACACAAACACTCAAATGTGTGAACATACATAAAGAACACACACACACAACCACAGACGACGAGTCACAAACAGATATAACATGGGATAAAAACAAAGCAGTAATTAATAGATAAAGCCTTGTATTGCGGTGGTGATTATGAAAAAGAACGAGGCGGTAATAGCTCATACAAGCTTATTTGTGCAGTGTCAAATTGAAGTTTATTGCATGTCTTAACAGACTGTGATTTTACTATTTTTTTCTCAAGTGTCTTCCTATAATCAGAAAGAACAAAACGTTATAGAATGAATCCTTTATTCGATGAAAGAATGCTTTCTTTTATATCGATTAACTGTGCAAAGTGTACCCCTATCCAAATACAGATGCCGCATTATCAATTTATCTTAAGATAGTTCATTTCTTTATTAATATGTGCAATACAAATGATATGTACATTGCATTTAGCTGCCTTGTCCACCAAAGAATTCATCATCTGCTACCTTACCAGAGAGTGAAATGTAAAATTATAATTATATACTTCAGCATGTTTGCAAAGGAACATGTAAGCATATCGAAAATCATATTTATTTTAGTATCAAGTACGTTTAATTTAGGCGCAAACAAATATTTACTGATAAAAACTAGGTTTCAATTTGTTTCTTTTTCACGTTGATTTCATGAAACTAGCCTTCCAAGTTTTCGTATTTTATTTTGACTTTTCCTCATGTAAACCTTAAAATCATCATTTCTTTCACTATTTTTCAAAAGCAGTAAAATACTCTTTTTTCTTTCTGTCAGAAAGTCAAATGTGTAATGGATCAAGCTTTTGTAAAGCATGCAAAATCCCAATGTGATCAACTATTTTAAAAAGGAAGATTTAGGTGTGATTTAAATTGTGAAATAAAATAAGCAAATGATATCTTTTCACTGTTTGATTTAAGTGAAAGTCATCTATCATATCAACAATAAGCTCGTTTTGACAATAATAAATGCACTACAAATAACCGATAGAAGGAAATATGAGAATAATTTATGTATGTTTTGCAATGATTTCTTCTTTGCGTATTTTTTTCTCCGAGGAACACGTGCAGTATACTAATCTAGGTAAAACGATATTGAATCTGGGTGGATCTACTGATAATTTTTATTATTTCTCTGAAGCTAAATTGGGACGTTTTCCAACCAAAAACTAAAACTCAAATTGAAGACTGACATGGAGAATGTGTACTTATCTATTAAGCATGATTGAATTTTCCCTGGAACCATGTGTGAAATATCCGACTTCCGTTCTTCGTTAGTGAATTTTAGGCAGAGGTTAATGCTAAAGAGAACTGAAATTACATTTTTACTCATGCATCTTTCACTCACTCAAAGCTCTGTCTTTAGATGATTCTTAAATAAACATTACCGCTTTCACAATGGAATTTCACAATTTAGATTTGTTAGACCTAAATAATGATATACGATCTGTCGAAATCATATGTCATGCACGAATTGAAAAACAATAGGTATGTAGCCAACAAGTGATCATAAATGATATTTTTCGACACTCTATCCATTTTCATTTATCAAAGAAAAAATATGCCTCCACAACCAAAGAACTACCTTATGATCAAAAGCTCAAATTAAACGCATAATGCATACATGTTTCGGATATTTTAATCCTAATAGTAGAGCAGTTGCATTTAGTTTACTTTACCACTACTTTTACCTCACCTCTACGCTTCAGTGGTCACTGCGGTTAGGGGTTACATAATCTTGGTCTCGAGTATTGACGACTACAGTTAACTTTTAAAGCTGACCTACCCTGACGTTTTGCGGGTACATTTCATATCTTAGACATTAAACTTACGGGTACATTTTATGTAAATTTCCCCTTTTCGGACGAGGAAACATTAAGCATTGTAATTTTTGCTACATAAATAAATGATCTTTCCGTCTGCATGTCCGTCCGTCTGATGATTATACTTTCACATTTAAATGGTAAAAAAGTGACAGGTCAGCTTTAAAAGGTAACTGTAGTTGGATCGCCTCAGGACAGGTGTGTATTGAACAATGTAAAGCCATGGCTGTGAAATATTCTGTTTAACGTGTGCGGACTGGTACCTTTCGAGACAAAATACCAGATAAAAAGCATACACTCGCAATTAATTCGAGATTGCCGAAGGTATCCTGTCATACTGAAAAAAAAGTTCCACTACGGCTTTATTACTCGAAATGAAAAACGGCTCAAATGGATCTATTTAAACCAAGACTTAGCTATAATAGCTCACATTCCCGTCTCCCCTGACTTGAACAGTGGATATGTGCCTTAAATAAAATTTCAGAATAATACATGTCATTGACAACAATACAAAAATTGTATGTTTGTGTGTTTTCGCCTAATTGGAGGGTGTCTTTTTTTTAAAACACCAGGATGGAAAACGAATTTTAAATACCACGGCCTAATCCCTAACCACAGTGACCACTGAAGCGTAGAGGTGAGGTAAAAGTAGAAGTAAAGTAAGAAGTAAAATAAATGCAACTGCTCTATTGGTACACTAGTCAAGATAAACTACCAGTTCTCGCGGCTAGCCAACAGGGGATGCTTACTCCTCCCGGACACCTGGTCCCACCTCTAGCTTACTAGGGGTCCGTCAATGCTCAATATGGTGATCTATTGTGGGTGCTGTTGGGATTATCGTCCTGACAGTATCTTCTTTAAATCAATTGAGGATAATGATTGCTTTTTATATAGGGTCTCATAACCAAAAACCAAAACGAGCATTATAGGTTTCTTGGTAAATACCATGTCGCAGTTTAAAAGAGCAACTCTAAGCAATTAAGATATAATAGCTTCCTGATTACTGATGATCAAACGAAAGCTTGTTCTAAGGAAGAAACCATGTAGCAATTAACAGCAATTCTAACCATTTATGAAAGAAAAGCTTCCTGATTATTCATGATCATACTTGTACTGACCAGTGTTTATCATAGAATCTTACCAGAAGAAGACAAAATTAGATTTTTTTTCTTTTTGTTGACAGCTTTCCGGGAATCGAATTTCAGAGGGAATTTGTCATTAAGAAGGAGTGGACGTGTCTGATAAGTGTTTTGAATGATCTACTTTGGAATTTAGCTATTCATTATACTGGTTTCCTCTATTTTGACCCCGAGCATAATAGATGAAACAATTTACTTGTTGAATGCGCATATGGTGCTCTGAAATTTTTACCATAGAATGTATATTTCAATATTGTTAATAATTTCAAATCTGATACTTGGACTTTAATATCATGAGTCTACTTTTTTTTTCTTCGAGCATCACCTATGAAGCATAACTTACTGAAATGCGCATATGGTGCATTGAAATGTTATAGTACAACATATATTTCTATATTGATAAATTCAACCTCCAGGTTGGTATCTATGTTCGTGGATTATTTAGTTCCGAGGATATCGTTTGCTTCGTTTCACGGTACTTCGGCACTTGGCTTGAAATTCATATGTAAATTCTCCGTCAAAAAATTCAATGCAAAGTTTTCTAATACTAAAGCCCCCTTCACACTTTCACGGATCGGGCCACGGATAGCTACGGATCGAGAAAAATTTTACATCCGTAGCTATCCGTAGCTATCCGTACTCGATTCGTATCAACCCGTAGCAATCCGTACTGGAGTCGTAGGTTCATGGTTCATCGAACAATTTGCGTCCCGACTCGCCACGGATAGACCTTTTTTGGAGTCGTAGCGGAGTCGTGACTCGATCCGTGAAAGTGTGAAGGGGGCTTTAGGGATATCTTGCTGAATGCACAGCTCTGTTCTTAGTAGGTTCTTTGGCAGATATACGATAAATTCAACTTAAGACTTTTACTCTTCGTGATTTCATATTATTTGGATTTCCTCTTTACCGCGAGCATCGCTGATGATATAAAGCTTGTTGAAATGCGCATATGGTGCGCTGAAATTTTATGATAGAACATGTACTTCACTATTGTTAATTTTAACCACTAGGTTGGTATCTCTGCCTGCGTATTTTTAAGTACAGGTTCACGTAAGGATCAGGCAGTTGAAAAACCTTAAAAATGTTGGCAGAACTTCAGAACTTTTTTCTCTTGAAATGAGTTCAGATCAGCCTCCATATGAATGCTCTGAAGGAATATTCCTCATACTTGGATGTAATGGTGAAGAAAGTTGTAGGGGTAGCTAATTTGGTTGAATTATATAGAGAAAATTTTCCCGCCATTTTATTCCTTTATAATCCTTTATAAATTATGATTTTTTCAATATACATGTAAGTATAAATGCCTGATTCATGAAGATATTGTCCGATAGAATTTGGAAGGAAATGAAGGTACTCCCTATGCAAAACAAGAGATGGAATGTGAAAATGTAGTTCATATATGCGGTATAAATTCTGAAAATACTAAATATGCACTGCATGATTATTCAAAAACATAAAATCTTGTTTATATTTCCTAACTTTAGCATACTTTTTAGCTCACCTGAGCAAAGCTCAAGTGAGCTATTGTCATAGCGCACCGTCCGGCGTCCGTCGTCCGTCGTCTGTCGTCTGTCGTCTGTCCGTCGTCCGTCGAAAACTTTTCAACATTTTCGACTTCTTCTCTAGAACCACTGAACAGATTTTCATGAAACTTGGTAGGAATGAAGTACTCATGGTCCCCTACAAGTGTTGTTGTTTTTCGTCCGGATCCATCAACAGGTGGCGCCACCAGAGGCAAAAGTAGGTCACAGGGGGTACCCTCCTTTGACAAACTTCTTCTTCAGAACGGAAGCACGTATCGACAAACCGAAAGCATCAGGATAATCTAGAGAGATGTCTTAAGAAGTGTTGTTATTTTTGGTTCCACTCGGAAGTCAAATTTTTGACGCGTTTTTGACGTCTTTTTCGGACTTCGTCAGAAATGCACATTTTTGCACTATTTCTTTAAATAACTCAATAAGTGTATGATTTTACACATTCATTTACTGCATATTTATCATATTTAAGTTACTAAATGCTTTGATAAGTATTTTATTCTAAAATTTAAATTTTTTGATTTTTTATTAATTTTTTTCTTATGTGAAAAGGAAGGGGGGGGGGGGTGATTTTCATACATATTCAACTTCTTCTCCAGAACCACTGAACAGATTTTCATGAAACTTGGTAGGAATGAAGTACTCATGGTCCCCTACAAGTGTTGTTGTTTTTTGTCCGGATCCATCAACAGGTGGCGCCACCAGAGGCAAAAGTAGGTCACAGGGGGTACCCTCCTTTGACAAACTTCTTCTTCAGAACGGAAGCACGTATCGACAAACCGAAAGCATCAGGATGATCTAGAGAGATGTCTTAAGAAGTGTTGTTATTTTTGGTTCCACTCGGAAGTCAAATTTTTGACGCGTTTTTGACGTCTTTTCGGACTTCGTCAGAAATGCACATTTTTGCACTATTTCTTTAAATAACTCAATAAGTGTATGATTTTACACATTCATTTACTGCATATTTATCATATTTAAGTTACTAAATGCTTTGATAAGTATTTTATTCTAAAATTTAGATTTTTTGATTTTTTATTAATTTTTTTCTTATGTGAAAAGGAAGGGGGGGGGGTGATTTTCATACATATTCAACTTCTTCTCCAGAACCACTGAAAAGATTTTCATGAAACTTGGTAGGAATGAAGTACTCATGGTCCCCTACAAGTGTTGTTGTTTTTCGTCCAGATCCATCAACAGGTGGCGCCACCAGAGGCAAAAGTAGGTCACAGGGGGTACCCTCCTTTGACAAACTTCTTCTTCAGAACGAAAGCACGTATCGACAAACTGAAAGCATCAGAATGATCTAGAGAGATGTCTTAAGAAGTGTTGTTGTTTTTGGTTCCACTCGGAAGTCAAATTTTTGACGCGTTTTTGACGTCTTTTTGGACTCTGTCGGAAATGCACATTTTTGCACTATTTCTTTAAATAACTCAATATGTGTATGGTTTTACACATTCATTTACTACAAATTCATCACATTTAAGTTACTTAATGCTTTGATATGTATTTCATACTGAAATTTTAATTTTTTGATTTTTATGAATTATTTTCTTATGTGAAAAGGAAAGGGGGGGGGGGTGATTTTCATACATATTCAACTTCTTCTCCAGAACTGCTGAACAGATTTTTATGAGTATTTTTTCAATCATGAATAGATATGTTTACTGTGAACATGGACCCAAGGCTTGTGGGTTCAAGTTCTGGTACCCTGGTAACTTTAGTTTCGTATAAGTTGGTACATGTTCATGTATGCAAGAGTTGTCTTTCTTTAATATAGATTTATGTTTTTGAGGTTTAAATTTTTGGATTATCGATTCATTTGAATGTTATATATTTTGAATTATTAAATAGGTATGGAAAAGGAAACTAAATTATTTTAAAAAGATGAATAAGTATTTTCAAATTTATCTTGTGAAGACTTAGATATACAACTATGAAATTACAATATTGAGAGCAGCTCAAAATATTAATGTAAGAACAGATCAATGTTATCAATAACACAGTGAAAGGATGGGGAGGGGTGCTGTTATTTTGCTTTAGCTTCTGTATAACTATCTCTCTCGGGTTACTTAGATTACTCAAGAAGAAGGAGGGGATGATTTTCATACATATTCAACTTCTTCTCCAGAACAACTGAACAGATTTTCGTTAAACTTGGTAGGAATGAAGAAATCATGGTCCCCTACAAGTATTGTTGTTTTTAGCTCACCAGAGCGAAGCTCAAGTGAGCTATTGTCATAGCGCGTCGTCCATCCATCATCCGTCAGTCCAACGTAAACTTTTAACATTTTCGATATCTTTTCTGCAACCACTGCACAGAATTTCACGAAATTTCACAGGAAGCAAGTACTCAATGCCCTCTATCAAATTTGTGCTTTTCAAGCCGATCGGAAATTCAAGATGGCCGCCACAGGCTCTGATTGGCTGACACATTTTCGACTTCTCTTCTGAAACTGCGTCACAGAATTTCATGAAACTTCACAGGAAGCAAGTACTCAATGCCCTCTACCAAGTTTGTGTTTTTCGAGCCGATCGGAAATCCAAGATGGTCACCACAGGCTCTGATTGGCTGACACATTTTTGACTTCTCCTCCGAAACCGCTTCCCAGAATTTCATGAAACTTCACAGGAAGCAAGTACTCAGTGCCTTCTACCAAGTTTGTGTTTTTGGAGCCGATTGGAAATCCAAGATGGCCGCCACAGGCTTTAATTGGCTGAAACATTCTCGACTTCTCCTCTGAAACCGCTGCACAGAATTTCATGAAACTTCACGGGAAGCAACTACTCAATGCCCTCTACCAAGTTCGTGTTTTTCGAGCCCATCGGAAATCCAAGATGGCTGCCACAGGCTCTGATTGGCTGACACATTTTCGACTTCTCTTCTATAACCACTGCACAGAATTTCATGAAACTTCACAGGAAGCAAGTACTCAATGCCCTCTACCAAGTTTGTGTTTTTCAAGCCAATCGGAAATCCAAGATGGCCACCACAGGCTCTGATTGACTGACACATTTTCGACTTCTCCTCTTAAACGGCTGCATAGAATTTCACAAACCTTCACAGGAAGCAAGAACTGATTGCTCTCTACCAAGTTTGTGTTTTTCGAGCTGATCAGAAATCCAAGATGGCCGCCACAGGCTCTGATTGGCTGACAAGTTTTTGACATCTCCTCTGAAACCGCTGCACAGAATTTCATGAAACTTCACAGGATGCAAGTACTCATACCCTCTATCAAGTTTGTGTTTTTGGAGCCGATCGGAAATCCAAGATGGTCACCACAGGCTCTGATTGGCTGACACATTTTTGACTTCTCCTCCGAAACCGCTTCACAGAATTTCATGAAACTTCACAGGAAGCAAGTACTCAGTGCCTTCTACCAAGTTTGTGTTTTTGGAGCCGATTGGAAATCCAAGATGGCCGCCACAGGCTTTAATTGGCTGAAACATTCTCGACTTCTCCTCTGAAACCGCTGCACAGAATTTCATGAAACTTCACGGGAAGCAACTACTCAATGCCCTCTACCAAGTTCGTGTTTTTCGAGCCCATCGGAAATCCAAGATGGCTGCCACAGGCTCTGATTGGCTGACACATTTTGGAATTCTCTTCTATAACCACTGCACAGAATTTCATGAAACTTCACAGGAAGCAAGTACTCAATGCCCTCTACCAAGTTTGTGTTTTTCAAGCCAATCGGAAATCCAAGATGGCCACCACAGGCTCTGATTGACTGACACATTTTCGACTTCTCCTCTTAAACGGCTGCATAGAATTTCACAAACCTTCACAGGAAGCAAGAACTGATTGCTCTCTACCAAGTTTGTGTTTTTCGAGCTGATCAGAAATCCAAGATGGCCGCCACAAGCTCTGATTGGCTGACAAGTTTTTGACATCTCCTCTGAAACCGCTGCACAGAATTTCATGAAACTTCACAGGATGCAAGTACTCATACCCTCTATCAAGTTTGTGTTTTTGGAGCCTATCGGAAACCCAAGATGGCCGCCACAGGCTCTGATTGGCTGACACATTTTCAACTTCTCCTCTGAAACTGCTGCACAGAATTTCTTGAAACTTCACAGGACGCAAGTACTCATTGCCCTCTACTTAGTTTGTGCTTTTCGAGCCGATTGGAAATCCAAGATGTCCTCTATAGGCTCTATTTGAATGACACATTTTTGACTCATCCTCTTAAACTACTGCACAGAATGTCACCAAACTTTACAGGAAGTAACTTGTACACCTTGTCCTTCTCAAAGCTTCACTAAAAGCGTTTTCCTTCAGGTCTTGACTTTGATTGAAAACATACATACAGTCTCCTCAGGTGAGCGATGTGGCCCCCTTGGGCCTCTTGTTTTTTGGTCGACGCACGAGTAATGCTTTAGGGGTATAATACTCTACTTCCGGTTTTCTAATAACAGAAAAATTAAATACCACGAAGTCTGCCGAAGACGCACGACTTCGGCAATGTTCGTTACCATACATTTTCATGGTGAGTTGAATGAAAAATTTTAAAATATCCGAAAATATCTCAGATATGGAAGTAAGTATTTTTTATCTTTTCGCCGATATTTTTATTATACCCTTAATACCTTAAATCACAACGTCAAAGTCATAATAGAGAAATAGAAGCTGGAATCAAATATACTCACAAAGATTTTACCAAATGAGGTAAATGCAATACCCTTCAAGTGACGTATGATTATTGCTTTAATGTTTCTGAAAGAAAGAAAAAATAGATTTAATATATATTTGTAATTAAAGTGTCAAAGAATTTGAAGGAATGAAGTGAAGCCAGAATGATTGAATTGCTGGCACGATCGACATAAGTGACGTAAAACATTAAAAATTGTGCAATCAATTTGCTTAATCTTAAGTCTTTAAACATGTATGTATGAATTGGTATTGAACAAGTTGTCACATCATTGATAAGGTTTTCGATCGAACAGGATATGAACGGGTGGCTTACTACACTTATATTAAAAAATAGAATTCAAAGTATAAAAGAATATCTTTAAGGTGGGTCCCTACTCGAACCGTTATAGGTTTTTCCTTCTATGCAGTATGTTTGGAGCGATATCTTGATCATTAATAAAAATGTATACCTGTATGTGATTTTTCTTCATCTATAGACATTATCTTATGAAATTATGTAATATGAACAACTTCCATCAGGTATTTTATGCAAAAAGATGGATATAGTATACCGGTATATTCTTAGTTGGAAAAGCGATGGAATTGTAATAGGGTACCCTTAACTTTGGAGCGATATCTTGATCATTTGTAAAGCTGTATACCTGTATGTGATTTTTTCACAATCTATATACACTATAATATGAAATGATGCAAAATGAAGAACTTCCATCAGGTATTTTATGCAAAAAAGTGGGATATACTATATATTCTTAGTTGAAATTGCGATGAAATTATAAAGGGGTACCCTTATGTTTGGAGCCATATCTTGATCATTTATAAAATTGTGTACCTGTATACATTTTTTTCTTCATCTACATACATAATTATACGAAATATATCAAAACGAAAAAAATTCATCTGTTTTTTTCTGCAAAAAGTTGGATTTAGTATATATTATTGGTAAAAAATGTCATGAAATTATAAGGGGGTACCCTTATATTTGGTGACTTATCATGCTCAGATTTATGTTCGAATTTTATTTTATGTGTTACATTTCTTCTATATGACTTGTTATCATAAAATAAAACAAAACAAATAAAGATATTATTATCATAACTGAATTTGGAGGGTTTAAAGGCATATGCTGGATATTTGATATTCCTCAATCTTAATGTGCAAGGGTACCTTTCTATAATGTACTGTATCTTTAATGAAAAAAAAAATTACATATCTGTGTCTGTGTTTTATTTCTCATTTGGACCATAGTGTTTAGGAAAAAACCCTAAAATACGAATTTCATCTGTTAATTCTTTGAGTAGGGACCCACCTTAAATGTGGAAATTTTACACCGAGTGACATGGATGATATAATAAAATCATCATACTTTTTTATAAATGTTTTTAATGGCTGAAATTTCACTTTAAGACTAATAGAGCAACGAAGACTATGAAAGACGTTTAAAACAGACAAAAAGAAAAAAGACAATGTCATTAAGGACATATACTGTTTAATCAGTTTTAGGATAGATATCCTTTAGATTCGAATCAGTTTCATCTTATTGTATGTAAAAGTGATAAGTAGTGATGTTTGATGTGGTTACCATAGGAAAAATTGAAGTTCTACGTACATTTGTACTTCAGGTAGGAATAAACAGGTACATCATGTCCAGTCGGTAATATAATATAGACTTACATTATTTCTATATGTCTTTACATGTATATAAGGGTGGAGAATTCTCCGATGTGAAATTGCAAAAGTGTACTTTTAAGCTGCAGTATAAATCACTTTGATAAAGCTTTTTATCATCGGAATCTTTCGGCGGCTCCAGCACACTTCTCAGAAATAGTTACCGATTAATCAGGTTAACTGTCATCGGGGATAAGAATGGAACTCAAGTATACAACTCCTTAATATCATCCCACGACGGCCCGTTAAAAGTGTCCTCCACGTCATATAACGTTGATAACAAAGGTCTGTATTCAAGGTCTCTCAGAGTTTATCACATTGTCTGTACCCTAAGTACCAGAATTGACAACTCTATATTGTTTATATAGGGGGAAATCATCGAACCAGTAATTGCCATTGGATTACCATGGGGCTCGTAGAGTGTGTTTTGAAACACGTTATGAGTATCTTGACTGGTTTTCGAACCATTATAAAACTCAAAAATTCTGATATTATTGGCGGAACGATCGTATTTATTGTATTGATACAGTAATCAGCGTCCATTAAAGTATTCTCGAATTTCTTGTTTATTGTAACATGTTTTATACGTTTCAAAGTTTGTTTTTATGGAGTTTTAAAGCAATGCTATAATCTGTACCATATGACTCTTGCTTCAAGAATGAGTACCACACCTTAAAGTATCCTCCATCCTGAATAAAGTTATTCTGGAAATTTTCATGGGATAATTATCCAGTGAAAAAAGTAGTAGAATTTCTCATTCATCTGATCATCATTGATCAGTTGAATGAATTAGCAAATGGGTACTTTGAATGACTGAATGATTATATGAATGAATGAATGAATGAATGAATGAATGAATGAATGAATGAATGAATGAATGAATGAATGAATGAATGAATGAACTAATTTTCCCGTTTACAAATGAAATTTTGAAATATATATATATGAAACTCATAACTTCATTTTCAATTAATGACATTTTGAAGAGAAATAAACACGACTACCGAAAATACAGGGAGAATAATGATAGAACGATGCCCAAGAAAAACGCCGTTCTGTGTCAAATATAACAATAAACAGTATATATACTGTCGAAGATGTCTCTTGCCAACTTTGTCGTAGTTGTTTTGTTAATAATTCCTAGAAATTCAGTGCTTAGAAACCTATAGGAAGAAGAAAGCGTTATATGTATTACGTACTTCTTAAATTTGGTATGAATGACTAGATGTACATTTTCATCATCAGACTGGCTCTAGAACAGTTCTTAGAAATGGTTACTGGTCAATCAGGTTTACTGTCATTTGAGTATATGAATGGATCGTAAGTGTACTACTTTAATAACATAGGTCTGTATAAATGGTCCCCGAGTCAATTACATTGTCTGTACCCTAAGAACCAGAATTGACGACTCGATCGTACTTGCAGAGAAAAATGATCGAACTGATAATTGCCATTGAGTTCGTAGTAGAATGTAATTTATTCTTTGAACCATTATAAAACTTAATGTTTCTGATATTGTTACCAGAAATATTGTATTTATACAGTGATGAACGTCCATATTTCTTGTTTATTGTAACATGTTTTGTGCGTTGTAAAGTTCCTTTTTGTTGGTTTTTTTTTCAAATCAATGCTATGTTTTGTACCGTGCCATCCTAGAATTTAAATGCTTACCGCACCGTGATGTATAATATTAATGAAGTTAATAGTTTGCGTTTATTCTGGAAAGTTATATCGGATAATTATCCACTCATCCATCTTATCATCAATGAGTAATTGAAAAAACAATTGAATGAATGAGTGAATGTATGAAGAAGGAGGAAGAAGGGAATGAAAGAAGGGAGGCCGAATATTGAAGGACGGAGCTAGGAAGGAACGAACTAAATGACTTCGTTTACAACTGAAATTTTGAAATTTTATATACGAAACTCATAACTTTATTTCTTACCAATTACATTCTGAAAACAAATTAAAATCACCCCCGAAAATACAAGTGGAAGAATGTCAGAAGGAGCTGTAAAGATAAGGCTGTATTTAGCCCTGAATTTCATCAAGTATTTCTTCTACACAAGGATCTATACGCAAGAAAAACTTGATTATTACTAAAATGTAATGTATTTGGAGATTCCTCATAATACTTTTATTTTGGTAAGCTAATTTTAGATACTTAAATTACCGTCCAAAGAGTAGGGGGTAGCCATGTTGGAAAGAAGCTAAAATCGATCAAAAAACGTTGAAAATTAAGATCTGACTAAAATGGATATCTTTAAACTTTAAAATATAGTGATAGTCTAAACAAGATACTAGAAATCAAATTTAAAAGACTGGTCTCAAGTTTATCCGTAAAAAATTCTTGAATCTGAAATACGGTTGTATTTTTTATTGATTGGCTATAAAGTAGGCGATTTACCGCGAAATACACACTGTGTAGAAATAAACAGCACGCTCTTGTTTATTTCATTCCAAAATCTTGTGCATTTCATGTGAACATGTTTAGAATAAATAAACGAATGACTTTAAAAAGGAAAACATGAAACTTTGCTTATATTATGGCGTGAATCACAGATTCGTAAAAGCTCCCACCCTCCCTTTTCAGTTTTTCGTCTCTAGGGCATCGTTCCCCCCTAACTACAGAACCCCACTTTGCCAATTTTAAGATGTGTATTAGTGATATACACCTTCTGTAAAAGAGGCGTTCTGTAGCTAGGGGGGGGGGAGGGGGGGGGGCAATGTTTTAAAAAAACTTTTCCATTTTCCGTTGATTTGTTTAGAGAAAAGACATATTTTGCCCCAAAATTTAGGAAAACGATGTACGATAAATCTTATCCAACTGAAACCAAGAACTGGCATCATTTTTGTGAAAGAATTTTCATGAAACAAAGGAGGGGATCTCCAACATCATCAGGCTGCAGCACCCACAGCAAAACCCCAAAACACCCAATGCAAAAACACAGAGCAGACAAGCACAGGAAGAGACGCAAAAGGGACAAGGAACGTCAACGCACAGCACAGAAACATCAAACACAATGGACTACACATAAACCAACGAGACCAATGGGCAACCGGTGCCGACTTAGGACGGCCATCTGCCACGGAAATAGCAGAAGGTGTGGTTTTCCTCGATTACGTGCGCACAACCCTCCCACTTATCCGATTACCCAGAGGTCTCCAAGAACGTACAATTTTGGTGTAAAACAACCTTCTCACTATCAGATGACCACACACAAACAAGACCGCAAAACGCAGGGGCCCAAGCAACACAGATGAATATGTAAATGGATATAAAAAGAGGGCGTACGTTATTCCCATTTTGAAAATCTAACTTTTTCAGGGCAGATTTTACGCCTTATCTTATCAGCTCCTTTTCACAAGTGATCTTGAAAATATTCTGCATTCAATTTTAAACGCCTTCAGATTTGATAACATCATTTAAGAACAGATGAAATTTCAGCATGGACCAGACATGCACGTTTCGGGTACTTAACCCTCGTCAGTGATCCTCAATCTAAACAGGTACTTAACACTCGTCCGTGATCCTCAATCTAAACAATGTAATATTGCCAAAGAGTGTGAAAATTATTATGTCCAAAAATTTACCGAAAGACGTTACAGGATGGGTGGGATATGATGCAAGTATTTCCCAAATCGAACTATTGATATTTCAATCCATAACCTCAAGTGAACACGATGCCTACGAGAAACACCATTTTGTTACATATATAACAATTGTCTGAATCTGGAAAACGATATATGGACTGTCGATGAATTTCTTGCCAACTTTGCATTATATGGTTGTAAAACGTGTAGATTGAAAAGGGAAGCTGGCTAGGGAAGTTAAGACTGGTTGGTAAGACCCATAACCTCTGCTAATTACGGAGTAAGATAGAAATATTTTTTTAACATTGGAAAAAAAAACAACTGGTCATTGGAGGCATATCTTTGGTTGCGTGTCAATTCATAAGTAAAATGACAGAAATTAGTGACATTATACACAGTGAAATGTTTGCTGATTGGCTTTGTTCATTTTTCCTATAATTGTAGTCTTCAGGAACCTATTTGAGTTCTAGCATAAGTAACGTGATGAAGCTTATTAGCATCGGAATCTTTCGGTGGCTCCAGCACAGTTCTCAAAAATAGTTACCGATTAATCAGGTTAACTGTCATCGGGGATAAGAATGGAACTCAAGTAAACGACTCCTTACTATTATCCCATGACAACCCGTTTGAAATGTCCCTCATGTCATATGACGTTCATAGCATTGGTCTGTATTCAAGGTCCCCCGAGTTAATCACATTGCCTGTACCCTAAGTACCAGAATTGACACCTCGTTATTGTTTATAAAGGGAAAATCATCGGACCTATAATTGCCATTGGGTAACATAGGGCTCGTAGTAGAATGTGTTTTATACGCTTTATGAGTAGCTTGAGTGGTCTTTGAACCATTATTAAACTTAATGTTTCTGATATTGTTGCTGGAACGATTGTATTTACACGGTGATGAGCGTCCATTAACATCTTCTTGAATTTCTTGTTTATATCTATATGTATTATGCTTTCCAAAGTTTCCTTTTGTTGGTTTTGCAAAGAAATATCTTAATTTGTACCAAATTACCCTAGCATTCTGAATATTAATGTACCCTCGATCCTAATTGTATTCTTTGTTTTGCATTTATTCTGGATAGTTATATCGGATAATTATCAAGTCAAAAGAGTAGAATCATTTCTAATTCATCTGATTACCATTGATCAATTGAAAGAGCAATTGAATGAATGAGTGAGGGAATGTTTGTATGAATGAATAGATGGATGGATAGATGAATAAATGGAGGAAAGGAAGGAAGCAACTAAATGACTTTACCGTTTACCAATGAAGTTTTGAAAACATACTCTATTTACTTGGTTCTAACATGCAGACAAGAGAATGTTGGAGTTGTCAGAAGTAGTTTTGATACTTTTAAGTTTCAGTATTTTAAAATCAAACTGCATGTATTGACATTTCTTTCCATCACATCACAGCAGGAAATCGTTATATTCACAGCCAACGGTATTTCTTGCCAAATTTGAATTATGATGGTAAAACATATAGAGAAAAAAGGAAAGCTGAATATGGAATTTAAGAGTGGCTGGTAAGACCTCTAATCTCTGCTAATTACAGGGTAAGATAGGGAATTTTACTGTGGATCGAAAATTCTGGTCATTTGAGGTATATCTTTGGTTATGCATAAATTCATAAGTAAAATGCTTGACATTATTGGCATTGTTTACAGTGAAACTTTTGTCGTAGTTGTTTTGTTCATTATTCCTATGAATTCAGGGCTCAGGAATCAACAGAAGAAAATAGCGTATTAACGTACTTCGACAATATAGTATAAATAATTTTGTATCACCAGAATCTACTTCTAAAGCACAGTAGTCAGAAATAGTTACTGTTTTAAAATCAGGCATTCCGTCATTGGGATAAGAATGCAACTCACGTGTATTCTTAAGACTGTCACGACGGGACACCATGAAAAACCCTGCCAAAACCTCTTTAAAGAAGACAGGGCCCGACCACTTGTCCTCTCTGAAAGTCGATGGGACATTATATGTATGAACTCGGTACAGCCAACAGAGCACGGACTGTAATTCGTAGGCCCTTTGTTCCTTTGTTTTTATATCCAATGATACATTCATCTATGTGTTGCATGGACCCCTGTTATTGCTGTCGTGTGGGGGATCTTACAGTTAGGAGGTTATTTTAAACTACAACTGTGCGTTATTCGAGACTTTTCGGTAACCAAGAATCTGGAAGGGTTGTGCGCAAATAATCCGGATAACCACACCATTTACTTCTGGCGTTGCAGATGGCCATCCAAAGTCGGTAATGAGTGAGCATTGGGCCCGTTGGTTTATGTGCAGTCTTTTGTGTTTCTATGACGTATTTGGTGTGTATTGTCTCTTATACGTCTCTTGTTGTGCTTGTCCATTCTGTGTTTTCGTATAGGGTGTTTTGGTGTAGTTGCTGCAAGTACGTTTTGTTGGAGATCCCAAGTATACTCCTTACTACCATCCAACAACGGCCCGCTAATAACATTGTCTGTTCCATAAGTACCTGAATTGACAACTCGTACTTGTTTATCATCGGAAACGTAGAGTGTGGTATATACTCTTTATGAGTAGCTTGACTGGTCTTTGAACCAATATAAAACTTAATTATATTTATACAGTGATGAGCGTCTATTAAATTTTTCTTGAATCTCTTGCTGTATTACATATTTTAGATTGAGGTTCACTAACGACGGATAAGTGCAGGGTGATCATGCTGGAGACCCTTTCTTTTTTGTCTTAGGTAGTTGCCTAGTTAATTACTAGATTAATAATATCTATTGCAATCATATACATGTATATACATTGCAATGGATTGGGCACAAGCTGCTTACTTAGATATAGCCCTCTCCGTAATAACTAATTACTCCAATTATGTAAGAATCAACACATATAGGAAACTGATGCAAGAAAGTATAATATCCATGGCTGTACATGTTATATGAGGAGCGACATTCTAAACATAAGGTTTCAAAATTTATTAAACATACACAAGACCCAAAAATGGACAAAGAATACCAAATACGACATCAACACAAAAAAGAAGAATGCACTTTAAAAACGAGACCGATGGTCAATCGGTGCCGACTTAGGACGACCATCTGCCGCGATGGTGGCATAGTGTCTGGTGCATAAAAATTGGTTTGAAATTTAAATTTCTTCAAGAAGGTATAGAGTTGGAACACTTCCGTATTGTTATCATAAACACTTTTTTCTTGTTGTAGTGTGGAGCAGATAAACTCGTTCCCCGTGTCTTGATGTTTTGAAGTGTATAAATTACTTCTTTCCAGCTCTGTCACCTGAAAGAAGCTTTGTTTTTTGCCCTTTATTAATTTGACATCATATATATTAATTTGCTATTTCGGAAACTTGTTTTTTCTTTCAAAAATATCATCGAAATTAAAGGAGGTTAACATCTCTCCAATGTTATTGTCCCCCGCTTTCGCGAAAGCGCGGGGACATTAAAACCGGTTCGTCCGTCCGTCCGTCCGTCCGTCTGTCCGTCCGTCCGTCTGTCTGTCAGTCACAAAAACTTTAACCATGTGCATAACTTTTGAATGGTAAGTGATAGGGCTTTGATATTTCACATGTGTATTCCTTGTGACAAGACCTTTCCATGGATACCAAAATTTTGGACCTTGTGACCTTGACCTTGGACTTTGACCTACTTATTAAAAACTTTAACCTTGTGCATAACTTTTGAATGGTAAGTGATAGGGCTTTCATATTTCACATGTGTATTCCTTGTGACAAGACCTTTCCATGGATACCAAAATTTTGGACCTTGTAACCTTGACCTTGGACTTTGACCTACTTATTAAAAACTTTAACCTTGACCATAACTTTTGAATGGAAAGTGATAGGGCTTTGATATTTCACATATGTATTCCTTGTGACAAGACCTTTCCATGGATACCAAAATTTTTGACCTTGTGACCTTGACCTTGGACTTTGACCTACTTATTAAAAACTTTAACCTTGACCATAACTTTTAAATGGAAAGTGATAGGGCTTTGAGATGTGTATTCCTTGTGACAAGACCTTTCCATGGATACCAAAATTTTTGACCTTGTGACCTTGACCTTTGAGTTCGACCTACTTATTAAAAACTTTAACCTTGGCCATAACTTTTGAATGGAAAGTGATAGGGCTTTGATATTTCACATGTGTATTCCTTGTGACAAGACCTTTGCATGGATACCAAAATTTTTGACCTTGACCTTTGAGTTCGACCTACTTTTCAACAAACTATAACCTTGTCCATAACTTTTTAATGGAAAATGATAGGGCTTTCACATTTCACATGTGTATTCCTTGTGATGAGACCTTTCTGTTGGTAATAACATTCTGACCTTGTGACCTTGTCCATGGAGGTTGACCCACATTTAAAAACTTCAACCTCGACCATAAGTTTTTGATGGTAATTTAAATCATAGGTCTTAAATATTTCACATGTGCATACCTTTTCATAAGCCCTGTCCCTTGGAAACAAAACACAAGTTTGGACCTTTTGACCTTTTCTTGGAGTTAGTCTTTCATATTTAGAATGTTGATAATATATGAGATATATTATTAAAACTTAAGAATGGGGGGATGTCTGTAAGCATTTCTTTAAAGACAAACACCCAAAAGCGGGGGACCACAATTCCTTGAATTTGATTATTTTGAACATAGATTTTGTATAAGCTACTGAATCGATCCTACAGGAAATTTGGAGCCGCGCTCTCTCTGCAAATTGAACAAATTTAATTTCGGAAAATTAAACCAGAGGGTGCTGGTTGGGCGAGTTTTGGCTGTGTCTAATGAAAGCATCAATTGTGAGGATTTGGTGTCTAAGGCACGTGTCTGGTGCATAAAAATTGGTTTGAATTTTTTTTCAAGAAGGTATAAAGTTGAAACACTTCCGTATTATGGCAAATGATGTGAAGAGCATGTTTCTGTGGTACCTAAAAATGATTCAGAAAAGCCCAATTATATAGTAATACGGAAGAGTCAATAATCCAAAATTTGCGGATTACCTCAGCAGAATCTATACTTCGGAACTTGAAATCAAAGAAACTACAGAGACAAATAATTCAGCATCCTATTTGGACATAATGTTGCCCTACGACACTGATGGTCACATGAACACCTCACTCTATGACAAGCGTGACGACTTTAATTTCAGCATTACAAACTTTGGGCATAACTTTTAAATGGTAAGTGATAGGTCTTTTATATTTCACATGTGTATTCCTTGTGACAAGACCTTTCCATGGATACTAAAATTTTTGACCTCGTGACCTTGACCTTTGACCTACTTTTCAAAAACTTTAACATTGGGCATAATTTTTGAATGGTACGTGATAGGGCTTTCATATTTCACATGTGTATTCCTTGTCACAAGACCTTTCTATTGATACAAAATTTTTGACTTCGTGACCTTGACCTTTGACCTACTTTTCAAAAACTTTAACATTGGGCATAACTTTTTAATGGTAAGTGATAGGTCTTTTATATTTCACATGTGTATTCCTTGTGACAAAACCTTTCCATTGATACAAATATTTTTTACCTCGTGACCTTGACCTTTGACCTACTTTTCAAAAACTTTAACGTTGGGCATAACTTTTGAATGGTAAGTGAAAAGGCTTTCATATTTCACATGTGTATTCCTTGTGACAAGACCTTTCCATTGATACTAAAATTTTTGACCTCGTGACCTTGACCTTTGACCTACTTTTCAATTAACATTGGGCATAACTTTTGAATGGTAAGTGATAGGTCTTTTATATGTCACATGTGTATTCCTTGTGACAAGACCTTTCCATTGATACTAAAATTTTTGACATCGTGACCTTGACCTTTGACCTACTTTTCAAAAACTTTAACATTGGGCATAATTTTTGAATGGTACGTGATAGGGCTTTCATATTTCACATGTGTATTCCTTGTCACAAGACCTTTCTATTGATACAAAATTTTTGACTTCGTGACCTTGACCTTTGACCTACTTTTCAAAAACTTTAACATTGGGCATAACTTTTTAATGGTAAGTGATAGGTCTTTTATATTTCACATGTGTATTCCTTGTGACAAGACCTTTCCATTGATACAAATATTTTTTACCTCGTGACCTTGACCTTTGACCTACTTTTCAAAAACTTAAACATTGGGCATAACTTTTGAATGGTAAGTGAAAAGGCTTTCATATTTCACATGTGTATTCCTTGTGACAAGACCTTTCTATTGATACAAAAATTTTTGACCTCGTGACTTTGACCTTTGACCCTCTTTTCAAAAACTTTAACATTGGTCATAACTTTTGAATGGTAAGTGATAAGGCTTTCATATGTCACATGTGTATTCCTTGTGACAAGACCTTTTCATTGATAGCAAAAGTTTTGACTTCGTCACCTTGACTTTGACCTTTCACGTACTCAACAGAAAATGGTGTTTATACTAGCAAAGATGCCACCGGAGGCATTCGTGTTTCACAAACACAGGCTTTATTTTAAGTTAAATTTGTGTATTAAATTTTGCTTTTTAGAGAGTGCGAGGCACCAAATTTCCTATAAGGTTTAATTTTAAATTTTAAATATCAGGTATTTATTTCAATTGCAAAGAAAGGGCGGCTCTAATTTCTGAATTATCTGTTTATATAAATACATAATTATAATAATAAAAAAACCAAACAAACAAAACACACATAAAATTACAATGATATCATGAAACACAAAGACAAATAGTCCATATTCATATAAATGAGTATCCCGTATTGAAAGTATTCTCATCTGCTTTTTCTGCCATCTGAATCAGAGTCAAAGAAAGTATTTTCTTACGACTGAAAAAAACAGTGTTGCCATCTACATTACACTTGATCTGTTTCTTTAAAAAAAATATTATCTTATTTCCGCCTCCTGTATCAGAGTCGGAAGCAATGCAAAACTATTCACAATGTTCAAAAACAGTACTTAGCGTCACCATCATTACAGTTGATCGGTTGATTTCGCTGCTGTTGTATCTTTTGTTTGTTTGTTTTTTTCTTTTTACTCTCGTTTCTTGACAGTCTTATTTCCGCCTCCTGTATCAGAGTCGGAAACAGAAAGATTTAAATTCTTTAAAAAAAAACCCTATTTCCTACAGACAAAAATAGTAGAAATTAAATTGATGCCACCTTCATATAAGAGTTGATCTGTAGTTGTTGTGTTTTCATTTGTGTTTATTGACAATCTACTTTCCGCCTCCTACATCAGAGTCGGAAGCAGAAAATTAACACTGCTTAAAGTTCTGTTTTCTCTGGACTAAGATTAAAGGAAATTGAAAAAAGGAAAGAGATCAAATATTAAGAGCGCTACCTTCATTACAGTTTATCTGTTTTTGTTTTCCATTTACGTTTCTTGACATTCGCTTTCCGCCTCCTGCGTGGAATCGGAAGCAAACTTTTTTTACTACCACTGAAAGCAATGTTCAATTTTCCCATTGACCTTCATTAATTTATCCTTGTTATGTAGCTGCTTCATTACCCAATTATCTGTGTATATTCAGATTCTTTTTCTGAGAAATGTCAAGGAGAATTGACCGTCATCACGTAATCTGAAAATATGTCATTGAACGACTTTCCGTCAGGATTGCTTACTTTGATACGCTAATCACAGTTTTCCTCTTTATGACAGTTAACTTTACTCAAGACCATCTTTATTGCCCCTTTCGAAATCAATATGGTCCAAGACGCTTGCTTTATGTACGCACATTCGGATAGTTTACAACTTGAGTAATCGACACAATATTAACTTTGCAATAAAACGTCATCATGTTGACAGAGGAGGGAAATGCGTATCTCAGATTATCGCTCAATTTTTGTTTTCTGACATGAATGCATGGAATTATCAACAGAATTCATTGTGTTATTATAAATGATTTCTATAGATGTATGTTTCCTATATTGGTAATGTATTTTATTTGCCGCATAAATTCATTTCAATGGCGCCATCTACAATGATTGTCGTATTAACAATGGGGCCTTGTGGATTTGATCATGAATTGTCTAATTCTAATGATGTTTCAGGCGCGTAGCCAGAGGACTTTTGAAGTGGAAGCACTTTCAGTCAGGGTTCCTTTATGGGTCCAGGGATAAGCCCTTTTGGGGATGCAAAGGATAAATGCCAGGACTCTAATATATTTTACACATTCACAAGCAGTTTTCTGCATTAAAATGACTCTTTGTACACTTATTTGGGGGACGATATGGAAGCAACTGCGTATTTGCGAACGTCTGGATACGCGCCTGCTTATAGGAGGGAGGGGATCTCCAACAAAACTTCATTGTAGCATCCACAGCTAATCATCCAAACATCCCTATTTGAAAACACAGAATAGACAAGCACAGGGAGAGACACGAAAAGGGATCAGGAACGCCAAACACGACATCAAAACTCCAAACACAAAGGAATACACATAAACCATCGAGACCAATTGGCAGTCGGTGCAGACTTAGGTCGGCCATCTTGCACATACATGTAAGTAGCAAATTGCTTGGTTATTCGAATTACGAGCGCACAACCCTCCCACTTTCCGGTTACTTTGAGATCACAATTAATGTGTATAGTAACCTCCTCACTGTAAGATGTAATTGTTCTCCTAGTCTAAGTCTTCTCGTCTCCTGTGGGTGTGTTCCGCTGTGATCACTGAACTCCGTTATGTTGGGGATCTCTTACTTATATCTATATTGATAATATGACATTATAAAATTACATTATACTAGGACTGCATTCTTTATACATACACTATGACAGGAGTATTCATATCTAAACTGTTTGGTATCACTTGAAATTCATTTTCTTTTAATTTTCTAGATAAGAGAAAATATTGTTTGGAAAATACGTAATCGAGCCAAAATTTAATCAAGAAGCATCATAATATCTTAAAAATAAATGAGTTGCTTTCATCAAATTGATACACCACCACCTGCGGATTTCCCTTCTATCAGTCATATTATGTAATATCCGCAATCTTGCTATAGAATTAGGATCAACATAAGAAAAAGTCGGAAGAAAAAAAAATCTATTTTTTAATAGTTCAGTATAATTCACAATTGATTCTGAGTATCTCTAACAAGACAGATCATCTAAGCATCGATGTATCTAGTGAATAGAGTAATATTTATTGCTTGTTTGGAGAAAGCGAACACATCTACATGTACAACAAGAACATACACAGATATCACATAAAGTTGCCAGAAACAAAGACAACATGTAAAAAGGAAACAATTTTTGGGAACAAATTAAAATAAATAAATTTAGGAGACAGCGCCACTCACCTGAAAATCAAAATTGACAGAAAGTAAATGCATGCATTGGGAAATTAGGAAAAGATATTCTAGTTCCATGAGCGGACCTAGAATATTTTCCTAAGGGGGATAAGCCGTGAGGAGCTGGAGTCCAGTTTATGGCTTTAAAATATTCGTACGTAAATACATGAAAAATAAGCATTTTTAGCACATTATGTAACTGTTCTAGATATGCACTTGAATTAGAGGATTTCGAAAATTTGAAATCTCCTACGAGACAATGCCGTATCGACAAATGAAGAGCACACACGAACAAGACGAAAAACTGAAACAGACATCACGTAAAACAACAACACAAACATCCAGTCAGAGAGTACGAGGCAAAATAAAACACCCATATCAAAGGATGTACCAGATAAACAAACCAAATTGAGACATTGAGATATGAAACACAAAGGACAAAACATGCACAGGGGCATCCGGAACACACGGGTTGGTTTCTTCAAATAGAAACACTTTACTGTTATGTAGTATAAAGAACCAAAACCCGTGTGTTCCGGATGGCATAGGGATGGCCAATGTGCACATGGAACTGACTTTGACGATCATCTGCCAAAGGTATATTATGGATTATGACCGAAAGGGAAAATCAGACACCGATGACTATTTCATTTGTCAGACTATCGTAAAATAGTCCATTAAATCATGAAACAAAAGGTGTTCATAAACTGTTAGAAATGGGGAAACTGTGTCCCAAAAAATCTATTAGACATGAACTTCAAACAATACTTTCAAATTTATTTCAATATTGAGCATAGCGAACAGCGAGATCAGATGTCTTAGTAAAGTTGGACAGCTTCTGAAGAAATAGAACGATCACATATCTGATACTAATATAGTCAAAGCTTGTTCATTTCAATTCTTACACAAGTCACTTCAGTTTCTGTATGATCCGAGTGTCACGAACGGGAACTTTATTCAATGAACTAGATATTAATATATATTTCCTATTAGTATAATAATAGATTTCTATCCTAAACGGAGTTCATCTAGATAAAAAAACATATCATTGAGGAAAAAATGAAAGATTACGGAAATGATAGCAGTATACATACTTGTGGAAAAGCTCAGTATAAACATGTACTTTGATACTTTGTGCCTGTCTAAATATAGTGTAGCACTTTATTCCTTTATTTTTAACCTGAAATGTGGTCAGGGACATTTATATCATCAGTCACCAATAAGAAGGAAAATACTATTTTAATAAAATAAAGAAGACTATGACAGATCAAGAAATTTAAGAAGCAAAAAGGGGAAAAAGTTTGGGGATTTGCACCAAAATGTAGAATAAAATCAAGAACTTTCTGAGGACAACCTTCGGTTATCACAATTCTGTTCATTAAGGAAACAAACATTATTAATGAAAGAAAAGATATAAATATAAATGAATTTTAGAAAACACTCTCAATGGAAAATTGCTTCTTAATGAGTGTTTTGACGGACGACTATGAAAAAGTACCAAGGCTATGATTTTAACAGTATTTCTTGTCATTTCGAAATTGTTTCCCACCAGAAAACAACAATAAAAAATATCCATTTTAGATTCGCCTCAATTAAAAAGTTATTTTGAAAGTTTGCAAAACTAAGGTGATATATGTTTTATTCCTTATTGTATATGTACCTACAAGTTAATACACATGTATATCAACATATGGCTCTAAAATTCATTTTACACATGATTTATCGTTTCGAAAATTATCTTTAATTTTGTTTTTGCTAAGAATGATAGGTAATAAATTTTTCGTCTATATTAGCAAAAGCGATAGGCAATGATTTTTATGATCTTTTAAAAGAAAACGTTTTTTGCATGTTTGATTTCACAGGATATATTATTACATTACACTTGCGTCATAGAACATTTTATTATTGGTAAAAACGCGATCGTCCATCTATTAAGGTTCAATTACAGTAGCTATCAAATAACAAACACAGCAGAGAAAGTGTATAAAATACAAAACCACTGTCAGATCACGAACTCTAAAACTCATATAGACCCCAGAATGTCTGGGGTTTTTTTTTTTTAAAGACAACGAAAAACATAGCTTTATCTCTACTGTCAGAGAGCCAGGGCAGCGACCAAAGGAAGTCAAAAGCAGCGCAAAAGAACTGCATATCATATTCACTCCCTTATTCTATGGATGGTCAGATAATTACCTTAAGATTGCAGGCCTACTATTTTGTGAAACTAAATTTGCAAATAAATACTATTATTGATATAAAACTTCGGGTAAATCTCCAGTCCGGAGTTCTATATCCAAGTGTTCACTAAATGCAATATATAATTTAGGAAGAAATAAACTCTTTTTTCTCTCCCACCTTTCAGCGATGTCATGATACAAGTCTTTCAAAGCAAGGAGAGTTTGAGGATCGGCTGCGGAGGACATTCGTTAGAACGCAACCGTCATCATCCAAAGTGTCAAAGTCTATTATCTCGCTGTTACAGTATTACAAATGGCGGGTCGTAACAGTGATATCCGGAACTTCTTTAAAATCAAACCAGACTGCGGAAAGCCTTTTCAGTTTACTTAAAGATACTGACATCCAGGTGACCCAAATGGTTACGTTCAAAGAACCGTATGACCGACGCATCGAGAACCCGAAATATTCCAAAATGGAGACGTTGTTGGAGAGGACATACCAGAATGCCAGAAGTACTAATATGCTATTCTTAATCATTTTTAAAACTTCATTTCAGAATATGTTTTCAAACATAAACGACGAGTCATGATCTAGAACTAGACTAGAACTTTGCAAAACGAGATATTAAAAGTACATTAAAATATTTCATAAGCGAATGAGATAATTTAAAAGTATATGATCACAATTAGGTTTGAAAAACACATGAATTATGTCATATGATACTCCCGCCTTCCTTTTAGAATCATACCTCAAAATTATATATCAACATTGAATTTTGAGATATCAAAGTAAACATATGTGAATGTGATTAAAAGAGAAAAAGAATTTCAAAATTATTTACTTAGCTTTTTACTTATTTGTCCCTTTGGATATAGACTCACAACATTTTCTATATGTACCAATTATAAAAACTTTAAAAAAGGGAAAAAAAAGATGAAATTTACACCACGTAAAGATGTAAAATTATTTCGTAATACCATTCCAAACACTCCACACTTTTGATCACATTCTAGTATTAATATTATAGATGATAGAAATTACTACGCTCATCTTTTTATTTTGTTGATGGCTTTACTGATTATTTATCACCCTCCCACTGTTTAGAAATCGTGTTGAATTATTATTCCCTGATTTGACAGCTTCAAATAACAATAAAACAAGTCATTGCTATCTAATTTCCAGTATATGTATTCCTCGGAGACAGTCACGCACTGATTGACTTTGCCAGAGCCCTCCATCGTCATCCCAAAGTCAATCAAGACGAGTATGTGGTCATTACCGTCGATGACAGGCAATACTCCTCAAGCAGCAAAACTTATTTCCTCAAAAGTAAGCCACCCCGCTTTATTAAATTAAGTTATTTGGAGTAAGTTACCCGCTTTATCATATTACGTTATTTGGATCGAAAACCCTCATTGATATTTCCGTACAATCATGTTAAAAGTGACTGGAAAAAAATTCACCTGAAAACAGTATTTTATACAAAAAACCCATTACATGTACCAAATAGAAGAACCTCTCCTAAAAAGATGATTTTGAAAAAAAAAATGAAAATTTGGCAATACTCCTTAGGCAGCAAAACTTATCTCCTCATACGTATTTTATCCCGAGTTATTGGATTTGGAAAGAAAGAACCAAAGGATGTTTTCTTATATCCGTACATATATGTTCAAAGTGACGTGTAGTAAATTTGATATGTATTTCAAGATAAATATGCAAAAGCACTGACTCCTTAAAGCAAAGGATTTGAAAAAAAACAACATTTTTTATGAGGGCTACATACAATGTACGAGTATATATATGAAAAAAAAAAAACAAGTGGCAGTCTACATATGTTACGAGTTTGAACACTTTAAAAATCATTTGATGAATTTATAAAGCACATATTAGCTGTTTTCTTAAGTTGGTGTTTTTTCAACAAGACAAAGGACACCAATTCTTAAAGAGTCATGAGAACAAAGTCCAAGGACTCGCTTTTTGGGAAATGAAAGGCACGACTATTCCATTGAAGTTTATCGTTAAAAAATCAATCCAAGGAATGCATGTGTCGATTGCGAAACATAGCGACACTCAGGAATCACTTTTATAGGGTGTGGCAGACAGACAGACAGGCGGACAGTGTCGCTATGCTTCGCAGGCGACACAATAAAAAATAAGTAATCATGTATACTATATAATCTTTCAGCTCCGTTTGAGACTGATCTGAAAACGTCCCATGTTGAGGCATTCAAGCCTGTATTGGTTGTTTCACCAAGGCATCCCAACAGTACCAAATGGTCAGCGTTTCTGACGGACGTGAGGCAACTCAATACAGAACCTCCCATAAATTTACCAAAACCTCCTAATATACCAAATATCACTGTCGTAGGTACACCTCTGTCATACCGTCAGGAGAAGTTATGTCATATTCGTCATAAAGTAAACAAACATTAATATCCAGTAAACTTCATGAGAATGCATTCTTAAGCTCTACCAGTAATATGACCCCCCCCCCCCCCTTGTCTAACTTTTTGTAACATTTTTGTGCAATCATAATACTGTGTTGAAAAATTGAATCAATATTTCCTCATAACTGAATTATGACATTCGGAATATGGATTAAATTATGATATCTGAAGAAAGACAATATTATTCTTTTTTTGTCCGAAGAGAAGAATCTTTTATATAGAAGCATACCCATATAGTATAGTATAAATCTTTATGTCACAATTGTGTTTCAGCAAGTAGCACAACAGGTGCCGATTTACGCAGCTTATTTATATGACGCCATCATGGTTTACGCTCGTGCCGTCAATCAGCTTCTACTGGAGGGGAAATCTGTCTACAACGGCTCAGCAGTAGTGCAATGGATCCAAAACAGAAGTCACATGAGTGAGTTAATCTAAATTGTATATGCTAAGAGGTATGCTTTGATGTGTGAAGATCTTGAAATTGTAAAGAATCTAATGATTTTCTTTCAATGTCAAATGACAACATTTGTCTACGACATTTCCGTATAACACGAAAGGAGCTTGTAGCCTCCTTTATAATTATCTTCACGTCTGACAATGACTAGGGCCAAACTCAGACGATTGAAGCTTAGAATTTTTTGGGGGATGATAGCAACTAGACTGGAATTCAATAGCATTATGTAACATTACAACAGTGACTCTCAGCATTCTTAGAATAAAACTGACGAGTTGACCACTAGTTACATGTATTTGAATTTCGACACGTCTCGTAAATCGTCCTTGAAATCTCATGGATGCCGTTGACCATATGTTCAAACTCATTTCGTACTAGATAATTTATCTGGAAAACTGACCAAAGAAACAGATAGCATAAATTAAGCATTTTTAAAATATCTAACACGTTGAAAACATAAAAACGTGAAAGGAAACCGAAATCAAAAAGAAAACCACATCAAGACACATGAACCCCGTCGAAGATGAATGTACCTGTCAGAGCAAGTCAACATGCATGATCAAGACATGCTTACTTTAATCAATGGCCCGTGAAAAAGAATTTAAAGTTGGTTCATGAGCTTTGCAAGCCGATATGTAAAATTCAATGTATACACCATGTACACCAGGTGTAATGGTTAGACTACAAGACAAGTACTTTCCATTCCTTTGATTGGTCAAGTATATCTACAAAATGTGTTTGCATGATAACCAAATTTTCGAGATAACAGATTATTCACTTTTTTAATTTTGAGTGAAATATATTATACCTGGTCTCACTCCCATATTGGGAGTTAGCATCTTTTCATGTCGTGTAGGTTTTTGTTTTTGTTTTTGTTTTTTTTTTTTGCTTTGGTTCCTGTTTTATCCTGAATTTGTATGCCTTCGGTTTATGATTTTCTGAATTATCGATTTTGTGCTGTATATAGGGATATGGTCATTATCTATATTTGTCATTTGATACAATCTTTGTTCAAAAGCATTATCGGCATTCGCATATTCGAAATGACAAAATATATCTCGATACATTACCTTTCCTTTTTCATTAAACAATGTTTAATTGCTTTGGAAAGGACGTGTCGAAATTGTTTCCTTTCTTGTCCGCGCTCAATGCACATATCCCAAAGGATACGAAAATTGGGCTAACTTAACACGCGTGTCTTCAAGAGAGCATTTGACACACTCAGAGAGAGAGAGAGAGAGAGAGAGAGAGAGAGAGTTTTGAGGGTTGCGACGCTCAAATCGGAATAGCACTAAAAAGTAAAAAAAATCTTTAAAAAGCAGGACTTTTATTTAATATTTAAATTTTATGTTAAAGTCGTAGATATGAATTCCTTATTCATGCTAGCCTATGTCGAACAATAGTAAAATGATTATAGAAAAATGTTTAAAAAAGCAAAACAATTTGTGTGAAGATACTAGCATTCATCTTATTGCATGAACTATTCTAATGTTTGCGACGTCATCTTAGTGACACGTAATCACGATTACCTCATCATATGACTCTCATGTGACTTTCCTTCAATGTATCATTGGTTTCTTTTCTGTCTGACTTTCAGCGAAATAAAAGGTATCAAGAAAAAATAAATTTTTTTTCTGTTTCATAAACAAAGGTATTCAGGGATTCGAGGTGTACATCGACCCACAAGGAGATGCAGAAGGAAACTATAGTCTACTCAGCCTAAAAATGACAAAGAATAAACCTCCTTCATTACAGGCTTTTGGTGGATTTCAACGTAAATCAAATGGTCTTGGAATTCCGGTAGGCTGAAAAATATGTATACGTTGGTTAATATATACAATCTAAAGATAGAAAGCATCCAAAAATAAAAATCAGCATTACTCAGAAAGTTCCAGACATATGATAAATCATTTCAATGGAAGATAAACAGCAATTTGAAGAACTCCGGCCACAAGCCATATTTCATTCTGACTTTTGTAAGGTGTCGGATCTTTCTTAAGATTAATTGACCTTCCATTTCTGTCAAACTCGATTTTCTTTTTCAACAGCTTTGCAAATTTGCAGCAAAGTGAATGTATTCAGACGTCTGATAAATTTTTTACAATTCCGTCATGCCTTTCCTGGTCGGGATTATCTTCTATGAAACAAGATAAATGTTCTAGCAGATGAATCCAGTGAGGCCAAAAGTTGTTTGTTCTCAATTCTGTATGTCCTCGTATGTCTAAAGATAGGAAAATAGGCATGAGGTGACATATTACAATGAGATAAGTAGGAATGTAACGGTACACTAGATCACGATACGATACGTATCACGATACACTTTTCTATCTAATCCAATTTTCACTTATTCCTTGAATCCAAAGAAAAACTGAATATACTTGTATCAATTTAGTCTTAACAGCATAAAGAGGGTTTTCACAAGTTACATGTTGTACTGTCTTATGGTACATATAGAAAGTCAATGGCGTAAGGTCGCCTCTGTATTATGGTCCAAACAGAAATTCAGTGGAGTAAGGTCCCCTCTGTATAATATATCGATGTAAAAAGTCAAAAATTTAAGGTCCCCTCTGTACTATTGTTTATATAGAAAGTAACTGGCGTAAGGTCCCCTCTGTATTATGATCTATATAGAAAGTCAATGGAGTAAGGTCCCCTCTGTATTATGGATCATATAGAAAGTCAATGGCGTAAGGTTCCCTCTGTATTATGGTATACCGGTATATATAATGTCAATGGCATAAGGTTTCCTATCTATTTCGGTTCTTATAGAAAGTCAATGGTGTAAGGCCCCCTCTTTGTTATGGTCCTTATAGAAAGTCGATGGTGCAAGGTCCTCTCTGTATTATGATCCATATACATATACTATTGACTTTATACAAAGTACATTATAAGTACATGTAAATGATACAGAAAAAAAATGTCTCTATTGATTTTGTCAAAAAAACTCTATCGTTGTGTATCGTTTAAATGTATCATGATACGTATCGTCAAGCTACTGTATCGCGATACGAGTCCACACGATATATCGTTACACCACTAGAGATAAGAGTAGACCTTTTCACCATGTATTAACTTAGCAGTGGAAATTTACTCTATCCTCTCTCCTTTTTCCCCAATTTTCAAAGTTTATAAACGTACATTAAACTTGTCTTTCATTCTAAGAAATTCTCATTCTATTCAAAAGATAGACATTTTTACAGTGTGTGAGCTTAAAAGATGGAATTATCTGAATGGAGAGTAAATGATGGATTCAATCTTGCTTCTGTTAGCTCTCCTGTTTCAAAACTCTTGCTGCATTGATCTTGTTTTTCATGTATAGAACTTCAGTCTAGTACAAGAGATAGACTGGCCATTAGGGCACCCACCTCTAGATCAACCAAAGTGTGGATTTGATGGGAAGAAATGTGAACATAAACCTGGTAAGTTCTGTATGCAAATAGTTTGTAATGAAAAAAGTTATAGGCATATATCAGTGCCTTCATTTCTTCTCTTGGACACTCAATGAAGTTTGTTTACCTGATTAACAGTATTCATAGAACTTAACTCTCAAAGATTTTACACAAATTTCAACTTGAAAATAATTTTGAAAATGATAATAATGAGAAAAATGATTCTTTGAATTTACAGACTGGAAATTGGCAACGTTTTGTAGTCTTGTCGGAGCTGTCGTTGCTCTTGCTGCCATTTTCGTGTTCAGGTACATGTATTTTCAAAACTGTTCGCATTCTATTAGTTTTTAACTTTAGTGTTCATGGAATTTCAAATACTTTTCGGATTTTTTATTATTTAAAAATTTCTTTTGCGTTCAGCTATAAAACACTGGTCGCATTCTTTTTTTTTTTTAATTTTCGTTTAATTTTTGTCAAGTCAAGGAATGTCGTGTGAGATAAGCTCATCACTTGAAAATCTTAGCAGTTGGTATAATACAATTCTTCTGTACTCTGAAAAAAGGCATTTATAGTTAATGTATCTTAGATTTTGCTGAATTCTAGGTCAGATTCATGACAAGATCAATTTTAGATATCAGTTTTTGAGTACTTTCTAGAGCTCTTTTTTTACATAAAGTACGCATATATTAACGCCATATCACATATATCGCCAACTTATAATCTTTTTTGTGAGAAAAAAACTTTACCACGTAGAGATCCGGTCCTTATTAAACTTTATGATGAATAATAACCTTTTTTTATATAGTTCCGCTACTTGACGAATCAAATTTCTTGCAACAGTAGTTGATCCTATTAGTAACCATAGCAACATATTACTTTATGAAAAATCACGTTTTGTGAATTATTGGGTGATTTTAGACAGAAACGAATATCTTTGATACGGTAAAAGTGGAAAATCAATTTAATGAATGACATGCCTAAAATAATTTTATGGTCTTTCTTTAGATATTACAGATATGAAAAGAAATTAGCTCGGCTTCTTTGGAAGATAGAATTTAAAGATTTAGTCCTACTGGATTCTGTAGAAGAAATTGTCACGCATAGGAAGCCTAAGGTAAAATTATTACTTGCCTTTAAGGAGTTCGTGTTACCATGACATACTGAGAAAAATCAAAACTTCGTCTTTTAAAATCTTTCTTTCTTCATCATTCACGCTTATTTAATAATCAATGCTGTCGCAGATTATATTTCTGTTTTGAACACTTACTGCATTGTAATTTGTAAAAATGTTCTGTAGTAAAAAACACCACATCTACTATATACACAATGGTTAAATACTTCTTCATCTTTTATGCAAGATACTTTCCGGACACAATATATTATGTTGTCATGCAGAATATTATGTCAAAATGAACGAAAACTATATCAACTATATGACAAGCCAATGTGGACAAAAATAGGTACTTTCTAACGTAAGAAATTCATTTCTTAATATTAGAAATTCATTTTCTAATATAAGAAATTCACTTTTTAATATAAGAAATTCACTTTCTAATATAAGAAATTCATTTTCTAATATTAGAAAATGAATTTTTAATATCAGATTATTGATTTCTTATATTAGAAAATGAATATCTAATATTAGAAAATAAGTTTTTTGTCCACTTTGGCTTGTCATAAAACTTTGACTTATTTATGTCGACATGCAAGATAATTATTTTTCATGTATACATACATGTAGAGTCCTAATTTGATGTGCAAATAATAAATCAATCAAACACAAACCAAGAGACGAACGGGTTTCGTTACTTCAGTTTTGATCAAAACAAAGAAACGCGTTTTTCATAATTATTATTAAAAATGGAGAAAAATATAGCCATCACCAAATGTGACTATCGACAATGAAATCGACCATCGTGTTCGTGATTTGCTTTTACCAATGACTCGACGAGCCTCGTCATGACACAAGGAAATACTGCACACTTTGGTTGGACTTCCTTCTTTTATGTTGACAAGCAAGAAAAATTACTGTTGAGCTTATTGATATAAATAAGTTGAACATTTGTACGTTATGTTAGAAAGGTTTCTTGAGAGCAGGAGGAAGAAACATCATTCGATATCTTTAGGAAGACGTACCATATCTTAAATAAACGCTATGAGAATTAAGCTTGTGACCGCAATAGATCTAGAAAGCGGTCAAGAAAAATAACAATTCAACATGCTAATATTTAGATAGATTATATGAGACGATAATTGAAGAGTAATCAATCCTTTACTTAGATGACATTCCTCAAGATGATACGGGGAAACCTCTTAAGTAAAAGACATGATGATGAATTACAGGTTCGATTTCTTGGAAAATCTGTCAGTCTCTTCTGTGATACATTTTCCCTAACTGATCTACATAATTATTTATGGAAACGTATAAGTGCCACACCTTTGTACTTTTTACATTCGACTTCTACACAATTCAGTATATTACATTTTGTATTTTTAGACACAAAGATGTGAATTTTACACTATAATGTGTGCAATTTTCTCATTACAACACATGTGTTTCATTTACACTTGAGTGTGATTTGAAGTGCAAATTATACACATAACTGTGTACAATTGACACATTTATGTATAAGGATTACTCTTTTTTGCGTAGGAAAAATGTGTTGATGTGGCACTAATTCGCTTTCGTAATCATTAGATGAATTGATAGAAAACTATCTGTCTCTGACTCTTCTTTCTCGTTGTGAGTATTAGACGCTTTTATCTATTTGTAGAAATTTTCGACTGCGGATTCCCATTTTCCCACACTTTTCCCAAAGTATTACAATTATATCATGGAAAAAGCAAGAGGCGATCATTACAAGGTGATCTAGCACAATATAAGATGGAATTTTGTTTGTCATGTATCTGGAAGTTGTGACATACATATGTTTGTAAACAGAATGAATAATCATAGAAATAGCGGATCTAGCAGGCACAAAACCCTTTTATGCGCGGGTAGAAATTATTCTATAACATTTCACGTAAAACATAAATGAGTAAAATCAGCATATTTTGCAAATTGTCAAAGTGGAGGATTCACCGCTCCGACCTCCTTTAGATCTAGTACACATGACTGTCCCCACATTGTGTTTTTCAAACATTACTGTCTTCAGCGCTTATACCATCCATTTAAATAGTTTTCTTCCAACAATTTTATTCAGATTCGAAAACAAACTTGGTTAAGTACCCGAAATGTGCATGTCTGGTCCATGCTGCAAATCTGTCTGTTCTTAAATGATGCTATTGAATTTGAAGAGGTTAACATTGGAACAGCTTGAAGTTTAGAACGGATAATGCTTACATAAACTTTCAAGATAAAAGTCACCATTTAGGCTTCTAATTTGTTACGGCTACGAAAGGAAATGACTGATTTTGCTCATAGAAGTACATAACAAGTCAGAGTTTTCCTACAACAACCAAATCATCAAAAGAAACTTGAATTTCATAAATAATATGTGAAATTTAAAAATAAAAATTACCTTCTAGATCTGCTGTTGTATACGCATTGTTGTGTAAATTAATGTTTACCAATGATACTTTTAAACCTAATCCCCAATATAATGGTTATGGCATTTATTATGAAAAATGGTGATGCATGTTTTGAAATAACCCAGAGATTGGTCTTGTAAGTCTCGCATGTATTTGTTTCTGAAAGGTAACGGAGTGTTAGAAACAGCCTATCTACTTTGAATATTCAAATTTGCAATAGACATTCCTGAAAACGAAGTTCCAGTTTCAAATTACATGTCAACATTTTTTTCACCGGATTTTTGACATAAAAGTTAATTTCTATACAGTCTCATGGGCTGTACTAGTTTATCCATGTCTATTCGTCCGTCTCTCCCCTCATAGAAATAAATCAATTTAAATTTTCACTTTTCATATCATTTCTTGAAAACATTCTTTGCACCTCGTCATTGGCATTTTTTTTAAAGAAGAAAGAGTTATACGGTGTGTTAGGATGAACTAGTGGGGTAAATCGATTTTTTCAAAGGCTTCTTCCATCAATTTAATATTGTGTGTCTTGTCCAAACATCCGTGTACCATTATATTAATATCTTATGTTTTATAAAGTAGTTTGCATGCTTCTTTCTGCATGACATGTTCAAATCTAGATGGTGATATGTTTGTGCTCCTTGTTTCAATGTAAAATCTCAGGGGCTCTTGGTACATATATCTTTGTAGCACTTTACATATTCCTGATTTGTATGGAATTTGTGTTTTGTGTTTAGATATTATTGTAGATTTACAAAATTTCGCCTAAAATTCAAATTTTCTATGGTTGATAAGGAAAGAAGTTACATGTATGGAGTAAAAGATAATAACATATCTATAATTTGAAGGATGTAAGGCTTAAAAAATACCATACGAAGGAACAACCAAAAATAGTTTGATACCTTCTAGCGAAAATAACAGCTTCAGTGATGAATTTTTTTTCCTTCCTAATTTCATTTTTGGATTTTCAGAGAAAATCCAATTCCTCCTGGCGATTTCTTATAGACGGAGACGAGCCCGAGAGAGCAACATTACTGGGCAATACCAAGCAAGACAAAAAACAAAGTGTCTGGGAACAGAAGCGTATCGGCTCCTATAAAGGGAATATAGTATCCATAAAATGTTTGGTTAAAAAACACGTAGTGATTAATAGGTCTCTGAAGAAACAGTTACAACTCAGGAAGGAGCTTACCCACGATAATGTCAATCGTTTTATTGGTGCTTCTATCAACGAACCATACATCTACGTAGTGACGCAATATTGCGTACGCGGCAGTCTGGAAGTAAGTCCATCTACTTCATGAAGAAAACAAATATATTCATCATATTATATTTCCATCTTCATCAATTCATCATATAGAAACAACTAGGAAAACAAGTTCAAAAACAGAAAGAATGATTCTGACAAGAGATTTCCGAAAAAATCCCAAAAAAAAAACTAGTACTGCAAAATGCAGAGGGTAAAATCCATTTGCAAAAAATAAAAACGCTCTCAGACTGCACCTTCCCCCCAAAACAACAAATGGCTCCTCTACATGGTTAAATAGAAAGATATAGTCACAAAATATATATTCTAGAACGCTTTGTGATGGGAATAAAGAAAAAAATGTCTTCATCCCACAGAGGCTTCAATCTGTCTTGGTCACTCGGTGAGCATATTCGTTTTCAAGAAAACCATAACCGAGTAACACAACTTTAAGAGAATATCAGAGTCCCCATGCCTCATCCACACCATTCACGGACCTTGCGTGTACAATAAATTGTTCTCAAAATGGAAGAAATAAACATTGATCTTTGATTAGATAGGTCAACACAAGAGTAGATTGTATTAAATGATGCAAGGAGATTCCGGAAAACTTTATTTAATTCCGTTTTATTTCAATTACACAATATCCTCTGGAGCATTATCTTGATATTGAATGCTATAAGAATTGCTCTAACCTTATTTCTTCCCCCCTCAAGAAATAAATCAAGAGACACAAACGAAAGAACATAGATTCAGATGGACCGCACCATTCAGTTCTCGGCCTGGACAAAATTATCTAATGTACAGCAGATGTAGATAGCATGCATGCACGTTCGATATATATCGAACCAGATTATTACATGTCAAACCAGATAATTAGATATATTCATGCAAAGTAACTATTCATGACTGGATAAATATTTTTTTCTTTCTGATTCAAAGAAGACAAGGCCTGGTCACCTGTCCTCTCTGAATGTAATTCGGACTCCTCGGGTGATAACATGCATACGCTCGCTACAGCCGGCAGAGCCCCCCTTTTTAATATCAATTTACATATTCATATGTGTTGATTTAGTCCCTGTTGTATTTTTGCTGTTGTGTTTGTGTTGTTATCTAACAGTGAGGAGGTTATTTTACACTACAACTTGTCCATTCTTCAAGACATTTTGGTAACCGGAAAAGTAGCAAATGGGGTGGTTATCCGGATAAGGTGCGCAAAAACCCTCCTTAGTCCTTAATCAGCACCGAATATATGTTGTATTTTTTGTTTAATGTCATTAATGTTTCTATGTCGTATGTCTCTTTTTCGTCTCTTGTTATGTTTGTCTTTGTGTTTTCGCATCGGTAGTTTTGCTGTTGGTAGTGCAACAGGGCCAGATCCCCACCCTTCTTCAAAATGATTTAGAGCCACGAAGAAAAAATATATTCTTAGATGTTAATCTAGATGAATGATGTAAGATCTCACTTAGGAATTTCATTCATTCCGAGGTTCGCAACCGTTCTAATTAATTTGCCTTGCCTTCTCGACTTAGAGACTGGATAACTGATAGGTACTTCTTTAATGTTTATAGAAACCCAAACGTGATAATGACACAATTTATGATCAGATACATATGTACACGTCGTTCGTGTCTTTTTATTAGTTGTGTTTAGTAATTGTAAATTGATAAATTGTCAAGTTGTAGTAGGGTACATTCGAAAAAAAAAAATGCTAGCTAAAAGACCATGTTCTGTGCTTATGAATTTATCTATAAGATCGTCTCATAAGCTATATAATTGTTTACGTCTTTGCCTGGAAGATCATGTAAAGGCCACACTCGATGACACAAAGAAAACGCAATCAATTTGACAACAATTAATCCGCAAATTATTTGTCAACATTTCAACGCGCTAACACCTGCAACGCCATTCCTGCTTCTCCTGGGATACATTGTAAATCCAATTCTTAATAACTTAATGGTAATAATTCTTTACCAATGGTTATCCCTCCATGATTGCTCTGTCACCACGTAGAAAGACAAAATGAATATTTTATCTCATTTTTGGAATTAAGACCATCAAGTTTAAAAAATTATAAGTAATGCGTTTACAAGTAAGAACGGTAATCGCAAATACAAATTTATTGTTGTTAACTGTGACAAAACCTACTTTGTAAAAGAAAAGTCAGATTCTGAAAATAAGTACACTGAAACAGACATTATTCAGATGTTAAACTTTCTGATCGACAACATTTTTGTGGTGTTTGGAGGAAAGGTCTTCCAGCAAATTGTCGGAATTCCAATGGGGACCAATTGTGCCCCACTCCTTGCCGACATTTTCCTTTACTCATACGAAGCTGAATTCATTCAATCTTTGGTCTCTGAAGGGAAAAGATACTTAGCTTCTGACTTCAACTTCACTTACAGATACATAGACGATGTGTTGTCCATCAATAATCCAAAATTCGCGGATTACCTGAGCAGTATTTATCCTTCGGAGCTTGAAGCCAAAGAAACTACAGAGACAAATAATTCAGCATCCTATTTGGACAGGATGTTGTCCTACGACACTGATGGTCACATGAACACCTCACTCTATGACAAACGTGACGACTTCAATTTCAGCATTACGAACTTTCCTTTTCTGAGTAGCAACATCCCTTCATCGCCTGCTTATGGCGTGTTCATATCTCAGTTGATACGCTATGCCAGAGCAAGTACCAAATATACGGATTTTGTTCTGAGAGCTAGGCGTCTTTCAGAAAAGCTTCTCAGTCAGGGATATGTTTGTGACCGACTAACATCGTCACTGAGGAAGTTCTACGGTCGACATGGGGAACTCGTCATACACTATGATGTCCCACTATCCAGAATGGTGGATGATATTCTGTAATAGACCATTTGAACCATCCAACCAAAGATTGTACTCTATATCGTCCAAAATGGAAGTAACCGGATGTGACAGTTCTACCGAATTGAAGCGACAGGTGTTGCATGCAAGCAGGAGATGCTTACTCTTCCTGGGCACCTGGTCTCACTAACATATCGGGAGTTCGCTTCTTTTCATATGGTGGAGGTTTCTTTTTTTGTTTGCTTTGGTTCCTGTTTTATCCTGATTTTGTATGCCTTCGGTTTCTGATTTTCTGAATTATCGATTTTGTACTGTAGACAGGGATATGGTCATTATCCATATTTGTCATTTGAAAGTTTCAATTTCAAACATTTCAATCTCGATCATTAATGAAAGAAAATTAATTTGTTAAAATGCACTGGAGTTGTCGTCGTAGTGTACATATTCCTATACTCAAACAAATGAATTTAATGCATTTTACAATATTTTGTCAAGTCTTCCATGTGCCAAAAAGTATCTATAATTTTCATTTCGTTTTAAGCGTCCACACTAGAATATAAAATAAATTTGACTGTGTCTAAAAATCCCTTTTACTTTAAGTAACACTGATGAAGATTTAGTTTTACAATCGGAAACATGTCCCTGGTGCATAAAATTAGTTTGAAATGTTGTTTAATTTAAACTCGTTCCCCATGACTTGATGTTTTAAGTGTAATGATTAATTTTTTCCAGCTTTGTCGCCTGAAAGAATTTTCATTTGGCCTTTTATTAATTTGGCATCATATATATAATGTTGTTATTTCGGAAACTCGTCATTTCATCCAAATATAAGATCAAAATTAAAGGAGATTCACATCTGAGCACCATTCCTCCAATGCTATTTTGGTCATCGATTTTATTTAACTTTGCCAGTGAATCGAAACTTTGGAGCCGCGAACTTACTTCAAAGTAAATTTAGATTTAAAAAATAAAACCAGAGTGTGCTACTGAAATGAATTTTGGTTGTGTCTGAAAATTACTTTGGTTGGAAGCATTACGTGATGAGGATATTACTATCCGAAACACGTGTCTGATGCATTAAAATTGGTTTAAATCTTCTACAAGAAGGTAAATAGTTGGAACACTTCCGTATTATTAAGAAGAAAATGAGTTGAATACTTCGATTTTCATTATAATCGGGCAAATTTTCAAACAAGAATATAAGATATTGAACTATGCAAAATAAACATTAATATGAAATCATTTTTTATTTCTTCATTACTGCTTTCTTTCGAGTCAGAGCCTTTAATATCATTCCAAAGATATTTTCAAATTATATATATTATCAGGGTTCTCTCGAAAAGTGTCCTGTTCGGAATTTTGTCAAATTTGTTAAACTTGTTACTCGTTATGGGTACATGTACACATACACTATTCAAAATTCAGTTATAGGTGGTCAATATTCATTTCCTGCTTAAAGGGTTTTTTTCATCCGCAATGGAATTCTGTTATTTGATAGCTTCTGTGACAGTACTTAGTGCTTGATAGGATTATAGATATATATCCTGAAGAGGATGCACCGAATAACGTTGTCATTTCCAGCATTTCCTTGTAATCAACTAGAAAATTGCTTTTGCTTTGAGACTTCTGATTGGAACATGCACTAATCAAGACTGAGAAAGAGGATATCAAATTTATCAAAAGTTCTATTTTCTGGCTCTAATGCAAAGGAACAGATTGACATAGGACATGTCCGGATAGCAAAAGAACATGATGACATTCATGCACTAGTATGTGCTTCTCTTTACTTGGTCTGTGTTATATGTTTACATAAGATTAATTTCAGCATATATCTCCAAATAATCTCTTCCATTCTTATGGGACATTTCCTTTTCCGTCCGATTTTATGATTGCGTATCTAAAATGACAAAATATTAATAACATCGAGCAAAACTGATGAGACAATATTTGTTGAAATGCCAATATGTACTAACTATTATCATAGAACAAGAGACGCTGACTCTTTCCGGACACCAGGTCTCACTTCGGAATGTTGTTCATTCCTAGGTACCTTCGCAGCCGTTCCTATGGGAATTCTACTGATTTTGCGTGCCTTCTCGACTTTGAGACTGAATTATAGGTACTTCTATCATGTTTATTTATACATAACAATATTGATAACACCAACCACTGCACTTACTTGGGACATATTTGAACATTTTCTGATACTCAACTTGATTTATTGTTCTAGAACTAGGGGGTACTCCCTGATGGCATTGATCTGTCCTATGCTAGCTCTTTGGCATGCATTTTAATAATACGGAAGCGTTCCAACTCTTTACCTTCTTGAAGAAGATCTGATGCCCTGTTCACACGAAGGGTTCGATGCGCATTAAATCGAATTTTATGCACATTAGATTTAATGCGCATTGGATTTTGTCGTGTGAACGCAAAGCGAATCTAATTCGCATTAAATCTAGCGCATGCGTATATGACGTACTTTAATTCTACAGAACGTATACACCACAACTTCTCCAACCTTTGACCTCAAATCAGAGGAAAAGTGGCCAAAATGCTTCATTTGTCCAGCTGACTGCCCTATTGAAGTTGGATTAATAGGTTCTATCTGATCTACTGAGTGAGACATACAATTTACACGAGTGACAGAAATTTCATCTTTTCCCGAGTGGAGCGTAGCGAATTTAATTTTTTTATGTCTCATTCAGTAGAAAGTGAAAGAATCTATTTCTTCTTCCATGAAACATAAGAAATAAGGGAATTCAAACGACGTTTCATGCCATCTTTTCTGACCACGTTACTGTGACGTCACAATAAATTTCTCTTTTATCATTGGTCAATTGGAGCATTTGAGACAACTAATGTGTCTCACATAGGTTGTCTCACAGGAAATGAGCAAAATGAAGAAGAATACATTGTCTTTTTATGAGCTCTTGTTTATAGATTACCACGTACATCTTACTGTTGCCTTTTTTTTTATTAAACTTGACGACTAAGGCCATTTAAGTAAGTTAAAGAAGATCCTGACGATAATCTCAACAGCGCTCACAATAGCTAGAGCACCAAATTTAGCATCGACGGACCCCCAGATAGCTAGAGATGGGACAAGGTGCCCGGGAGGAGTAAGCATCCCCTGTTTGGCTTACTGTAGTCTTACTTTCAGAACTTTCACAGTCTTTAGCCATATTCCACTGTTTTGATCGAGGATCACGGACGAGGGTTACGAACCCGAAACGTGCATGTCTGGGGTCCGCTCACCAGTTTCTCTTACCAGGTCACGCGGCACAGAAATATTGCGCAATCATACATAATTTGATGTCATCTCATTTTATTTCTATATATTTCAAATTATTATACTATATATCAATCTGTTCGTTATATCTACAGCTTTTATATGATACTAGTCTTAAGGTCATGTTAAGATTGCTATACATAATAAATTTCATACATGTTTGCTGAAAAAGGTTCAGAAAATTGGCCTAAAATTCATGGTTTTTGCCATTTTTCTGTGTATTGTTTCTGGTCTCTTGGAGAAATTTCAGAAATAATGCTTATATTTCCTTAAAGCTATTATCTAATACTCCATTCTAGGCAAATTTTAAAAATTTCCAACACATGTAACTCCGAAAATGTGTAATAACCCAAAAACTTCATATTTTCTCTTATGAAGTCTTGTCAAACAGGGAAAATCCGGTACGCCTTTTAAAATATCTATATTTAGACTAAATTAGTCATGTGACCTCAAATTTTTATTGCTCTTACACAAGGCAGGCATACTCTACAATATGCATCTTACCATTATAGACTATCTTCATAATGGTCTTTTCAACCCACCTTTCAAAACCACTCAATTTCCCCTATTTCAGCTTTTCCACCCTGGACATTTTGGGTTTACTCTAAAAACCGGTGAGCGGACCCTAATAATTTCCCCTATGTAAGCGTTCAATTTTGTTTTCTGATAAAATGATAGAATTTGACTTTTCGCACAAATTGATATACTACATAGTGTCGTAACGCAAATACCTTTCCAGAAATATGCCGCGCAAAGGTCCCTTCGACATCACAGAATGGACCCTTTTTCCCTTCAATTTCGACATTGCGTAAACCGTTACTGCTCTTTTATAACATTCAAAGGATAATTACCAGAAGACTTACATATAAGATATTGGTATCTTTTTAATCTGTATGCCTTGTAGTATTTTGTGATATGTGGTTTCTAAGAACTTTTTAAACAAAATTTCTTGTCGCAACACTGTCTTCGACTCTATAATAATTTCCCTATGTTAGCGTTCAATTTTGTTTTCTGATAAAATGATAGAATTTGACTTTTCGCACAAATTGATATACTACATAGTGTCGTAACGCAAATACCTTCCCAGAAATATGCCGCGCAAAGGTCCCTTCGACATCACAGAATGGACCCTTTTTCCCTTCATTTCGACATTGCGTAAACCGTTACTGCTCTTTTATAACATTCAAAGGATAATTACCAGAAGACTTACATATAAGATATTGGTATCTTTTTAATCTGTATGCCTTGTAGTATTTTGTGATATATGGTTTCCAAGAACTTTTTAAACAAAATTTCTTGTCGCGACACTGTCTTCGACTCTATTAGGGTCCGCTCACCAGTTTCTCTTACCCGGTCACGCGGCACAGAAATATTGCGCAATCATACATAATTTGACGTCATCTCATTTTATTTCTATATATTTCACATTATTATACTATATATCAATCTGTTCGTTATATCTACAGCTTTTATATGATACTAGTCTCAAGGTCATGTTAAGATTGCTATACATAATAAATATCATACATTTTTGCTGAAAAAGGTTCAGAAAATTGGCCTAAAATTCATGGTTTTTGTCATTTATCTGTGTATTGTTTCTGGTCTCCTTGGAAAAATTTCAGAAATAATGCTTATATTTCCTTAAAGCTATTATCTTATACTCCATTCTAGCCAAATTTTAAAAATTTCCAACACATGTAACTCAAAAAATGTGTAAAAACCCAAAAACTTCATATTTTCCCTTATGAAGTCTTGTCAAACAGGGAAAATCCGGTACGCCTTTTAAAATATCTATATTTAGACTAAATAAGTCATGTGACCTAAAATTTTTACTGCTCTTACACAAGGCAGGCATACTCTACAATATGCATCTTACCATTATAGACTATCTTCATAATGGTCTTCTCAACCCACCTTTCAAAACCACTCAATTTCCCCTATTTCAGCTTTTCCACCCTGGACATTTTGGGTTTACTCTATAAACCGGTGAGCGGACCCTAATAATTTTCCCTATGTAAGCGTTCAATTTTGTTTTCTGATAAAATGATAGAATTTGACTTTTCGCACAAATTGATATACTACATAGTGTCGTAACGCAAATACCTTCCCAGAAATATGCCGCGCAAAGGTCCCTTCGACATCACAGAATGGACCCTTTTTCCCTTCATTTTCGACATTGCAGTAAACCGTTACTGCTCTTTTATAACATTCAAAGGATAATTACCAGAAGACTTACATATAAGATATTGGTATCTTTTTAATCTGTATGCCTTGTAGTATTTTGTGATATATGGTTTCTAAGAACTTTTTAAACAAAATTTCTTGTCGCGACACTGTCTTCGACTCTATAATAATTTCCCTATGTTAGCGTTCAATTTTGTTTTCTGATAAAATGATAGAATTTGACTTTTCGCACAAATTGATATACTACATAGTGTCGTAACGCAAATACCTTCCCAGAAATATGCCGCGCAAAGGTCCCTTCGACATCACAGAATGGACCCTTTTTCCCTTCATTTTCGACATTGCATAAACCGTTACTGCTCTTTTATAACATTCAAAGGATAATTACCAGAAGACTTACATATAAGATATTGGTATCTTTTTAATCTGTATGCCTTGTAGTATTTTGTGATATATGGTTTCTAAGAACTTTTTAAACAAAATTTCTTGTCGCGACACTGTCTTCGACTCTATTAGGGTCCGCTCACCAGTTTCTCTTACCCGGTCAAGCGGCACAGAAATATTGCGCAATCATACATAATTTGACGTCATCTCATTTTATTTCTATTTATCATGTTTATTTCACATTATTATACTATATATCAATCTGTTCGTTATATCTACAGCTTTTATATGATACTAGTCTCAAGGTCATGTTAAGATTGCTATACATAATAAATATCATACATTTTTACTGAAAAAGGTTCAGAAAATTGGCCTACAATTCATGGTTTTTGCCATTTTTCTGTGTATTGTTTCTGGTCTCCTGGAAAAATTTCAGAGATAATGCTTATATTTCCTTAAAGCTATTATCTTATACTCCATTCTAGCCAAATTTTTAAAATTTCCAACACATGTAACTCAAAAAATGTGTAAAAACCCAAAAACTTCATATTTTCCCTGATGAAGTCTTGTCAAACAGGGAAAATCCGGTACGCCTTTTAAAATATCTATATTTAGACTAAATATGTCATGTGACCTAAAATTTTTATTGCTCTTACACAAAGCAGGCATACTCTACAATATGCATCTTACCATTATAGACTATCTTCATAATGGTCTTCTCAACCCACCTTTCAAAACCACTCAATTTCCCCTATTTCAGCTTTTCCACCCTGGACATTTTGGGTTTACTCTAAAAACCGGTGAGCGGACCCTAATAATTTCCCTATGTAAGCGTTCAATTTTGTTTTCTGATAAAATGATAGAATTTGACTTTTCGCACAAATTGATATACTACATAGTGTCGTAACGCAAATACCTTCCCAGAAATATGCCGCGCAAAGGTCCCTTCGACATCACAGAATGGACCCTTTTTCCCTTCATTTCGACATTGCGTAAACCGTTACTGCTCTTTTATAACATTCAAAGGATAATTACCAGAAGACTTACATATAAGATATTGGTATCTTTTTAATCTGTATGCCTTGTAGTATTTTGTGATATATGGTTTCTAAGAACTTTTTAAACAAAATTTCTTGTCGCGAACACTGTCTTCGACTCTATAATAATTTTCCCCTATGTTAGCTGTTCAATTTTGTTTTCTGATAAAATGATAGAATTTGACTTTTCGCACAAATTGATATACTACATAGTGTCGTAACGCAAATACCTTCCCAGAAATATGCCGCGCAAAGGTCCCTTCGACATCACAGAATGGACCCTTTTTCCCTTCAATTTCGACATTGCGTAAACCGTTACTGCTCTTTTATAACATTCAAAGGATAATTACCAGAAGACTTACATATAAGATATTGGTATCTTTTTAATCTGTATGCCTTGTAGTATTTTGTGATATATGGTTTCTAAGAACTTTTTAAACAAAATTTCTTGTCGCGACACTGTCTTCGACTCTATTAGGGTCCGCTCACCAGTTTCTCTTACCCGGTCACGCGGCACAGAAATATTGCACAATCATACATAATTTGACTGTCATCTCATTTTATTTCTATATATTTCACATTATTATACTATATATCAATCTGTTCGTTATATCTACAGCTTTTATATGATACTAGTCTCAAGGTCATGTTAAGATTGCTATACATAATAAATATCATACATTTTTACTGAAAAAGGTTCAGAAAATTGGCCTACAATTCATGGTTTTTGCCATTTTTCTGTGTATTGTTTCTGGTCTCCTGGAAAAATTTCAGAGATAATGCTTATATTTCCTTAAAGCTATTATCTTATACTCCATTCTAGCCAAATTTTTAAAATTTCCAACACATGTAACTCAAAAAATGTGTAAAATCCCAAAAACTTCATATTTTCCCTTATGAAGTCTTGTCAAACAGGGAAAATCCGGTACGCCTTTTAAAATATCTATATTTAGACTAAATATGTCATGTGACCTAAAATTTTTATTGCTCTTACACAAAGCAGGCATACTCTACAATATGCATCTTACCATTATAGACTATCTTCATAATGGTCTTCTCAACCCACCTTTCAAAACCACTCAATTTCCCCTATTTCAGCTTTTCCACCCTGGACATTTTGGTTTACTCTAAAAAGCGGTGAGCGGACCCTAATAATTTTCCCTATGTAAGCGTTCAATTTTGTTTTCTGATAAAATGATAGAATTTGACTTTTCGCACAAATTGATATACTACATAGTGTCGTAACGCAAATACCTTCCCAGAAATATGCCGCGCAAAGGTCCCTTCGACATCACAGAATGGACCCTTTTTCCCTTCATTTCTGACATTGCGTAAACCGTTACTGCTCTTTTATAACATTCAAAGGATAATTACCAGAAGACTTACATATAAGATATTGGTATCTTTTTAATCTGTATGCCTTGTAGTATTTTGTGATATATGGTTTCTAAGAACTTTTTAAACAAAATTTCTTGTCGCGACACTGTCTTCGACTCTATAATAATTTTCCCTATGTTAGCGTTCAATTTTGTTTTCTGATAAAATGATAGAATTTGACTTTTCGCACAAATTGATATACTACATAGTGTCGTAACGCAAATACCTTCCCAGAAATATGCCGCGCAAAGGTCCCTTCGACATCACAGAATGGACCCTTTTTCCCTTCATTTCGACATTGCAGTAAACCGTTACTGCTCTTTTATAACATTCAAAGGATAATTACCAGAAGACTTACATATAAGATATTGGTATCTTTTTAATCTGTATGCCTTGTAGTATTTTGTGATATATGGTTTCTAAGAACTTTTTAAACAAAATTTCTTGTCGCGACACTGTCTTCGACTCTATAATAATTTTCCCTATGTTAGCGTTCAATTTTGTTTTCTGATAAAATGATAGAATTTGACTTTTCGCACAAATTGATATACTACATAGTGTCGTAACGCAAATACCTTCCCAGAAATATGCCGCGCAAAGGTCCCTTCGACATCACAGAATGGACCCTTTTTCCCTTCATTTTCGACATTGCGTAAACCGTTACTGCTCTTTTATAACATTCAAAGGATAATTACCAGAAGACTTACATATAAGATATTGGTATCTTTTTAATCTGTATGCCTTGTAGTATTTTGTGATATATGGTTTCTAAGAACTTTTTAAACAAAATTTCTTGTCGCGACACTGTCTTCGACTCTATTAGGGTCCGCTCACCAGTTTCTCTTACCCGGTCAAGCGGCACAGAAATATTGCGCAATCATACATAATTTGACGTCATCTCATTTTATTTCTATATATTTCACATTATTATACTATATATCAATCTGTTCGTTATATCTACAGCTTTTATATGATACTAGTCTCAAGGTCATGTTAAGATTGCTATACATAATAAATATCATACATTTTTACTGAAAAAGGTTCAGAAAATTGGCCTAAAATTCATGGTTTTTGCCATTTTTCTGTGTATTGTTTCTGGTCTCCTGGAAAAATTTCAGAGATAATGCTTATATTTCCTTAAAGCTATTATCTTATACTCCATTCTAGCCAAATTTTTAAAATTTCCAACACATGTAACTCAAAAAATGTGTAAAAACCCAAAAACTTCATATTTTCCCTTATGAAGTCTTGTCAAACAGGGAAAATCCGGTACGCCTTTTAAAATATCTATATTTAGACTAAATATGTCATGTGACCTAAAATTTTTATTGCTCTTACACAAAGCAGGCATACTCTACAATATGCATCTTACCATTATAGACTATCTTCATAATGGTCTTCTCAACCCACCTTTCAAAACCACTCAATTTCCCCTATTTCAGCTTTTCCACCCTGGACATTTTTGGTTTACTCTAAAAAGCGGTGAGCGGACCCTAATAATTTTCCCTATGTTAGCGTTCAATTTTGTTTTCTGATAAAATGATAGAATTTGACTTTTCGCACACATTACTACATAGTGTCGTAACGCAAATACCTTCCCAGAAATATGCCGCGCAAAGGTCCCTTCGACATCACAGAATGGACCCTTTTTCCCTTCATTTTCGACATTGCATAAACCGTTACTGCTCTTTTATAACATTCAAAGGATAATTACCAGAAGACTTACATATAAGATATTGGTATCTTTTTAATCTGTATGCCTTGTAGTATTTTGTGATATATGGTTTCTAAGAACTTTTTAAACAAAATTTCTAGTCGCGACACTGTCTTCGACTCTATTAATAATTTTCCCTATGTTAGCGTTCAATTTTGTTTTCTGGTAAAATGATAGAATTTGACTTTTCGCACAAATTGATATACTACATAGTGTCGTAACGCAATACCTTCCCAGAAATATGCCGCGCAAAGGTCCCTTCGACATCACAGAATGGACCCTTTTTCCCTTCATTTTCGACATTGCATAAACCGTTACTGCTCTTTTATAACATTCAAAGGATAATTACCAGAAGACTTACATATAAGATATTGGTATCTTTTTAATCTGTATGCCTTGTAGTATTTTGTGATATATGGTTTCTAAGAACTTTTTAAACAAAATTTCTTGTCGCGACACTGTCTTCGACTCTATTAGGGTCCGCTCACCAGTTTCTCTTACCCGGTCAAGCGGCACAGAAATATTGCGCAATCATACATAATTTGACGTCATCTCATTTTATCTATTATCATGTTTATTTCACATTATTATACTATATATCAATCTGTTCGTTATATCTACAGCTTTTATATGATACTAGTCTCAAGGTCATGTTAAGATTGCTATACATAATAAATATCATACATTTTTACTGAAAAAGGTTCAGAAAATTGGCCTACAATTCATGGTTTTTGCCATTTTTCTGTGTATTGTTTCTGGTCTCCTGGAAAAATTTCAGAATAATGCTTATATTTCCTTAAAGCTATTATCTTATACTCCATTCTAGCCAAATTTTTAAAATTTCCAACACATGTAACTCAAAAAATGTGTAAAAACCCAAAAACTTCATATTTTCCCTTATGAAGTCTTGTCAAACAGGGAAAATCCGGTACGCCTTTTAAAATATCTATATTTAGACTAAATATGTCATGTGACCTAAAATTTTTATTGCTCTTACACAAGCAGGCATACTCTACAATATGCATCTTACCATTATAGACTATCTTCATAATGGTCTTCTCAACCCACCTTTCAAAACCACTCAATTTCCCCTATTTCAGCTTTTCCACCCTGGACATTTTGGTTTACTCTAAAAAGCGGTGAGCGGACCCTAATAATTTTCCCTATGTAGCGTTCAATTTTGTTTTCTGATAAAATGATAGAATTTGACTTTTCGCACACATTGATATACTACATAGTGTCGTAACGCAAATACCTTCCCAGAAATATGCCGCGCAAAGGTCCCTTCGACATCACAGAATGGACCCTTTTTCCCTTCATTTTCGACATTGCATAAACCGTTACTGCTCTTTTATAACATTCAAAGGATAATTACCAGAAGACTTACATATAAGATATTGGTATCTTTTTAATCTGTATGCCTTGTAGTATTTTGTGATATATGGTTTCTAAGAACTTTTTAAACAAAATTTCTTAGTCGCGACACTGTCTTCGACTCTATTAATAATTTTCCCTATGTTAGCGTTCAATTTTGTTTTCTGGTAAAATGATAGAATTTGACTTTTCGCACAAATTGATATACTACATAGTGTCGTAACGCAATACCTTCCCAGAAATATGCCGCGCAAAGGTCCCTTCGACATCACAGAATGGACCCTTTTTCCCTTCATTTTCGACATTGCATAAACCGTTACTGCTCTTTTATAACATTCAAAGGATAATTACCAGAAGACTTACATATAAGATATTGGTATCTTTTTAATCTGTATGCCTTGTAGTATTTTGTGATATATGGTTTCTAAGAACTTTTTAAACAAAATTTCTTGTCGCGACACTGTCTTCGACTCTATTAGGGTCCGCTCACCAGTTTCTCTTACCCGGTCAAGCGGCACAGAAATATTGCGCAATCATACATAATTTGACGTCATCTCATTTTATTTCTATTTATCATGTTTATTTCACATTATTATACTATATATCAATCTGTTCGTTATATCTACAGCTTTTATATGATACTAGTCTCAAGGTCATGTTAAGATTGCTATACATAATAAATATCATACATTTTTACTGAAAAAGGTTCAGAAAATTGGCCTACAATTCATGGTTTTTGCCATTTTTCTGTGTATTGTTTCTGGTCTCCTGGAAAAATTTCAGAGATAATGCTTATATTTCCTTAAAGCTATTATCTTATACTCCATTCTAGCCAAATTTTAAAATTTCCAACACATGTAACTCAAAAAATGTGTAAAAACCCAAAAACTTCATATTTTCCCTTATGAAGTCTTGTCAAACAGGGAAAATCCGGTACGCCTTTTAAAATATCTATATTTAGACTAAATAAGTCATGTGACCTAAAATTTTTATTGCTCTTACACAAGGCAGGCATACTCTACAATATGCATCTTACCATTATAGACTATCTTCATAATGGTCTTCTCAACCCACCTTTCAAAACCACTCAATTTCCCCTATTTCAGCTTTTCCACCCTGGACATTTTGGGTTTACTCTAAAAACCGGTGAGCGGACCCTAATAATTTTCCCTATGTAAGCGTTCAATTTTGTTTTCTGATAAAATGATAGAATTTGACTTTTCGCACAAATTGATATACTACATAGTGTCGTAACGCAAATACCTTCCCAGAAATATGCCGCGCAAAGGTCCCTTCGACATCACAGAATGGACCCTTTTTCCCTTCATTTTCGACATTGCGTAAACCGTTACTGCTCTTTTATAACATTCAAAGGATAATTACCAGAAGACTTACATATAAGATATTGGTATCTTTTTAATCTGTATGCCTTGTAGTATTTTGTGATATATGGTTTCTAAGAACTTTTTAAACAAAATTTCTTGTCGCGACACTGTCTTCGACTCTATAATAATTTTCCCTATGTTAGCGTTCAATTTTGTTTTCTGATAAAATGATAGAATTTGACTTTTCGCACAAATTGATATACTACATAGTGTCGTAACGCAAATACCTTCCCAGAAATATGCCGCGCAAAGGTCCCTTCGACATCACAGAATGGACCCTTTTTCCCTTCATTTTCGACATTGCGTAAACCGTTACTGCTCTTTTATAACATTCAAAGGATAATTACCAGAAGACTTACATATAAGATATTGGTATCTTTTTAATCTGTATGCCTTGTAGTATTTTGTGATATGTGGTTTCTAAGAACTTTTTAAACAAAATTTCTTGTCGCGACACTGTCTTCGACTCTATTAGGGTCCGCTCACCAGTTTCTCTTACCAGGTCACGCGGCACAGAAATATTGCGCAATCATACATAATTTGATGTCATCTCATTTTATTTTTATATATTTCACATTATTATACTATATATCAATCTGTTCGTTATATCTACAGCTTTTATATGATACTAGTCTCAAGGTCATGTTAAGATTGCTATACATAATAAATTTCATACATGTTTGCTGAAAAAGGTTCAGAAAATTGGCCTAAAATTCATGGTTTTTGCCATTTTTCTGTGTATTGTTTCTGGTCTCTTGGAGAAATTTCAGAAATAATGCTTATATTTCCTTAAAGCTATTATCTAATACTCCATTCTAGGCAAATTTTAAAAATTTCCAACACATGTAACTCAAAAAATGTGTAAAAACCCAAAAACTTCATATTTTCCCTTATGAAGTCTTGTCAAACAGGGAAAATCCGGTACGCCTTTTAAAATATCTATATTTAGACTAAATTAGTCATGTGACCTCAAATTTTTATTGCTCTTACACAAGGCAGGCATACTCTACAATATGCATCTTACCATTATAGACTATCTTCATAATGGTCTTTTAAACCCACCTTTCAAAACCACTCAATTTCCCCTATTTCAGCTTTTCCACCCTGGACATTTTGGGTTTACTCTAAAAACCGGTGAGCGGACCCCTGGTCCATGTTGCAAATTTATCTGTTCTTAAATGATGCTATGAATTTGTAGACGTGTAACATTTCAAACTAAGTTTATGTATTTTCCATTTGGTATAGGATATACTGAAGAACGAGGATTTGAATTTGGACGACATGTTCATAGCATCTTTAATTGCTGACCTAATTAAGGTAAGAACGTGAAAAAAATTATCCGAGGACGATTTCTAAACAGTTTTAAGACTTCGAAACTTATCTCATTGATACAAATCTTAACAACTGAAAGGGCACGTGAATGATCTTTCTCTGCTTCTTTCTTCAAACCAGGGAATGATTTTCATACATGACAGTGAAATCCAATTTCACGGAAACCTGAAGTCCAGTAATTGCTTGGTGGACAGCCGTTGGGTGTTACAGGTCAGCGACTTCGGACTGCAACAACTTGTCAGTAAAGACGGAGCAAGCAAGAACAACGTGGAAAAGAATTACAAAGGTACAATTAGATTACTTCAAGAGGTACTCTGTAGAGATTGGCGTGGCGAAAGTAGGTGGATAAGCAGGGACACTGATTTGAAGTTCGACAACGAGGGATTTTTTTATCAAATTAAAAAACTAGGTTGATTGTTATTTGCGCAAATAATGCAAATTACTCGAAGGAATCGACAAGGAGACAAAGTTGTGCCTCTCGTAAAGAAATAATACTGATGAAAAATGTCTTTATACATCTCTGTCAGTATTTGCTTTTCCTTTCAATTTCAAAGAATACAATCTATGATACGTCAAAGATAGGCTGCCACATAAATGACAAGACCCGTGATTCAACTAGAGCTGACTGGACCACATTGGACAAGAGGGTGGATTTTGCGATGATTCGGATGATTTACAAAATCTTCCTTCAAAGCTGCATGACCTTAAGTCTCCAAAAAGATATAATTGAATTTTGAAATGATAGCATGAAAAAGTAATGGAAATAAACCCCGAATGAGGAAAATAGCTCCGTAAATGACTATAAGAATGATGGACTTTTATGTACTTTGCCGGCAGTAAAGCAATTGAACTTTTTGAACTTTGCAAAAAATAAGGGCCCCGTTTCTTACTTCTCCCAAAACACTGTAAACCAAACACGTGACAATAAGTGCAGAAAAAATGTTAAAATATATTGGAAAATAGATGTGCGAGTCTTCATATTTGCCTTTTAATGTAGCCTTGTTTTTTACCCTCGGAAGAACAGAATTGCTATCCTCCGAGTTTTTATACTGACAGATTCTTTTTCTTAAGAGTTTTGCTAACACCCTATCTCACAGTGAATTGAAAGAGAAATCTACTTTGCTGGCTAAATTAACCACACTTGTTCTGCAATAGATTTGGTGAAAGCTACGTGATACTTCTTTCATCTATGATAATTAGTACAAATAAAATGAATTATTGGAGCTGATGGTCATAGGGTTACTGGGTCTCCTTCGATTTAGACTGACCATGAAAGTAGGAAATCATTTCAATGGAATTATTAAGCTATTTTTCCTCTGCTTTCCGGGAAAGCGGATCGTCATACTTCCTGTTAGTATGATATGTTTATGAGACGACAATTTCTATGGTCAAATCTTCAAGAACCAAACAGACAAAATAGTTATCGGCACGCAAAAGTTTTATAAATCAAACATCAATGAGAGTGTTTGACCGAAATCTCAGAAATAGTTTAACTGATTTATGTCATTTTCAGGGATGCTTTGGAGAGCTCCGGAACTTCTCCGTTCCAGAAGTGTTAATGTTTATGGTACTCAAAAGGGAGACATTTATTCGTTTGGAATCATCATGTATGAAATACTCGGAAGGAAAGGTCCTTGGGGTGATATAGAATACTCCCCTAAAGGTTCGTTTCTGTAAGATTCTATAATGATTGCACAATTGAGCATATAAAAACGGTCAATGCATTCTGGAGTGTTACTGGTGAATTGCAAATGAGTTTTTCAACAATTTTTTTTGAATGCAATTTCTAACTAAGCTGAGAGAAATGCAAATGCTCATATCCAAAAGCTGAGAAGAAACTCTTTTTAAATCTTAGAACTCCTCCATTTCAGAAATTGTTCACAGAGTCAGCTATTGTGTAAGCGATTTCCCTTTCCGACCCGAACTATCAAAGATTCAGTGCGAAGACTATCTGAAGCAGTGCATAGAAAGCTGTTGGAATGAACATCCAGAACAAAGACCTGATTTCAAATACATTAGATATAGACTGAAACCTTTACAACAAGGATTGTAAGTCAATCTTTTAAATCGTCTTTACTAAAACTTTATTAAAAAAAACACGTTGAAGAGAGCACAACGAATTAACATTTTATAATTATTTTGAAATTAACAATATTTTGTATGTAAGAAAAGAGGGTGGTCATCAATATGACAAGATTGCAGCCTCACCAGCAGAGCGCCAAAACTTCCAAAACATAGAAGGAACAAGTACAAGGGAAATCAAAGGGACAAGAAAGACTAAACACTTTTATATGAAAGACGCAATCAAAACACTTTACTGAAAACCAACATGAAAAATGAAAAAGTATAAATATAATAAAATAATAATAATAAAAAAAATGTAAAATGTAAATAAAAGCCCCATTACTGTAGGATGACAACGAAAGCAGATAGCAAAACCCAAGTAAAAATAAAAGCAGATAAATATATAAATGGATATCAAAAGCATAAGGGCGTACAAAACACAGTCCGTGCTCTGCTGGCTGGAGTGATCTCATGCATGTAATTATTCGATGAGTTCGATCTACTTCCATATTTCAACCCTGTTTATTTATAAAATGAAATATGAAGAATAATAGACACAATCGATTCGAAAAGCAGAAAAGAACAGCCCACTTCACTTTCTAGAATCATTTCTGAAAGAAATAAAGAACAACTGTTTCATATTAATATGCGATTCAACAACATGATTCGACTATTTATTATTCTTTTGTTTCAGAAAGTCAAATATATTTGATAATATGTTAGCTATCATGGAAAAATATGCCAACAATCTGGAGGCCTTGGTAGCAGAGAGAACTGAACAGTTATCAGACGAAAAGAAAATGACGGAAAATCTTCTCTACAGAATGCTTCCAAGGTAGACAATTCATAAAACAAGTACATGAAACGACAAGAATTTTACAATAACATGATCCTTTTTGGAATTTAAAAAGTGTAGATGTGTTGAGAAAATTTGTCCCATTACGTTGAATAGGATTTTCTTCTATTTCAACTTTACTCATTTACAGCTTTATCACATTCTCCTATCTTCTGTCTTGATAGATTGTATATCTGAAATTATTCGAAATGATAGAAATATCTTAAAGTTTTGGTTTGCTTTAAGTATATCCGTATGTTTGCATGTTTTGTGGAAATATTGCTTAGCTTTCCAAATTTCCGCTAGAATATTAATGCATAAGAACATGTTTATATTTCATGAGACTCTATTTAACGTTTGAAAATATCATACATACCTTGCTGAAAGCGCATATGATGCAATGACATTTAAACAATAAAACATGTATTTCAACATTGACAATGCAACATTGAATTTCTTGTAAAATTTCAAATTACTGTTTAAGCACATTCAATTTATTATTGCAGGCCCGTTGCAAACAAACTGAAAAGAGGACATTTTGTAGAACCAGAGACATATGAATGTGTATCCCTATACTTCAGTGATATTGTCGGTTTCACCTCGCTGTCTGCGGAGAGCACTCCTCGGCAGGTCTTTGAATTTACATCTTATCTACAAATACAGATAAGGCCATGCCTGTTTTTTCTTTGTTAAGCATTATTTCAAGCATTAGAAATCTATTACCCATTCGTTAAACAAACAATGGAGAGACGTACGAAATATCCAAGAGAGCAGCATCTGATGGTAGGGATGCAAAGAAAGTGGCTATAAATGATCCTTTTGATTCCTTTGTAAGACAAAATACCCATTGTAAATTGATAAGACTAGAATTTTCTGTCATTAAAAATGCGAATATTGATTGAAAAATATGAATCAAGCATCAAGCATTTGATCAGTTCGCTTCTAAATTTAGGTCAAATATACGCTCTAAGTGGCACCAATTTGCTTCATGATTTCAAAATGTACTGTTTGTTCATTTGCAAAGGATACCCTGAAATCCTACCCGTCCGCTGATGCTTCACAAAGAAAAAACTTGTTGTGGCCTAATGATATGGATTCGAAAGTCGTTATCCTTAACATACCACACAAATAAGTAATTTATAAAAGATATAATTATGATGATCAGATGTCTGTCATCATAAACTCTTAATATATAATTTACGACAGTATTTAGTATTCAGTGCAAATGTGATGTGAATTTTGCATTTTTTTTCTCTTAATTACCTTTTGACTATAAGTAACATAAAATTTACTTTATTTCTTATAATTAATATCCCCGTTAAATGTCCTTAAATGAAAAATTCCAATTTACAGGGTTTTATTTTTTTTCTCTCGTAATTATACTTTTTGACTATAAATGTAACACAAAGTTTACTTTTACTGTAATAATGAGTATTTCCGTTATACTAGGATGTCTTTTACTGAAAAATTCCACTTTACAGAATTTTTTTTTTTTCGTAATTACCTTTTGACTATGAATATAACAACAAACGTTTACTCCTACTCTAATAATAAATATTCCAGTTATACTAGGATGTCTTTTACTGGAAAATTCCAATTTACAGGTAATAGACATGTTAAACGAGTTATACACCTGTTTCGACTCCATCATCGGTCACTTTGATGTGTACAAGGTGGAGACAATTGGTGACTGCTTACCTAGTGGTCAGTGGGCTCCCCATCAGGAACGCAGACAATCATGCCGGAGAAATAGCCTCCATGTCCTTGCGACTTCTGGCCGCCATTAAAAGCTTCAAAATAAAACATCGACCAGATTACACATTAAGACTCCGAATAGGTGTCCACTCAGGTAGGGATATCCCTCTGATTATAAAAGTGAATATGAAAGATGAAGGTGTATAGTGAATTAAAGGAATTAAAAGAAGGAAGAACTGTCATATTCTGGCAGAAGATGCTTCCTTGTCCTAGGTAACTGGTGCCTGTCTTACAAAAATACTTACGAAAAATTTTAGAATTTTCGTAACTTTCGTCATCAAATAAAAGCTTAAAATCTGTTTCACTTTATGTTATGTTGTCCTTTCTAATAGCATTTCTACATACTGAATACAAATTCAGAAACAAAATATCGCGATTTTTAGTTTATAAGAAGTACTAGGCGATCAAGAGTTACGAAAATTCCTTAATTTTTTTCGTAAGTACTTTTGTAAAAATTATAAAACTTTGTGGGGAAAATTGAGAAGTTTGTGATAGGCATTGTTAGCAAGCAGGAATTAGTTACTCTCGTCGGGCATCTGATCTCATCTCCGTAAGGGATTCACCTTCGTTTCCCTGCAGAGTATATAAGTTAATTTTGTTCTTTGTTGTGGAAATATTTTTTTTTGTTTTTGTTTCTTACTCCTTGTCTGTGTGATAGTCTTCAGTGTTCACTGTGTTTCTATTTTGAAACAGCAGATTCCAAAAGTTATCATTATGTTTGGCAGGCTATTAATAAAATGGAATTGCATTTTTGAATTATAGCGCACGTCTCATTTCTTCATTTAAATCCAAGACTTTTTTTGTAGTTTTCTTATTCTAAATTCTGATTCCATGGGTAAAGTTTGACCCCTGATTATTTTAAATAATGCAGCAAAAGAATTTAAATATTTTCAGTCTTTCTTGGTTGGATACTTTTCCTTGTATTGTGTGTGAAGCCTGATTCATATGATACTTGAATATGTTTAAACTTAACAAATGGACACAGAGGGTTAGTTAACAGCGCCACCTACAATCAATTCAGTCCTTTCACTGGACTCTGGAGACCGTTTATTTAGATAATGTTGTCCATCGTGTTTCTATTGTCTCCGTCTTTTTCTGTTTTGTTTCATAGTTTTTCAAGAAGTTGTAAGCCTAATTGATTGTGATTTTTGGATTCTAATTTGTTTATCTGAACATCGACGGCGGGTGCGGCAAGCAATGCTTACTCCTCACGGGCACATGGTCCCACCTCTAGCTAACTAGGGGTCCGCCGATGCTCAATTTGGTGCTCTACTCTGAGTGCTGTTGAGATTATCGTCAGGATCTTTTTTAACTCATTTGTATCACACTTATGCCCTTTGCCGTATGGAGCTCGTAAAAAAGTTCCCCGCTAGGGGTTTAACAGTAAGTGTTTTGAATATTTTCCCTGACATGGTCGCCATGTCACTCCCTATATAGGCATAACCTCAGTGCATGTATTCTATATATTGTTTTCATTTTCGTGCATGAACATCGACGGCGGTTGCGGCTAGCCAGCAGGGGAAGCTTACTCCTCCCGGACACCTGGTCCCACCTCTAGCTTGCTAGATGTCCGTCGACGCTCAATTTGGTGCTCTATTGTGAGTGCTGTTGAGATTATTGTCAGGATCTTCTTTAACTCGTTTCTGTATTTGACTTTCCAAGATTTTTTTCTGTGTTTGACTTTTATTCCTTTAATACACAAGGGGCCGTTGCCAGATTTCCTCTGTGTTTGACTTTCATTCCTTTAATACACAGAGGGGGGGGGGGCGTTGCCAGATTTGTATGGCTTTGTTCAATATATGATTCATGCTTATTTTCTGTGAGTTCTTACATAATTTACATAACATTCCGCCGATGTTAATTTCTTCACAGGACCGTGCGTTGCTGGTGTAGTTGGTCTGCGCATGCCCAGGTATACATTGTTTGGAGACTCTGTAAATACGGCATCAAGAATGGAAACGAACGGTGTCCGTAAGTGACAATAGTGAAACATTATAAAAATCCAAAGACTAATATGGGAAACCCACCGAAATTACGTCACAATTTCTTTTTTGTTTTTTGCAAAAGCTAATATTTCTTAGTCATATTCTCAGTATAAGGCAATATTTCCGATATTCCTTCTTAAAAATATGAATTTTATCTTTTAGCATTGAAGATCCATTGCAGCAGTACATTCAAAACAATATTGGATAAACTAGGTGGTTATTTATTATCAGAAAGGGGCTACATAGCAATGAAGGTAATATTGTTTCTAATGTTAGAAAAATTCTGACATGCGCAGATAAACCGTTTATATAAGTCAGATTGATATACTGTAGTAAATTTGTCCTTTCGCTTTCAAACTGTAAAAAATCGCATACCTCGTTGTATCAAGTACTGAGATACTATATGTACATTATAGCAAAGTTTTTTTTTCAATTGTTCAATCGTAGGGCAAAGGTGAGCAGTTTACGTACTTCCTGGAGGGAGAAGATGAAGGGTATCGTCTGCGAAGAATGAACGAATGGAGAGCAACGATAAACGACCAGTTATTAATGGCGCAATCTGACGAACGATGTAACAACATCGGTATTTCTTATTCCGAACACTGTGATAAAGTGCATTTATCCCCCAATTGCTGGGGAGGATGTAATGGGGTAGATAGGAATTTATCGCTCACGACAAACGAGGAGTCACAAACGTTAGACATACCGGGGTCTCTGACAGACGACACGTTGTCAACTTTATCAAGTCATTCCGACTACAAACAAAATCTTGAGAATGTTGAACAGTTTGTATCGTTTAGTTCGGGATCGGCATTATGTAAAATGTGTGACGCGGTGCCATTGATGACAAAACGAAAGGAGAATTATGCTTTTATAGGTTCGGACGGAGAGGAGGATGAGAAAGTGTAAAGAATAATTGTTGACAATCTTTTTTCTTTCTTTTTTTTTTTGTTACTTCCTCTAGGGATCTCATAAAAATTCACTTGCATATAATTCCTTCGTAAGGAGTTCACTTCCCTCCATATGGTATATTTTGTTATTTCTGTTCCTTTGTCTTAGTTCTGGTTTTATCCTGGTTATGTACGCCCTTGGTTAGATGATTTTTCGATTAACGATTTTGTACTTCTTACTAGAGATATAGTTTTGTCCATATTTGACATCCGGGGTCCATGGAGGAAACTGACCGTTTTTCGAACTTTCTTTGATAATTGAGGAATTATCAACTACTAGATGTATGTAAAACAAGGCAACTGACTTCTTAGAAAATTCGTGAAAGGATCAATGTTCTATACAATTATAAGAATGGAGTGAAATAACATACTTAACGCTGACCACTCATACCAGGAAACAGGAATGCCGTCCGTAATTTAATTGTACGGAAACCTATCAATGAATTAAGCACAAAGCACTGAACTTAAATTAAGCCTCGGAAACAGATCAAGAAATGTTATGGAATCCATGATAAACATGTCGGAAAGATATGAATAATTTTATTACATGATATCAATTACATAATCTACATGGATATTTGTACGGACCTACAGCATTAATGAAATGTTTAGTCAGTAATGTGAGCTTGTATGTACAATGTACGCATATGTACATGTTTGAATATTTGAAACCTTGTAAGTTCTTTTGTTTTAAAAGACAGATTTCATTTTTAAAGTAACAAGAAGTGCGAACTATTATTACGTAAGAAAGAAAGAAGTGTTAAAAATGAGGTAGAAAATTTAATCATTATTGTTCCCAAGTTGTCTATGTTTGTAACTCACGTGTATGTTTATTACTACTATGATGTAAGGAACGGAACAATTCATGTAGTCACCTAATGGTGCTGTTATTGATACTTCATGAAGAAAACAAGGAATATTGACTGTATGCCATGAAAAATGCATTTGCATAGCTTGTATAGAGGTAATTCAAAGCTTCAGGGAATTAAATGCATTTTATTATCTTAAATAACAATGTTGATGCATGAAAGTTTTTCTATTGGGCATCTTATATCAGAAATTGATATTTATTGTTCAATCACTGATCAAAATACACTCGTTATGTATTCATTGTATTCATGCTATTTATTCATTATCATTTGAGAGAGCGAGAGAGAGAGAGAGAAAACATACACAATATTATAAAAGGAGAGAAAGAGAGAGAGAGATTCAGTCTTCTTTACCATGATAATTATTCGTATAACTCTGACATGCTCAAGACATATCTAATGAATTTAGTATTACTTTTTATTTTCAAATTGTTGATATATAATGATAGATTTCGTTCTTGCAGACGTTTTTTCTTTGATATTTCGTTTTGTCCATTGATAATTTTGAATGTTTTGAAATAAAATTCGTCCAAAATGCATTTCTTCTGCATGAATTTAAAAATGTATTCATTTCAGTAGAAAAAAGGTAGAACTGGAAATGTTCGACAATGGATGATGAAGAAGTGGTATGATTAAATCACAGGGAGCCGTTGATAGATTTTTTACGCCCCCGTAATCGGAGATTCGGGGGATATTGATTTTGGTCTGTCTGTCTGTCAGCAAAAACTTTAACCTTGGGCATAAGTTTTGAATGATCAGTGATGGGGCTTTCATATTTCACATGTGTATTCTTTGTGACAAGACCTATCAATGAATACCAAAATGTTTGACTTGACCCAGAGTTTGACCTACTTTTGAAAAATTTTAACCTTGGCCATAACTTTTGAGTGGTAAGCGATATGGCTTTCATATTTCACATGTGTATTCCTTGTGACAAGACCTTTCAATGAATACCACAATTTTTACCTTGTGACCTTGACCCTGGAGTTTGACCTTCTTTTGAAAATCTTTAACCTTGGCCATAACTTTTTCATGAACGGTTTGATATACAAAAAACTGGTATCTCACGCATGCGTTATTTTCTTTTTATTTGAACTGAAAACTGTAAGTACAACCCCGACCAGTCGAAAGTTTAATATTCGCTTTCAATTCGTAAACAAATTGAAAGCTTAGCTTTCAAAATTTCGTCAGCGATTGCTTGCAAAATTTCGAATACTGAAGAGATGACGAAATTTCGTCAGCAATTTCTCGTTTACTAATTTTCGTCAGCGATTCCCTAGCTTTCAAAATTTTCGTCAGCACTAGCTTTCAAAATTTTTGAAAGCTATAGTTAACGAAATTTCGTGAGCGATTAGCTTTCAAAAAATTGAAAGCTATAGTTAACGAAATTTCGTCAGCTATAGCTTTCAACATTTTTGAAAGCTAATCGCTGACGAAAATTTCGTTAACTATAGCTTTCAACATTTTTGAAAGCTAATCGCTGACGAAAATTTCGTGAACTATATATAGCTTTCAACATTTTTAAAAGCTAATTGCTGACGAAAATTTCGTTTCTCGCGTAAGCTATTTTGTGTCTAGAAAACCGAGATGACCGAAATTTAAGCAATCATCTTCATAATTTGCTTGATAAATAGTGTTAATAATGATGTTTATTCAGATTAAATTATGAAAATATATATTCTTGGATTAAATGAAATATTGTATCTTGTTTACTTTTACTTTATTTAAAGATTCTGTGTTTCCGAGATGGAACTAGATTTTAATTACACAATTCTTGATGTATCCAATGAAACCCTGGCTTCTCTGTGACTGTCGGAAGCTTTGAAAGATATTTCACAATCGGCGAATTTTTATAGTGGCACGCCAATAATGAGACGGCTTCTTTCATCTTCCAAACTGTGCAGAGGAATTCGCCCGAGGCGTGCCGCAGCCATTGTAAAAACAATATGGCGCCCGAGCGTTCAAAAAGCTTTCAAAATTTTCGTCAGCGATAGCTTTCAAAATTTTCGTCAGCGATAGCTTTCAAAATTTTCGTCAGCGATAACTTTCAAAATCTTCGTCAGCGATTGCTTTCAAAATGTTCGTCAGCTATTGCTTTCAAAATTTTCGCCAGCGATTGCTTTCAAAATTTCTTCAGCGATTGCTTTCAAATATTTTGAACGCTCCGAGATGGAGAAAATTTAAAAGCTCATAGCTTTCAACATTTTCGTTAACAAAGATTAGTTAACGAAATTATTATCAGCTATTTTTCGAAAGCTTTTTAGACATTTCAAAATTTCGTCATCTCAGTAGCTTTCAAAAAAAGCTGACGAATAGTTAACGAAACTTTCGCATTAAGCTTTCAAAATGTCGTCATCTCGGCGTTAAACTTTCGACTGGTCGGGGCTGTATATATGAACGATGTTTTCATGTGATTTTTAAGAATTTCCATTCATTTCTGAAGAAGTGATCTGTTGTTAGCATCTTATATTTTTAGTCATAGTAATCTGGATGAATTAGTTTAAACATATTTATTCATTCCATATGCAAGTTACATATAATTACAGAAATACAAACAATGTAGGGATCTGAAAAAAAGCGTATCGCTTATTTAAATTCATTTCCCGTATTAAATTTGGCAATAACTAAGTCAGTCGCTATAACTAGTCAATGTGAAAAAGGAATAAATAAGTAATGAAATGATTACAAAAAGGAGTAGAATTAAAGTAAGGACAAAAATGTAAAGGCGAAAATGTAAAGGCGAAATGTTGCTGTCGAAACCGATATGGTTTGGGTGACACACGTTTTCAAGTTAAAATGTAACGCATTTATACAAAACTTTGGAATTATAATGCAAATTCTAACAGCAGTATTTTTTTTCATATATATATACATACATAATAATGAATTGAGGATAAGGATAATAATGAAATATGAGTTATATCAGTAGGGTTTCTGAAGAGAACGTGATGCAGGAGAGAATCACAAAAAGCGTTTGGTTTTCAATATATACTCTTGCACCTTAAGAAAAATATGTTCATTGAACTCGAAGGATTTTCTTCTGTCTCCAAATAAAAGTAAATTGCAATGTAAAGGAAAATCTAAGGAGTACAACAAATTTATTCGTAAGGTTTGATAGTTAGTACAATAAAGGAGATAGTGAGCTGTCGATTCTATTTCGCCACAGGAACAATATGGATTTTCTTCAATATTACACTGAAATAAGTGATGTTTGAGGCCACTACAATTTAGTCTAAGTCTAGTGTGAAGTATCTGACCTTTCCGAGTACCAACATTATAATACCTAGGAACCTCATGGTTAATATAAAGTTTTGAGAGATTAACTTTGAAGGAATTTAAGGAAGGCGATTCTTTCACAGTATTAGGCAGAGAATTCCAAAGACGTATTGTCGTGGGCATAAAACTGTTAAAATGGCTTGATGTTCTACATTGTGGAGGGATGAGATGTTGTGAATGTCGTGTGTTGTAATGATGTACTTGGTCATGTTGATTGGGTATGAGTGTCTGTAAGTATTCAGGTGTAAATGAGTTTTTAATTTTATAAAATTCAGTAAGTTTATGTTTTTCCCTACGTGTTTCAAGTGTTTCCCATCCACATTCAATAAAAAGGAGATTTAAATTGCAAAGTTTGGTCCCACCAGTTACAATCCTAGCTGCATCAATATTAATTCTTTCCAGTTTGTCTTTATAATAAAAGGGACAATTATCATATAAAATATCACCGTATTCGAGAAGTGGGCGAATAAATGAAAAGTACATAGTTTGTAGAGTATGGCGATCAAGATCAAACTTTAGTTTTCTAAGGATATTTAATTTAACTTGGGCTTTATTTACGATTAAGTCAATATGATCCCCCCAATGTAACGTGTTATTTATGATGATCCCCAAATGTTTGTGTTTATTAACTTCATTTACAAGGACGTGATCAAAGAATAATGGAGGATGATTAGCAGGAACTTGTTTTCTAGATATAAGTAGAGACTCAGTCTTTTGAGGATTGAATGTAACAAGCCATTGTTTGGCCCATTTATTTACTGTTTCTAAGTTTTCATTCAGTATATGTGCTCCTAGGTTACGATTTTCTATAATTATGTAAATAGACGTGTCATCAGCAAATAATTTAATATTACAGTTAATTTCACAAATTATATCATCGATAAATATTAAAAATAGTAAGGGACCTAGAATAGAACCTTGGGGGACGCCAGCATTAATTTCGATGAATTCAGATTCCCTCCCATTTATAACAACTTTTTGTTTCCGATTCGAAAGATAACTTTTTAACCAACAGAGTAAATTCCCGCATATCCCCAATTTCTCAATTTTGAATAACAATCCCCTATGCCAAACTCGGTCGAAAGCCTTACTGATGTCAAAAAATACAACCCTAATTTCTTTTCCCTCGTCCAATGCTTGTGAAAATTCGTTTACCATATACAAGAGCTGGTTAATGGTTGAGTCCCCCTTACAAAATCCTGATTGATGAGGTGAAAGAAGTTTATTCGAAATTATGAAGTTATGGAGATATTTACATACACATCTTTCAAATACTTTACTGATAATAGATAAAAGGGATATAGGGCGGTAATTATTAACTTTTTGAGGATTATCTTTTTTGAATACTGGTACAACATTTGCTATTTTCCAAAGAAAAGGAAATTCGTTTAAAGAGAGGGACAAGTTAAATATTTTGGAAAGGGGCAAGGCAAGCTGGTCTGACGCTTCTTTTAAAAATCTTGGGTTTATTAAATCATTTCCTATTGCTATAGTTGTATCTAATGTGTCTAAAATATCTTTTACGTCATTTTCAGTAATTAAAATGTTTCTTAGGATATTTGAGGAAGAGTTCTCACATAGCGAGGGGATTTCTGCATTCGAGTCTTCTATTCTTGACTGGAGAGAGAAAAACGAGTTTAATAAGTTTGCTTTTTCTACATCATCAGTAATTACTTCTTCATTATCCGAAACTAAGATATTAATTCCACTATGATTTTTTGAAATATTAGATAACTGTTTTGCCGTTCTCCACCAATCTTTGCTCGCAAATTGATTTTTTTTTCACTTTTTCGCACAAATTTACATGGTGTTGCAGTTTTGCGTCGCGAAGAAGACTAATAACCTTGTTTCGTGTACTTTTGAATTTATTCCAATAATAAAGAGAATTTAATTTTTTAGCTTTTTTCCGAAATCTGTTTCTTATTCTCATTGTTTTTCGAATTTCATTGTTCTTCCAAGGAAGATCGTGTTTACGCACAGTTATTATCCTATTTGGTATATATTCAGATGCTACTTCTAAAATTGTTGTTGTGAATTTTTCGACGATATTATTCAAAGATAGCGATGAATCATCAATAAAATTCCTATTTATATTAGATAATTTTGATCTATAACCGTCGTAATTTCCGCGGTCATATAACCAAATTTTCCTTTTATATGCAGAATTTTAAATTTTCTCCGAACGTATCAAGGCGACAATTGGGCAATGGTAGCGTACATTTACATTAAGAAAGGGTTCTATAACAGTACTAAGTTAAGATAATGTTAGGGTTATTCACGAGTAGGAGATCGATCAAAGTAGATGAATTTTCTTGGAATGAAGTTGGTTCGTTAATCAATTGGTTTAAATCATACGACGAGCAAATAGATTTCATATTTGTGTCATTTTTGTTTAACTGGTTTTCATTAAAATCACCCGTTATAATTATATTTTTAAATTGAGTATCAGATGCTAATTCAATAGATTGTTCAATTAAATCCCATGTTCTATTACAGGTATTAGGTGGTCTATAAAATACTCCTATAAGAAATTTTTCATTTTATCTTTGACTTCAATCCATATACATTCTAAATCATTTAATTCTAGATCATTCCTTCTTTTGCAGAATAAAGTCTCTTTGCAGTAAATTATTACCCCTCCCCCCAATCTATCACTTCTATCTTTTCGAAAAGGAATACCGAAACCATTTAGTTTGATGTCATCATCAGATATATCAGTATTCAGCCAGGTCTCAGTAAAAAAAAGGATATCATAGTTTTGTAATTCAATATTTAATATATCTAGTTTTGGTTTAAGACTTTGTATATTAAGATGTAACAAGGATAAACAAGTTTCTAGTTTTTCTGTAAAGACACTATATCATTTTCAACACTTGTTGAATCGGAATTCAAGGATGAGTCGGGTGAGTAAGGTCCGGGATTAATTTCTATATCACCACATATTATCAACAAAAGTAATAAAAATGTAAGTAGAGAAAGTGTTTTTACTCCTCGAAAAATGTGTGTCAAGTCCAGAATCGTTGTAATTTTCAAGCTAAATGAACGATTGTTAAAAGTACCTATCCTGGCTCTATATACATCTGAAGAAATATTCATTTATTCACGTAATAGCGCTATCTTTAATGTCGTATGCTAGAGCCAGGGTAGGTATAATTACATAGTTGATCTTTTTTGTAGGTATTTTAAATTCAATTTGAAGGAAATACAGAGCAACATTTCGTCATTCTGTTCTAATCTGGATGAATTGTGATTTATCTAAACTTTTCCATGGATACCAAATATGACCTTGTGACCTTGACCTTAAAGTGTGAAACAGTTACTGCTTTTCAGCTGTTTTACTGTCAACGGGGGCATTTGCGTTTCACAAAGACGGGGTTTTTATTTTATTTCCATAAAATAATACTGCAATCAAAAGTTCACCCCCTTTCCCTCTTTCGATTTAATCAGATTCAACGATTTCCCTCGGATTCTATATGTACTACAAAGAGAGAAATATTTTCTCTCTGTGCAGAAAATATAGAATCTGCGGGAAATGGGGGTCTAGAATTTTGATTTCAGTATGATATATGGAAATGGAAAAAAATCTGGCAACGGTCCATGTGTATTAGATTGTAAGCATTAAAGAAAACGCGCTTTCATTTTAGATAGCCAATTCAATGAATCGTGATGAATCCATATACAATCTTCCTGCACTTTGATATTTCAAATGGTGAGAGAGAGAAATTGAGAGGGTAATAAAATCAATATAAAATTATAAAAAAGTAAATTAGACATCTTGAATAATATTAAATAATTGACAGAGAAACGCCTTAATTATCACAATTTATCCCAGAAAAATGTATAACGTATAGGTTACACGACAATGACAATAAATAACACTTATGTACATTGTTATTTTAGATCACCACGTAAACCGCAAATGTATACATTATTTGTATGTAAAACAGATAATTAATTTCCTTATACTGATTGATTGATAACCTTTCAACAAAAAAGAATATAAAACATATTCGCACAATACGTCATCACTTCCTAAATGTAATTAATTGAAAGTTACCAAATCAAGTTCAATCCGAAAAAGTGACATGCTTGATGAAGGAGAAAAAACTCTGACTTAGCGAGCGAGATTTTACCTGCTAAATGATTCAACTTACCTTGATTTTAACATGACGTTGATTGTTGTCAATTTTCGTTCACGTTTTGTTTAAAACCTATCTCTGCCTTTAATTAGTTTGTGAATTAATTAGAATCATTTGTTATCAAAGTTTGAAGGAGATTTCACAACGGAGACGAGGAAATCAGATTCTGAAATATTATTAGGACTGAAAAATCATGCGGAGAGTTTTACGTTGAGCGTTGTTAGGATTTAACGAATTTCGAAATTCGCTACGTTGACGGATCGAACCATGTGCATTTCTTGATACCTGATTCGTGATTACTCATATTCATTAGTATTTCGTGATTGATGTATAAAAAGTTTATCATTTGACTTCCTTAAAATCGAAAAGAAAAATCAATATGGAATATCATAAAATGGCCATCAGGTGTATTATTTTTCTAACTGTGATATGGACATTGACATTGGTGACGTCAGCACAACGGTCGCGTGGTATGTATTATATGTCCTGTACATTCACGTTTGTGAAGCAATGAACTTACTAACAGTACAATGGTCATTTCACGGTCTATGGTTTCTTAATATCATACCAGTAATGTTGAAATAAAAGATGGAATGTAGGTTTATGCATAAATATTGTCAAGGACTTCTCTAAAACAAAAGAAGAAAAAAATACATGTCTATTTATCTCGTTGAGTGTACAAATTCAAAATCCCTTTCAATTTTCAAGATACAAGCAATAAACTTCTTTTTATATGGCCGTGTACATGTCGTTCCTCCATTCTATTTTCAAGTTCTGTGATGAAATCATCGATGAAATTAATCCGTTGTGTAACATTTTAAGCGATCCTGTTACTTAGAGAATAAATCATTGAACGCTGAGCCAAATATGTCCCCTACCGGCATAAATCTATGTTCTGCAACTCTGCCTAGAATACTTTAGTTAAAAATGAATTTAACCTTGTCAATGACCTGTACTAACACCAAAATATGAATCCTCACACAAAAATCAGTTCAGTGTAAGTATTAACAAAAAAGGTATGGAAACTGAAAAATTCAAGAATTATGCTAAGTCAAGGGACCGTATCCTTTGTAAAAATAGATTAATCAACACCAAACTCAAACTTGATCTGTATGACCACATAATGCATTCAAATACCAAAAATCAATTCAATATCTTCAACAACAGTCAAGAAATGTCCAGAAAACTGTAAATTTCATAAAATTTGCCAAATCCAAGGACCATAACTCCTGTAGAAATAGGTCGATCGCAACCAAACTCCATCTTGATCTGTATCACCAAAAGATGTATAATTCACTTACCTAAAACGTCTGGAAAACTGAAAAATACTTGAAATTTACATAAAATAGAACACTTCAGTTAAAAATGAATTTAACCATGTCAATGACCTGTACTAACACCAAAATATGAATGCTCACACAAAAATCAGTTCAGTATGAGTATTAACAAAAAAGGTCTGGGAACTGAAAAATTCAAGAAATATGCTAAGTCTCAGGACAATAACTCTTGTAAAAATAGATCAATAAAAACCAAACTAGAACTTCATCTGTATCACCTTTTAAGATGTATTCACATACCAAAAATCAGTTCAATATCTTCAAAAACAGTCAAGAAAAGTCCAGAAAACTGTAAATTTCATGAAATGTGCTAATTCCAAGAACCATAACTCTTGTAGAAATAGGTCGATCGAAACCAAACTCGAAGTTGATCTGTATTACCATAAGATGTATCCATATACCAAAAATTAGTTCATTATCTGAAACAAAAATGAAGAAAAATCAGGAAAAATAATAAAAATTATGAAAAGTTCAAAGTCAAATGAGATAAAGAGGATCCTGACGACAATCTCAACAGCACTCACAACAGAATACCAAATTGAGCATCGACGGACCCCTAGCAAACTAGAGGTGGGACCAGGTGCCCGGGAGGAGTAAGCATCCCCTGCTTGGCTAGCCGTACCCGCCGTACAAGGACCATAACTCTGTTAAAAAGATCAATCTATACTAAAATCGAACTTGATCTGTATTACACTAATATGTAATCGCATACCAAAAATCAAGTAAGCACCTGTAATAATACCGAAGAAAAATCCGGAAACCTTAATTTTATGAAAATTCTTAAGAGTTCCTTCTATATCTTCAAAAGTCAAAGGGCCATATCTCTTGTGAAAATAGGCTAATCGAAACCAAACTCGAACTTTATCTTTATCATATTGAGATATATTCACATGCCAAAAATGAATTCAGTATATGCAACGACAACGAAAAACCTCTCGAAAACTTAAGTGTGACAGACAGACAGAAAAACGGGGTAGACACTACACACCCTCCGGTGAGCCGGTAGGGTACTAATAGGTGTCTTAATTTATGTTTTATTACTATTATTATAACACACAGCAAGTGCATTTATCGGAAATGTAATGCGCTTCATGCGATAAATGCACTTGTTGTGTGTTTCATACCCGTAACAAAACACAAATTATGACATTCATTCTATATATATGTACACCACAATTGTCAGTTTCATTTTTGTTTTCTGAAATTGCGTTTTTCCAGGTAAAGAGATACGTAAAAATTTAGGTCATCGCGGGTTTAGTTTGCAGGTTAGAACAGCCGTTGCTGCATGTTTATGTATTGTGACGTCACGAAAGTTTACATTCCGGAATGTAACACGTTCCTTTCCGTAGTTTCATCTCGGAGAATTACATTGGTTGTGCATACATATTCATGTATAAAAAAGAACACAAAAAAGTCATGAGTTTTTATGATACTTTGAAAAATACACTTATTTTTGGTGAATATTTGAAATTGCACACATAAAACACTTTTTACTAAGAGTTGTATCAAATATATATTTTGAGATTTTTGTATCCTTTAGCGCACTATCTCCAAAATCTGGGTATGACTAATTATGATTAAAGAAATATCTCTGAAAAGTACACAGATCATAGTAAGAATAGCAAACAAAACAAAACTTTGGTTGTATCTTTAAATGAAATAAGAAAAGAAACCTTCAAGCAAGTGGAAATTTCTTTGATTTGAACAGAAGCGATCCCCTTCCTCAGACGTAATTTATATGGGTTAGTGAGCATCTTCTACTTGCATCGAACACCTGTCACTTTGGATCTGAAGTTTGCTAGAATCTAATAATTAACTTAAAAACCTCGTAATTTCGTGCTTCACACGCCCTTTTTAAATTATGTATGTGTTATGACAGACTCATAGTCTCATTGGTTGGACGCTTGCCTTTAAAAATGACAGTCACTGTATTTGAAATGGTACTAAGCAAATAAAAAGGTACATGTAAATACGTAATGTAGTTTTATGCAATTGAGATGTTCGTTGAGCGGTGCCTCATGTATATCGCTGCTGTTTAATTACTAGTATCAACAGACACCTTTTTGACCGACCTACAAAGCGCTTGTAACAGACATTGTCCGGAGTAAATCGGATACTGATGTTTTTAGCATAAAGGTCCCATAATATTTTATCTATCGAGGTACAACTAAATTACATACAAAAGAAACTTAAACACTCATCAGCCCGTATCGAAGACTGAGACTGTAATTTTGGCATTTGGGAGTTTCAGTTTTTATGCTGCGAGTGCTGTTGAAGATCCCCGGCCTCCTTTCTTGAATGAATTTTGGAAGACGCCGATGATTTATGCAGATGTATGACACCAATCTTAATGACGTACTTTATATGGAACTTAACGAGTCACGTCAATGTAGAAAAATCACAATTCATCCAGATTCCCATTACTTAAAGCCCCTGTCACACCTTCACGTTCTGGCATGGCGTTCGAACTACGACCGCCAAAAGTGTACGAAACGTGGTGTGAACGTAGTAAGGACGCGGGGAACGTAGTAAGAACTCGCTGATACGTATTGAGGTCGTGGTAAGGACGCTGACGAACGTGCCCGTACGCCGAGCCACCACGAACGTTTTGAACTGTTCAAAACAGTCGTAGTGAGGACGCGCTGATGATAGAACGTGTTAGGGACTACTTGCGAACGTATTGAGAACTTCATGGACGTATTAGAAACGTGTCGCGAACGTAGTAGGATCGTAGTACGGACGGCTTAAACTTTTACATATAACCATATGGAGATCGTCACGTCTCTGCCGTCCTTACCACGTTCTTGGTTTTAGAGGTCGAAAAAATCAAAATAGACCTCGTACAATCAATTTATCCTTTGGACGTGTCATGATCGTATCATGAACGCAGTAAGAACTTCGAGAACATAGTAATAACGCCGCACTGTCGTAACACAGACGCCTTCGTCGTAGTGTGAACATAGGGCCGATCGTAGTGCGAACTTGACTAAACGTATTAAAGACGGGAAGGACGCGCTACTAACGTGTTACGGACGCTAAAGGTCGTGTTGCGCACGTATTGGAGTCGTCAATTATCCTTTCGGAAAGCCCTTCCGGGTGAAAAATGCCACGTTCTCACTACGTTCATGAAAAATTTGAAGGACTTCAAGGACGTAGTAAGAACGTCTCGAGAGAACGTGTAGGTGTGACAGGGGCTTAAGCTATGACTAAAGAAATATGATGCTTACAACAGATCACTTCTTAAGGAATGAATGGAAATTCTTACAAATTATATATAAACATCGTACATATATACTTACAAAAAGAAAATAACACATGCGCGAGATTCCAGTTTTTTTCTATATAAAACCGTCCATCATTCGCCGAACGAATGCATTTAACATTAGCGTAAGATTATTCCAGGTAATTTCTTATTTTGTGATCTTTAAACTTGTTATAATGATATGCATGTGCATTTTAAGACATAAATAATGTATGATCTCGATGATTTCACTACACAATATGCATCTAATTGAAAATAAAGGTTACAATGCCTGACTACTTGTTTAATTTATTATAAGGACATAGCAAAAAAATAATTTGTTTTAAGTATTCTGGATTAGTGTTAAGAATAAACATCCATCAAATAAAACTTAAAATATCTTTTATATCAAATCTATTGAGAATATCATTATGACAAGAATGTTTTAATCCACATCGCAATGTCAATTAATATTGCTTCTGAGTAAATGTTCACACTATCAAGCTCACCTGGGAAAATCCATCCTCATCACCTTGTCCAATTTGCAAATCGCGAACACTAGATGATATCATGTTGGCTGTTATCTTTCTTTTTTAAATGATATTTTTCATCGATGTACAATGATCAAATCTTGCCAAATATGTTTTCTTTTTCTTCTTTCCTAGGAGGAGTGAAATGTATTTACTGTGCCAGTGGATGTGATAATATAACGGGGACGTGTCAAAAATGTATTGATGGATTTTACGGATCCAAATGTGAACTGGCATGTGAAAGATCGTGTAGGAACTGTGATAAGAATACTGGAGTATGCACCACATGTTTGGATGGTTGGCGCGGTGAAGACTGCTCGCTTCCATGCAATGAAAATTGTCATTTATGCGACAAGGATTCCGGAAGATGCACACTATGCAGGGAACGACGTTGGGGTGACTCCTGCCAAAGTTTCTGTACAAGCAATTGTCACGCGTGTAATGCCACGAACGGGGACTGTATCGTCTGCTCGCTGGGATTCTTTGGACAAAATTGTGAAAAACAATGCGGAAATTGCAAAAGAAATATATGCGAACGTACAACAGGGGCATGTGTTTACGACTGTAATGAAGGATGGCACGGTCCACAATGCAACAGACCCTGCTTGAACAATTGTTTAATGTGTGAGAAACAGACAGGAGAATGCATCATGTGCAAGGGAAGGTTATGGGGAGAGTCGTGTACCCTCAACTGCAAGGAAAACTGTGATTTCTGTAATATCACAACTGGAGAGTGTGTGGAATGTAAAGTAGGATACTATGGTAAAACTTGCCAAGAAAAATGCGGTAATTGTCAACAAGAAGCATGTGATAAAGACACCGGACAGTGTTTATACCAATGCAAGGATGGTTACTTTGGCCTCAAATGTGATAACAAATGTTTGGAAAATTGTACACGATGTTCCTTCAGAGATTCTTGTCTGGTATGCAAACCAGGATTGACTGGAGAAACATGTGATATACAATGTCCTTCTATATGCCAGTCATGTCACGTAGACGAACTCACAAACAAAGTAATGTGCAGTCAATGTAAAGCAGAGAAGCGTCTCCCTGAGAGAAATTGCACATGTTCGGACAAAAAGTGTCTCCGCTTCAACACAGAGCAGCCTGGGTTTGGTCGATTGTGCGAGGAATGTGAGAGTGGCACAGGTTGGTTTTGGCATCAAGGTACCTGCTGTCCATGTTTGAACTGTAAAGGGGGTATTGAGCAATGTGCCCACAACGGAACGTGCCTTCAAGGCTGCAAGCCAGGGTTTTATCCAAAGAATGAGGGCTGTAATTTGGATTGTGACATTCCTAATTGCGTCTGGTGCGAACCATTCTTTTCCTATGGAAAGGTTTGTGTGGGGTGTGAAGACGGTTATTATCCATCCGGAGGAGCATGCGCAAAATGTAACCAAAATTGTAAAAATGGCTTATGTAATAACAAAACAGGAGAGTGTCTAGATGGTTGTGTTCCTGGGTGGTACGACAACAGATGTGATACCCGATGTGATTATAGACGTTGTGATGCATGTGATGAAAAACTTGGTTATTGCTCATTGTGTAAAGCTGGATATTGGGGCAAGAACTGTGAAAATAAATGTTCAGATAAATGCATAAGATGTAACCAAGATACAGGGGAATGTTTACAATGCTTTGGAAATTTCTTTGGCCCTAACTGCACTGGATCTTGTAATAACTGCATTGACGAGAAGTGCAACAAAGTTGATGGACAGTGTCAATTAGGTTGCAAACCTGGATACTACGGGCCGAAATGTAACAATGCATGCCAGTCTGGTTGTGCTGTCTGTGAGAATGGTACATCTTGTTCTACCTGTACACAAGGACTTTCGTATAAGAATGGAAAATGTGTACAAGATTGTGTTAACTGCACAGATGTTCAATGCGATATCAATGGAATTTGTCAAAAAGGCTGCGTCAGTGGTCATTTTGGTCCTAAATGCCAGGGCATGTGTTCTTCGGGATGTGACCTGTGTACTAAAGGAAGTACATGTGATGTCTGTCTATCAACCCATAAAATGAATAATGGTGTGTGTATTTCAAACTGCGAAAAATGTGTAAATAGCACATGTGACAACGAGGGTAAATGTTCTCATGGTTGCATCGGTGGTTGGTTTGGAGAGGATTGTAACAGAGAATGTATGGAGGGATGTGGCAAATGTACACAGGCAGATGTGTGCACGGATTGTAAAACAAACTATAAACTTATTGATTCTTCATGTGTAAGACATTGTCCGAATTGCCTGTTGGGACATTGTAATAGCAACTTCGAATGTGTATTAGGATGCACGCTTCGATGGTTTGGATTAAAATGTGATAAAAAATGTTCAGATGGCTGTCTAACTTGTTATCATGAGAAAGAATGTAGACGATGTGCAAACAGAATGACTTTGAGTGAAGGATTTTGTTTCGCAGCTTGTGAAAATTGTAAGTTTAAAGAATGTACCAGTAATGAATATTGCGTAAATGGTTGTATAGACGGTTGGTATGATGGGAAATGCAACAAAAGATGTTCTGAAGGGTGTGTTTCATGCGCATCCTTTGGCGAATGTAGTTCTTGTCAAAAAGGATACGACTTGATTGACAGTAAGTGCTTAAAGAAGTGTATAAACTGCTTAGAAGAATCTTGTGATAAGGACGGAATTTGTAATTTGGGATGCAAAGACGGGTGGTATGGCTTTTTATGTCATTCAAAGTGTTCTAATGAATGTAAAACTTGTCATGACGGACAGGGATGGATATGTAGTAGCTGCAACGACGGAAGTTATGGTCTACAGTGTGAAAAGTCATGTCCATCGACATGTGTTTCGTGTCAAGTGGACAAAACGACGAAAAAACTCACCTGCAACAGTTGTAAACGAGGATATTCTGTCCCCGAAAAGGACTGTTCTTGTACAAATACAAAATGTGTCACATTTGCATCGAGTAGTACAGACAACAAGAAGTGTTCAGTATGTACAGAGGGTTGGTACCCCAATAAAGAAGGTTTCTGCTGCCCGTGTCGTAACTGTGCAGGTGGAAATAACGTGTGTAACGGAACAAGCACATGCTCAAATGGATGCGTGCCTGGATGGATTTCACCGAAAACGGGATGCGATGTCAAATGTGATGTGGACGGATGCACGGAATGTATATCTAACGAGAAAGAGCAAATTCAATGTAAAAATTGCCAAGATGGCTATTATCTTGAGAGCAGTAACAAATGCACTCCTTGTAGTACACATTGTGCAGGTAAAGAACATTTATGTGATCGCTTAACAGGAAAATGTTTGGAAGGCTGTGAGCCGGGATGGAAGGGAGATAGATGTAATGCAGCATACATTAAGATTCCATTTGTTTCTGTTTGTCATACCTCTTGTTTAACATGCAATATGACGAATGGAATCTGTAAAGGATTGCAAGGACGGGTTCTGGGGTAGCCATTGTGAGAAGACTTGCTCATCCACATGCCTTAAGGGCTGTAACCAAGATACGGGCTCCTGTTATACTTCGTGTAGCAGGTACTGCTATATCAAGGAAAAAGACAACAATCCACCGTGTAATATCACCACAGGGGAGTGTTATCATGGGTGTGTCAACGGATGGAGAGGTCATGAGTGTAGAGACAAGTGTGGCATCAACTGCTTTGATCACTCGTGTAACAGATTCACAGGGAAATGTACCAAGGGTTGTGACCAAGGTTGGCAGGGAGAAATGTGCACGGGTAAGAATTATTTTCACATAGTTTCAATCTTGCTAAAAAAGTAAAACTGTGTTTTTATAAATTTGTAAAGAAAGTTCATTTCATAAATGCATGGATATGGATTGTTGAAATGTCTAAAAAACACGTCCTTCGTTGAATCATCGTAGCAGGGGAAGAATACATGATTGCACTGACATTTTTTTAATAATACTTTTACTGTAAGTGCACTTATTTTGGCGAAACTTATATTTTAGCGTAGTTAGTGCTGTTGAAATGCACTGATTTAAGTTAAATTCTGTACGTGTAATAGATATTAAATACGTCATTTTCAATAAGTCATGATTTCGCTATCACGTCATTTTGCTCAGTTTTGACCAATTTCCTCTTAATTTTGGTTGCACTAAAATAAGTACACTATTGAATTTAAAGACGTTTAACACTACACGTGTTATATTTGAACTTTCGTGGTAATTTAGTGATGGATGTTATTTGAGCCAAAAACACACACCACTTCTGTTAAACAAATCCTTTGGGGTTTTGGTTTTGGTTTTAATCGATGAGTCGTTCTCCATAACCCAGAGATTATTCATTTTACTTTAACGTCTGAACGTTTCTATCATATTAACCCTGATGTACTTGTTTGGATTTTTTGTTGTTGTGTTACATGATGTTCCTTAGCTTGCAAATGTCAAAGGGTCCTGAATATGCTTACTACACAGCTTACTTTCTGAAAAAAAAATCTTGCGTTTCGCAGATAACAATGTTCATTTGGTGCTACAACAATCTCCTTTGACCAAATTAAAAATTGTTTTAATAAGTCGAATCATGTATTTTGAAATACAGAAAATTCATGACGTCCTCTTGAAAATGAAAACTGTCGATAGATACAATCAGTGAATGAAAGGCAGACACACCTGCATCCAAACATTAAATGAGTATAGAATATACAATATCAGCCCGAACTTGGATTTCAAGGGAAGAAGGAAACTCCTTGACACGATGAAGTTCAGTAGTGATATGATAATGTATAATTTATAGTGAAAGTAAACGAAAATCGAACACTTAGAACTTTTGACAAATCTAGTGATGACTATTCATTGGCACGTCTTTATAATTACACCTTCTATGGGAATGTATTCAATGTCACTTTCACGTCAGATTTGATGCACATTGCACGGGGAGGCTTTAATTGGTTTGTGAGGTGTAATTATACAGATATGTCATTGAAAGAAACAATATTTAGATCTCTTATTCAAAGTGAATCCTTTGTCAATGTCTAAACAAGTCTGTATAATTGCACTTCAGAGACCAAAGCCCTGATCGTACTACCAAGCATCGGCCTGATTGCTGGGGGTGTCACTGCTGCAATAGTCTTCATTTTCATGATGACTTTTCTTATATTCTTTATTTATAAGTAAGTATGAAATAATGGCATTTAGTAATTATTAAATAGGTGAAAGGAGGTGTTCGCCAATAAGATTCGTTTGCAAAACACCAAAAAAACCTTAGCAAAAACAAAGAGTAGACACACACAGAAAGAGATAGAAAAGGGACAAAGCATAAAACACCAAACACAAAGGACTACATATAAACCAACGGGACAATTGGGCAATTGGTGCCAACTTAGGACGACGTTAGTAGTGAAGTGTGGTGTAGTTATCCGAAATAAGTGCGCACAACTACAAGAGGGACTCAGGTTCCTGTGAAGTGATTTGGTCAAGAGGGAAGCAAAAGAGACCGACATGAAAAGAAAAGAAAATCATATTTGAAGAATATTTGACCAAAATTGTTTCGTTTTGAAGAAAATCACCTTTCTGTCAGAATTTTTATAATCGGTCTGCGTTTGATTTTATTATTTACATGATGGTATTTACTGGAGTTAGGAAATTATAACACCGAGAAAATATTATTTTGAAATTTGCTGTTTTAAACATGCATATACCAGAATTGACACAGAAAATCCAAACTTATATAAGAATGAGCATGAATACGTAAAGCAAGCAGGAGATGCTTACTCTTCCTGGGCACCTGGTCTCACTCTCATATCGGCAGTTCGCTTCTTTTCATATGGAGGAGGTTTTTATTTGTCTGCATTGGTTCCTGTTTTATCCTGATTTTGTATGTCTTCGATTTCTGATTTTTGAATTATCGATTTTGTGCTGTATACAGGGATATGGTCATTATCCATATTTGTCATTAAATCATCAAATGAAATTATCTTATTTCAGTAGCATTCAAAAAGAAAGGTTAATACCTATGATCGGTTGAAAAAAATCACTCCTCTTAGTCTTCAATTTATTTGATATGAATTTGACAAAGCAATAAATCAAGGAACTTAATTTGCATGTCAGTGAAACCCACACATGCATTCGATCATACATGACACGTAGCTGACATATGCGGCTTCTACGTTTCGTAAATTGAATTGAATATATTTGGTTCACGGGAATTTATCTCATACTTCTCGTTGCGTGATGGTGCAGCCATTATGTAAACGGATTTAACATGATGTCTACCGAAAACTGAAAAATCACATAATGATTTCACATAATGATAACATAATGATCAACCAATCACGATTGCAGTCTGCAGAAATAGGTAATATACATCTTGACTACATTTCCTTGGTATGCTTCAATTGTTAAACGTCTTCAAATTCAATAGCATTATTTAAGAACAGATAAATTTGCAGCATGGAACAGACATATACACGTTTCGGATACTTATCCCTTGTTAGTGATCCTCAATCTAAACAATGTAATATTACAAAAGATTGTGAAAATTATGTCTTAAAATGCACCGAAAGACATAACAGGATGGATGGGATATCATGCTACAAGACCCACGTTTTAGAAATTTCAAGAAATAGCTGAATGTAACCATTGTGATACTCATGCTAAATTTGAAGTCAGTATCTCAAAATTATGCTTCCTAGCAATTCTCCCAAGAATGCATTTTTCCAGGACGGTCAAAAAATGAGTCTGATGATCGCAGATAATATTAACAGTCATCAAAGATCACAGGGGTGGGGTACCATAGCTTGGTAACAAACCCTTTCCTTGGCACAAATTCTTTCTTCTTCAAGTAGTATTAAAAACCCCAAGGGCGGACACTCTCTTAGTACACCATAGTGGCTTTCTTTTTTCCTCCCTACAGGCTGAACACACGGCCCAATTGATACGATTTTTGGTTTAAAACTTAATTTGTTATCTTAAGATAAATGTATAAAACATAACCAAATCGAAAATTTATCCTAAAAGTTTCACCGGTCGAATGCAGATCGCTAGAATGTGTACAAAAGAGATATATAGCTATTATATAGGAAGTGTCCTCCCTTTGAGTTTTTAATATAGGCTTGCAGAAGAAAGGCTTTGTACATGTATTGAGGATAGGGTTTGTGACAAATCGATGATATTTCACCCCTGTGTTAAAGATTTATAATTATGTGTATCGACCGTGTAACAAAGAAAAACGAAGTGTCCAAAACTGTTGTCAAAGAAACGCCTTCTGGGCAGAATTTTCTAAATGCCTTGTACCAGACATACATGTACGTGTTTCGGATAATGGATTATGAACGTCTCAATGGCCCTAATCTACATTATGTAATCTATTCAAATGTTTGGAAACATTTTAAATATTTAAGAACGGACTTGAAAAATGACATGCCGGAAATTATTGATAATATGGATTTTCAGAAAAAAAAAATATTTTTTTAAATTATTGAAGATTAAACCGTTAGATAGGACAATATTTGAAATGGTAACAGTATTTGGATTTTCTTTTTTCGGTCTCGAGCATCACTGATGAGACACAATTTGTTAAAATGTGCATATGGTGCACTCATATTTTATATTAGAACACATATTTCAATATTGACAATTGTAATACTTATACCGTAACTTAGTTTGTTTTAATGCGATCCCTGCAGCAATTAAACGTCCAGCAACGCCCCAAAATTATCGGACCTGCAGTCATTCGACAAATTTTTAATAAGACTTTGAAAAGAGCAGTCATTAATTTAGTTAGCGTATTATATGTGATTAAAAAAACAATCAGGATGTTTTTACAGGAGAGACTTTCTTCAAACTTGGCATGTACATTTGACAGAATTTTAGCTTTTGATGTACACAAGACATTGATCTCAAACATTTGTTAAGGGGTAACCCTATTTCTGCAGACCGCATTCTTGACTTGTTGGGGTTTTTTTTTCAGCAGAAGTTAGGTAAGATCTGTTTACATAAACGAAGTGCCATCATTCAACGATAAAATTGATAACCCCTGAAATTTATTTCATTTCTGCATTATTTCTACTTTCGTAACATTTGTAATTTGTTGTAGAAGCACGAAGTTGTTGTCACGTCAAGAATTCTTGTATGAAGCGTAAAATATAAATTAAGGTATAAACCTCATTTCGACTTGGTTTTATGTGTTAAAGGTGTAAATTCCATGTAAATTCATTTTGCATATTATGAAATTCAAATTTGCTAACACATTGAAAAAAAATGCCTAAAATGTTTTAAACATGTATACAGGCTTTAAAAATATTATTAAGAGCAGACAATCTTCAACATGATGAACGACAAAACCTTAATTCACAAATAAATTTTTCTTGTCCCGACGTACGCTGTACTTGGTGTTATACATCTGATGAATAATCTAAAATTTGGTGTATGAACCGATTGTTTCATTCTTATTCATTCAGTTAAAAATACACCTAATTGCAAAATCATAGAGTGAAATTCGTGTGATCAAATTTGACGTGGAAGTGAGTGAGAGAAATACTTTGGTCACAAACTTTTTCTATCAATGACAATCGCAGAAACATTGAAATCGCATATCAGAACTCAAAGAATATCACAGACCGACATTCGTCACTCTGTACAAGAAGTTGTGATGTAAATTGTTTAAACATCGTCTGAAAGTCAAAATCCATACCAATATGGTCCCTGTATAGGTACATGTACATTATACGAGGGCTCATTGATATGTAGTGAGTCTCGGTTTTCTTGGTTGCAGAATGTGTTCTGCAGATAGATTATCTCGAAAATAGGACAAACAATCAATGACACATACTACGCTCCACTTCTGACACAATTACGAGAAAATATTAAACTTAAGCTCACTAGATATTAAAGGTGTGTTGTTCCATCAGGACAATAGTCCTGTTCACAAGTCTGTCACTGCCATGGCTACCATTCATGATTGTGGCTTTAATTTGATTTAGCATCCGCCTTGTTCACCTCATCTTGCTCCATCAGACCTTCATCTATTCCCAAAACTGAAAGCAGCTATTTCTGGCAACCACTTTCAGTCCGATAATGACGCCATACTTGCAGTTGATGGCTTTCCGACCTGTCAAGATAGTTAGTTCTTTAAAAGTGATATTGAGGCCCATATACACCGGTGACAAAAGTGTATAATAGATACTGAAGGGTATTATGTAGTCAGAATGCAAAAGTGTAGCATTGTGTAGTTCGAATTAAGTTATCAACCTAAATACAAATGTATATAGTATTATGTCCAGAAAGTACGAAACTCTTACGAAACATCAGAATACCGCACTAAGTCTCTCTTTTATTCATTTCAGATGTCGCACCAAAAAGAAAGAACGTGAGAATAGTAGTGAAGCTGTTCGATGTCCCAATACCGCGCATGTGAACCATGGTATGTTGATGGACTCGGTCATGTGACAGTGCTGACGACAATCGGGCAACGCCCAGTTTTAAACATTTAAGGGTGGACAGTTTTCCATTTTTCCATCTTCTTGTCTTTTTCTCATACATTATCTTGAATTCCATTACATACACATCATTGTTTGTCTTTCTCGCCTTGTTGTTTGTTTATTTCATTCTTTAATTAATTCTAGCTTCACATCATACATAGATCCTGCAGACACAAAAAGACAAATGATTTTACTCAGTTTTAAAGAACAGTAATATGCTAAGTTTGTTCATTCAAAGGTCAATTTGAAATATATTGATGGCGAATATTCACGGATACTAATGTGAAGTTATATTAAATGGCTTAAATATAATGGGAACAGAAAATGTTCTGTCTTAAACAATTACAACTATTTATTGGTTGACCTTCATAGTAAACATTGTTTGCTGATCGTTTTGGAGAAACTATTCACGTTGTCTACGGCTTTTATGTCCCCACTCCATCATTGTCTGAGATCACTTCAAACGTCGTCTAGCTTAAGATATCCCCTTATTCCTTAAGAGAAAAGAGTGAAATACCCTTAAAATGTCAATGACGTTAAGAAAAGCAGGACATTAAAGAAATATCCTGTCAGTAACATAATACAAAACATAATATTCTGTTCTTCTCGACCAATCAAATTGCAAGAAATTTGCCAGAGGTGGAATAAAATGCATATTGGTCCGTCTTAATTTTTATGTTGTCATTTATGATTAAACGTGTCTACTTTATTTGTTTGTTCTATGGTGTGAGTTGGTGTTCCGTGTCCCTTTTGCGTCTCCTTCTTTGGATGTCTGCTCTGTGTTTTTGCATTGGGTGTTTTGGAGCTTTGCTGTGGGTGCTGCAACCGTGTGTTGTTGGAACTTGGAGATCCCCTCCTTTCTTTTTTGTTCAGTTTTGGGAGTGTTATCGTGTGTTTGATTGTCCCCGGTTGTTTGATGTAATGGTAGGTTTCATCCAATGTCCAATGTTTGTTGCAATTATTTGTGGTAAGTCAAAAGTGTTTTTATTAGATTCTTTTCGTAGTTTTTTTTTTCAGACAAGACCAAACCTCCAAGTAAGCCTCATTGTAAGAGGCCATGCAAATGAAAATTTATGGTGAAAAATTTCTTCCAATTATGCAAATATGTTATCCCGCCAAAGTCTATGGGTTAAAGTTAAATCGAATTCCACAAAACCTCATTTTATAATCATAAGGAAATTTTGCATATTCGAATGATGTAGTATAATTAAAATTGATCTCGAAACCATGAGATGAAATTAAATGATAGTACCTTCTCTTGAAAATATTCTGACTGCTCGTTTAACAATTATATAAATATAGAACTATGAAAAGACATGAATTATGAATTCTTTATTAGGTAAGTTAAGAATCATTTCCTATGAAGAGATTAAAAGAATTGACAACGACGTAAGAATGTCATTGACCAAAGAAGGAAAGAAATATATAATACATTGAATAAAGAGAACAAAACCAACAACAAGAATGTCACCTAAACTATTACGGAAAACATGACCACCATAAGATAGAATTGAATATCTTCTCTTGAGAGTATCTTCGTCTAATTGAAGAATCGTTTCCTATGAAGAGATTTAAATAATTGACGACAAAGGACATAAGATGTGAGAATGACATTGAACAAAGAAGGAAATAAACATATAAGAGTTTGAACAAGAAGCAAAGAAACAAACAAGATACTGAGCAAGAAGGAAAGAAACAAACAAGATACTGAACAAGAAGAAAAGAAAGGCCAAGAACTTAATTATGTTAATCGTTTTAGGGGAATGTCAGCTAAATTGTCAAGCCTTTAATTCATTTTTGTTTGGATGGACTAAACTATAGACTGAAATTCCGTAGTCAAAAATTATGCACGTGTCTGGTGCATTAAAATTGGTTTGAACTTTTCTTCATGAAGGTGAAGAGTGGAACACTTCCGTGTTATTGTTATTATAAACACTTATTTCAGTGTGGAGCAGTTAAACTCGTTCCCGTGACTGGATGATTAGAGTGTAATAGTTACTTCTCTCCAGCTCTGTCGCCTGAAAGAAGCTTTGTTTTGGCCCTTTATCAATTTGACATCATATATATTATTTTGCTATTTCGGGAACTGGTCATTTCATCCAAAAATATAATCGAAATTAAAGGGGAAACATCTTAGCACTATCCATTTAATGCTATTTTGGTCATAGATTTCATTTAACTACACTACTGAATCGATCCTACATAAAACTTAACGCCGCGCAATCTCTGCAAAGTAAATGCACAAATTTAAATTTTATAAATAAATCAGAGGATGGTACTGAAATACATTTGGTTGTCAGAAAATCACTTCGGCATTTTATCAGTACCACTGATCAGGATTTACTATCCGAAACACGTGTCTAGTGCACTAAAATTGGTTTGAAATTTTCTTCAAGATGGTAAAGAGTTGGAACACTTCGGTATTATTATACAACCAATATAATATTGCAAATTCCTTGTAGCATTTTTACAAAATTTTCAATGCACTCCTTTTGAAATGTCAAACGTCTTCAAATTCAATAGCATCATTTTAGAACAGAAAAATTTTCAGCATGGACCAGACATGCACGTTTCGGGTACTAAGTTTTAGCAATCTCAACTCAGTTTCAGAGCATGTATCATTTACAAATTATCTGCCTTTATTTTTAAAAGGACTTTTTGGACATAGCATCACCGAGACAACATTACATGTTGTTCAAAATGTGCCTATTGTGCATTGTGTTCAAATGTTAAACGCCTTCAAATTCAATAGCATCATTTATAAACGGATATATTTGCAGCATGGACCTGACATGCGCGTTTCGAGTACTCAACCCTCGTCAGTGATCCTTAATCTGAACAATGTAATATGGCCAAAGAGGGAGAAAAATTATTATGTCTAAAGATCTAACGAAAGATGTAGCAGGATGGGTGGGATATGATGCTACAGGACCCACGTTTTTGAAATTTCAAGAATTTTAGTACCAGAAAATTTTGAATGCGTTGAAGAGACAGACGATCAACCGAAGTTGATCGAACTTGGCTACATGTGCCCTCGGGGACCCCTGGTCCAACAGCAGTGACACTCACCAAGTAGTTCAGATGTTAAACGTCTTCAAATTCAATAGCATCATTTATAAACGGATAAATTTGCAGCATGGACCAGACATGCGCGTTTCTGGTACTCAACCCTCGTCAGTGATCCTTAATCTAAACAATGTAATATGGCCAAAGAGGGTGAAAACTATTATGTCAAAAGGTCTACCGAAAGATGTAGCAGGATGGGTGGGATATGATGCTACATGACCCACGTTTTTGAAATTTCAAGAATTTTAGTACATGTACCAGAAAATTTTGAATGCGTTGAAGAGACAGACGATCAACCGAAGTTGATCGAACTTGGCTACATGTGCCCTCGGGGACTCCTGGTCCACCAGCTGTGACACTCACCAAGTAGTTCAAATGTTAAACGTCTTCAAATTCAATAGCATCATTTATAAACTCTAACCTTCCTGAAGAAAAATTTCAAACCAATTTATTATGCATCAAACACATGTTTGAATATTAAATTCTCATCAGTGATGCTTCCTGCCAAAGTGCTTTTCATAAGCCACCAAACTGCATTTTTCTGGCGCCCTCTTGTTTTAGTAATAGAATTCAAATTTGTGTATTTACTTAACAGAGAGTACGCGGTTCCAAATTTCATATAGGGTCGATTCAGCAGCATATCCAAATGAAATCTATGTTCAAAATAGCATTGGAGGGATGGTGCTAAGATGTTAACCTCCTTCAAGAAATGAAGTGGTGAACAGGGGAAAAACCTTATTTTGATAAATAGAATTATCAATATTGAATTTTCAGTGCACCATACGAGCATTTCAATGAAAAATGTATCATCACTGATATAGAGGAAATACACATAGATGATGTATTAAGAGCAAAATTGAAAACATAGCCTAACAAACATTCTTTACTTTTGGTATGATATTTTGGAATATAAAATCTGAAAGAAGACTGTAGTGCTTTTAATCGGAAAAGTGGGAGGGTTGTGCGCACGTAATCCAGGATAACCACACCATTTGCTACTTGCGTGACAAATGGCCGTCCAAAGTCGGCACCGGTTGCCCATTGGTCTCGTCGGTTTATGTGTAGTCTTTTGTGTTTGATGTCTACATGTCGTGTGTCTCTTTTCCGTCTCGTGCTGTACTCGTCTTTTGTGTTTTTGCATCGGGTGTTTTGGTGTTTTGCTGTTGATGCTGCAACGGGGTCTTGTTGGAGATCTCCTCCCGTCTTTTAAGTGATGGCGGTGTTGTAGGCTGCATTGACTTTTGGTGCAGAGATTGCTTAAAATTGTAAATATTGAAATATATGTTCTATACTATTACCAATTTTATTGTACTAGGCACGTGTTTCGGATATATTAAAAATCTTCGTCAGTAGTACTTTATGTCAAACAGCTAGAATAAAGCCAAAGTAAATTTTTCTGGCGCCGTCTACAATATAGACTGTTAATTTCCTCTTGCTAAAAATGAGCGGCTCCAAATTTTGTGTAGGGTGTATTCAGAAGAGAATCTTAAGTGAAAAATAAGGCCATAAATCGTTGGATGGTAGGCGCAAGGAGCTTAATTCTAAACATGATCGAAGACATTGTGCCGAAACCACAGCATAGGACAGAGGTTTGCAATGAGGGAGATGCCCCTTAGTTTTAGAAATTGTCGTCCAATTTGATGACAGAAAATTTAGAATATATTTCAATGCAGTGCGTAAACACTAACAATAGGCAAAGAATCATCGGTTGATTTTTTTATTTGATGAACTACAAGGTGAGTCGACATCGAAATGGGGGTGGTTCATTGGAATATCCAAAATTGTTTTTCATACGCGCATATGGTGCACTGAAATTTTGTAATAGAACATACACTGCCATCCATAAATTAGTATACAGCATTTCTGTTCATGTTGCTGTTAGAAAATGAACAATCTCGAATTCATTGCTGTATAAATCTGAAGATGAACCTCATAGAAATCATTTGTAACTTATATATTTTTTTCAACTCCCAATGCATTTTCAAAAATAAATACCAGAGATACATGTAAGAATTTTCAATCTCTTCAAAAAGAATGCTATACATACTATTTTAGCTAAAAGTAGGAATAGCACTTCTCATATCATGATCTACTCTGTCACCCCGAAGATTCCCGACTACGAAATCACCGGCATTTGTCGGGAAATTATGAAAATGTGCATAAATTCTAACCGGAAGTTCTCTATTAGGGTGCGGGATTCCTTAATTAACAACTTGATATCTTGACTTACTTACATCCGTTCCTTCCCGGACATGACAGGTCGAAGTGTTGTGACTGTTGGTAAACATTTTACAAATACCTTATACACACGTACTAACTAATATACTTTCTGGAATGTGCATGATGATAATTTGTTTTATTACATGATACACCCGTTATGCAGTTTCATAAAGCCATTTCATAAATATATGATATGATAACACGTTACATATCGCTCTGCTTAAATGCGATTGGTCAAGTTTGGAACCTAATCACATAAACCTTGACAAATGTGACCTTTCAAATATCGGTCAACTGTTAAATTCAGACCCGGAGTCAATACCAATGATTAAAATTGTTGTTGTTGAAATAATTCTTGCATTAAAATACTATTCAGAATTGAAATTATACTTTTGTCTTACGCACAGAATAAATCGGGACACTACTTCTCATGGCGTAGCAGACGACTTCTAGATCACGGCGTGATTCGCCTCTACAGTTCTCAGAAACGTTGATTTCACGTTAGAAATACACATTTTAGGCAATATCATGTGATAAAAAGAATCTCAAATGGAAGCACTTTCAGTAAGGGGGGTTGGAGGATCGCTTTGAGGCCCTCTAATGGGTCCAAGGAGAAGCCCATGTTGGGATTCAAGGGCGAAGCTACGGAATGAAATGAATTTAACACATTTACAAAGCAGTTTTCTACGTTGAAGTGACTCTTTGTACGCTTTCTTTCTTTCCTTTTTTTCCCCTTTTTTTTGAAAAACGACGTGGAAGCATTCGCCCTCTTGCGTTCGTCTGGCTCACGCCTGTTATACTGTGATATTTGAAACAAATGTTTAACGTCTTCAAATTCATTAGCATCATATTAGAGCAGATAAATTTACAGCATGGACCAGACATGCACGTTTCGGGTATTTAACCAATGATGTCTTTATTCTAATAATTTTCTTCATAAAATTTCTAGGATGTTGGAAGGGGGCAGTCTGGAAAGTGAGGACACATACTATTTCTGACCTTATCGTTAGTAAAATAGTAAAGAAACATCGATTTCTGATTAAGCTATTCTTGATTCTACAGACTGAATGGATGACAGAAAAGTGAGAAAGTTGCGCTCATTTTATAAATTTTTCATAAACATAACGCCATTGAAATTATGTGTTTCTAAAATGTTTGCGATATAGAACTAACAGATATCGTTTTCGGTTTGTTCACTCCAAGACAGAACAAATTCCTTAACTCTCGTTGAAATCTGTGATCAGAAAATCCGTAGAGGAAAGGATTAATGGCAGGCGAAATAAGACGAATCCAAAGGAGTGTCCGCAAAACAATAGTGGCCCCTAGACTAAGAAAACAATCCTTGTGTTCCCTCGAGTTCAGTAAAATGCCAGTGATGTTGCTAGGGAGATTTGCAACCAAGGCAACAGCTGTTACTATAAATAACGTGACTGTCGTTTTGCGCTTTTTAGTTGTTTTGTTCAATACTTTAGATCTTCTCGTAGCTTCTATTGCACGAAAAAGCTTCCGACTTTCCATGATTTTTCTAATTATCAATATATATAAAACAATTAGAAGAATTGCGTTCATAAGCGAAAACGTTGTCCATATTCCGTTCAAAATGGCAAGGTAATGAGTACGGCTTTCAGCGGGACCACACGTAATTCCTTTGACGTCATTTATTCCAGTTTCAATGGTCTGGTTTTCATAGATAAGGACCATAGGCCAAGAAAGTAAAACAGCAACGAAGAAAGCAACAAAAAATAATGCTATCCTTATTTTTGTAGTGAGTTGGTGACCTTCAGGTCGACATGTTGCTAGGTAACGATCTATAGCTATCATCAATAGTACACTTCCCGCAAGCACAGCAAAGAATGGAAACATAAAAACACCCGCCTTACATATGAACGGCGAAAATTCTAAGAGCGGATTGGACAGAAACAGTATGCTTCCAGGAATCAAAACACAGGAAGTGACGTAATTTGTTGACGCTAGCGTAAGAACGTGGAATCTGTATGCTGATTTTTTAAACTTCCTTCCGTAGATGTATAGAACTGGGACATTTCCTATCGTTCCCATCACCATGACGACCGCCAGTAAACATATTCCACCAATGTTCTCTAGCCTAACAACCTTGTTGATATCATAGATGTCCGTGTCATTATTCCATTCGTAGTCTTGTAGCCAAGAATGACAGACCAAAAGTCCAGTGAAATTATCAACTTCCCCAGAGAAAAGATGTCCGTTCATCACTTGGCTTTCGCCAATTTGCCCCAAATTTGGGGGCTGGAATATTGTCCTCACATACAGTTTACGTATACGAATCTACTGTGCGCTGTGAAACAGGGTGAATATGCTACATGTAATCGGATGTTTGGGAGATAGGAACGGAAATACAGTCATATATCCCTATCACGAGCAGAATATATACGGCATGATGGTGATACTATATTATATGAATACGCAGATCATAAATGAGGAAATGAAATATTTCCGGAAATTTGACTCAAACTCTCTCTCTCTTTCTTTCTTTCTCTTCTTCTTCTTCTTCTTCTTCTTCTTCTTCTTCTATCATTTCAGGATTCGTTTGGATTTTAAAAAATGCTTCATTTATAGTAGATTGAAATATTTCTTCCAGAGGGAAGGGATGATAACAAATAAAAACACAAACACTCAAATACACAAATTTTCGGCCCCTTGGCCTTTATCAAGTGTAAAAAACGACGATCTATAACAATTCTAAGTAAAATCCATCCTTGCTTCTCTGGCGTTCATTGCAAATGTTTATGTTAGTCTACGACGTCGTAATATTCGCGGCACATGCATGCATTTTGCGTTACCCGCGAAAAGTTACAAAGTCTTTGTAGTGATTAACGATCCGAGAGAAGATGGTTTTAAAGAACTAAATCATGATTTATACATATATATAACATTGAATTTAAAATATTACACATATATACATAACCTATTTAAACATATCCAATAATTGTGAGATACAAGCGCATATATGATGCCTGCAAGAATACCCAGACAGACCATGTCACAGACGAACAGACAACCGTTTAGTTGAAATTAAAGTAGGCCGAGATGATAGCAGAAAAGAAGGGGGACAAACATATACAAGACTAGTGAACCCTCATATTACGGACATGCTTAGTAAAGCCAATCAGATTTAGTTATATAATTAAAGTATTGTCATATTAAAAAAAAAAAAATTTACACGCACACAGTGGCACCTGCCTTTCCCTGTGTGTACACCTTTTATTGTATATTTAAAACATGTTTGCATGTATTCAGAGGTTCGTTTTAATATTACAACCATTTGGTGTTCTAGTTTCAAGATTTTTTATCCAGTTTTCTTCAACAATTAGTCTGTAATTTTTATCCTCACGCGTAGTCCTAGACATCACGGCCACTCGTAGATCGCGCTCATCATGATCTTTGAAATGTTTCATTATTGGTTTATTTCGTTGGTACTTTATGTCACGTCTATGTTCCTCGGTCCTTTCCTTAAGTGTTCTTTCGGTTTCGCCTACAGATACTGTCTTCTCACATTTATCACAAATTAACGCGTATATCAAATTTCTGTCGGTACATTTCGCATCCGTAACTACTTTGAACTTTCTAGATCCTTTGGTATCTTCAATTTCATCCGTTTTGATAATTTTACACACTGCACAATCACATTTTTTCTCACATGTTTTTAAAGCATTCGATGTTTTCCTGTGTACAAGTGTGTCACATATGTTTTTATCGCGTCTAAATGCTAGAATAGGAATTTCCGGGAAAATCTCGCGCATTCGTTCGGATCGGAAAAGTGTATTCTGGTGCTTCCGTAAAATATTACGCACATCCGGCAAGAGTTTAGAGTAAGTTAAAACTAGGGGCACTCTTTTTGATTTCGCGTTGTTACCATTCTTACGGCGTAATAGATCCTCTCTGTCCAGCTTATCGGCTTTACTAAGTTGTTGTTCGATTAAGTTACTGCTGTACCCGCGTTTCCGTAGTTGAACTTTTAGTTCCTGACGATGTTTTTTATAATCCTCGTCCCTCTCGCAAATCCGTTTTAATCTTAATCCTAGGCCATATGCTAGACCTTTTTTCGTGTGCGGCGGGTGACAAGAATCCGATTTAAGGAATAGATGCTTATCCGTCGGTTTCGAAAATAAATCCGTATAAATATGGCTCTTTTCCTTCTTAACTAGGGTGTCGAGAAATTCTATACAGTGCTTATTCCATCGTAGTTCAATTTTGATGTTTTCGTGTATTTTGTTCGCGTATTCGGCAAATTTCTGTAATGAATCTAAATCTCCGTTCCAAATTCCAAATCCATCGTCGATATACCTTTTGTAGAAAAGAGGGGCTTTTTCGTATTTTAGAAGTTCTTCGTCCCACTTGCGCATATATGCGCACGCGAAATTCCTGCCTAGTCTCGATCCAATCGCCACTCCTTCAACCTGTTTGTAATTTTTCTCCCCGAAACTGAATCCATTAAAGTCCAAAACCATTTCTACCATTTCGATCGCGTTTTCAGTCGGAATCAAAGGATTGGCTCTGCTATCAAATGCTTCTCTACACGCTGCGAGTCCCTCCTTTCTAGGAATTGATGGATAAAGTTTACATACGTCAAAACAAAACAATAAAGCGTTATCTGGAATCTCGAAATTTATGTCTTTTAACTTTGAAATAAAATCCGTTGTGTCTCGAATATAAGTAGGGCTTTGAATCACGTACTGATTTAATTCGTATTCCGCAACTTCTGCAAGTCTCTCCGTCGGTGTGTTTATTCCGCTCACTATCGTCCTCAGGGGCGCGCCGTTTTTGTGTAATTTCGGGTTACCTTTTAATTTACCGGAAGTCGGGTATTTTGGAATTAGATACCGCTTTAGATCTTTAGAAATCGCTCCTTCCTTATACATTTTGTTCACGAGTTTCTTAAGTTTCTTCATCGTTTCATTTGTTATGCAATCTTTAGTTTCCACGTAAGATTTGCTCTCTTTCATTTCTTCTTGGAGTTTTTCAATATACTTGTCCTTGTCGAGAATAACAATACCTGAACCTTTATCGGCGGGTCTAATTACTATGTCTTGGTTTTCCAACAATGAATAAAAAGCGGTTTTCTCCTCACGCGTGATGTTAAGTTTACCTGACTTACGAAGACTGTTTACGATGTCATTCCTAACAAGTTCAACGTACGTGTCTAACCATTGGTCCCTTCCTGTTTTCGGCGTGAAAAAAACTTTTCTTTTTCTCCACGAATCTTTCCTCGTTATCCTTTCGCGTATCCGTTTCGTTGTTCTGCGCATTATAGAAAAATTCACGACTTCAAGCCTCATGCGTCTCTCCCATTCTGTCAAATCAGCTAATAATTTTGTGATATCAATCTTTGACCTATCCGGTATGAATTTCAAACCTTTTGTTAAAAGCGAAATTTCAGGTTTCTTCAGTTCGTATTTTGACAGGTTTGTAACTTTCTCATCCTCATTTGATTTTACCGTAGTGTTTTTACCGTCATGTTTAGATCTATCTTCATCTCCTAAACTGCTCTCTGGGATTTTATGAATTTTATCGCGGTTTGTTTTCGGTTTTGTAGCTTGTTTTCTCCTCGGAATTCTGTTTACACTTTGCTTTTGCTTTTTAGTTTTCTTTTGGTAATCTTTCATTTTACAGTCTGTTTGAATAGCGGGCTCCGTAAGGGTCACCTCGGGGGTCGTCGAAACCTCTACTTCCGGTTGTGAATTCAGGTCATCTTGGGTGGAAGTGAAGTCAAACCAGTTCACTCTTGTCTGCGGATTGATGCCATCCCCGTCTGGAATCGTCACCGTCGGCAGTTTTTGCAAAAGAAGATTATAGTGATTAGATTTAAAGAACAATTTGATACTATCTTTATATGGGATTTCTGAGTCAAAATCATCAAGTCGAAAAGTATGCGCGTGCCATACATATCTCCCCTGATACTTAGCCTTAACCTTAACGTTTACCCCATACAATGCAGAAGCCGCCATGATTTCTGCTTCCGTCGCCCATGACTCTGTCCTACCGTCTGTATACGTCTGTTGTAGTAGGTGTCTACCAACTGGCCCATCTATGAAAGTCTGGAATTTCTCGGTATTCAGGCTCATAAAGTTGATTAAGTCTTTCCGCATAGTTCCGTGTAGTGTCTCGTCACCATGGAAATAAACACTCAGACACCGATAAAAACAGTTCCCGTCTCCAGTCACACACACTTCCGTATCCTGCGATGAATATTTTTCTAGTTTTTTGTCTTTAATTTTTTTCATACGATTCATTTCAGCTTCCTCATCCCTGTCGGTCCGTTTTATAGCTTCCGTATCATGCCATTTCTCTTTAATTTTGATTTCATCTGTTAGATCCGAAACTTTGTGTTTACACGCTGTCAAAGTTAATTCCATTAATTTAGGGGACGTGTCTTCTTTAACCTTATTACATTTCTCCATAATTTCCTCTGACATCTCAATGTTACTGCTCCATTTATAGTCAAAGCCACCAGGAACCACCGACCGCGCAATGCATGTGTTAAGAAAATTTTCTTGAGATAAATACCTTGCTCTTTTCTCTTTTAGTCTTTTCATATACAATTCGTCCCTATCCATCGTCATTTCAGGAGTGCCAGCAAAATTGCAGTAGATTGAAATATTTCTTCCAGAGGGAAGGGATGATAACAAATAAAAAACACAAACACTCAAATACACAAATTTTCGGCCCCTTGGCCTTTATCAAGTGTAAAAAACGACGATCTATAACAATTCTAAGTAAAATCCATCCTTGCTTCTCTGGCGTTCATTGCAAATGTTTATGTTAGTCTATGACGTCGTAATATTCGCGGCACATGCATGCATTTCGCGTTACCCGCGAAAAGTTACAAAGTCTTTGTAATAATGAACGATCCGAGAGAAGATGGTTTTAAAGAACTAAATCATGATTTATACATATATATAACATTGAATTTAAAATATTACACATATATACATAACCTATTTAAACATATCCAATAATTGTGAGATACAAGCGCATATATGATGCCTGCAAGAATACCCAGACAGACCATGTCACAGACGAACAGACAACCGTTTAGTTGAAATTAAAGTAGGCCGAGATGATAGCAGAAAAGAAGGGGGACAAACATATACAAGACTAGTGATCCCTCATATTACGGACATGCTTAGTAAAGCCAATCAGATTTAGTTATATAATTAAAGTATTGTCATATTAAAAAAAAAAATAAAAAAAAATTTACACGCACACAGTGGCACCTGCCTTTCCCTGTGTGTACACCTTTTATTGTATATTTAAAACATGTTTGCATGTATTCAGAGTTAAAGAAGATCCTGACGAAAATCTCAACAGCACTCACAATAGAGAACAAAATTAAGCATCGACGGACCCCTAGCAAGCTAGAGGTGGGACCAGGTGCCCGGGAGGAGTAAGCATCCCCTGTTGGCTAGCCGCACCCGCCGTCGATGTTTACGCATGAAAATGAAAACAATCTATGAAACTCATGCACTGTCTGACGTTGTCTATATAGAAAGTGCTCTGGCGACAATGTCAGGGAAATATATTCAAAACACTTACTGTCAAACCCTTCAGAGGTTCGTTTTAATATTACAACCATTTGGTGTTCTAGTTTCAAGATTTTTTATCCAGTTTTCTTCAACAATTAGTCTGTAATTTTTATCCTCACGCGTAGTCCTAGACATCACGGCCACTCGTAGATCGCGCTCATCATGATCTTTGAAATGTTTCATTATTGGTTTATCTCGTTGGTACTTTATGTCACGTCTATGTTCCTCGGTCCTTTCCTTAAGTGTTCGTTCTGTTTCGCCTACATATACTGTCTTCTCACATTTATCACAAATTAACGCGTATATCAAATTTCTGTCGGTACATTTCGCATCCGTAACTACTTTGAACTTTCTAGATCCTTTGGTATCTTCAATTTCATCCGTTTTGATAATTTTACACACTGCACAATCACATTTTTTCTCACATGTTTTAAAGCATTCGATGTTTTCCTATGTACAAGTGTGTCACATAGGTTTTTATCGCGTCTAAAAGCTAGAATAGGAATTTCCGGGAAAATCTCGCGCATTCGTTCGGATCGAAAAAGTGTATTCTGGTGCTTCCGTAAAATATTACGCACATCCGGCAAGAGTTTAGAGTAAGTTAAAACTAGGGGCACTCTTTTTGATTTCGCGTTGTTACCATTCTTACGGCGTAATAGATCCTCTCTGTCCAGCTTATCGGCTTTACTAAGTTGTTGTTCGATTAAGTTACTGCTGTACCCGCGTTTCCGTAGTTGAACTTTTAGTTCCTGACGATGTTTTTTATAATCCTCGTCCCTCTCGCAAATCCGTTTTAATCTTAATCCTAGGCCATATGCTAGACCTTTTTTCGTGTGCGGCGGGTGACAAGAATCCGATTTAAGGAATAGATGCTTATCCGTCGGTTTCGAAAATAAATCCGTATAAATATGGCTCTTTTCCTTCTTAACTAGGGTGTCGAGAAATTCTATACAGTGCTTATTCCATCGTAGTTCAATTTTGATGTTTTCGTGTATTTTGTTCGCGTATTCGGCAAATTTCTGTAATGAATCTAAATCTCCGTTCCAAATTCCAAATCCATCGTCGATATACCTTTTGTAGAAAAGAGGGGCTTTTTCGTATTTTAGAAGTTCTTCGTCCCATTTGCGCATATATGCGCACGCGAAATTCCTGCCTAGTCTCGATCCAATCGCCACTCCCTCAACCTGTTTGTAATTTTTCTCCCCGAAACTGAATCCATTAAAGTCCAAAACCATTTCTACCATTTCGATCGCGTTTTCAGTCGGAATCAAAGGATTGACTCTGCTATCAAATGCTTCTCTACACGAGATAAACCAATAATGAAAAATTTCAAAGATCATGATGAGCGCGATCTACGAGTGGCCGTGATGTCTAGGACTACGCGTGAGGATAAAAATTACAGACTAATTGTTGAAGAAAACTGGATAAAAAATCTTGAAACTAGAACACCAAATGGTTGTAATATTAAAACGAACCTCTGAATACATGCAAACATGTTTTAAATATACAATAAAAGGTGTACACACAGGGAAAGGCAGGTGCCACTGTGTGCGTGTAAATTTTTTATTATTATTTTTTTTAATATGACAATACTTTAATTATATAACTAAATCTGATTGGCTTTACTAAGCATGTCCGTAATATGAGGGATCACTAGTCTTGTATATGTTTGTCCCCCTTCTTTTCTGCTATCATCTCGGCCTACTTTGATTTCAACTAAACGGTTGTCTGTTCGTCTGTGACATGGTCTGTCTGGGTATTCTTGCAGGCATCATATATGCGCTTGTATCTCACAATTATTGGATATGTTTAAATAGGTTATGTATATATGTGTAATATTTTAAATTCAATGTTATATATATGTATAAATCATGATTTAGTTCTTTAAAACCATCTTCTCTCGGATCGTTCATTATTACAAAGACTTTGTAACTTTTCGCGGGTAACGCGAAATGCATGCATGTGCCGCGAATATTACGACGTCATAGACTAACATAAACATTTGCAATGAACGCCAGAGAAGCAAGGATGGATTTTACTTAGAATTGTTATAGATCGTCGTTTTTTACACTTGATAAAGGCCAAGGGGTCGAAAATTTGTGTATTTGAGTGTTTGTGTTTTTATTTGCTTCATTTATAGATTTTGTTTCATAAGAGACGCTTTGAAAAAAGATATCATGACATGTGCACAGTTGATATGCATAATGTGCGAATAAATATACAAATTATTCATTTGAAAATTGTTGAATTGAAATGTTAAAAACATTTACTTTGATAAAATCAAGAGGTGTGAGTCTGTTGACAGAAACCGCCTTATTACCTGTGACAAGTTTTACAAAAATTCTTACGAAAATTTTCAGGTATTTTCGTGACTTTCGTCATTAAATAAAAGGTTCAAAAGTTTTCCATTTTAGTTTGTATTATGTTTCTGTTATCATTTCTACATATATTACTTAATATAAATTCAGAAACAAAACATCTCGATTTTAATTCATAAGAAGAACTAAGCGATCAAAAGTTAAGAAAATTCTTTTAAATTAAAAAAATGCGTAAGTATATTTGAGAAAAAGGCTGCTGAAAATTAGTTATCTGAATTCTTAAATCTGCGTATCGAGTTTCGTCGAGCCGGTTTCTAACTAATTTTAACTCAGAACCATTATATAAATCAGTAAAGTGTACAAAACGTAAAGGGAAATAAAGCTTTCATAATATTTCAGATTTATTATAATTTGCTACTACGGTGTGGTTTATGAGCATTATTTTCGGTACTTCGGCAATTTTTAAAGGAAGTCATTTCTTCATGCCAGTAAGAAATTTTTTTCTCATTTCAGTCGTGAGATTGAAGGAAACAAAACATTTCTTGCATACGGTCAAAGACTCAAGGCATCATATTGTAAATATTATTATTGGGAATAGATCTCCAACAAAATAAAGTTGCAGCAATAACAGAAAAATATTTACTCCAAAGAATGCAACCAACAACAGCCGTCACACAAAATAAACTCACCGACAGACAGTTGAAGACAACCAATCTCTTCCATCGAACAAGGAACGATAACTCTGTCTTGGAGATTGGAAGACAACGCGACGAAAGAGAATACTACCAAGATAATTGACAAGCATAGCCAGAATAGACAACATGAACGTCAATTAAAGCACATAAAAAAGGAGGGATATCAATTTGAACCTGGAAGCGACACTGGATAACCGACTGCTTTACATCTTTTAAAGCGAAAGCTGTGATAATCAGGATTACATGCCTACGGACTACACAAAATATACCCAACAAAAAAAGAAACGCACATCATATTATATAGTAATTTTTTTCAATGAATGATAAATATTTAGTTAGACATTTGATCATCGTTTTTTTTTTTTTTTTTTTTTTTTTTTCCAGCACTCGAGTTATCGAAGATTAAACACTTTTTGATCATTTTTCGCAACACAATGACAATGCCGAATTAAGCGTGTTGTTTCTAGCTTCTGGTGCATGGCCGCTGATTTGATATCCCTCTGAAATTTTGTTGTTTGACTACTTTCAGCAAATTTTCAGTATAAAAAGTAGATGAATATTGTTTTCTCTATTCAAATCTAGTCAAAACATGCCAATAAATCTGAAAATTAAATGTCATAGTGGAAATTTCCGTATATTGTGGTATGTTTTACAATAAAGGTTATCATTATTCTGCTATTCTGATCCCACAGAAACACTAATTTTGTCTCCAGCCATTCGTATTTATCTGTTGCAGATGTACGTTCGACATTGCATTGAAATGATCAAATGAAATACCAGAAAGGCTTAAAATAACGTCCAAAACCATCGAAAATGCAAGTGAAGGATCAAGATCGAGGTATTGTTTCTGAAGAGTGTGCTTGCGGAAAAAGGTAAGATACTACCTATATTTGAGTAATTTTGTGCTTTGCGACACATTTAAAAGCGAAAAATATCAAACCATGGATTTCATTTTCAAAAGAGTTGATATTTGAGATGTTTTTATCAAATTTGGATTTTCTGTTTGATGACGTCACTTAAAGCAAATTAAATGAGTTTGTATTCAGGGAAAATTGTTAATGATAATTGAAAAAACAAATGGCAATGTCGTATAGACCAATTTGGATAGGTTTAACAGCTCTAATCCGTTCTAAAAAGTGAACAGAATTCTTAAAAGCCATTTTGTGACATTGCGTTTTGAACCAAGTGTCTTTATCATGGCGCTGTGTCTGATCATGAAGACTGATTCGTTTGACGTTTGGCAAAATAAGTCGCTCGTATACTTACGATTCTTGATGGTAGGGAATAGAATACCTATACATTACATCATACGTTTTATAGAATGAAGGTTAAGTGGTGCGTTTCTTTTTTTGTCGGGTATATATATCTGACAATGAATGTTACTTCAAGGCTTTGTCTACTTCAACCTGCTGTTGTGATTATAAAAAATAATGAAAATACGACGATTGCAAAAGATTTGTCAGAAAGATAGTACTCCAATGCAAGTGATTGGATACGAAACTTTTGACGCTAAGATTAGACTGGTTCTCGGTCTTGGTTTTCTCCTTTATCGTTAACACTATTCCTCACGAAGTAAAAGAGAAAACCAAGACCGGGAACCAGTCTACGCTAAGATTAGATTCAGGTGCGCATGTAATTCGGATATCCTCATCTCAACGTCATGATGTAATCATGCATTTATACTCTAAATAGATTATATCCTGTATACATAACATTAGTACATGTATCTGTATCTGATGCGTCCGTTTGAATTAATTGGTAACCGTTATTAACAGTCTGAAATAATTGAGTGTTTAAATTAATTTTATTAATTTTTTTTAATTTAATCTGTAATTAAATTTTTGCCGATAAATTATTTTAGGGAGGAATTCAAACGGGAACTGCAATGAATATAAATAGTTTTTCTTATTTGTATAAACATGATGTCTTTCTGTAAAATGAGAAAAAAAAAATGGCAAGGTACAAAAACTCGCAAAAGGTTCGATTACAACATAGAAACAGATCAGAGTTGTCTTTCTTATGTTTACTAATGAAAGGTTTACATCACATGACTTTTAAAATACTTAGTTAAGTTAAGAAATTCTTAAAAAAAACATCAATTGTGTATATTGTCCTTGCCACAAACACAAGGTGCAGTCAACGTTTCTCTATTTGGTTCGGTGAATACATGTATATACCCAAACCGAATTTGTTGAAAAACAAAATGCTGTGAAAATTACGCAATAGTCGAAAAAAGAGATGAGGTTTTACTACACGCTTTGAGGTATGTATGATTTAAGAAAGAACTCCTTTAACGGACTTAAGGTAGGGATAAATAGGAACAACTCGTCGGTCTGCCCGTCTGCACATCTGTCCGTAATTCGTGTCTTTTCTATAACTTTGGCTTCTGTACAGTATGGATTTGAATAATATTTTGTTATTTAAAATTTTTACTTCCTTCTTTCATGTTATGCTTTTTCAACCATGTAAATATGTTTTGAAAATAATTAATAGTCTTAGGCTTACAATGATTATTATGAAATAATACACAAAGATGCCTACATGTACATTTTGTTGACCAGTGTCTGAGTGTGCAGTTGCGGATCCAGGTTTTTAATCGGACCAGCGGAGCGCTCCGGTGTTGTTAGTCTTTGCCTGTCTGACATTTTTAGTTTAAAAGACAAAAAAAAAAAGAGAGAAAATTAAACATAAGACGAACTCAATAGTGATACATATACATGTCACACCATAGTTGAGTTGAAACGGAGGCGAAAATTCTATACCCTCTCGACAATTATCCCCTAGACCCTCGCTTGTACAGTATGCATTTAATCCTTTTCATAACACCTGATCCATATACAATTTATTCGTTTATGTCCCTGTATAGGATAGCGGTAGAAATGTTGCTTTTGTCCGAAAATAGGTTTTTAAGTTAACTAAATATTAGATCGCAACAGCAAACATTGGGATATATATTTTAAAAAATTAGTGTCAACAGAATCGGTACAATTTGTTGTGAAATGAATACAGTACATCTACTGTATGTTGTCTGAAGAGCAAGTGAAATGAGGACAAACAGTCAAGTAAGTTTTCAAACCAAAAACTTGTAGCTTTAAAAAAAAAAGAACATTAGCCACTAACTTATGCAGCCAAGGGCAATGAGCTATTCAGGAGCTCTACGCAAACCACTCTCCATAAAATCCGCCCCTATTCCCTTTCTTATGTGAGACTGTGGGTGCACAAGGTTCAACCGATGGAACAAAGTTGTGTATACATTCTGTTTGCCCCATGGATTAGAAATATAATTTGATACTTTGACAAACTTACAGACAAAAAGTAACAATGCACTTCGTACATTTCAAATCTTTTTAAATGTCTGTTTTTCATATTACTTTTAAAAAGGAAAGGTAGAGGAGAGTGTCATTATTGGTCCGTAACGTCGAGTTCCTGTGACTATGTAGTCAAGTTACTGGTTCTCAAGGCGGAAAAAATGAAATATGAAATCAACAGTAGTATACATGTAGTACGAAGTCAAAAGAATACAATGTCATGTAAGTGTGATAAGTCTACATATCAGAATAGAAAATCTTTTAAAAAAGCTCCATAAGTCAAAATATTAGATTATGAAGTCATAATAGCAAGTCATAAAAGTCAAATCCCAAATATATAAGGTTATTACGTGACCTAACCCCCCCCCCCCCCCTGCCCGAAAAACAACATATTATCAATAGAACAAGATTTTAAGTAATGTTGTCATATCAATATCTTACGAAGTCAAAAACTTAGATGATGCATACATTGAAATTATGTCAGTTTTAAAAACTAATGTATTGAAGAAACAAGAAGCCCAAGGGGGCCACATCGCTCACCTGCGTTGCACACAAAAGAATGATAGTATATAATTTGGTAGAGGACCTTGAGTACTTGCTTCCAGTAAGGTTTCGTTAAATTCTGTGTAGCAGTTTAAGAGGAGATGTCGAAAATGAGTCATCCAATTAGAGCCCTCGGCGGCCATATTTGTTGATCGATCGGCACAAAACAACAGAAACTTGGTAGAAGACCTTGAGTACTTGATTCCTGTTAGGTTTCGTGAAATTCTGTGCAACGGTTGCAGAAGAGAAGTCGAAAATGCGTCAGCAAATCAGTGCCCTCAGCGGCCATATTTGTTAAACGATCGGCACAAAAAACACAAACTTGGTAGAGGACCTTGAGTACTTGCTTCCTGTACGGTTTCATGAAATTCTGTGCAGTGGTTGCAGAGGAGATATCGAAAATGCGTCAGCCAATCAGGGCCCTCGGCGGCCATACTTGTTAAACGCTCGGCACGAAAAACACAAACTGGGTAGAAGGGTTCTTGCTTCCTGTAAGGTTTCATGGAATTCTGTGCATCTCTGCATTTCTGCAACTTAGAAAAAAGAAATTTTGTAAACAAAACTTTGACAAAAATCATTAACGATGATGAATGTGAAATTACAGAACAAAAAGAAATTTTAGATGAAGTTAAGAAATTTTATTGCAGTCTTTATGCTGATAAAGATGATTCATTAGATGATATAGATTTAAGTCAGCACATGCAGGATTGTATTGTGCCTAAACTTACAGATAATGAAAAAAAATTGAACTAGATAAGCCATTATCCAAACATGAAATACTTGACTCCTTAAGAAACTGTAAAAATAATAAAAGTCCAGGGACATCGGGATACACAGCTGAGTTTTTCAAATTTTTTTGGTTCGATATAGGTGATTTTCTATTTAGGTCATATATTTGCTCATTTCATAAAGGAGAATTATCTGTGTCCCAAAAACTTGGTATTCTTTCCATTCTTCCAAAAGGAGATAAACCCAGACAATATTTGAAGAATTGGCGTCCGATCACACTTTTAAATGTATCTTACAAAATATTATCAGGTGCTATTGCAAAAAGAATTAAGTCCGTTCTCCCGCAAATCATTCATTAAAATCAAAAAGGCTTTTTAAGTGGAAGATATATAGGTGAGAATACCCGACTTATGTATGACGTAATTAATACATGTAACAAAAAAAATATCCCGGTTTAATTTTATTAATAGACTTCGAAAAAAGCCTTTGACTCAATTTCATGGAAATACATATATAAAGTGCTTAATTTTTTTAACTTTGGCAATAATATTATAAGATGGATAAAGATTTTTTGTAATGATTTTAAACTCTGTGTCACTCAAAATGGTTTCTTTTCGAATTTCTTCAAAATTGGACGAGGTTGCAGACAAGGCGACCCAGTATCATCATACATATTTCTTTTATGCGTTGAAATCTTAGCCTTAAAATTAAGAAATGCAAGAAATATTAGAGGGATTCAAATTTGTGATAAGGAATATAAAGTACTGCAATATGCAGATGATACGGCTTTACTTCTCGATGGATCCCAAGAATCATTAAAAAAATGCACTTTCATTAATTGGACAATTTGCTAAATATTCTGGTTTAAAACCTAATTACAATAAAACGCTATGTGTTAAAATTGGCCGTTTAAGAAATTCTAATTTAAGATTATGTGAGGAACATGACATTACTTGGTCTCAAAGGCCATTTACATTTTTAGGTATAATTTTTTCAATAGATTTAAGTGAAATTGAAGAAGTTAATTTTTCTCCTAAATTACAAGAGATCAAGAATCTGATCAAATCATGGTCTAAAAGATTACTTAGTACAAATGGACGAATTACTGTCGTAAAATCGATTTTATTACCCAAAATGACACATCTATTTATTGCATTACCTAATCCGAAAGAAAAAATAATAAAAGAACTTGAAACTTTATTTTTCAAATATATATGGAATAATAAGGCAGAAAGAATTTCCAGAATATGTATTATTCAAGATTACAAAAATGGAGGACTGAGAATGATATGTATAAATTCTTTTATTAAAAGTTTAAAAATAACTTGGATTAGAAGAATTATTGATAGCAATGAAAATCTCTCTTGGTTTAATCTTTTGAATGATATTCTTCCCAAAAGTTTTCTATCATTTCTTATTTTTGGAAAAGAATATATGATTTATTTATCTAGAACTATTAGTAACAACTTCTGGAAAGATGTATTTCTGTCTTATTGTAGCCTAAGAACATTATTAGAGGATGAAGTAAATCTCTTTGAACCCTTTTGGTACAATAACCTGTTAAAAGTAGATAATAAACCAGTTTTTTACAATGATTGGAAAGAAAAAGGTATCTTGTACATATATGATTTGTTAGATGATAGAGGTAATTTATTATCTTATGAGTCTTTTTGTGATTGTTACAGATTTACTCCCCCCTTTACATTATTTTGGGGGTTATGCCTGATCATTATAAAGCTTCGATGGAATTTTCACATTGACGATTTTGGCAAATATCAACCTCATTATCCTAAACATATAGAAATTCTTCGAAAAAATATCAAAGGAACCAAAAACTTCTATGACGTATTTATTTTAGGATCTTATAGCAGACCAAAAAATGAGTTGAAATGGGAGTCTGAAATACATTAAGAAATAGATGATTTATGTTGGAAAAGAATTAATTTTGGTGTTAAATCATTCACAAATGACTGCTTATTAAAATGGTTCCAATGTCGTATTGTACATCGAATTTTAGGTACTAATGTACTCTTATATAAGATAGGAATTAATTCATCAAATACATGTACTTTTTGTCACACAGAACCAGAAACTATCTCACATTTACTTTATAGCTGTCAATATTCATACAAAATATGGAATGATTTTAAGATTTGGCTATTTGACATTTTTGATATTAGTATAGATTTAACAACTATAAATATATTATTGAGAGTTTTTGACAAAAAATGTAAAGTACTTGACACTATAATATGCCTTATTAAACAATACATTTATAGACAAAAAATGGGAAAATGCATTCCCACCTTTGAAGGTGCGAAATCTCATATCAAAAACTATATAAAGGGACAATGTTATATTTATAAAAAAAATCTAAAATTAAAAATCTTTAAGAAAAAATGGGGCGCTTTTACAGTTCTAGCAGAGTAAAGATGATCTTTTTATCTATTTATTATTATTTTTTTTTTCTTTACAAAACATAATAATAAGTCAAATAGGGTCTTTCAAAATTACATTTTTTTCTAAGATACTTATGTATGTAAGGTATGTACACTAGGTCTTGTGTGTTTGTATTTGTCGGATGTATGGTGTATGCATGTCTTTTGACTTAGTAAACTAGTTTGTGATTGTCTTTATGAATGTCTGAATGTCTCTGTGACTGTCTCATATGCATAAAAAAAAAATAATAAAAATAATAAAAAAAAAAAATTTGCAAAGGAGATGTCAAAAATGTGTCAGCGAATCAGAGCCCTCAGCCGCCATATTTGTTGACCGATCGGCACGAAAAACACAAACTTAGTAGAGGACCTTGAGTACTTGCTTCCTATAAAGTTTTATGCAATTCCGTGCAGCGGTTGCAGAGGAGATGCCAAAAATGTGTCAGCCAATCAGAGCCCTCGGCCGCCATATTTGTTGACCGATCGGCACGAAAAACACAAACTTGGTAGAAGACCTTGAGTACTTGCTTCCTGTAAGGTTTTATGAAATTCTGTGCAGCGGTTGCAGAGGAGATGTTAAAAATGTGTCAGCCAATCAGAGCCCTCAGCGGCCATATTTGTTGACCGGTCGGCACGAAAAAACACAAACTTGGTAGAGGACCTTGAGTTCTTGCTTCCTGTAAGGTTTCGTGAAATTCTGTGCAGCGGTTGCAGAGGCGATATCGAAAATGTTAAAAGTTTACGCCGGACGACAGACGACGGATGACGGTTGGACGGCGCGCTATGAAAATAGCTCACTTGAGCTTCGCTAAGGTGAGCTTAAAACGCATCACGATGCTGAGGTTGATGATGTAGAAATCAGAGAGTGAATGTCTAAGACAGACTACAAAAACGTTATTCAATGGGTATAAAAAAACATCGAAAAATACTAAACTACTAAAAGTATTAAACTAATACTAAAATACTACTAAACTAAATAAATACTAAAAATAAAACTAATACTAAAATTAATTTTAAAAATACTAAGAACTACTAAACATCGAAAAATACTAAACGTTGTCATCTAAAACATTAAGCAAATTAGCAAAAGTGAATCCAAAAGGGAAATGAAATCAGGTATCCGAGGAAGGAAGCATCTCCTACTTGCTTACAACATCCGTCACTTAAGGTAGAGCTTCCCTCCGGTCTCAGATGCTCATATTTCCTTAATAATATTTTTTACAATTATATTTTCATTACCATATATACAAAGCTTATGTTAATCCTGATATAGAAACAAGATATGATTCTGTACTTTAACATTGGACCCTATGGCAAAAGTAAGAAAATCCCCGTTTAGAGGTGTTAAAATGTAACTATAAAAGATTCTTTTCCAAAACCAAATTAGTTATTTAATCTGAACAATATTCTGAAGAGAAAAAAATAGGGTATCCATGCAAAAAATTAATAGTAATTCTGACCTGAGGGATACTCTACATTAATTTAAGGCCCCTTCACATATAGACGAATCCATAGAACGAAGCCTTGCGAATGAGTAAAGTTTGTCAAACTTGACGAATTTTGAACGAAAACGGTGTTCAAAAATATGATCATAACGAAATGCAAACGCAATGGAACTGCTTATTGCGAATAAGAAACGAAGAACAGCGAATGGTTACGACTTCGCGCTATGATACGTTAGAATGAGCATTGTGTATTTCTTTTTTCACTTGCGATTAGGAGCGTAAATATGCGAAAGTTTACGCAGCGTTGCGCATTGATACGAACTCTTCCGAAGCTAGCCGCACCTACATTTAACAGATATGACATTTCCTGTAGACTAGCAGACATCAGTACAATTAAACCAAGAGGAAAGGGGAAAGGTACGTGTAAAGGATCGGGAAGGAGGCAGCCAGAAAATTGGCCTAGTAGTCCTAATCCGTAAGAACTATGTGGCTGTTTTTGTAATAATACACTAAACGTGAAAATAAATTTCATGAACTATTTGTTGAAAGCAAATTATTGATGTTTTTATGTTCACCGAAAAAAAGCTGGTCTTTGAGTCCATCATTTAGTCCACCTCTCTATCTGTCCGTCTGAGCTCATACATGTACATTCTTATATAATATGGATACACCAGAATTTTTTTTTTTTTTTTTTTCAGAAGTTTGTTCATTTGAATGACGCCACTTTGGGTCAAAAGTCACTTAATGTCGTTCAGAAGTCAAGGTCACTTTATAGCACTTACTTCATAAAATATTTCAAACATTTATTAAAATGTATTTCTCGCCCAATGTTAGAAAAATAGATCCATGTGTTCTATATTTATAATTGAGTTATAATTATTATCAAGAGGGGATTTCACTCATCTTATGTATAGGCTGGATGTATTATCATCATACATCGACAAATTATTTTTGATTGTGAGCTTTTGGACATGTCACCAGAATGGGCTATTTCATAAAGATCAAGGTCTTTGTTAACCAATGATAATATAGGATATGAAAATACTAACTCAGCAGACTTCACAAAATGTTTTGCATGATCTGAGCTTTCCCTCAAAGGTATTCAAGGTTATTTTAGGATTAAAGGTCAAAGTTATAGATATGAACTTGTCGTTTCAGGTTATTGATATGAAAATAAATTAACAAACACATGAAATTCTTATCAATCTTTTAAAGGTCAAGGCCACTCAGAAAACAGAAGTTCATTTTGGGTGTATAGTTTTCTTTATCAATTCTATATTTTTTTTCTTGGTTCAGAAGCAGTGATATGCAGCCAAAAAATCTTATTTCTTGAAGGTTCTATGGTTTTCTCTCCTGAGCTCAACCATGAGTTGATCATAAATTCCATTGGCGCCACATGTCGTGATGCAGCCATGGTCTTATCAAGACACGACATGCTCTGGTCTGATACGGCATCTGATATACTGATAGATGTTGAGTTGTTACCGTAGCACTTTCTAATGGGATATTGCAGTCATACACTGAAGAGCCAGACGTTGTGTATCTTCCATTTTGAACAAGTAATTTCCAGAATAATTCCATTTTCACAATAAAAATAAATTTTGTAAGATGTTTCAAAAAGCCATCCACAGTTTTCGTTGCTATTCATATGCAATGGTAACCCTTCATAATGATTATTACTAAAACGTTTGCTGTTCGTTTCGTATCGCCAACCTATCGCAATAATTCGTTTTTATTCGCCATTTAATTCCGATTGAATTATTTACGCATCGTCACTATTCGTTACAGGTCGCACCAATAAGTAAGATATCGCAAAGGTGCGCTTTCAGTCGCCTGGAATGCAAATACGTTGTGTAATATGCAAAACAGTAGGTCACATTCTAGTCCCTTGCGAACGTCGACGAACATATAACGAATGCATACCGAATGATTAACGTGTCATAACGCACTATAACGAATACTAATGAATGATAGACGAACATTTTATTAGCTGAGAAATTTTAAACATGTTCAAAAATTAACGACGAACAGAGCTAACCGGAATGAATCAAGACGCTCACAAACGAATCCGCGCGAAGTCGACAACGAAGTATAACGTTGATATGCATACGGAAACGAGTTTTGCAAAACCCTTATTCGCCAGTTTGCGCAAGTTGACGTCGGAGGGCTTTCGTCCATATGTGAAGGGGCCTTAAGCGTGCAGAAAGGGTCAAAACCAGGAAATTTTAAGAGAATCCCCCATAAGTATTGTGATCAGATGCTCGTGTAGTCGGTAAGCATATCCTGCTTTCTAGGAACACCCGTCACATTGGCAATGCAGAAACGTGAGCTGAGTTACTGTAAACCGTCTTTTATTCGCGGCGTCTTAAGTTCGCGAATACGAGTGAGGTGAATGGCTCGTGACGTTTTATTTTCGCGACATCATATGCACGTATCTTACAATAAATGTGTTTGGTACATTTTCGCGGCATTTTGAATTCGCGAATCGAAGGACCTTGCAAATATCGCGAAAAGAAAACGCTCGCGAATATAAGACGTTTTACAGTATGCGTTTTTATTTGTTTTAGCACATGTTGGTATTATCATGAAACGAAATGCGAACGTCAACCTTGGGACGATAGTGCTTATCATAATTCTATTCGAAGCCAAACCAGCAAGAGGTCAAGGGAATTTCGTGCACGGTGACGTCGAAATAGGTGGACTTTTCGAAATATGGGAGAAAGACGGCGATAAGTGTTCTAGCAGACTCTCTAGGAATTCTGTTCAACATTACGAGGCTGCAAAGTGGGCTGTTCAATACGTCAATGGACTGGATTATCTTCCAGGATTTTCTTTAGGTATTTTTAATTTTGCTTTTCTCTTAATAATATTTTGCTTACATATATGATAAGTATTACTCCCTACGAGAAATTCTTTGTTTAAGGGAAACATCAAGCCTCATGGTGTGATTAGTCACAAAGAAAAAGAGCTTATGGGTGAATGTTACAATTTAGAGAAAGTGTTTCAATCTTCAGACAAAAAGTGAGAAAGGTTCAAAATTTTATATTCGGACAATGTGAAAACATGTATTTATAACGGTATTTAGGAATTTTTATTCTTGGGTTTGTAAATTCATGGGTTAAGCTATCCACGAAACTTGGTTTGCGAAGAATAAAAGTTAACGTATTTCAAATTATTAACTTATTCAAAGGACATACATGTATCAAAGTCGTTCAAACAAGATAATACTAAGTCATTTGAACGACTTTAGCAAAGTCGTAGGAAATATCATATCTTGTTTGAGCGACATGTTATTTCGTTTGAACGACTTTTTAACTCATATCTTGTCTGCACGACTTATTAACTCGTTTGAACGAGTGTAAAAGTATTGGCAATTGTACCCGGAAGTAAATGCTGATGTATTATTGTACGGTTTATTTATGTATTTTCTTTGGCTAGTCAAAAATCATTGACATATAGAAATCGAATTCCAGGGGATCATTGAAATTTGTTATGTTTTTATAAGATGTTTTCTATTTATTGAATGGTTCAAAATCTATCTTTTTTCTATTCTATATTTTCCTTTTTTCAAGGTCTGAAGCCAGCTTTTACGTGCAACGTTAACGGGAATGCAGCAGAAGAAACTCTCAATATCCTCACAAATGCCAAAAGTGAAAATTCAAGTTCATCGCAAAACAAAGTGCCACTTATAGGTAAGATGAACCTGTGGCCTTAACCCGGGTTAACTTTGCGCCTCCTATAAATTAGAATGAATGAGTCAGTGGTTAAAAATCCTTTCATTTCGCTTGATATTTCGAAACCAGGTTCTGCATTTTAGTAAAAGCGATCAGGACTAAATCTTGAACAAAACTCCTAGTTTTTGTTCCTTGAAATTCAACCAGAAAATTAGCTGTTTGCTATGTCCAATATCCCGATGAGTACTGCCGTCTTTCAGAGAGGATGGGGTACCTCTATGCAATATGTGCAAGTTGGAGAGTTGAGTGCACTTTCCCTCCATATTGATGATAGTCAAAATGATATATCTTGGTTCACATTGACCTCTTTATTCAATTAGGTAGTTCCACTGTCCCATACCATATAAACCGGTGGAATCTGATTGGTTCTTTCACGATCTACTGAGGATTAAATTTTTACAGGAGTTTCAGAAGATGAAACCAACATTTCTGCCTAGAGTGTTATGTTTTGTCTTCATCAGTCGAAATTGAAATAATCTATTTCTCCTCCATTTCCTAGCAGTGACGCTGCTGCTACGTTGTTAGACCAGATTTCGAACAATTTGTAGTACGCTATATGTCATTCGACCGATTTTAGAATGCTTTAGCGTTGTAATATTTTTTACAAAATTGGTAAAACAAAGTTTACTGTTAAACAGAGTTTTGCAAGTGACAAAGGGCACTATTTATTTATTTGTGAAGGTGTTAAATGGGTTTCCTCTGTCATTGTTATAGACTGGTCTCCGGTCTTGGTTTCCTATTCTACTTTGTGAGAAATTACAGATCAATTTCGACATCGGTTGCTGTTGACCTACTTTTATGTGCTTGTCTTTTGAGGAAAGTTTAATTATTTTCCGGACTTTTATCTGACACTGTTACATGTGCACAAACATAGATGAAACTTGGTGTGGAGCTTCAGGATATGACTTAAAGACCAAGTTCAACTTGACCTAAGGTTGCTGTTTCTATTGACCTGATTTCATGAACTAGGAGTCATTAGCGCTTGAAATGTTTTCTGAACTTTTCACTGTCACCGTAACGGATATTTGATTAAAGCTTTATGTTAGTCCTCCGAGTGCTCAATCACAGATCGATTTTGACTCTTGTTGTTAAAGAAACTGTGCATCGTTGAATTTAAAAATCAAGTTTTTCAAACTTTTCTCATTAATTGTCATAGGTGATTGTCTTAAACCTTTTGTGAAGCGCATGGTGATATGTATTACTTTAGTAATATTATTGTGCTTGGTTTCTGCTGAGATTAATTACTGTAGAATACTGGAGCATGACTCCACAAGACAAGCAGTCAAATCTTAGCAACAAATATGACAGACTAGACTATGCAGACCCTAATGGGGTTAGATGCAAGACTCCCACTTTACAGTTCATTTCAAATTTATATTGCAGTATATATATACTATTCAGGAATGGTTACAAACAATGTTTTTGTCATTACACCAGGGCTTCTTGGACCTGAATATAGCTCCGAGGCAATAGGAACATCTCGTATCATAAATACTTTACCAAAAAAGGACCAACTCTTGCAGATTCCATTTAGTTCAACGGCAGACTCTTTATCAAACCGGGAAGCTTTCAGGAACATAAAACGTTCTATTCCTGTCGATAGAATCCAACAAGAGGTAACAATCGAGCATGGTCAATTCCAATATGAAAAGTTTCAAACTGCAGTTTTCAAACTGAAATTTCTTCTGGGCAAGTTGTTTATTAAAGTATCCTTTTGGCCAAAATACGACTTTTTCAACGCTTCTGCGAGAAAGAGTCATAAAACAAACACAAATTCAAAATTAATGCACTAGTAATGCATGTTTCCTATCTTTAACATTCATCAAAAATTAATTCCAGAAGTAATGATACTGTATGTTAACTTATTTAAAGGGGATTCATACGTGTATCTTAAAGGAGTTAAAGCTATAATGTATTATATTGAAATAAGCTTATCAAATACTACGCTAAATCCATAATATATACACTAATTATAAAAAGTCAAGTGTGCGAATATATGATCATTCTTTTAGACCTCAATTTCTAAAACTAAGGGTTATCTCCCTCATTGCATAGCTCTGTCCTTAGCTGGGTTTCGGCATAATTTGTTTCGGTCATGTTTTAGAATTAAGCTCCTTGCGCCTACCCTCCAACGATTTTTTGCCATATTTTTCACTTAAATACGCTTCTGAATAAACCCTACACAAAATTTGGAGCCGCTCATTTTGGCAAGAGGAAAATAAAGCTCTGTATTGTAGATGACGCCAGGAAAATTCAGTTTGGCTTTATTAAAACTGCTTGGCATGAAGTACTAATGACGAGGATTAAAGGCCCCGTCACACCTTCAGTTTTTCGGCCAACGCACGAGTATCGACCAAGTAAATTCTCCAACACGTCGAAGAACGTTGAGGTCGCTGGCTGAGTGTTGTGTGGTCGCTGAAGGTCGTTGTGTGGTCGCTGGGTGAACGATGGAGGACGTTGGCGTGCGTTGTGGTCGTCGAAAAATTTTGTGCATGCACTTGCCCAAAGTCCAATCGTTAGTTATGGAGTCGCTAGGAGGTCGCCTGGCACACGCTGGGCATGCGTTCCCGTGCGTTGTGCATTCGTTACTCAGTAGTTGCTAGAACGTTGATCAATATACGAAACACGTGTCCTTCAATATTGACAATTTTATATCAATTTTTCAATTTTTGTCAGGTTTAAAAAGGTTTACAAAGTTTACCAGCAATGCTGTCATTATTAACCTGCTTAAAAGCAAACTCATTAAAACAGTGACAGTAGGCCAAATACTTCATCCGATGCATAGGTCCATCTCTGCACCCAAAGATACTGTACATGTAATCACTTGAGTAAGTTTGGTCTCTGCAACATAAGTACTTTGTCAGATACTGAGCCGCCAAAAGCTTCTTTAAAAAGTAACACTAAGCTACACAATTTTTTCAATCAAACCACTGAACTTCGTCGAGGTGAGCTAAAAATGTGCGACAAAAACATCCCAATTTTGGAATGTTGTTTGACAAAAAGCAGATCGAGATTCTATTGAACAAGTCACCTTATTTACATCATCTAACCCTAATTGCCGAAAGATAATTATCCTAGAGAATATCTAATTTTGGATGTTTTTTGACAAAAAGCAGATTGAGATTCTTTTTATCAAGTCACCTTCTTAATTTCATTCAATCATACTAGAATAGTTATCCAAGAGAATTTCCTTTTTATACCTTCACGAATTTAACCAAGAATGAATATCTGCCACATAATGGCGTATCTCTACGGTTTTCTTATACCATGAGTAGCACTTAGACGAAGCTACGATCAACTAAAATTGCCATTCACGATGATATTTATTCCACCAGGTTATGGTATCACATCTAAAGAAGCTAGAATGGAACTATGTGGCTGTCGTTTATGAAGACAGTGATTACGGCAAGGAGTCTTTTGCTGAATTTAGATCTTATGCATCGAAAAGTGATATATGCATTCCCTTCCATTCCAAATTGAGCTTTGGTTCTCTTGGTGAGCTCGATCCTTCTGAAATCAATGTCATCCTGAGAGATATCACACAGCACGTGGAGAGTCCAATCAGCGGAGTAGTCTTTTTTGGATCATCTAAATCTATTCAGCTCATCCTTAGTTCAACGGATACGCTCCGTGGACAATACTCGTTTAGGCTTTTGTTTGTCCTATCATCGTTTGTACACATGGAAGAAGATTATTTTAAGAAGGATGGGAATGTAATGAAGGCCGCTAGAGGAGTGTACATAGTCAGCCCGCCAAAAATAACCTACTCAGGGTTTACCGAGCACTGGAGAACAATACTGAATGATCCCGCAAAAGTCGTAAACGAAAGTTCAACAAATTCATGGTTAAAGCAACTGTACTATGACATACATACATGTAATACAAACACGGATATTATGAATTGCATGCCTTCTGTAAGCGGAGAGAAACAAGCAAAGTATGAATCTATATATACTCCGTACGCAATAGAGGCCATATTGATTTTTGCTAAGCTTATGAAGAAAATGCATGCAGTTTATTGCAAAAATGAAACGGGACTTTGCTCAAATATGAAAAATGTATTGACTGAAAACAGAGGTGAGCTTGTCCAGATTTCAGACGACTTTGTATTGAACATAGACAGAGACTTTCCGAGTCTTCAAGTTAATATATCTATAACATTTCAAAATGCAACTGATGCAATAAAGCATGGAACTATTTCTGACTACGAGGTTTTTCAATACAGGAAGTGCACTACTGACTCTTTAGAATTTTGTTTTCCTAAAAGTAAGTATTACGTGCAACACTTGCCTTTATCCTAATTTTTGCATTCTTAATTCATTGCTCTATGTTTATATTGGAAATCGAAATAAAACCTTGTTCATGCATAAAATGGTGTAGACCAATTCGAAAGAAATTGTTTACAAAAATATAGATGTCGGATTATCATTTATGTCTATTTACGTGAATTGATTCACGTACAATCCTTCTTAGTCTCAGAATAGATTTGAATAGATATCAACATTTGAATATTTTAGTCTTTTCGTATCGAATGTTTCTTAGTCACATTCTTGTTGAAGTCTCTGCTTATTGATAACACAAATAAATCATTGTGACGCATGGTAAACCCCAAATAAAAAAAAAACCAAAACCATAAATGCATAACAAATGCATGATTGTATACGGAAAACTGTCCATGTTCTATTGGCGGAAACATTAGCGTATACACCATAACTAAAACGCACAATACTTACCTTTCACACCAAATCTCTCTTTTAGAAAGCATGTAATTCAAGATAGTACCTGTTGAAACAAAATATTGTGTGAAAGAATCCGAGACGGGAAAACTGAAGACTTTAGAAACATTAGATAAATCTAAAATAAGAAGCAGGCACAACATATAACAAACAACGTAATTCTTTTAAGTCCTTATGATTCGAGTAGTATTTGTTAGATTTTGCACGTGAATAAAGGTAATACCCTCTCCTTCGTTCTTGCATTTAGGTTGGCTCGTATCTCAACATGTCACTTGCGTTGGATACAGAATTACTCCGAGACTATTCAGAGAATTTGAGTATGAATAACAACGGGGTGCAATGGCCAAATCTGTTAAAAGCACAGTGTGCAGATACACACAGATGTACTTCATGTATAACCCAAAACATTCCAGACCAAGTCTACTTTCAAGATGGTGATTTTTTCGTTATCGGATTAGTCCCAATTTTCGATAAGTCGAGTGATAATCCAACGGAATGCGGTGAAATAAGAACAGCATTAGGGGTACAGCTTGCCGAGGCAATGATTTATGCTGTGAAATTGGTGAACGAAAAGAAAGACCGATATACCGATTATTTATCCAGGAAAAAGTATAGGAGTAATCTTGATCAATACTTGTAATCAACCTTTACGTGGAGTAGAAAAAATACTTGAAATTATCAGGAATGGGATGATTTTGTCCAATGGTACTAAGCTAGCTATCTATGACAAATTGTTGGGTATAGTTGGTGGGTATGGAAGTAGTGTCAGTGTAGCTACAGCAGACGTGTTATCCCCCTTTAATCTCCTTCAAATTAGCTACGCCTCAACAGCGCCAGTGTTGAGTGATAGAAGCACATATCCCTACTTTCTCCGAGTGGCCCCTCCAGACGACAAACAGGCTAAAGCAATGGCGCAAGTGGTAAAAGATTTAGATTCAAATTATGTTCAGATTCTATACAGCGAGGGTAACTTATGGAGAAGGTGGTAGAGATTCAATCCGGTTGCAGACACAACGCTTAGGGAATATGCATTGCAAGGGAAGTAAAAGTGATAGAAGGACGATATAACACACTGCTTGACGACCTTCGTTCATCTGCATATGCAAAAATTGTAATTGTTTTCATAAGGTCGCATGTTACTTTAGCGGCAATGGAAGTCTTATACTCAGCGATGGACGAGGGTGAATTTATATTCATTGGATCGGAAGCTTGGGGTGATAGGACTGAAATTATAGCCGATAAGCCGTACCTTGCAGGATCTTTTTCTTTTGGTTTGAAAATGGCTGGAGAGGACAGGTTTTGATGACTATTTGAGAAACCTTGACATTTTGAATCAGGAGAAAAATCCTTGGTTGAGGAGTTATTACGAACTGAAATTTAACTGTTATCTTCCCGGAAGTTTTGATAAAGTCAATAAGCAGCAATGTACAAATATAGGACTGGCATCGTCTACAAGCTTTGACCAAGATTTATGGACTCCGTTTGCACAAAATGCAATGCTTTCATTACTAGGAGGTTGTAGTCAAGCTTTCGTCAAACTATGTGGACCGCAATTTCAAGGCATATGTGCTGATTATAGAGCAAAGGTTGGTGAGGTTGTAGATGAAATAAAGAAAGAGGAACTGGTCATTGATGACAGTGGGTTAGAGAAGAGAGTATTTTCTGCCAATGGAGATGGTAATGTTGGCTACAGAATTTACCAGGTGCAGAAGATGGTCAATAACCCTTTAAAGACAGAATATGTTCAGGTAGGTCGTCCTCAGGAAAGTATGCTTTCTTCAAATTTGGGTATTCAAAATGAAACTTTAATGATCAACCGACGAAATTAACAAAAGAGATCAACATTAGCATAACGCACGCTGTCTCATTGTCCACTGCAATTTCAATAATTTATAATACAGGAAAAGAAATCACTGGCGTTTTTTTTTATTTTTTTTACTTAAAATAATAATCTACATAAATGATGATAAAATAGCTCGCTTTAACACTTTGCCCAAGGTTTCGAAATATTGGTCATTCTCTCTCCTGGAAGAATAATTTAGTATGGTTCAAATATATTGGTTAAATGTTAAGAGGACCAGGACCTTTCAGGCGAAAAAGTATGTGGACTTTAGGTGGAAATTTTGTTTTCATTAATAAAAGGAATACTTAAATGATGTTAAATTTGTTTTCATTTCTCCCCCTAAAATACGCATCGACTTTGCTCAAATGCTACAGGAATTTAATTCAAAAACATGGAATTATCACGTTGAAATATGTTCTATTGTTATAAGTTTAATGCACGATATGCACATTTCAAAAAACAATGTATCATCAATAATGCTTGATGCCACTAGGTAGGAAATCCAAATAGATTTCATATGAAGAGCTAAATTCTGAACATGACATTTAATTATGCTAAAGTGCTAGTTTCACTGATACAAATTAAGTTTGTGGTTTGTTTAAATTGACAGATCATTCGGAGAGTTATTGCCTTAAGGTATCCGTTGTACAATTGAGTCATTTTACATGGCGTTTTAATCATCTCCATAGTAAAGTTTGGTTAATTTTATGCCTGGTAAGGTACTATAAACTATATATTTTCTAAAAGGTAATGATGCCCTGAGTACAGATATAAGACTCCCAGGACTTAAAAATCAAAGGGGTGAAACTCACGTGTAAGGTGTCCCTTACGCGTCTCTTTGTGCTTGTCTGCTTTGTGTTTTTGCATTGGGTGTTTTGGGGTTTTGCTGTGGGTGCTATAACCTGGTGTTGTTGGAGATCCCCTCCTTTGTCATGTACAACTTTGTTATTTTGCATATGTTATATAGAGAAAATAGACAATTTAAATGCTTCATCAGTTATCCCTCTTCGTTCTTCTGGCCCTAAAATTATTATTTCTGAACAGTTGGCTTTATAACCTTTCAGAAAATATATAGTTTATAGTACCTTACCAGGCATGGAAAAATGCCCTATTGTACATCGGATACCTTAAGAAAATATTTCAAGATGTTCAGTTTTTCATACTCTTTACATTACTTGATTTCGTGCACAAATTCGTCTGATTTTGTATTATTTGAAATAAATTCAGAATGCTTGTAATTTCAGGTAGGAAGATCTACTCTTGACGAAAATGGATTCACATTTGAGAAACATAGACTTTCATTTCCTTATGGTGGTGTTCCATCAAAATGTCCAAATACTAGAGCTTGTTCACATTGTTTTACATCTGACAATATATCAACCGTAAAACCTCAAGATCAAAGGTAAGATTTTTAAAATTGATGACAAACTAAATGGAAATAGTCTTCGCAAACCGAGTATACTTTGTGTGATTTCATCACTTTGAAAGATGTTATTCGTCTTGACTTATCAAAATATTACTAAAATATTACTCTCTTTATTCAATTTCCACATTCCTTTGATTAAGAAAACTTGTACAAGCTAAACTTTTGTTAAACTTTTCGCAACAAATAATACAATCAATGACAAATATGGATAAGAACCATATTCCAATATAGAGAACAAAATAGAAAATTCCAAATTCATAAATCGAAGGGCATACAAAATCATGATAAAACACGAACCAAGGCAAACAAAAAAAAAATCCACCATGTGAACAGAAGCGAACTCCCAATAAGGGAGTGAGACTATGTGCCCTGTAAGAGTCAGCATCTCCTGCTTGCATGCAACACCGTCTCTTCAATTCGGCAGACATGTCACATTCGGTTACTTCAACTAAGGAAGATACAAGTATGCTCTGTGGATTGATGGTTAAAATGGTCTAAGACAAAATATCATTTACCATTCTTGACAATGGGACATCATAGTGTATGACGAGTTCCCTGTATCGACCGTAGAACGTCCTCAGTGACGATGTTAGTCGGTCATAAACGTACCCCAGACTGAGAAGCTTATCCGAGAGACACCCTTAAACATTCTGTTCAAATATTTTATAAATCAAATACAAAATTTGAGACTTATCAGAAGGGAGTTAGATAGATCTATAGCAGTTTTCCCATGTGCGGCACCGCACAACTAATATTCACAGCGCCAGTTTTAATCCTGATACAGCAGAATGACATAATATTTGTGTTTTCATTTTAAAAAATCCTTACGAAATTAGCAAGACCTCTATTTCATTCATGTCTGTTCATGTCATCATTTTCATAACACCCTCTGAAATAGAACTTTCTTTATGTTGTCTAAAGAGAACATTTTCTCGTTATAGTAAAGAAGACTGTACACCTGTTGTGGCAGGGATGGGAGCTGTAATCGCTATACTATCCATAGCCCTTATCACTTTCATTGTTATGTTTATCTGGAATCACAGGAGTTCGAACGGTAAGTACCAACTAAAAGAAATATGTATGTAAATGTCCTTCTTTTAAATATAGGCTGTAGACTGGTCAATAAACATGCAAAATTGGAAGTACAAATCTTCAGAATGTTTAACGTCTCCAAATTTATTACGTCATACAAAGGAGGGGATATATCAACACCCGCCGTCGATGTTCATGAAAACATTACATGTATATAAAACACATGCATGTCTGAGGTTGTCTATATAGAAAGTACCATGGCGACCATGTCAGGGAAAAAATATTCAAAACACTTACTGTCAAGTATCGAATTATGTGGTTATCTAGATAACCTGTGCACACCCAAACGTCTCCAAATTCATTAAGTCGTACAAAGGAGGGGATCTCAAACAAGACTCTGTTGCAGTAAACATAGCAAAACAACGAAACGCCAAAATGTCAAAACACAGAGTAGACAAGCACGAGAAGAGTAACAGAAGAGACAAGAGGAACAAACCAAACACGACATCAAAATAGTACTCACAAAACAAAAACCACACGTAAACAAACAACACGAATGTAAACCTGTACCGACATGGGACGGCATCTGCAATGTAATGAGTTAAAGAAGATCCTGCCGGTAATCTCATCAGCACTCACAATAGAGCACAAAATTGAGCATCGACGGACCCCTAGCAAGCTAGAGGTGGGAGCAGGTGCCCGGGAGGAGTAAGCATACCCTGTTAGCTAGCCGCACCCGCCGTCGATGTTCATGCACAAAATGAAAACATTATATAAAACACATGCATGTCTGAGGTTGTCTATATAGAAAGTACCATGGCGACCATGTCAGAGATAAAAAAAATTCAAAACACTTAATGTCAAGTATCAAATGATGTGGTTATCTAGATAACCTGTGCAAAACCATCCCCGTTTGTTACCCAATGATCTCTAAGAATGTAAAAAAGTTATGTATAAAGGCCTTTAGAGATTATTTAAAACTAATTTTGCAAATGCAAATAACATCTAAACAGTACATACCTTGTTGGTTCTCAATTTTCACACTATTCAAAACCTCTTCCACTTTTTGTATATGTGTATGCGAAGCAAAAATAAAACATGTGAACGATAAGGGTCTGTCCTCAGTCTAAGAGCGGAACGGAACAATGACTCAGATTTGAATTTGTATTTTTGATTTTGCATTACTAGAGTAAAAGTTAAATGCAAAAACATACCGATTTACTCTCCTCATTTCTTCCTTTTAAAAATAGTTGGAAGGTTTAAATCTTATTGCATTTTACTGAGATAAAGAAGATCCTGACAACAATCAATTCAATTTGAAGACGTTTACATTAACAGGATTCACAATAGAGCACCGAATTGAGCATCGACGGGCCCTAGCAAGGTAGAAGTGGGACCAGGTGCCCGGGAGGAGTAAGCATTAAGTAAACCTGTAATTACATGTAGTTGGCGTCATGGCCAATTTACAGAAATTTTCTATGTAGAAACTTATTGCAATTTTGAAGGGGTACATTGTAAGATTTTTCAGATAATGACAATTTTCCAATATTAAATTTCTGGGATAGAGTCCTATGTACATGGATGCATGACATGAATTATACGTAAAATGAAAACTCACAATAAAAAGGTCAAATTATTTTCTTTATATGCACGAATACTAAAAATTCAGAGGAATAGAAGAACTGAATTCTTTTATGAAACCGAAATATGCCTTACAATTACATTTATTAAATCGAATAAGTATGACACTTCACTTTTTTAATTATTTGATATAGCACATTATACAGCTTGCTTCTCGGTCGTCAAATGTCACAGTGTATTGCTCTTAATTGTTACAATTTTGTTAGACAACATTCTTAACATTTTAATCCACGCAAATTTAATTCATTGTAAGAGAAAGCCATTTGGTTTGTAGGATGTAGTGTTTGTAGTACTGATGACTATATAGATGCTGTGCCAAACAATCCGCGTGAGTATAAACCTCTAAGTATCAAAATTAACCGAAGTTTACCTCCAAGCATGCATATGTAGACAGCGGAGTAATTAAATAGGAAGATACAACTCTGAACTTCAATAATTCGGAAGTGTTTAACTCTATACCTTCTACCTTTTTGAAGAAAATGTCTTTTGGTACATTTTTGGACATAGTTACTTTCACACATTTTGGGCCAGAATGCATTGTTTAGATTGAGAATCAAGAGGGTTAAGTACCCGAAACGTGCATGTCTGGTCCATGCTGCAAATGTATCTGTACTTAAATGATTCTATTGAATATCAAGACGTTTAACATTCAAACCAATTTATAATGTACCAGACATGTGTTTCGGATATTTTTTTTTTGATATAATTTTTTTTTCATCCGAAAAGATATAATTACATATAGAAAAAAAAGACATTTTCAGGAAATTTTTCTAGCATTCTCTTTCACTCACTCTTTCATTCCATGTACTCCACATATAGATGTCTTACTTCTAATAAAGTGATATATTATATATACTCATTATCTGCTAATTAAATCAAAATGTTGTCTTATATGTATGTTTTAACCATCTAAGAGAAGGATATGGAAAAAAAAACAAAACAAAACAAAACAAAAACAAAAACAAAACAAACAAAAATGAGATAATGTAGCATCACAACGAAGCAACTGTTCATTTCAATATTAAATTTCAAAAAATGAGCTGAAACGAAGCAGCAGTTCTTAATAACAAGCAAAAAGTTCAAAATAGCAAATTCATGCATAATAAATAAAATGCGAACTAAAAGAGCTTTCTATATAAGTTTGGTTTACGGATTCTTTGTGCAATGGTTCCCATTGGGTAATTATACAAGATATGAAAAAGTAAAGGTAGGTTGATCCAGAAACCATACTTTATAGAGACTCAGTTTCTAATTAACATAACTAAAAAAATAACAGAAGCAAAAATTGCATCATAACTCAAATATAACTATGCAAAGTCATGCGAGCTGTATAGACTTAAGATAACCAATATAATACATGTACATATGTGAAAAGGAGTTACTATAAAGTAATTCATATAAGAGGCTTGACAAACAAAGAAACATACAAGAATTTTTTAATATATTTTTTCTGAAATAAATCAATTTTCACAGAAGCTTTCTAGTGATTTCCACCTTCGAGAGAATAAAGTTTCCTTATTATTTTTTTAAATAAATATACTTTTCTATTATATAAATAGTATCTCACTTCAAGCTTAAATATATTCAATGTGGGTCTACTATTCTTAAATTTCTGTTTATAAATAAAATATTTTCCTAGTAAAATCAATAAGTTGATTATGCATTTCTCCCTCGATTTTATTTTTCCAAAAATTATATCGCTGTCAGATAAATGAATTTCAAAGTTTAATTGTACATTGATCCAAAGTTCAAAGTCGTGCCAAAATTCCTTTGATACGGTACAGTCACAAAGTAAATGTTCTATGGTTTCTCTATGCATTTCACAATATGAACATAAATCAGACTGAGTAATATTAATTTTCTGCAAAAAAGTATTTGTACTAAGAATTCTGTGATTTATTTTATATTGAAATCATCTTAATTTTGTATCAATAGTAGTAATAAATGGTAAAATATTAATAGAAGTTTCTGATCCATGAGTCCTGTCAAAGTTTATCTCTTGATGCCATTTTTCAAAGTAGTTATGTTTCGAGGTTAATTTACATTTTCCATGAATATGTCATATTCTGATGGTTTCTGTGATTTATTCTTTATTATTATCTTTAAGTGTTCATTAAAATTTGGTAGAATTATATTTTGCCTATCTCTCAGCCATGGCCAACTATCTCTAATACTTTTTATTAAACCATAAAAGTGAGTTATATGCGGTCTAAAATTAAATCTTTCACAAAAATCATTATAATTCATAATATTTCCATATGTGTCAAAAAGATCATAAACATAGATAATTCCTTTTTCAAACCAATTTTTAGCTCACCTGAGCCATAGGCTCAAGTGAGCTATTGTCATAGTGTTGCGTCCGTCGTCCGGCGTCGGCGTCGTCGTCGTCGTCGTCCGTCTTCGTCCGTCGTCGTAAACTTTTCACATTTTAAACTTCTTCTCCAGAACGGCTGAAGGGATTTTGATGAAACTTGGTAGGTATGAAGTACTCATGGTCCCCTACAAGTGTTGTTGTTTTTCGTCCGGATCTGTCAACAGATGGCGCCACCACAGCAAAAAGTAGGTCACGGGGGTACCCTCCTTTGACAAACTTCTTCTTCAGAACCGAAGCATGTATCGACAAACCGAAAGCATCAGGATGATCTAGAGAGATGTCTTAAGAAGTGTTGTTATTTTTGGTTCCACTTCGAAGTCAAATTTTTGACGCGTTTTTGACGTCTTTTCGGACTTCGTCAGAAATGCACATTTTTGCACTATTTCTTTAAATAACTCAATAAGTGTATGATTTTACACACTCATTTACTACATATTTATCATATTTAACTTACTTAATGCTTTGATATGCATTTTATGCTTAAAATTTATTTTTTGATTTTTTATGAATTTTTTTCTTATGTAAAAAGGAAGGGGGGGGGGTGATTTTCATACATTTTCTGCTTCTTTTCTATAACCACTCTTCAGATTGTCATGACATTTTGTAGATATGAGGTACTCATGCATGGTACCCTACAAGTGAAAGAATTTTGTCAAGATATCAACTTTTAGATTTTTAAGGAATATTTTTGGCCTAGGTCATCTTTGGCACGTATAAAAACGAAAGAAAAAAGGGGGTCATGCATACCTTTTCTGCAAAATTCACTTGTTTAATGACCCCTCCTTCCGAATTGAAAATTTGCTAATTTTTATATATTTTCAAATCGATCTATTGATTACATATAAGGCAAAATCATGTTCAAAACTCAATTTCTACAGACAGCAGGGAATCATACATTGATTTTATGTGCTATTTTTAAATTTTCAATAGTTATGTCCAATGAGGTGACACCTTCTATTCAGCCCGGTTCACCAGTCAAAAGGGAAGGGATTCCCTGCTAAAATGATTAACTGTAGTTACACCTTCGACGTATATCAAGAGGGATCGCCGACTCTAAAAATAGCACAATATGTTCACGTGTCCGCAGCGCCCCCACCGGGAGGCATAGAAAGTACTTTCACTTTCAATATACGTACCGAAACAACGAAGCGCCGTGAAGGTAAGTCAGCGATTTTTCACATAAATTAGATTAGTAACACCGGTTATGTTAAAACAAATACATGATGGTATAGTTCTTGAAGTAATCAATTCCTAGGTTTAAATTATTTTGATGTATAAACATGTTTTCGAGTTGGATCTAGGCCTATGGCTATGTATTCATATACGTAGTGTGACATGTTACTTGCTGCATGCTGATTTGGTTAAATATCCCATAGAAATTCAATATTAGGACTATAAGTAATATTTCGCTCTGAGCGACTATTGCATACAAAGATATATCTGCAAATGCGGGGGGGGGGGTATGAGTTGTTTGCATTAATAGTCAGAAAATTTGATTTGGAGGGGGTTGCAAGGGAAAAAGTTATTGCAGTGGTAAGTCAAGTCTTAAAGATTCAAGTGTATGAAAATATTCCATTTTAATTCATCTTCAAAAAAAAAATATTGTAAAAGTCCTAGTGAGTGTCTTTGGAAATAAGCTTTGTAAAAGCTTAAATGGGCTATCCTTGGATATAAATCAAAGTTATTTGGTGAAATAGTTCAAATTTTATTATTGAATATAGATTTATTGTCTCTATAAGAACAGAGAGATCTGAACTAAAATTTACATTTCTAATGTCACTTATTATTTTATACTTACTTGGTTTTGTGTATTCCTTGTGACAATACCTTTCCATTGATACCAAAATTTTGACCTCGTGACCATAACCTTGACCTTTGACGTACTTCTCAAAAACTTAAACATTGCGCATAACTTTTGATTGGTTAGTGATAGGGCTTTCATATTTTACATGTGTATTCCTTGTGACAAGATATTTCCATAGATACCAATATTACGCTGACCCTGACCTCTCACATACTTAACAGAAAATGGCGTTTATACTAACAAAGATGCCGCCGGGGGCATTCTCGTTTCACAAACACAGCCTGTCAGGCTTTATAATTTCTGGCATGCTAGCTATCAATAATGAAAGGTATGGTCGTTCAGTTTTAAATAAACTTAATTTATGAAATCATTTCATTGTTTTATTCTTTTTCTGCTGCGCATTAAAGTGGGATTTTACAATATGATTTTATTTTTGATGTTGCATAATTGAACTATACTAGTTGGGCATATGACTTAAAAAAAGTTATTGTTTTGAAATGTGACTATTTTTTCTTGTTTGTACTTTTAAAGGTTGTCTGAAAAAAAAAACTTCTCTGCATCCGGCAAAAATGTTTTTAGAAAGGTTGTGGGCTAAAATCCCGGTACTGGCACTATCAGTATTCAATAGCAGTATGTCAATTAGAGCGTGCATGGGTATCAGGTGAGCGTTGTGCCCCCTGGGGCTCTTGTTATAAATACTATTTTCTTATCAATTTTTATCTTTTTGTTGTACCATAATTCTTCATATACAGTTTCTTGTTTTTCAGAGTTTTTATTCTGAATATTAATTCTTAACTCATATAAAGCTATTAAAACGTCTTTCCAAAAAGAGTTTTTTATATATTTATAGGTGGTGTTCAAAAATTCTGGTCCTAATTTGTATAAATATTTCTTTTCAGTTTCAACACTTGCACAAAAAATTTCACTTAAAATCGAATCATCCTTTAGTATTCTTTTTACCCAAGTTAGTTTCATAGATTTAATGAATGACCTAAGATGTATAATTTTGAGTCCACCTTGACTAAAATTCTGAAAAAAATAGTTCTTGCAACTCTGTCTGGTTTGTTATTCCAAATGAAATTGAAAAATATTTTTTGTAATTTCTCTATAATTTTGTCAGAAGGGTTCGGTAATGATATGAACAAATGCGTAAGTTTTGGTATCATAATGGTTTTTACAACAGATATTTTCCCAATAGGTGTAAGTATTCTATGAGACCATGATTCTATAAGTTTTTTAATATCCAGTATTCTTTTCTCAAAATTAAATGTTTCCATTTCTTCCAAATTTACGCTAAAAATTATTCCTAAGAAAGTGAAGGGTTCATTTGACTAAATCAAAGGAAATTCTGGGCAAATCTTTTCTGTACTTTGTTTCTTATTTCCAATCCATATGCATTTACATTTTTCAATATTTGGTTTTAAACCAGAGAACTTTGCAAACTGATCAAGAAGTGACATTGATGTTTTAAGTGAATTTACTGATCCATCTAGTAGTAGACTAGTATCGTCCGCGTATTGACAAATTTTAATTTCCAATCCCCCAATAACTATCCCTTTAATATCTTTGTTTCCCCTTACTAATATCCCTAAGATTTCAACACATGAAATAAATATATAAGGTGATATCGGGTCTCCTTGACGACAGCCGCGAGAAATAGTGAAAAAAGGAGAGAAGATACCATGCTGAATGGCACAAAGTTGAAAATTATTGTTTAAACATTTCAAGTAATTTCTAAATGCAGGCCCAAAATTAAAGAATTCAAAAACTTTATCAATAAATTCCCATGATATCGAATCAAATGCCTTTTCAAAATCAATTATCACCAGTAAACCTTCCTCCCCCCTTTCCTCTAATATTTTCTTGACATCATATAAAATTCTCGTATTCTCCCCTATATATCTCCCTTTTAGAAATCCCTTTTGATTTTCATGAATTAAATAGTTTAATACTTCTTTCAGTCTTAAAGAAAGGCAATATGAGATTATTTTATATGAAACATTTAATAAGGAAATAGGTCGCCAATTCTTAAGTTGATCCCTCGGTTTGTCCCCTTTTGGCAAAATAGAAATTATCCCCATTTTTTTTGTGAAATGGAAAGCTCCCCCCTTGAAAACCCCTCTATGATTGATCTATAAACAAAAAACCTCAGGTCTGGCCAAAAGAACTTGTAAAACCTGCTGAAAATCCATCTGGACCTTGACTTTTATCATTCTTGAGAGCACGTACTGCGTATCCTACTTCTTTAATACTGATTTGTTTTTCTAAATTTTCTCTATCTTTTTCCCTTAGCAAAGGTACAGAGAATTCTCTTAGCTTTTCATGTAAGTTTACATTGACTAATTCATTATCTTTGTTGCTGTAGAGATTCATATAATACATTTTTACTTCATTTAGAATGTCTTCCTGTTTAGTAATTAGACCATTTTCTGTTTCTAGCTTAACAATATTCTTATTAATAAAATTTCTTTTCTCTAATGCGCAGAAAGATTTTGCGGGCTTTTCCCCTTCTTCAATCCACTTACATCTAGATCTTAGTAACATTCCTTGAAGTTCATGCTTTCTTATATTTTCAAGTTCAGTACTTACTTCTGTTAATCTATCATTTAAAGAGACCTCATATTTTGCATCTAACTTACTATTCAATTCTTTTATTTCTTTTTCTAAATCTAATTTAGTTTTATTCTTATATCTTTTAAGTTCTGCTGAGTAAGAAATAGTCATTGTCCTTATTTTCTTGAGCAGAGTATCAAAAAACAATTGGTCAGAAATATTTATCTGCAACAAAAGTTCATCAATGTTTTCTATTGCCATTGGCCTATATAAAATATTCGCGTATTCATACTTTGTGTGTCGGATCACATTTTAAACTTTTTCAACATATAGCCTATCAGATAACAGTGAATCATTAAATTTCCAGAAGCCTTTTCCTGTTACAAAATCATTCAGTCTGATATCTAAGCTTATAATAGAGTGGTCAGTCCTGTATCCAGGCATTATTTCAACTTTGTCAATTAATGAGAGAACTGAATCTGACACCATAAAAAAAAATCTAGTCTTGCTCTTTTTAATGGGTTTCGTCGAGCCCATGTATATACTCGTACTAGATATCCCTCGACCTTTGGCTTTCGTTAAGAAAGAAAATATATAAATTCTATTACTTCATTGCTTTTTGAGTTACGGTACACCCCCGCCAGCATATAACAGCACTGGGAATTGATGTGTACCATTATCAATAGGAACCGATATCGGTCCAACCATGAGTGTCGAATCCGGATACCTGTACAGGTAGCTAAGGTATATAAAAAGCAATGCAGTGCCACGAGGCGTATCAGAATAACAAGGTTTATAGGTAGATTCAAAACAAATGATTAATTGTATACATGTACACTTTACTTATACTGCTGCATCGATTTTTTTTTCAAAATAGAGCGATTATATATAAATATACAAAACTGTTCAACATAAAGCCATAATATCTAAAGCGAGTTGTCACTTACTGATACATAACTCAGTAGGAAATGCACAACTCGGAGTCCGAAGTGTCATAATCTGCCATGGATCCGCTGGATTTTTTCTGAATCTTCTTTGCGAGGTCATCATTGATGTCAAATCTGATCCTCTGTGACCCATCTTTTGTTCGTCCATACACGTGTCCGTTAAAATAGTACGCTTGCTCGATTAATGAATGTTCTTTGAGGCGTTGGATCAATTTCGAATTAGATTCCGTGACATCGTCAGCTAATCGCAAATGTCCGTGCCCTTTGACCGCCGATCTCTTGCGCATTATCACTGCCTTAACCTCACTATTTTTAACTTTTAGGAGTACCCGTCTCGGTCCTGATCTCCTACCCCCGGGGATCCTATGCACTGCAACAATATCTTCCTCTCTCAGGGTAATTTTGACGACATCTTTCAACATGGACTGCACTAAATTTTTTGTGTTTTCTTTCTCTACCTCTTGCAATCCGAATATTTTGACATTACACTTGCGGGAGTACTTTTCGTTGAAATTCGCTTTCGAGTCAGCTTTTTTGGCCATTTTGAATGTTTCCTTTACTATCTGCTCCATCTCTCTTATCTACTTCGCTTTTTCCGCAACTGATTCTTTTAACACGTGATTTTCGTTCTGCAATCTGTCTATCCTTTTTGCCAGATCATTTCTCACTTTATCTTGCTCTTTTTTGAATTCTTCGAACTGCTTCTCCATAACTTCTTTTGCTCCACTCAACATTTCTTTAACGATACTCGAAACAATATCCTTTATATCATCTTTTGAGACAGTTTTCTTTTTTATTTCATCCAATTCCAACATCAACATACTAACTTCATCCCCGCTGGTATTCGATACTTCACTGGTACTTGTAATGCGTTTTGTTTTATTTCCTTTTGTCGGGAGAGATTTAGACTTTGATGCCATGCTTGTTATGTGCACTAAACAGGTACACTAATAACCACAGATCCAGGTGTATTATATGGGCGTTTAAACTTAAGTGACCACTAGTGTCCACGTATGTCCAGTGCAATCTCCGTGACGAGTAATCAATATATCTGCGATGTACATACAACCCTTCCAAAGTCATAAAATTAGCACAATTTTCCGTACAATTTTTATACGAACGTCTAACTGGATACAAGATATATCATCTACCCGAAAATCTGCAAAATATTCCGACGTTAAACTACGATATAGGGTCTTATGTGCGGAGAGCGATTACGTACGTCCACTCTCACTGACTGCCATTACTTCTAGATAACCTGTGCACACCCAAACGTCTCCAAATTCATTAAGTCGTACAAAGGAGGGGATCTCAAACAAGACTCTGTTGCAGTAAACATAGCAAAACAACGAAACGCCAAAATGTCAAAACACAGAGTAGACAAGCACGAGAAGAGTAACAGAAGAGACAAGAGGAACAAACCAAACACGACATCAAAATAGTACTCACAAAACAAAAACCACACGTAAACAAACAACACGAATGTAAACCTGTACCGACATGGGACGGCATCTGCAATGTAATGAGTTAAAGAAGATCCTGCCGGTAATATCATCAGCACTCACAATAGAGCACAAAATTGAGCATCGACGGACCCCTAGCAAGCTAGAGGTGGGAGCAGGTGCCCGGGAGGAGTAAGCATACCCTGTTAGCTAGCCGCACCCGCCGTCGATGTTCATGCACAAAATGAAAACATATAAAACACATGCATGTCTGAGGTTGTCTATATAGAAAGTACCATGGCGACCATGTAAGAGATAAAAAAAATTCAAAACACTTACTGTCAAGTATCAAATTATGTGGTTATCTAGATAACATGTGCAAAACCATTTGTTACCCAATGATCTCTGAGCATGTAAAAAAAGTTATATATAAAGGCCTTTAGAGTTTATTTAAAACTAATTATGCAAATGCAAATAACATCTAAACAGTACATACCTTGTTCTCAATTTTCACACTATTCAAAACCTCTTCCACTTTTTGTATATGTGTATGCGAAGCAAAAATAAAACATGTAATAGATTAGGGCCTGTCCTCAGTCTAAGAGCGGAATGAAACAATGACTCAGATTTGAATTTGTATATTTGATTCTGCATTACTAGAGTAAAAGTTCAATGCAAAAACATACCGATTTACTATCCTCATTTCTTCCTTTTAAAAATAGTTGGAAGGTTTAAATCTTATTGCATTTTACTGAGATAAAGAAAATCCTGACAACAATCTAAACAGGATTCACAATAGAGCACCGAATTGAGCATCGACGGACCCTAGCAAGGTAGAAGTGGGACCAGGTGCCCGGGAGGAGTAAGCATTAAGTAAACCTGTAATTACATGTAGTTGGCGTCATGGCCAATTTACAGAAATTTTCTATGTAGAAACTTATTGCAATTTTGAAGGGGTACATTGTAAGATTTTTCAGATAATGACAATTTTCCAATATTAAATTTCTGGGATAAAGAGTCCTGTGTACATGGATGCATGACATGAATTATACGTAAAATGAAAACTCACAATAAAAAGGTCAAATTATTTTCTTTATATGCACGAATACTTAAAATTCAGAAGAATAGAAGAACTGAATTCTTTTATGAAACCGAAATATGCCTTACAATTACATTTATTAAATCGAATAAGTATGACACTTCACTTTTTTAATTATTTGATATAGCACATTATACAGCTTGCTTCTCGGTCGTCAAATGTCACAGTGTATTGCTCTTAATTGTTACAATTTTGTTTGACAACATTCTTAACATTTTAATCCACGCAAATTTAATTCATTGTAAGAGAAAGCCATTTGGTTTGTAGGATGTAGTGTTTGTAGTGCTGATGACTATATAGATGCTGTGCCAAACAATCCGCGTGAGTATAAACCTCTAAGTATCAAAATTAACCGAAGTTTACCTCCAAGCATGCATATGTAGACAGCGGAGTAATTAAATAGGAAGGTACAACTGTGAACTTCAATAATTCGGAAGTGTTTAACTCTATACCTTCTACCTTTTTGAAGAAAATGTCTTTTGGTACATTTTTGGACATAGTTACTTTCACACATTTTGGCCCATAATGCATTGTTTAGATTGAGAATCAAGAGGGTTAAGTACCCGAAACGTACTTGTCTGGTCCATGCTGCAAATGTATCTGTACTTAAATGATTCTATTGAATATCAAGACGTTTAACATTCAAACCAATTTATAATGTACCAGACATGTGTTTCGGATAATAAACAATCATCAGTGATGCTTCCAGCAAAAGTGATTTTCAAGAGCGGCCAAAATTCATTTCAGTAGCATCATCTGGGTTTTTTTTAATTTGAATTAGTGCATTTACTTAACAGAGAGTGAAGGGTCGATTCAGTAGTATATACGACGGTACAAATGTATATGTGAAAAGACATACATTCTCTTCATCCTGATATACTAGGACATACTAGTATAAACGAAAATATGTGTATATCTTTATATCGTGACACAATCATAGGCAACCAAAGTTGGTTCATCTCCAACCAAGTTTTGAAATGCACTAATTGAAATTCAATATAGACAATGAAGGAAAGTTGTACACAGACTCTAAAAATAACCTTTATAAAAACATTTAGTACTTCATAATAAATAATACGTTTCAATTAATTTTGATCGTGAATTTCATAATTAATGTTCTTCTGGTGATAAACTCAAGGTTGTGGGTGGTGAGCTCTCGTTACAATATTTTTCCCATCTTTTTCAAATATTGAACTCTCTGGCCACCTTCAACAATGTGAAACGTCTTCAAATTCAATAGCATCATTTAAGAACAGATAAATTTTCAGCATGGATCATACATGCACGTTTCGGGTACTTAATCCTCGTCAGTGATCGAACTTGGCTATATGTGCCCTCGGGGACTCCTTGTCCACCAGCAGTAACACTCACTAAGTGGTACAACTATTAAACGTCTCCAAATTCAATAGCATCATTTAAAAACACATCAAGGAACCGAGAAGGCGTAAAATCTACCCTGAAAAAGTGGAACTTTCAAAATGGGAACTTCAAGAAAATTGTTTCACATATTTGATTCCAGTTCTTGGTTTCATCATAATCAGCAGTTGAATGAGATTCATCGTGCATCATTTTCCTAAAGTTTGGGGCAAAAATTCTTTTTTGCTATAGCAATCAATGGAAAAGATTTTTAAATCATTGCCCCCCCCCCCCCCCCTTACTACAGAACACTACTTTTACAGAAAGTGCACGTGTATACCACTAATACATGTTAAACGTCTTCAGATTAATTAGCATCATTTAAAAGCAGATAAATTTACAGCACGGACCAGACATGCACGTTTCGAGTACTTAACCCTCGTCAGTGATCCTAATCAAAACAATGGAATATGGCAAAAATCTGTGAAATTATGTCCAAAATATACGGAAAGACGTAGCAAAATGGCTGGGATACGATGCTACAGGACCAAGGTTTCAGAAATTTGAGACAATTCGTAAACAGAAATATTGGGATGCGCTTGAAGAAACGACCAACCGAAATTGATTGAACTTGGCTACATGTGCCCTCGGGGATTCCTGGTCCACCAGCAGTGACACTCACCAAGTGGTATCTTTTTTAACTCTTTTGACACAGTGGGGTTCTGTAGTAAGAGGGGACGATGTCCCAGAGACAAAAAACAAAAAGGAGGGGGGTTTACAAATCTTTGTATTAGGCCATAATATATTATTAAGCCAAGTTTCATTATTCTCTTTTAAAGTCATTTATTTAACATGTTCACGCGAAATAAACAGGATTTTGGAATAAAATAAACAAGAGCTTGCTGTTTCATTCTACAAAGTGTGTATTTTGCGGTAAAATGTTTACTTTGTAGCCAATGAATACAAAATATAACTGTATTTCAGATTCAAGATTCTTAAATTTATGGATAAAGTTGAGACCAGTCTTTTAAATTTGATTTGTAATACCTTGTTTAGACTATTACTATGTTTTAAAGTTTATAGGTATCCATATTAGCCAGATGGTTCTTAATTTTTCAACGTTATTGATCGATATTAGCTTCTTTTCAACATGGTTATCCCCTACTCTTTGGACTGTAATTTAAGTATACAGAAACAGGCTTTCCAAAATGAAAAAAAATGTATAGGAAATCTCCAAATAAATTACATTTTAGTAATGATCATGTTTTTCTTGCGTATAGATCATTGTGTAGAAGAAATCCTTGATGAGATTCAGAGCTCAATACAGCCCTTTTCTAATCAGCTCCTTTGCAGTATGGACCAGACATGCACGTGTCGGGTATTTAACCCTCCTCAATGATGCTCAATCAAAACAATGTAATATGGCCAATGAGTGTGAATGTTATTATGACCAAAAATGTACCAAAAGACCGATAAACCGAAGTTGGCTAGATATACCTTCGGGCAGTGACACCAATTGGTACAAATGTTAAACGTTTTCAAATTCAATAGCATCATTTAAGAACAGATAAATTTGCGGCATGGAACAGACATGCACGTTTCGGGCACTAAACCATCGTCAGTGATCCTCAGACTGAATACTTCTGCATTGATTTGGACTTGAATTGATACACTACCAAAAAAGATTCAAATTTATGATAACCTTCAAACTGTGTAGAGTTCTCTAACACGGATGTTTGAGATGAAGTATACTTGAGATTAAAATAGATAAATAAGACGAAATCATATTCGGGAGAACATACCGACCTATCATCACTAATATTCAAATCAAACCAGTAATAGACACCATGTTTAATAATTTGATCAAGTCTTTTGCTTTGCAAAAAGAATGTATGGTAATCTATAAATTTGATCATAAGAAGGCATCGAAATTATATTCCTCTCAAACAGAATCCAGAATAGTAAACTTCAATGTAATTTTAGGTGATGACTATTTGGAAGCGGCTCCAAGTGTTCCACATTATCACAAACCGAAATACAACGCAAAAACTCAAAGTGTAGACAGTGGAATAGAAAAAGAGGTGCACCTCTCAATCTGATACCTAACGTAGACAATGGATTATGTGAAAAGGCATGTATTCCCCTCACCTCGGCAGCTTACATAGAAATGGATAGCTATGTATATCAGAATATCGTGACATGCGCATAGGCTGCGGAAGTTATTTAATTTGACAATGAAAATGCACTTGTTAACATTCATTGAAGACAATGAAAGGGATGAAGTAAACCTTCAACATATTGAAAAGGTGACTTTCAACTTATGCAGCTACATGTACATTTGTATCTAAATCTGCATTATATTCGTTTTGTGTATTATTGCGTGTGAAAAATATATGTACTGTAGTTGCATAAATTCCAACCTATCACATATATGTGTAGGACTTCCATTGTTTTCTAGATGCCTGCTTTAAAAGAAAGAAGGGGATATCCATTAAGACCCGGTTTCATCATCCTTGGCAAAACATCAAAACACCCGAAGTGAAAATACGGAGATGACACACACAGCAAGTGATGCAAAAGGGACAAGAAACACCAAACACGACATGAAAACACCAAACACGACATGAAAACACCAAACACAAAATACTACACATAAACCAATGAAAAGTAACAAAACTACTTCAATTATTAACGTGAATTTGAACATTTTGCACTTCTTCATAATGAATATTGTTTCTATTTATTTCTACAGTGCATTTTATATGTACTTTTAGTGATAGGTTGCTGGGAGGAGGAGTCTGTAGCTCTTGGTACAATATTTTTCCTATCTGAAGACTTGCTTGATTGCCAATCGTCTTGGTTTATCCCTATTGTTGACCACTATAAAGTTCTTAATGCACTGTTGAAATTGCGTATATAGATAATGTCGAAGGGTTCCAACTCTATACCTTCTTGAAGAAAAATCCAAACCAATTTCCATGCACCAGACACGTGTTTCGAATATTAAATATTCATCAGTGATGCTTCCAGCAGAACCACCAAAATCATTTCAGTAGCGCCCTTTTCAATTTTTTTATTTAGAATTGTACATTTACATTACAGAGAGTGCGCTGCTCCAAATATCCTGTAAGGTCGATTCAGTAGCATATCCAAATAAAATCTGTTCAAAATAGCATTGAAGGGATGGTGCTAAGATGTTTAACTCCTTTAATTCTATATCCAGAGAGATATAGAACATGCATGATCAGGATTTTTTTGCCATTATTTGTTGAAAAAGGAACATACAAAATATTTATCGAAAAAAACCCATTTGTCCCCGTCCAAAAAACAAGTATTTTATAAACATTCCTTACAATTTTAGTACATTTTGTGCATTTTATTACAACTTGGAAAATCGTGAAAATGCTTCAATACAAATGCAAAGTGCCTGCGTAGGGATTATCTCCCTTGTTGCTAATAAGAACAGCCGACAGTACAAGAATGGAGGCTGGTAGTTGAACGTCGCCGGTGTTTGCAATTCATACATTTCAGCCCGAGTCGTTTGATATATTTCAATCGATGAATATAAAATAACTCTGGATGGGAAAGCAAGGCATCTATCAGGTATACATGTTTGATAGTGGTAGATTTGGTTAAAATGCAATCTTTCAATAGCGGGACCTATCATCGCATCGACGAGATATATGTTTACCAACACTCTCGTTGTTAGTACCTCATTTAATCATTTACGAGTTGCTACACTTGATTATTAGTCCACTACCCGTCAACGCCGAAGGGGACTCTTAGTTTCCTCTCGGTCTGTCTGTCCGATTATCAGTTTTCGGGACTTTTTTCTGCAACGGTAGGAGATATTCAGGTGAAATTTGACACACAGCTTGGTCTTGAATAGTTACAGAGCAAGTTTGACTTTCGTTAGGCTTGATTCATTTATCGAGGAGTTATGCCCCTTGATGACTTGCAAAATTCATTTTTTTGTCAGTTTTCCGGACTTTTTATTGATAGAGATATTCAAGTGAAATTTGATACACAGCTTGGTCTTCGATAGTTACAGAGCAAGAATGACTTTCGTTACTCTTGACTTATTTTATTCGAGGAGTTATGCCCCTTGATGACTTGCAAAATTCAGTTTTTGTCAGTTTTCTGGATTTTTTTCCTGCAACAAATAGATATATTCAGGTGAAATTTGATACACAACTTGGTCTTAGATTGTAACAGAGCAATAATGACTTTTGTCCAGCTCGGCTTATTTTTCGAGGAGTTATATCCCTTGATGACTTGCAAATTTTAGTTTTAGTCAGTTTTCCGTACTTTTTTCGTCAACTAATAAGGATATGCAGGTGAAATTTGATACACAGCCTGGTTTTGGATAATTGCAGAATAAGCTTGACTTTTTGCACGCTTGACCTATTTTTCGAGGAGTTACGCGCCTTAATGACTTGCAAAATTCAGTTTTCCGGACCATTGTTCTGCAACAAATAAGATATTCCGGTAAAGGTTGATACATACCTTGGTCTTGGATAGTTACGGAGTAAGTTTGACTTTGGGTCATGCATTGCCTTTTTCGAGGAATTATGCTCCTTGATGCAAAATAAAATCAGTTTTCCGGATTTATGTCTGCAAGACATAGAGTTGTTAGATAGCTTGGCCTTTGATAGTTACAAAAAATCGTTAAAGGACATAAAAGCTGTTTTCTTATTTCTGAAGTGAGCTGCACGGACTGTAAGTTTGATTCATGTTTAATAGACGATTTTCGAGTTATGAGTTCTTCAATGTTTCGAGACGTGTAAAGTTTAATCACATGACATCAGCTAGGGCATCCTGGAAACGCAGCGTAAACAGTCTTAGCGCAGCAAATGTAACGAGAGAAAACATGAATTTCAATAATATGCCGTTTAGTTAAAAAAGATCGTGACGACAATCTCAACAGCACTCACAATAGAGCATTAATTTGAGAATCGACGGACCCCTAGCAAGCTAGAGGTGGGACCAGGTGCCCGGAAGGGGTAAGCATCCCCTGTTTGGCTAGCCGCACCAATCGACGATGTTCACGCACGAAACTGAAAACGATATCCACAAAACGTGCACTAGCTGAGGTCATGTCTATATAGAAAGTGATATGGCGACCATGTCAGGGAAAGACATTCAAAACACTTACTTTCAGGTACCGGAGCTAAAACAGTATTTAGAAGATCGAAATATCAGTTGTACATTATATAACAACATCCATTAAATAAGGTTGTGCGAAATTGCAGAGGAGTTACAGTCGGTGAGGACGACTACAAGGTTATGGACTTGAAATAGTGCACCCTCCCCGATGCCTCGATTTTACCAGAATTTTCCACGAAATTGGAGTCTAGATTTCGTCGCTTTACCAGAAGTTCTGCACTGTTATATTTTAGTTTATTTCAAGAGTACTTGTACCGGAGATTAGGAGACTTCAAGTCTGACAATGGTTACAGACTTTTCAAGTCAAAACATACCGACAACGTGGAGATATCTATACATGTATTAAAGCTGCATGCACACCAGAGACAAGACAGAGTGTCACTCCCAACACAACGTGGGTCATATTGAAGGGTGATGGTCAAGTCCATGGTGGCGGTTGTAGCTGTGTTGCGTTAAGTAGATTAGATATCAATTTCATAAGAAAATATTCAATATGCATATCTGATGTGTTTTTGAATATGAAAAACTCTGTTAAGTAACTACTGATGCTTCATGAACATGTTTGTCTCATAAATAGGGTATGGATTAAGAATATGACATCCCAACATACTTATAAGTTATTACAGATTTTGAAATATGGATCATGCGTTTAATTATTATTACAGTAATGAAGAGTATATTGTAAGAGAAATATTTGAAAACTTGTATGTTCATTTTATGTCAAAATGCACTTTACTTACAAAATTTTATCTTATAATGTCACATCTACTAATTATTTTGCTTAATAATTTTGTTTGTATATATGTTTGATCGTTTCAACGCAATCTAAATTTCTGTTATCAAAATTTCTTGAAATTTCTAAAAAGTGGGTCCTGTAGCATCATATCCCACCCATCCTGCTACGTCTTTCGGTACCCTTTTTCGACATAGTAACTTTCATACTTTTTTGGCATATTACATTGTTTAGATTTAGGATTTAGGATCACTGATGATGGTTAAGTACCCGAAACGTGCATGTCTGGTCCACGTTGCCAATTTATTTGTTCTTAAATGATGCTATTCAATTTGAAGACGTTTACATTTCAGTAACAATGGTCTTGCAAACATTGTGTGACCCTCCTTTTTCCTTGGTAGACTTCAGCGACAGGCACCATGACAGACAAACACAAGTTGGAAATGACGTTGTTTGTGCTTGGGACCGCCCTAGAATATCTTCACAACCAATGGAAATAGATAATATAGCATTACGTATTGAATATGACGAGACAACACATATCGAGCCAACACCGGCTAACTTTGAACCAAGGTATACAGTAGTAGATCCATCCCATGATAAGTTTGTTCATAAGTTATGTTAGGGTACAGGTGTTGTATTCAACCATGTTTTAACTGATTCTAGTGATGAAAGCAGTGACGATGAACCTTCACTTCCTTTCTCTATGGAGGAAATTGCAAAAAAGTGTACTTCAAAAGATGACATTATTTCATCCCTGAGTACTCATCATAATGCCAACACAAATGTTGTTATAGAAAAATTAACAAGGGGTCAAGCAGATAATGATAATTGGTAGAAATACAGAAAAAGGAAGATTCACTGCATCATTATTTTCGTAAGTTTTGCATTGTAAATTCACAAACATTCCTCCAAATTACATTTTTGATAGATAGTGTTCTTATAAGAAAAAGTGCAAAATCTGCATCACTTGAATATGGTAGAACACATGAATCAATAGCTCGACAAACATATACCGCCAGGTATAAGAAAAACTCACAAAAATGTACTGTAAAACAATTTGGTATGTTTATCGATAGAAGTTAAATCCTTTTATTAGTGCATCACCCTATTCTATTGTTGAATGCAAATGTTGTTTAAAAGGACTCTTAGAAATCAAATTCTCCTATCAGTACCTTTTCAGTGATCCACGTGAAACATGCCAGGACAAAGACTATCATGTGTACTTGGATAATAAAGACAATGTCAGACTTAAGGAAAGTTCCCCCTGGTATGTGCAAATATAAGGGCATCTTGGAATTACTGGCCTTGACTGGTGTGGTTTTATGTTATTTTCTAAAAAGGATTTCATAGCATTATAAATAATAATAAATATTTATTTTGATAAAGTATTTTATTTCATGTAAAGAAATGTGAACATAGGTTTTATCCTGATATTGTATGCCTTCGGTTTCCGATTTTCTGAATTATCGATTTTGTACTGTATACAGGGATATGGTCATTATCCATATTTGTTATTTAAACCAGAATTTAATTTAGTTTCTTTTAAAGGTACAAAAGGTCTCGTCAAGATCAAACCATGAATCAACTATTTTTGTCAAAATTTGTACGCAAAGAGAAATGTAAAGCCCCTGTCACACTGTAGCGAGTTCGAGCTATGAGTTGTGGCGAGTTACAACTCGCCACAACTCGTCGTTTGTCGCATGGAACTCGTACAAATGTCTTCACATGTCGAAGAAATGTCGCCTCATGTCGCCAGAACTCGGCGTGAGGCGGCGAGAATTTTAAACGGTTTAAAATTGTCGTGCGAGTTTTCATGTCGTGTGCATGTCGAGGAGACGTCGAACAAGGGTCGAGCAGATGTCGCATAAACTCGTGCAGACATCGTGTGCATGTCTCCACTTCTCGTCGCTTCTCGCCATGAATCAAACTCGTGTGAGAAGGGCAGAGTTTATATACGTGTTGAAACGACATGAGTACGATGTCTGCACGACAACATGCGAGTTGTACCGACCTCTTCTCGACATCTGCACGACTTTGTACGAGTTCTGCTCGACACTGTCTCGATATTTTCTCGAGTTCTGCCGAGTTGAGTACTTTAATCCAGTTTTCTTCTGCAGCATGCATAAATGTTTTCACTTTCGTGGTATAGCAATGATAGAGAACAAAAATAAAAAGAGGCCCAGGTGGGCTGACATGTTCAAGGCGTACACGAGCTTAATAGATATACTAACTCCAGAAAAATGTAATTAATCATGATAAAATGGTCCATGTAATCTCTTACATCATTTTGCCCTAATAAATAAAACAAAAAACAAGGAAACAGTCCTATGTTTCATCTATGGCAGATATATCTTCAAGTTGGTATAAGACATTGAGCACCTACTACCCGTATACGCTCTTGTAAGTCCATTTTATTGCATTTAAAAATGATTGAAAGGATAAATTTATCAATTATAATTTTTTTAAGCTGACACGATTAAAAAATAGGTAACTGTAGATACAAAAAGATTTTCTATTCATATTCTGGTTGTATTGAAAAAGATTACATTGTACGTATTATGATTCTCAGCTTAAATAATATTGAAAATTGAAAAGGAAAAAATAAAACCTCAATTTTTGCATGTACATGATCAAATTCAAAAGAGTCCATAATCGGCTCTTGAATATAACAATCTTGAAGATACACCCTGCACCCCTCTTGGACACTCGGATTCGTTACTTTTATTAATAGATCCTTTCTGCGATTGTAGAAGATATTTGTTCAACAGATTTTGCACCGTCCAGAAGAAGATAATTAAGAAGTGAAGATGTATCGTGTTATTTACTTGAAGCTTGTGCTGACCAATTCATTCAAATTTTTCAGCAGTATTGAGGAAGAAAACGTGAGTCGATACAATGCAATCATACAAAAGGAAGACATCTTGTCGACGGTCGAAATACTACAATAACGACAATACCAATCCCTGTTAAGGGCTTGAACTTGTACAGACCAATTCATTCAAACTTTTCAGCACTCCCATATCGGGAGTTCGCTTCTTTTCATGTGGTGGAGGTTTTTGTTTGTTTGCTTTGGTTTTACCATGATTTTGTATGCCTTCGGTTTCTGACTTTCTTAATTATCGATTTTGTGCTGTATACAGGGATATGGTCATTATCCATATTTGTCATTTAAGATCGGGTGAGCTAAAAAAACTTAAACTCAAATTTATACCAAATTCATAATGTGTTGACATAACTCGTATACTTCTCGTACTCAGCTCGTCATTACTCGTACTTATCTCGTGCTTAACTCGTAGGCATGTCGCTACATCTCGTATAAACTCGAACGAAACTCGTACTTAACTCGTATCTACTCTTTCTAAAGTCTTCATTTGTCGAGAAGATGTCGTGTACAAATCGTCGAGTGTCGCCAAGTGTCGTACTGTTCTCGTAGCGGTCTCGAGCAAATGTCGTGCTCATGTCGTAATCACAAAATCAAGACTAACTCGGGGAAATTTCGGCGAGTTATAACTCGCCAGCACTCGTACAAAACTCGTAGCTCCAATTCGCCAAAGTGTGACAGGGGCTTAATGAACAAATAGTATTGGCTTGGTATTGGAAAGTTATAGAGACCTAGCTTAGAGGACGACCGTGAAATTAAAACTCTGACAAGTTTGAGGGAAAATAAGCTAAAGGGATCTTCAGTGTACATGTACATGTATAGTTCTCGTTTATTTTTATCTATGCGAGTTTGACGTGTATATATATCCACAGTAATTTTGATATGTGTATATATAATATATGTATTGCCAGTATAAATCAAATATTAAAAAACGAACAAAAATCATAACTAGTAAAGGTTAATTTTAATTCAGGATTTGGTAAACAAACGCACATGTGTATAGCAGACTACACCTGCCTCCCATTCAAGCCGTCATACACTATTACACGTTGTTAGTCATTTGAAAGTGTTCGATTATCCACGTTCATAATGGTGATTTGAATGGAACATGATATCTATACATGATATCAACCTTGTATTTGCAATACTTGTAAATGAAATATTAGTGAGTTATTTTTTTTGAGAGAGAGAATTTACGTGGTTTACTACATGTTTCGTAGTAATCCCACGATGTGACGTTCATTCTAGCGATTGGCTGATCGTGGTAGCGTGTTCACTTTGACCTCGGTAAACGTGACATATTTCTACATACTGTATATGCAAATAACAATTTCCGAAGTTTACCGAAATAGTGTGTAACCGAGAGTAAAACGTCTATAAAACAAAAATGTGAGAAATATTTTATGATAGTACTTAAAATGACAAATATGGATAATGACCATATCCCTGTCTACAGTACAAAATCGATAATACAGAAAATCAGAAACCGAAGGCATACAAAATCAGGACAAAACAGGAACCAAAGCAAACAAAAACAAAAACCTCCACCATATGAAAAGAAGCGAACTCCCGACATGAGAGTGAGACCAGGTGCCCAGGAAGAGTAAGCATCTCCTGCTTGCATGCAACACCCGTCGCTTCAATTCGGTAGAACTGTCACATCCGGTTACTTCCATTTTGGAAGATATAGAGTACAATCTTTGGTTGGATGGTTCAAATGGTCTATGACAGAATATCATCCACCATTCTGGATAGTGGGACATCATAGTGTATGACGAGTTCCCCATATCGACCGTAGAACTTCCTCAGTGACGATGTTAGTCGGTCACAAACATATCCCTGACTGAGAAGCTTATCTGAAAGACGCCTAGCTCTCAGAACAAAATCGGTATATTTGGTACTTGCTCTGGCATAGCGTATCAACTGAGATATGAACACGCCATAAGCAGGCGATGAAGGGATGTTGCTACTCAGAAAAGGAAAGTTCGTAATGCTGAAATTGAAGTCGTCACGTTTGTCATAGAGTGAGGTGTTCATGTGACCATCAGTGTCGTAGGACAACATTATGTCCAAATAGGATGCTGAATTATTTGTCTCTGTAGTTTCTTTGACTTCAAGCTCCGAAGGATAGATACTGCTCAGGTAATCCGCGAATTTTGGATTATTGATGGACAACACATCGTCTATGTATCTGTAAGTGAAGTTGAAATCAGAAGCTAAGTATCTTTTTCCTTCAGAGACCAAAGATTGAATGAATTCAGCTTCGTACGAGTAAAGGAAAATGTCGGCAAGGAGTGGGGCACAATTGGTACCCATTGGAATTCCGACAATTTGCTGGAAGACCTTTCCTCCAAACACCACAAAAATGTTGTCGATCAGAAAGTTTAACATCTGAATAATGTCTGTTTCAGCGTACTTATTTTCAGAATCTGACTTTTCTTTTACAAAGTAGGTTTTGTCATAGTTAACAACAATAAATTTGTATTTGCGATTACCGTTCTTACTTGTAAACGCATTACTTATAATTTTTGCGAGTCTTTCTTTCAATTTAGAATGTGGAATTGTAGTGTAAAGTGTCGAAAAATCAAAGGCTTTGATCGAATGGACTCTACTAAAATGAGTGGATTTCAGATGTTCTAAAAGTTCCTTCGAATTCTTTAAAATCCACATCTGGTTGATACCACTGCGAGAATATACTGTCGAACAATATTTTTGTAGCCCAGATTTGATTTCAGATAAAACTTTGGTGAGTAAGATCGATACAGATTTGGTAGAACATTTTGAGGAACCAGCGATGAAACGTTGTTTGTACGGATTCTTATGCATTTTAGGTATGCAGTATAAGTATGGTAAATCTAAATCTAAATTGGTAGTGTCGAAGCCAAAGGAAGCAAGAGCTGATTTGTGGTTATCTATTATTTCAGAGGCAGAAAGGTTTGTTGGGGTGTAAGTGGGATTTCCAGGTGTCGAATTTAAACCCAACTCTTTAACTAGACTGTCGAAATAGTACTTTTTGCAAGTAAATGTGTAATTATTTGAGGCTTTGTCCGCTGGTGTGATGACATAATGTTCTTGGAGGTAGGTAAGTTCTGTGATAACATCAGGGTCTTTAAATATAGACACGAATCTGGTGTTCACAGTTGATTTTAATCGGTTAATTCTAGATAAAAGTAACCCTCTGATTGATTTTATCCATTCGGAAAGGGTGTCGAGCTGTACATCCTCTTTCTTTGCCCAACGTCTTGCATATTCCTCACAAGAGTCCATGATAATTTTGACATTTTGGTTCCATGTAAAGGACATACTTTCTCTGTATTTGGGACCCTTTTTTAACAATTCTCTCAACTTGTCGTTCTTGACTATACTAAGGTCACCAGTAATAACGTGTCCACAAGGAGAGTAGTTGAAATCCGATGAAGAACATTCGCAGGGAAGTGGATGTAGTGAGGGATTACTTAAATCAATACACTGCAGGAATCGTTTGTAATTGTAAATTTTAGATGCAACTGTTGGTGTGTAGCTATAGGAAATACAAGGAGTTTCTTTTCTTTTGAAATATGGTTGGATTTTTTCTGTGACAGTTTTGTGATTCAAAATTTGACCAAGATTCAAGTTATCAATACCTTTGTTTGCAAATCTTACTTTAATGAAAGGGCGGTTTGTTTTCTCCTCTGATTTATCTGATCTAACTGCTTGAAATAAACGAAAAGTAGAAATGTCCAAGATGACTCCTTGTAGTCTGTATTCTGGGGAACGTGTATCGGTATATGCGAGGTCCTTCGTATAATCGTAGATTTCGTGTAACTTCCGTAAAGGAACAGAGTATAATTTGGTACGAATATAATGCAGGCCTAGAGGCTCATTCAAAAATGGAACCAAGTCATCGAAGGAGAAACTATGCATCTCAGGCCTATTATATTTTCGAATGCCATGACTTCGAGGTCTTCTTTGTGATCTGTTGAATAAGCTAGTCACATTTACCGATTGACAACCGGGACTTGTTAAGTTTCCTATAGTGCTGATGTTGTCGTTGCACCCATAGGGCGCTGCAGTGTTAAGATTTTTTATCCAGAACTCTTCTCTGTTGCGACGGAGAGGTGTGCTCAAATTGGGATTGTTTGTGGGGTGATATATTTTCTCCAGGATTCTGACTCTCATAGATAAAACAGAATGATCCGCCTGGTCAAAATGTCGGTAAAGGAGTTGACTTCCTTTATTATTTATTTTTGACCGGCGTCCTGACATTCTTTTTCGGAGCTGGCCTTTGGTTTCGCCCACATAAATCAATCCACAAAGTGAGCTCTCTATTCCGTACACAACATTAGATGTCATGCAGTTAAGGTTTTCAAAACTATGCGTGTTAAATGTTTGTTTTGTGAGATTACTTGAGAATGAAGTGTCTGTTATTAGGATGTTACAAGTTTTGCAGTTCTTCATGCCACACTTAGAAATTGAGCAATCGCTTGGTGAAAATAGATGCTCTTTTAGTATATCGACCACTTCAATCTTACAGGGCTTGATTTTAATATACCCATCTGCATGTTTATACCAAAACTCATGGTTGTTACTAACTACAAATGTTTCATCTCTAATGTCGTGTAAGTTAATTCTAGGGACACCTAAGTTACCTGTTGCGTATGTGTCCGTAGACGCAACAGGTTGGGGCCTTTTTATAGTGGGCGACGCCCCAGCCACTTTGTAGGTCTCTTGAGTTCTATCCATTTAAGCAAAAGACTGCTCGACAAGTGCCCTCGGGGACAATTTGTCCACCAGCAGTGACACATGAACAGTGGTAAAAATGACAAATATGGATAATGACCATATCCCTGTCTACAGTACAAAATCGATAATACAGAAAATCAGAAACCGAAGGCATACAAAATCAGGACAAAACAGGAACCAAAGCAAACAAAAACAAAAACCTCCACCATATGAAAAGAAGCGAACTCCCGATATGAGAGTGAGACCAGGTGCCCAGGAAGAGTAAGCATCTCCTGCTTGCATGCAACACCCGTCGCTTCAATTCGGTAGTTATTCACGGTAAAACTTCATTATTGACAGTTTAATCCCTGTTAGACTATCTGTATCTTTAACATGTATAAAAATATTGAATAAATAAGAAATATACAATTGACTAGACAAAATGAAATACACTGATATAGCTTATCATCCGTAAATCTACTAGTATTAATGCTTGAAAGCATTATAAATCACAAGTATAAGGAGGGGAGATAAATAACTATATCATAACAGTTTAGTTCTGAACTTCAAACATGTATGTAAACCTACAGTACCTACAAAAGCAGTAACACTTTCAAAGCTCTGGTCAGAATATAAAGTACAATTCCTGCTAATTCCATGTAGTTCCTTCATTCAAACATAGAAAGTATTATGCATGTATAAATTGTACATCATTGCACTAATGGTTTGTGCAGGTTGCAAAAGAAAGCTGCTACTTTCAGCATCTAGTTTGCAACAGACCTGAACTTTAAAGGAATAATACCAGAAATAAGACGGAAACTTTCATCCTTCCAATGGCCCTCTCCACGTGAATTCTGAAATGTGCAATAGCCTTGGTCCTGCATACATGTATCTCTTCGTTGTTCAGACGTTTCCCTTTTCCTCATTTACTTTTCCTGGTAAAGGGCGGTATATTTAGAATTGCATGCCATTCTGTTAACAAATCACGGATAGTTAAACCTCGGTCTGCCATGATCTCATCCCCCGACTTAAGTGTGTCTAGAAATCCAGATTCTCTAGTGATGTAACGATCTGATGTGGTACCACCCCACAAATTCGAAATGAAACTAAAAGCGCAAGTTGGGGCTATGCTAACCAGAGCTTTGGGAGTGTTGCTGCTTTTGTAGGTACTGTAGGTTTGTGCTTGTGCCTTTGGAGAGGTAGGTTTCTGCACATAAATTTCAGTACAATCTATTATTGCTGCTGTTTTCAGGAAAGCACTTTGGCTGGAAGCATCACTGATGACAATTAATATTCGAAGCACGTGTCTGGTGCATGGAAATTGGATTGAAATTTTCTTCATGAAGGTATAGAGTTGGAACCCTTCGGCATAATTGTCTTGAATGCAAGAGACATGTACTTCGTAATCTTTTGTATGGACTTTTAATTAAAGGTGCACAGACATTATTCATCAAGTTCAAAATCATCCATGTGACGAATACCTGTGATACCCTAAAGGTTGAAATGTCAAATATGTCTCCAAGGAAGAAGACAACAATGCCTTATGGAAATCGAAAAAAGGTTAGAATGAATTCCTCGTATCGTGATAGCTTTCTTGCTGGACCTGGGTTTTTGTGTCCCTTTGACTGGTAAGACTTTGTTGACGCACTCTTTTGTCAGGACCAATGTTAAACGTCTTCAAATTAAATAGCATCATTTAAGACCTGATAAATTTACAGCATGAACGAGACATGCACGTTTCGGGTACTAAACCCTCGTCAGTGATCCTCAGTCTAAACAACGTAAAATGACCAAAAAGTATAAAAATTATTATGTCCAAAAATATACCAAAAGACGTAGTAGAATGGGTGGGATATGATGCTACAGGACCCACGTTTTAGAAATGTCAAGAAATTTTGTTACAGAAAATTTCAAATGCGTTAAAGAGACAGACGATCAACCGAAATTGATCGAACTTGGCTACATGTGCCCTCGGGGACTCTTGGTCCACCAGCAGTGACGCTCACCAAGTAGTTAAATGTTAAATGCTTCAAATTCAATAACATCATTTAAGACCTGATAAATTTACAGCATGGACCATACATGCACGTTTCGGGTGCTAAACCCTAGTCAGTGATCTTTAGTCTAAACAACGTAAAATGACCAAAAAGTATGAAAATTATTATGTCCAAAAATATACCAAAAGACGTAGCAGAATGGGTGGGATATGATGCTACAGGACCCACGTTTTAGAAATTTCAAGAAATTTTGTAACAGAAATTTTCAAATGCGTTAAAGAGACAGACGATCAACAGAAGTTGATCGAACTTGGCTATATGTGCCCTCGGGGACTCTTGGTCCACCAGCAGTGACACTCACCAAGTAGTTAAATGTTAAACGTCTTCAAATTTAATAGCATCATTTAAGACCTGATAAATTTACAGCATGGACAATACTTCACAGAGTGATTTGAATTTAAAACAATGAAAACGACATTCAAAATTGGTGCAGATGGCAAATCTGTGTATCTTATCACACTTTCATCATTTTAACAACAATTTCCACAAACGGCTGTCTTTGAAGACAGACGTTTGAATTTGAAGACGTTTAACATTTGAACCACTTGTTGAGTGTCTTTGCTGGTGGACCAGAAGTCCCCGAGGGCATATGTAGCCAAGTTCGATCAACTTCGGTTGATCATCTGTCTCTTCAACACATTCGAAAATTTCTGTTATTAAAAAAATCTTGAAATTTCTAAAACGTGGGTCCTGTAACTCATATCCCACCCTTCCTGGTACGTTTTTGGTACATTTTCGGACATAATAATGTTTACACTCTTTGGCCATATTACATTGTTTAGATTGAGGATCACTGACGAGGGTTATGAGTACCCGAGACGTGCATGTCTGGTACTTACTGTAAATGTATCTGTACTTAAATGATGCTTTTGAATTTGAAGACGTTTAACATTTGTAGTTTTGACTCTATTTTAGGTTCTTTGCTTCTCATCATCCATGTCTTGCCAAGTAACGCTGGTCTGAGTTGACACTTCTCTTATCTCCGCATTGTTTTCTTGTCGTTGAAAATTTGTGTACGGATGATCTCTGGTCGTTGTATATTCAGGTATTTTATCAACTTTGGAATTAGTATGTGAAACTAGATCTGAAATGGATTAATTAAACAGATATTAGTTTTAAAAATACGGTATGACAATGATCTTATTCAAGAGAAATTACAACATCAGTGGAAAGATCAAGATCTGAATAAAAAAAAACAGTTTGTAATATAGTGTGTTAATTCCCATGAGTTAAAGAATATCCTGACGGTAATCTCAACAGCACTCACAATAGAGCACAAAACTGAGCATCGACGGACCCCTAGCAAGCTAGAGGTGGGACCAGGTGCCCAGGGGAGTAAGCATCCCCTGTTGGCTAGCCGCACCCGCCGTTGATGTTCATGCACGAGAATGAAAACAATATATAAAATGCATACACTGTCTGAGATTATGTCTATATAGAAAGTGTTATGGCGGTCATGTCATTAAAAATTATTCAAAGCACTTACTGTCAAACCCCTCGCGGGGAACTTTTTTACGAGCTCCACACGGCAAAGGGCATAAGTGTGACACAAATGAGTTAAAGAAGATCCTGACGGTAATCTCAACAGCACTCACAATAGATACTTGTAAAACTGATCTAACCATATTTTCTCCAAATTTTCTAGTGTCATCTCCCTCCTTGGATTACAACTCTCTTTTTTTATCCATCTCTGTAACATGTAAATGGTTCAACTTTAACGAATTTTCAGAAGTTTTCACATCGTATACATAAATAATGTTAACGTTGACATTTTGCATAGTAGAAAAATATGGTGGTTAGCTTGGAGGTATGACATCATCATGGGAACACACTATATTTAGCTGTAGGTACATGTATAAGGAACATATAGAGAAATAAAAAATGAGTATGTCTGTTCCATGCTGCAAATTTATCTGGAACGTTTATAATATTAATCGAAGATAGAACTCAGTTGCAGCACTGTTTTACTGTTATAAGTCAGTTAGTTGCATTTTACATTATATTGATTTTTTTTGGTTAAAAATATTTTAAAAAATCCTTGTAAATGTTTTCTGTTTTGAAACACAGATTTATACAAATAGGTTTCAAAACGCCGAGCAATTATAAGGCGACGTCCTGGTTCAAAACGACGTTGTTCGTGCTATTGTTTACCCTTCCTTAGAAGAAAACAAATGTCATGCGGAAATAAATATGATTTTTCATAAATATAGGAATTAAAAAAAAACTATTTCAAAATGATAATCTGTCACAAGGCCGATTTTAGCCCTTCCCGGCTTTTCTCCTCATCCAAAACCAATGGATAGCAACATACATGTACTAAGCCTGTATATAATATATAACGTGTAATTGCACTTACATTCAAGTATTAGTAATTTTCTTTCCGTATTCTTTTATCTGAATACATTCTATTTATTTATAATTCTATTCTTAAGATATACATCTTGTTTTCATCGCCCCATTTCATTCTGGACCGTTTTTATTTCTTTATCAACTTGATTTGACGTTCAAATGGCCAAATGCATCACGTGACGTCATTTGCTTAAAACTGTTGCAGGCGTTAATATTACTGATATAATGGGTAAATATTATAAAATGGGTTACAGAATTCACATTTTGATCAGTTCTATTTCCAATAGATATATGGATGATAAATGGAGTAATTTAGATGAAAGGTTCAGGAGATATAAATCCAAATAGAGCACGGAGGGGATATCTTGCCAGAATTTTGTGACAAAATCTGGAGGGGGGTAAGGTCATAATTTTGTATCAAACTTAAAATTTTGTTCGATGATTGCAACATTTATTTTTATTGTTGAAAGATATGTTAACTTAGATTAAGATAGCAAATTTTCCGCTCATTGGCATGTTAACAAAGTACTTAAACCCGTCATTTACTGGTTGGACTCTAAAAATAATGACGTCAAGAATAGAGCCTAAAATGGTATAATATTTACTATTTCATAGAATTTGACTTACCAGCATTGATGTATTTTCTATTTTTTATTTGTTTCAGACCTTCTCTCGTAATTAAAAGAATGACCATATACATTCATGCATCAGGTTTAAAATAACAGGGGTCTATTGATGATATGATGCAAATTTGGGGAAAATTAAAGAAAAATTGGACATGTACTTCTTTGGAAGGTCATAAATTAATTGGAAGCTCGATGACATATACTTTTTTCAGTAAAATACTATACATTACATTGTTCTCTACCAATAAAATCAATAAAACGTAACCTGGGATGTTTAATAGTGTTTTGGGGGTGTTTTGGAAAGGGTGTAACCATGAACCTTAAATTTGAAGACGTTTAACATTTGCACTACTAGCTGAGTGTCACTGCTGGTGGACCAGGAGTCCCCGAGGACACATGTAGCCAAGTTCGACCAACTTCGGTTAATCGTATGTCACTTCAACGCATCAAAAACTTTCTGTTACCGATTTCTAGAAAATTCTATACCGTGGTACCTGTAGCATATTCCATCCATCCTGCAACGTTTTCGGTACATTTTTGGACATAATAATGTTCGCACTCTTTGACCAGATTATAAGTGCCAGAAACGCGCATGTCTGGTCCAATCTGCAAATTTATCTGTTTATAAATTATGCTATTAAATTTGAAGACGTTTAACATTCATCAACTTTATATATATAGCATGATATTATATGTATGTACATGGCGTTGTATCATTTGACTCTACAGATACAAAATTAACTGGAATAGCTATAATGTAGGTGGGTATTTGTTTACAAGAGGTAGATGAGACAGACACATCCTTTTTTGCATTAGTTTCTGAAAAACACAATTTTGTAGTGATGTTGCACTTAATAAATATATTCATGTAAACACGGTAAACAATTCACACAATCGTAAAGATGGTAAACAATTCACACAAAGGTATCGTTTCGAACATAGTAAGCAATTCACAATTTTGGATGCATTTAAGTAGTGATGTTGCACTTAATAAATATATTTATTTAAACATGGTAAACAATTCACATAATGGTAAAGATGGTAAACAATTCACACAATGGTATTGTTTACATGGTAAACAATTTACACAATGGTATTGTTTACATTGTAAACAATTTACACAATATCATACGAGTTTATATCTAACAGGAGTAAATGTTGCACCTAAGATCTGTAGCACAAAGGAAATACATCTAAGTTTAAGTAAAACATTAAAATCAAACTTGAAGGTTAATGTCAAACATTTTGATTACATAGGAAAGAAAAAAGGAAGACTCATTGCATGAACATGGGGCGATGATGGGGCATATCATGTACAGCAGCCTCAGAACTTTCTCAACAGTGCTATTCATTCGCTATTCAGGCTGGACATTTTTATTGCATCTACGGGATTGGGTGCCCACATATAATTTATATGTTATTCAATAGGTTAATTTGCACATAAAGAATTTAGAAATTAAGTATACTAGCAAGTTTTTTTGTACAAGATGTTATCTGTTTGAAAGCAGTCATAATATAATATGTTGAGATGTCGATCGTTGTCAGGCGCGTAGCAAGAACGCTAGTGCTTCCAAATCGCTATTCCAAAAAAAAAAAAGAAAATTATAGACAAAAACAAGTGTACAAAAGGTCATTTCAGATGAAGAAAACTGCCCTAAAAATGTAGTGGTTTCATCCCCTGAATCCCACAGGGCTTCGCCTTGGACCCATTTAGGGCCTCATGGCGAGTCTAAAATTCCCTGTCTGAATAAGTGCTTCCACTTGAAAAGGATTCTGACTACACGCTTGGTAGTTTTCAAATCAAATACGTGGGTCTTGTCCATATCATATCCCAACCACCCTGCTACGTCTTTCGGTACATTTTTGGACATAACAATTTTCACAATCTTTGGCTATATTGTTTAGATTGAGGATCACTGCAGAGGGCTAAGTACCCGAAACGTGCATGTCTGGTCCATGCTGAATTATGGTTTATCTGTTGTAAAATGATGCTATTGAATTTGAAGAAGTTTCACATCAGCGCAGATAACAGCGTCACTGCATGCTTTGCACTTTAAATAAATTATTATGTTCAATATATAATTAAGAAATTGATTTTAGTTTTGTTTTCAATTAAATGAGGTTTTCAGGAAACAAGGATTAAGGAAACAAACGGATAAAGAAAACGATATCAATTACTTCACACCGTTGAAACAATGTTTATGAAAAAATCTTCATAGAACCCATTATAAAAACGATATTCCTCATAGGTGGCGCCATTGAAATCAATTTATGCCTCGCCGCACAAATTTAAAGGTTTACTTAGATAGACGAAATAAATAAATGCCATTGGGACTATGGTCAAAGCATCAAGACTAGGAAAATAGAACTTCAGAACAACTTAGAGGTAATATTACTTCTGTGCACCAAGGTATAAAAACTAAAAGATAGTGACTTAAAAATACATGGCTTACCAAACTTTGAAGTATTCATATAGTAAGCATTGAGGAATTATGACTGTAAACTAATAATCAGTGCGCTATTCCGCGTATGTTGCCGGAAAAATATGACATATTGCTTACGCTGTAGGACAAAAAGTTCTCATTTTTACAATAATCCTCCAATAGTCGTAATACATGTAACAGATTATATGGATGACATATGATGCAATCCGCTCACATTTAAAGGAATAGATGTTTTGTTTTAACATTTCAATTCCCAGACATAGTTTTTGTCACATACACGTCATGATATAAATATGTTACAGTTAACTTTAGTTGGAATGATTAAAACAAATTATGGACGTAACAGCATTTTTCGTTTGTATTTTTACAACGTTGACTTACATAATGCTAGCCTCCACTTTTTACGTATACATGCGATGGCATCACTTAATTCATGTTGTTAAATTTTCTAGGTTAGTACGTAATTGAGCATGTTCAGCTTCAAAGACTGATACCTTTAGATTAGATTTAGGCACAAAGAGCGCTAACTCGGGCAACTCAACATCAGGTAGAACATTACAAACCAACGTCATACAGTTGTCTTTCATATGTATTCTACTTAAATCTTGCATGTTCATCACTGAGTATTGAGAAAAGAAAATTATATACCCGGGCTTTTGACAGCTCCTCCCTCAAAGCAATTTAAATATTTATAGGTTTTAAATACACAAGATCATATGACTAGCTTAGTTATGTGCAAAGATTCTTTAAAGAACCATCATTTTGTTATAAATATCTAAATAACATAAAAAAGGTGCAGTGAAAATTTGTTTTGACGGTTCGGTGAACATATATACAAAGGGTGCAGTTGTTTTTTAAAAATTAATGAGAATTATGCAATATTTGAAAAACGAAATGAGATTTTACTCCAGGCTTTGAGGTATGTATAGTTTAACATAGCACCCCTTTTACGAAGTTATTTATAATAGTCATTACAATTAAAGTTAAGGTATGGGGTATGTAGGAATCACCCTGTCTGTATCTATTGTGTACTGGGCTCGGCACCATAAACTAAGAATTGACTTCAGTCAAATTCTCAAAATACGATATAAAACAAATCAGTGAAAATTTGAAACATTGAGTTCATTCATTCTATTGTACTCTGAGGTTGCATTATACAGTATTGGCCATTGAAAATTGAACGTTTTTAATGAAAGGCATGGAATAGTTGACGTTATATTAATAATTTCATATTGCTTACATCATATAAAGCTTCAAATGAATAAAAAGTACTCTTATTGCTGATTACTTCTATAATTCTTGATATCATATGAACAAATCCTCCCAGTCAGACATGCGACTATAGTTATAGCACTACATTAGAAGATGACATGGAAATGGGGCATGACCCCCAAAGTGACCCAAATTTGACATCCTTCTCAAATGATTTGCTTAATAAACTATCTGTTTATTTGTTGTGTATTTCTTATTCTTTAATCTGTGCAATTTATTTGAATTTTCACCTGATGCAATTCTAGAAATATGACGTCAAAAATACAGCACTCTCTCACTTTGCCCATAGCTAGTCACATGACCTCTTACTTTCACATCCGGTCATACTATACATATGAGGGATACAATGGAAACAATGGTATTTTCTCAAGACGATAAGCTAATCATTTCTTCCAAATACCAAAAATCATAGTTATTTTAATTTTAAAGCTCACATAACGAAGCTGGACCCCATCTGTCCCCTATTTAAAAAAAATCATCCCTAGCCAAATTCCAAATGCGACACTGTGGATACTATGTACGAGTAGTGTAACATGAAAATAGAAACATTATCTGAATAATTCCAAGTCATTACTAATGTAATAATGAGACGAAAGAAAATTGAAATTTAGACTAAAGTCAATTCTTAGTTTATGGTGCCGGGCCCGGGTTATAACTTTGGCGTATTTATGGGTTTCAATAATATTTTGCAATTGTAAATTAACTTCTTTCTTGTTTTTTCTATGTACAAGAGTCACAAAAACAGGGACTTTCTTACAGTTATTTGTTTTTATAAATATTACGGAAGTGTTTCAACTCTATACCTTCCGAAGAAAATTTCAAACCAATTTATTAAGCACCTGATACGACACTCTAGATTGTGGTTTAATGACTGTCAACGTCACCCAACAAGACATCTTATCCTGATATGTACATCGAGACAATAACCGAATTTGACAAGATTTCATGGAACTGTTGCGACGGATATTGCATGTAAACAGGACATTAAAAGCTTTAAAAAGTTTTTTTTACTGAAATACGTTGTATGGCTAAAAAATTAAAGACTTTTTTATAACAAAACTAATTATTTTGTCAAATAATAAGCCGTAGAGTCATGTTACGGGTTAATAAGTGAAAAACATCAAATATAAAGTGAATAGTTTCGAATTCCTCCAGCTAATTCTATAATATATTATGAAGTTAACATTATACGTAAAATATTAAGTCATAAAATAATCTTGCAACGTTTAGAATTAAAATAAGAAGTCGGAAAAATACCTAGTAAAGTCATTATAGCTACTTACAATGCATGGGTTGAAACGTATGGTGTTTTGATTCATAAAGGAGATTTTCGCTTGTTTTTCCATCATTTTTAAAAGTGAATACAAAAACGAAACTTATGAGACGGGCGCACAACCCACCCACTTTTCCAGTTACCCTAAGGTCCCTTTCGAAGAACGTACAACTGCAGTGTTATATTCTCTTTCATGTGGTGGATGCTTTTGTTTGCTTGCCTTGAATTGAAGCGACGGTGTTGCATGCAAGCAGGAGATGCTGCCTCTTCCTGGGCACTTGGTCTCACTCCCGTATCGGAGTTCGCTTCTTTTCATGCGGTGGAGGTTTCTGTTTGTTTGCTTTGCTTCCTGTTTTATCCTGATTTTGTATGCCTTCGGTTTATGATTTTCTGTATTATCGATTTTGTCCTGTATATAGGGATATGGTCATTTATCCACCATACAAACAAGACAGCAAAATGCAGGGCCCAAGCAACACACAGATGAATATGTAAATGGATATGAAAAAGGGCGTACGAAATTCAGTCCATGCGCTGCCGACTGCGAGCTTATGAATGTTATCACCAGAAGAGCCCGACTTACTGTAAAGTTTCATTGAAATGCATAAATCGGTTTCGCAGGAGTTGTGGCGACAAGGTCTGACATTTAAAATGCATAAAAAATCTATCCCCAGGGCCATCACTCAAGTGAAACTTTTTCGGCAGCAATTTCCTTTCTTCGTGCATACTACATGTCATGATCTCTCATTGTGTAAAGTTTCATTGAAATCCATCAATTGGTTTGGATGGAGTTGCGATGACATTTTTTTTGACATTTAAAATGCATAGAAATATGTCCAAGGGCCATACAATGTAACTCAAGTGTGTTTTTTTTTTTTTTTTTTTTTTTTTTTTTTTTTTTTTCGGCAGTAGTTCCCTTTTTACATGCACATAAACATTACATGATGTTTCATTGTGTAAAGTTAAATTGAACTCCGTTTATTTGTTTATACAAGATTTAGTCTACAAACATTCGGACGGACGGACATAATGAATCGACTATACTCCACAACTTTATTGCGGCAGCACCATTGAAATACGTAGGACAACTCTATCTAATGAGTAATGAACAGAGTCAAGTGTTAGAACGGAATTTATTGTAGATGGCGATGCAAAATATATGTGATGTATTTATTTATAGTATAAAGATTTCAAAGCCTGCTTTTATGTGCAACCTGCTATTTCAAAACTGGAAAACAGTGAACTCTATGGAATGCCACAGCTGCCTTATGTCAGTGATAGCCATATCATTAAGGTATATCATTATACAACTCTGTCAAGTTGCTATATCACTAAGGCGATCCATTATACTATAAAGACGTATTGATATAACTTGACGCCATCTTTCTATATCATTAAGGTATATCACTATACTACTCTGTCTATTTGCTATAACACTAAGTCAATTCACTACACTATAAAGACGTATTGATATAACATGAAGCCATTTTTCTATATCATTAAGGCATTTCACTTTATTACTCTGTCAATTTGCTATATCACTAAGGTGATTCATTATACTATAAAGACGTATTGATATAACATGAAGCCATTTTTCTTTATCATTAAGGCATTTCGCTATACTACTCTGTCAATTTGCTATCGACCCTCTCCTCCTCAAAACGAGAAACCAATGACTGTAATCCGATTTCTTCAAAAGCTCTCTTACTTATGTCGTCTGCTATGTTGTCTCACCTATTGTCGCAGAATTTCCGATTTGTAATATGAAGCACCGTCATATCAATACGTCTTTGTAATATAGTAAATCGCCTTAGTGATATAGGGAATTGACAGAGTAGTATAATTAAATGCCTTAATAATATAGAAAAATGGCATCATGTTATATCAAAACGTCTTTATAGTATAATGAATCACCTTAGTGATATAGCGACTTGACAGAGAAGTATAATGATATGCCTTAATGATATTATAAGACTCTTTCATGGTCTTCTATGAAAGATACATCGGTTCCACCCGAGGGGTCTCAAAATCATGTAAAACCCGAGGCTTGCCGAGGGTTTTGCAAAATTTTGAGACCCCGAGGGTGGAAACGATGTATCTTTCATAGAAGACTATGAAAGAGTATTTTTCTCTCATATCTAAGGGTCAAAAACTAAACTGAAAGAAAAGGGACGAAATTTGAAAAATGTCAAGTTGATCTATTCGAGAAAATTTTGCGATATTCTAATTCAGCGCCCCCGAAAATGGTTTATTCTATAAGAATAAACCACAAATATTAGGTTTTTCAAAATAAAACGCAAGAGTACATTGTAAAACGATCTTAAAATCGATGTTTTATTGCGACGTCGCCGCTAACTTGTTTGTTTTGCGGGCTGAAATCATGACGTCACAATAGCGTAAACAATCGAAACAATAGCGTCACTTGATATGTGATACAGCTGTCACGTGATATGTGATACAGATGTCACTCACATAGCTGTATTTCATTGGCCTACTCTGTAACACATACGCGGGTATGAGAGAAAGAAAGATTGCTTCATGTTATATCAATACGTCTTTATAGTATAGGGAATCACCTTAGTGCTGTGGCGAATTGGTATTATAGGGAAATGCCTAAATCATATGCCTAAATGATATAGAAATGCCTAAATCATATGCCTAAATGATACAGAAAGATGTCATCATGTTATATCAATACGTCTTTGTAGTATAATAGTGATCGCCTTAGTGATATGGCAAATTATTGTATGACTGGAAAACATGTCCATCGCTGATTGGCTGAAAACAAGGTTGGAGCTTCGAAATATATCGCTATAACCACCTCCAGAGAGCTAAATTTAGAACAACTCTCATATTTCCCCTGTATCTTTCTAAAATTAGTATTGTAGTTATGACGTTAAAATAGAAGCGGCGAATTCGTATATTTCGCGCCATCAGAGAATACCAATATATTACTTACACCAATGGATACTATCAAGCTGATCGTTGTATTTCATGATCATACAATAAAACAATTAATTACCTTGTGTTCAGTAGATATAGCAGTATAGCAACCCTCAGCATATGTTATTCACCTCGGCCTGTGGCCTTCGGGTTGCTATACTGCTATATCTACCTCACACAAGGTAATTAATTGTATATTGACAAAGTGGTATAGCGAAATGCCTTAATGATATAGAAAGATGGCTTCTTGTTATATCAGTATGTCTTTATAGTATAACGAATCGCCCAAGTGATATAGCAAATTGACAGAGTAGTACAATGTATAAAGAAATGCCTTAATGATAAAGAAAGATGGCTTCATGTTATATCAATACGTCCTTATAGTATGGTGAATCGCCTTAGTGAAATAGCAAATTGACAGAGTAATATAGCGATATGCCTTAATGATATGGCTATCGCTTACATAAGGCAGCTGTGGCGTTCCATAGAACTCTGATGACAACTACAATAACAGTAAGAAACAAAGACATTTCTAGACTGAAAGGGCCCGAGCTTAAAAAAAGATACATAAATGAAATATACATACATTTCAATTATGGTAAATGATACTTTGAATATCTCTTTGACATATATTATATATAGCTCATGTTTGAAATATCGCGTTTCGTATATTCCTTGTTCGTCCTCGATCATCACTGATGATACCTTTTTTGTTGAAATGTGCATATTATACACCCAATTAAGAATTATACATGTATTTTAATATTGATAATTCCAACTATTGGGTTGGTACCTCTACTGGTTAACTTTTAGTCCCTAAGGAGATGCGTGGACTTTAAATACATGTGTTTATGTGTTGTCTTTTGTTTTTCGTGTTTCTATGGCGTCAGTTGGTGTTCGTTGTCCCTTTTGCGTCATTTTCTGTGAGTGTCTGTTCTGTGTGCATTGGGTGTTTTGAAGTTTTGCTGTGGGTGCTGATATTCGGAAACTAAATTTGAATAATTAACTTGAACCTAAGGTATATCTCCCGAATGTCATACCTCCGATCTTTTGCATGCATTTTATGTCATATTTTGAATTTCAAATTCACTATTTGGATTTCCTCTCTCGTCCTCGAGCATCAATGATATGACATTATTTGTTAAATTTGTTACTTGTTACGTCCGTCGATGCTTAATTTGGTGCTCTATTGTGAGTGCTGTTGAGATTATCGTCAGGATCTTCTTTAACTCATTTGAATGTGGTGTAATAAAACACACACAAACACACCCTTCCACCCACACACACACACACACAAATTGAATACGATGTAGATGCTGATGAAGCAGTTATTGTCAATCATTGACATATATGCTCTATCATAAAATTTTTGTGCACCATATGCGCATTTCAACACGATATATATGCACCACCAATGTAATTCCCTGAGATGTAACTATTGAAAGGAACATGCTGCAATTTGTAAATTAACACTCATGACGTCTCAATGCATAAGATCTAAAGAAACATGCTGAGAGGGCTGTTCTAACCTGCAAAATGTACCTGCAGTGAGATGAATTTAAACGTCACCTTTTTACCCAGAAAAAGCAATTCCAGAAAACACGTGAAGAATGAAACAGACAACTATGGTGCATATTTATAGAATGTGTTTTGTTACGGTTATGCAACACACAGCAAGTGTATTTATCGGATGAAACATCGCTAACGAGTATTACATGTACGATAAATACACTTGCTGTGTGTTGCATACCCGTAACAAAACACAAATTAAGACACTTATTCTCTATACAGGTATATCTCGTCAGTGATACTCGAGGCCAAAACAGAGGAAATTCAAAAAATGTGAGATAATGGAGAGCAAAAGTCTAAGTTTGACCTTAAGCTGTTTTGTGCGTTTTCAGATTTTAGGTATATGTTAGCATTATCATGAAACGACATGCGATCGTCGACGTTGGAACAATACTGTATATGATATTTCTATATGAGGCCATACCAGCATGGGGTCAGGTGAACTATGTGCATGGTGATGTTGAAATTGGCGGACTTTTCGAAATATGGGAGAAAGACGGCGACAAGTGTTCAAGCAGACTCTCTAGGAATTCTGTTCAACATTACGAGGCTGCAAAGTGGGCTGTTCAATACGTCAATGGACTGGATTATCTTCCAGGAATTTCTTTAGGTATTTTTAAAAATTTTAAAATGGCTTTACAACCAGATGATATCATGCTTATTAAATATGTTTTGAGCTAGGGGCTTGATTTAGACCTAAAAGCACTCGATTATTTCTCGTGCGCTGTCCTTTCAATTTAGATAAAAGTTGGTCAGGATAAAATTACTAAGTATTATAAGATTCCTAGTAGGGCATTTCATTTAAATGAATTAGGTGAAAGATAGTTATAATTACGGGTTTAAGAGGCAGGGTACTTATAACGGAAAGCGTCGAATATCGAACGAAAATGAACAAAAATACATAATCATTTTACACATATTTCAATGTCTTATTATACTTCTGTACCTTTTCTCTGTCTAAATTGAGTAAGAGGATTTAGCTTTGATGTTATTATATCAATGTACAAAAAATGTTATCGGCAAACTCTGCAATCCGGAAACTGAAAAACGGTTTTATTTCGTACGTCTCAGCCACTTGCGAAGCTTTCTGGCGCGAAACTTTCTCGTTTATTTCCTTCCAAACGGTTAATATTTGATCGGAACACACTCTGAATAGATTGTTCATGATATAAAATGAAAAAATGGCAATATAACCTACACTCGTTATCGCCCTAGAGACAAATTTTAAAAATAGTCATCCATCCCCCCTTTTTCGTTTTTCGCCTGTGGGACATTGCCCCCCCCCCTCCCCTCCCTCGCTTCAGAACCTTACTTGACCAGAAAATGTGTTTCATTGATAAACACCTTTGGTGAAAGTGGCATTGTAAACCCTCGTCAGTAATCCTCAATCTAAAGAATGTAATATTGCCAAAGAGTGTGAAAGTTGTAATGTCCAAACATGTACCGAAAAACGTAGCAGGATGGGTGGGATATGATGCTACAGGACCCACGTTTTAGAAATTTCAAGAAATTTTGATAACAGAAATGTTCAAATTTAGCACATTTTTATAGTAAGATAGTGTGACTGTATTTCATTTGTCTGTATTTTTAATAAGGCTAATCATTTAATTCATGTTTATCTTCCGAATACATAAGTAATGGAATCTTTTAATCACTTTTTAAGTTTTAGAAATGGATTCTTATCATACACGTTGATTATAGACATTGGTCACTTGATACAACCTATATAACCCCAATATTGAATAAAGAAAAATATGTATTACACGTATCTTCAGGACATCTGTTCATAGACTTGTACTCCCCTTAATCAGCCCCCCCATTTTTTTATGAAACTAAATCTTGCAAACTGTCTGGTGATATATATTATTAGAACACATACACTTTTAGGTTTTGTTGCAGCGATATGCGAACGCACGAACATTTTCGAATTTCAAGGTCTACATTCTATATGCATGTATAATTGATTTCAGTTTTTAGATATGGATCGATCCCTGTCAAACAACTTTGAATGAGTAAATGAGCATATCATTTTATATATCCTTTCAGGCATGCTTTTCAAGTTACGGAAATTTGATCTTCAGTTAAATAAGAAAACGCATTATGATTCAGTTCTTTCAAATAAACTCCATTAAAGTTACCTCAAAGAAATCTTCTCACGAAGATATAATATACATGCAAAATACCTAAAGTAACCTGTTCACTTATTGAAATTATAGTAAGCTTAGTTTTATGTATTCAAAAGGTGTTTCGTGCTAATGTTTGTGTGAAGCTTACTTAGAAAGTGCGAAATAAGGTGGGAAATAATTGGCTACTATACCAGGAAGTAGATTTTGAGGTATTATCGAATGGTTCATTAATTTCTTTGGCTAGTCAAAACATGCAATTCATTCATAATGTGAAAATCAAATTTCAAAGTCGTCTCGTCTAGGGGGTCATTGAACTTGGTTCTCGAAAAAGAAAAATATTTATTGTATGAAAAGCTTTCTCTTTTCTCAAGGTCTGAAGCCAGTTTTTACATGCAATGTTGATGGGAAGGCGGCAGAAGAAACTCTCAATATTCTCACAAATGCCAAAAGTGACAATTTAATATATCACAAAACAACGTCCCACTTGTAGGTAAGGATGAAACTGTGACATTAATCTATAAATGCAGGTTAAGATTGCATATGTCAAACGTCTTCAAATTCAATAGCATCATTTAAGCACAGATAGAATTTGCAGCATGGACCAGACATGCACGTTTCGGGTACTTAACCCTCGTCAGTGATCCTCATACCTAAACAATGTAATACGACCAAATATTGAGAAAGTTATTATGTCCAAAATGTACCGACTTTTCGAAATGCTTTGAAGAAACGATAAACAGAGCAGTGACACTCACAAAGTGGTACAAATGTTAAACGTCTTCAAATTCAATATATATGATATACGCATTACGTAATACTTTGCACCACATATAGAATATTTCAGTGGTCACCGATCCTATAATTTAACTTCTTTTATCGAAACCAGGTTCTAGTATAAGCGATAGAAAGCTTTTAAAAACCTTGAGCAAAACTATAATTTTTTTGCTCATTGAAATGAGATGAAAGTGTTCCTTTAAATAAGGATCAGGCAGTTGAAAAACCTTAAAATTTTTGCAGAACTTTTCTCTCTTGAAATGTGTTCAGGTCAGCGTCCATATTAATGTTCCTAAGGAACTGTCCGCATACTTGGATGGTGAAGAAAGTTATATAAAGGGAGCAAATTTAGTTGAATTATATAGAGAATTTTTTCCCGCCATGTTTTTCCTTCATAATCCCTTATTATTTATTTGTTGAATATCTCGCTTCACCATCGCCACCTTGAGAAATGAATATCATATGTTTGATCTGTACCACATATGTGTCTCAAAACAGGAATGAAAAGATTTGCAAAAACTTTTGATGTATCACCCCTGCCTGATTCTTACGTGGACCTATACACGTGTTTCGGATAGTAAATCCTCATCAGTGGTACTTAATGTCAAGGTGATTTTCAGACAGCCAAATTTATTTAAGTAGGTCCCTCCAGTTTGATTTTGTTACTATATTGTGTATCTACTCAGCAAAGAGTGCGCGGCTGCAAATTTCCTATAGGGTAGATTAAGAAGCATAGTTGAATGAAATCTATGACCAATATAGCATTGGAGGGATTGTGCTACAATGTTAACCTCCTTTAATTTCGATGATATTTTTGGATGAATTGACAAGCTTCCAATATAGCAAAATAGTTAATGGTGTCAAATTGAGAAAAGGCCAAAACAAGGCTTCTTTCAGGCGACATAGCTAGAAAGAAATAATAATTACACTTGAAACTATTGTATTCGCGAGGCAATCAGCAATATGATACATATAGGAGGAAAGGATATTTCTATTCACACTAAATGAGTCGGACTTAGGTGAAATTCCCCAGATGTTAAACGTCTTCAAATTCAAAAGCATCTTTCAAGAACAGATAGATCTGCAGCATGGACCAGACATGCATGTTTTGGGTACTTAACTTCCGTCAGTGATCCTCAATCTGAACATTGTAATGTTGCCTAAGAGTGTGAAAGTTTTTTGTCCAAAACTGTACCGAAAAACGTAACAGGAAGGGTGTAGTATGATGCTACAGGACCCACGTTTTAGAAATTTCAAGAAAGTTTTGAAAACAGAAATTTTAGAATGCGTTGAAGAAACGATCAACTGAAATTGATCGAACTTTGCTACATGTACCCTCGGGGTCACCTGGTCCACAAGCAGTGACACTCACCAAGTGGTACAAATGTGAATCGTCATCAAATTCAATAGCATCATTTAAGAAGAGATAAATTTGCAGCATGGACTAGACATGCACGTTTCGGGTACTTAACCCTCGTCAGTTATCCTCAAGCCAAACATTGTAATATGGCCAAACAGTGTGAAAGTTTTTTTTGTCCAAAAATTTACCGAAAGACGTAACAGGATGGATGGGATATGAGCTCATAACTTCAATTAGAAAAGAGATTGTTTTCAAAATAAAATCTTTGTTCACATCACTTAAATTTCTCCGAAAGTGAAATTCAATATGAAAAAGGAGTGTCACATCAAACCTTGAAAAATCCGCTTCAATATTCATTTCGAATTCTTCTCTTAATATTAATGTATATCTTATATATGTTCAAAATATTGATGTTTTCATTATGTCAGGGCTTCTTGGACCTGAATATAGCTCCGAGGCAATAAGGACATCTCGTATAATAAATACTTTACCAACAAAGGACCAGCTCTTGCAGATTCCATTTAGTTCAACATCAGATTTACTATCGAACCTGGATGTTTTCAGGAACATCAAACGTACTGTCCCTGTAGATAGAATCCAAAGAGAGGTAACAATCGAGTATGGAGGGTAACATATAGCAAGAAATTTTTAAATTGATAAACCCCTATAATGAGCAGTCTTTTTCTTCTGGTTACATTTGTTTCTTTTAAAAGAGGGTTTTGTTTGTCAACAAACGAAGCATTCGAACGCTGCTGCCAAACAGCAGACCGCTAGACAAAAATAGAACTTTTCAAGAACAGTTCTGGCACCTGTTGCATGATTGACCTCAAATATGCGACCTTGACCTTCGTTTGGTTGTGAGTCTCGTCGTGCTTCCCTATCCCTGCAAGTTTGATACACGTTTAATGTGCTTGTATATCAATCAAGTCATAGTGTTTTATCTTAAAGAAGAACTACCAGACAAACGCTGAACAAACGGATCCCTCCATGTCGCCCTTGTGTTGCAAAAATTCACAAGACAATATACCAGTCGTGCATGTTTCGGATATTTAATCTCTATCTGTAGTACATGTACTTTAAGCCGATATAAGTCTAAGAAGCAATAATACGGTATGTGTATTCACTGAATACGGTATGTGTATTCACTGAATATGGTATGTGTATTCACTTAAACGGTATTTGTATTTTAACGGAATAAGCGCTGTTAAGAGTTCACTTATCAAATATAAATAGCTGAACCCTTTGCTGTTGGCACTGCAACCGGATCTTGTTGGAGATACCCTCCTTTCTCTATATCTGTAACACATATCATAATGTGAATAAAGTTGAGTGCGCGAATTTATGAATTCCCTTTAATATCAATTTTCCAATCTGTGTTCTGTTTCCACGAAAATATGCCGAGGAAAAGTTAATAAGACAATTACGTTTTGAATTTTTATACCTCATCAATGATATTCCACGCCAGAATGATTCAGATTTTAAAAATGATGGCTCATTTATGGCTCAGAGGTGCCAACGATAAATTGGTAACTTGACTTCTAGAATACTTTTCGTCAACAAAGGACGAATCCAGATTTTGAACAAAATCTTAACAGATGTGTCAGGAAAACCTTGTGGTAGGTATCCTAAACATGTTCCTCGAATTTGGATGAATTTGTTGATAACTTGGACTATAGTCTTATTTTTCCTATCAGGTAATGACGTCTCTTCTGAAAAAGCTAGAGTGGAACTATGTCGCCGTTATATATGAAGACAACGATTACGGGAAGGAGTCTTTTGCTGAATTCAGATCTTATGCGTCGAAAAATGATATATGCATTCCCTTCCATTCCAAATTGAGCTTTGGTTCTCTCGGTGAGCTCGATCCTTCTGAAATCAATGTCATCCTGAGAGATATCACACAGCACGTGGAGAGTCCAATCAGCGGAGTAGTCTTTTTTGGATCATCTAAATCTATTCGGTTCATCCTAAGCTCAACAGATACGCTCCGTGGACAATACTCATTTAGACTTTTGTTCGTCTTATCATCGTCTGTACATATGGAGGAAAATTATTTCAAGGTGGATGGGAATGTCATCAAGGCCGCTAGGGGAGTATACTTAGTAAGTCCACCCAAAATAAACTACTCAGGGTTTACTGAACACTGGAAAACAACGTTGATGGATCCCGCAAAAGTCGTAAACGAAAGTTCGACGAATTCTTGGTTAAGACAATTGTACTATGACATACATACATGTAATTCAAATACGGATATTATGAATTGCATGCCCTCTGTAAGCGGAGAGAAACAAGCACAGTATGAATCTATATATACTCCGTACGCAATAGAGGCCATATTGATTTTTGCAAAACTCCTGAAGAAAATGCATACAGCTTATTGCAAAAACGAAGCGGGATTATGTACAGGATTGAAAAATGTATTGACTGAAAACAGAGGTGAGCTTGTCAAGAATTCAGACGACTTTGTGTTGAACACTGACAGAGACTTTCCGAGCCTTCAAGTTAATATATCTATAACATTTCAAAATACAACTGATGCAATAAAGCATGGAACTATAAGTGACTACGAGGTTTTTCAATACCGGAAGTGTACCAATGATGCCTCTGAATTCTGTTTCCTTAAAGTAAGTATAATGTGAAAAAAAACCAGATGGTCATTATGCGTCGAAAATCTGTAAATTTTGTGTAAAAGTGTAGATTTTGGGATTATAATTTTGAGTTTTGTGTTTGATTTAGTTTAAACATATTATTCAAATATAAACATATATAGAATGAACAATACATATGATGAAAAATAAATGGGATCTGAAAAAAAGCGTAACGATTATTCAAATTCATTTCATTGATTTGTCATTCACTGATTATTATTATGGTATTGTTTACTAACATCTGAGATGAGAAGTGGGTGCATCAACTGTTAAGTCAGTTGATTGATGTTTATTGGGGTGACGTTAAAATTAGATCTGTCGACGGAGAATGTTTGAAGAAATATGGAAGAATCTGTATTAAATTGTCAATATTGAAATATAGGTTCATGTATATTATAAAAGTTTAATGCACCATATGCGCATTTCAAGAAGTTATGTCTTTCAGTGGTGCTTGAGGCCAAATTCGGAAAGAAGAAAGCAAATAATGTGAAATTATGATCAGGCAGAGTTTTGTCATCAGGAAGACACCCTTTACTTTTAGAAAATATTCGTTAAAATTTGTGATGAAATTTACAAACTTCTTTGATGTTTATTTCAAGTCTAGTGCCGAAACAGTGAAACTAGACGAACGATATCCCCGAAGACTAAACAATCCACCTAGTGATTCAAATTGTCAATATCGAAATAAATGTTTAAATATAAAATTTTAGCGCTCTGTATCTTATGCATGAAATATTATGTCATGATCTAAGATCATTGTTCTGCGCTTTATTTGGATTCTAAACAAGTAAAATATAATGTTTACGGATACATTATCAAAGCATTACATGTATCAATTTGAAATATTTTTTTACACTTTAAAAAAAGTAGGATTTTACAACTTATACGAGTTAAGGGTAACTTAAATGTTTATTATATTTTCGGTTTTAATTTCCACACATCGTATGGCAGATGGTTTGATAAAAGCAACACTTGTTTTTTTATACTGGGACGGGCTTTAGGGTATGTTTACTCCTCCCGGCACCAGCTTGCTGGGGGTCCGTCAAATTACAGAACAGCATATTGACGTCCAAATGTCTGTGTTACAGCGCATGCACCTCCGTATGCCGCTTATACACGAGTTTAAGAGAATATTTCAAAGATCTGACAATTAAGGTTTTGAAGGTTTAATGAAGGATATTGGAAAACTCTCTAACAAGACTACTCAGCAATGCGCAGAATTGAAACAAGTCAATGGGGATTAGACAAAACAATTTGAACAACCAATGAGTCATACAAAGACACCCACAACACATATAAAAAAAAATAATGCAGACACATAGAAATAAAATCATATCAAATAAATCGAAGAAGATCAATGTGCACAGTTAATAAAGGAAGAAAATATTGAAATAAAAGAGCAGTAAATTTATTCATGATATTCAAGTTACTTACATGTACTAGGCATAATTATTTTCTGAAATTATCAAAGTAAAGTACTATAGTATATGACCCTTATTATTTTCTTTACATTCAGGTTGGCTCGTATCTTAATATGTCACTTGCGTTGGACACAGGATTGCTTCGAGACTATTCAGAGAATTTGAATATGAATTTCAATGGTGCACAATGGCCAAATCTGTTAAAAGCACAGTGTGCAGATACACACAGATGTTCTTCATGTGTAAACCAACAAATTCAAGACCAAGACTACTTTCAAGATGGCGACTTATTTGTTATTGGATTAGTCCCTGTTTTTGATAAGTCGAGTAATAATCCAATCGAATGTGGTGGTATGAGGGCTGCGCTAGGGGTACAGCTCGCCGAGGCAATGGTATATGCTGTGAAATTAGTGAACGAAAAGAAAGACAAATATACAGACTATTTTCCAGGAAAACGCATCGGAGTTATATTAATAAATACTTGTAATCAGCCTTTACGAGGTGTAGAAAGGTTGCTTGAAATTATTAAAAATGGACTGACTTTGTCTAATGGGGCTAAGCTAGATATTTATGACAAGTTATTGGGCATTGTTGGTGGATATGGCAGTAGTGTAAGTGTTGCCATTGCAGACGTATTATCGCCATTTAATCTCCTTCAAATTAGTTATGCTTCAACAGCCCCGGTTTTGAGTGATAGAAGTACATATCCCTATTTTCTCCGAGTGACAACTCCAGACGACAAACAAGCTAAAGCAATGGCGCAGGTTGTAAAAGATCTGGATTCAGAGTATGTGCAGATTATATACAGCGAGGGTACGTATGGAGAAGGTGGAAGGGATTCCATCCGGTTGCAGACACAGCTTTTGAAAATATGCATTGCAAGGGAAGTAAAAGTGATAGAAGGACGCTATAACACATTGCTTGATGACCTTCGTTCATCTGCATATGCCAAAATCGTTATTGTTTTCCTTAGGTCACATGTTGTTTCAGCGGCCATGGACGTTTTATACTCAGCAATGGACCAAGGTGAATTCGTCTTTATTGGATCAGAGGCTTGGAGCGATAGAGCTGAAATTATAGCCGATAAGCCGTACCTTGCAGGATCTTTTTCTTTTGGTTTAAAAATGGCGGAGAGAACAGACTTCGACGAATATTTAAGAAACCTTGAAATCCTAAGTCAGCAGAAGAATCCATGGTTGAGGAGTTATTACGAATTGAAATATAATTGTTATCTCCCCGGAAGTTTTGATAAAATGAACAAGCAACCGTGCACAAATATAGGAATGGCATCGGCATCAAGATTTGACCAAGATTTATGGACTCCGTTTGCACAAAATGCAATGTTTTCGTTACTAGGAGGCTGTAGCAGAGCCTTCGTAAAACTATGTGGTCCACAGTTTCAAGGCATATGTACTGACTATAGAGCAAAGGTTGGCGAGGTTGTAGATGAAATAAAGACAGAGAAACTGGTCATTGATGAAAGTGGGTCAGCAAAAAGAGTATTTTCTGACAATGGAGATGGTAATGTTGGCTACAGAATTTACCAGGTGCAGAAGATGGTCAATAACCCTTTAAAGACAGAATATGTTCAGGTAGGTACTTGTACTCCAAGAACAACCAAAATATGTGTTGAGTTGTCAAATAGCTGTTTCTCAATAAAAAGAATGGTCCCTAAACTTCCTCCTTTCTAGAATTATCAGAAGCATTTGAAGAATTGTCACAGTATTGGAAATCTACTGTTAACAAAGGAATACATTATAATCATGTTAGCACAATTTCCTCTACTACGACAGCTAACTTTGATAACTTTGAACATTGTGCATCGGACTGCACATGTATAGTTCAGATCAGAACAGTGCTTTCGCTTTAAACATAATTACATGTACTAACGTTTGCCCTTTGATTTTGAGAAAAAAAATCTTTCTTAAAGCTGATATTTGTCGTGGATACAAAAGGTGTTCCTATCGAACACGCATTTTCACCTGAAACTATGTTCACATACCGATCCGCTCCTTTATGGTTATGATATTAACAATTTTAAAGGTCCTTGTGTTGATCGCCAGATATTTTCACTTTTTTTAAAATCATTAATAGCATGCATATGTATAGAATGAGATTGACCCTTGGATTTTCTGAATAAAAGTTTTGTTTGCCAGTAAAAAGAAAACGCTGGACCTCCGATATTATACATGTATAGCCTGATAATTCTCTACTACGTGGGAAAACTTAATCAGAATCAAGAACAATGAGGGGGGGGGCAAGGTGAGGGGGAGGGGTACCCCCTGTCCACCCAAACTACGTTTTTGAACATGTTATACATGTACATGTAGTAATATTTGGATATATATGAACACATGCTTACATGTAGTTGTGTAAATCGAGGAACAATATTTGCAAATGTAGCAGTTCATTGTTTCCTAAAAATGATTGGAATGTTGATGGGGTAGTAAAAACATCGTGTTAAAATGTGTGCATTTGCGTAAAAATTGATTTCTAATTCATACAACATCATTTCAAAATGTGAATATCAATATTAGATATAGTGCCTTAGCATTTATTATATTTATTCCTTCTTTTAAAAGAAGTCTACCGAGATGATGTTACCTTAGAACAACAATTACGGAGATAATTTATACGTATGTAGATGATCAAATGATAGAATCTGAAACTGTAACAATAAAACCTAAGAACACGTATCAAATTCAAGAGATTATTCTCCATGAGATCATATACATTTTTTTAAAGTGGCCACTGACCGATTTTCGCAGATCTTAAAAATGTATCTTTTATTTCTGAAAAAAAAATACCATGTTATCTTCTCTTTAGATTAGAATGGAAACTGAAATCACTCCCATGGATTCTTTCTTATCTGTGTATCAAGGGCTGTTACAAAGAATTCATAAAATGTGCTTTGGACCTGTAAGATCTAGGCTAAGGTCACCTCTACCATGACCAATATCCAGTAGAGAATGGTCCATTTGTTGACGTATAAACAAAGGCACGATGATTATCACCTCATCCTTTTGTGAAAAATAATTTAAAATTCTATTATTGAAGAAGTGGGACAAACTGAGACATGTAAGGGTCCTGGTCCCCTTTATCCTTTTTGGATTGGTTTTTTTTTCATATTTACGCAGCATTGTTAAATGACCATTGTTTTATGGGTTTTTCATTGTTTCATAAGTCTCCCGAATTACGTAATGTTGGAATAACCGACATCAAGAGTTTACTATCAGTATACTTTTCAACAAGCATTCTTGACCCTCTCGTTGACTTCTTTCGATTCTGTTGTCTTTCGCGTGTTACGTGAACAATATGTAAATCATTTTGTAACTATTTGTCTTTGTAAATAGATTAGACGATGAAATTCAAAATATGTTTTTGAAAACCGACCCTTAAATTATGTTTATAACATCAAACGACGCTAGATTTAAAGCTACTCTATGAAGCAATGTTTATTGTGTACACCAATGATGTGCTTAATGTAACTTTACCATTTAACAATTTGAAGTATTATTATATTTATATTTTTTTCCGTTTCATCACTGTAGAACTCATTTATCAGTTGTGGTCATTGAATGACCAATTTCAAAGAAAATCTCACTTTTTTCTTACCTTTTCGCACTTTAACACCGAACCGATACAGACCAAAACATATTTTCATATAAATCGACCAATATGTAGGAGAGTTATGGCCCTCTACTAGGAAGGCCCCATTACTGCAGACATTAATTTCTCCTGCGAATTGTCTAAGATTATCATTTCCCGCTAGTATGGGGGAACATTGAATTTGTATATCATATTGAATTATCATCTTTGTGCACCAAGGGTTTCATCGCATTCCGCGCGACGCTTCATCGCAAAGTACCCTTGGATTCAGGGGTCCCCAGTTTCGACAGGATTTCTGTCGGCGGCCCTCTTATGACGTCACGTCATTGTAGTTTAATGACGTCGGAAAACAACAAATGCGATTACTTTTAATTTTTGGCGCCATAATTTAGAACAGTTATTCTAACTTTATCCCTATCTTCAATCTGAATTTATGTAATTTCCTTTTTAATTAATTTGAAAAATACATGGGACCTAAGGGGTGAAGGCAAGGTCATATTGAGAGTGGAAAGTAGTGGAAGGAACCTATGACGTTGCGGTGGAAGACGATTGAATTATGTGTGATCGCAATATTTTAGTGCACCATATGCGCATTTCAACAAACAATGTATCATCAGTGATGCTCGAGGCCGAAATAGTGGAAATTAATTGAGCGAATAAATGAAGAGCGAAATTCAAAACATGACCTAAAATGTATGTCAAAAAGCCTGCTAAGAATAGAACTGTGCAAAAAGGGAGATACTTCTAAGTTTCGAAATGATGAATCAAATTTAGTGTCAGAAAATTCACAAATATATTTCAAGTCAGCGCAGAAGCACTTTACATGTAAAACTAGACGAACGGTATCCCTAGGGACTAAATATCTACCAGTACAGGTTGAAATTATCCCAATGAAATATATTTTCTATTGTAAAAATTGAGTACACCATATGCGAATTTAAGCAAACAAGGTATCGTCATTGATGTTGTAACACACTCAGAATATTTGTCATTTTAGGTAGGAAGGTCTACCCTTGATGAAAATGGATTTACGTTTGAGAAGCACAGACTTTCGTTCCCTTATGATGGTATTCCTTCAACATGTCCAAATACAAGGGCTTGTGCACATTGTTTTAAGTCTGAAACTATGTCAACCATTAAACCCCAAGATCAATGGTAAGATATGTTGCAATTTACATATTAACCTAACGAAATTTGTTATGTGGTTTTTTAAAAAAAATTACACTGAAAGATGTACTTAATATCAATTCTCTGTAAGGACCAAAATATTTTGGAAACAGCATGTTATGGATTTTCATGATTTTCTCTATAAATGGTATGTATAATGCCCTGAATACAAAAATAACAATTTTTTGAAAAAAAAATATTTCGGTTGCCAGGGAAACGAGGTCTGTCTATTTATAGCACTAAAAAATGGTCAAATAAGTCATCTTTGGTTATTATGTTGCCATAGAAACCATTGTCAGAGTTAATTGATATTAACAACTTTTAATCTTAAAAACCTCTATTTTTTGAAAAAATAAATTTGTATGCCCCCCGGAATCACACATTCGGGGGCATATAGTTTTTGGCCTGTCCGTCTGTTTGTCTGTCTGTTTGTCCGAAAAAACTTTAACGTTGGGCATAAATGTTGAATGGTAAGTGATAGGGCTTTCATATTTCACATGTGTGTTCTTTGTGACAAGACCTTTCCATTGATACCAAAATTGTTGACCTTGACCTTTCACATACTTAACAGAAAATGAAGTTTATACTAACAAAGATGCCACCGGGGGCATTCGTGTTTCACAAACACAGGCTTTATTTACATTTCTTTCAATTAGCCGGATCCTATCAAAATCAGTCAAAAATTGCCATAAAATAAGGTCAAAATCAAGGCCTATTTTTGTCCAAATTTTACCATTTTGAAGCAAAAATAACACAAAATGTCAGGCTGATAACACCATCACTGTTGTCAGAACAAAATAGATTTCATGTGACAAATATAATCACTGAAAAAAATAAGTGGGACCTTGTTTTGATTTTCTACATTTTGAGGTCAAAAATGGTTGCCATGGCAACTTTCATTTGACACATAATGACTATATCTTTTCAAATTGATTTTAGCATGGTTTAAATAACTTATTGCTTGAGCTTTATGTAGGGACAACAAAAGAAATTATTCTTTATTTGAGCACTTCCAAAATTTGTCAAGGTCATTGACTCTTGGTTCAAGGTCAATTCAAATTACAAATTTTTAAGGTGATTTTTTAATCAGTAATGATCTTTCATATGCACTGATAAAAAAATGCTTAAAATATATAACGGAAAGCTGAAAATTTACCAGTAAGTTACTCTATGTGTACATGTAATAGCACTGAACAGAATGTCACCATGGTAACCATTTTTTATACCCTTTTGAATAAAACTGTGAAGAGGTCCCACTCAAATTTTAACATTTTCTTAAAGATCGAGGATTAAAAAAAAGAATAGCGGGCAGAAACATACTTCTTGTGTAATATATATACTATTAAAGATATGAAGAGAAAAATTAAGGAAATTTCAGTTGACTACAATAGCTGTTACCTTGAAAACGAGCCTTGTGATAATGCCATGTTACAAGTATTCTACTGATACGCAAAATTTCAAACATGGTTTCCATGGCAACGAAAACTTAATTTGTAAACAGAAATTTTATTTTTGTCTCAGTGCATCATATACACCTTCCACACCAAAAATCTTCAAAATTGGAGACATACTGTTTCCACGTGCTATTGAATTATTTTGGTCATTACAGAGAACTGCTATTTAAAACACGTAATATAGTAACAATGAGTATAGAATTCTCTTTTTCAATAATAACCATACCCTGTTCCATTCAAATTTTCTTAATTGAACTGAGAGAGACACCTGTTCGGTTAAATGTCAAGATCACAGAATTAACTTAGACGAAGGTCCTTATGGAAACTTTAAAGATTGCATTAAATGAAACACTTTAATCGAGTTTTGTATAATTTTTGTTTTTATATAATATTGGTCAAACCACTAACATAATCTCGTTTAAAAATTCATCAGTATTGGTATCCCTAGTATTTCAGGAATAAACATATCAAGTATTAAAGATAGATCAAACACCAAAGTCAAATTTAGGAATGGATTAAAATTCTTGTGCACATGTAGGGTCTAGCTAGATTATATCAGCAGATTTACATCAAATGTTTTACGTCTTCAAATTCATAATTCTATTTACTTTTTATTTTTAATAACAAGAAATTCTATTCATTTTAGAGGTCAAATTCACGAATGAGAAGTCAAATAATTTGTATGTTCATTCTTTAAGATGGGAAATGAAACAACTCTGAACACGTTTCGCTTCGAGAAAAAAAAATAACATGTTCTTATTTTCAGAGAATGTATATATATATATACTTAATCAAGTAGGCTATCAAAAATATGATATTGTAGAAATTGTCACAAAAAGATATAGTGTCAAACTGTGCTGTCATGTAGCAGTCTTCTGAAGAAAATATAATTATTCAAATGAATACAGTGCACCAGACGAGCATGCTTCGGTTAATGAATCCTCAGCGGTTCTCTACAAGTCGATTATTAGTTGAAAGTTAATATATTCATGCATGTATACACATTATGTGTGCTTGCCGTGAAAAGGGATGCTATACTATTTGATGTCTAATTTCAAATTCATTAGATATTCAATTCAGTTTTTTTTTTCTTATCAATTTAATATTTGTTCATGTTGTTTAATAAGGATTATTTTGTGAGATGCAATTCATCTTGCCTTGCATGGTGATTTTTATTTCTAAAACGCCCATTAAAATATAATTATCTTAATGCTGCCGCAATAAAATATTTTCTCGTTGTAGTAAACAAGACAGTACCCCTGTTATGGCAGGAATGGGAGCTTTAATTGGTATATTATCCATTGCCCTCATCGCTCTCATTGTTATAATGATTTGGAATCACAGACGTTTGAAAGGTAACTCCATTCACATCATACCAAAACAAAGAATATTTTGCTTTAAAAAAAAATGTCGATTTATTCTTTAAGACTTCATTGGGAATACATATTTTTTTAATCTTTTTTCTCGGTTATGGCTGTGTAAAAGTGACGATATAATTAAATGTAATGACAAATATGGATAATGACCATATCCCCATACCCAGTAAAAATTTATAACTCAGAAAATCATAAACCGCAGGCATACAAAATCGGGAAAAACAGGAATCCATAGCAATTAAACAAACAAAAAAAATCTACACCACAATAAAGAAGCGAACTCCCAATATGAGGTGAGACCAGATGACCAGGAAGAGTCAGCATCTCCTGCTTGCATGCAACAACCGTCGCTTGTTTGTCCTCAGTAAAACTGTTTATATGATGTCATTCAAACAGCATACGATACCACTAGAAATACAAAACCAAACAAAACTACTAATATATTTCGCTAATGTACAAAAGTAGATATTTTACGAGATTCAGGTGCCTGGGGGAGTAAGCATCCTCTGTTCGCTAGCAACACCTGTCACTTTAGCTGTGTAGAAAATATCAAATCGCGCGCGGTGAATGTTCAATTTAAAAATATATGTTTCCTATTGGCTCTTTCATAGAATTTCGTTGAGTATTTTGGACAAAGAGAGGTTATGGTGTTGTAAAATGTCATTGTAGCGTTCAAGACCTTCTAACAGTGACAAATTCAGTCGCACACAAATAAACCTTTGGTTAAATAGTTTATCGGTTATTCGCCTTGCCGTCAAAAGGAAATTGTTGTAGTTTTAGCTTGCTCTGGAATAGCGTATAAATTCGGACACAGATACACCATTTGCAGGGTACGAAGGAATATTACAACTCAGAAAAGGGAAATGTGTAATTTTGAAGTGTAAGTCGTCATGACAAATATGGATAATGACCATATCCCTGTATACAGCACAAAATCGATAATTCAGAAAATCAGAATAGAAGGCATACAAAATCAGGATAAAACAGGAACCAAAGCAAACAAAGCAAAAACCTCCACCATATGAAAAGAAGCGAACTCCCGATATTTGTCATTATATTGAAGTATCAAGGGAATTGTTGTTGTCGAAAGGTAACATGAGATCAAAATATAAATTTCAAACATATTTATGTAAACACTGGTTTCTTTATGCCGTTTACAATTTTTGCTTCTCAAACAAAAATAAATGTGTTGTTCCTTCTTATTTAAATGTCGGTGTTAAAAACTTTTATTTTAAAGAAAAACAAATTGAATGTGATTTGTAGGCAACACCAGTGCTGATGACTATTTGGATGCGGTTCCAAGTGATCTACGTGAATATCGAAACCCTTATCTGAGTTCACCAAAGTATCCATCAGAACCTGAAAGTGTAGATAGTGGAATAGATCGAGAGGTCCCAATCGGAATTTGATACTACAGACAGTGGAATCAAATGAGGAGAATCATCTCAAAACGTCGCAGTTTACTAAGTAGATACTGTAATAACTCAAAAGGAATGTAAACTGTTAAAACCGATAGCTTTGAAAGATATGACGATGTGCATTCTGAATACCATTGTACATGCATAGGCAGGGGAAGCTTTTGAAGAGAAGTTAAACTTTTGTAACATTTGGAAAAAAGCATTTCTTTATCTTCTATAGGCAATGGAATGAATGAAATGAAAGGTTAAAGCATATCATGAAGTAAGAAATGGGCGACTTGCAACTGTGTTTCCTTCTTACATGTATTTTGCTCCTTGTGTATTGTCAGTTTACCAAGTACTTCTTTCATGACCGTGTATTTGTGACTTTAAATTGTTTTGTCATCCGTCTTACATATATATGTTTAATATTATTTTCCTTTTCCAAGCGAAACAGTTTGCGAATACATTTTTTTTCATACTAGTTTTGAACCATGTAAGAAAAAACTGCAAATTATTTTTCATTTTCTTTATTAAATTGATTGAATAACGTTTTTTATCTTATTTGTAATAAAATATGTACTCAATACAAATTCTTTTCATCAATTGAAATAAGTAACAGATGTCTTAGTCCTTTCTATCCGATGGCAAGTTTTGGGTATGCTCAAAACTTGCAAACGGACATCACCGGACGAGTAACGGATAAATTGGAGATGTAATGAATGGCGAACGGAGACCAACGGATTGCAAATTTTGTTTTCCGTTACCCGTCCGTTCGCCTTTTTCGGCTAGGTGTGACTGAGGTAAGAACTTATTCTCTATATGATTCAAATACTTCTGACTTTCTTTTCTCATTAAAGCAACACATTCCGACTTCGGGATGTAAAGGGGTTATTACTTGTAATACTTACATCTTAACATAGATTGTTCCATGTTATTGTCATTCATCGGTGTACCAAGTATCATATCCGATACCTCCCCCGTTCGACAGATTCGACCGTTAAAAATGTCAGTTGTAGCCGCGCCTCCTCAGGAATATTAATGAGCAGGAGAGCTCCGAGGAGAACCATGTACCGATTTAGTGGGCTATTTCGATGATTATTCTAAACAAAGAGAGGTGAAATAGACATCGTATGTTTCTTTCACATGTCATTTCAAACAGTAACGATAAGATAATGTGTATCAAACTATTTAGGGCCGATTTTATCTAATCTGACTTACTTGTCCAGCAAAATATCAGCTTCTTTGTGGTGTGTGACGAGATTTAATCCATTTTTCACCGAATTTTATACATCCATTTGGTCTCTAATATATACTTTCCATATTGCTCTTTCACACTCTGTCTTCCTTTTTCTTCTTTCTCTATCCAAATCTGAGTATCAGTACGTTTTTCCCCTTTTCAGATGAGAGTGTACGCTACTCGCCATGTTTGTTTTGATTTGTACAATACGACGAGCCGTATCGCGCACGAATTAGGGCTGGTCTCTCCCAAACATGGGCAATTTTTGTGGCGCCACAAAAATTCGTTTTTAATTTCATTTATTTTGATAACTTCAAGGACCTTTGGTTAACAATTTTGGTATTAACGGAAAGTTTATAACTGAACGTGCTGCTTAAACCAAACGCCTTTGTTACTGATATGAAGGACCATGTCAAATACATTTTCAGATTGGTAACGTCATTATGGTCATAGAGGCACGCATTGTTGGAAACTCGCAACGCAGAATAGGTTTTTCTATAATTTTGTGCAATAAAGATTATTTATAACGAAAAGGATAATGTGATGCTGTGTAGGGATGTCTTAGCTATGACTTGTATCTAAAATAAGGAGGATATTTGGACATGATAGGAGGATAAAATAAGGTGGATATTTGAACATGAAAGGAGGATAAGAGGATAAGGAGGATATTTGAACATGAATAAATTAAAATAAGGAGGATATTTGGACATGATAATTTTCACACTCTTTGGCGATATTACATTGTTTAGATTGAGGGTCACTGACGAGGGTTAAGTACCCGAAACGTGCATGTCTGGTCCATGCTGAAAATTCATCTGTTCTTAAATGATGCTATTGAATTTGAAGACGTTTAACATTAAATTTTTATAACGCGTAAACAGGATCGGCGTTCTATACTTTCATTTTCATCTACATGATTCAACCCGATCGTTTTTTCAGCTTTATAAAAAAGATATCTTTTCTCTTTAATTGGATAAAACTCATATCTAAGGCATTCTTACCCCTTTTGTGATAAATAATCCATAATATATGAAATCATAGAAAAAACCTAATATTCTGCGTTGCGAGATTACCCACCGCGAGTAATTTATCCAACTTCAACACTCTTTGTGGCGTAGTGGTAAAGGTGATATACAAATGTACGAAGAGAGGTACGTAGGAGGGAGTGGTTTCGTACGAAAAGCCTATTGAGCTCAAGTGGTAGCTGAGCTTTTTTTTCGCGTTCTTACGCATCATAACTTTCGCGTTATATCATGAAACTTTCGCGTTATGAAGGGAAACTTTCGCGTTATATCGCGAAACTTTCGTGTATGCAGGGAAACTTTCGCATAATATCGCGAAACTTTGGCGTTATATTTGCAAAACCTTCGCGTTATATCGCAAAACTTTCTCGTTATGTAGGGAAACTTTTGCGTTATATCGCGAAACTTTCGTGTATGTAGGGAAACTTTCGCGTTATATCGCAAAACTTTCTCGTTATGTTGGGAAAATTTCGCGTTATATCGCGAAACCTTTGCGTTATGTAAAAATAAGCACGTTTGTATGTCTGTCCGTCTATGCATCTGTGTGCCAGTCCTTTATATATATATATAAGATATAATGAAATTGGAACTGTATCGTAATGTTAAGTCATCCGCCGGTGAAACCTTTGTCTACCAAGCCTTCCGTCTGTCCTTCAAGTAAAAGAGTATGAAGTAAGTTCATCTTTCACCGTGACAGACTATTAGATGAAAATTACTGATAATCGTTAAACTTACCGGCTTTTTACAGTCAGTTAGATTTCATTTAACCCCTGCAAGCGAAACCGGTACATCTATGCATCTGTGTGCCAATCCAGTTGAGAAATTTTGAAAACAGATACAAAAATTTACATTTCGTTCGACCTTTCGTATTTCCAAAATATATTCACCAAGAAGTGTAGTTCACTTTTTACCTGCATGGACTTTGACTTTGGGCCTATATTTCATTATAAATGTATGTCTTGAAAACAGATACTATAGTTTAAACTATCAATTAACTCCTGTTCACTCATATAACATTAGTTTTTGTGTCGCCTGCGAAGCATAGCGACACTTAGGGATCACTTTGTCCGTTGTCCGTCCGTCTGGCTGTCTGGCTGTCTGTCTGTCACACTTGGAGTGTCACAGCCCATAACTTTTGATTGTTAAGTGATAGGGCTTTGATATCTCACATGTGTATTCTTTTTATCTCGACTCCTCTATAAAAATTGATTTATTGGTATTATTGCTGTGTGAATTGATTCAGAATATATATATATATACATATATATATATATATATATATATATATATATATATATATATATATATATATATATATATATATATATATATATAATATATATATATATATTTATGTATGATGTAAATCATAAGGCAGTGCTAATTTTTATCGTTTCTGAAACTTGTAAATTCCGCGTAAACATTACTCAACTTTGTTATGACAAAAAAGTCTATTTCAAAATTGTGGCAGATATCTAACCAAGAGGGGAAAATATAAAAGAAATCTTAATTTTTGCATTAGAATAACTAAGTAGAAAAATGCTTCAAAAACGAAATTAACAAATTTGCATCATACATCCTTCCTGTTCACTCATATAATTGTGTCGCTTGCGAAGAATAGCGACACTTAGGGATCACTTTGTCCGTTGTTCGTCTGTCTGTCTGTCACACTTAGGGTGTCACAGCCCATAACTTTTGATTGGTAAGTGATAGGGTTTTGATATCTCACATGTGTATTCCTTGTGACAAGACCTTTCTACACATAATTTTGACCTAGTGACCTTGACCTAGATATTTGACCTACTTTTTCAAAAAATTAAGATTGGCTATATCTTTTGGTTAATAGGTGATAGGGCTTTGATATTTCACATGTGTATTTCTTGCGACAAGACCTTTCAACACATACCATAATTTTTGACCTAGTGACCTTGACCTACATATTTTACCTTCTTTTTCAACAAATAAAGATTGGCTATATCTTTTGGTTGGTAAGTGATAGGGCTTTGATATTTCACATGTGTATTTCTTGCGACAAGACCTTTCAACACATACCATAATTTTTGACCTATTGACCTTGACCTAGATATTTGACCTACTTTTTCAAAATATTAAGATTGGCTATATCGTTTGCTTGGTAAGTGATAGGGCTTTAATATTTCACATGTGTATTCCTTGTGACAAGACCTTTCTACACATACCATGATTTTTTTACCTCGCGGCCTTGACCTAGATATTTGACCTTCTCTTTCAAAAAAATCTAAGATTAGCAATATCTTTTGTTTCACATGTGTATTTCTTATGATGAGACCCTTCTGTTGTTACCAAAATGTTTACGTAGTGACCTTGACCTGGATGATTGACCCTCTTTTCTTATAAGTTGAGTTTGACGTTTTTTCGCGAATAGAAGAAAATTTCCCTCATGCAAAAATATCCCCGTTGCATTCTTACAATGGGAAAGACATTTTTATCGTGCATATTCTCCCCATGCGAAAAGTCTTGATGTTATGATCGCGAAATTGTCCCTCGCCAAAATAACCACGTTTACAGTGTCTTTTAATCATTGAATAAGAGATATGATACCGTATTTTACATATTAATTTTATTTGACAAGACTTTCCTTCTGATACCAAGAATTTTAAACCAAGTAACCTTGAGCTACATATTTGATCCACTGCTGAAAAAATAAGCACACAGGCGCCACAAGCATTCCTCGGATTGCTATTTTTAAACGATGGAGCGGTTCTTGAGAAGAAAATTTTAAAAAAGATTATCCTTTTGAACCTGTTTGACCTGCCCTGGAAGAATCGGACTGAAATGAACAAACTTGGTAGAGTAATTATTATAGATCCAAAAGCTGTTTTGCTTTTTATTGTTTTTCTCATTATTCCCGCTTCCAGGATGGTTCGGTTTAAATTTCAGCTAGAAGCAAAATACTGAAACTTTGGACCTAATAAAACAGAGGGAGGGGATAAGATAACATTTCTTGCATTGCTAACTCAGTCACATCGTTATTTCTATATAAAGGAGTGCAGCCCTCCGTGTACCAAGTGGTACTAAATAAGATCTTATCTAGATAAGCTTGATAAAGATTGCCCAAAGATTATTGATGGAAAAGTTCTCTTTCAATAAGACTTGGTTGTCGTCTACTGACATTCAAAAACCTTTTGTACACATTTTCTGAACATCGACCAGTTTAATAAACTCAGATATCTTATCCGACTCAATTAGGGATACATCACTGCCTTTAAAAAATATTAGGCCATTTTTCATTTTAAGATTACATTTATCACGTACTACAAATTACTTCCTAGTTTTGAAAGAAAGAGCTTTTTGTAAAAGTTTTCTCTCCCATTTATACGGAAGCGTATAAGTGCCAACTATATATTTTTTATTTTCTGATTTTCCGACTTTTAATCTTGGAATTTCCAACTTTAAAGTCGGAATTTCCAACTTTAATCTTGGAAATTCCAACTTTAATCTTGGAATTTCCAACTTTAATCTTGGAATTTCCAACTTTAAAGTCGGAATTTCCAACTTTAATCTCGGAATTTCCAACTTTAATCTTGGAATTTCCAACTTTAATCTTGGAATTTCCAACTTTAAAAGTCGGAATTTCCAACTTAATCTCGGAATTTCCAACTTAACTTAAAAGTCGGAATTTCCAACTTTAATCTTGGAATTTCCAACTTTAATCTTGGAATTTCCAACTTTAAAGTCGGAATTTCCAACTTTAATCTTGGAATTTCCAACTTTAAAGTCGGAATTTCCAACTTTAAAAGTCGGAATTTCCAACTTTAATTTTGGTAATTCCAACTTTTTTTCAATACAATTCCCTTTATTGTTAATAGTTAACTTTATATACCTTTTATGTCCCTGGTCTTTAGACCAAGGGGGCATATTGCGTTGGATTCGTCCTTTTGTCATTCCGTCCGTCCGTCAGTCTTTCCCCCTTTCAATGAAAGGGCATAGAATTTTAAAAAGAGATTATATGGCTTTCAGATTTTGCATGTGTAAACATCTTGAGAGGACCCATCTTTCGGTACTTATTTTTGGAGCTTTTGACCTTGTTCTTGATCTTTGATATACTTTTTCCTATTTTTTGTAAAAAACATTTGAAAAATCATTAAAAAAAATATTTCTCCGTGATTTGCCCTCAAATTTTGTACAGCTCAAGTGATGCATATGTTATGTTGTATATATAACGGGTTTTTAGAAGTTTTGTCATGCTTTTGAGATCTATCTCAACGAAAGGAAAGGGGATGCAAACTAATAAGTTTAAAAGTTGGCTAAATCTCTTGTACCATTAGTGGTAGATCTGACATATTTCACATGTAGATAACTTATGACAAGATCATTCACCTTAGACCATGATCTTTGACAGTGTGACATTAGACCCTGAAATTTGATCTTCTTTTCTCAAATTTTAAACTTGGTATAACTTTGGAATAGTAAATGATAGGGCCTTTGTACATGTATTTCATATATGCATTCATTTTGGAATATCATTGCTGTAAGTATCAAAAGTTGGGTCCGTGTAAACTGCGAAACGAAACAAAAACGAAAAACGAAACGAAACGAAACGAAACGAAACAAATCGAAACGAAACAGATCGAAATGAAACTAAACAGATCGAAACGAAACGAAACAAAACGAAACGGAGCAGATCGAAACGAAACGAAACAAAACATAAAACTTTAAGAATATGAGAAAAAGAGGAAAAATCGCCAAGAACGAATATTTGAAGACGAGATCAGCTCTACATTTGTAACTAGTGTCGAGAAGGTTTCTTGAAAAAGTCGAAGTTGACAATTAGAAATAGTAAATGTCAAATGCCATTCACGTATTTAAGAGGAATAAAGAGGAGGGGAAAGAAAACCACGCTATGACACCGTAATGAGATCATAAAACTGGAGGGGGCACATTTCAGGAAAAAAATCTTATCCTTTTTCAAACGAAATGTGCCCCCCCCCCCCCGTATTTGTTCTGATTTGTCTGATAAAGTTTCAAATACACATAACGGAACAGTTCCATTTCCTCTGTACTAGACTCCTCCCTGCTAAATAATACATGTAATTTTTTTCGCCTATGACGAGGTTATTCATCCCGTTCACTCTCCTTTCATCCTTTAAAATGCAACTGTGCTATATACCGTATAGTATATATTATGTTTTAATCGTCAACTTTGACCCATTAAAGTCCCTCCAGCCACAAGAACTAATGGCTGAAGGCAATAACATAATATTATGCAGATATTGATATCCTTGCTAGTTCTCTGGATTAAAATCAGTTTTTCTCAAGTTCTTTAAGATTTATGTTTTGTTTCGATTCGTTTCGATCTGTTTCGTTTCGTTTTATTTCGTTTCGTTTCGATCTGTTTCGTTTCGATTTGTTTCGTTTCGTTTCGTTTTTGTTTCGTTTCGCACTTTACAGGGACCCTCAAAAGCTTGACCTTGTGACTTTGACTTATGATTTTGACCTTCTGTTTTGATAACAGGTTAAATAAAAGCTGCCGCCGGGGACATTTATATGTTTCACAATTAAACAGAGCTTGTATTTACGTTTATAGATCTCAACAGTCTAGACTACGTTGGATTGTCAATGCCAGTAAACTAAATTGGGGGGGGGGGGGGGTAGTATTGTATTCTCGGAATGTCGTATTAAACTTAATTAAACTCGTGTAATATGTTAACAATATACTTAATTTAACTAAGACATGTATGCATAGAACGATCTCTCTCTCTCTCTTGTAGATGTTCGAGACATATATATTATTTTGTATCTGGAAAAAAATATTTCAGCAGTACATGCATCTTGCTACGTTAAATATAATACAAGACAACATTTCAAGGGACTTGGTATTTTTGGAGACTTCAAATTTATATTCAGAAGAGGGGATGATTGCATACAATGCATATGGTTTTAGATGTACTTTACTTTTGAAATTTTCATATTTTAGCTGGAGAGCATACATGTAACGAGTCGGACAGTTTTACGATGGAAGTTTGATTCTACGACCCGGCGAGCGGAGTGAATTTACTTTCCTTCTCTCAAGCCCCCCCCCCCCCCCCCCCCCCCCCCCCCCCCCCCCCACATACACACACAAAAAGAAATTAAAATATTTATTCTAAAATCAAATTAAACTTTAACAACTTATATAACAAATTATCATAATGTCTCAGATTCCATGATTTCCATTGCATAACATTCATTATTCTGGTCGCATTATGAGAGCACGATCTCCTACGCATGCGTCCGGGGACTCCGATTTCAGTTCCGCTTTTCTTCACTTTGAATTTATAATCAAAAATTTATTTCAAGGTAAAATCATATGAATAAACGATCATTTAGTTAACCACTGAAAATGTTTTCTTACAGACTTGAGAATCGGGATCGAACGTTCCTCCGGACATAGGTTACAAAATACAGTTTTTTTTTCATGACGTCCACCGTTGACGCGCAGTCTAAACCCAGCGTCATATAATACTCTCATAAAATATAAACCTAACAAAGTATGTACATGGTGAAAAGAATTAGTCTAACACTTTATCATGCTTACACAAGATTATACCTATAACTTAGAATAAGAATTAGAAATGTGCTCGACAAAGGGGAAAATAGTAGAAATTTGGCAAATTCTATAGCGGAAACGACATCGTTTCGTAAATGTTTGGGGAATAAATTTTATATGAAATAAAGAGTGCATCTATATCAACAAAATATATAAGTGAATTAGATAGACTCCTTTAATGAGCGCCAGCTCATTGCCAATGAACACGCGTTTCAAAAAATGAAAATTTCCCATTATCTTGCAAATTTCTTACAGATTTTATACCTTATAATTTGCCATGGTTTTAGTTTTCATGCATACAGTATGAAGATTAAAGCCCCCTCCACACTTCAACTCCACAAAAGATATATCCGTGGCGAGTCGGGACGCAAAATGTTCGATGAACCATGGACCTACAACTCCAGTACGGAATGCTACGGGTTGATACATGTACGAATCGAGTACGGATAGCTAAGGATTGCTATGGATATCGTCCTGACATTGCCACGACATGCGTACGGATAGATACGGATTGCTACGACACGCGTACGGATAGATACGGATAGGTACGGATTGCTACGGATTACCACGACTCGAGTACGGATAGCCACGATTTGCACAAGGATAGCTACGAATTCAGTACGGATTGGTAGGACATGGGCGGATCCAGGATTTTTTTTTTTTTATCAGGGGGATCCTAAATTCAGAATTTCTTGAAGAGCAAATAAATAAATAAATAAATAAATAAGAATAATAAATAAATAAAAGAAAAAACATAAATGAATAAAGTCCTTGATTAACGTAAGTCAGTTCTGTTTCTTATTATAAATAAAACAGCTTAAAATCTTGAATTTTCACATTATTGATTACACTTACTTACATATGTAATGCTTGTCCGTTCTAATGTGTGAATACAACAAATGGCGAGCGATAGCGAGTCAGCCAATTTTTTTTTTTTTCAGAATTGGAATGAAATCCTCTATTCGTGTCTTTTTCAGTTTCCCTTGGTTATTGACCTAGGTGTATGTAGGAAAGCGCAGCATCATTTATAGAATAACTAGCTTCTAACGTTATGTTTGCGGACGGTAAATGCTGATTTTACGGTTACAAACTGAGTTTTTCTAGCGTAGCCAGTAAAAGGATGTTGCACCGTAAAAAAATGTATATTCATATATTTTTTTTAACTATGCTTCGAAAATTCCAACGGAAAGGGGGGGGGGGGTGTCCGGATCCCCAACCCCTCTGGATCCGCGCTTGTAGGACTGGCTTGAATTCCTGTGTACTTTTAAACAATAATTATTTACTAAAACACCCAATGTTTTCAAATTGATACAGTGTCAATTGTTTAATAGAAGTGTTCAGGTTTTATATCATTACCTATTGAAGTATTAACTCATATATTGACCGAAAAACGCATAGAGTACTGATAGATTTGAAGTTAATATAAGACAACATCCGTGGCTATCCGTATAGTAATCCGTAGGTCAGTCGTATCAATCCGTAGGGGAGTCGTAGCAATCCGTAGGAGAGTCGTATGGCTATTTTTATCGCAAAAAATAGTCCCGGATTGCTACGGATGCGCTACGGGTTGCTACGACTCCCCTACGGATAGCTACGACACTACTACGGATTGCCAAGATACCCCACGACAAAATTATCCATAGTAGAGCCACGGAACATTTGTAACATGTTAAAAAAATTCCGTTTTATCCCAGAAAGCTACGGATTGCCAAGAATAGCTACGACTTGCCACGACGATCGAGCCACGGATTCCCACGGATAGATACGGATTAAATTAGGTTAGAGATTATGCGAAGCTGTTTATTGAAACCAGAATTTCGATTCCCCCGAATTAACTCCGATAAACCACGACTAACTCCGACTTCAAATAAGACTTTGCCCAACTTTTCCGGTCAACGCCGACTATCGCTGCCGTGCGTCAGGGCGTGTGATAGCAGATGATGCTTTTACGAGATATTGATAAGAAAAACAAATATATCAATTGCAAAAAAAAAAAAACTACCGAAGATAATGTTTTAACACATCCGTTCTAAGGAGCTGTTAAGATAAGAGCCGTATTTAACCCTGAATCCCGTGACTTAATTCTTCCGCATGGCGAATCGTACACAGAAAAACATGAATCATTATTGAAATATAATGTATTTGCAGACCTTTTACATCTTTTACATTATGTTAAGGAACTCTTAAGTTTGTAAAATTAAGGTCGAAAGAGGTAGGGGTGCTCGGATAGAAAATCCGATAATATCGACAAAAAAACGTATACAATTTTGAATATTTTATCTAAAATGGATAAATATAAGCTAGAAGACATCAAATATGTCTACGTTGTGTATCAGAAATAGATTTCGAACGTTCTACCTCCTTTAATCGGTAAATAATGAAATCCGGAACTTTAAGGTATCCGTTGTTTAATTGAGTCATTTTATATAGCATTTTAATCATCTCCGTTGTAAAGTATGGTAAATTTTATGCCTGGTAAGGTACTATAAACTATATATTTTCTGAAAGGTATTGATGCCCTGAGTTCAGATATAAGACTCCCGGGTCATAAAAATCAAAGGGGAAAAACTCTTGTATAAATTTATTACTTTGCATATATTATATAGAGAAAATAGACAATTCAAATGCTTCATAAGTTATTCCCCTTTGTTTTTCTGGCCCCCAAATTATTATTTCGGAGCAGTGGGCTACCTTTTGCTCGGACAAAAAAAAAAAAACAAAACCAAAACCAAAAAAAAAAAAAACCCAAAACAAAACACACACACACATCTTCACAAACATGCATTTTTGGGTTAAAATGAGTAAATGATATTTGATTATATGAAATGCCTATTCCACCTTTAATTTTAGGAGATAATAGTGATTTTTATAAAAAAAAAATTAAGGGTACCTTATATTAATTATCGAAAAAGTTCAGGACTTAAAACAGAATATTAAATTACTATGGCCTGACAAGCTTTTCTGTTCGTACTAACATTTCTTATCGCATGACCTTGACATTGACCTTGGACTATATTCAAAAATTTTAACATATGTATTTTCCTTGTGACAAGATCTTTCTCGTACAAATATACATATAGTATCAAAATTTTAACACTGTTGCCTTGACTGTGACCTTCCCGAAATTAGCTATTGGCCATTACTGCTGTAACATAAGAAACGTGACTCCTACGCGTAACGTAAATGGATCTGTCGGAAGATTGGCAGCTTACGTTAGAGTTGCACTTGTTGATATTTTTTTTCCAATAGATCTTTTAATACCTATCTTTTATAATTGGATGAATTGAAATGTCATAGCATGTACATTTGCCGATTTGGGCTGGCTATTTTTATATTGTTTTCAGATAAAATCTTGAGCGGTCGTTATCTATCTGTAAGATCTGAAGTGTCAATATACACAAACACGTTGAATGGTTGTAATGGACAATAAATGCGGACTAGTCATATAATGTATTTCAACGCCAAAATAAACATTTAAGAACGTTCAAATCCTATTCAATTGTACTTCTAATAGAAAACACTATAATTATCAATCAATGACATTGTACACTTAGTATAAAAGCATTGACCACATAGTAAAACCTCTGAAAAAAAGTTGGAAATTCCAAGATTAAAGTTGGAAATTCCAAGATTAAAGTTGGAAATTCCGACTTTAAAGTTGGAAATTCCAAGATTAAAGTTGGAAATACCGACATTAAAGTTGGAAATTCCAAGATTAAAGTTGGAAATTCCGACTTTAAAGTTGGAAATTCCGACTTTAAAGTTGGAAATTCCGACTTTAAAGTTGGAAATTCCAAGATTAAAGTTGGAAATTCCAAGATTAAAGTTTGAAATACCAAGATTTAAGTTGGAAATTCCAAGATTAAAGTTGGAAATTCCAAGATTAAAGTTGGAAATACCAAGATTAAAGTTGGAAATTCCAAGATAAAAGTTGGAAATTCCAAGATTAAAGTTGGAAATTCCAAGATTAAAGTTGGAAATTCCGACTTTAAAGTTGGAAATTCCGACTTTAAAGTTGGAAATTCCGACTTTAAAGTTGGAAATTCCAAGATTAAAGTTGGAAATTCCGACTTTAAAGTTGGAAATTCCAAGATTAAAGTTGGAAATTCCGACATTAAAGTTGGAAATTCCAAGAATAAAGTTGGAAATTCCAAGATTATAGTTGGAAATTCCAAGATTAAAAGTTGGAAAATCAAAAAATAAAAAAAATAATTTGGCACTTATACGCTTCCGTACATTTATCATGTTTATGACAATCATGCAATCATGCAACTTCCACGCATGCGCACTTTATCTACTTCCATCGGGGAATTCACTCCGAAATGATTTTTTTTAAATAATCAAAAATTGAATAAGAGTCCCCTTCGGCGTTGCCGGTAGGTGACTATTAAGGCATTTTCATGTATCAGCAGACACATTACACATTAGAAAAAGAAGTCATTCGATAAGGGCTGAAATAAGTCCAAATAATAAACCCCAAATATTTACATCAAAGCTTCGCCGATCATAAGTTATAATTATTGATGCACGCAAGTACAGGTACCGTATTCTTTTCAAATTATAGGTTTGTTGATGATAGACTGGTAAAACCCGATTTTAAATATTCTGTATAACTCAGTTTTGTAGATCATTCTCAAGCATAGCTCTTTCTTTTTAGCGCATACTTTTCATGCATTCCTTTTTGGACTTCAACACTCTAATTATCAATGCATTTTATTTATAATTCTATTTTGACCGTCAATGTGCGTATATATTGCAATAAATTGTTTTGGTATGTATTTTCCAAAATGCGTCCGTCAACTAAACTTCTATTTTACCATGGGTTATATATTTAATGTTTAATTTTTTGCTCTATTGTGAGTGCTGCTGATATTATCGTCGGGATCTTCTTTAACTCACTTTGCCGTGTGGAGCTCGTAAAAAAGTTCCCCGCGAGGGGTTTGACAGTAAGTGTTTTGAATATATTTCCCTGACATTGTCATCATAGCACTTTCTATGTAAACGTAACGTCAGACAGTGCATGAAATTTATGTATGGTTTTCATTTTCGTGCTTAAACATCGACGGCGGGTGCGGCTAGACAACAGGGGGATGCTTTACTCATCCCGGGCACCTGGTCTCACCTCCAGCTTGCTAGGGGTCCGTCCATGCTTAATTTTGTGTTCTATTGTGAGTGCTGTTGAGATTATCGTCAGGATCTTCCTGAACTCATTTACGCATGCGGAATATGAAAGCGTTCAAGGTCTCGACTCGAATGCGCGACGGAAAGGTCCAATAATGCATGTGCAATCGGGAAAGCCCAATCATTAACAATTCAAAAGTTATGAATAATTTATTGTATTCAAAAGATGGTTGAACACTAGCATGGACTAGCCAACTATTTATACATCCAATTTTTTGTGGAAAGTAGTAATAATTTCGAATCATTTGATATCATAGTGAGAATATGCCTACATATACAATATTACATACATGCATTGCTACGGGAAAAATGATCTCCTGCAAGACTCGGTCGCAACAATGACAGCAAGACGCCGCAACACTAAATGTAAAATCACTGAGTGGACGAGCAGAACACGAGACACCAAAAAGACAAGGAAAACTAATTACAAAGACATCAAAACACTATCACAAAAGACCACATAAAAATATAAAATGACTGATGGTCCTGAGAGATCATACTTCTACTCAAAATTCATTATCAGCAGATATTAAAATGTTGAATAATTTTATTGTAAGGCAATGATGATTATTTTTAATACAGGATGCATATGTGAAGCTTGTAATATTTTTTCCATGTGCTCTATAAACAACACAAATTATGTTTACCTATATTACACGAGGTATATACTTTGAAACACATTTTTTTTCTCACGACAGCATCTCAGTGTTGACATAAGAAAGACAACTCTATAACTTTTCAGCAATTTTTTAGTTATCTTTCCTAGCATTGTCATAAACAATCAGCCCTGGAAAGTAATGTATTATTACGCCACCAATGTGCAGTGAAAACAAGAATTTTATGTGATGCATTTATTTTATATGAAATTGAAACTGTTTTCATAAATGAGAACATTCTTGTTCTTGCATTTTGTATGTGGTAGACAGCAATTCTTGAACTAGACACAGCACTATATTTTGAGAAAGGCGCAAAGCGGCAGTATCTCAATTTACATACTGTGCAACAGTTACTGTAACTGTTGCAGTAACTGTTGCACAGTATGTAACTGTTGCACAGTATGTAAATTGAGATACTGCCGCTTTGCGCCTTTCTCAAAATATAGTGCTGTGTCTAGTTCAAGAATTGCTGTCTACCACATACAAAATGCAAGAACAAGAATGTTCTCATTAAGTTTTGAAGTAGGAGGTGAATCAAGAAAAAGTGGGAGGCGATTAAAGGATGCGAGCCCTCTAGAGGGGTCCGGGGGCATGCTCCCCCGGAAAAAAAATTGAAATTTAGAAGGCAATTGAGGGCAATTCCCGCCATTTAGCTTTAAAATACCATAAAATTAAGTATTTATTTTTGAAATTTACAAGGCAATGAAGGGCACTTCCAGCCATTTAGACAATAAAAATTTTCCTTCAATAGTACTTCTATAAGATGTGTTGCAAGTTTTGTGAACAATTTTCATTACTATAGCATTCTCATGATTTATAATAGTACAAGAGAAATGTTTGGAATTTCCTATTATACTGGGAAATAGCTGTTTTCTTTCTATCCAAATAGATTGTAAACTAACTCAATAGCTTTCTGATTCCTACATCATGTACATGACAAATAAATCTTACGTTTAGTCATCCCTCTCCCCTCTCCTTTCGCCCACTATCCCCCCCCCCCTTTACGCCCATGGAAGCTTTGAACTATCAGTTATAATATTGGTACTTTGATATATTTTTATGGCGCTCTCCTCAGTGTGAACAATTTGGATTTTTTAAATAAATAACATTTTCCTCACGAAATTTTTGAGAGCATTGAGTTAGTAGTATAGATCATTACTGACAAACGTTGGGTCTACGGGTGCAAAAATTCTGCGAGGGGGATCACGCACTCAGCAGTTACTGTCGGCTCACATCTTGTGGAAGTATCAATAGACTCAATATTACAATGAATTGTTGATAATGTTCGTATAATTAAGTACTATTTCGTTGTTTACATACAGAAAATAGACCGAGGTAAAAAAAAAATAATATGAACTTGCGTATGTTGTTAACACGCGAAAGACCAGCCGTTGATTATCCGTAACACGTGGAGGCGCGTGGTCATTTTCGTATTGAAATCTTATTTACAGGCGTGAAAAGTCGAGATCTAATCGTCCTATTGTACTTCTTTATTATACGTTGCCGTAAAATGACCCGTCACGCCGCGTTGAAATCAATCTACTCACTGTAGTTACGGAAATATCTATCGCGTACCTTGTATAGTGACAGCTTTTTAAAGGACAAAGTAATTTCCTTCAGTACACGTCCAATTTTCATACTTAAAGAAATTGAGATACGACGATTTTTTTTACGTAAAGTAGGCGGCGATTTTACCCAAAGTAGCAGGCGAGAAATCGCCGGTCGCCGGCTCTTAATGAGAACCCTGGAGTCACTAACAATAAGATACTTCCTGAAAGGAATTATCTCATAAAAACAACTTGACAAATGGGCAACCGATACCGAAAAAGGACAGTCATCTGTCATGTTAGAAGCAAATGCATAATATATTATAGTTATCCGGATTATGAGCGCATAACCCTCCCTCTTCTCCGGTCATCTAGCGGTCTCGAAGAACGCACAATTGTTGTGTATAATAATCTCCTCACTGTAAGATGACGACGCAAACAAGACGGAACAGTGGGGGGGGGGGGGGGGTTACGAACGTAATCCAGGATAACCACACAGTCTGCTACGGGCGTAGCAGATGGCTGTCCTAAGTCGACAAGGATTGAACATTTGTCTCGTTGGCTAATATGTAGTCATTTATGTTTGATGTTTCTATATGATCTGGCGTTCATTGTACTCTTTCCGTCTCATTCTGTGCGTATCTCCTTTGCGTTTTTGCAGTGGGTGTTTTGTGGTTTGCTGTTGGTGCTGCAACCCAGTGTTGTTGGAGATCCCCTCCTTTCTTTGCTGTATTGAAAAAAAATCTGACAAGATGTTTGGTTGTTTTAATTTAAAGAACAGGATGTGGTGATATCACAAATAAATATCTGAATCATATGAAACGTCATATCACAAAGTGCATACAAAATCATGAAGTTCTTAAAATCCTAGTTGTATTTTATGAACGTACAAAATGCGCACCTACATGGGACAAGAAATAGAAGACTCGTTGTCTTCTCTTTTTAATTGTCTTTCACTGATGAGACGAATTGATTTTCTATAGTATTGCACTACATAAATACAGTTAAACCTGTTTTAGCGACCCACTGTGTTAAGAGACTTCCTGTTTTAAGAGACAATACTTTTCAATTCCTAAGCAAACAATTGTCATGAAAATTAAACTGTATGTAGAGACCACCTGTCTTATGTGACCTAAATTTGATGTTCCATTGAAGTGTCTCTTAAAACAGGGTTAACTGTATATTAACTAGAATCTGTGAATAATTCAGTTCAAACATCATAAATTATTCATCTAAAAAAAGAAGAAATCTTGAGACTACTTTATCAAAACACAGAATTTAGAATTTCACATTATGAAAAACTGTATTCTAAGTACATGTACTTGGGATTATCAATATGTAATCACTAGAAGTGTACAGTCAAGTAAGAAGTTAATTAGACTAAGCGATTTGTACGATGAATGGATGTAATTTCATTATTTTTCTGCTATCTACAAATATTTCACATAAGAATAAGACACGACCATTTATTTTCACTCGGTTGCAAACTAAAACAAACGAGCTAGACATAGAAAATGAAGATTTAAGATTAAAAGTAGCCCAAGCAAAGTGCAGTATCCCCGTGCGTGGCCCTCGGGGGTATCATCAATGTTTTTCTTATTATTGCAATATTTAACCTTGACCTTTGATCCCCAATCAAGACAATTCAATATACAGTGTAAGTTTTGTTTCACTCTAATTAAATAATTCTATCGTTTTGCTTATCCAAGCATATATAATGGTACAAATTCAGAATCTTTAGTTTAACAATATAAAAACCAAATTCATCAAGTTTAATGTCGCAAAATACAGAATGTGGTCAGTAGAAAAGCAGGTAGACCAAAAAACAAAAAACGATTCGGTAAGCAAACAAAAAATCAGATAGACAGGCAAATATCTTATGTATACGATAGGTCTGTTGGGCTAAAAACCAAGATTAATGAGTAATACTTCGCTCAAACATAAATAATGAAGAAAACAGGATGAGAGAATGAAAAACATATCACAATGCGCTTTTTGAAGTTGGAACATTTTTTTATCACACGTTTGAATCTTGAATTAATTTCTCAGTCCTGGGAAGTAGTAGATCTCCCTCTCTACATTCGTTATTATTGGTACCGCCATATTTGATGCGTTCGTTATAAAGTAAATCACGCATTCCCAAATGGCTGGCGTCATCGAAAGATGAGTGTCTCCTTCCTATAAAAGGTTCATTGAAATATTCATCGTCTTCATCAAAAGTTCGATGAGAGATCATCTCAGCTCGTTCCAAAATATCTCTTCCAGAACCTGTGAAACTTTTGCTGAGAAATTTTTGATCGTCTGCTAAAATCCCGTTCATCTTTCCGTATTCCAGTTTCGAGTGTCCACCATTTCGATCCGTAGACCTTGGTGAGTTTCCCATTTGTGTTAAATTTCGTTTTAAATTAGGAGTCTGTGTTTCTGTATAACTGGGGGGTTTATCCTCGTCACGGAATAAGTCCATCAAAGGAAGCGTGTTTTTTGTTTCTAAAACACCGTCGCTTTCATGATGTTTGTTGAAGGAGGGAGAGTGTCTCATGTAAGCTTGACGAGCTGTCTTAGCAAATGTCGAAGTCAGATTTAGAGCTTCACCACATCGTTTCAGTCTAGCAGCGCGCACTGATTTGTCTTCTCTTAATAGCCAATAAGTGTATAGTTGTCCTTTACCCTGTCAATAAACAAGAAAAAATCATAATAAGTACTGCGGGATTAAAGCCAGTTCATGTAATCAAAAGCGAGAAAATATACTCCGAAAAATTAATTAATTTTAAAGTTTAGACATGATAAATTTGATCATTTTTCTATATGAATTGTATCAATTAATCAATTAATCCTTAAAGAAAAAGGTAGAAAATATACTCCGGAGAATAAACGAGTTTTAAAGTTAAGACATGACAAATTTGATTAATTTTTCTTTCTCTTCGGTTTGGATAAGAAAAAAATAAGCTTTTGTGTATTTTCTGATCCGTTGATCGCTGAAATAAGAAAAAGAACTTAGTGTATTCCATTGAATAGTTTCAAGGCCGAGTAATAATATCTGAGTTGTCTTTCGTGTATTTATACAGGCAGTGACTAGCACTGACAATACATGTATCTGGTGACTCTGATTTCCAAAACTATTTTGAGCCGATGACAATTTGACAAAGTGTATGCAATATTAAATTTCATGCATACATGTATACTCATGATATGATCTAGAATTTTTCCAGGAGAGGGTTTTTTTTTATCCAGTCCGCTCTAACCTTAAGCTTCCATGTTACTTTCTGTAAAACGAGCTACATGTACATTAATTAATTACATTTTCATGACATATCCTTAATCAGCACAAGGAACTTCTGACGCTTGACTTTGTGAGTTTCGATGGTCAGAAAGGGACATTTCATGATAAAAAAAAAATTATACATTACCTTCATTTCGACAAATCCTCTTGGTGATAGTTCATAACCGCCAAGATTCAATAACATATCACGGCATTCTTGACTGCAATGTATTTTCAAAGCTGAAAGAAATGAAAAAAGTGTTGGTTTTTTTTCGTGCTTCTGTCCTAGAATTGAGATGAACTCTAATCTTAGACCATAAGTGACCTTTAGACTGCTTAGAATACCAGGAATCGATCTAACCTTGCCGTTAATAACATTACACTAATCTTTGGTTAGATGAGTTCCCACGTGGGTAGTTTTGTATTGAGTCAACATAAGGCTACGGAATTATCCCTTCACAAGATGGCAATTAAGTTATCCATTTTATTTCACTTGGCACTAATAATTGGACGAATTATATTTTCTTATTGTTCATATAAATCACTTATTATCGTGAGAATACAAGCTGTTTGTACTGATGTAGCAATATTTATCCTTCCCTTTATGTGTATATACAAATGTATGTGTCTTCACAATAGTAATCTGCCTATATTACCTTCTCCGTTAGATTCCATTCTAGACGCCGTATTTACTGTATCACCAAAAAGGGTATACCTGGGCATGGTCAATCCAACCACGCCTGCAACACATGGCCCTGATAGATAAGGAAAATTATTGAGTTACACATGGGTAACGAACTTTGTGCCATTTGCTGAAACGCTACTTCTATACACGCACATGAATTGGAAGAAGTTGTCAAATGAGATTTCCCTCGACCCATTATAAATCATTGATGCAAAAGTTATTCACAAAGACAAATGTCACGGTCCTATTAAGTACTTACCAGAATGTATTCCTATTCTAAGTTTTAATGTTTCCTTCATTTTATGAGCTATTTTAAAGTTTTTAATGGCATCCAAGAGTTCAAGTGACATTGAGGCTATTTCCCCCGCATGCGCATCACCGTTCCTAATCGGAAGTCCGCTCACAACCATATATGCATCACCAATTGTTTCTACTTTATACACATCGTAGTGTTGAATGATGGAATCGAAGCACGTGTAGAGATCATTCAGAAGTGTAACCACCTATTTGTAATTGCAAGAAACAGACATTAAATAAAAACTTTAATTCTTGAAATGAAAACGAAAAATTGGAAATGTAATGAAATTAATTCTCACAGAAACAAAGTTAATGAGAAGGAAAGATTTTTTTTACCTGCATTGGGGTACTTTCCGCCGATAATTTTGTAAATCCACATATATCACTGAAATATATAGTGACAGCCTCAAACGATTCAGGTTCCACTTCTTTCCCTCTTTTCAACTGTTCCGCTATTGAACTGAAACAAAGCCAATCAATAATGACGATTTTAAGTTGTAACAAAAGTTCCTCAAATAAGTGTTCCTAACGTTATCAGTGTACCAGGTTGCTTAAAAACATCCAGAGATTCTAGATAATCTCCAGTGCAAAATCTGCCGTCACCGATTGTTTCTACTCCATACGTGTTGAATAATGAAATCGAAGCACGTTACCTGCACATTTTGATCAATTATGAAGAAATTCCAGATAATCTGCAGCGTGAAACTGCAAACTATTTCCGGATAAGGAAGACATTATTTGTGACATTATATTGATACCTTTATTGGTGAAAGGAAAGCGTATTTATCTCCAAATGCGAAGAGTCGGTCTGGTATTAATTAAGGACCCGTTGAGGAAGGGTAATTTTACGTGTACATGTACATGCATTTGAGATTAGTATTCACTATAAATATGTGTATACCTAGGAAGCATTCGATGAAGCAGAACCTCCGTTTTCTGTTTTTCCTCTTTCAGTTGACACGTTCTTTCCTCTACCAGGTCCTCTAGATGATTCTGGTAGGATTCCATCATCGTCATCATGTTATCAAATATATTCCTTTTCCTGAAGAAGTTTATCTCACATGTAGTTACGAAGACGAAGATTATTTTCAAGTAAATAAAGCCTGTGTTTGTGAAACACAAATGCCCCCGGTGGCATCTTTGTTACTATAAACTTCATACTCTGTTAAGTATGTGAAAGGTCAAGGTCAACAATTTTGGTATCAATGGAAAGGTCTTGTCACAAGGAACACACATGTGAAATATGAAAGTCATATCACTTACCATTCAAAAGTTATGCCCAATGTTAAAGTTTTTGAAAATCAGGTCAAAGGTCAAGGTCAAGGTCAAGAGGTTAAAACTTTTGGTATCAATGGAAAGATCTTGTCGCAAGGAACACACATGTAAAATATAAAAGCCCTATCACTCACCATTCAAAAGTTATGCCAAATGTTAAAGTTTTTGAAAAGTAGGTCAAAGGTCAAGGTCAAGGTCACGAGGTCAAAAATTTTGGTATCAATGGAAAGGTCTTGTCACAAGGAACACACATGTGAAATATAAAAGCCCTATCACTTACAAATCAAAAGTTATGCCAAATGTTAATGTTTTTGAAAAGTAGGTCAAAGGTCAAGGTCACGAGGTCAAAACATTTGGTATCAATAGAAAGGTCTTGTCACAAGGAACACACATATTTATAGCCCTATCACTTACCATTCAAAAGCTATAATAATGCCCATTGTTAAAGTTTTTGAGAAGTAGGTCAAAGGTCAAGGTCAAGGTCACAAGGACAAAAATTTTGGTATCAATGGAAAGGTCTTGTGACAAGAATAACACATGTGAAATATGAAAGCTCTATCACCTTCCATTCAAAAGTTATGCTCAATGTTAAAGTTTTTTCGGACAAACAGACAAACAGACAGACAAACAGACGGACAGGCCAAAAACTATATGCCCCCGAATTTGTGATTCCGGGAGCATAAAAAGCAAATGTTTGTCAAGTTTTAGAATTTGAACTATGAATTCCATGTGCTCACGTAAGAGACAACAATCTAATGAAGTGTCATAGAATGTCATACAATAGCAATTGATAGATATATTGATTTCTTTATACTTTCAAGTGCATTGCATCTAAGTCAAGGATGAAAACTAACAAAATGAGCGAAATTCGATAGGGTCAACGCTGGCGCCTGTGTGGAATCATGATAACAAAAATTGAATGTCTCTCGTGAAACAAAATTGATGAAAAAATTTAACGTACATTCCACTTCTCATGGGATGCAGATCTTTGTAAACTTCCCGGAAATCCGGTCGGTCTTCCGGATCCTCGCTCCAGCATCGCTTCATACAGTTAACGATGTACTGTTCACAGTTCAAGTTCTTGGTGTCAGGGCGAAATGGGGGATCCCCTTTCTTTATTTTCTCAATGATAGCTATAAAATAATCGAGTCTGAGCTAAAGTTTGCTGAATGTAGAGGTAATTTGACTTTATAATTATAAGGGCTTTTAGTTTCGACAGTTTAATTTTCACTCAAACCCATACATCTGGTCGGTGGTGTATTTTCTACTCTAATTGTTTCAGTAAAAGTGCTCGGTGTGACATATATGAATTGACATTTTATCGTCTTTCAAATATAAAATGCTCTTCTGTATTTTTAGATGTTTTCTACGAGCACAACTTGTTTCTTTCAAACATACAAATTAATGCCATGCTGAAAAAAGAAATGTCTTCATGACTTCTTTGCACTGAGAAATTCGTAAAACTTCATTAACTTTCTTTCTCATATCCATCCTTTTCATTTGAAATAAGAGATCGTTTAAATTTATCAAACATAAAATGTAGACTTTTGCTCTTCATAATTTCATATTATTCGGATTTCCTCTTTTTCGGCCTTGTACACCACTGATGAGAGATGATGTTTTGAAATGCGCATATGGTGCACTGAAACTTTATAATAAAACATATTTTAATACTGACACTTCATTAAAAAAAATCCCCACCAAAATGAAATTATTGTTTGATTTACAAAGAAGTAAGTATCTCAGACGACCTTTCTTGAAGTGATACTTCTTACATGTAAATACTCTGAGTACCTTTCGGCTCCATATTGCAGAACCCAAAAGGGCCGGTCCGGCCGAAAATCTCCTGCAGGATGATTCCAAATGAATACACATCTCCTTTCTGCGATCCTTTACAATGAGTCTGACGGTGAAGCTCCGGGGCTCTCCACAACAAATCTATTTTCAAGACAAATATTATTATACCTTAAATGTCTGGAATGAGATATGCCAGGCTGATTTAGGGGCTTTTTATTTACACTTTTTTCTCATTTTTTTGTATATTAAATATTATCATTATTATTATTATGGAGTCAATTAATTGCGAACCAAAAGACATGTTTTTCTAATTTATCCCTAACGACTAAGTCTTCAATCTCTAAACCTTATTTGAACGTGACATTGTCCTCTACAGATGTTAACGTTATTCCGATTATTCAACGACGTCATACTGTGATAACATCTCGCAAGCAAGGAAACAAACTACATGTAGGCAAGCTCTGCAAAGAAGTCCCACACAGAATCGGAAAATATTGATATGTACAGATTGGCTGCATGGGCTAGTAGAAATGGACGAGACTTTGTAAGGTACAATGTACATGTGTTATCATCGTTTAAAGGAATAAACGGGTAAGAAATCATAAGAAAAACAGTAGAAAAATATTCTGCTTTAAATTATCATATTAAGAATACACACAAGTATCTCCCGAACAAACTAAAGACATCAATTCATTATTATTAACCTCCTCTCTCAAATGAAATTTGGAAGGGTCAGTTACATTTTTTGTGTGAAGTTATGTCGTCACTCTTGGTTAATGTGCATATTTTGAAGACAATATGACAAATGAGAATTTAGGGTCCTCGCGACAGAAAAACAAGATATGAAATATTTACTTCTGTAATAGGCGTGCTCGTCTTCCTTCCTATAAGTTGCTGCCCTTAGTTCCAGAAGACCAAAATCTGTCACTTGTAAAGTCCATCTACTATTCACTACACAATTTGAACTTTTTAGATTTCCATGGAAATACAATTCTGTACTGTGTATGAATAATACACCCTATAAGAGATTATAGAACATGTTGAAATGAAGGAAAATCGTTATAAGAGTAATTCAAATGTACATAATTTCCTATAGAAGGCAAACGCAATTTGCAGTACAAGTTTTTGGTAGAACAATTCTCTTGAAAACAAACTCACTTGTATCATATCCTTTATTAGTGAAGCTATGAACATATCATCCAGTTTCACCGTTTCATTTTCCAGAATATCCTAAAACAAAGAAAAAAAAATCAGAATAATGCACTGCTGTAAATATTTTATGATATTCTATTAAATTTTAAACGAAAGTTTTAAAATATTTTTCTAGATGAATACCAAATGCAATGGGTAAGTCATGTAAACGCGTATGACGTCAGACCTGAAGACTTCCTTTTGCGCAGTACTCGGTCAGTATCATGAAGGCCGGAGGGTCGATACATGCCCCAATAAAAGAATTCACATTTGTATGCCTCATGTCTCTCATCTGTAAAAACGAAATTTTATCACTACTACCATTTCTTTTTATTGGAAGAAAATAATCTCAAAAACTAGATGGGAATATTTATAAATACTTTCAAATTATTTCGGTCACTACAATGAATATCGAACAGCAGAATTAAGTTTGTTTTGCTTAAAACCTAATTTCATGAAAGAATGCGTAAAATTAATATCGAAGTCGGTTTCAATAATTTGTGTTCTCCTTAACAGGGGGCATGCTTAAAAGCACTGTGCATTGCTCAGTCAGTATGTATTATTTTATATTTTATATACAAACCGTTTTCATTTCAATCTGCATCTTCCGGGAAATATCCAACCGTTTTATTTCGTATTTTTTGACGGCAACCACTTGTCCTTTATAGAAGCAAGTTTTGGCATAAACTTGGTGGAAAGAGACCCTCGTATCAATGGACTGCTCACTCGTCAGGGACATCTGTAAAGACATTCAGATGAAACACTTTGGTATCGGTCATATCATACATTATCGCATCTACAATAGTCTTAATGTATTTATTAATAATTTGGTGTAGTTATCCGGATTAAGGATTAGTACCTCTCTTAGTCAAGCATAGAACTCTTCAATATTGAAACAATCGCGTGTATGCTCGTTATGGAATCCTTTTTTGGAAGGGAGGGAGGGGGGGCACGAAATCTCCTTTTTCAACACTATTTCCTTTACATGCATGCCAAACCATGATGAAAAATAGGAAATGCAAGTGTGTGACATTTTATGAGTATATTATCATCGCACTGCCGTGAATAGCATGTAGATTTACAGATACGTCTTTCTTTCACTTTATCTCTGTTTTGTAATACATGAAGGGAATCCCATAAGATTAATCAATTCTGTTGCATTCAAAATGCGAACAAAAAAATATCGCATGTCTTACAACCTCTCATTTGTCATTTCTGTTATTTTCAGAGTAAATTTCATTTTATGCACACTATTTTTTAAGTCTTCCAATTGAAATCCAATATCTTTTTATATTAAATTGATTGCCATATTGTGTTTTCTGCAATAATTACCCTTCTGCTAAGAGAATCCCTTTTGTTGGATTCCAGGATAAATTGCTGGTTATTGTGGCCGCGTAGAGAGGCTCTCAATTCTTCCTTAGGTATCTTCCATAACAATCCGGCTATTTCCTGTTCATATTTCCAGTTTCTATGCAAAATAAAGGCATCATGTTGAAATAATACTTCAATTTCGTCGTTAGTTTAACTACAAAAAATCAATAGACTAATTTTGAATCAATTATACTTTATTTTGGATTTTTACTCCCCACATACTCTTTGAAATACTGACGTTCCCAAATGGAGAGCGTCAGTTTCATCAGTTATATTAACGGTTTGTGAGACGTCACTTATGTTTTCGCATCGGGTGTTTTGCTGCTGGTGGTGCAACTGGGTCTTGTTAGAGATCCCCTCCCTTCTTTTATTGAAGTATGCACAGTCCAACTGACAAATATTAATAAAGTGAAAATAATAATTACAGACAGATGATCAATAGGATATAGTTCTAATGCTGCAATCCATGGACTTACGTAAATGCATTAGACAAATTTTAATGTACATTTACAAAACATCAAAATAGAGAGCCTAATCGTTGGCGTACATTTTGTACATACTTCTAGTTAAATGCTATCTTTATTTAGCGGTTCATTTTTGTATGGTCGATACAGGAATGTATCCAAGACTTCTCTTTTATTCTTTGGTACGATATACGAGGGGAAAAGGAGGAAGATGTACCCTTTCTTCCAAAATTAAATCCTTGTCTTTACAACATGAATTAAAAAAGATCCTAACGACAATCTCAACAGCACTCAAAATAAAGCACCAAAATGAGCATCGACGGACCCCTTGCAAGCTAGAGGTGGGATCAGGTGCCCGGGAGGAGTAAGCATCCCCTGTTTGGCTAGCCGCACCCGCCGTCGATGTTCATGCACGAAACTGAAAACGATTTTCACAAAACATGTACAACTTAAAATACCTTCTTTTCTTTGGTGTGAGATAAACATACAAAAATGGTTATAATGAATTTATTTACCTATAAACTATGAGCCCGACGATGATTGAAATAAAAGCAATTCCTCCTACAACAGAACCAGCTATCTGTAGCGTGTAAGCTGAAATAAAGAGAAAATCCTATAGTGAACCATCGCCATAAAACTATGATCTGCATTAAAGGTGGGTCCATGATTGAACATTTACAGTAGTTTATTGGTTATTAGGGCGTCGGCCCAGTGACCAAAAGGCTGCTGGTTCGAGCCTCACTAGTACCACGGGTCAGCCGAAATATTCATACTTACATGATGTTACAAAAAAGTCCTTATCAGTGTAATGTTTACATGTTTGTGGTGGTTTTTTTAATTACAGTGAAAACCTAAAAAAATCAGATTTTCTCTCAATTTCAAAAAGAATATGTGGAAAAGGGACTTCAAGAAATATCCAGCAATACAACTTTGTACTGACCACAGCGGAACACACACATACACTTCTACTTAATAATTCTACCGCGATTTGTTCGAAAACAATGGCTTTATCGTCATGAATACCTAATGAAATTTATAATCAATATCTTTTTCCGAGATGTAGCTAGAATAAGCTGAACTTAAGGTCATTATTTTCATGCCTCAAGACTTACTTTTCGGAGGAATGCACTTTTCGCCGGTATATCCACACTCAGGTTCATCTATGGGTGGGTCTCCTGACACCCAGTCTACCTTCTTGTTTTTAAAGAATGCTAATGTCTGAATGTCAAAGTAAAGGCTTTATGAAAACATGTACTAAACGAAACTATCATTTTCATACATGAAATTTCAAACAAAGTTAGAGCAAACTCTGCCTTAATTATTTTATCTGTGGTTTTAAAGGATATCAATTTTTGCACTAACTTGTAACAGTATCCTACGAGAAACATTTGCTTGCACCTTTCTTATCCTCTCCCCTCTTAACCAATGTAAATTAATTCTTAGTGATCTACATTTGAACTTTTTTCTATGACCTTGTATCAAAACTGGGCTTACGGGCAGAAATCCACTTAATTCGAAATGGCCTACAGGTTTCATGGAATATTTTGGTTCGACATCACTGACTTGTACTCGTGCTAGTAAAGTGTAGTTGCCTTCCGCATCACCATTTTCATCTATATTGACCATCATCCCCTGGACACCTGCAAATTTATTGTTGTTATAAACACCGACTACGGAAGAACATGGGGATAAAAGAAATAAAAATGTCAAAAGCAAATGGATTTTTTCTGTCCAGTGAAATGTAATTGATATTTGATAATTGGAGTCATGCATCTCTTTTGTCTTCCCTCATTTTTTTTCTTCTGCTTCATTTGTTTAGTAGGAGTGAAAAGGATTATCCCATTGTTCTATTTTGGTTAACATCACAAAATCGTTGACACTTAAAAACATTGCACCGATGAGAGAGGATACATGTCTTCACAAACAACCAAAACAATGCAGGGGAACATTGTTACAGAACAATTTTCAAGCATCAGCATTGTCTTTAATCGATTTTACATCTGGTGTCTACATTATGTCAATAATAATGTCATTGTTTCTGTTTTAAACATAGAAAACAAGCATTGAAAACATGACCCACTTGTATAATTTCTGTTGAGTAGTTTTCGTATTATGGCTGTTCCGTTATTTATGTTCCCGCCCTCCGTGACAACTTTGTGGGCGGCTTCTGCGTAAAGCATCACTGCGTCATAAAGGTATGCCGCGTAAACTGTGATCTGTCAGGAAAGAACAATATTTATTACACTTTGTAATTAGCCATTGATTTTTTAATTCAGCTAATTCGATCTAATTGTCTGTACCGAATCTAACTTTGATACATATGTACTTCAAGAGTACAACACACTCGACTTATCTAAATATTAGTATTACTAAAATCAGTCACAGATGTTGATAGAATCTCAATATAAAAACAATTCTCAGTCGTAGCTTCATTACATAATCTTAAAAGTTCAAATTTAAAGAACGAACTTTACATACTGTGGTCTGCATTTTGAAATGCAGGTTAATTTGATACTTATCTATCAGAAATTCAAACAAAATAAGGCGAAGTCTATATAAAGAGCACAGCTACTGAATATCTACCTTTTTCTTTACTTTGAATGGATTTGGAAACTCAAATGGGGGTAATTCGTTGTACTTGTTAACCTTGTCTTGAAATTCGGAATAATTCTGGCTATAAGGGGGACTAAGTGTGATGACAAGAAGAGATCGAGCAGCGTTGGCATTTCTGGTCTCATCTGGTTTGTCCACTGTTCCTATAAGGTAGAGGAGATATAATATCAAATCACTGAAGAAGAAGATGAAGAAGAAGAAGAAGAAGAAGAAGAAGAAGAAGAAGAAGAAGAAGAAGAAGAAGAAGAAGAAGAAGAAGAAGAAGAAGAAGAAGAAGAAGAAGAAGAAGAAGAGGAAGAAGAAGAAGAAGAAGAAGAAGAAGAGGAAGAAGAAGAAGAAGAAGAAGAAGAAGATGATGATGATGATGATGATGATGATGATGATGATGATGATGATGATGATCGAAGAAATGTGCTGATTGTATCGTAGACGACAAAGTCTCTAAACTTAACGTAGCTCGCGGGAAGCCTTCGTCACAATCAAATGTGTACGCAGGTTTCACCCTCGAATTTTTTTATGTGCACATCTACGCTATGACGTCATAAACCTTACTTGATTCGTAACGTCACGTTACGTTGCGCGACATATATCGTTAGGGCGCAAATAATGGCTTTTTAAAAAAAATTCTTATATTTTCTAGTAAGCGTTGCGAGCCCAAATTTTTAAACATAAACTTTACATTGTGTCTTAATTCAGTCAATGTATTTAGACACGCTTGCAATGAGAACCGGAAACTTTGAGGGATGTTTGGTTATATTTTGACTATTTATATGAATGCAATTTTTTCTTCAAATATTACGTTGGAAATTAATGTTCTTTCATCCATCCTCCTCCATCCTTATCTAATTTCTTTATTGTACCATATAGACGGACGGAGAGGGCATTACTTTTTTTATTGTTTTCATTCACCACAACTTGTATGCTGACATAAAAAATGCACATATCTTCTATAGATAATGATAACATAATACATGTATTGCATATACATGTAAGACATTGCATTAAATATACAAGGTTTAACGGTATTGTATATAATTTGGTTTCACCTCAGGATTATACAAGAGTATAATTATCCTTAATATTTCTATCGTGATAAAAATTATTGAAATTCAAAAGCTGTCGTGATTAGTTTTTAAAAAATCAAATTTAAAGTTTCCCATCTGCTTTTAATTCGTTTACTCTTTTGTTCTGACACAAGGTACAATGAATATAATTCCAAATTTCTATAGGATCTGGTGAAGGCTTTACTTTAGTCTTTTTCTCGCTCTCCTTCTTGCTTGTTTCTCAGTGTGCACAATCGGGGAAAGCCGGGGGGGGGTTGTCCGACAGAAAAGGAGGAGGGGCTGCCTTATAAAATAAAATTAATCTTCTCAATACTTTATAAAATTATATTCAAAGCGGTGATTTACTTTCAGAATTTAGGAATACATAGTGTCTGAAAGTTCGATTATGACGTAAGACAAAGATTTGTATATATACAATGTATCAGAAAGCAGAGCGAACCGGAATTGTTTTGTAAGGGGACGACCAATTTGATCCTGAGGGGGAGGGGGGGGGCTGGCAAATTTTTTTCGGGTCAGATTATTTATTTTCCAGTAACTAAAGATCAGAATATCTATTTTTAACCTGTAACAATCCTGACAAGCAAAAAAAAAAAAGGTCATACTTAGGAGTAAGTTGTTTGTTTGTTTGGATTTTCATTTTATTTATTTATTCATTTATTTATTTATTTTTATTATTTTTTTTTTTTTTTTTTTTTTGTTATCGGAAAAAAAGATACCGTACAGCCTTCTTGAGGAATTCCTAAACTCGGAGAAATGGAAATTTCATTTTAATAATATACAGTGATTTTTTTCAGTAATTTGGGAATGGGGTCGGGGCCCTTGCAATTGGGAAAATTAACGACATTTGGGAATATTTGGGAAGTACTAAATATCAAAGTAAAAGTAAAATGACAGTTTATACAATCAAAAGTTAAGAATTGAATGTTTAATCATATAATTTTCTTTAACTATGATTTAATTTCTTATGCTTACAAATATGGCAAATAATTAGTAAAATTGCTACTTTTGAACCAGTTATTTTCACTATTCTCGCTGATAATTCCATCTGAATGAAATTGAGTCACAATTGGGAAAAAAAGATACTATTTTTCATTGGGAATGGGGCCGAATAACGGCCCAAAAAGGGGCAAAAAAAATCCCTGATATATATAACGACAATCGAGGCGGCTGAACGTAATGATAGAAAACGAGCATGAAATGAAAAACACAATGTATCTCTTATATGGACCGCCCCTCCCCAACCCTTTTCCGATATTATAAAGTATATGTACATATGAACAAGAGAGAATTTTTTGTATACCCCGCCAAAAGATATCGGATTAAATAGTAATGAGCATGTCCGTCCGTCTGTTCCGTATGATGTTTTCAAATATTTGAAAAAAAAAAATGTCATGTACGGAGAATTTTATTTTTACATTAAGATATAAGGTCTAGTTCGAATACAGCCCATTTAATTGTTGATTAATTATCTTTAAAAAAAGGGGGTTTCTGGATGTTTTAAAGAAGACCGTTACAGAGAATCAAATATTCCGCATACTCCTTGACGTCATGTTGACATATGCGATCTGAACACGCTGTGACTTTGACGTTGCGAGTAAAATTGACGCCGAAGCCACGCAAAACAAATTTTCAATCTTAAATTGCAAAAAATCTGCCGAGAAGACCTATCCATGTTTTTATATATTCGAATTCAGCTCATTCTCTACTTTTACATGTAAGAAGGGCTTTAAGGACCTCCACAACTTAATGGAGAAAATGATAATGAAGCAAGCCGTGTTTTGCCTTTTGAATGAGTGCGGATTTTTGAATAATAAGTTGCAAAATGGCAATAAAAATTGCAAATTTCCCCTTAGAGACACAATAATCCGGAGAAATACAATACATAACATGGCAACAATATTTTTGATCTCCCTTTTCACCCTCCTTGGTCATATTTCTAGATTAAAAATATTTTAGTTCAGAAAATGCATATTTTCGAATTAGAACGTCAATGCCGCCTTTGAGGCTTAAAATCTCGAAAAACTCCGTGAAATAGTTACATGAAAATTATATCAAAGATTGATCAAATCTTTTATTTCATGTAGACAAATTTTCAGGCTATGTCTTCTCGCAAAATTTTCCGTGCCGTAACGCCGCAATGTACCTTAATTAGTTTGAAGCGATACGTCAAAAGTGAATCGTGATATATTGCGATATTTTATTAGCTGTATTGCGATACATTGTTTCTTTTCATTTTATCATTTTTATGTATAATCAGGTCCGTCTTTTTATGTTTGTCTATACTGTTCATTTTTCTGATTGAATTTCACATTGTCAATTTCATTTGCTTAAAAGAAACACACACAAGTCATTGGATCAATTTGATGAGAGATGTGGACCATTGGTCGCTTGTTTTCAATTAAAATCAAAGATATATATTGCGAAACAGATTTCATATCGCGATACGAAATGAATTTATCAAATATCGCAATATATCGATTTATCACATGATGCACCATTTATTCAGTTACATAAAGCCATTTCATAAATAAATAAATGTTATGATAATGCGTTACATATTGTTCTGCTTGAATGCGATCGGTCAAGTTTGCAACCTAATCACATAAACCGTGACAAATGTGACCTTTCAAATATTGGTCAACAGTTAAATTCGACCCGGAGTCAATATCAATGATTAAAATTGTTGATGTTGAATTAATTCTTGCATTAAAATACTATTCAAAATTGAAATACTTTTCTCTTGCGCACTGAATATCTATACGATGGGGACACTACTTCTCATGGCGTAGCAGACCACGGCGTGCTTCGTAGCTAGATCACGTCGTGTTTCGCCTCTATAGTTCTCGGAAACGTTGATTTCACGTTAGAAATACACATTTTTAGGCAATATCATGTGATAATAAGAATCTCAAATGAATTTTAATTTCATACGATGTATTATGAAACGAGTTGTGTGTTTGATATCCCCTCGCCACGGGATAAAGCCATTCCATAAATAAATGTTATGATAACGCATTACATATCGCTCTGCTTGAATGCGATTGGTCAAGTTTGGAACCTAATCACAGTGTGACCTTTCAAATATCGGTCAATTGTTAAATTCAGACGCGGATTCAATATCAAAGTTCAAAATTGTTGCTTTTGAATTAATTATTGCATTAAAATACTAAACAAATTTGAAACTATTTTACGCACAGAATATCTATACGATGGGGAACTACATGTACCTCTCATGGCGTAGCAGACGACTTCTACATGATCACGGCGTGATTCACATCTGGTTCTCAGAAACGTTGATTTCAAGTTAGAAATACACATTTTTAGGCAAAATTCTGTGATAAAATGAATTTCCATTTCATACGTATACGATGTAGTATGAACTCATTGTTTAGATTGAGGATCACTGACGAGGGTTTAGTACCCGAAACGTGCATGTCTAGTCCATGCTGTAAATTTATCTGCTTTTAAATGATGCTAATGAATTTGATGACGTTTAACACTTTATGTATCTTCGCCAAGGCTCGGGGAAATAAAACACACAACTCGTTTCATAAAACATCGTATGAAATGAAAATTCATTTGAGATCCTAATATAATATATTGTTACACCCCCTAAGCGTAATACATCGGCCATGGCATTAATGAACTAGAATTTTTCCTTATACATAAGCAGCTCACTTTTGTTAAATTATTTTAGCTTATCCGATCTAATAAGCGTATCTTAAACTTTGCATGTCGATGATTATCATCTCCTTGAATTTCATTATCCAAATATATTATTAATAACAATATTTTAAATTTTCTGGATTAAACCTTATAAATTCCATCCAGAAATAAAACTTAATTTGGTTGAGGACTTTCTTAATGTATGGTGAACACTTGTGTCTAATCCCTTGTCATTAAAGGAAATAAAATATGTTTTAATCAAAACAGAATTTGAGCTTGTTATTGATTTTCGGTAACGTTTAGCTTAATGTAGTAATTTACTCCCGCGCGAATTATCCAATCGCTTTGAAATTATGACTGTTTCCTGCATCTGGGAACCAAAAGAACCGCCAAGGTGTGAGAGAAACATGTACATTCAAACGAACTGTCAATATCTGAGCAAAATGAGAGCTATGTATCTTCGTTGTGTTGAATGTGAGGTAAGAGGGACTTACTGTAAAACATCACACCTAACCATTGTAGCTATGTATTGAACAAAGTTTGTTGCGCAGTTTATTTATGATAATTTCAAAAACAAATATTTAGTTCTATTTTGATACAAATGGCAGGCTTATCCTTGACATTGCTGATCAATTTTAAAATAAGAAACACTGAAAAATAAATAAGGAAAATTTCCGAAAAATAATAAATGCGTCGTTATTATAACGACGCATTTATTATAATATATAATACCTTGTCCTTCTCTTGGACAATATTTACGTTATATTTGGTGAAATTTTAGGGATCCTTTTAGGAACATACGGTGGCCTCCTTTTGCAGATTTATTTCATACATTTCTGAAAAAGATTTTATCCAAAATGTTCAAAAGCAAAGAAAACTTGATTTTTTTTAATGTTTCAAGAGTACTTGAAGTTTTACCTCCTAGCATCCCCTCACACAATGCAATTTTGGTCATGATAGATTTTGTTATACTTTTTGACCCTACATGAAATTTAGAGCCGCGCACTTTTTGTAAAGTAGATATACAAAATTAAAAACAACAAGGAAATTAGAAGGCGCTACTGAAATAAATTTCGCTGTGTTTGAAAATTACATTTGTTTGAATAATACGGAAGTGTTCCAACTCTTTACCTTCTTGAAGAAAATTTCAAACCAATTTTCATGCACCAGTCACGTGTTTCGAATATTGAATTCTTATCAGTGATGCTTCCAGCCAAAGTGCCACCCATATTCATTTCACTAGCGACCCATGGTTTTATTTTAAGAATTAAAACTTTTTGCATTTACTTTACAGAGAGTGCGCGGCTCCAAATATCCTGTAGGGTCGATTCAGTAGCATATCCAAATGAAATCTATGTTCAAAATACAAATGTAGGATTGGAGGGATGGTGCTACAATGTTAGCATCCTTTAATTTCGATGATATTTTCCGATGAAATGAAAGTTTCCGAAATAGAGAAACATATATATGATGTCAAATTGATGAAGGCCAAAACAAAGTACCACCGACGAAGATTAATTTTTACCACCCGATTTGGATTTAAATTTTGTTAAAGAAGGTACAATGTAATAAGTTGGTTCACTTCCATCCTTTAGATACCTGGGTGATATTCTGACTAATGAGAACCCTGTATTTGAGAAAAATAGAATGAAATTTATTCACAAGAATTGACCATCAACAAAGCATATGTTACAAACACTGAAACGCCATTTTTTGACCTAAGTATAAGTATCTAAATTAAGAATGGAGAGTTCAATCTAGTGTGTATGAATAAAGAGATGATTTTGATTCAACATAGTAATTCCACCCTTGATTGATCGTGATGTTCCCAGGCTACCGCCATACAAATTTACATATCTCAACCCATCCGCTAGAGCATGCACTACTGATTTGGATAATTAAAAATTACCAATATAAATACGGACATGTTCCAACTCTTAACCTTTTTGAAGAAAGAAATTTTCAAGCCAATGTTGATGCACCAGAAACGTGTTTCAGATTGTAAACCCTCATTAGTGGTACGAACTAAATGTCGAATCGATTTTCTGAGACAGCCAAGTATATTTCAGTACCTCCCTCTGATTTTAGAATTTAAATTTGTGCATTTATTTTGGAGAGAGTGCGCGGCTCCACATTTTGAAGGCACTTTTAGGTCAAGGTTTCCCCTTTCATAAACTAGTTAAAGACTTTCTGTACATTGAAATAAAAAATACTTTCAGCTTTATATTTTTAATTCAGACCTTTACAACCAACAGAGTATATCGAATAGGGGAATTTTATGGTGACACGCAAAATAAGGAGGATCAAATAGACTGAGTTTCCATCGAAAATGCATCAGAATCATAAAAGAGAACTCCTTAAGTTTTATACTGTAAATATGCTCCTTCTGTCACCCAGACGGACAATCGTCATGGTGTTTGACAAATGGACAACCTTGCACCAGCACATTCTTAAGTATTGCACTGTAACAACGGGACTCCATGACAGACCCTGTCCAAACCTCAACATAGAATATAGGGCCCGATCACGTGTCCTCTATGAATACCGGTCGGACTCCTCTGATGATTACATGCATGGCCTCACTCAATCCGGAAGGACATGGACTGCTTTTCTTACGCCCTTTGTTTTTATATACATTTACATATTCATCTGTGTGTTGCTTAGGGCACCTGTGTTTATGTGGTAATCTTAACATGAGGAGGTTTTTATAAACATGAGGAGGTTTTTATGAACATGAGGAGGTTTTTTATACACAACAGTTGTGCGTTCTCCGAGACCTCTGGAAACAGGAAAAGTGAACCCTTTATCGGGATAACCACACAGTTTCTTAATGATGTGGATGACCGCCTACCTATGTCTGCGTGGCAGATGGCCGGCCCAAGTCGGCATCGGTTGTCCATCGGTCTCGTTGGTTTATATGTGGTCTTTTTCGTTTTGTGTTTTATGTCGTATTTGGTGTTCCTGGTCCCTTTTGCGTCTCTTGCTGAATGTGTCTATTCTGTATTTTAAATGGGATGTTTCGGTGCTTTGCTACATGTGCTCTAAAACCGAGTCTTGTAAGAGATCCCTTCCTTTTTTTGATATACGAGTATGTGTGGTGAACTCAATATGGCTTTCTAATCTCATTCATAAAATACAAAATGTAGTTCTCTGATCACAGAGTTGAAAAGTCAATCTTGGGATGCCGAACAAAACCTTTAATATGTTATCTTTTAAATAACATTTTGTAATAACTTTTGATGGATTTTTAATTATATTGTGGGTTTTTTTCTAAACATTTCACAAAGTATTTCAAAAACATATTTCTGGAAAGTTGGTCTAAATATCTTTGACTTACTTTTGAAGTACTTGAGTTGGTCTGTTGGATCATATGTAGAGTGATCAACAAAGATGACTATATACTCTCCAGTGTCAAGTAATCCACGGTCGTACAGGTTAGTCATCAGGTCTACTACGCCATTTAATCCTCCGAGGAAAACGTAAACTTAAGAGATAAAAAGACAATGGATGTTTAATAATATGGTTTCTTTTCATTTAGAAAATTATACAATAAATACATGTATGTGCTAAATAAAAGGTCATTGTCATGATTCTGTCGTCGTTAAAAAAATGATTTTCTATGTGTATTTTCTTTTTTTAACTTCTTAGAATTCCTGATGCCTACATGTAGCTTTTAAACTGAGAATGAAATGTTTCTGGTTCGCAAAATTGACTCGAAACTATATTGCATGTTACTAACAACTCCGTGAGTTTGAACTTTTTTTGTTCAAACACTTCTAAGACACTTTTGTAGTAACCGAAATTAATTTTGGAAGTTGCAAAGTCTCCACAGTTATGGAGTCCATATACAGAAGTGGAAAAGCATCAAGGCAACGTCGTAAAACCATAGCAAAACACAATGTCATTCAAAACAAGATTAATGAAATTGCAATATACAGTTGACATCGTGCCAGACATACAAGGAAGTAAGTGTGGAGAACGAGGCAACTGATCATACAGCATCTTCACACTGTCAATGAGATGTGACAGAGAAACACAACGTAAGTCTCGCTCACATCCCGTAGACAGTGTGATAATGGGTATAGAGGTGTTATCAAAATAAGCCAAATTGGAAAATGATACCAAAATGAACTTATATAAGTGTTTTAGATGGTGTAACTAAAATACTAAAGGGACGACACAGCGTTTTTATCACTGTTAGATAAATGTAGACTAAATAATTTATGCATCAAAATACATTGATAATGCCCATAAGGCGGTTGCAATCTGAAAAGTCTGTTTCTAAGACAGTGTCCCAAAGGGCAAGATGCATCACTTACGCTACACCAGAAAAAAGAACCAGTAAAAAAACAGTCAAAGGTCATATTTAAAGGGACGGTGTCCCTGAAAATTAATTAATTTTACAAAATTTTGTTATGCAAAATCTTTCTTTTCATATGAAAGTATACATTCTCATTTGTACAAATTCAAAATTTCAGGCCAATCTAACGCACACTTTCGCAGTTATAGACCTTTAAAAACGTCATTTTGAATTTGGGATGCGCAACTCTAATTCATTCCACTGGCGCCTCCTACATTGAGTTTTTACTATAGAAGTATACGGAGATTTGATTATTACAAAATCGACAATATTAGAGTGGTTACTGCATATTTTCAAATAAAATTTTTTCTGGCTCATTTTTTCCTCTATCTAGACCGTTTGGAGTAAAATTTACATTTTCAATAAAAAAATTATTTCCAGGGACACTGCATCTTTAAATTAAAAATAGCAATCCAAGGAATGCTTGTGTCGCCTGCGAAGCGGTTTTATTAATATTCTAGAGAGTGGATCAAAATTATTGGTATCAGTAGAAAAGTCTTGTCAAATGAAATTCATTTGAAATATCAGACCTCTTAATTACAAATTAAAAGAAATAGTCATTTTCAAATTGTCAGAAAAGAGTGTCAATCATCTAGGTCAAGGTCACAACGTAAAAATTGGAACAAAAAGGTCTCATCATAGGAAATATTAAAGACCTATCACCTACCAATTAAAAGATATATACAACCTTAATTTCTTTGAAAAGAAGGTCAAATAGCTAGGCCAAGGTCAAAAGGTAGAAAATTATGGTATGTGTAGAAAGGCATTGTTACAAGGAAAATACATGCGAAATATCAATGCCCTATCACCTACAAATCAAAAGATATAGCCAATTCTACTTTTCTTGAAAAGTAGGTCAAATATCTAGGTCAAGGTCACAAGGTAAAATTTCATGGCCTGTGAAGAAAGGTCTTGCCAAAAGGATTGCACGTGTGAAATACCAAAGCCCTATCACTTACCAATCAAAAGATATGTACAATCTTAATTTTTTTGAAAAGTAGGTCAAATATGTAGGTCAAGGTCAATAGGTCAAAAATTATGGCATGTGTAGGAAGGCGTTGTTACAAGGAATACACATGTGAAATATCAAAGCCCTAGCACTTACCAATCAAAAGATATAGCGAATCTTATCTTTTTTCAAAAGTAGGTCAAATATCTAGGTCAAGGTCACAAGGTCAAAAATTATGGCATGTGTATAAAGGTCTTGCCACAAGAATAGCACGTATGAAATATCCAAGTCCTGACACTTACCAATCAAAAGATATAACCATTCTTGATTTTTTTTTGAAAAGTAGGTCAAATATGTAGGTCAAGGTCACAAGGTCTAAAATTATGGTATGTGTAGGAAGGTCTTGTCACAAGGAATACACATGTGAAATATCAAAGCCCTATCACTTACCAATCAAAAGTTGTGTGCTGTGACACCCAAAGTGTGACAGACAGACAGACGGACTGACAGACGGACGGACAGACGGACAACGGACAAAGTGATCCGTTAGTGTCGCTATGTTTCGCAGGCGACACAAACAACGGACAAAGTTATCCCTAAGTGTCGCTATGCTTCGCAGGCGACACAAAAATACAAGGACAACAAACAAAGATACAAGTGCACTCAGTATAATTTGCTTTATGAATAGCAATGATATGATGCACGTTCATGTACAATAAAAAATCAAAGAAGTAACCATCAGTTATTCAGTCTCAAAGTCGAGAAGGTAAGACAAAATCATTAGAATTTCCATCGGAAGAGTTGCGAACCCCGGAATAAACTCTATTCCGAAGTTAGACCAGGTGCCCGGGGAGAGTCAGCGTCTCCTGTTTGCAACATTTCCACGAAAACTTGTCAAATTATTTGATTGTCTTGATGTCTTCTCTACCAACATTTGCATAGTGCATATCAGGGAGTACCGAAAGGTAGAAAGATTTATTCAGGTAAATTCAAAACATGATACTCAGTATAGGGCAAAACAAATAAACATTTGATGGCAATATACTCAATAACAAATTAACTATTGATGGCAATATACTCAATAAGAGCATATAATGTAAAATGCGTACGAAGATACGGACATCGAAAAAATGGCCTAATCGTTTATTCATGAGTATGGTACGTAAAGAAACTCAAATTAGGATTCAATATGCTTACTTCTTGTATGAACATATGTAGATTCCACGATGCCAGGAAATGGATTTCCTGTGGTCAGAGGAACGTGTGGCTCCTTGAATTCTTTTTTGGCGTTGATTGTCAAGTTTAAGAGCTTACATTGTTCCTCAAGGTTTTCGCTGATGGTCTGTTGTTTATGGGACGTTCCGACAATGAGGGTGAATTTTCTCCAGTTGTAATGAAGCAGTAAGGATATGATAGACTTGGTAACGAGTTTCACCGGTGGGTAAGTTCTGGCAAATGTTGGGTATTTTTCCTTATCAGAAACGTCATAGTCCGCACATTTCTGCCAAAAAAAAATATGAAGAGAAAACAATTGATATTCGTCTCCTCTATATATATATATGTTACACCGAATAGGTAAGTAAAATTTGTTTGTAGTATCAAAATTATGCATGCCTTATGCGCTTTATTAAGTCCCCAATGGAGATTAGAGAATGCGCCCGGGAAGAATAAGCATCTCCTGCTTGTTGTAAAAACCAAACAACCACTTCAGCCTTGCAAAAAAGTTCAAAGTGGTAGATTATCAGTTTTGATGTTGTTGAATGGATCTAACCTATTATATCTTGCAATGTTGTGTACAAAGTGTCCTATATCTTCATAGTATTGGTCAAAAATATTATTTAGTGACTAAGATCACAAATTACTCCCCTGGTTGTTCCTAGGAAGTCTCCTTTCCCTAAGTAAAAAGTGATTGTATACTTCTGAATAGGAGATAAAAATGTTGCTCACAACTAATGTTCAGTGAATAATTATAGATCTGATCAATATTGAAATGTATCACACGATACACCCCTTATGCAGTATCATAAAGCCGTTTCATGATCAAATGTTATGATAATACGTTACATATCGCTCTGCTTGAAGGCGATTGGTCAAATTTGGAGTGTGTGAAAGTGTGACCTTTCAAATATCGGTCATTTATTAAGTTCAGATGCAGATTCGATATCAATGATTAAATTTGATGAGGTTGAAGTAATTATTGCATTAAAATATTAAACGAATGTAATCATTTTCTCCTTACGCACAGCAAACCTATATGATGGGGAACTACTTCTCATGGTGTTGCAGACAACCTGAGGTCACGGCGTGGTTCGTCTCAATTTCCCAGAAACGTCGATTTCACGTTATAAACATTTTAGGCAATATCATGTGATAAAAGGAATCTAAAATCGCCAAGGGTCGGGGATATAAACCACACAACTCGTTTCATAATACACCGTTTAAAATGAAATTAATTTGAGATCCTATATATGAGATCTATTGTAACAATTTTATGCACCATATGTACATTTCAACAATTGTCGAAAGAGAGGAAAAAAATAGTGAATGAATGAAAGGGAAGCGATATTCTATTGAGTCTTTGTGGAAAACAGAGATATCTCCCATTTGAGACGGTATCTGACGTAAAGCTATTATAGCGTCATGAAAATGGTATGATAAAGCCGATTTTATACCGTCATTTCCCAGAATTTTAGGATCGTTTCCATAGAATTTGATGACGTCACAATTAGTCTGTGTCTGATACCGTCCCAAACGGGAAGTAACTCTATTTTTCGAAAATAAGGAATACATGACATAGACTGTATGGCAAAGAGTCGGCTATGGACGAGACTATGTTGTCAGAAAAAAAGGAACTAAGTAAATCTATTTTGTTCTCTGTGCCTAAGGATCCGAGTTACCTCAAGTTCTGGTTTTGGAATGAGTTAAAGAAGATCCTGACTATAATCTCAACAGCACTCACAATAGAGCACAAAAGTGAGCATCGACGGACCCTTAGCAAGCCAGAGGTGGGACCAGGTGCCCGGGAAGAGCAAGCATCCCCTGTTTGGGTAACTGCACCTGCCGTCGATGTTCAAGCACGTAAATGAAAACAATATCTGAAATGCATGCACTGTAGGAGGTTATGTCTACTTGCCTACATTTTATCATATAACCAAAAATACTTCAGATCTGTAACTTGTTCAATTTAGGGAGTTCTAAACCCCCTCAGTAAGCCTTAGGCCATAAAACAATGGCCTTTGCTTTGAATCAACAATAATTTCTATAACAATTCTATCATTTCTCGTACTGAAGCAGTGAATAAAATATTTGAAGTCGCTCGCATTGATTGCTGAATTTATTGCCAGCGTATTTCCAAAAACATATGAAAACAAATAACCGTATTATAAATGCAGATTTCACATGATATTGAACATAAAATGTGTACGAAAGGTTTGCTATCGATAGCATTCTTATCTCGGTAATATAAAGAAGATTTAGGTGGAGAGTAGAACAGATAAATAATGGCCAATGACTTAAAAACAGCACACAAAACATGGGATAAAAGAGTAAAGGATATTGTTTATGATAGTGAAGATTAGAGATACGGCGTTCGGTCTTGATGCACCTTATCTCGGGGCTCAAACTAAAATAAAAATTGGAACACCAAAAACATGGACGGAAATGTAAGAATATGAGGAATAGGAGGGGATATCAGATGTTGTATAGGAAAAAGAGTTGTAAGCTTGGAATATGGCAGATGATATCAATTTGATTTCATAACCACAAGATCTATTGCATTAACAATAATTCAATCGATCTAGATTAATGTTAGGCCAATACATACATGAGTTAAAGAAGATGCAGTGATTTTTTTTCAAAATCTATTTGTCCGTTGCAAATGTAAATAGGTTAATAAACTCCGACAAGATCTGATCGTACTGAGAAAAGCAGAATGCTTGAACAAGAATGCGATAAAGGAAAACTGAAGTCCTAACTACTTGTAGAGGTCTGCTGGCTGCAATAAATGTTCACTGTCACATAAGCTGCCACAATCTTTAAACAACGTTTTAATTGCGTCACCCACAGTGCATTTTACAATGCCTTCCACACTTGCACTGGAGATGGTTCATTAGATAAGGTGTCATTCGTGTTTCTGTAGAGCTTGTGTCATTGTCTCCGTCTGTTTGTCCTCCGTGTTTCTGTAGAGCTTGTGTTTTGTCTCCGTCTGTTTGTACTATTTTCTTTTAGCATATGAATGTTCTGTTTTGTATTTTTCTTTTTCCAAAATTCGGAAATCTTTTTTTGGAATCTTGTTTCGGCTTTTATGTTTTACTTTCATTCACTGGTTACTTAATGGGTTCAACTTAAAAAGTTGTCAATATTGAAATATATGTTCTACTGTAAAGTGTCTGTACACAATATGCACATTTCAACATGACAGAGCTATGCCACCAGGGAGATACTCCTTAATTTCAAAAAAAATAAATTTTGAGATCTTGATTTCAATGGTGGTTTCAGTACATGTATATGTGACCAGAGCATTGTGTTATCTGGTGAAGCTTGTAAAGAATTCAAATGTTCCATGGCAATAGCCCGTCACCTTTCCAGAAATTAATATTATTACACGTTACTTAATGGGTTAAAAAGTTGTTAATATTGAAATATATGTTCTACTGTAAAATGTCTGATCACAATATGCACATTTCAACATGACAGAGCTATGCCACCAGGGAGATACTCCTTAATTTCAAAAAATTAAATTTTGTGATCTTGATTTCGTCCTTTTCGGCCTCGATTATAAATGTTTTAAATGCTTAAATAACTTGTTAAAATGCGCATATGGTGCTCTGAAATTTTAGAATAGAACATATATTTCGATATTGACAATTACAACCAATAGATTATGTCTGCTGGTGGATTAATATCTTGTCCCCGAGGATATCGTTCGCCAAGATTCAGAGTTATTGCAGTTGACTTGAAATCTAGGATCATACAACCCTAAAAAGAAGGTCGATCATTTTCTCCCAATTTTTCACCCGACGAGCATTCAAATTGGATGAACTTTCAAAGAAGTATAAACATGCCTACATGTACATTTCATCACTACCTGATTTGCACCAAATATGGGGATGCCATTTATGTTTTATACAGATATCACATACTTAGATACATGTACAAGGGCTGATTGATATGTTGTAAGTCTCGGATTTCTGGGTTGTAGAGGGTATTCTTCTGCTGATAGATTATCTCCAAAAAGAACAATCAATGACACATACTATGCTTCACTTCTGACACAGTTACGGTAAAATATTAATCTCACTAGTTAAAGATGTGTTGTTCCATCAGGACAATGCTCCCGTTCACAAGTCTGCCACTGCCATGGCTGCCATTCATGGTTGTGGCTTTAATTTGATAGTCTAAGATCATCCGCCTTATTCACCTGATCTTACTCCATCAAACTTTCATTTATTCCCAAAACTGAAAGCAGCTTTTTCTGGTACCCGGCTTTCTGACCAGTCAAGATAAGGAGTTCTTTAAAAGTGGTATTGAGGTCTTTTAACAGTGGCAAAAGTTTATATATACTGAAGAGGATTATGTTGAAAAAAATTAATGTAGAATGTCCGATAAAATTCAAACTTAAATACGAGGCTCAAAACATATCAATCAGCCCTTGTATCTATCTTTATTTTCTATTGGTATGTTTATTTCCTAAAGAATATAGATGAATGGCATGACTTTCCGATATCTGAACATAGTAACATTGAATTAAAGTTCAATTTGGGTCTAGATGAATCTTCGCCAATAAATTTATTTGTGCATGTGTACCAAGTTGACACCTTGTCGTTCGATGAGCCTTATTAACCCCTCTTAGAAAACATAGTTACATTGTATCGTTAAATGATTGTGTCAGGTCATTGCCATACTCTTCTTAGCGGTCTTATGTTTTCCTGATTATCCTAAACAATCGCACAGGGACAATTTCTGTGAGTCATTGACATGCTGTAGGCTTGTGTAATGTATATTTTAAATTGGCATGAACAGATGGGAACGACAACTGATATTGTCACACTATACAATATAGGGAATATGAGAAAATGGAGAGTTCAACAAGGCATTTATAGTGAACAATGAGCTTCAACCATAAGAGTATTGCAAGTCATGGTGGGTTAGTTCGCATGTAGTGGGCATGTTCCAAGTATGAAGATTTCATCATTAGAGCCAGACGGCTTGCAAGTAAGCTACTTGTTCAGGGTTATGTTACACAACGGCTGAAATCATCATTGAGGAAGTTCTTCGGTCGCTACGGGGATGTAATAAAAGCATATGAGATCCCCCTTTCCAGAATGATCAGTGACATTCTAAATTGTGATTGAATGATGTCATCATCACCAAACAAGACATACTTACCTGATATGTGCATCAAAATGTACATCGAGACAATCACCGAATTTTACAGGTTTCCATGGAGCTGTTACGACGGGTGTTGCATGCAATCAGGAGACGCTGACTCTCCACCGGCACCTGGTCTCGCTTCGGAATGTTGTTCATTCCGGGGTTCCCAACCGTTTCGATGGGAATTCTAACCATTTTGCTTCACTTTGCGGTTAGGTACTTCTTTGATGTTTATTTTCGTAACAAGTGTCTTGTTAGTGCTTGCTAGTTTGGAACCATGTGCCCAAGAAGAGTCAGCATCCCCTACTTGCATGCAACACCCGTCGCTCCAATAAAAAAAAATCGGTTTCTACACATGAATATATGCCAATTTCTTATAATATTAATACGTGTACATTGTATTATAAACCATTGAATTAAGGATTTAATAGATTAAGAAATTAAAAAGATTTCAAAGATAGAAAGTTATTATTTAAAACTTGAATCAAGTCATCCTTGCACAATTGCATCATAGTAACAAAACAAACAACAACCCCATGAAAACTATAAAATTTCATGATATTCAAGCTTTCGCTATATTCTTATAAAAAACGTAAACAAATATCTTCGAAAAAAAAACGTGTATTAGATAATGATATGAATCAATTTATGAATCGCAAGCTATATAAGTCCCCTACCGGCATTAATCCATGTCCTTCAACTCTGCCTTGACCTGTACTTACACCAAAAGATGAACCCAACATAAAAATAAGTTCAATATGTGTTTTAGAAAAATGTTTGGGAAACAGGAAAATTTAAGTAAATTTGCTATGAGGCCATACCTTTTGTTAGAACAAATAAATCAAACCCAACTTCAACTTATTCTTTATCAGACTATGATGTATATGCATACCCAAAATAAGCTCAATATCTACAAGAACAGGCATGAAAAGACTGGAAACTGAGAAGTGCATGAAATTTGCAGAGTCCAGGGGCCATAACACCTGTAAAAATGTGTCATTCAAATTGAAACAAAGTTGATTTGTATCATACTGAGATATATTCACATACCAAAAATGATTTCAATATCTGGAATACCATGGAAGAAAAGTTCGTAAAACTGAGAATATCATGAAATTTGCCAAAAGTCCAAAGGCCATAACTCTTGTGAAATTAGGTCAGTCAAAACCATACTCGAAATTGATCTGTATAACACTAAGATGTAATCACATATAATACATTATTTCAATATCTACAACAGCAGCCGAGGGAAAGTCCGGAGAACTGAGAATGTCATGAAATTTGCCAAGTTCAGGCGCCATAACTCTAGTAAAAATAGGTCAATCAGAACCAATCTCTAACTTGAGCTGTATATCACTAAGATGTAATCACATTTAAAAAATTATTTCAATATCTGCAATACCTTGGAAGAAAAGTCCAAAAAACTGAAAAAATCATGAAATTTGCTAAGCCCAGGGGTCATAACTCTTGTAAAAATAGGTCAATTAGAACCAAACTCAATCTTGATCTGTATCAAATTGAGATAAACTCACATACCAAAAATGAGATCAATATCTGCGACGACAGTCATAAAAAAGTCTGGAAAACTAAAGTGTGACGTACAGACAGACAGACAAACGGGTTGGAAACTATAAGTCCCCTCCGGCGAGCCGGTAGGGGACTTATAACTACAAATTGGCATTCCGTTTACTTTTAATCGTATTAATGCATATCATTCTTCATTAAAGTGATAAAACAAATTGAAAAGCGAATTTCAAAGTGAATTGTTGAAGAAATGACTGCTAAAATACAATTATGATTAGTATATTTTGTGCATATGATATATAACATGTTAATACTTGGAGACTTTTATTGCAAAGGTATAATAGCTCCCCTGCTGTTAGATGTCGACAAACAATTATTGCAAAGGTATAATAGCTCCCCTGCTGTTAGATGTCGACACAAACAAGGAATAAAGAGGTCAACATTCAAGTAACGCATAAATGAACAAGTAAATGGATAATTGAAGACGAGCTACCAGTAAATGGTCAATGAAAGCGTGTGTTTTCCAGTGGAAGCAAGCCGAACTAACGAGAGTGGATGCTGATGTACGGAAGCCGATTAGTGCCAACCTAAGTGAAAATTTTAAGTCGTAATTACGACTTAGTATGTCGTAATTACGACTTAGTATGTTGTGATTACGACTTTATTATTTCGTAACTAAGACTTAATTATCCCGAAGTTACGACTTAGATTTCTCGTAATATACGACTAGGTTATCTCGTAATGACGACTTGGCATGTCGTATTTACGACTAAACTTTGTCGTAATTACGACGTAACTATTTCATCATTACGACTTACTATTATTCCCTCTGAAGTGAATTTTGTTTTCCGAAAATCATCAATATTGAATTTCGTTTTTATCATATTAGTGAACTCTTTTCACATAATAGCTGTATACTTATACAAAAGTGATGTTTTTCAGAGATTTATTTCTTGAGTTTTCATGATTTTTGTCTGATTTAAGAAAGGGATAAATGGGTCATTCCCGTGAATGTTTATCTTCTTTTTCATTCTTCTCCTTCAACATGGTGAATAGGGTTGTCGGGTGAGCGATATAGGCCAATTTGGGCCTCCTGTTTTTCCTTGCATAAAATTCCTGTGATCTCCCTAGCTGCATTATAGAATTCAATCAAACCTTACAGGAAAGGAGAACTCGATGGACATGTTTGTCATGGTGGAAATTTTAATAAACTAAGTCGTAATTATGAGACAACTAAGTCGTAACTACGACATAGTTAAGTCGTAATTACGACATAGCTAAGTCGTAATTACGACTTAAAATTTTCACTTAGGTTGGCACTAAAAAAAATCGGCTTCCGTACTGATGGCTGAAAACTTGATAATGACCATTTTTGTAACTGGACGACCGTTAAAAACGGTTATAAATTTTGAAGAATTCGGAGGGGATCCCCAGCAAGACCACCCTGCACCGACCACTACGGAATATATCCTCAGTGTACAACACATATAATGAGTTTTGAACTGCACAATATTCCTATAATAAGATGTAGGTATTTTATTTGTAGGTATTTTGTTTACTTAAGGTCTCTATTCGTTCTATTTATTTTGAAGTCATCGGTTCTAGTAATGTGAATACTTAAGGTATAATAATTTATATTGATTTTCGTTCTCAGTCCATAACGGACGATCAGTAGCCCTTGCCTTGGTTAATATGACCGTTTACGATGGGATGACGCATGCAATTAAGCGGATAATGTGATAACTGCCCTAGGGAAGCACATAACAGTGGACACAATAAGATCTTGTGATTTCGACACACAATCAAATGAATATTTATCAGAAATTAGTGTCTTTTATTTTACTATAAACAAAATCTACATTGACTCGTTTTTGCCGAAAAATATCTAGATCTCCTCAGCCATCTAAAGCAAACAGATTGATTTTACAAACTCATGAGAGTCAAAGCACCTCAGCATGTAGAGTATTATTATTTTTCTAAAGATAATGTTCAGATACAGAATCTTATTTGAAAGGTAGGAAGGGGCAAAATTTTCAATTCTAATATGACTTGATTCTTTTTCCCTATTAAGACAACAGACGCGAGCCGGGCTCTATTCTCCAATATAGGCCCTATAGCGATAAGCCACGCCTACCCATTTTCTGAAAACAGATAAACCGGCAGGAACTGGTTTTTACCAAGAATCGATTTTGTCGTAAGGTCCAAGTTTGGTCATCATTAGAATAGAAATAAAAAATGACAAGCCGGGCTCTATTGTCTCATAATGCCCTCGCGTCCTCAGCCAATCACTTAACCCTCGTCAGCGATTCTCAAATCTAAACAATGTAATATGTATTCAACTTTCTGGAAGATCTAACGTATCATGTTATCATATATGTGTAATTCTCATTGCTCTAGTTAAGAGAGTGGTAGATATTCAAACTTTTCAACTGACTAACCAAAATATCAAGTAACATGATTCTAAAATGAAATCAAACAGGACCCTTTAGGACTCATTTGGTAAATGTCCATTCTGACTGCACAGTACTTTCTCTTATTTATTCAGTATCATTTCATTTGCAAATGTGCAACAAAATTCAAGTCGCTATTTATACTTGGCTATTTTTTGTACGCAACATAAAGATTCCTTAATAGCAAAATTATGATAAATCATGATATGTCAAAGCTTGAAACTAAATTCTCAAGTAGAAAAATTTTCATCTATATAGTAACCGCTTTTATTTGAACTATCGAAAAACCAAATTTTCATCCAAAAAATGTCAAAATATTGGTTAACCATCATAAGATAGAAATATAAATTGGCAAATGTTTACTGAAGTGAAATTATCTCTCCTTCGTTTATAAGTCAATCTTTTGAAGTCATGGTTTCAGATAAAATAAATTAACATCTTAATTTACTATAAAACTTCTACATCTCTAAGAATATGAAAAGATGTCAAATTGACTAGAGCGCTATAATGTACACGTATCTTTCAGTTGCAATTCAGAGCTCCTTGTTTTTCACCGTATAGTCGTTATCTATCTTTGTTCGTTCATTTACTCTTGAAAAGTATTTCTTGTTGTACATGTACAGTTGGACTCACGTGCTACGTCTTTCAGAACATTTTTTGGACATAACTTTTATATTCGTTGGTCATATTACATTCTTTAGATTGAGGATCACTGACGAGGGTTAAGTTTCCGAAACGTGCAAGTCTGGTCCATGCTGCAAATTGATCTGTTCTTAAAAAAATGATGCTACTGAATTTGAAGACGTTAAATATTTGTACCACTTGGTGAATGCCACTGCTGGTTGACCAGGAGTCCCCGAGGACACATGTAACCAAGTTCGATCAACTTCGGTTGATCGTTACTTCCATGCATTCGAAAATGTCTGTTATCAAAATTAAATTTCTGACAAGGGGTAAATACCCGAAACGTGCATGTCTGGTCCATGCTGAACATTTAATAATATCTGTTCTTAAATGATACTATTGAATTTGAAGACGTTTAACATTTCATAAAGTCCCAACGATGTACAAAAATACTCCATTGCAATGCAAATGCAAAATAAAACCCCGAAATTGTAAAGATAAAGGAATTGAAAATATTCATAACCAATGTACCCGACAATTCACTGCATATCATAAGACCTCCTTTTATGAGGTGACAATGTAGTAAAATAAAAGAAGAAGAGAACAACGTGCAGATTTTTGTTCTTATGAAAATCATTAAGATACCTTTAGTAAGACTATGATGTAAATTTGGCATGTTAAAAAGGATAAATAGTCAATGTTTAGATGGTCAGGCATAGAGTCACATATTCACGGCTTATCAATGCGACATATTTGAAACATATCGAGACTTGGACATACAATGTTTCACGTCTTCAAATTCATTGCATCATTTACGAATAAATAATTTTGCAACATGGACCAAGCACACGTTTCGGGTATTTAACCCTCGTTAGTAATCCTAAATACAAAAATAAATATGGCTGTAAGACTGTAAACGTTATGTCCAAAAATACCAAAAGACGTAGTAGAAAGGGTGGAATATGCATTACCCTCTTTTCTGAAATTTCAATAAACGTCTGTGAACAAAATTTTGGCGTTTGAAGAAACGATCAACCGGAGTTGATCGGACTCGGCTACATGAAACCTCGGGGACTCCATGAGCCTGTTTTATAAAATTATTCACGAATAAAGCCTGTGTTTGTGACACAAGAATGCCCCTGGTGGCATGTTACTTAGTATAAACATCATTTTCTGTTAAGTACATGTATGTGAAAGGTCAGGGTCACCGGGTTACATTTTTTTGGCATCGATGGATCTTGTGACAATGAATATATATGTGAAATATGACAATGACAATGAATATATATGTGAAATATCAAAGCCCTATCACTTACCATTCAAACGTTATGCCCAATGTTAAAGTATTTAAAATGTAGGTCAAAGGTCAGTCACGGTCAAGAGGTCAAATATTTTTGGTATCAATGGAAAGGTATTGTAACAATGAGTTATGCCTAATGTTAACGTTTTTGAAAAGTAGGTCAATGTCAAGGTCACGAGGTCAAAAATGTTGGTATCAATGGAAAGGTTTTGTCACAATGAATACACATGTGAAATATGAAAGCCCTATCACTTATCATTCAAAAGTTATGACCAATGTTAAGGCTTTTGAAAAGTAGGTCAAAGGTCAAGGTCAAGAGGTCAAAAATTCTTGTCACAAAGAACACACATGTGAAATATGAAAGCCTTATCACTTACCATTCAAAAGTTATGCCCAATGTTAACGTTTTTGAAATGTAGGTCAAATGTCAAGGTCATGGTCACGAGGCCAAAAATTTTGGCATCAATGTAAAGTTCTTGTCACAAGAAAAACACATGTGAAATATGAACTGTAAGCCCTATAACTTACCTATAAAAAGTTATGCCCAATGTTAAAGTTTTTGAAAAGTAGGTCAAAGGTCAATGTCACAAGGTCAAAAATTTTTGTATCAATGGAAAGGTTTTGTCATAAGGAATACACATGTGAAAATATGAAAGTCATATCACTCCCCATTCAAAAGTTATGTCCAATGTTAAAGTTTTTCTGACATACAGACAAACAGACGGAGAGGCCAAAAACTATATGCATAAACTATATACAGGCATAAAAATTAATCATTTTCGTTTCTTTTGTTCGCTTACTACTCCTTATAAACTAAAAATCGCGATGTTTTGTTTCTGAATTTGTAGGACAACATAATCTAAAATTAAAAAGAATTCAAGCTTTAATTTGATGAAGAAAGTTACAAAAATTCCTTTAAATTTTCGTAAGCATTTTTGTAAAACAGGCTCCTGGTCCACCAGCAGTGACAGTCACCAAGTGGTTCAAACGTGACACGTCTTCAAATTCATAGCATCATTTACGAAAAGATAAATTTGCAACAATGACCAGACATGCACATTTCGGTTACTTAACCCTCGTCAGTGATCTTCAATTCAAACAATGAAATATAGCCAAAGACGGAGAAAGTTATGTTCAAAGATACAAAAAGACGTAGCAGAGAGGATAGGTGATGCTACAGGACCCACTCTTCAGAAATTTCGAGAAAAGTTTGTGAACAGAAATTTTCTAAGGCGTTTGAAGAAACGATCAACCGAAGTTGATCGTACTGGGCTACATGTGCCCTCGTGGACCCCTGGTCAACCAGCAGTGATACTCACCAAGTAGTTATACAAAGGTTGCACGTCTTCAAATTCATCGCATTAAATTTGCAACATGGACCAGACATGCGTGCTTCGGTTACTTAACCCTTGTCAGTGATCCTCAATCCAAAAAAGATAAAATTTCTTCTGATACCATTCTTGCCTAATGAACAATTCATGTATACTTATGTAAAGAAAAAAAAATCTCATTTTGAAGTTTGATATTTCTTATAAAAATTTGTTATTGATAATTCAGACACCCTATGAAATTCCATTGTATTATTACTCTGTGCGGGTACTTTCAGGCAGCGGTAGGTTCTTGATGAAACATCCTACGCTTTTTATAAATAAATCGTGATAGTTATCTAAGTAATATGAGAATGATTTAAGATATCAAAATATTATTACCATCATTCCTTATTTATCATTAAAAGAAAATCGGTCGGTTAATAACCGCAAGACTTTTAGATTCGTTTTTCCAAAAAAAATCCATTGAAATTGATATACAAAGATCGTTTGCAAAATAATACCAAAAAAAAAAAGTCAAAGCTCTGAAGGTTCGTTTCTTTATTTATGAATGATATCAATATATTTCATGGGATTTAATTTTCCACTGTTCATGAATACTATGTCAGTACAACACGTTTAATTTTTCTTCGTGTGGAGATCTGTATATCTGTTCCTGTTGAGATTGTTATAAAATCTTGTGTATTGTATGTTATTCAGATTTTTTTAATCGGTCCCAATTCCAAGGTAGTGATATTTTGCTGTCTTCTCCCTTGCAGTGGATGCATGCATATTTCTTGTATGAGAATCAACGATCTTCCAGGTACCGTTGATTCTCTGGCAAGAAATAAGCATGAATCCACTACAACGGATACCAAAGAGAAAAAGAAGAATATTAGCTTTTTTTTAACGCAAAAACAAACACGATCGGCGTTCTACTTTCATTTTCATCTTCATGGATAACGCCGATCGTTTTTCAGCTTTACGAAAAAAAATATTATTTCTCTCTAAGTTTGGATAAAACTCACGGTGCTTAAGCATCCCTTCACTGCATCATATCCGCCTTTCTGTGATAAATTATCTATTTTGCACGAAATTATAGAACAATCGAACGTTCAGCGTTGCTATAGCCCACCGAGAACAATCTAGCTTCAATATTTCACCCATCTCACACGTTACCTTGTTCCTATTCGGTTATTTTTAATTTGTGTGTAAAATAACCGAATAGGAACAAGGTGAAATATTGAAGCTACTGCGGAATCATGTCACGGGCGTATTGTCGATAAACTAAGCAATCTCTACACACGTGCACAAGAGACAGCTAATGTTAACTACACCCTGAAGTACCATTTTTGAAATTATCTCTAACACTTTTTATAATTCATAATGAAACAACTGTTAAAACACGGATTGCGACGATAACGTGAAATACACACTGCCTTTATCAATATGGTGAATAATGAGGTCAAGGGTCACGGGACCACACGATCGGAGTTATTATGACCGAGTAAGTAAAACTTTGTAAATTGGAAATAATTTAACACAAGAACAGGTTCAATACATAGCACAAAAGTTCCAAGAGTTTTGTAAATGTAATTGTTGAAATTTGTGAGGATATGTTGCTTTTTTTTATTATTATTCACTAGATTTATACATTTTTGGGGGCGTAAGCATGTCACAACTCTCATGTCACGTGATGCCTGCGATTGCTATAGGCGAAGCTCGCCTTAAAATTCAAAACCTTCTCAATGGATACGTAGATATACATGTAACTTAAAATCATATATTTGCTCAATTTCTCTTGCCCTGAATCAATATTTTCTCATATTTCTAATCTTCATACATGTATGGAACAGTACCTATGTACTGAGAGTGATTATAATGGCACACAGATTGACGGGAGTGGAGCCTTATGACTTATTGTCTGGCAATTTTTGTTCTTTTGTCTTTTTGGTATCTGTCTCTCCCCATTAGATTATTCTTACTTCTCAGAAAAAAATCATAGGGATGTGAAACTGAAATTAATATAAACTTTATCTGAGGTCATCAATTCAGTCTCTGAAATATTTGTGTTGCATACAATATGTAACAAACTATTCTTGTACAACTTTCTTGTGAAATTTAACTTGGATGCAAAATTCATTATGCTATTAAATCAAGCAACTTTCCTTGTCATTTTTAAAATAAAAGAAATAAATTCAAGCAAAAAATTAAGACGTTTGAATAGTAAAAAGCTTACATAAGAAATCATCGGTAGGTTCCAGGCCGCGGCCACCCTGGCCTCCACGCTACAGCTATCCTCCAGGCCGAAAAAGGCCACTGCTCCCTGGCTCCATTGCTCTGTCACTATCCTCGTACCGACTAAGGTGTCGGCCTGAGTGTCTCCCCATATGACGTTAAGATGGTAATCTGGTAACAATTTGTCGTCTGCATTTACCTTCTCTATGGCCAACGTGATGGCACCGGAAATAATTCGGCCTTGGCGATTTCGGACGAATGTATCGGTGTTATGAACGGTAAGATATCCTACTGTAATATTAGTTTTCTCACACAATGAAATATCCAAGAAAGTGAACAGAAGGACGAAAAATCCTCGAATTATCACAGGTAACGTCATTGTTAATAATTTCGGAAAGGGACGTATATTTCCGCACACTCATATTCCGAAGCCTTGAATTTTCCTCTAAGTTTTTTTTCTTGGAAAATCAGACAAATTTGTTCAGCTGATTACGTTCTGTGCACCTCATGTTTATATAGCCGTCTTCAATAGAGGTTCATTAAATCCGCACCTGTAAAATAGAGCTCTTCAAATGGTGCTGCAAGAAAACTGAAGTCTAAACATCTGATAAAAAAATTGAAAATGATGTCATACAAGTCATGCAATTGCTTTATTACTTACAACCTTGTCCATATCACGTTTATTCTGACAGGACTTGTATTGGAAAAAATTCTTAATGAAGCTTAGAATATTAATACATTGTAGGACCTACATATTGGATAGATAGAGAGACCGTCCAGTCCGCGTCATGATATAATCGGCTCTGAGGTATCAATGAAAATATCGATGATAGTTTCCTAAGTATATTCCAGTATATACAATTTAATGTACATATAACCCGTGGGCGGATCTAGACATTTTTTCAGGGAGGATCCAGACTGTCGGAGCTGAGCCGGGTCTAGCTTATGATTTTAGAAAAAAAACCTTAGCCTATGATTTTAGAAAAAAAAAACCGTTAAACCGGAAAAAATCATGATTGTTGGTAAATTCCAAGAGGGGGGGGGGGGTCCTAACCCGATCTGCATCGGCGCCTGTTGAAACTGACCGTCATTAGGGAGGCATGTACTGGACGATGCAAATCATCACGCCTGACGTGTTTGGTCAGTAATGTAATCAAGTATTGACCTTTCTATAGTTCATAATAGGTTTAATTCTCTAGATAGTATGCATAGAATTCGATTCGCGTAAGTAGCCGGGATAAACATTGATGCTACAATCTGATACACATTCTTCATACACATCTTATATTCTTGCGCAGAATATCAAATATTCTGTAAATAGAAAACAGGAATAAAATAAATACAAAGATAAAATAGTCGTCTTTTGTCTCATGTTCTAGTTGATGTCTTTATTTCTTTTTGGTATCTGTCTAATAATAGATACCGCCTTTTTGTTGTTGTTTTTTTTAGTTTCTGGCTAATATAGATGTCCCCACTGCTTTTAATAAATATATCTAATGTTGCTTGTTTTACATGTGTCGCCCCTTTTCATGTATCTAAGTTAATCTAGATATCGCCTCTTTCAGATTTTTTGTTAAATTGTCTTCCGTACTTGTTGAGTTAGTATCATACTTATCTGGTCGCTTAGTTTGCTTCACGGAGATTTTGTTAAGAATGGTAGCATAAGGTACTTTTCCCCCGAATTTCTTTTGTGAAAATCTGAAAATTTTTGTATTGGAGATTCCAGCAGTTCCAAAAATTAGTTTAAATTTTTAACCTTGGTTTAAAAATAGAAATAAAATCGTAGGAGGCCATGTAAGTGCGATTAACTTGAGAAAGTTATAATTTCTTGAAATGGAAAAAAATGGCTTATATGTAAGACACCACGTAGTTCATAATTAAGTATATTGTATAATACTCTCATCTTTCTATCACGCAGTTTTTGTAATATCTACCGACAGTGACTTATTATTGACACTCCTTTAAAATGAAATGTCAAGATACGAAAAAAAAAAAAAAGGAAATCTTAATATTTCTATAAAAGTACTGAAAATCACTTTTACCGCTGACAATTCAGAAATCAATAATTCCGCAATTGAGTCAAGTCATGTTCATTATGTAATGCATCTTTATATTACACCATGAAAATAATTTAGCAATAAAGTTTATTTTTGCTCAGTGCGTAATTGCTTTATATTTTCAATTATGCCATGGAGTTTCGGTTAGAATAAAAATCTTGTTCTTTGGTCCAAAAATTTCAAAATTTGCAAATATTTGACAACGAATGAGGCTCTCGTCATTGTTTAGTACTGAATTCTTTATGATTTTCGAACAAGATACTTGAGCGAAAAGAGCACTTATCTATCCATATTGATTATTGCATTTTCAATGTACTTATATTGCTTTTAGATATTCCAATGATTTAGGGAGCCTTTAAGGACACGAACCAGTGTTCCCTTTTATTACTATCTTAGGTAATACTATATTGCCTTGCATTTGCTCTACCGAGCGAAAGGGACTATCAATGTATAATAATTCAAGCATTCAATTTCCCCTGGCGTGTTTTGACTATCGATATGGGACTCCAACATGCAAACACCGATGTTTGGCTCTTTTACATAGCATTGTCTTGAATCTCTTAAATTATAGCTTTCTGGAACAGAACATGAGTGTATCCAGAGGATGGGTTCGGGGTTGGAACTTTAATTTATCGAAACTGAATAATTTTCAATTTTCGAACTGAATTTCTATACATGTAACATCATACCCTGAACAAAGTCCATGCAGACCGAAAGGACCTTTCAACCCCCCATTTCCACCCTATATCTGCACGTGGAATCTTTGATACTCCATAAGTCATGTCATCTTTCTAACACTTAAACACCTTTTTCTTTCGCGATTTAGTTATGATGAAGTAGATTATATTATTATTGGTAATAAAAATAAAGGTTATCCTCGGGTCAAAGGTAGGCGATCGTGTTAAGTTCAAAATAAGCTATTTCATTCTACACGTATCTTTGGCAACGCACGAGCTGTAAAATATCATGTTTATTTTTTCTTTGGCAACTTCAGATGATTTTTCTGCGAGGAAAAACAATCATTCCGATACTAGCAATTTATCTGCCAATAAGAAGCACTCAATCTATACATTAAGACTATTGATGTTTTGATATATACATATGGAAGAACGATTTACGGCCATCGGTTCGGATTAAATCGGAAGGAAGTATTAGCCTAACGATTGATAAACTTTCCTTTTTTCACAGACGGTAAAATTTTATAGTTCCACGATTAATTACATGTACTATCAAATTCAAATTAATAGCTTTTCAAAAATAGTCTATAGTAAATGCGAAGTTGTGCATGAAGATTCCAATATCGAGTAGAATTAGACGAAAGGAAAATGAAAGTCTTGAAAATACTAAATTAAAAAGAAAAATTTAATTAAATTTCTTCCGAAATGCGTAAAAAATCCTAAACATCAAAATTTGATTACATCATATTCTTACCTTTACATCGTATTATGCTGTAGTTTTCCACATCTTTAACCCCAAAGAAAAAAGTCCATTAAGGGAGGAAGTTAAACTGTTTTCTCTGAAAGAACAAACGGAAATGCAGAGAAACGAAACAGTGTCGGCGATACTGGCAGCAAACATGGCCAAAATTAGCCATGCATCTTTAAACAGCTAAATAATGAAACATCAGTTGATTGGTTTATCTTATATCTTACTTGGGCCCGGACATCTTGTCCCTTAAATCAAAACTCATGATCGAACCGTGTATCGATTACGAAACAAGTCTCTCTGTAATTAACAACGCTACTGAAATGCACAATCATGATAAAAATACGATGTTTAAACAAAATGTATAATCTGCATGCAAACCAAATTAGAAATAGAAATCGTAAAGAAATAAATCTCATTTACTAATATTACCTTCTCACAAGTTGGAAAAAAATAGTCCATTGACTCGCATCGCAATGTTTAAATAACTCCACCGGGTATGGGACCTGCAATTAAGTATTCTGGCTTCATTATTTCGAAAAAAAGAGATTGCCAATGTCAGTTAATCTTTTATTCGGTAAAAATGCATATGACAATTTAAAATAAACAGAATTAAAGGTTTAATTGAGTTTGGCGGACAATGCCATCTTTAAAAATCATTGGCCGTGAACATGTTTAAATTACCACGAGGACCCCGGTGTCAAGAGTGGGGAGTAAAATGTAGGTATACATATATTCAAAATTGTAGACGGTCTCAAAATAGATTTGAAATCTTAAACTTCTTGTCTCAAATGGCATGTGATGTTGAAGGACAAATTTCACGAGTCAGAAAACCAGTTAAATATCATTTCAAACCTTATTAAAATCATTACGATATTCATCTAAATAAAAAATTTTTATATGCATTTTATAATACCTTTTTTTGTGTGCGTTATTTCATTAGGCTAGACTAGTGTTATTTGAGATCAAAGCTAAACGACTATTTGAAAAAGAAATGTATTAGAATATTAGATAATTATTCCGTGACTTTGCGATTCAAACTCTAAAATATATTCAATTGACCCTTCCGATTGCGGGAAAAAATGCAAAATTTCGTGACGTCACAATGCTTTTACCTCGGACAAACATCGAAACTGCATTGTGACGTCATGGAATTTCTCAAAATTTTACCGCGTTCGGAAGGGTCAACTGACTAATATGTAATGGTATGTACAGACATACTGAATAATGAGGACGACGTAGAAAAATATTGTTGTTTTGCGACTGTTGGTGTGTAACTTTCAAATAAAATTGTCAAAATCTTCAAACTGTGCAGATGTGGTATCTTAAAATCCGTGTGCATCTCAATAAGCATTGATGGATATATATATTTCGAGTATTTTAGATTTTAATACGGAAGATCGCAAGTATTTCTAACCAAGACTCTACGAATGTTCTCGCCCACTCTTCGATTGTTCTCCATTGTTATGACGTCATAAATTTACTTGGGCAGAAAAGGTGCCCAAGTTTTGAACAATGGTTTAGGTAGGTGACTAAATGAAAAATCAGAACGCACACGCTGCACGCGCTGCATTTGCGATCTTGCGTATTAGTCGGGTGTTGCGTGCAAACAGGAGACGCTTACTTTCCCCGATCACCTGGTCTCATTTCGGAATGTTATTCATTCCGAGGTTCGTAATCGTTCCAACGGAAATTCTAACGATTTGGCCTTGTCTTCTCGACATTGAGACTGAATAACTGATAGGTACTTCTTCGATGTTAATTGTAATAAAAATATCATTTTTGCATTGGATCTGTAACGTGAGGACGGTAAACAAAATACTAAATTCATATTATTAGCCCAATAACTTCCTACTATTTAATGTAATGTTGTCGTGAACTGATGATTTTCTCGGGCCTTTGCGTCGCACGCTCGGAAAAGTCCCGATAATGTGCGATTAGAGTATTGCATGTCGTTGTCGGCCAATTACTTCGCAGTATGAAAGTCACGTGATATCCCAAATTGAGATCAACGTAGATACAAAAGTATAATTTGTGCGGAAAAAAAATATTTACCCCGCCTTCCCAAAATTTAAACGCTTAATTTATGTTAAAACCTTTAAACTTTAAGGACATATCTTTTGAAATACTGAGTGGTATTCTAAAACACTTTTAAATTTAAACTATACATTTGATAGATTTTAACAGAAGTTGAATATTTGTAGTTACGTCTTTTCAGAATTGCAAGAATTCGTACATGTATACCTCCATCAGCAAACGATTCCTATGAAACATTATCTGCGATTGAGGTATCTTTATTTTTTACATAAATTCATTTATCATAAGCAAATTTCAAGGTGGCAACTCATTAAAGTAGCTTGATGAATTGTTAAAATTCAAACCCCTGACCTAGTTGTAAGAGAAGATCTGAGGATGAAAAATGATTTGGTTAATTTGTTGAGAAGATATGCATCTCATCTCATTTATTCTTATTCAGACGGTGGGGTTGAGACAGCTGTGATTGGACAAAGAACAGGAGCAGCCGGCTTTTGGATTACGTTATCTTGATAATAATCAGAAACTTGAAGGACTCTGATACAGTACTGGAGGAAAGAGGAAGAATATGAAAATATAATCACTCATAAAATGCTGTCCAAGGTTTGGGGTGTAGTTTAAACTATCCCAGGGGAAGGATCTTAAACTGGTTTCCCTTTTCGTCTAGAAATCTATCCACCACCCCCCCCCTCCCTCACCCCTAATAAATCACTTTCTGCAATTTCTTTGAACGTAACGTCAATTCCTCCTTCACTTGTCCAAAAATAAGGGCTTAAGGATGGAAATTTTGATACCGCTATCCCTTTTTGTCGAGAGTATCAGTCGTAGGATTTGCTCTGAGCAGGTACATGTAATCTGGATAGCAACACCATTTGTCAAAGGAATGACGTATCATTTAATTTCCATTGTTATTATTCAGAAACGACGATTCTGATTGGCCGAGAAATTTTGTTGATACATGTATCAACACAAAACGGAAGTACACGCTTATCAACTTTATAAGCAACGTCGTTAGCAACACGATTTCAAAGCTGCAAATAAACGTTCAAAAGCGACGTAATGAAATGATAAGTAATCAATGTAATATTTTTTTGGTTGATCGAGGTATCAACACCAAAAATTGAAGGAAAACTTTTGCATCTTGCGCTACGCGCACGATATATGGTACGTATTTTGTTCTGGTATAATGTATTTCGTTTTAATGTAGACATGAAGTAGGTTTTTTTTCTTTTTTCCATATAGAAGACATTTCTTACTCTGAGAAGGAAGTATTTAATTTACAGGATCTAATTCTATCACCTACAGGAACTAATTGTGTCACATTAGCGTTGAAATGTATGCACCGCGAAACCTTTTAATAACGTTTTCTTACAGAATTTAGACGATCGAGAATATATTGGCCTATTACAGCGAGAGTTACGTACTGTAATGAGACGTGACCGACTTACAACGACGTCATTGGTTGAAAATAACTCAAGAGGTGATCAATGAAGAACGATTGCAAGTTATGTAAGTGAATTTGCTGATAAGTTTTGTGTAAAATTCTTAGCAATTATTAAGAAAATGTTGTCATCTAACGTCATTGACGTCCTCTTTTTAAGTGTACATTGTGAATTTTGATTCAACTGATTAATAGTACAAATTGTTTTACATCTGAGATAGCTAAATATTCGATTACCGCCATTAGCCAAATACCACTCAAGCTGTAAAGACAAAAAGAACCTCTTGAAATTGTGTGTATCCTAGAAACTAGGTAACTCTAGCCGCTTCTAAATATTAGTGCACATGGAGACGGAAATGCCTCCTAACGACACAAAAATTGATCTATTAAAAATGTTTTCTTCAGTGACACTGAATTTTTCCAATCTTGACGATTTGTGATTTTTAAAAATAAGATAAATTTCAATTCGATAAGAAATTTGAAAATAACTTATTTGCCTATTTTTAACATAAGCAGATGGTAATCAGAATTTATAAGTTATAATTTGATCTGATTGCTACGTTATTATTAATTTCGCTGTATTTTATGCTGTACTTTTAGCGTTTCAGCACACAAGAACATGTAGAAGATGCATTTGTGTATATATGTAATATCGAATTGAACATAAATATAACACTTTGATGCTTAAAAATTATTATCTTTGTGGAATTATGTAATGGTTCCTTGCAACGAGTGTACTTTTTATATCAGTTCTAGATGTAGCTAACTTTCCTCGTATAAATATCAGACTTTGACATTTAGTGATTTGTCATTTATTCACATGAGCCAATTTTGAGAGGTACATTTATTTACGTTTCAATAAGAAAATGAACTTACTGCTTTGTATTTTTTCCAAAACTCGTAAGCCTTTAGATTGTGGATCTTGGAATTTAGTTTCTGCTTCTCTGTTTGACTTTAATTCACTGGTAATGGAACAAAGGTATTTGTATAATTTGTTTTGATTGATGGCCATGTCAAGAGACTGCCATCGTACAGTATTTACATTTCTAAACTCATTAGATACGCCATAAGATGATTGTTTTCGGTCTTTCAGAAGGAAAATGAACGAATTAGGTCAAGGACTTTATAATCATAAACGTGTTAAAACCTCTGTGTACGCTTTTAAAAATCATTTAATATCATTTGAATATTACTAAAGTATTCCGTAGCCTTCATCTTACGGTGATTCGTAGAAAGTAAAGATGAATGCGTTATTGTCATGTGTGTCATATCACCTACATGTAACATAACTTTTGGAGTTGAGTTGTAATGCTTCTGTTATTATTAAGTTCCCCTTGATTGAATGTTTAAAGTGTTATTATTATTTCTTTCCGGCTCTGTCGCTTGAAAGAAGCTTTGTTTTGGTCCTTTATCAATTTGATATCATGTATGTTATTTTGCTATTTCGGAAACTTGTCATTTCATCCAAAAATATCATCGAAATTAAATGAGGTAAACATCCTAGTACCACCCCTCAAATGCTATTTTGGTCATAGAAAGTAGTTAAATATGCTTCTGAATCGACCATGTAGGAACTTTAAAGCCGCACACTCTTTGCAAACAAAATTTGAATTGAAAAATAAAACTCAGAGGGCGCCACCAAAATACATTTGACTGTGTCTGAAAATCACTTTGGCATTTAATTAAGTATCACTGATGAGGATTTACTATCCGAAACACGTGTTTGGTGCATTTAAATTGGTTGGAATTTTTCATTAAGAACGTAGAGTTAAAACACTTCCATTATTGTTACATGAACGTTTTACGAGACATTCGTGTAATCGGAAAAAGATAGGGTTGTTCGCATGTAATCATCATAAATACACGATTTTCTATGAATTTAGCAGATGGACGTCCAAAGTCAGCTCCGATTGCACTTTCTTTTATGATTTTTCATTGATGTTTGAATACCGATTGCTGTTGCTTGGTTTATTATTCCTCCGGTTGTCAATAGGTATCGTTCGTTTATATGTTGTATTTTTAAAAGTTTTAAAAGATGCCATTAGTGTTTGGTCTTCCTTGTCCCTTTGATTTCTCTTGTGCTGCTTATAAACTCTGTGTTTTCATATTTTGGTGAACTCAAGTTGGAGATCAATCTTTCTTTTTTGTACAGTGCACGTTGTAAGAAGTCTCATTATTCCAGGCTCTGTTTGTTTGTGTGGTTGTTTGTTTCGATCTTTCCATGAGTGCTCTGACATGGTCTCTACAAGGTGGTGTTTTTGAAGATCTCCTTAATTGTGCATAAAGCAGATCGTGCAAGAGCAAAGAACAAATTTGCAAACAAAATTACATTTTTCCACTAAAGGGGTAAAGCCCAATATTGGCCCTACTTTAAACATTTAATTCTTTTAAATATTTATTTGTGATTTGATACTTTATAGTTCTTCTTTACCAATTTGTGAGTTTTCGTAGCTGTAAGCCTTCTGAAAACCCTCAAATCGGCATTTTTCCATGAAATTCCGTTAAATTGTAGTAAAAATTACATGTTTCATTAACTTAGCAGTGGCCATATGAAAGATCATCATAAAATCTTCCTGTCATAAAAGATTCATGTTTGTCGACGCATTTGGCTACATCAAAATTCTCTAATAAGACAGTTCTACCTTTCCATGATGTGTCAGTTACATAGAGAATAAGTGTCTCTAAAATATTTATGTTCTGTTACGGGTATGCAAAACAAAGGAGGTGATCTCCAACAACACCAGGTTGCAGCCCCACAGCAAAACACCCAATAAAAAAACACAGAGCAGACAAGCACAGAAAGATACATGTACGTAAAAGGGACAAGGAACGTCAACGCACAACACAATAACATCAAACACAAAGGACTACACATAAACCAACGAGACCAATGGGCAACCGGTGCCGACTTAGAACGGCCATCTGCCACCGAAATAGCAGAAGGTGTGGTTATCCTGGATTACATGCGCACAACCCTCCCACTTTTCGTACATATAATGCGCGTTAGCGCATTTCATGCGATAAATGCACTTGCTGTGTGTTGCATACCCGTAAAAACAAATTATGACATTTATTCTATATATATGCACCATAGTTGTCTGTTTCGTTCTTGTTTTCTGAAATTGCCTTAAAAGTTTTCTCGATAAAAAGAATGACGTTAAAATTCAACTCACCGCGGGTTCAGTTTGCACGTTAGAATAGCCATCGCGGCACGTTTCTGTAGATCTTTTGCATTGTGACGTCACGAGTGTTAATACACGAATTACAGCACGTTCCTTTCCATAGCAACATTTCAGGGAATTACATTGGCTGTGCATATATATCAAAATGACGTCCCTTGATGACGTCATAGGACTGCGTTTCGTGAAGCGGGAAACAATTTCTATTTTTTTAAATCAAGTATTTCTCATTTCTCAGGCTCGCTGGGGTCCGTCAATGCTCAATTTGGTGCTCTATTGTAAGTGCTGTTAAGATTGTCTTCATGATCTTCTTTATCTCATTGAGTTTTTTAAGTAAAATCTTAGGGTCGATTAAGGGGTTTCGTCGTCTTACCCTCTTCTAGTTTGTCCACATTCCTAGAATTCAAAGTTACGTTAGCTTCACATATGTATTATTTCAATGCAGTCGGTTTGTGGTCATTTGTTAAGAATCGAGATTGAGATCGAAAACCACAAAAACAAATGAGTTAAAGAAGATCCTGACGATAATCTCAACAACACTCAAAATAGATAATAAAATTAAACATCGACGGACCCCTAGCAAGCTAGAGGTGGGACCAGGTGCCCGGGAGGAGTAAGCATCCCCTGTTGGCTAGCCGCACCCGCCGTCGATGTTTAAGCATGGAAATGAAAATATATAAAATTCATGCTCTGTCTGACGTTATGTCTATATAGAAAGTGCTATGGCGACAATGTCAGGGAAATATATTCAAAACACATACTGTCAAACCCAAATTACATAGAGAACTAGACACAACAGACACACACAACTAATGGGGTCAACAAAGAAATCAGGAAAGTACAACCTTGAATTATGAGACAAAAAGGATAAAACTAGGGACGTCCAATCTGCAGCTGAATCCGACAATTCGCAGATAACCTAGTTTTTGTGTCGCCTGCGAAGCATAGCGACACTTAGGGATCACTTTGTCCGTTGTCCGTCTGTCAGTCCGTCCGTCTGTCTTTGTATTCCTTGTGACAAGACCTTCCTACACATACCATAATTTTTGACCTAGTGACCTTGACCTACATATTTGACCTACTTTTCAAAAAAATTAAGAATGGATATATCTTTTGATTTGTAAGTGTTAGGACTTTGATATTTCACACATGCAATCCTTGTGGCAAGACCTTTCTACACATACCATAATTTTGACCTTATGACCTTGACCTAGATATTTGACCTACTTTTAAAAAAAAGATAAGATTCGCTAATATCTTTTGATTGGTACGTGATAGGGCTTTGATATTTCACATGTTTATTCCTTGAAACAATGCCTTTATACACTTACCATAATTTTTTTACCTATTGACCTTGACCTACATATTTGACCTACTTTTCAAAAAAATTAAGATTGTATATAACTTTTGATTGGTAAGTGATAGGGCTTTGGTATTTCACATCTGTATTCCTTGTGACAAGACCTTTCTACACAGACCATAATATTTGACCTTATAATCTTGACCTAGATATTTGACCTACATGTACTTTTCAAGAAAAGTAAAATTGGCTATATCTTTTGATTGGTAGGTGATAGGGCTTTGATATTTCACACGTATTTTCCTTGTAACAATGCCATTCTACACATACCATAAATTCTTACCTTTTGACCGTGACCTAGCTATTTGACCTTCTTTTCTAAGAAATTAAGGTTCTATATATCTTTTGATTGGTTGGTGATAGGTGTTTAATATTTCTTATGATGCGACCTATTTGTTACCAGTTTTTACGTAGTGACCTTGACCTAGATGATTGACACTCTTTCTGATAATTTGAGAATGACCATATCTTTTAATTTGTTATTAAGAGGTCTGATAATCAAATGAATTTCATTTGAAAAGACTTTTCTACTGATACCAATAATTTTGATCCACTTTCTAGAATAATAAACAAACCGCTTCGCAGGCGACACAAGCATTCCTTGGATTGCTATTTTGTTAAAATGAAGTAGGGAAAATTGTGATCAAAGATATCTCATTTACCCAGACACGATAAGCATCTTATGCTTTCTACTTACTTCACCACTTACGTCAAATAAAGAATTCTAAATGTCAAAAAAATGTCGTATACAGGGTTTTTGGTTTGTGTTTTAGTCTAGATTTAACACCAATTCTCTGTCATCTTCGCGAGCCGATGGTATAGATCCGCCGTGCTCCTCAAATACGGCGGATTTATACCATTAGCTCGCGAAGATGATTCTCTGTAAGCACCAACAATTTTGTATAGGGATCTGGAAACGCTAGATCACAGATCCTTACAATATATATTCAAATGAAATAATAAAAAAAAATTGAAATCGATGAAAAAATTACTCATTTTCATGCTGGTTGCCATGGAAACGGGTTGCAAACACTAAAAAAGTACAAATTTCAGCTTTTTCAAGCCACGCAAGCCCTTAATAAGACATTTTCTACACACATATACAATTGAACTGAGATGTTGGATCCTAATTCTATCTGATAAAACCATTACATGAAGGGAAAAACTGAAAAAAAAGACTTACCATGCAACAAATATATCATTTTGTGAAAATAGTAATTTGTCATTTTGAACTGAAATAATGGAGAATTGAGGTGCTTATAGGAAGTTTTAACGTAGAACTAATCAGATTGCAATCAATGACAAGTATTATGTCTTGGATGCCAAGGTTACGTGGAGGGTGTCAAAGGAAAAGTACTCATTTTACTTCAGATTGCATACCTAATTTCTGACAATATCGAAGGACAAAACATGTAAAAGATTGATTTAATTATCAGGTTTTTAAAATAATCTTAAATTTTGTTTAAAATAATTTCGCTCAATACTAAAAGAAATAACCCGTTGCTAAGGTTTTGGCTTTCAACTTAAAATAGGCTTGTTTGTTTCCTTGGATACGGCCATTCTATATTAAATTAATTGAATGAGCGTTATGCTATAAAACCTTTAAGATTCCTACTTTAATTTCGCGTAACTTTACAGGAGATATAATTTCAAAAGCTTTAAGAAGTCCGAAAAATTATGAAATTATGTGTAAATTGGTCTTGTCTCCATAGTAACCATGCAAACGGTTGTCTAGTTTTTATCCAATAAATTCTATTAATTTAGTAATTTCTTATGGAATGAAAATAATTATCATAACAACGTTTAAATCTTTTATTTCGAAATTATTTAAATGGTTACCATAGTCAAGTTTACCTTACTTCTTTTATTTATGTTTTTGAAAGGGTGCATTGTATGTTACAATAAGATGTTATCACATTTTGAAAATGAAGTAGATTTTTTGACTTATCAAACTCAGAAAATCCAATTTATCAATATTTCAATCCAATAGAAACGGTTGTTATGGAAATTAAGGTCCTTGGTAACCTACTTATCTTATTGCATATTTTCAGTTCTTTCAAATCATCAGGTGAAATTGATTATTATTAACTCAAAGCAATGAAAAACAGAAAATGAAATCTAACATCTTAAAAAAATGTCATAATGAGCAATATCAAGGAGGGATTCAACACCAAGATGGCGGCGGCATTATTTGATTTCTTACTTCCTAGGAAAAGTACAGTCCTTACTGCCTTAAAACATTTAATTCCCTGATTGTTATACAAATTTGAGTATCCTGATGAAGTTTGAATCTTTTCCGACGTAATTTGAAGAAATTATAGCGATTTTCAAAATTGTTGGCTTTGGGAGTTTTATCCATAAGCTAACCACGACGTCATTTCGACGTTATCGGGGGAAAATGGCGTCACAAACTATCGCATTCAAAATGCAATTAAAACATTAATACAAAATGTATCGCATTGCAACTTTATATGTACATGTATAAAATAGAAAATTCAATTTTGATCTTAGTGTATTCGTTGACAAATTTACATAACAAGGAAGTGGATGTCACTTCATTGAAAATGGACGAATGTGGAAGAAAAAAATGGAAAATATAGAGCGTTGTAAAATTTTAATCCCAAATTTAATTGTTCTCATTTAGTCATCTGGCCACCGTTGATAATTTGTTTAGTTTTTGACAAGGATTGATCCACAGGTTTCCTAATAATCACCTATCAACTTCAGTCAATTGGCTCGAAATTGCAATTTTTTTTAGCAAAGGTGTAATCTTTTATTCTAGTATCCTGCCTTTGTTTATAACACAATTCAGCTATTAGAATCTTTTCCATATGTAAGAGCAATACATTTATAAATATTTTTGAAGTTAGATTAAAATTATTTTCCAACAATTTTAAGAAAACCGGAATGACACTTTTAATATTATGACGTCATCAAGAAAATCACAGATTCGTTGAAAAATTGCATATTTAAAAGTCTCATAGAAATTTTTCCTGTGGATAGAATCAAATGTAAGTTTGTATGATGAAGTACAGACAAGAAATGAACAGTTTCAGAAATTTTGAGAAAAAAATGAAAATGGCGTCAAAGTGTTCAATACCTCCTTATTTGCCATGGTAACCATGCTTATAAAGAAAATCTGAACAGATAAAAAATATGGTTTTATTAGACAAAGTAAGGGTTTGAAATTGTTTAAATTTCATATTTTGCTATCTTGTGAGCTGGTAACCATGGCAACCAAGTCACTTGGCAACGATATTTGTGGATGATTTTTTATGCCTTGCATCTATCCCTATCCATATATGAAAGTTCATGAAAATCGGAGACCATGCGTTTCCAAAAAAAAAGAAAAAAAAAGAAAATTGGGCCTTACAGAATATTGGTGTTAAAAGTTTGGAAAGAAAGATGATCTACAATCATTGTAATGTAATGAATTCCAAGGAAACCGTGAGAAAAATCTATAAAACTTTGTGTTGAAAATGCTGAGCAGATTAATAAAAAATTCACATGAAAGTTGCTGAGCGATATAGATCAATCTATAAGCTACTGAAGCAAAAACAAATTACAAAAAAATATAAACTGGGGTATTAATAGGTAATAGTCCGCCACGAGCTATAAGATGAGCAAATTTAAATACTAATTAAAAAACGTAGATGCTAAAAATACACATCTGCTCCTCTAAAGAAAAGATCCCAGGTGGATTTTGACTCAAATTAGGATAAATTGCAACCGTCAATCGAGATAGCAGTTTTAATTTCTTTCAATTACTTTTGAAAAATCTTCATGAAAGTGAGAAGTCAATTTCCAGCTTGCACGATTCTCTGACAAGAGGATTTCATCGCTCTTAACATACACCTCATAGGATCTTAAGATTTTAAGGCAATGGTGTAATACACCTATTAGAATCAAGTTATTCACCACCTTCTAAATTCGACTAGAGAAATAAAACATTTCAATGAGAGAAAAACGGAACAAGTAAAGGCAAACAGTCTCCTTTCCTTTGTCACAAATAAACCGGTTTTGTAGAAACATCCATGATTCTTACAGTATTATTCTACCTCTGGCGGAACTGTCAGAACATTTCTTTCCTGTCTCGTTTAGGTAAAGAATGCACTGTTTATCATGATTCAAACTCTTCTGCTTCATAAATACCGTGTAAGAAAAAATTCAACAGGTGGAAAACTGATCTATTCTTAATAATACGGAAGTGTTCCAAATATTTACCTTCATGAAGCAAATTTCAAACCAATTTTTAATTCACCAGACACGTTTTCGGATAGTAAATCATCATTCGTGTACTTACTGAAATGCCAATTAAAGTGATTTTAATATAGAGACAAATGTATTTTAGTAGCGCCCATTTTTTTTTTAATTAGTAAGGGTCGATTCAGTAGCACCGGCGTCATTTTTTGATGAAATGATGCATTTTTCGAATTAGCAAAATAATGAATTATGATGTCAAATAGATAAAGGGCCAAGAGAAAGCTTATTTCAGGCGACAAAGCTCGAAAGAAATAAGCGTTACACTTTAAACATTCGATTTCGGATCCTTATCACTGTTGCTTATTCCCCTCCTTTCTTTAAATGATATGCCGAAATGATTTTCAGAAATATTATTAGCGTCCTCTAGTACAAGTGCAACGCATTTCAATTACATACCCATACACCATATCTCGAGAAAGAGTAGAACTACCAACTATACTGGAATCTGGATGTAAGTTTAAATCTTTTTACAAGACATGACATTGATATCCAAATTACCGAGTAAATAATATCAACAAGTTTATATAAGACTCTCTTTGTGACTTGATTGACTGGCTTCTCTTAAAGTAATACAAAATTCTGAAAGGAACATATCTTATACAGCCTCTGTACAAATACAAATTTGAATACAGTTATTGAAAATTTCACTTAGTTTTTGATACGACATTTGAAAGATCGACCTTCGACTTCAACGTTTCCCTATCAAATCTGCACGTAATCGCTATTCGAATTTGACAACAATTTTTCAAGAGCAAATAAGAAGAATTAAGATATGACTAGGCAATATTTGTGATAAAGGTGACCAGCGCTACCAGACTTAAAATACTATTATATCAATGAGCTTAAAGAAGATCCTGACGAGAATCTCAACAGCACTCATAATTAAGCACAAAATTGAACATCGACGGACCCCTAGCAAGCTACAGGTGGGACCAGGTGCCCGGGATGAGTAAGCATCCCATGTTGGCTAGCCGCACCCATCGTCGATGTTCATGCACGAAAATGAAAAATAATATATAAAATACATGGACTGTCTGAGGTTATGTCTATATAGAAAGTGCTCATGAAACGTGATCTCCAAGGTAACAAATGACCAAACATAAAATCTTCACCAATGCAAATAATTACAATCGAACAGTACGATTTCGTGATGCAGACTACTTTACCGAGATGACAAGAAAACGAAGGTAACTATTGTACTATGCATTGACTGCAAATGTCGAGAAATCCTGACTGTACAATGAAACTACAAAAAGAAAATGTCAAATATGCCAATGTATAACAACAAATGCACGATTCATATAGACATTCGAATAATAGTATTTGTTCTGCTTTCTTTAAAACTCGTATCGAATGGTGTGAAGTCACACCATCAGTGATCATACCTTTCCATTTGATCATGTTAAACCTTACCTTACTTTTTAAAGGTAGGGATAATTGTAAGTAATTCATCATTCAATGACAATCGAATTCTAAACCAATGGTTTAACCTGCAACATAGACGGGTCTAAATGTTCTCTTATTTCATTTTTCCATAAGAATGGTTAATACAATACGGTTCCTAAATGGTTTCATTCAGGTCATACGCTCTATTACTGATCTCACAATATCAATCATAATTTTAGCACATATTCAAATATCTTCATAGTAAATCGTTAGAGCATTATTTCTGAGATGTTATCTTTGCGACGTCGAAAAAGGCAATGAAAAGCCTCATCTTGCAGCAGGCAATTACAATCGAAAATCATTTGGTATGACCATTGTTTGAGCTTTCTGATTTATTCCCCCCATTTAATCTTAATTGGCATTACGAAAGTGATTTGCATATACCAATTACACTACAAACAATTTAAATCGAGTACTTGGTCGAGTTTACGGTGATATACACATCTGTGTTTGATTTACTAAATCATTCGGAATCTTCCAAAATTTCAAAAGCTTTTTTTCCCTCGAGATCGAAAGACTTTGAAAGCTTTCATTATGACAAAGGCCATAAATTTTCATTATGGAGTAGTTCAAATCAATTTACATCACTATGCAATTTTGAACTTGAAAAGAAGATATAATGGATATCGTGCACTTCATAAATGAAATTTCAAGGATTTGATTCATACGGAGATACGACGTCCAAAAGTGTACTTTTCAATAAAACAGTCATGCAGCAGTCATGCAGCGTACTTGTTGTCTTCAAATGTTTTGTCTTCAGATTCATAACATCATTAAGAACAGATAAATTATTAGCAGCATGGACCAGACATTACACGTTTCGGGTAATTATTAGCAGAATGGACCAGACATGCACGTTTCGGGTACTTAAACCTCGCCATGGATACTCAATTCGAAGAATGAAATATGGCCAAAGAATGTGAAACCTATGTCCAACAATACAAAAAACTTCCGTATCATATAATGACAAAGAAATGTAAAAGCTTAGTTTCCTGTGTAAGATATGAGCACGCATTGTTTTGGTCTCAATGCAAATTTACTTCGATACCACTTACATTGAAGATTTTAGTGTGTGTAATGAACCTCCAAAGAGACGAACGAAGATCGATAAAAAGAAAAAACAACATTCATATACATTATCCAACAGTAAATATAATTTTTGAATACATGTATACCATTGAATGTTTCCTGCACAACCCCTTCGTCTAGATCTGTCCTCCTACAATTGTGGGTGGGATACAAATTTAACTCGTACATGTAGCCGTAGGATTTTCACAGTTGCTGAAGATATTACAAAGGAAGAGCTTAATAAGATAAAGAAGATCCTGACGACAATCTAAACAGCACTCACAATAGATCTAGAGCACCAAATTGACCATCGACGAACCCAAAGCAACTGTTAACGTCTTCATATTCTCTCGCATCATTTAAAAGCTAGAGGTGGGACCAAGTGCCCGGGAGGAGTAAGCATCCCATGTTTAAGTGATAATTACATATTTTTGATAGTCTTAATGTCAAACTTTAAGTGATTTTGAAGGTAAAACGTAAATATTTTATAGTCCTACTGTCTGAAACATTATTGAGTAGACATTTAATAATTAGCAACACTCCGTCTTCTCTCGACGTCTAAAAGTATACTGAATAAAACAATCGGTTTTGTGAGTAGCTACATTCCGTTTTCTTCTCCATATGGCGTTGTTGTTTCCCGACTAATAGGTTTAGCAGGGCATGTTCCAAATATGAAGATTTCATACTTAGAGCCAGACGGTTTATAATTAAGCTACTTGTTCAGGGTTATATTACGCAACGGCCGAAATCATCATTGAGGAATTTCTTCTGTAGCTACGGGGATATTATAAAAGCATATCAGATCAGTGACATTCTGGATTGCGATTAAAGGCTGTCATCATCACCAAACAAGACATATTTACATCAATATGTTCATTGAGATAATCACCGACTTTGACAAGTTTTCATGGAACTGCTGCGACGGGTGTTGCATGCAAACAGGAGATGCTGACTCTCCCTGGGCACCTGGTCTCCCTTCGGAATGTTGTTCATTCCGAGGTTCGCAACTGTTCCAATTTAACTGATTTACCTTACCTTCTCGACTTTGAGACTAAATAACTGATAGGTACATCTTTGATGTTAATATTGATTACAACTTAAATTATCCAGGTCATTGCGCAAAAACGGTTCATGGTTGCTGCATTTTGGACCATTACTGTACTATTGCACCTACACGTATTTCCATTGCAAAGCCCATGCATGTAAGATTATTATTTTATCTCTGCAAAAGCAGCCATTTTACAAGAATATTTTTACAACAATATTGATGCACATATGTTGAATAAGATTTTTATTATAGATGTAAACATACAAGATTCTACAACAGATTTGACATAGGCGGATGCTCCCTTTAATTGGTACTGTGACCCTACATGTAATTGAGTGTATATCAACACGGCAGTGTTAATTACATCATATAGGATATAGGTAGGATATGTATGTGACCATCTGTTGTCTAGAGGCAGTAATTACATTTCACGTTAAATGTTAGGTCTGTTACAAACATGTAGGACATCGGGCTCAGTTACACTACAATCTTTGATACGATTTCTTGCTTTACGGGTCACGATGACAGTGGGGGATTTGGACTGATTTCCATTGTTCATCGTTGTATTTTTTGCCGTTAAGCGCAATCGGAAGAGTTGTAAATAGAAAGCTTAGGCGCTTTTCACTATTCATCATCACGCCCGATCTTAACATGTCTCGAATTATACATGTATCTCTCTAAATACATACAGGCTTTTGAAGAGCAAAAGAAGTGTGCAAACTCTGCGGCCAATGAGCATCCTACTTGGAAAACATTTTTAAACACGGTGCATCAGTTACTTGAAGTAAAAATGAATTTTTAAAAAAATGGATTTTCCCTTTTAATTAAATTGCAAGGACAGTGAAAGTTGTTATTCTTTAAAATAAAATTTCTAATAATAATGATCTTTTTTTTTTAATTTTCTAAATTTCAGGTATGTCCTTAATTAATGGACATGAAGTCGCAGAGAAATTTAATTTACAAAATTATTTATATAATTCAACGAAAAACGGTGAGTTACATTTGTAAAAAGATGCGTCCAATATAATGGGCTTATGTAATATTGAGTGTTATGAATACCATCACATCACAGAAAATCAAATAAATGAATTGTAAATGTCAATAATGTGTTGCTCTTACATAATTCCGTGATAATTGTGTTTTGTTCATTATAGGGTACAGAGCATGTGGTGCATACATTTACGTTACATTCTTCAAATAACGCAACAGTAAATTTTACTAATATTATTTTTTTCTAAAATGATATTCTCGTATGCGTATTTATACAAGTGGTAATGTATACAAATAATCGTTTTAATAATTTGACGCATGGACCAGAAATATGCGGTTCGGGTACTTAATCCTAGTGAGTGATTCTCGATCCAAACACGTATGGTCATGCCAAAGACTGTGAAAGTTAATGTCAAAAATCCTTTAACTCAATAGAGATTGTACCCCTTTAGGAATGTATTAGGAGTAACAAAAAAAAGTTCCCGGAAGACTGCATATCCAGCTATATGATAACGTGACGACTTTAAAGTGGTCTCAGTGGAACACACACGGAAAAATGGAACAAGCAATTTGTGACAACGAGAATAATAGCATTACATTATTGAAATAGGAAGGAAAACTCTACGTATACATGTATATTAATAATATCAAAAGGATGGGCAGTAAGCTGTAACACGTTTCGTTAAACGATGTATTAACTCAGGATGCTACACTTGAATGTAAGTACATGTACATGTCATTCAAATAGCGACATCGAATTAAATGAACTGCGGAGGCAAAATTCAAAACTGTCTGAATACACAAAATCCAGAATAAAAGGGAGCAGCAACAGGTCCTTATTGAATAAAACCAAGAATCTCTGTGATGCTTTGTGATTTTTTCTGGAAGATAATTATTTTCATTATGATTTTTTTAAAATTCTACAGGAATCGTAATCAAGCAGAAAGAGTAAGTTGTTAAAATAAGTATTAATAAATATCTAACATACCTGCATAATGAATTCACTATTTTGTACGATTTTAAAATCAGTCCATATCGATGCAATCTTGTCTTTAAGGACGCGACACATATCGACCAATTACAAGCTATTTAAGACAACGCCATCTGTTAAATACACATTAAAATTCTTATTTTATCCCCGCCTTGCTATCTCAAATAGATATCAAGATGCTACCATCGATAGAGTGTTAATGACTTGGTTTGTTAATGGGCTAGTCGGTAGTTTATCATTTTGTTTTGAATAACAAATAATTCGTACATTGCGTAGGTTTTCGACACAATGCGATCGTGGTTGAAAGATACATGTGAAATGTACATAATGTGACGGTGTCGGTTTGCGTCATATATCGTAATATCATTCCCATTCGGGTGTTTCCGTCCTTTCGTTTTCTTCTTGGTGTCATTGATTAATTCCTATAAATCTTAAAATCGCTACCGATAGATTAAGTTTCATAGCTTTATAAATTGATCAAATTAGAAACTCGATTTTCTACTTATCCTAATACTCACTGATGATGGTTAAGTACCGGAAACGGGCATGTCTGGTCCACGCTGAAAATTTATCTAGTGGACCAGGAGTGGTGGAGGGCACATGTAGTCAAGTTCGAACAACTTAGACTGATCGTTTCTTCGACGCATTCGAACATTTTTGTTACCAATTTTTCTTGAATTTTTCTTGAAAATTCTGAAACGTGGGTCCTGTAGCATCATAGCCCACCCATCCTACTACGTCTTTCGATACATTTTTGGACATACATACATGAAATAACTTTCACAATCTTTGGTCATAGTACATTGTTTAGATTGAGGATCACTGACGAGGATTAAGTACCCGAAACGTGCATGTCTGGTCCACGCTGAAATTTTCTCTGATTTTAAATGAGGCTTTTGAATTTGAAGAAGTTTAACAACATAGTATGTAATTGATAAATTAAACAAGAACCTAAGCTAACCTAGCCAGCTAACGATAAGCAGAATATTTATTAAGAAAGAAGGGGTCTCTAACAGGATTGGGTTGCAGCACATACCACGAAACAATAATATTATCACTTTGTTTTATATTTATATTATATAAAGATATAAAACAAATCACTAATAATTTAAATTTAAGAATTTGAGAAAATCCATTCTGACTTAATACTTTACTTCTTTGTATGAAGTAATGATATGATCTGCACATGCGCATTTTGCTAATTCAAGAAATTCGTTCACACTCAGCCTCCGAATCTTAAAAGGAAGTAAAAGTGCAGTCAGACTAGGTGAACCTTAACATAATTTATCGTTGAACGAGAAGTAATATAAAAGAACAATTCTGACTTTCATTTCCCCCTCTTCCTCTCGAGAGCTTTCCATGCATATCTTGTTCTTCACTTCTTCCGTAAAGAGGACTAGAGCGTCCAACATTCGATATTACCGAGTGTTGTTATCTAACGCAAATGACTTTTTGCGAGGAGCTAATTAAGATGTACAGAAAAATAAGCTTTGTTACATCTGAGTAAATACCCTTGCTATTTCACAGTTAGAGGTAACAAATCATTATGAAGGAGGCCATTAAATCACAACTGTAGATGACAAAGTTGCTGTAACCAGTTCAGTTTTTGTCAAAGTCAATCGGTAAAGGCACGCAGATGATATCGTCAAGAACCTATCATTTTTTCAGTATGATGAACACCAAGTCACGATATACCTTAAGTCTGCATTCATTTTATTTTTTAGTGGTTCCGACATGACGTCAAAAAGGAAAATTAAGTAAGACTTTACAAAAGTCATGTACGGACTTTTGGCAAAATAAAAGAAAAAAAAATATTCCGGCTCTTCAGGCCGACGAAACAAAATTTCCGGATCAACCGCTGCTAATAGAAACATAAAATACAATTCAAAAAATCCGGCCCAGAGGGCAGATATATTCGTATCCAAATTCTTGGCTATGATTCGGGCCATTTTTTAAATAGTACAGCAAAGAAACATTTGAATAAGTCAAAAGCTTCCATTTCAGTCCTTCTTACTTTGATACTGTAACTTGCATTATATATGTAACATGATTCTATTAGTTTATACAGTGTTTTACAGGGGGGATACAGAAACATATTGGGTCGATGAAAGAAGTTGTATTGGGCGAGGCAAAGCCGAGCCCAATACAACTTTTTTCATCGACCCAATATATTTTTGTATCCCCCCTGTAAAACACTGTATAACGAATTTATCCCACCGATGGCTTTTGGTTTGTGTATGTTACGTCAACATATTTTAAAGCATCTCAGTGACGTAAAAAGCGTAAAGCGTCTTTGTAGAAGCAGGATATTAAAGTGATATCCTGTCAGTAACATAATACAACATAATAATAGGTTCTTCTCGACCAGTCAGATTGCAAGAAATTTGCCAGAGGTGGGATAAATTTCGATATGTTTAAACTTTACTAATCAATACGGCGCGTTATTTTACAACGCCATCCAAAAACTCCGTTTTTGCTCTGGCTCTGGTTCATTGGATAGTGTTGTCCTTCGTGTGTCTATGGTTTTATGTTCACGTTAGGGCAACATGTAAAAAAATGATGTCGGCATACAAAATGTCCATGTCATATCTAGCGTGTCGAGAAAAAATACATCTGCATATTTTCATAAGTATCTGATTTCACATAATCATCTTAGATATCAGAATAAACATGGGTTACATGAATATCCCACTCCTAGGCTGAAATACAGGCTGTTGCTAGTTGGTAAAAAAAAATAGGAGTACTTAACAGGGATTCAAACAATAGACCTTCGACTTGCAGCCCAACGCTTAGCTACATGTATGAGAACCAAAATATAATATCCAAACCATACCTGATTAGACCGCGATCTATTTAAAAATAAAAGTGATAATCAATTATATTGAGCAAAAATAGGAAAGAAACGATAAAATCGGCCAAGTACACACTGAACATTTATTTATAAGATTTGGGACTTTAAAATTCATTTCTTTCCAATGTTGCGTGGTTCTGACTTATTCTTTTAGTTATAGATGTTATATCGTAGTAAATAAGTGCACCATATGCGCATTTAACATATATGTGTCATCAGTGATACCCAAGGTCGAAAGAGATTACATTCAAAAACTAGATACATGAAGAACGAAATCTGAATATAACCCGAGATGTATGCCAAGGGACCAGCCAAGGCCAGAGCTATGTCGTATAGGAGATACTCCTCATCAACCAAGCTGGAAGCATCACTGAAGAGGATTTAATTACCGAAGCACATGTCTGGTGCATGAAAATTGGTTTGAAATTTTCTTCAAGATGGTATGGAGTTAGAACACTTATATATTATTAGTTTTAGAATAATTTGTCATAAGAAACATTACAAATATATATTTAAAGTATGTGCAGAAGCACAGTAAAACTAGATGAATGATATACTTGGAACTCAGTTCAGTTCACTTTACTTTATTATTTTATGCCAACTGGCACATCAGAAACATATACATGTATATACAAAACATCCATAAATTGATATCGGTCCATCGGCAGAGATATCAACCTAGTGTTAGAAAATACACGTTACATCGTAATAATTCAATGCACCATATGCACGTTTCAACAAATAATTACTCAGCTGTAATACTCAAGGCCTAAAGAGAGGAAATCTAATTAGTTATATGTATGGATAATGTGTATGAAATATGACCTAGTTGTACTGCATCTGTGCGTGTGTCAGTTATCAATATGATATATGAATAGCGTATTAAGCGGAACACATGTAATCTGTTGAATAATTGACTAAATATTGAAATCAGAGTTTTCTGTACATGCGGCAATGACAATTGCTCCAGTTACATGATCCTTTCATTCTGACCAAGATTATCTTGCCAATGTGCAAATGACATAAAATCAAGAAAAAAAAACATGATTGAAGGTTAACGCCATTTATGATGGAGGGATCTGGTTTATAAGGGCACTCAACTCCGAGAATTGACGGGATGGATATCAATGAAATGTTTTGATGAATATTCACTGAATCGATAATGAAATGGGATATCGGCTGGTAGAGTAGGCAAAAATAATAAAATGCCTCCACTCTGACTCCCTGATGACCAGTCAAGATCATTACAAACACTTTTATAAATGTTCTAATGTAAACATTTTAGCTCAGACGGATATGTAAAAAGGACAGTAAGTCTACGAACCGTCTTATTAGGGTAATTCGCATAATGTGTTATGCAATAATCCGGATGGTGTGAAAGGAATAGATCTCACGTGGGACAATTTTATGTCTTTTTTTTTCGCCCCTACGCAATGAGAAATAAACAAACCTATAAAATACCTTTAAGTCTAAGTATATTTGTGTTATCTGACAACATCGATCAACACATTTTTACATCTTCCACTGTCTTTAATGATCCCGACTGTTTCTTAAATGATTCTGAAAGTTCCCCGCGAGAGATTTGACAGTTAGTGTTTTAAATGGTCGTCATGGAACTTTCTATATAGACATAACATCAGACAGTGCATGTTTTGTAGATATTGTTTTAAGTGCGTGATCATCGACGGCGGGTGCAACTAGCCAAACAGGGGATGCTTATCTCCCCCGGCACCTAATCCTTCCTCTAGCTAGCTATGGGTCCGTTGATGCTCACTTTGGTGCTCTATTGTGAGTGCTGTTGAGATTGTCGTCAGGATCTTCTTTATCTCACTTCTAACTTTTTCAACATCCGCTTAATAAACACTTTATAAATAATAAACACTTTATAAATAATAAACACTTTATAGAGAAATAAACGCTTAATAAAATTTTTATGGCACTAACGAAAACATAAGAAAACAATGAACCCCAGATCCTATACAAAAAATCAAATCCGATGGCCACAATTTGATCTTATTCATTGATGTATTTCGATATATCAACAACCGCTGTAGTGCATACATTTGACAACATTTTACGAAAAAAAAAAACATGAAATGTTCAAACTTTAATTGTTGCATACTTGACATCGATAGTTTCGAATAATAAATCATTATCCTCCTCAGTGGTACGTGTACATGTATTTGATATAAAATCAATAACGGAGAAATTCAGACTAAGATATACAACAAAATGGAAGTCTTTGGTTTCATCATAGTTTATCTTCCTTGGATTGATAGCGATGTTCCAAGATTGCAATCTATTGCATTTACATCGCTCAACCCAACAGATACGCTAGAGCTTGTTCTCATGTTTTGGACTTTCATATTAAACATGAACAAATTACTAAAAAAAACCATTATAAGTGAAGAATTTAGGTATCATAAACTTGTACGATCTGTTTGGAAATTTTACATTAATTATTCTGCTCTTCTTTCGAAATTTGAGACAGCTCCAGCACCAGATTATGTTTCATTGCCTTATTTTACGTATACGATGACCTATTAAACAAAATTATAAGGATCAAAGGCAGATCAAACTTCAATCACAAATGTAAGAAAATAGTCGGTCGACTGCTTTACTGAGGATATGATCCCAAAGTCATCAAAATCAAAAGTACATCGGACATGGTTGTGGACCCATCTACAGGTTTGTACCGGTGTCTTTTCCAACGTTGCACACTGGGACTCCGTTACGGGCCCGGCCTTAATATCGTAAGAGAAGACTTGGACCTGATCCTCTGTCCTTACTGAGACGGCGGGTGCAACTAGCCAAACAGGGGATGCTTATCTCCTCCCGGCACCTAATCCTTCCTCTAGCTTGCTAGGGGTCCGTCGATGGTCACTTTTGTGCTCTATTGTGAGTGCTGTTTAGATTGTTGTCAGGATCTTCTTTAACTCATTTGTATCACACTTATGCCCTTTGCCGTGTGGAGATCGTAAAAAAGTTCCCCGCGAGGGGTTTGACAGTAAGTGTTTTGAATGTCTTTCCCTGACATGGTCGCCATAACACTTTCTATATAGACATAACCTCAGACAGTGCGTAATTTTAGATATGGTCATATTCGTGCGTGGACGTCGACCGTTGACGGCGGGTGCGGCTAGCCAACAGGGGATGCTTACTCCTCCCGGGCACCTGATCCCACCTCTGGCTTGCTAGGGGTCCGTCGATGGTCACTTTTGTGCTCTATTGTGAGTGATGTTGAGATTGTTGTCAGGACCTTCTTTAACTCATTGGTCAGACGTCTTGGGTGATTCAGCGGAGCACGGACTGTTATACGCATACCGTATATTTTTCATTTACACAGAATATTTCTACCTGATGCCGCTGCGTTTAACTACCTTGTTTGTGGTGTCATCTTGCAGAGAGAAGCCTTACTTTTATACAGCAATTGTTTGTCTACGGAGACCTCTGTACATCCGGATAAGTGGGAGTGATGTGCGCACGTAATCCGGATAACTACATCATTTGATTATAGCAGATGACCGTCCAAAGTCGGAGCCGATTGCACATTTGTCTCCTTCCATTTATGTGTTGTCGTTAATGTTTGTGTAAGTCTGTTTCGACTGTTTTTATCTGTTCTGTATGATGTTCTAGTGCTTTTGTTGTTTCCTGTCGCGATTTGTAATAAGAAGGGAGGAGATCTCCAACAAGACCCCGTTGCAGCATCAACAGTAAAACAACAAAACACCCGATGCAAAAACACAAAAGACGAGTACAGCACGAGACGGAAAAGAGACACACGACATGTAAACATCAAACACAAAAGACTACACATAAACCGACGAGACCAATGGGTGACCAATGTAGTTTTGTTTGATGCCATTTTTGTGTCGCTTTCTTGTGGGTTTGTTCCGCTAGGTCAGTGCAGGGTGGACATGCCGGAGATCCTTTCGTTTTCTTTGAAGTCGAAATGATTCAAAGTTGTGAATGTACGAGACTTCGTTGATATGTCGTATTGAAGGAGACACGCAGGGATGTTCTTTTAAGTCCAGCTACTCTCTAACTATATTAGGACACGTACCCAAGGACTGGCCTCATTTTAAATCGACGAGGCAATACTCTGCACTAAACAAGACAAGTTGCTCTTCCAAAATTGTCAAAATCGGTGAAAGGGCAGTGATCCATTATATGCATAAAAAGGTTTAAGGATATCCATTATGAGTTGGTAACAAAACTAGGAAAATGTCCCTTCATATGCTACAGTGAAAAGGTGGATGGCGGAATTTAAGCGCGGCAGACAGAGCCTTGAGGAGTAAAAATCCTTATGTCCAAAATTGTATAGAAAGACGTAGCAGTATGGCTGGGAAATGATGCTTCAGGAACCACGTTTTAGAAATTTCAAAAATATTGACAACAGAAATTTTCGAATGCGTTGAAGAGACAGGCGATAAACCGAAGTCGATCTTACTTGGCTACATGTACCCTCGGGGACTCCTAGTCCACCAGCAGTGACACTCACGAAGTAGTACAAATGTTAAACGTTTTGAAATAGAATATGACAAGAAAACGGAAAGGAGGGGATATCCAACAACACTCAGTCGTAGCACTCACAGCAAAACCCCCAATGCAATAACACAGAGCAAAAATACACGGAAAGAGACACAATACGAACAAGAACGCCAACTAAAACCATAGAAATATCAAACACAATAGACTACACATAAACCAACGAGGCCAATGGGCAACCGGTGCCGACTTAGGACGGTCATCTGCTATAATCACATTACGTTGTTATCCGGATAACCTGCGCACAACGCTCCCACTGATCCAGATGCACAAAGGTCTTCTTAGACACAAAATTGCTGTAAACAAGTAGCAGACGGTGTGCTTAAGTTTAAATACGAAATTCTAAGTGGAACCACTAAAATGAATTTATGCGGAGCCACATGAACTGAATGGTTCAAATAAATACAAATTAACAGACAACTACAGTCATACCTTAGAACTTTCAAAATATATTAGACCTGAATGGAATTTAGTTGATGAAATATAAAAGAAATTATAATGCAATGCTGTCGGATAGATAATATATATATAGATAAATATTGTTAATTTATATTCACACCCACGAATTAGCTGTAAATACCTAAAATAAACACTTCTATATATAATATAATATATAATAATATATATATAATAAAATTTGCGTGACATCTTTGTCAGTTTTAACACTATTTTCTGTTGAGTAGGTGAAAGGTCAAGGTCACGAAGTCAAAATGATTGTATTAATGGAAAGGTCTTATCAAACCTATATCACTTACAATTCAAAAGTTATGCCCTAATGTTAAGTTTGAAAAAAAAAATCAAAGGTCAGGGTCACGAGGTAAAACTTTGGTATTAAAAGAATGGTATTGTCACAAGGATTACACATGTGAAACATGAAAGCTCTATTACCTTCTATACAAAAGTTATTGCCTATATCAATGTTCTTGAAAAGTAGGTCAAATGTCAAGCAAAGGAGGGGATCTCCAACAACACCACGTTGCAGCACCCACAGCAAAACCCCATAACACCTAATGCAAAAACAGAAAGCAGACAAGCCCAGAAAGAGACGCATAAGGGACAAGGAACGTCACGAAGACAAAAATGTTGGTATCAATGGAAAGGTCTTGTCATGAGGAACTACACATCTGAGATAATAAATCTCTTTCACTCACCAATCAAACATTGCCGAATGTTAAAGTTTATGAAAAGTAGGTCAAGGTCACGAGGTCGAAAACTTTGCTATCAATGTAAAGGTATTGTCACAAGGAATACACATATGAAAGTTAAACGTCTTCATATTCAATAGCATAATTTAAGAACAGATCGATTTGCAGCATGGACGTTTCGGGTACTTTGAGAGTTCAGTGATCCTCAATCTGAACAATGTCATATGGACAAAATGTATGAAAGTTATTATGTCCAAAAATGTAAAGACGTAGCAGGACGGGTAGGATATGATGCTACAGGACCCACATTTTAGAAATATCAAACAATTTTGACAGAAATTTTAGAATGCGATGAAGAAAGCTCTATCTTTAACCATTCAAAAGTTGTGTCCAATGTTAACGTTTTTGCCACGGACACAAAGAAAAACGGAAGGGCAAATTGATGGACATGCCAAAAAATACATGCCCCCCGAATCTTAGATTCCAGGAGCATAAAAATGTCCATGGAACTATACGAGGATGTGAATGGAAAACATCGGAGCACTGGGCACTAAGGTTTACTACCTTCAATTAAGTTGTTTATATTTTGGATAGTGTTCCTAATGGACTTTGACACTCAAAACAGACATTTTCACCATAAAACGAAGAAAATACCACGAAAGAAAACAAATAGTCAAGCATTTTTCAAATCTTCTAACGATAATAACACACGTAACAAGTCCCTGTTAACCATTCACATGAAAATTTAAGTGACATCATAGACGTAAAAGAATACATCTTTATGTCTACGGAATTGTTATTTCTTGTCTGATTCTATTGACGGAAAGCAACTCGTCTTTGTAAATCTAACATTTTCATGGATGCATTTATGTCGTGCAACTGAAATATTATTTTCGTCCTTAATCTTGTATTAATATACTCTTCGAATTAAAGCTACTTAAGTATGCCATTTAGGTTGACGTCATAATGCTGAAAGAGTTTGAATAAAAAAAAAGTTAAATGCAAAAAAAGAAGAAGCAAAATCTGAATGTAGATTGATCAATGTATCCTCATTGATTGTTCGAGTCCATATATAATTCAGTCAACATACGTGTTGACCTAAATGTACAGGGAGAGTCTTAAAGTCCGAATTTTTTTTAAAGCAAAATAAAAAAAGCAAACGCAAGAAAATAAAATTATGTCAGTTCTGTTTCTAATTATTCATAAAACAGGTAACTGGAGAGCAGTGGCGAGCAAAAAACTTTATATATCTCGAATTTTCACATAATAGTGCTTGATTATTGATTTTCAGTTCTAATATGTGAATACAACAAATGGCGAGCGATAGCGAATTTTTTTTCCCGAGAATTGGAATAAATCCACCATTTGTGTCTTTTTCAGTTTTTTTTTTTTTTTCGTTTTCTTAGTGCCCTTACTTATTGACCTAGTTGTAATGTATATAGGAAAGCGCAGCATTGAGAATAACGTACATGTATGTAATAATTCTGGCGAGCAGAAGCGAGCCAGAGAAAAAATTTGAAATGCTTACGTCGAAATATTATCAAAATGAAAGATTTGCAATAAAAATTTATGATACATTTTTCAAATATTATGACAACAAAAGGGGAATTGGGAATCTTATGAAATATGTATATTAATGAGAAAAAAATTAGCTACGCTTCGAAAATTCAAAGGGGGGGGGGGGGGGTTCCGGAACCCCCTGACACCCCCCCCCCTGGATCCGCGCTTGATGTAGATGTTATTGCAACAAAAGTTCGTTTACCATTACATAAAGTACATATGCCGTATAAAGCGCAATAATAAGCAACAAAGGAAGCGCTAAGTTTCGCAAAAAAAAAAAAAGAAAAAAACACATCGAGGAAAAGGTGATAATGTATTGAACTTGAAGATAACCACGGTAAAAATCCAATGGCAGAAGACAGTTGAAACAGGCTTCTATAACCTAATCATTGCCTGTGTTTACACAGCACACCGGTACGCTTAGAGTATTTATGGTATTCATAAATCAATAAATTTATAATTTGATACAAATAAACACACTATAAGAGGGCTGTCAGTAAAGTTCGTGGACAAGTCTAAAATTAAGTAAGATTGGCGTTAAGATTGGAGCTCGTAAAAAAGTTCCCCGCGAAGGGTTTGACAGTAAGTATTTTGAATATTTTCCCTGACATGGTCGCAATAGCACTTTCTATGTAGACATAATCTCAGACAGTGCATGTATTTTATATATTGTCTTCTTTTTTTTCGTGCATGAACATCGACGGCGGGTGCGGCTAACCAACAGTGGATGCTTTCTCCTCCCGGGCACCTGGTCCCACCGCTAGCTTGCTAGGGGTGCGTCGATGCTCAATTTGGCGTTCTATTGTGAGTGCTGTTGAGATTGTCATTAGGATCTTCTTTAACTCATTTGTGTCACACTTATGCCCTTTGCCTTGTGGAGCTCGTAAAAAAGTTCCCCGCGAGGGATTTGACAGCAAGTGTTTGAGTATTTTCCCTGACATGGTCGCCATAGCACTTTCTATGAAGACATAATTTCAGACAGTATATGTGCTTTATATATTGTTTTCATTTTTCCTGCATGAACATCGACGGCGGGTGCGGCTAGCCAACAGTGGATACTTATTCCCCCCGGGCACCTGGCCCAACCTCTAGCTTGCTAGGGGTCCGTCGATGCTCAATTTGGCGCTCTGTTGTGAGTGCTATTGAGATTGTCGTCAAGATCTATTTTAACTCATATTATCATTATTAGCAAATTTATAATCTTATACTATTTTTTTTCATATTTTGAATTAATTATAACAAGCATAACTTCGTAATTAGACATAAGATGGTGACGCGGAGCAAGGTAAATATTTAATGAAATATGTTTTTTATTATTCTATACATTACATTTGCATTTTGTAAAATTCCTTTGATTAAACGATGGTAACGCGCCATCCGTCTGTCTGTCCGGTGTAAACTTTACACTTTTGACTTCTCATTACATGTAAGAACCGCTGCAAAGAATTTCAGGAAACCTTACAGAAAACACGTACTCAAGTCCTGTACCAAGTGTGTGTTTTCTTGCCGATCGGTCAACAAATGTTAAACGTCTTTCAATTCAATAGCATCATTTAAAACCTGATAAATTTACAGCATGGACCAGACATGCACGTTTCGGGTACTAAACCCTCGTCAGTGATCCTCGGTCTAAACAATGTAATACGACCAAAAAGTATGAAAATTATTATGTCCAAAAATGTACCAAAAGACGTAGCAGAATGGGTGGGATATGATGCTACAGGACCCACGTTTTAGAAATTTCAAGAAATTTTGTAACAGAAAAGTTCAAATGCGTTGAAGAGACACACGATCAACCGAAGTTGATCGAACTTGGCTACATGTGCCCTCGGGGACTCTTGGTCCACCAGCAGTGACACCCACCAAGTAGTTCAAATGTTAAACGTCTTTCAATTCAATAGCATCATTTAAAACCTGATAAATTTACAGCATGGACCAGACATGCACGTTTCGGGTACTAAACCCTCGTCAGTGATCAAACATGGCTTTGATTGGCCGACAAATTTTCAACTTCTCCAGTGGAACCGCTGCACAGAACTTCATGAAACCTTACAGGAAGCTCTCAACGTATTTAACCATGTTTGTGTTTTTAGTGCCAATCGGTCAACAAATATGGCCGCCATGGGCTCTGATTTGCTGACACATTTTCAACTTCTCTGCAACTGCTGCACAGAGTTTCACTAACACTTACAGGAAGCAAGTACTCAAATTACTCAACCATTTTAAGTGGGGTATTTTTGTGCCGATCAGTCAACAAATATGGCCACTAGAGCTCTGATTTTCTGACATAATTTCGACATTGTCTCTTTAACCGTTGCACAGAATTTTATAAAACCGTGGTCTTCTACCAAGTTTGTGTTTTCCTTACCGGCCAACAAATATGGCCGTCGAGGACTCTGTTTGGCTGACATATTTTCAACTCCTCTGCAACCGCTGCTACAGAATTCCAGAAAACCTTATAAGTAAGTTCGCAAAGTATTCTACCAAGTGTGTGTTTTTCTTGCCGATCGGTCGACAAATATGGCCGCCGAGGGCTGATTGGATGACGTATTTTCGACTTCTCTGCAACCACTGCACAGAATTAAAGGAAGCAAGTACTGAAGGGCCTCCTCCATATTGACCACTCTCATTCTTTTGTCTGCATCTCATGTGAGCGATGTGGCCCCCTTGGGCCTGTTGTTTATATTATGTCATATAGTATATTAATGACATCACGTTCGAAAATGAAAACAATACCTACATTACCATCGAAAATGGGTCGGAATCATCAAACGCCTTTTAAACCGTGGATATGATCCTCATGTTACCAGACGGACACTAGACTTGGTACTTGACCAATCTACAATCGTGTACCAGCGCATTCTAAGAACTTGAACTCTGGCTGACTGTGACGACGGGACTCCATGACGGACCCTGTCCAATCCTTTTTAGAGAAAACAGGGCCCCGACCACCTGTCCTCTCTGAATGTCAGTCGGACTTCTCGGGTGATGACATACATGAGCTCGCGTCGGCAGAGCACGGATTGTATTACGTACGCTATCTTTTATATCCATTTACATATTCATCTGTGTTGCTTGGGCCTCTGCGTTTTGCGGTCTTGTTTGTGTGCGGTCATCTCACAGTGAGGAGGTTGTTTTACACCACAATTGTACGTTCTTCGAGACCTCTGGGTAATCGGAAAAGTGGGAGGGTTGTGCGCACGTAATCCAGGATAACCACACCTTCTGCTATTTCCGTGGCAGATGGCCGTCCTAAGTCAACACCGGTTGCCCATTGGTCTCGTTGGTTTATGTGTAGTCTTTTGTGTTTATTGTCTCTATGTCGTGTGTCTCTTTTTCGTCTCTTGCTGTACTCGTCTTCTCTGTGTTTGCGCTTCGGGTGTTTTGGTATTTTATTGATTGTACTGCAACCAAGGCTGGTTGGAGATCCCCTCCCATTTTCTACAAAAGATGCAATGCCCGAGGTAATGTCTTAATAGAAAGTGCTATGGTAACTATGTCAGGGAAAAGCATTTCAAACACATCTATTCAGAAGAAAGGAGGGGATCTCCAACAACACCTAGTTGCAGCACCAACAGCAACCTTCCAAAACACCCACTGTAAAACACAAAAAAGACACGCACAGAAAGAGACGCAGTAGTACAAGGAACGCCAAATCACAGAAAAACATAAAACACGAATGACTACACATAAACCAACGAGACCAATGGGTAAACGGTGCCGACTTAGGACGGCCATCTGCCACGTCAGTAGCAGACGGTGTGGTTATCCTTGATTACGTGCGCACAACCTTCCCACTATTCCGATTACCCAGAGGTCTCGAAGAACGTACAATTGTGGTGTAAAACAACCTCCTCACTGTCAGATGACCACACACAAACAAGACCGCAAAACGCAGGGGCCCAAGCAACACAGATGAATATGTAAATGGATATAAAAAGAGGGCATGCGTTATACAACCTGTGCTCTGCCGGCTGTAGCGAGCTAATGTATGTTATCACCCGGGGAGTCCGACTGACATTCAGAGAGGACAGGTGGTCGGGGCCCTGTCTTCCCTAAAGAGGTTTGGACAGGGCCCGTCATGGAGTCCCGTCGTCACAGTCAGTCAGCGTGCAAGTATTAAGGATGCGCTGGTACAAGACTGTAGATTGGTCAAGTATCAAGCCCAGTGTCCGTTTGGTGACATTAGGATCATATCCACGGTATAAGAGGCGTTTGATTATTCAGAAGAAACAAAAACAGTTTATCTTGACAACAGCAACACTGCTTGAGACGTCTCTTTTATGTGTCAACAAACATCTACTTAGAGTCGTGTTTGAAAGAAGCAGATAATGAAGGATTGCCCAAGTAGGGCTTGTTGTACAGATGCATCACCAAGTTTTATTGAAGACCTATTTGATACCTTCTGAAGCAGCCTTGGCTTTTGTGATTCAAATTTAGAGGTACAGAGATACAGAAGCTTTTTCACAACGATCACAACGAAATTCTAGAAAGCTGTAATGTCCAGTTTGTTGCAGATAATATGGATGGATCATATGAGAAAAAAAAACTTCGAAAGAAATTTTCTTGACATGAGAATTTACAGTAGTCTTGATCCTGTACAGGAAATTACATGTCTTGTTCCCAGGTTGTCCGTCAGCATGAAGGAAATAGCACGACTCAACAGAATACCGTATAACCAGAATTTTTCGCGAGATACTAATTTTCGCTATATTCGCGAGTGATTTGGAATCGCGAAAAATTATCCTCGCGAAAAATTGTGTTTGATAAGGTATAACATCAATTGGTATATTAGTGCCATTTTGGTTTTACTGCACATGTGTCATTCTTCACATATCCCGATTAAATATAAAGCGAAGTAAATGGAGTGTATTCTTTAGATAGAAATAACTGAAACTTCAATAAAGGAAGGTAGAAAACAGTGAGGTCATATGTACATATTTATATGTAATTTCGGAATCGCGAAAAATTGTACTCGCGAAAATAAAGACTTCCTATTTTACCATGAAATCGCGAAATTTGATACTCGCGAAAATTTCTGGTTATACGGTATCAGTTGCGTTTTGCAGACGTCCTTACAAGAAAAGTCTCTCAGACTTTTGCTGACATTGGTATATGAATCGAGACACCAACTTTATTATTTACCAAAGTTACTATTCCAGATACATCAGTACTTTACTTCTCGGATCACAAAGTTACATGGTTATCTGTTAAAGGAATATACTTATTAACCGATCTTATCAAAATAGAGTATGTTATCTAAAATACAAAAGGGAGAAGTTAATGTTTTCTGACAAATATCTCTTTGTTACTCAGTTATGAAAACATATGAATACAAGAGTTAAAGCTCCTTAATCCTGCTCAAGGGAACCTTGACGTGCCTTATTACCTGGACCCCTTATAGCCTAAGATTGAGGTGCCTGTCAAAATCTTGCTGGCGCGGTAACGAACGCATAGGTCGCAGGTTCGAGTATCACCGTTGCTGGTCATTACAAAGCTGTGGTAACCTTGGGCCAGTTACTTTACACTTCATCTCCGCCAAGGAGTAAATCGGTAACCTGGCACATGAGAAGAGCTTAGTTTAAACATATTTATTTAATAATTCCAGCAAATCTATACATGTTACAGACAACAGAAATGTATAAGGATTCGAAAAAAAAACTTTCAAGCTTATATTAATTCCTCTCCTAGAGAAGAGCTTGTAATGTGAACGAAAAGCATTAGCGTCTAAACAGCAGATCTGCTTGTAAACGCCTTGGGAAGAATGCACTCTGGATCGTACAGCTCTCGCCAGAGACGTAATTGTGCATGTCGCATGCGGCTCAGGCGGTACGAAACTATAAACCCCTATCATTATCTTTTCCGTTTACCATCATTGACCTGGAAAATTTACTACTATTATTCATATGACATTCTCTTAAAGGTACAAAATGGTTTCGCATAGATTCATCTGTAGATATCGATGTTTGACCGTACTACCATTTGGACATCTATATATTACTTGTATAAATTATCTTCAAACATCAGAGAAGACAGGACCCCGACCACATGTCATCTTCGAATGTCGGTCGGAATCCTCGGTTGATCACATGCATAAGCTCCCTACAGCTGACAGAGCACGTACTGCATTTCTTACGCCCCCGGAAGTCATAAGTTTGCAACGATTGCCCATAGGTCTCGTTGGTTTATGTATGGTCTTTCGTGTTTGATGCCGTGATTGCTGTTCATTGTCCCTTTTGTGTCTCTTACTGTGTGTCTTCTCTGTGTCTTCACTTAGGTGTTTTATGTGTTGCTGTTGGTGCTGCAACCGAGTCTTCTTGGAGATCACCTCCTTTCTCTCAAAATTTTGTTTCATAGACGAATTTATTCTTGGATGCACCCGATTTTGGTAAACTTCGGAAATCGTTATATGCGTAAACAGTATGTAAAAATATGTCAAATATTCAGGTCAGAGTGTACACGCTACCGAGATCAGCCAATCGCTAGAATGAACTTTACATCATGGGATTATGACAAAACACGTAGTAAAATATTACGTCGCAAGTTTTGAACTTGAAAATCAACAATGTTAAAATGCCGTCAATTGCAAAATTAAGTAGACAATTAAAAGGTAATTTAATTAAATTATAAAAGAAAAACACAGTTTGTGCATCGGTTTTTGTCTATACATCGATAGACAGAAAAAATATTAAAACTATTACATTTGTATGAAAGTCAAACAAAAATCCGAAAGCAGATTCAAATGACCAAAAGGCTGTCAAACATATTAATCTGTTGTGGAATCTGTTATTTTTCTTTTATTTTGCTATGTCTTTCGGTATATTTAGGACATACTTTTCACAGATTTTGGTCATATTGCACTGTTTAGATTGAGGATCACTGACGAGGGTTTATTATCCACAACGTGCATGTCTGGTCCATGCTGTTAATTTATCTGCTCTAAAATGATGCTAATGAATTTGAAGACGTTCAATGACAAATATGGATAATGACCATATCCCTGTAAACATCACAAAATCGATAATTCAGAAAATCAGAAACCGAAGGCATACAAAATCAGGATAAAACAGGAACCAAAGCAAACAATCAAAAACCTCCACCACATGAAAAGAAGCGAACTCCCGATATGGGAGTGAGAACAGGTGTCCAGGAAGAGTAAGCATATCCTGCTTGCATGCAACACCCGCCGCTTCAATTCGGTGGAACTGTCATATCCGGTTACTTCCATTTCGGAAGACATAGAGTACAATCTTTGGTTGGATGGTTCAAATGGTCTATGACAGAATATCATCCACCATTCTGGAGAATGGGGCATCATAGTGTATGGCGAGTTCCCCATATCGACCGTAGAACTTCCTCAGTGACGATGGTCTGCTACGTCTTTTGGTACATTTTTGGACATAATAATTTTCACACCTTTTGGCCATATTACATTATTTAGACTGAGGATCACTGACGAGGGTTAAGTACCCGAAACGTGCATGTCTGGTCCATGCTGTAAATTTATCAGGTTTCCAATGATGCTATTGAATTTAAAGACGTTTAACATTATTACAAAATATAAGCACAGCGAACACTGAATACCATCACACCGACTCGATGTAAGTAAATATTTCCAAATCAAATAATACAATCAACTTAAAAATTAAATTAACTTAAAAATTCTGCAAAGAACAAAATGTTAATCCCCAATGGAGATTATATCAGGTGCCCGGAGAGAGTAAGCCTCTCCTGGTTGCTAGAACCACCCTTTACCTAGCCCATGCAACACTTAAGCCGTATTAAAAAAGGCATATCCGGTAAATTGTTAATTCGGTGTTTTGCACGGAGAACATTTTGATCATTTTCATTTGTCGTCCAAAACGTTTTTGCAGTGACAAAGACAGTCGCTTACAAATGTACCTTTGGTTAAGTAGTTTTTCGGTTAGTCTTCTTGTCATCAGATTGAAATGGTTGTAGTGTGAGCTGGCTCTGGAGTAGCGTATCACTTGCAATATGAATACACCGTAGGCAGGAGACGTCAAAGATATTACTACTAAGAAAAAGACCGAACAAATTCGGCTTCATGTGAGTATGAAGAAATATCAGCTAAAATTGGAGAACAACTTTCTTCTGTGTATCTATTATTAGAATAAGAATTTTCTCCATAAATAGCCATAAGATGCATCCATATCTATCATTTTATTTTTGGAAAACGCGCCCATTCGTACGGAACGAATCTTGAATTTCTATATGCATTATATAAGCAGGATAGAACCATGTTTAACTCATATTCTAGTATGACTTTTTTTTCTCCCTATATGTACCATAGAACTCGCCTGGTGTAAAATCTCCAACAAACGTCCAGTGCGCTAAGCTCCGCCCATTCACGTGCTATATTAGAATAGAAATAACAACTAGCTAGCCGTGATTCATCGTCCAGTTATTCCACGAGTCGCATGAACCAATCAAATTATTGCTTCGCAGCTCGGTGATAATTTGATTGGTTCATGCGACTCGTGGAATTACTGGACAATAAACCACGGCTAGCTAGTTGTTATTTCTTAAATAATGTCAAAATTGCCTATTATTGTTGGTATTGCAGCATATTAATGTTGGTTGTGTCAGTCGCTTGTCAATACCTGTCCTTTACAGTTGCAGACATCCCGAATGCCTTTTTTTCATTGACAGGAAAGTAAGTTGTATTCATGATAAATTGCATGAAATAAAGCTATACATCCATGAAATGCCTATTTTTTCAGAGTTATTTGCAAACATAAGGGTTCTCTTTTGATCGCCAAGAGTTGTCTCCCTTTGTGAAATTTAGGCCAAAATTTCATCTGTTTTGAAGAGCCTATATTTTGACCTCATCAATTTGTATACTAAAAATATACCTTGCCTTGCAGGCAGCAAAATCTGACCTTATTGTGTATGTCTTACCTGAAGTTCATCCCGACTGTCTTATAAACCGAAAAAGAGGTCCCTTGCTATCGTTGTATTGAAAAAGGATCACCTTCAGAATGAATTCTTGTTCAATTTCTGAAATAACACAAACTTACCGACACCATAACACGATATATTCAGAAAGTAACATTTTTGATTTTTTTTTTTGTAGGTCGTATTGAATTTTTTTGTAGGTTGTATTGAATTCGACACTTGTTTTACATTTTTTTTTTTTGTATTTCTATTTGGGATTGTTAAATGTGTATTTGCTTGAGTCTTCTCTGGAGTCATTTCAGTTGTATATGTAATATACTTAAACCTTTACTAATTAGCACGGTGTACTTTTAATGTTCAGTGCAACCTACACTTCATTCCGTACTTGCACTGTAATTTGTACATTGTTCATTAGATATAGTTTTCCTTCGCATTTCTATGGAGCTGTGTTATTGTCTCCGTCTGTTTGTCCAAGATTTCCTTTCTCTAAGAAATTCATGTTTCTTTTTTAAAGAATTTGTAAGCCTTGTGGCTGTGAACTTGAAATCTGATCACGGGCTTTTTGGTTTAATTTTTGTTCACTGATGCAATTAGTTCTAACTGCCTCTCATGTAGTTTTTCATATGATTCAATTGTTGCTTATCAAAACAAGAAAGTACTCACTCTTGAATGTAATTACCTGTCATTGATCATTTTTACTTGAATAACCATTCAATTAATTTGTTTTGTGTATTTGTCATCGTTTGCACCATTATCTTAGAGAAGGCGCCTAAATTCTGCACTTAGCTTACCCCCCTTTTCCTGGACGTTGATCATTCTCACACAATTTGACATTTAATTGGTATTCTTTGAAATTCTTCCATTCACGTTATTAATGTCATTATTAGAGAAAAATGTGGAAACCTTGTAGGTTTTCATCATATCTGAAGTCTTGTATCATCAAGTTAGTAACACATCATCCTTTGATGGAAGAACCGGTCATATCCGTAGCCACTCAATCAATCAAAGGGTCTATTTAGATACGGTAATCGTGTCTGATAACTCCTTATAACAAAGGCATGTTAGTCAGAATTAACATTTACACATAGCCATAGCAAACAAGAAAAAATGCATGGTCCCTTTGAATGAATAAAAAAATCTTTTCTTTTGTATGATTTCGTTAGTCTCAGGTGTTTACCACTAAAACTCATTAAGAATGGCATCATTTTGTATAACAAGAGCAACCTTCGAAGGTCAATATGTTTGAATGATTTATATATACATCATGTACTTTAAAGTAATACACTTTGATAAGAATTAGGGCACTGCAGTTAGAAAAAGGCTTTTTACTAGTATGATGGATTAGATTTTAAAATTCAATTGTTTCTTCAAACGATCCAGTTACCCATCCGTTTGGAGGAATTTCAACGCCTTCCTCTATAGAAAGGCTAATTAATAAAACAACCAAAATATTTCTACCAATGATGCATTTTCCCCCGCGATTTCATGAATTTTAAAAATAATTCAGTTTCCCGGAAATGTTCCAATAGAAATTTTATTGATTTTGCCCTATCTTCTCTTCTGAGACCGAACAACTGATGGCATCTTCTCAAGACAAGTGCATGTTAAGATCTTACTACCCCTTGTGGGATCTAAAATGAAAAGAAAAAATAATTTCCGACTGTTTTTTGAGCGCCACCATTCATCAGCACTTATATTTCGATAGTTTGTCATTCGGTTTTGGAACAAAATCAAGCACCTGACATATTTTATTTAAACATTGGAGCCACACACTCTCTGTAAAGTAAATGAACAACTTAAGATTAAAAAAAAAAACCAGAGGGCGCTACTGAAATGAATTTATAAGGCTCATCAAAATAACTTTGGCTAGAATTATCACTGATGCGGATTAAATAACAGAGGACGCGTGTCTGGTGCATAATGAATTTGTTCTAAATTTTCTTCGAGAAGGTATACAGTTGGAACATTTCCGTATTAAACGTAAAATAAAGAAGGGGATCTCCAACAACACTCGGTTGCAGCACCAACAGCAAAACACCCACTGCAAAAACACAAAACAGACACGCACAGAATGACAAGGAAATGGTACAATGAACGTCAAATCACATAGAAATATCAAACTTAAATTACTACACATAAACCTACGAGACCAATTGGCAATCGGTGCCTACTTAGGAAGGCCATCTGCCACGTCAGTAGCAGACGGTGTTGTTATCCTGGATTACGTGCGCACAACCCTTTCACAATTCCGATTACCCAGAGGTTTCGAAGAACGGACAATTGTGGTTTAAAACAACCTCCTCACTGTTAGATGACCACACAAACATGATCGCAAAATGCAGGACCCAAACAAGACAGATAGACATATAATTGGATATAAAAAGAGGGCTTACGTAATAAATTCCGTGCTCTGTCGGCTGTAGCGAGCCCATATATGTTATCACCCGAGGAGTCTGACTGACATTCAAAGAGGACAGGTGGTCTGGGCCCTGTCCCCTCTAAAGAGGTTTGGACATTGCCCGTCATGCAGTCCCGTCGTCACTCTCAGAGTGCAAGTCTCAAGAATGCGTTGGTACAAGACTGTAGATTGGTCCAGTACAAAACTTAGTGTCCGTCTGGTGACATGAGGGTTATGTCCAAGGTATAAAAGACATTTGATGATTCTGACGCATTTTCGATGGTTATGCTGTCTACCTTTGATCCTTATTTTTATGTCACCATAAAATGCAGGTTGTGAAATACCCAAAGTAATATACTCTGTTGCTTGTATGGGTCCTAAATTTCAAAAGAAGTTGACAATAAGTTTTGTAAAATGTCCAGAAAGTCTTTACTAGCTTGTGAAAGCGAAAACCTTGCCCTAAAAATTTCTTCGTAAGGACTAGGTGCGCTAACCCCTTATATCGGCCTTAATAATTTCGAAGAAAATTTTTTTTGATAAAAGAATGATTAATTATCACTTTTTGCTAAGTTGAATGTTTGAGAAAAAACCGCGTCATAATTTTGAGTCATCGTAACTTCACGCGCGTGATGTATGACGTCATGTTTTGACGTCATTTACCCTGAATGACGCAAAACTCAGGAAAATCAAAGTATTTTACACACAAATTTTCAAAATTCATCTATGCTCCAGGCCTCGCCTTTTTATGCAAATTAAAAGGCCGACCAAAAATCCATCGATTGACAGAAAAATATTTATAGGCAAGGCTTGGATTACCATTTTATTTCATAGTTTTGTATCGAAATATCGCTCATTTATTGGTATTTTCAATGATTTCAGCGTTTTTAGACGTTTTTGAGCGACGTATTATTCAGTATTGGACTGTGAAATAAAAAAAGCTTTCATGATTTGGACTCACCATACATTTCACATTTTATGAACTAGAATATTATGGATATATAAACAACTTTGAAAATAGGGTCGAAATGACAGGTTACCGCACCTACCCCTTTGTAAATTTCTACCATGAAAATCCAAAACATGAGTACATACTCTAGCATACCGGATGGTCTGTTAAATGTAGATACTGTATGACAGTAATCCAGGAACATCATCGTCAAGCCAGGGAAAATTTACTACATTGAATCCAAAATCATCTCTTGTCATACACACTTGTATGAGTCTCTCCATTAACAATCTTGATATTTAGGTCCAAAAACGGTGTTTCTGTGTTGGTAACGTTTGTCTTGTTTAGAGTCAATTCTTTGTATGAAACATCGCTTAAAATTGTAGACCTGTTCCTCTTATTTCAATCGCTTTTGCATCTTCGACAGATTCAATTGGCGCAGCAATATTGTTTTCAAACCTCCGTTTCGTATGTTAATTATAACACTTTGGGTCGATTTTCATTGGTGCGGTGGACCACACTACGGAGTGAACTTGGCGAATTTATAGTTGCGGGTGATACATTTGAGATCCAACAAGGGGAGTAAGAAATACGTACACACGTCTCGACAGGATGGACTGATGGGTGCATGTACTTCTTTCATGTTTATCAGTATATATTTACATATGCCCATTCATTTGTATAGAATTTACACTAATTATAGGAATATAACCGCGGTGGCGTGGTTTGGACTATGACGTCATAGTAACTTGGCTTGATTTGAACTTTGACGGTTCGTAGTAACAGATCCTTAGCAACGGAGTTTGATTCGTATTTCAACGTCATTTAAGCGTGAAAAACTGGAATGTAAATATATATAATAACTGTCCTTTGGAATGTGATTATACTGTGATAACCTACAATGGCTCCAGGAACTATGTTTCTCATAATGCGCTAACGCGCATTATGGAACAAAATTCCTAGATCCATTGAAGGTTATCACAGTATAATCACATTCCAAAAGACTGTTATTCTATAAATATTTTAACGATTATAGCGAAAAAAAATTAACTCGCTTTTCAAGGATCCTCTGAAAAGTTAATTGAAACTTTAAATGCTTACCAATACTTAATGAAACTTTTGGACTTCAGGAAGCACCATATTTAAAGGGTTTTCTATATTAGCAAATATAAAATTTCTTGTCTATTGTTTTGTCCGTGCTTAATATATCGCAAATACATGTATAATAAGAAATGTAACTTAATCAGAAAGAGACCCACCATGAACCTCTGTGTTTTACATAATTGCAGTTTTGCTACATGTTGATCATGTTCTGAGTATCATTGCAACAATAAATATTGCTTGATTGATGTAAAATGAGTCAAAGCATCGCTTCTTAACCACATCACATCCGATATAAGATGATAACCATACTTGCGTCCCAGATGAACGTCTTAAGTCGGCACTGGTTGTCCGTTTGTCTCGTTGGTGTATGTGGTCTTTTATATTTCATGTTTCTATGGTGTGGGTTGGTGCTACTTGTCCCTTTTACGTCTCTTTCTGTGAGTGTCTGCTCTATTTTTGCATTAGGTGTTTCGGGATTTTGCTTTGCTGTGGGTGCTGCAACTGAATGTTGCTTGAGATCCTCTCTTTTCTTACAGCGGTTATGGAGGCGCGTTCAAGTATACGGAACGTTCCGGTTGTTCCTGATAAAGGAACGTTACGTTCCAGCGTATCGGAGCGGTCCGAAATGTCATTCTAGGCATTCCAAGATGGCGGACACTGAGAAGAAAATTGAAAACTTCACCAGAATTTTGACACATTTCAGATACTATTCCAAAATGGAAGTAACCGGATGTGACAGTTCTACCGAATTGAAGCGACGGGTGTTGCATGTAAGCAGGAGATGCTTACTCTTCCTGGGCACCTGGTCTCACTCTCATATCGGGAGTTCGCTTCTTTTCATATGGTGGAGGTTTTTGTTTGTTTGCTTTGGTTTCTGTTTTATCCTGATTTTGTATGCCTTCGGTTTCTGATTTTCTGGGTTATCGATTTGTGCTGTAAACAGGGATATGGTCATTATCCATATTTGTCATTCGTGTACATTGATCCGGAAAAAGTGTGTGTTGACCGATCTAGATTCATTCATTTTAGCAGTGTACGTTTGATCCTTCGCAACGAGAATTTGGCGGATACATGTACTACTGTTTTCGAGTAGGTTTCGGATTAAAGCCTCGTTGATTAGCTTGATATTTCTATTCAGTTCATCGTAGTTATAATCATGGATTGATAGGCATATCATAAATGGCGAGACATAATGCAGCAAATGAGTTACAGACTTAGGAAGGTGTTGTCTCGTCTGCATGTGAGTATCCTATTGTGCTCGGATGGCAAACCAGATCAGATCGAGGTTTTACTCAGCAACAGCGAGGAAATGAAAACTCTGCAGAAGTGTAAGCATTTTAACCAACACATAACATATGGTTGTAAATCAAACTCACATAGAAACAGGAGGCTTTTTCCAATAAATTTTAGGTACTTGATTGCAGTGACAAGGTGATAAATTATGTAGACGTTTCAATTCTTCAACATGACCTTGTATGTTAAGTTAAATTACATTTTTTTTCTCATCAACTTTATATATTGATTATAAGTTATTTATTGCCTTTATTTCCAAAGAATAAGAAAAATAATTTAATTGTTTACATGTGTATATGCATGGGAAAGCTTTTAAAGAAAATGGTATTGATGGAAATTATTGTATTTTTCAGCACCAGATTTCGCAAAGCTCATATACAGGCTGCTGGCGAAGGGAGATCATCAGTCTGTGAAAAATGTATTCAGTGGGCAATGTCTGATATGTATGTTTTCCCTAATTAATTTTAAAGAAAGGAGGGGATCTCCAACAACACGAGGTTGCAGCACCCACAGCAAAATCCCAAAACACCCATGCAAAAAACACAGAACAGATACCCACAGAAAGAGACGCAAAAGGGACAAGGAACACCAACTCACAACATAGAAACATAAAACACTACACATAAACCAACGAGACCAATGGGCAACCGGTGCCGACTAAGGACGGCCATCTGCCAAGTAAATAGCAGACGGTGTGGTTATCCTGGATTACGTGCAAGTTATTATCTATTTATACAAAAATTGTTTTGTTATAGTGTTACAGTGATAATCTTATACAGATTGTATCCCAGAAAAGTGATGAACCTCTTGTCGCTGTCAATCGATTATCGATCGCAAAAAGTATTATCTTCAATCAGTTGTCGACGAAAGTAAAACAAAGGAGGGGATCTCCAGCAACATCAGGTTGCAGCACCCACAGCAAAACCCCAAAACACCCAATGCAAAAACACAGAGCAAACAAGCACAGAAAGAGACGTTATCCTGGATAACGTACGCACAACCCTCCTACTGCTCCAAATATGAAGTAAGACGCTCGTGTTTGGAGCATTATTTCCCCTTTAATTTTCAAAGGAAATATGCGCATATCGCTCTACGGAGCACAACAGTACCCACTGTACCCCAAATTTGCTTATGTATGGCATGAAATCAGTTGTCCCTCAGATAAGATAGTAGGCCCCCCCTCCCGATGCAGAAAAAATAGAATGTCCAATACAATACGTCGAGTGGATAAAAATGCAACAAGTCTTTGAACATGCATATCAGCAATTAGGTGTTGCTGCATCTAGGCAAAAGAAAGGATATGACAATAGATTGAAACCACGTACTTATAAGGAAAATTCATGGGTCTGGAGATGGTATCCACCAAAAGCTGGTCAAAAGTGAGGAAAAGGTTGAGCAGGACCTTATTTGGTGAATTTTTTTTACAGATATGACATACAAAAATTGTCCAAAAATTTGAAAATGATCCTGAAATGTCGGTACATGGTGACCACCTAAAGGCTTATGTTGGGTGGAGTCAGCCACAGAACTGGGTTCAAACACAAAGTGAAAATTTCGTCAAAAATGAACCGTACTCAGATTATGATAACAATACAGAATCTGATTCTGGCAGTGAACTTAATACTCAAGTAGAACTTAAAACAAGACATGGAAGGGCTGTTAAGCCAAGAGAGGTGTTTTCACCATAGAACTTTTAAAGTTCTACAATGCTGTCTTTGTCGTAATGACATAATTGTCTTTATAAAAGACAGTATTTTTTGTTGTTGTTCTAAGAACATAGTCAGATAAATGTTTTCAGTTTTCAACATTTTATTGCATCATTAAGTATACATATACATATATTAGTTTGATTAAATCAAGAGTTCTCTCTCTTGATTTTATAAATATCAATTTATGCATTTATTGCATTATGGTATTTATAGGCTTTGTCAATTAACTTTGAAACCAGAGATATCTCTCTTGATACTATACAATTTTGTATTAATTATGTATTTTATCAATGACAAATATGGATAATGACCATATCCCTGTTTACAGCACAAAATCGATAATTCAGAAAATCAGCAACCGGAGGCATACAAAATCAGGATAAAACAGGAACCAAAGCAAACAAACAAAAACCTCCACCATATGAAAAGAAGCGAACTCCTGATATGGGAGTAGGACCTGGTGCCCAGGAAGAGTAAGCATCTCCTGCTTGCATGCAACATCCGCCGCTTCAATTCGGTAGAACTGTCACATCAGGTTACTTCCATTTCGGAAGACATAGAGTACAATCTTTGGTTGGATGGTTCAAATGAAAATATTTGGCATTATTTTCAGGAATCTTATCATTTTTATGATTTTCTCTTTTCAGTCTATTGTGCAACTACCCCTTTTTCGAAGAGAATCTGGCAGATTTGGCATCACATAGTATGTCTACAGTATACTGCCATCCCGATGATGTGCTACTGTTAATGAATCCGGACGAGGACTATGACACATTTGACCAACCTGATCTTGGACCCACTGGAAGTGCTGCCCCTGGAACCAATCCTGACACTACCAATGGACCCATAAGTTCTCCTGTACCTGACCAGGAATTTCAATATAGTGAGAAAATGTTTACCCTTGCCGGAGCAGGGTGTAATGTTGGGACATGCCACACCCATCATTACACCACATATAATCAATACATGAGGCACTGGAGGGCCCTTTACCTTCCCAGAATCACTAAATATAGGTGCCCATGTGGAAGAACTTTCAATACTCGACCGCATGCGGTAGCTTGCTTGAAGAAGCACCACCAACGATATAAGGACCAAGTACAGACATCCCTTGTGGCGATTCGTGACTTCATTGATCCTCATTAAGTCCTACCATACCGCAAAGGATCCCACGAGGAGAGGCAAGCTGTAGAGATTGATCAGCGCCGCCGACAGGCGCAGGAAGAACGCCATCGTTGAGAACAGGATGTGAAAACTCACTTTTATAAAGAGATGCTCTCACGTGATGACGATATCAATGTGGTTGTCTATGGACAAGATACGATAGTGACAAGGACTCAATATCCGAACCATCTTCCTATGCCCGTACACAAACCATTAGAACTTTACATCGCGCCATCATATTTTCCGTGAAGTCCGCCGTAATATGTTACCTGACTTATTTTGTATAATTTCATTTAGTTATTGTTGAATTTTACACTTGTTTCTTTTATATACGGAAATACCGTTATTGTTATTATAAGACTCTTTCATGGTCTTCTATGAAAGATACATCGGTTCCACCCGAGGGGTCTCAAAACCATGTAAAACCCGAGGTTTGCCGAGGGTTTTGCAAAATTTTGAGACCCCGAGGGTGGAAACGATGTATCTTTCATAGAAGAACATGAAAGAGTATTTTTCTCTCATATCTAAGGGTCAAAACAAAACTGAAAGAAAGGGGACAAAATTTGAAAAAAATGTCAAGTAGATCTAATCGCAAAAATTTTGCGATATTCGAATTCAGCGCCCCCGAAAATGGTTTATTCTATAAGAATAAACTACGAATTTTAGGCCTTTCAAAATAAAACGCAAGAGTACATTGAAAAACAATCTTAAAATCGAAGTTTTATGGCGACGTCGCCGCTAGCTTGTTTGTTATGCGGGCTGAAATCATGACGTCACAATAGCGTAATCAATCGAAACAATAGCGTCACGAGATATGTGATACAGCCGTCACGTGATATGTGATACAGAAGTAGCTCGCATAGCTGTATTTCATGGGCCTACTCTGTAACACATACGCGGATATGAGAGAAAAATATATATTAAAACTTCATGATCTTATGTGTCATTTCGCTAGCGCCACAACTCGACTGACGTACGTATGACATCATCACTTCCTGCAATCTTTGATCAAATGACATCATGACGTGACGTATAGCTTCACGTTATGGACGTGTAAACGACGCTCTGCACGTAACGACAGAACGGGTAACTTCTTCGAAAATTAACACATTTATCATTGATCGAACTTCAAGTTTTCGTTGTCATAAAACAAAGGAGGGGATCATAACGCACGTTGAGGATTTTAACTTTCCTTACGCAGAGATTTTACGAATCTCGATGTATATTTCTATCAGATTATACTGATTGAAAAGAAGGTAGCTACACGAACACCTTCCTACATAGCTATACTAAATACCATCCTCACTTCGTACGTAAAACTAAATGACGTCTTTGGATTGTGACGTCAAACGATGACGCGTACATATAAGTCATACGTGCACATTGAAAGCACTTGTATCTAAACCTCTCTATTGCTATTTGAAAGAAGTCGTTGTACTTGTGATCGCTGTTTATGAAAATGCTTTTTTTGCAAAGCTTTTCATTGGTTTTTATTCCTATAAAACCTAAACTTTTGACCTATATTACAAATAAATGTGTTGAAAAAAGACATGACGCATGGATCATTCATGATTCCCACATATATATATCCATTTTTTAATAGCTCAATTTACATTTGTTCTAATTATAGGTCGTCTTTATTTGCATGCACATTCCACATTTGCCTGTAACAGTGTCAAATGTATTATAATGTTGGTAAATTTTCCCTACATGCAAAACATGAACGTGACGACGTCACAACAGCAACCTAGTTATTCATATTGGAATATGATTCTAGTTGCCTAGTAAATCTTTAACATGTGGAATCTACTAGTAATGTTAATATAAAACAATGTTGCATAAATTGAGCGCTTTGTCTATTGATCAATTATTCTTGTGAGGGAGGATGGGATGTGCGCGTGAAGGTTTATTTTTATTATTAATTGGGCAGTGGACAAAATGCTATTATTTGTCATTAATAAAGTTTATAAGGTAAATTATTGAAGATGTACCCAAAGCCTTACAGATTTCGTATGACCTTTAATTTGAGACCTAGACATATATGCCTCTCCCTTGACCTTGAGGTTCAACTTGCCTTTTAAAATATAACCCTGGCCTGGCTTAATATTTTCTATGCATTCAAGATCAAGAGGCATATATGTGAAGGTCTCAAATTGTCACAAGGAATTCACATGTGAAATATGAAAGCCCATAGCTATACACATTGCAGTTAGTAAGGGTTAAAAATTTTGAAATGTAATCACGGACATAGAAATCAGCAGTAAGGCACTATGAAATATAATTTTAGCTCAGTATTTATAGTACTGTTGCAATAGTTGATCATACATTTTATTTTAACAAATTCATTGAAATACTTATCATTAATTAATAGATTCCGAGCGACCTGGACCATCAGGTGACACAGCTGATAGGGGGAGACATTTCTGAGCGACCTGGACCATCTGCTGACATTTCAGTGTCACTCCATGGTTAGTTGTAATGTTTTGAAATAAATTATACAATACAATATTTAACAATAATACATGTATATAATATACCGTAAATAACTTGTCAGGTTTTAAATGATGCTATTGAAGTTAAAGACGTTTAACATTCAACATTGACATAATTACATGTAATATCTCCTCCCATATTGTAAAGACAAAGAAGCCTGTGTTTGTGAAACACAAATGCCCCCGGTGGCATCTTTTTTAGTATATACACCATTTTCTGTTAAATACCGTATGTGAAAGGTCAAGGTCAGGGACACTGGGTTAAAAACTGTTGGTATCAATGGAAAAATCTTGTGATAAGGAATATACATATGAGATATCAACGCCCTATCAACTTGAACTTATGGAATTAGGTGTATAATACTTTACTTCCGGTTGTTTTGATAACAGAAAATTAAATACCACGAAGTTGGCCGAAGACGCACGACTTCGGCAATGTTCGGGACCATACATTTTCATTACGAATTGAATGAAACATAAAAAGGTATCAAATATTTAAAAATATATAAGATATGGAAGTATATATTTTCTAAGTTTTCCCCGATATTGTTATTATATCCCTAATACCTGAATTCATAATTCTGCATGAGGTCAAATGAAAATTCACTGTTTCAGTCACAATTATAGAAATAAACATGAAATAAGTACCTAACAGTTATTCAGTCTCAATGTCGAGAAGGCAAGGCCAAATCGTGATAATTTCCATCGGAATGGCTGCGAACCCCGGAATGGACAACACTAAGATGTGAGACCAGGTGCCGGGGGAGAGTCAGCGTCTCCTGATTGCATGCAACTCCCGCTCCATGGAACCCTTCAAATTCGGTGATAGTCTCGATGTGCATTTTGATGTTCAGATCAGGTAAGTATGTCTTGTTTTGTGATGACTACAGCCATTCAATCGCAATGTAGAAAGTCACTGATCATTCTGGAAAGGGGAATCCGATATGCTTTTATTATTTATCCGTAGCGATCGAAGAACTTCCTCGACGATGATTTCAGCCGATGTGTGATAGAACTCTGAACAAATAGTTTACTTGCAAGCCGTCCTGAACGAGTAGCTTACTTTCAAGCAATAAAAAGTAACATTATACATTTATGTAAACATGCAAAATGGTTTTTGACTCTTGATAACAGGGATATGATGTCATGAAACAGTTCAAGGTTCTTGCTATCAACAGAATTGTGTCATATTTATGATATAATAGTAGACAGACACATGTGAAATAGGAACAGGTGAATTACAGGATTGACAATTTGTACTAAACCCATATAACCTTTACAATTAATGTCTGGATATTCAACATTCTTTTCGAACTAATGCACTCTGCACATAATATTTCATGGGTGGATCTAGAAATTTGACATTTCTCCAAGGGGAGGGTGATTTCGTATAGTCATGCAGAAATCACAAACCAAAGAGATAGAAATTTTAAAATGTTGGCTAGATGATGAGCATATCTCTAATTGGTGTCATGACATCAAAAAACCTCCTCAATGTACGATGGACACTGGATTTAGTCACATCAAAACGGTCACCAATAGACTTAATGCAATCGGGTGTTGCCGTGCACCAAATCGACAAAAGCAACTGCTTCTCTGAGGGAATACATTCCCGTCCTCTGTCCATCTCTGGAGTCAGAGGAGATTTGGACATGACAATTCTAAGAAAATCCACAAAACATGAGGGTGATATGCGAAAATGCGATCTTAACTCGCTGATGGTGTAACAAGGGACGACTGATTCTATTTAACTACACAATGAATTTCTATTTCTGCGTTATAGTAATGAAAATAATGCTACTTCGTCCAAATCATTTAATTCTCTTAAGGTACGTACATCATTATCATCAAAAAAGTATCTTAAAAAAATAATTTTATTTATATCGTTTATATGTTGCTATAGATAACTTTACTTCCAGAATGCAGTCGGAACTGCTGTCGTTCCATTATCAGAACGAGATGACCCGGAACAATCCGTATAAAGGAACGCACCCATGGTCAATGTTAAAGTTACTAAAATGTTTGTCAAAGTCAAACGAAGTTTCAAGCTCTGCTGCCACAGAACAGTCTTCCAGAAATAAAAATCGGTGACAGTCAAATTTACACGATGAATGACAAATATGGATAATGAGTTAAAGAAGATCCTGACGAAAATCTCAACAGCACTCAAAATAGAGCTATTAAATTAAACATCGACGGACCCCTAGCAAGCTAGAGGTGGGACCAGGTGCCCGGTAGGAGTAAGCATCCCCTGTTGGCTAGTCGCACCCGCCGTCGATGTTAATGAAGCATGGAATGAAAATATATAAAATTCTGCACTGTCTGACGTTTTGTCTATATAGAAAGTGCTATGGCGACAATGTCAGGGAAGTATATTCAAAACACTTACTGTCAAACCCCTCGCGGGGAACTTTTTTTACGAGCTCCACACGGCAAAGGGCATAAGTGTGTTACAAGTAGATCCTGACGATAATCTCAACAACACTCACAATAGAGCAATTAAATTAAACATCGACGGACCCCTAGCAAGCTAGAGATTGGACCAGGTGCCCGGGAGGAGTAAGCATCCCCTGTTGGCTAGCCGCACCCGCCGTCGATGTTAATGAAGCATGGAAATGAAAATATATAAAATTCTGCACTGTCTGGCGTTATGTCTATATAGAAAGTGCTATGGCGACAATGTCAGGGAAGTATATTCAAAACACTTACTGTCAAACCCCTCGCGGGGAACTTTTTTTACGAGCTCCACACGGCAAAGGGCATAAGTGTGTTACAAGTAGATCCTGACGATAATCTCAACAACACTCACAATAGAGCAATTAAATTAAACATCGACGGACCCCTAGCAAGCTAGAGATTGGACCAGGTGCCCGGGAGGAGTAAGCATCCCCTGTTGGCTAGCCGCACCCGCCGTCGATGTTAATGAAGCATGGAAATGAAAATATATAAAATTCTGCACTGTCTGGCGTTATGTCTTTATAGAAAGTGCTATGGCGACAATGTCAGGGAAGTATATTCAAAACACTTACTGTCAAACCCCTCGCGGGGAACTTTTTTACCAGCTCCACACGGCAAAGGGCATAAGTGTGACACAAATGAGTTAAAGAAGATCCTGACGAAAATCTCAACAGCACTCACAATAGAGCAATTAAATGAAACATCAACGGACCCCCTAGCAAGCTAGAGGTGGTACCAGGTGCCCGGGAGGAGTAAGCATCCCCTGTTGGCTAGCCGCACCCGCCGTCGATGTTAATGAAGCATAATGAAAGGCATACAAATCAGGATAAAACAGGAACAAAAGCAAAGAAAAACCTCCACCTGGTCCATATGAAAAGAAGCGAACTACCAATATGGGAGTAAGACCAGGTGCCCAGAAAGAGTCAGCCTCTCCTGCTTGCATAAAACATCCGTTTATACCGAATATTTGGTACCAACAAAAAATCGCAGTCTAAGGGCCATAACATAAGTCTTGCTTTTTCGACATCAATCCCTTTTCTTTATGCACATCTACATATCACAATCTTTTATTGGGTAAGCTTTCATTGTAATTCATCAATTTACTTGGGAGGAGTTACGATTACAAGGTTTGATATTGAAAATACATGAAAAAATCAAAGTATGAGCATTTACATATCATGATCTTTTATTGTGTAAAGTTTCATTGGAATCCATTAAAGACAGACACCAAAGGTGAATCCACTATATTCCGACAACTTTGTTGTGGTAGGTATAATAATATAACAACAAGGTCTTTTCACAAGGAATGCAATAGCAAGATATCAGAGTTCTACCCGAGTCTTTATGTTGGTCAACGGTCAAGGTGATCTGATCAAACAATGTTTCAACACAGAAAGGTTTGTGATAATGAACGAAAGTTAAACATGGGAGTCCTATTGTTCTATGTTTTCCTGTGAAACTTTCTCTTCAAATCATTGCCAAGATAAAAAAAAATGCAGTAATGACGAAAGAGCCGTCATAAATACATGACAAACAAAAATGATTTATACGTTTCAATTAAGCGATCTGGTTTCTTTTATTGGGAAACGGTTTATGATTTCAGTCAATCTTAATTTGAAGTTGCATTTAAGCATGCTGGTTTCTTCAGATAATCTGTTTTAGGTTTTTGCTATTATTACCGTAAAAACTACCAGAAATTGAACGATACACTGTGCAAGTTCATTTTCTATTTCTTAATACTTTATGATGAAAGTAACAAGGATCAGATTCAAATTAAAGTCTAGCTCTTTGATCCAATCAGTTAAGGAAGCTCCCATTTCCAAGATCACATTAACCTAGGAGAAGTCTAAATCGATATGACGTGGTTAGCGGTCATAAAGCACATACTGACAACTAGAGGAAGTGTTTCACAACGTTCAACATCTTTGTTCTAAAAAGGACTAAAGTTTTACAAAAATAGTCGTCTTTCATGTCGGAATGTATTTTCTCCTCGACAAGACGGTCAAAGAAATTCTGTAGAACATTTCAAGAATCAGAATATTTATGACAGTGAGCGGAATTCTTCTGTCGTTCTTATGTTGGAAAGAAACATAAATTGTCAATGTTGAAATACATGTTCTATTGTAAAACTTAAGTGCACCAAATGCGCATTTCAACGAGTTATGCCTCATAAGAGATGCTTGAAGCCGAAAAGAGGAAATCCAAACACAGGACGAAAAAACAGGTTTCCATACCTTGGAAACCTGGTGGAAACCACATGGAAACCCGGGGTTTCCATGTGGTTTCCACCAGGTTTCCATAATGGAAACCAGTGGTTTCCATGTGTTTGGAAAGCGCTAACCGCCCGGTTTCCACGATGGAAACCACTTGGAATCGGGTTGGAAACCTCAAGTTTCCTTTTGGTTTCCATACCTTGTAAACCTGTATAAGAGCTGGTTTCCACGATGGAAACCACTTGGAATCGGGTTGGAAACCTCAAGTTTCCTTTTGGTTTCCATATCTTGTAAGCCTGTATAAGAGCTGGTTTCCATGATGGAAATTAGTTGGAAACTGGATGTTTCCTTTTGGTTTCCATATCTTGTAAACTGGTTTCCATATACTGTAACTGTATGAAAAACTCTTTATGTGTTAGTATATACAGTGAATTTGAAAGTTTTGAATCCTGCACTTATCGTATTCCTTTATATCAGTATCAAGGCTACATGTATATTCTTCTATGTACTTTTTATGTCATAATAAAAAACCCTAAAACATGCTTATCATACTGTGTAATATTTATTCAGAATACATGCTTATTCGACATCAGATGTACAAGATTCCATGAAATCATAAATATACATGTTTGAGCTTTCAAATTTAAAAATGGCATCTTCCATTCTTCATTGTCCTTGTTTAATATATCATGTTTTTTAAGATGGAAATGAAATTTAGAAAAAGATGGACGTGTCTCTTTGAAACCACTACAGAAATAAAATGTACTTGTATTCTTTGAAAAAAAAACAGATATTTTTAAACAAGTGTGTAGAAATGATGGACAAATTTTATCCTTGCCAAAAACAGACAAAGTCACAAAGAGATCTCTTTCAGATAAAATTTGTTATTCTGCAGAGATTGACATTCGACAGAAATCCCAGTTCATGATGTTTCAGACCACTGTTACAAATTTCTTTCTTCTGTCCTCTGTCTCATCTGGAATGAATGAAAAAAAAAATAATATAGTAAGCGGCAACAAAATTACAAACTACAGTTGTAGAGAACTAATATTGCAGGTTGGGATTTCACAAGAAGCTTATGTCAACAATTTATGAATTATAAGAAAGTGGAAGTTCCAAAAAGGCACAAATTTATCCCCCATGGAATTAAAATTAAAGAGAGGTTGAGCAAACCCAACTTGTACGTGTACGAGAACTTGTGCGTGTATTAACACGTTATCTGTTTACACGTTGACGTTATACGGTTGAGCAGATGTCACAACGAGTACTGCTACGTGCATATCGTATATACGCTCTTATTTTGTTTACAACTGCTTATTCGTCAATAACTTGGCATCTAGATTCTAAAGGTAAGGGACATTCAGCATTGACGGTGAATTGATTTATCTATTCTAAGTAATCAGATTTATATAACATAAAAATTAAACCTCAAGAGTAAAATTTTTGGTCAACTTTTAGGGTTCTTCTTTAAGATGTGATACATTTTATTTGCAATTCCTTCTAATATTCAGAAAGTACATACGTTCCCAAATAAATTGAATATAGGTTTTCATAGGTTATCTGCATTCAGTTGCTTATAAAATCTACAAGTACATGTAATCATCAATGTGTACTTACCGCTTTACACGTTATACCAAACGTGTAACGTGTAACACAGGTGCGTGGAGCGCAAAATATGATGACGTCATAAACAACTTTTTGACGTATGCGTACATGTACAAGTTCGGTTTGCTCAACCTCTCTATTATACCATGGTGATGGTGAAATTTCAACCCGAGTGTGCAAAAATTCTGCAAGTCAAGAACGAGGCTTGCCAAGTCGTGGACAAGCAAAATTTTGTACATGAGGGTTGAGATTTAGCCATCCCTCCCTCATGGTGTTGTTTGATTGTTTTTCTCCCACAACTTATCTGTCTGTGTCTGTTATAAATAGTTATTTGTTGTTTGACCAAAAATGTGTGACCTTTTCCTTGAAAATGACCCTGATCTGATTTGGGTAAAAATTTAGTCCCATCATTCTTTACCATCTCTGCAAATTTGAAAGATGTATGATGTATATCAAGTAAGTTATAGCCAAAAATGTAAGTGTGACTACCAGACAGATGGACAGGCAGACGCCTGACAAATGATCCCTTTATGTCGCTCTTATGTTGCAGGCAACATGAATGAAGTGTCTCAACTCAGTATAGTAAGAAGCTTACATTGACATCATTGGATGCTAATTTTTCATGCAGTCCTTCTAGTTCTTCAATGGTAACAGTACAATATTGACCTGAAAGTGAAAATGAAGATTTAATATGTTGAAATTTATCAAATAAGTCTTCAGAGTTTACAAAAAGTGACAGATTGCCAGCTTATTATCCTGGGCTCTCAATTAGCCTAATTTGCGGCCCATATTCCGCCCCACTCCCAATGAAAATAATATCTATTTTTTCTGTTTGTTGACCATTTTTCCCAATTTGAAATCTCATGGAAAATTTAACAATTTAAGTTAAAAATTCTCATTTTCAAGTGAAAAGACATCCAACCTTATATTATATATTTTCCCCATTTCCGAGAAAATGTTATTTTTCCCAATTTCAAAGGCCCCGGGCCCCAGTCCCAAAAATGGGTGTGAGAGCTCTGTAAAATTGAAGTAAATGCTGCTGCAGTTCACCCAAATGCAATATTAATCAAAATAGACTAATATAAATGTATATTAATGAGTCATTGAGTCAGAAATCATCTTTTATCTGTATTTGACAATTTATTTCAATAATTAATGAGAGCTGCAAGAGCTATTGAACATGTTGAAGGTACCGGTATATTTTTAAAAAGCCTATGAAAAAATTTAAAAATAAGGCCATAATTAAAAAATTGTTTGTTTCCCCTTGCCCCGACCAGGTCAGAAAAAATGCCACTGAGTCAGATTTTTTTTGTAGCCAAAAGTCCCTTTTTTTTTGCAAATATTGAATCACAGCCATGTCCATTTTTTATTTTAATGTTGCAATATTCTGTCCAAATAGACTGTGAATCAACTCTATAGCTTTCTTATTCCTACATAAGAAATCTCAATTGTCAATTGTCAGCTGCCGACTCTTAGTATATATTACAACATGCGTGTCTCTTAGCTAGGTGTCAAATAATGTGTAATTATGATTCAAATTACATCAGCAAAAAAAAAAAAAAAAAAAAAAAAAAACAGTACCTGCCTGCCGGGTCACCTGCGAAAAACAGAACGGGAGGAGGGGAAACAAACAAATTAACAATTTTTTTAATTCTGGCCTAATTTAAAATTAAATTCTCTTCTTAATAATATACTGTACATTAAGGGTGAAACGTTTACACGTGTACACGGATCCGTTTCGTTTTGTTGGCTGTAAACATTTACATAATTTCTAAACATGTACACGGACTACTGTACATACAATCAAAAGATCTTCTTTAATATCGTTATAACTCTAAAAACTCAATACTTGTATTGATTTCCTGAAGTCGCGAAGTGAGGCAATAGATTCTTTATTTAACGTACGTAGATGTATGTGCTGTCGGAGTTATCATGTTATGTATGCATCCCTTGATTCGAACACAGAGGACAAACTTTCAACAAACGCTTAAAACAGGAAGAAAATCTATCTGAAAATCAATCTTATCCTGACACATATGAAGGAGCTTATATCTCCGATATCTCTTTCTCCGTCACAGTCGTCTATTTCTTCGTCTCTTTCTCCGCTTATTAACCCCCTTTCCTCGATGGCCTAGTGTCCAACCTTCCATGGAGTTACTGTTCTTGTAACTTACTTCTATGATTGAATTGTGGGAATTGCTCAAACTCGTTTGAAAATAACAGTTTGATTTTTGAATCGTTGAAAGTTTTATTGCCATACGAAACATCAGCATGTTGTATTACAGTCTTCATGAAAACTTTTTTGACCACTAGCCAGCCGGGCTAGTTGAGTGCCAAAATCTTCTAGCCACCCAAAATTTTCTCTAGCCATTGAAAAAAAAATAAAAACGCTATAAAGACCCATCGTTTCTTCAGCTAGGTCCGTTGAGTAGGCAAAAATTCACACAAATTTAGAGTATACATAAAATCGAACAAAGTTAAACCACCACCGGATCATTTCTCTGGCGGATGTCAGCTACGTCATTATCAATAGACTCAATTTTACAATGAATGCATGATATTGTTTGTATAAATATAATTTCAAATACGCTTTTGTCTGCAGAAAATGGACGGAGAAAAAAAAAGAACTTATTTGAATCATACTCGCTAAAAGGCCGGCCGTTGCTTGCGGCGCTTGGCCAATAGTTATAAAATTTTCGTAAGAATTTCTTCATCTCAGCAGGGACGTATATATATATATATTTTATATACATCCCTGATCTCAGTGTTCAGTCGCGATTTTTGAAATTGTTAGATAATTAATTGAACATGTTATACTCAGTACCGTAGAATAACCTGTCACGCCGCGCTGAAATCAATGCACCGTTGTTACCGGAATATTTATCTTATATCTTAGGACAATATTTTAATAAACATATTTTACAGGAAAACCTTATTATATTTCATTTGAAACATGTTCATTAACATATACATTTCATACTTAACCAGCGATAAAAGTTGAGACGCAACGTGTACTTTTGTGGAAAGAAGGCAGCGATATTACCCCAAGTATAAGATGAGAAATCGCCAGCCGTCGGCCCTTAATCAGAACACTTTATTTCATTAAAAGTCACTAGCCAGTCGGGCTAGTTCACCATCAAATTTTGGTAGCCCGAGGAAATATTTGGTAGCCAGGGCGGTCGGGCTAGTGAGTTTTCACGAAGACTGGTATTAAATTTAAGTTACGAATTTAATGTAGTCAAGCATAACTAAGTTGTTTTGATGTCAATTTATGACCACGTCTGCAAATAAACATTAATGGATATCACTTTTCACAATAGAAGTACAAGAAGCGTTTAAACGTTTTCGTTTCGTTTACAGCCTTCTGTGTACATGTTTATGAAATTTGGTAAACGTTTCACCCTTACTGTACATACATGATGATGTATTACAATTGTTAATATAATACATGTTTAACTTTAAGTCATACCAATCCTTGATCCATGTCCATGGCAACTTTTGGTTATAGTACTCTACATCTATTGAATATGTACAACATTCTTTTCCACATTCAGCATCAGATATACAGTTAAGATGTCATAGATGGCCTCTGATAATGCTGATAGTGCAGTGTACACATGCTTGGATAAGAAAGTAATGTCAAGGCTACACCAGGTATACTGAAAGAAAAATTGAAAAGTAAATTAAATCAGCTTGATAAGAGTGTAAAAGTTCAGGGATTAATTTGCATCTACGACCTGCGTCCCTGACGCATAAAAATTGCCAAGGAACCATAGATTTCCAATCGCTGTGTCCCTCTGTATGCATTTTCATTTTCTTATATTTACATTCCTACTGCGTTTCCCTTATATGAAGGTACCAAACCAACTGCACTGCATTTTTCGATAAACGCAAGACCCTATCACATGACATTTGAACAATTTCCAATTAAATGCCCATTCTATTTACTGCTTCAACACAGATTCAAAATTCATTTATCAATCGACGCTGTCTATCCTCTAGTGATTACATGTGTCAAAATCTATGTGATCCATATGTACACTTCCAAGACGTGTGATGTAGTAAGTCGATCAAGCATCACATGATCACACCAGATGAAGTTCAAGGACGACCTGCACTGTCGTCTACAAGAAGATGCCATGTTTGGATGAAAGTCCTACCTTTAACAGTATAAAAGAAATCTGCTTTCAAAACTTCTTAACATAAAATGTTGTATAGGCTGAAGGTCAAGGTCACAGGGTCAAAAGTCATGGTACCAAAATGTAGTACTCTTTATGGTGAATGTGTGTATGAAATATGAAAGGCTACCATTAATAGTATAAAAGAAATCTGCTTTTGAAACTTAACCGGACGGACAGACAGACAGACATTACGGACGGACAGGGTGATTCCTATGTACCCCTACTGTCCGCGCGGCTCACTTCGGAAACTGGATAAACGCGATTTTGATTGCTTTGTTATGCAAAGAATTAAAATAAAATCTATATCATTGAATGGATTCTCGCTTAGGCGTAACATTTGGTACATGTTGTATGGTCGTGGGTTTATGCAATCATATCATACAGATAAAATAAATTTTAGATGGGGCGTTTTCAATGTTAAATTTTAGCGTGACGTGGCCAAGTTTACATTGAGCCTATGGAGTGCGTCACGACGTCACGGGAAAAATTAGCATTGGAAATGGCCCATCTAAAACTTGTTTTGTTTATAAAATTTAATTGCGTGCACTGACCATCATATAACTTATACCAAAATTTACGACTAAGCGAGATCTAATGAATGGTATCAATTTTAATAAAATTTTTGAATGATAAAATTGTCAAAATCACATTTATCTTATTTCCAAAGTGAGCCGCGCAGACAGTTAACTTCGTTTGCAGGGGGTATAATAACAGTGTTTTGACTTCGTCCTCATAGATGGTTTTTCCATGAGTTCATCTTCCACATTCAATAGAACTGTAAAAACTCTGAACATGACTATCAGGAGGGGGGGGGGGGCGGCCAGCTCAAAACTGACCATCTGACCATAAATAATGGGATTTGAATTGCCGATTCAAATCAAATTAATTCAAAAGTAACTAAGAAATGTGATTCCTTATAAGAAAAGGTTAATTAACGGCAACGTTACAGATTTCTGGTTCGAACAGACACTGGACAAAATTCTGAAAACAACGCGTGGGCTGAGCCAGCAATATCGACATACATACATCTGTAAAAACGAAGCAAATAGTATATAATACTTAATTTTCACCATTGATCTTCTCATCTTACCTATCCATTGCAATAGAATGTGTGTTTTCTTTAGTTTATGTGTAGAATTTTGGTGAACAGGCCGTTCCAGCGTTTCCTCTGCTCAAAAATAAATGCTCGCTTCTGATTGGTCAAAATTTATTTTGAAATTCTGAGCCCGCAAAATCATCCTGAACGATTAATTTTTTTCTGTTAATCAGTATAAGTTCGTGGTAGAGTTTAATATCATTATTTTGTTTTCACTCTACGAATTCGTGTAATTTTCCAAAGTCTTATCTCTTTTGACCTCGGAAAAAATTCAAAAGCACCACTGGCATCAAGCAGTATGGGAAGACCGCCTGCCCAGTGTTTCGGTCGTCGGTCTCTCTGTCTGGCTCTCTGATATTTCATTCAAAGAAGTATGGAAACTTTTTATTTGTTTTGTACAAGCGCGGATCCAGAGGGTCGGGGGGGGGTCCGACCCCTCCCCCTGGAGTTTTGATAAAGTTCATATATATAGATGTTTTAATTTTCATAAGATTAACCCGATTCCCCTTTTGTTGTCATAATATTTGAAAATAATTTGTATTGAAAATCTTTCATTCTTATTAAGTTTTTAACGGTGAGCATTTCAAAATATTCCTGGGCTCACTTACGCTTGCCAGATTTTATCAAATACATAATTATAATCTATTATCAATTTCAAATGATGTCCCTTATAATGCATTACACCTTTGTAAATAAAGAAGGGCAATTAACTGAAAAATACAGGTATAGAGGATGCGAGAAATCTTGGAAAAAATTCTCGTTCCTCCAAAATCCTGATCCTCCTACATGTATGTTGTACCATGACAATTAAAGCTGATCAATGTACATTAATTGATTTTTAAATTGTATTAGGTACGGTCCATTTGATATCCGGGGAGGGGGGGGGGGCGCTTGGTTTTTTTTCGAAAAAAATAATTTTGCTCTGAATTTTGATGAAAAAAAAAAAATAATTTGCTTATGGTCTGTCAGAAAAAAATAATCTTGTTCTTACAAGTAATCTGAATTTGAAGAATTACTATAAAATTTCGCTTAAAATTCTCAAAAAATTCCCGGCTCTATCGATAAAACACAAACATTCTAATCTTAATATATTGCACACTATATGTCTGAAAAAATTTTCTTGCTCCAACTCTGCGAGAAAAAAATAATTCTGCTCCGGTCCGAGGCGAAAAAATAATCTTGCTCTGACACACCCCCCCCCCCCCCCCCCCCCCGAATTAAATGGACCGTGCCTTATTTCTTTTCAAAATCGATTTTTAAAAAAGGATTTCATATGTTGTTATAAATCATTTTATCTTTATTATTGTTAGTTTTTTTTTTTTTTTTTGTATAGATACTAGTATGCAGATCTATAAGCGAGTCACAATTAATACAAAGAACAGACAAACATACTTACATTGATCTTAAATTATACTCTATTAGTTATATTCAGTTTGAATCAGATAGTAGGAAATAACCATAATTTTAATATGTTTCCTTTCAGTCTTTTTCTTGCCTTTTTTTCACTTTATGCATATCTGAGTCTCTCTCTCGCTGCTGGCAGTATGAGCTTCAGTATGAGCTTCAATCCTAGCAGTGGCAAAATCGAGGGGGGGAGGCGGATGGGCGTCCGCCCCCGGCACTGACCCACAATTTTCCAAAATCAGACATTTTCGTTAAAAATCGACAAAATTTGCCCCTTGACCCCAAGTAAAGGGGGCACTGGATCCACCACTGCCTAGTCTACCCTTTTCTAGGCTTTATTTACTCATTAAACTATATTACACCATGTTAATTAAAACGTACAGTATATATATATGTACATACGCCATGTACGAATAACTTCAGATTTTTTAATAGATGCATGACTGAGTACGTATATTTGTGTAAAGTACATTCAAGCTGATTTTTCGAATTTTATTAAAATTATAAACATGACGAAAACACACACACTCTCTCTCTCTCTCTCTCTCTCTCTCTCCATGCAAGATATTTCCTAGCGGCGTTACAAACTAACATGCTGCGTCATGCAGTAACCGTGTACTTGTCACAGTGTCGCACCGCCCCCCGACTTTAGAACTGAATTCCAATTGACATGCAATTTGCATGGGGTCGAACGTTAATAACATGCCGCGATTGCATGCATCAACTGTGTACTTGTCACAGCGTCGCACCGCCCCCGACTATAGAACTGAATTCCAATTGACATGCAATTTGCATGGGGTCAAACGTTACATAACCGGTGTCTGTGTATATACTTGAAATTAAATGGCTTATGCTCTATGGAATTTATGAATGAAAACATTTTGCATATTAATTTTATAAAGTTTCTTTCTAGAAATGTATTACCGGTATTATAAATACTAGGAAAAAAAATGAATTAGATCAAACAGTTTTTTCTAATATACGTTATATATAGTTGATATATTATGGTTTAGTAGAAGAAACCAAAAAAAAAAAGAAAAAAAAGATGCGTAAATAGATAGATAAATAAGTAGATAAATAATAAAAAAATGAATTAATTCATTCATTCATTCATTCATTCATTCATTCATTAATAAATAAATTAATTAATCAATTAATCACAGTTGTAATTGTATAACAAACGAATGTGTTGTAAATAAATAAATAAATAAATAAATAAAAATAGTCCACCGTGCCGTTATGGTATGTATGTAAAGTCGCCGTACGGAGCTAGTGTACCGAATTTGCATAGTTCCTGAGACATCGAAGGCCGTCCGTCAACTTCCCCAAAGTCAAAGTAAAAATAAATGAATAATATTGCTTCTTTGATTTTGACTAGTAGTTTACAAAATGGAAACCTAATGGAAACCACTCAACCAAGTTTCCAAAATGGAAACCCGGAGGAAACTACGTGGAAACCTGAGCCAGGTTTCCATGCCTTGGAAACCACTTGGAAACTGTCAACCTCAGGTTTCCATGCAGTTTCCACGTGGTTTCCAAAACATGGAAACTCGGCTTTTCGTGCTGTGAAATAATATGAATTTATGAAGAGCAAAAGTCTAAACCTGACCTTAAATGTCTGAAAAAGAATTGCTTAGGATAGAGCTATGCCATGAGAGAAATACCCTTCAGTTTAATTGAATTTTGATAAAATTTTGGGTGGAGAATTTGCAAATATATTTCAAGTCAGGTGCCGAAACACTGTTAAAGAAGGCGATTGATATCCTCAGGGATTAAACATTTTCATCCCCTTCTTTTTTATTATGCCATAATGTCAAACTGATAAAACAGTAAATAAACTAAGCGCCTACAATATTTAAAAACCAACATCTTCATTATGACATATAGCTTTGTCCAAATTTCATTTTCCTAAGTACCTTTGCTTTCAGATAACAAAAGTAGAGTATTCAGGCTGTTTCATTTCCTCTCGATTTCGATTGGATCCCTACAAATATGAAATACTTGTTCTTTTTTCCATCGTCTTAAACTGATTTTCGTCTGTCGGTGCATTTATGAACATCATAACTTTTACATTTTTGGTCATATTACATTGTTTAGATTTAGAATCACTGACTAGGGTTTAGTACCCGAAACGTGCTTGTCTGGTCCATTCTGCAAATTTATCTGTTCTTAAATGATGCTATTGAATTTGAAGACGTTAAAAGGTACAGTGTCCCCGAAAATTAATTAATGTTACAAAATTTTAAAATGCAAAATCTTTCTTTTCATATGGAATTTTACGTTCTCATTTGTATAAATTCAAATTTTCAGGCGAATCTAAAGCATATTTTCGCAGCTATAGCCGTTTGAAAACGTAATTTTTAATTTGGGGTGCGTACAAAATGTAGCTCTAAAGCCCCCTTCACACTTTCACGGGTCGAGCCACGACTCCGCTACGACTTCATAAAAGTTTTATCCGTTGCGAGTCGGGACGCAAATTGTTCGATGAACCATGAACCTACGACTCCAGTACGGATTGCTACGGGTTGATACAAATCGAGTACGGATAGCTAAGAATTGCTACGGATATCGTCCAAACATTGCTACGACACGTGTACGGATATATACGGATTGCTAAGGATTACCACGACTCGAGTACGGATAGCCACGAATGAGTTTAAGAAGAGTTAACGAGTCGCACAAAGATACTTTTTTTTGTAGCTACTACTTCAGTACGGATTGGTAGGATTGGCTTGACTTTTCTATGCATTTTTAATCCATAATTATTTACTAAATCACCCGAATATTTTTAAATTGAGATGGTCTATCTTGTTTTATAACAGTATTGAGATTTTATACATGCCTTTATATCATAACCTGAAATTGAATAGTTGAAGTATTAACTCATATATTGACCGAAAAACGCACAGAAACCTAATAAATTTGAAGTTTATATAAATGAGGTAAAGAAGATCCTGACGATAACCTCAACAGCACTCACGATAGAGCACAAAATTAAGCATCTACGGACCCCAGCAAGCTAGAGACCAGGTGCCCGGGAGGAGTAAGCATCCCCTTTTGGCTAGCCATAAGACACAATCATTGGCTATCCGTGGCAACCCGTAGGTGAGTCGTAACTATCCGTAGGAGTCGTAGCAATCCGTAGGAGAGTCGTATTGCTATCTTTATCACAAAAATGGCTCCAGATTGCTACGGGTTACTACGTCTCCCCTACAGATAGCTACGACTCCACTGCGGGTTGCTAAGACTCCCCTACGACAAATCTAACCGTAGCAGAGTCCAATCCAGACCCATCGGAATAAATTTCCCGTTTCCAATAAAAAAATTATTTTTCAGGGACAGTTTCTTTAACATTTAATCAAGTAGTCAGAAGCATGGAAAAAGCATAAAGACCTTCTTGCCTTCGACTATTACGTGCTTCTTGAAGCACATCGTTTAGAGTGCATTGATTGGATTGTCCATTAATTTTCAATGAAAAATTGAAAGTTAAAAGTACAAGAAACATCTTCGTTAATCTGATTATATAGGGCAAAGGTTCGGTTGAATATGTGACAAGTAGATATTTAAAAAAACAACAACAAAGAATGCAAAGCCCACGTAAACAATTATGCAAGAAAAATCTTAACAGATCACATGGATCAGGGACAAATCAATGAGACTGTAGAATCAGTAAATGAAAGTCACATACAAAACCTAAAACCAGATTCCAAAATTATAAACAAAAAAAAAACAAAAAAAACAAAAAAAAAACGCGAAAAGAAAATAGGACAAACAGAAGGAGACAATGACACAAGCTCCATTGAAATACAAAGGACAACTTATGTAATGAACTATCTCCAGTGCAAGTGTGGAATGCGTTGTAGAATGCATTGTAGGTGGTGCTGTTAACACTCGCCGTACTTTTTCATATTTTCATATATCACATGAATCATGTTGCATATCTAATTAAATTATATAATGGGTTTGTATCAACCAATCAGATTGCTAGCTAGCGGTTCCGTATTTTACGATATTGCACAGCTGTGCGCCTTGCTTTCGATTCTACATCTAGAATCGGGAGAAAATGAATGAATTACTCACGATTTGGGTAATGATTCTGATCAATCATGAAACATAAAGATGTTTGATGAACCAAATTCGTGCAACAGGTACTTTTGATGTGTACTTGACGTCATATGATAAATGACGCCGTAACATCAATGACGTCAAATACGACACCAAATGAGAAGCGAAATTATGAGAAGAAAGTATCATTTTGTGGTTACATGATTCTTTTTTTTTTTTTGCACATAAAAACAGAGACCTGCAGATCTTGTGGTAAAATATTTTAAGTGATTATAGTTTGGATATTAATACAAACCTCTAGTAAGATTAAGATTTTAACAGAAGGATTGTGATTATATAATATAACAAAGATGGACTGGGTATGAGTTCAATATGCAAAATTATTATGCTTCCAGTGAGTTTCTTCTGTGATGGGATCTACTCTACCATACAGTGACAGAGAACGGTTTAGGTGTACACTAGCACCTTTCCAAGTGTGCTCTATCACCCTAATAGTGCACCCCTGTCTGTCCACTGTAGTGTTCTTGACATTATGTAATGCTGACCTCCAGAATATGTTTGTCTGTAACACAGGGTTTTTGAAAGAGAGGTAACTCGTGCTATCAATGTTCATTACATATAGCTTGAAAACGTTTTCTATGAAGGGAATACCAGGTATACAAATTTGTTGCTGTACATTATCAAAGATCAGTAACTATTAAAAAAAGTGTTCCTCTGTCTGTATACCAGTAATGATGGTAGAAGAAGGCAAAGACTATCAAAAAGCAGTCTGTGAAAAAAAAAGTTTGTCAGACGCATTATGAAATGAATCAATGGATGCACAATATCAAAAACAGTCAGCATAATAATACCAATAGTGTTAGATTTAGTGTTCACTATGCCGAAATAGTAGTCAGGGTTTACTGGGTCAGGTAAACCCTGACTACTATTTCGGCATAGTGAACACTTAACCTAACACTATTATATAAATATTGCACGGCTACGACACAGTATATTGACCTCAGCCTTCGGTCAATATAATATGTCGTAGCCGTGCACTATTTTTGCATGCTGAACTAATACCTAGTCCATATTTGTATAATATTTATCCGATTGTGCTTTTCTCGTGAGAATGTTCCGTTTTGTTCTTATCAACAATTTGTAACCCTCTTGGTTATGATAGTGGAATCTGATTTTGGGTTTGGGGTTTGAATTTCATTCACTGATTTGGCAGTTGTTTCGGCGTTTTGCTGTGGGTGCTTCCCCGAATTATCCTATATGAAACACAATTGTATCCTCTCGCTCTTTACTTGTACCAACGTAAAATATCTTTGTTAGAAAATGTCGAGGGTGTACCGAATTTCATTCACTGATTTGCAGTTGTTTCGGCGTTTAGCCGTGGGTGCTTCCCCGAATTACCCTATATGAAACACATTTGTATCCTCTCGCTCTTTACTTGTACCAACGTAAAATATCTTTGTTAGAAAATGTCGAGGGTGTACCGAATGCTTAATACACAGATCAAGAGACGCAATATGGTCAAGGAACACCAAATACGACATGAAAACACCAAACGCAAAAGACTAATTAAAACATAAACCAACTGGTAAATCTATTCATTTATCATTCACTTATCTTGTATTCTTTAAAGCTACAGTGTCCCTGAAAATAATTTTTATTGAAAACGTAAAATTTATTCCAAAGGGTATAGATAGAGGAAAAAAGGAGTCATAAAAAGTTTTATTTGAAAATATGCAGTTAGGATCATAATATTGTCGATTTTGTAAAAGTTAAATCTCCATATACATCTATTGTAAGAACTCAATACATTGTAGGTGTTGCTAGTGGAATGAATTAGAGCTGCGCACCCCAAATTCAAAATGACCGGCTATAACTGCGAATATATTCATTATATTTGCCTCAAAATTTAAAATTGTACAAATGAGAATATCTACTTTCATACGAAAAGAAAGATTTTGAATTATGAAATTATGTAAAATTAATTAATTTTCAAGGACATCGTACCTTTAATTCAATTGTTATATGAAGATGCAAATCACTGAAGAAAAAAAGAAAGTATGAGAAAAAGAAGAAATGAAACTGGAAGATAAAGACAAAACCGATAGGAGTTCCAAGCAGGTTGGCAGGGTATACTCACATTTCAAAATATAATATAATTTTGATTAAACCAATTCATGTTAATATTGCCTGCGACTTCGCATGGCTTTTGATACTGCCGCTGTAATTTTAAACGTCTTCAAATGTAATAGCAAAAATCATTTAAGAACAGATGAATTTGCAGCATGGACCAGACATGCACGTTTCGTGTACTTAATCCTCGTCAAAGGAATATGGCCAAAGAATGTAGTTCGAGGTGTCTATCCAAATAGGAAACAGATCAAGGTGAATTTTTTAATTGATATTTGTCTTCAAACTTTTGAATTTAGCAGTTTTAAAGATTTTGTTTTGTTTTTTTTTTTTTGGTATAGCAGTAAATGATGAAAAGTACAATGCAAATACAATTAATCAAAATTATATCAGCCAAAATCTATTATAGTTATATAGATTTATTTCTTTCCTTCATTTAGCTGAAGAATAGATATCCAAGCGAGATAGAGATATGTTATATAAATTATATATGAAAATGGGATGAAATGTGTAAAAAAAATTGCCCATATTATTATTGCTTATTTTACACGTTACACTATCAATTAACATATTCTGTTATTGTCATACACAGGAGATATTATTACTAAGAGAAGCAGAGAGGAAAAAAATGCGAGCCGAGAGGGTAAGAACTGCTTATATTCTCTTTTTGTCCATCCCAAAAATGATCAAGAACAACTAGAACTGCCCTAAAAGTGACGAATTATACCCCCACGGGATTTTTTTTTCTTTAAATGGATTCATTTAAGACATAGGAATCTATATGTTAAACATCATAGCCATATCCATTACATTTAAAATGTAGGTCAAAGGTCAAGGTCACTAGGTAAAAAACCATGGTATCAAATGAAAGCTCTGATCGTGAGGAATCTACATGAGAAATATCAAAGCCCTATCTGTTATAATTTAAAAGTAGGTCAAAGATCAAGAGACGCAACAGGGACAAGGAACACCAAATACGACATCAAAACACCAAACGCAAAAGAACACCTATAAACCAGCTAGTAAATATATTCATTTATCATTCAGTTATCTTGTATTCTTTCATTCAAGTTTTGTTTGAAGATGCAAATCACTGAAGAAAAGGAGAAAGTGGGAGAAAAAGAAGAAATGAAACTGGAAGATAAAGACAAAACCGATAGGAATTCCCAGCAGGTTGACAGGGTATAATCACATTTCAAAATATAATATAGTTTTTATTAAACCAATTCATGTTAATATTGCCTGCGACTTCGCATGGCTTTTGATACTTCCGCTGTAATTTTAAACGTCTTCAAATTTAATAGCAAAATTCATTTAAGAACAGATAAATTTGCAGCATGGACCAGACATGCATGTCTCGTGTACTTAATCCTCGTCAAAGTAATATGGCCAAAGAGTGTAGTTCAAGGTGTCTATCAAAATAGGAAACAGATCAAGATGAATTTTTTAATCGATATTTATTGATATTTGTGACCATCGAAAATGCGTCAGAATCATCAAACGCCTTTTACATATGATCCTAATGTTACCAGACGGACACTAGGCTTGGTACTTATATCCATTTACATATTCACCTGTGCTGCTTAGGGCCCCTGCGTTTTGCGGTCTTGTTTGTGTGTGGTCATCAAACAGAGAGCAGGTTGTTTTACACCACAATTGTACGTTCTTCGTAACATCTGGGAGCTAATTTGTGTCTAGTAAAAAGGGGTACATGTAGCTTCTCGGGATGGGATGTCAAAAATAAGCCATTCTGTATGTTTGAAATAAATTTATATTTACAGTTCATCACATCTTCTTTTTCTATTTCACATGACAGATTGAAGTCTCAAAATCGTAAAGTTAAAGGCGATGTACGCTATTTGTCATTTAAGAGTACACAATCTGTAATCAATGTATTCGAAAATTTCTTGAAATTGCTAAAATGTTGGTCATGTGGCATCATATCCCACACATCCTGCTACGTCTTTCTGAACATTTTGGACATAATACCTTCACTCTCCTTGGCCATAAAACATTATTCAGATTAAGGATCACTGACGCGGGTGAATTACCCGAAACGTGCATGTCTTGTCCATGCTGCAAATTTATATGTTCTAAATAATGCTATTGAATTTGAAGACGTTTATATCTCAATAAATCCCATACGTATAATCATAGATAGTTTGATACAAGGGTGGGGACGTCAAGCAGTCCGTCCACTTTCACTTTGATTATACCTTGCTAATGGACACAGTATAACAGAATGCAGGGGGACCTGGACTCATACTTCGTCAAGTGGCTATCATTTGAAACATTTGTTATGAAAACAGATGCAGACTTAACATACAATGATGCTTGGAATAATGAAGATATTACTCAATCCTTTATAGAGCTAACTGAAAAGACAGCTCCTTGACAAATTCATGTTTTGCTGACAATTGTTGTCAGTAGAAGAGTACTTTATCGATGTACATGATGGATAAGGGGACAATAAAATGTACCAACAAATCTGCCCACAATGCAGTTTCGACTATCACCCATCCATCCTGCTACGTCTTTAGGTAACGTTTTGGACATAATAATTTTCAAACTCTTTGGCAATATTACATTTAGATCATTGACGAGGGTTAAGTAACCGAAACGTGCATGTCTGGTCAATGTTGAAATTTTATCTGTTCTAAATGATGCTATTGAATTTGAAGACGTTTAAAATTTGAGCCACTTGGTGAGTGTCACTGCTGGTGGACCAGGTGTGCCCGAGGGCATCGACGGCGGGTGCGGCTAGCCAACAGGGGATGCTTACTCCTCCCGGGCACCTGATCCCACATCTAGCTTGCTAGGGGTCCGTCGATGCTCAGTTTAATGCTCTATTGTGAGTGCTGTTGAGATTATCGTCAGGATCTTCTTTAACTCATGTAGCCAAGTTCGATCAACTTCGGTTGATCGTCTGTCTCTTCAACGCATTCGAAAATTTCTGTTATCAAAATTTCTTGAAATTTCTAAAACATGGGTAATGTAGCATCATATCCCACCCATCCTGCTACGTCTATCGGTAACGTTTTCGACATTATAATTTTCAAACTCTTTATAATCAAGCAATATAACATTGTTTGGATTGAGGAATACTGACGAGGGTTAAGTAACCGAAACGTGCATGTCTGGTCCATGCTGAAATTTTATCTGTTCTAAATGATGCTATTGAATTTGAAGACGATTTCGTTAAGGAAACACGAGAGCATATTACCTATGGTTTCTTTGAACAGGTAAATAACACTTGTAAAGTAGCCGACTAGGATGGCAAGATTGGCAGTTGTAATACGACTTTAATAATAGCTGTATGAATCACACTCTTTGGCCATTGGCTTTATTCAGATTAAGGATCACTGACGCGGGTTAAGTACCCGAAACGTGCATGTCTGTTCCATGCTGCAAATCTGTATGTTAATAAATAATGCTATTGAATCTGAAGACGTTTATATCTCAATAAATTCCATACCTATAATCATAGATAACTTTATACAAGAGAGGGAACGTCAAGCAGCCCGTCAACCTTATACTTGTTAATGGAAACAGTATAACAGAATGCTGGGGAAACTGGACTCAATCTTAGTCAAGTGGCTCATTTTTTGTCAATAAAAATCCTTACATGTACGAAACATTCCAATTTTTAATTAAAAAAAGTCATGACTTTGCAAAAACTGAAAACCCAAAATCAGATTCCCAAAATCACAATACAAGGCTTACAAATTATTTGAAAACATACTCACGAGAGAAGAAAACAGGACAAACAGACGGATAAAACAACACAGCCAAACAGAAACACGAAGAACAACAAGGGGGAGGGGGGTTTTCTCATTGCGCGTGGGCAAAAGAAAACCAAGAAAATTTTATGAAAACTAAAATTGAATAACATAACTAGTTTTGATCTAAAAGATTGTCAAACATGATAAATTTTATTATCAACTTAAACGTTACGCTGGTTAAAATATTTTTAAACTTAATACAAAATGTCATAGCTATCAGGAGGAAGTTACATCTATAGCAGTTTAAATTTGCGAATCTTTAACGTCTTCAACTTCATTAGCATCATTTTAAAGCAGATAAATTTACATCATGGACCAGACGTGCACGTCACACAACTTTATTTTAACAGCTCCCAAAAACGTTTTTTGACAATTTCAAATATCTGTTTTCGAAGACGTTAAAAATTTTGTATAAACTAATAATGTCCATCATCTCTCTTATATGAAAAGGAATAATATAAACTTTCGCATTCATGTTTATGCATCTATTCAGTTTAGAGTTATCACTCTTTCTACAGTGTGCAAATTCTCGGGGATAAATGAGTTCAAGAAGATCCTGACGATAATCTCAACAGCACTCACAATAGAGCACCAAATTGAGCATTGACGGACCCCTGGCAAGGTAGAGGTGGGACCAGGTGCCCGGGAGGAGTAAGCATCCCCTGTTGGCTAGCCGCACCCGCCGTCGAAGTTAAAGTTATGATAAAGAAATGAAGTGATTAAGAAATAAAGTGATTAAGAAATAAATGAAAATCCATTACCAAAAATACTGTGGGGAAGAGGTCATATCTCGTTGGGTAATCTCGCAACCCTATAATATCGTGTAATATAGATTATTTATCACAAAAAAGGAAATGTGGTGCAGTGTAAGGATACCTTAAGCGGCACTACTGCAGGTACGTGCTTCTACGGTCGGTCTGTGTGTAGAATTTGTGCGGGACATGCACGGCGAATGTACAATTTTTAGAGGTCGTAAAGTACACGTACAGTGGCTGTTGGGCATGCACAACAATCGCTACGATTTGAGTATCAATTCATAAATCGTACGATTGACGTGCAGTTCACTTACGTTATCCGCACGGTAAACGTAACGTATGATCGTGTGAGAGAAAATTGTTATCAATAATAATAATGTGCTCTAAACACACGATTAAATCCACATGTATCCGCACGGGGAACGTACGTCTTACCTGCCATTGTGACTACTATATAAAGCTGACCACGTGTAACATTCACGATATACGAGACTGAAGACCTGAGCTGCTGATTCTGTTTGTTATAAATTAATCCCCCCTGAAGGAAAAGGGAGATAGTCTACAAGAAAAATAAATAAAAAGCAAACACATTTAAGCATAAGAAGGAAAACGGAAAGAAGGTTTCCATGTAACTGTTGTAAAAGTTATTCAAAACACTTACTATCAGCACCTCGCGGGGAATTTTTTTACGAGTTTCACACGGCTAAGGGTATAAGTGTGACACTAAAAAGTTAAAGAAGATCCTGACGATAATCTCAACAGCACTCATAATAGAGCACAAAATTGAGCATCGACGGACCCCTAGCAAGCTAGGGGTGCGAACAAGTGCCCGGGAGGAGTAAGCATCCCCTGTTGGCTAACCGCACTCGCCGTCTATGTTCATGCACGAAAACAGTATATAAAGTACATGCACTGTCTGAGGTTATGTCTATATAGAAAGTTTTATGGCGACCATGTCAGGGAAAATTATTCAAAATACTTACTGTCAAACCCCTCGTGGGGAACTTTTTTTACGAGTTCCACACGGCAAAGGGCATAAGTGTGAAACAAATAAGATAAAGAAGATCCCGACGATAATCTCAACAGCATTTACAATAGAGCACAAAACTGAGCATCGACGGACCCCTAGCAAGCTAGAGGTGGGACCAGGTACCCGGGAGGAGTAAGCTAGTACTTAAAATGTATTAAATACAACACAGTTGTCGCCTATTATGTTTAAGCCTTGCTTGTGATTTTTAACTTCTTTACGTGTTGATTCCAAATGTATTACACCTTCCATGTATTTGGTCGATGGCAGACAAATACTTTTCAATGAAATAAAAGCAATGTTCTGCTCTTTATATGTGCATGACTTTGACCTCTAGGTGGCCAACAGTTTTGTTAATGCATAGCATAATAAATTAGTAGTTTTAGTAAAATTAATGTTTGATTCTTAATGTTTGCCCTTGACTGTATACATCACAAAATCGATAATTCAGAAAATCAGAAACCGAAGGCATACAAAATCAGGATAAAACAGGAACTAAAGCAAACAAACAAAAACCTCCACCATATGAAAAGAAGCGAACTCCCGATATGGGAGTGAGACCAGGTGCCCAGGAAGAGTAAGCATCTCCTGCTTGCATGCAACACCCGCCGCTTCAATTCGGTAGAACTGTCACATTCGGTAACTTCCATTTTGGAAGACATAGAGTACAATCTTTGGTTGGATGGTTCAAATGGTCTATGACAGAATATCATCCACCATTCTGGAGAGTGGGAGATCATAGTGTATGACGAGTTCCCCATATCTATATTAAATACATAATACATGTATATAATGTTAACGAACTTCCTTTTTTTTTCGACTTTCAGGAGGATGTGTTTGTATAGTAACAAGGAGGGAGAATTTTGAGAGGATAGAGGATTACAAAGATACCTTCTTCCCTATGTGTGATAGGTTAGAGACAGAGTGGAAATGTTGCGACTGGTGTTGCATGTAATCAGGGGACGCTGACTCCCCGGGCACCTGGTTTCACTTCGGAATTTTGTTCATTCCGAGGTTCGCAACCGTTCCTGTGGAAAATCTAATGGTGTTTCCTTGCCTTTTCGACTACGAGACTTTTGTAATATTTATTAAAACTCTTTACCTATTACCAAAGGGAGAAGATACTTCTGACACAGACAATGTTGAGTATGAATCTGTTTGGGAGTCTGCAAGGCCATCACCTGAGCATACAACAGGCCTATCGAGGCAAAGGGGACGTGTAATACTATTATTTTTTATTATTAAGTAATAATGAAATGAAAATGTTCAATGATCAAGCTAATTTTCAATCTCAAATAATACAAAGACGAATGAATGAGACATATTCAAGCTAGTGCATGGATAATTCATGTTGTTTGTAATGCATGATATTTACTAAATATTTTGTGATCATTTAAAGAAAACTGGATTACTCTAGCTCACTTTGTTATTTCATAACTCTTTCTATCTAGTTAAGAAAAGTTACCTGAGGGTGACATATATCATGTAAGACAAACACTTTCTATATAAGTACTATGAAAATGAAACTACTATGAAAATGGACCAAGAGTGAAACTACTATGGACCAAAAATGAAACTACTATAAAAATGGACAAAGAGTCCCGATGGCACATGTAGCCAAGTTCGATCAACTTCATTTGATCGTCTGTCTCTTCAACGCATTTGAAATTTTCTGTTGCAAAATGTCTTGAAATTTCTAAAACGTGGGTCCTGTAGCACCATATCCCACCCATTCTGCTACGTCTTTTGGTACATTTTTGGACATAATAATTTTCATACTTTTTGGCCATATTACATTGTTTAGACTGAGGATTACTGACGAGGGTTTGTTACCCGAAACGTGCATGTCTGGTCCATGCTGTAAATTTTTCAGGTCTTAAATGATTCTATTGAATTTGAAGACGTTTAACATTTGAACTACTTGGTGAGTGTCACTGCTGGTGGACCAAGAGTCCCCGAGGGCACATGTAGCCAAATTCGATCAACTTCGGTTGATCGTCTGTCTCTTCAACGAATTTGAAATTTTCTGTTGCAAAATTTCTTGAAATTTCTAAAACGTGGGTCCTGTAGCATCATATCCCATCCATTCTGCTACGTCTTTTGATACATTGTTGGACATAATAATTTTCATACTTTTTGGCCATATTACATTGTTTAGACTTAGGATCACTGACGACGGTTTAGTACCCGAAACGTGCATGTCTGGTCCATGCTGTAAATTTATCAGGTCTTAAATGATGCTATATTGAATTTGAAGACGGTTAACATTGCATACTTTAATACATCACATTCTTTGCTCTGTTCTGTTGTTTGAATAATTGTTTTTGATCTGTAGATGAACCTATTTCCATTGCCATTGGTCAACACTGTACAGTTTGAATCTGATATTGAAGAGTCACAGAGCATTTTAAAGAAGAGGAAGAGAAGAACATATTACGGCAAGTCTTCTTTATTAACAGGGTCATTTGCAACAAATACAAATTGTAATTACAAATGATAATGATCTAGGTAAAAGTTGCGGGAATTCTAAGAGCACACAAGCTGTAGTTTTCGGACCTGTAATGTCACTGCGCTCAAACCTGTATTATTATGACGTACTGTCAAAAATTAGGCATTGATCTTGCGAATTCTTTCTCCATTGGCATTAATATTCCGAACGCTTAAAAATTTAACAGTGGATCAGTGATAGAGTTTCAGTTTGGAAAATCTAAACAAAAAGAGTATCTTAAATTTGTGCAAAGGTTAGAAGAAATCCCCAAAACAAGTAATATAAATAAGGAAGCGTGTTTATCAAAGATTCATCGACTGATAGCAGCTGATAAGAAATTGAGAAGCTTAAAGGTACGGTGTCCCTGAAAATTAATTAATTTTTCCAAAGTTTATATTGCAAAATCTTTCTTTTCATATAAAAGATTACATTCTCAGGCGAATCTAATGCATACATTCGCAGTTATAGCCATTTGAAAACGTCATTTTGAATTTGGGATGCGCAGCAGCTCTAATTCATTTCACTGGCGCCACCTACAATGTATTGCGTTTTTACAATAGAGATATATGGAGATTTAATAGCAAGTCTCTGTAACCATTTAAACAATTTCGGCACGCATGGTCTCCGATTTTCATGAAATTTCACACATAAGTGGGGACCAATGAAAAAAGGAAAATTTGAAAAAAATTGAATTCTAGGTCATCTGGTTACCATGGCAACGGCCTTTAAAATTGAGAAATTGGCAAAATTGAGCTAATTTGAAGCTCTATAATTTGGTCTATATCTGACATCAATGGAAGATTTTTTATGCATCCTAAAAATTATGCCATAAAATTTTAAATAAAGCTCTTTTTTATATTATTTATAGTCAATGTCTGTTTGATTTTATAGACTCTTAGACCCTTATCAATCATTTGAATCCAATTTTTTTGTAATCATTATCCTTAAATCAGAGATTTTCATCCTTGCATTACACTAATTTTTTGATCAATCACACCATTTTACGATGGACACGATTGAAACCCATAAAAATAAGCTTGTTAATCATTATAGGGTATGTGGAATAACATTTTCCAAAAAGAGCTACCCTGTAGATGCATACAAAGATGAAATTCAAATCGTGTATGCAATCAATGTTGATGATGACAATGATTTGATTCATCCTACTCGTTTGTGTCTACCTTGCAGAAGGATTCTATTTAAACTTAGAAAAGGTAAAGAAAACATGATAAAATGCTGTTATAAATTTCCAGAATTCTTTATATTTGCACAGCATGATGATCAGGACTGTTATATATGTAACAAGAAACCTGGCAGGTGAAGTGCAGCCCAAGTCCCTATGATCACTTTATCATTTGATTTTTCATGTAATCAGCAATCTCACCCACAAGTGACCCCTAATCCTGAGCAATCTGAAATTCTCGATTCTGCAGAATATTCTAATCATCCTGACATTAAAAATTCGGATTCTGAAACTATTGATCAAATGCAACCAATTTAAACAAAAAAAGCAAAACTAGATGATTTCTACTCATTCACCGAGATTGCTGCTTCTGATACTGACACAGCCAGTGACACCGACATGAAAACAGTATGTCCTGGTACATCTGTATCTACAGACGAAAAACCTGGTCCATCAACATCACATGAAAGTGTTAGTCGAAATTTGTCTGACTTACGGGAAGAAAACGCAATTTTTTTTTTTTAGAAATCCCTCAGTTATCATTTGATATTTTTAAAACCCAAATACTAGCATCAAGATCAAATTATTGAAAAGGCATTGGGTGAAATATTTTCATGTTCAATTTACAAGGGTTTGCCTTCTTAACCTGTAATTACAACATGTTCACATATTTTTTGTAAGACATGCCTGCTTGCATGGATAAAGACAAATAATGTTTGCCCCTGCTGCAGAGCCATTACTACATCAGATGATGTATATAAATTGAAAGGGCAACTTGTCAGGAACTTCTTTAACTCATTTGTGTCACACTTATGCCCTTTGCCGTGTGGAGCTCTTAAAAAAGTTCCCCGCGAGGGGTTTGACAGTAAGCGTTTTGAATATTTTCCCTGGCATTGTCGCCATAGAACTTTCTCTATAGACAAAGCCTCAGTCAGTGCATGTATTTTACATACTGTTTCATTTTCGTGCGTTAACATCGACGGCGGGTGCGAATAGCCAACATGGGATGCTTACTCCTCCCGGGCACCTGGTCCCACCTCTAGCTTGCTAGGGGTCCGTCGATGCTCAATTTTGTGCTCTATTGTGAGTGCTGTTGAGATTATTGTCAGGAACTTCTTTAACTCATTTGTATCACTTCTTACTTACTTATTCATGTTTCATGTATTTATTCTGACAAAGGATGCAAACAAATTTTATCCATTCAAGACCACATCAGCCATGAGGCATCATGTCTTTTTTCAAAATTCAAAATGACCATTAAAAGTAAAAAAAATCTAGGCAAGGGAATCGAAATAAAATACCAATTTATGACTGCAGTAGAAAATATTTCAATAAAAATACCAATTTATGACTTAAGTAGAAGATATGTCAAACAAAAAAGATTTAAGCCTGTGATTGATTTTATTAATGATTTCTGTAAAACAAAAAATGAGGATCGATGTGGTGTTCTATTTTTCACTCTTCACAATGCCCTTAAGGATCCTAGAATGAAAGATGTAGGATCAATTTGGAAAAAAATAAGCAAATACTTTGTCAGAAAAAGAATGCTTAGCAATGAGGGTAGACACTTTGCAAAGTCAAATAATCCTCTTCAGCCATTGTCTGCATTAGATGCTATTGAATATTCTTACACACCACATGTTGTTCGATATGCAATAAAGAGTCATGGTCATTTTAGTAATTATTATCACACTCCTGCCAAAACAAAAATGGGTGATTGTCCAGAAGTAGTTACTTCAAACAGCATATTTGAACCTATTGATGTATTGGAAGATTTTTGTAGAGGTGTTCCAGAGATTGCTACACCCTGACGACATTCTCAAAAGCACTCACAATAAAGCAAAAAATGGAGCATCGATGGACCCCTAGCAAGCTAGAGGTGGGATCAGATGCCCGGGAGGAGTAAGCATCCCCTGTTTGGCTAGCCGCACCCTCCTGCAAGAGCTGGAACCTGCAATTATTGCTGAATATATTAGAGTAAATCCTGACAACTTATCAAAAATCAATTAGAATCAATTAGCAACGGTGTAAAATCAACTCCATTACTATATGCTGATGCAAAAGATAAGGGCATAGACGCCACTCATGCTGACATCAAGTGCGATCTTATTTTCAGAAAGCTAATTATTAAGGAAATTGCATGTGTTACTCGATAGGATGTCACTGAAGATATCAGAAGTATTGTGAAAAATGCTTAAGTGTTGTTTGATAATCATATGAAATTAACTACAGGAATCAACCCACAATTAATGTTACCAGGTAAATTATGCTAGGACTCTATTTGAAAAAAATGAAGATCATGTTTTGTTTTTAATCGAAAATAAAGTAAGGGCACTTAATTTATCTTCAATTTTAAACAAATTCAGGATACTGAGATAATGTACAGAGCAAATCAACCAATGATTGATTTTCCTGATGAAATTGCAAATTATAAGAATGTTGCAGTTCAAATTGGTAAAGAGTTGATTGATAATTTTGATTATGTGATTTTGGCCTAATTATATCCACAAAATCATTGAACATCTCCAAGAAATCATTCAGAGACCTGATGGTCCAGACACAATTAGGGGAATGAGATTTTCAGAAATTTCAGAAAAAAAATTGGTTAGAAAGGGAAGCACACAGGGTGGCTTGAGAGATGTTCTTTGGTTACATTGGTTGTACAGTAGTCCTTCTTTAATTAGTTTGGCTGAGGTAAAAAGGAGATCTGTGAAATGCAGTAATTGTTCATGTGATAGTCAGGCCATAAGGACTTGTCCTACGAAGGGCAATGTTTTGTCAGAGTAAGATTTGTTCTTTTCGTTGGTTTATGTGTAGTCCTTTGTGTTTGATGTTTCTGTGTTGTGCGTTGACGTTCCTTGTCCCTTACGCGTCTCTTTGTGCTTGTCTGCTTTGTGTTTTTGCATTGGGTGTTTTGGGGTTTCGCTGTGGGTGCTACAACCTGGTGTTGTTGGAGATCCCCCTCCTTTGTTTTATGCAAAAATTAAGTCTGTTACAGCGATATGACAGCAAGTGTGAACTATAACAGTAGAAAATTGATTTCTGCAGTTGATAACTTCAATTGACAAGTCAATTTTTTCTGTTGCAAATATTATCATGATTTGGTATTTTCATAGTGATATTTCATACATGTTTTTTTTTTTCCGTTTCTGATTTTATTATTTTTCTTCTTTAAATCATAGACTCAATTTTCTTTGTTATTTTTAACATTTTATTTATATGGTGTATATCTAGTGTTTGATGGCAAGGCACATCTTGCCTCAGGCTTTTTTTATAATTTGTTTATTTATCTAGACTATAGACTTTTTTTCTTATCCAGTATTTGGGACTGCCAGACACCGCTCACATTGTAGTGGGCCCAGCATATTGGGAAGGTTATGACATCACCTCTTTACTTCTGCATGATTTTATGAATTTTAAATGCATCTTGGTAAGAAATTTCATTTATATTGGTTTGTTTATTATTATATATTTTATTACATTCATATTGCTCCTTGTATTACCTCTCCTTTTGCAAAAAAAAAGTCAGTACTGAAATATGTATGCTCTTTTGTAATTATTTCAATACACCATATGCACATTTCAACAAATAATATCCCATCAGTGATCTGTCATTGATAATCTGCAGTATGGACCAGACATGCACGTTTCGAATACTTAACCCTCGTCAGTGATTCTCAATCTAAACAATGTAATATGACTAAAGAGTACAAAATTTTTATGTCCAAAATGTACAGAAACGCGTAACAGGATGGGTGAGATATGATGTTACAGGACTCACATTTTAGAAATTTCAAGAAATTTGGTAACTGAAGTCAAGCTCTCAGAACAAAATCTGATGTACTTAGTGACTTTGACCTTGGTCACATGACCTTCGAACAGGATGATGTGAAACCTTTGGGTCACAAGGAACATCCTAAACTAAAAAAGATCAGGCAAACGGTTCAAGAGCCGGGACACGATGTTTGACAGACGGACGCAAAAGCAAAAACAATGTCTCCTCCCCGTGGGGGGAGACATATATATGAACATGATCCGGTAAACGATTCAAGAGATTTAACCAGGAACATATGTACAACTTTATTAAAAATGTACTGTGACCTTGGTCACATGACCTTGGGTCGAGGTGATGTGAAACATTTGGGTCATAAGCAACAACATACTTAAGTTTGAATGTGATCCGGTAAATGGTTCAAGAGATAAAGCCCGGACAGGAACATATGTTCAATTTCATTAAAAATGAACTAAATGACCTTGGGTCAAGGTGAAGTGAAAAATTGGGGTCATAAGCAAGACGTACTTAAGTTTGAAAGTGATCCGGTAAACATTTCAAGAGATATAGCCTTGACAGGAACGTATGTAAAATTTTATTCAAAATGTAGTAAGTGACCTTGACCTTGGGTTAGGGTGATGTGAAACCTTTGGTTCATAAGCAATAACATACTAAAATATAAATTAGAAAGTGATCGGGCAAACGGTTCAAGATATAGCCCGGACACGATGTGTGACAGACGGACGGACGAACGCGAAGGCAAAAACAATGTCTCCTCCTCGTTGGGGGGAGAGTTATAATTCTTACAGCTTTCTCTATTTATTAAAAGAAAATTGGAGATTTTACTGTAATTTCAAAGTAATTGATAGTTAATACATGTATTGCTCAGAAAGAAATATCCCAAGGGTAGCCATTTTGTCCACCATATTCAATTTTGTGTTGTTGCCATGGTTATCAAAAGTTTTGTAATATTCTGACAATTAAAGGTGCGGTGTCCCTGAAATGACAAATATGGATAATGACCATATCCCTGTCTACAGCACAAAATCGATAATTCAGAAACCGAAGGCATACAAAATCAGGATGAAACAGGAACCAAAGCAAACAAACAAAAACCTCCACCATATGAAAAGAAGCGAACTCCCGATATGGGAGTGAGACCAGGTGCCCAGGAAGAGTAAGCATCTCCTGCTTGCATGCAACACCCGCCGCTTCAATTCGGTAGAACTGTCAGATCCGGTTACTTCCATTTCGGAAGACAAGAGTACAATCTTTGGTTGAATGGTTCAAATGGTATATGACAGAATATCATCCACTATTTTGGAGAGTGGGACATCATGGTGTATGACGAGTTCCCCATATCGACCGTAGAACTTCCTCAGTGACGATGTTAGTCGGTCACAAACATATCCCTGACTGAGAAGCTTATCTGAAAGACGCCTAGCTCTCAGAACAAAATCCGTATATTTGGTATTTGCTCTTGCATAGCGTATCAACTGAGATATGAACACGCCATAAGCAGGCGATGAAGGGATGTTGCTACTCAGAAAAGGAAAGTTCGTAATGCTGAAATTGAAGTCGTCACGTTTGTCATAGAGTGAGGTGTTCATGTGACCATCAGTGTCGTAGGACAACATTATGTTCAAAAAGGATGCTGAATTATTTGTCTCAGTAGTTTCTTTGACTTCAAGCTCCGAAGGATAGATACTGCTCAGGTAATCCGCGAATTTTGGATTATTGATGGACAACACATCGTCTATGTATCTGTAAGTGAAGTTAAAGTCAGAAGCTAAGTATCTTTTCCCCTCAGAGACCAAAGATTAAATGAATTTAGCTTCGCACGAGTAAAGGAAAAATGTCGGCAAGGAGTGGGGCAAAATTGGTCCCCATTGGAATTCCGACAATTTGTTGGAAGACCTTTCCTCCAAACACCACAAAAATGTTATCGATCAGAAAGTTTAACATCTGCATAATATCTGTTTCAGTGTACTTATTTTCAGAATCGGACTTTTCTTTTACAAAGTAGGTTTTGTCATAGTGAACAACAATAAATTTGCATTTGCGATTACCGTTCTTACTTGTAAACTCATTACTTATAATTTTTGCGAGTCTTTCTCTCAATTTAGAATGTGGAATTGTAGTGTAAAGTGTCGAAAAATCAAAGGCTTTGATCGAATGAACTCTACTAAAATGAGTGGATTTCAGATGTTCTAAAAGTTCCTTCGAATTCTTTAAAATCCACATCTGGTTGATACCACTGTCGAACAATATTTTTGAAGCCCAGATTTGATTTCAGATAAAACTTTGGTGAGTAAGATCGATACAGATTTGGAAGAACATTTTGAGGAACCAGCGATGAAACGTTGTTTGTACGGATTCTTATGCATTTTAGGTATGCAGTATAAGAATGGTAAATCTAAATCTAAATTCTTAGTGTCGAAGCCAAAGGAAGCAAGAGCTGATTTGCGGTTATCTATTATGTATCATATCCCACCCATTCTGCTACGTCTTCTGGTACATTCTTGGACATACTAATTTTCATACTTTTTGGCCATATTACATTGTTTAAACTGAGGATCACTGACGAGGGTTTAGTACCCGAAACGTGCATGTCTGGTCCATGCTGTAAATTTATCAGGTTTTAAATAATGCTATTGAATTCAAAGACGTTTAACATTTGAACTACTTGGTGAGTGTCACTGCTGGTGGACCAAGAGTCCCCGAGGGCACATGTAGCCAAGTTCGATCAACTTTGGTTGATCGTTTGTCTCTTCAACGCATTTGAAATTTTCTGTTGCAAAATTTCTTGAAATTTCTAAAACGTGGGTCCTGTAGCATGATATCCCACCCATTCTGCTACGTCTTTTGGTACATTCTTGGACATACTAATTTTCATACTTTTTGGCCATATTACATTGTTTAAACTGAGGATCACTGACGAGGGTTTAGTACCCGAAACGTGCATGTCTGGTCCATGCTGTAAATTTATCAGGTTTTAAATGATGCTATTGAATTTAAAGACGTTTAACAATTTCAGAGGCAGAAAGGTTTGTTGGGGTGTAAGTGGGATTTCCAGGTGTCGAATTAAAACCAAACCCTTTAACTAGACTATATCGAAATAGTACTTTTTGCAAGTAAATGTGTAATTATTTGAGGCTTTGTCCGCTGGTGTGATGACATAATGTTCTTGGAGGTAGGTAAGCTCTTTGATCACATCAGGGTCTGTAAATATAGACACGAATCTGGTGTTCACAGTTGATTTTAATCGGTTAATTCTAGATAAAAGTAACCCTCTGATGAATTTTATCCATTCGGAAAGGGTGGCGAGCTGTACATCCTCTTTCTTTGCCCAAAGTCTTGCATATTCCTCACAAGAGTTCATGATAATTTTGACATTTTGGTTCCATGTAAAGGACATACTTTCTCTGTATTTGGGAGGACATGTAAAGGACATACTTTCTCTGTAAAGGACATACTTTCTCTGTATTTGAATTAAAGTTCATTAATTTTACAAAATTTTATAATGCAAAATGTTTCTTTTCATATAAAAGTTTACTTTCTCATTTGTATAAATTCAAATTTTCAGGCGAAAATACATTCGCAGTTATAGCTGTTTGAAAACGTCATTTTGAATTCGGGGTGCGCAGCTCTAATTCATTTTACTGACGCCACCTACAATGCATTGCGTTTGTACAATAGAGGTATCTGTAGATGTAAAGTATTATATAAATTCGACAATATTATGATCGTTACTGCATATTTTCAAATAGAACTGTTTATGGCTCCATTTTTCCTCAATCTAATAAATTTTACGTTTTCAAAAACAAAAATTCAGGGGCACTGTATGATATTAGTGCCTTATTCTTAAAAATATTTTTCTTTTCTTTATGATTAGAAATAACCTGAACCCAATAAATATGGCGCATTTACTAAATTCATCATCAACAAAATTAGCATGAGCAAATAAACAATGTTGTTGTATCAAAAAAGAATGATTAATGGTAAATTGTCGCGAATAAAAGGTTTGGTTGATAATTGATATAGAATAGAGGTAGGGTCGCGAAGCCCCTAAATCGGTCCTGTAATTTTCCTTGATGAATAATTGAAATATCGCATAAACATTAATGTTTCCCGCTTTTTTAATGAAAGGAATAAATCACAAAAGAAAGCACCCTAGTAAGTCGTGTGACGTTATCAATTGACAAAACAGTCAAAAATGCTCGAAAATATGTCTTTAGTGGAGAATTTCGTAGTGGGAATACGCGTCGAGAAACATAACATCTACTAGTAGTACTTACAACGCACGTGCAGGAGTTATTTTAGATGGCGCTACTTTGCTATATTTTTAATTCAACGATCAAGTAATGGACCTCTAAACCAGCTGCACAGTAATTTTTTTTAAAACTACAGCTTCGAGGTATAACAAAGTCTTGAACCTGTGTGAAAAATAAATCATAGACATAGTCGAGAAATTTCTGTAAATATATATATTATTAACTCCAGTAAAATTCTGTTGTAAAATTAATAAAAAGTGATCCCTAAGTGTCGCTATGCTTCGCAGGCGACACAAAAATTGTAGGTGTCGCTCTAAAATTATTCGTACGTGGATAAATCTATTTAGGTTGCATTCGGATCAGCCTCGACCTTTTCCTTCGAAAGACGTCAGACGTCGCCATTATGTCACCATCGCTACCTCAAAATGTTCATTAGTAGTCTAGTCAAAATAAAAATGGACCTTATAGAAATTGCAACAAAAGGTTTTTTGTTTGAAACGATGAATATTGACATACTAAAGAATATGTGAAAATTTCTATAATTTTCTATTGTGTCTAAACAGGTGTGTTTTGAAGTTGAAATGCACCTGTTCTGTGGTTTTTTTTTTCTTATGACGCTCAAGGCTTCCATACAAGATCTATGTGTAGTGAGGTAAACAAAATGACGTCATGTGTAAATAGAAGCTATGGTTAACATATTTCTCATCGCAATACGTCGTTTCCTGGATATCGAAACTCTTACGTGTGGAGGCGCAAAACGGTTACCTGATCATGTGACCGCGACGTAATTAAGGGCATATTTTGATTACATTGGAGACGGCGGGAAATTCAAAGTCGATCGCCTAGATTACAAGATGGGGGGGGGGGGGCCTAAATCAAAAAAGTCAAAGACGAAACAGTGGTGTGCTGTTCCCGGTTGTACATCCGACACTCGGAAGGACTTGAACAAACATCCTTGGATGCAAAACATTACTTTTGAACCCTTCCCTACAAAGAAAACCCAACCAAGGTTGAGGTCAAAATGGTTGACTTTAATACGTCGCCCTTCCGACTACGACCTCAAACCATGGCATCGTATATGTAGCAGACATTTTTTAGGGGGGATGAGAACCGAAGAGAATAACATTCCAGAGCTATTCCCTTGGAACAATTATAAACAGCCCCAGAATACCCGCTCTGATGTGTCAATAAAGAAACGATCATCAGCAGTATCCCAAACTCATGAAACTGACACGAATGATGATGATGAGAATTTGGAAAATGATGATGGATTTACTTGCAATCCAAAGAAAAGTAAGTGTTAAATACCCTTTTGTTGGGAAATAAACTATAATTCAAATGACTTAATGTTTACTGTAGCAATTTGCATTAAAAAAAAAAAGTTAAAAATATATTCCGTAGTCCTTAACATTTGTTAATTACATGTAATTGAAGGGCAGCATTTATCCTCGAGTCAGATCTCCAGTGATGACAAATGTAAAACAGACCTGCAGTCAGCCATGGTTATAGATGCCATTATCTGTCCATTCCCTGTCCACCATGAGGAAATGATTACAAGCTGCACATCTACTACAGGTATTTATCTTTTATCAACAAATTTACATATATCAATCAGATTTACATTATAGATGCATAATTATAACACATGCGTAATATGGTTTCCAGATAACAAATGTTCATGACTGAAATACAAAGAATTCCATCTTGTGTAATAGGCTATAGGTCAAACTTATAACAAGGTCAAGGTCACTAGATCAGACTTGATACAAAACAAATATACAGTACATGGGAAATATTGAAAGCCCTTTTCACTATAACCAATTGATTCATTGTGTATTTGTATAATATCATAAACTGAATGTTTTAATTCTTTTTTAGATGAATCTTCTTCACATGTTGAGGATCATTCATACAGCATCAACATGTCTAAAGGAGCTAGACAGCCTCTGAGGGAGTTGTGTACAGCAGATATGTCAGTACAGACAGACTTAGGAATTGATGATATTCGCCAGCTTGAGGAGAAAGTCGAGAAACTAAGAAATACCATAGAGGATAAAGACACCTTACTACGGGATGCTTTGGTGAATAAGATTACCAAAAATGACGAAAGTATTTCGAAATATACTGGAGTTCCAAGTCTTGAAATTTTCAATGAAATTATATCTATAACAGATGAATATGAGCCAAATCTTAAATACTGGCTTGGTAACGAAAGTGTTCAAGAAAAACATTATCAGAAAAGTGGTAAAAAGCCAGGTCCATCTCGTAAGTTATCTCGAGCACATGAACTTATTATTACATTGTAAAGGCTTCGCCTTGCCTTGCCCTTGTTTCTTTTATCCGACCTGTTTGGTGTATCTACCTCCACAGTCTCATCAATTTTCACAACATGGATGTTCTACCTGTTTGCAATTTTCAAAGACACAATAGTATGGCCTTCAAGAGAATGTATCAAGAAGCACATGCCACCTTCTTTCAAGAAGTCATTTCCACGGACCAGGTGTATAATTGACTGCACCGAAATATTTATACAACGACCCCGTGACCCTTCTAATCAGGCTAAAACGTATAGCAGTTATAAGTCTCACAATACCTACAAGTTTCTCATCGCTATTACACCTACAGGAGCCATCAGTTTTGTTTCGGACGTATGGGGTGGAAATACATCTGACCGATATATTACACAGAACAGTGGTTTCTTAGATATGATATCTCCTGGAGATGAAATTATGGCAGACCGTGGATTTACGATTCGAGACTTACTTACAGAAAGACATGCCCATCTGAATATTCCGCCATTCACAAGAAAATGCCATTGGGGGAAAGGAAAGCGGTTAAATGCATCTGAAATTAGAAAAACTCGTCACATTGCAAACTTGAGAATACATGTGGAGAGAGCCATACAACGAATGAAGAAGTTCAAGTTACTGTCTCAGGTGATACCATGGAGGATGAAATCTGTAGTTTCCTGTGCAACATGATGCGACCTTTGGTGAAGAAATAAGTTACAGTAAAGTGACATTGAGAATTAAACTGTAAGAATTTTGAGTGTTTTGAACAACACAGTTTATTGTTAGAGTTTGTTGTTTGTTGAACTGTTTTACTTGTATTTGACAAAAACTATTATATGATACAAAGCACATTTCAAATACATTTTATTGTATTTTGTAATAAATTATTCATTATGTATACTGAAAGTAAAATGTATCATTCACATCAAAATGTCAGGTTTTTTTTCAAACATTTCCTCTATACTAAAGACTACATTGTATTGAAACTTGGCAAGTATTATTTAAGATACAGATGGATGAATCACTGGAGTTTACTTTTCAAAAAATTGAAGAAAAATGATTTTGCTGATTGCACACATTTCTCAAAGTATTCTTGGTTAAATCCTATTCTATCAATAGAAATTCCTTTACGCGTAAAGAAAACAAAATCGCACCACTGTAGTTCTGTAACTCCTAGCTGAGTCTGGATCTGTGTGTACCACTTTGTGTCCGATTTTAATTTGACGTCATTTCCCTCTAAGTACAAGTTGTAGTAAGTATGTTGGGTTGCAACTTCTGTTGGTGTAAGGTGCTGATAACTAAATGAACATTTGATCTCGATTAGACCTTTACCACAGCAGCTACATGTAACTACTCCATCCGGAGTGGCACCTATGAATGGATATCTTTGAGAGACAAACAATCCACATGACGAAACTTTGCTTTTATGATGGTTTTTCTCATACAGTGCTGTGTACTGTGATAAAGCAACCTTTTCCATTGTTTTTCCATAATTTGTTGATGGAAGCGAAATTTTCTGAGATAATCCTAATATTTCACGAGAAATATAATTGTCGTCAGGCAACTTATCCATTCGACATCTTGTGACAGAGCCCATTATTGATGCAGTTATCCTACCCTTCCTCTGTTCGTACCAGAAATCCTGGTTGTCCTCATTACTGGTACATGTAAGATCCTGTACTTTATTTACATAATCACCCGTATGCCTTTCTGTAAGATGTTGAAGAATACAATCATCAGACGCATCAGGCTTTGTTTCGATAATTTCGTGTAACATGACGGAGAGTGATGGGCATGAGTTAGTATGATCAACAATATCGCTGATTTCAACGGTATGAGTGAGCACTGACCCATGTTTTTTTCCAACCTTATATAACCTTTTGATGACATCATCTTTACTCAGCTTTGCCTCATTGAGTGATAACGGGTTGAACTCGTCACACTTGTGACCTTTTTTCCTGTAACTGAGGTCTTTGATTACCACAGGAACTGAAGACTGTCTAGGTCTGTCCCACACACACCGAATGTCTGTTCCAGTTTCACTTCCTCGGTCACGATGTCTTTCACAAAAAGCATGTACAGCAAACAGGAGAGCAACACAGTGTTTGCAACCACCATCATCTCTACAAATAAATACTTTAGTATGAGATGCATGATTATTTTAAAACTAATATAATATGTACAGAGTAGATTATTGTAAATTTGTTTAATATCAGTGGTAGATTTAAAAGGGAGATGGTATTATATGAAATGTATTAAGACAACTAGTGTGATAAATTGAGCATTTCTTGGTGTGTTGTTTTCTGAGGTTAATTGAGCAAATGAAATATGTCGACATGGAATCAAATTTGTGTATTGACCTCAAGACAGTAACACAAACCAATAAACCTCACCCTGCTCACTGGTCTGGTTGCAAATTGTTATTTCGTTCAGTACACATTTACATTCCAATACACACAAAATAGGGTAAGGAGGATGAGCAGAAACAGAGATATTTTCATGTTTGGCCTAATGTTTAATTAATCCTTTATTGTGCTACAGGTACTGTCTGTTATACATGTATGTAAATATACATGTATTATTAGTTATATAGTGTTTTACAGGGGGGATACAGAAATATATTGGGTCAATGAAAAAAGCTGTATTGGGCGAGGCGAAGACAGCCAAATACAATATTTTTTCATTGACCCAATACATTTTTGTATCTCCCCTGTAAAATTGTATAACAAATTTATCCCGCCGATGGCTTTTGGTTTGTGTTATGTTATGTGAACATATTTTAAAGCATCTTGATGACATCAAAAGTGTCTTAGTAGAAGCAGGATATTAAAGTAATATCCTGTCAGCAAAATAATACAACATAATATTTGGTTCTTCTCGACCAATCAGATTGCAAGAAATTTGCCAGAGGCGGGATAAACTATTTTATGCTGTTCATAATACCAAGCCTGAGAGGCATATATTTATTAAAGTAAAATTAATGAAATATTGTACCAATGATTTTGCTGCATAAACTGGTACGATAAACATGCTGTATGACAATTTGAAACTACAGTAGAATCTGAAACAAATACAAAATTACACATAACATTTAAACTTGAAAAAAAACCAAAAATCAACATGAAATTAGTCAAGAGTAGTAAATGTAGAATTTTTAAACAGCAATGCAGTTGTAATGGTCATACATATTATATGTACATCATATTATGTAGAACATATAATTTGTGTATAATACAATTAACATTACCAATCTGAACTTGAGTTCACAGAAATAAGTTTTGTGGGGTTTTTTTTGTCATATCACAATAACATGACAATTATCATTTAGACAATTTAACTATAGTTTATATAAAACCAAACCCAATGCTCATTTTAATTTTGCTTATTATGTAACAAATCTACATGTGTATTACACATGCATTGATGTACATGTATATATATGCAGCATGAAAATTAATTTGAAAATTCATTGGAATTATAAACTTCTAACGAATACAAATAAAAATAAATTAAATACAAGTAACGGTATATATATGCATGTATAACTATGCAAACACCTACGCGACACATGTGCATCCCCCTGACTTGACACTTCCACTTTTCTCCAACAGCACCCAGCAATCGTACGACCTCTCATTCTGACGGGTCTCCGGAACACAAGTAGCCTTCACGTAAATGTAGCCTTCACACATACCATGATCGAAGTAACATACATTGTCAATATGATTTTGCATGAAAAGTTTGTACGAATTGTCATCCTTGTACTTCCTGATTCGGTCTGAATCCCATTGGCAAATTATAGACAAATAAATGAATATGTCACCGAACTCTATATTTGGCAATAACTTTGAATTTTTCATCCATTTATCCCCTTGTATGCTGAACACGTCTGGTAATATTCCACCGCCTTCAACAGTCCTTCTATCAACAGAGGACTCGGAATACGTTTCATCGGCCTCTATCTTCTCAATATCTATTTCGTCTGCCGCCTCGGCAAGTCTGAGTAAGGTTAACCTACTTTTATTTGTAGTAGATATGCCTCTTTCTTTTAAATACTCTCGTAATTGGAAAACGTTCAGTTTGTTATGATTGAGCGCCGCCATTTTGAACAAAACATGCCCTAAATGACGTCATAAAAGGATGAAAGTCACATGACACATCGTGACGAAAGCGGTATCTCCGAAGCGACGTATTCAATCTTTCATACTTGTACAGATATTCAGGATATGCCAAGGAAACATGAAGTAAGAACTTCGTACCTTCTTGATTACGAAAATAAATTATTAAACGCAACAGGTGTTTTTGTTATTTTATTTATCATAGTATCGTTCGTTTACATAAAAATAGAGTACGATATAGGTTGAATATAGGATGAATCTTTAGAAGTTATTTTGTATCCCAAAAGTGTTTTTAAAAATTCACAATATCGTCCTTTGAAACAAAAACATCGTAAACTTTTCCCGAATATCTCTGACTAAAGCTTTGTATGACGTCATGGCGTGCTCAACGAATTTTAAAAGTATGGAAAGCAGTTCGGGTCTAAACAGGTAAAAATGCATTTTGCGAAAATGATACCTTAACATAAGTTTAAATCATGAATTACATTACAAAAAGTCGTTACGCATTATTTTAATATTATTTTGCTTAATTATTTTTGATAGCGTTATCATGAAAAGGAACACAAAGGTGATTATATTTAGTTCATTCTTATTTTCCGATTTTTATAAGATGTAGAGGTAAATGATGACATTTATCACTTTATTATAATTTTTCAAATATTATAATTTTTCAAATATTATAATTTTATGTACCTCATTACTAATCTTTCTGATTTTATTTTCTGTTACCTTTCTTAATCAAATTAATTAAAGCATATTCGCTTTTGAATCTTAATGAATCTTTTGCTTTTTTTTTTCCTTTTTAGCTCACCTGAGCCAAAGGCTCAAGTGAGCTATTGTCATAGTGTGGCGTCCGGCGTCCGTCGTCCGTCCGTCCGTCGTAAACTTTTAACATTTTCAACTTCTTCTCAAGAACGGCTGAAGGGATTTTGATGAAACTTGGTATGCATGAAGTACTAAAGGTCCTCTACCAAGTTTGTTCATTTCGGCTCGATCCCTTCAGGGGTGGATCCAGGGCGGGGTCAAATAGGCCCCGGAGGGTACCCCTCTTCAAAAATCTTCTTCTCCAGTTCCACTAAATGGATTGAAAAACTAATTGTATCTATGTGATCTAGAAGGATGTATGATTCAAGTTTGTTCATTTCGTTAAAATCTGATAACTAATTTTTGACGCGTTTTTGACGTCTTTTCGGACTTAGTCAGAAATGCACATTTTTGCACTTTTTCTTTAAATAACTCAATAAGTGTATGATTTTACACACTCATTTACTACATATTTATCATATTTAACTTACTTAATGCTTTGATATGTATTTTATGCTTAAATTTTATTTTTTTGATTTTTTATGAATTTTTTTCTTATGTAAAAAGGAAGGGGGGGGGGATTTTCATACATTTTCTGCTTCTTTTCTATAACCACTCTTCAGATTGTCATGACAATTTGTAGGTATGAGGTACTCATGCATGGTACCCTACTAGTGAAAGAATTTTGTCCAGATATCCACTTTTGGATTTTTAAGGAATATTTTTTAAGATTGTACATAGGTATAATGTATGTTTTCTTACCAAAAATAGGAGAAAAATTCTCAAATCGCACCGGGTTATACAAATTGATACTACTTTTGAATGAAGAAATTTTATTTGAATCACAAAAAAAAAATGCCGTAAAGATTAAAAGTACACAACTTTTTTAATATTTTTTCAAAGCCATGCACCTGGTTCCGGACCGGAATTATTCGAATTTTATGATCTGAGGACCCATTTTCACACGTATTCTTCCACACATGTAGATGTCTCACACACTTTAAAACTATATTCAAAATTTTATTTCATCTATCTAGTAAACAATCACGGGAAGACAATTCAAGATAAACATTGTGTGTATTTTCCACCAATTGTTGAAAATAATAAGAAAATAATCGGAACTATTTGACAGGACAATGACCTAGATATGCATTAATTCATCTTCGTCCCCAAGGCGCATCGTATTCCGCTAGGCGCTTCATTGCAATACAAACCGCAAAGCAGTACTGCGATATATTTCAGGACTCTCTTCAGATCTCTTAGATGAAGTAATTTACGGACTGATTTCTTGAAGAAACGTCTAATGAGTAATCTCTTCCTCTGGATTTTGAGAATGCATAGGACATTTAATATCTGAAATTCTTGAAAATAAATAATTCCGTTCAGAGTTCCTGAAATCTTCCAATGAAATGTTAGACCACAGAAGCTGTTGTTTTAATAGAGAAAATAAATTATTATTCACAACCTTAAGCCACTGTGTTCGTCATCTTGTATGTATAATATTTCTAAGAGGAACACAGAGGCCTGAGGTTGTGAATAATAAAACATTTTCTCTCATAAAACGACAGGATCCTGTGTTAAGACATTTGGGAATTTTTATCTGTTCAAATAATAGATACATAATGAGTTTTTATCGGGCCAAATAACTTCTTGTCGGCAAATCCAATGCAACCGATACATTTCATGAACTCTCTCCGCTAACAACTTGTCCGTGTAACAGACCTATGATGAGGTAAAACAATTAGTTAACAGTAAATAACGATGTCGTAGGTCTGCTAGTTGGACAAGCTTAACAATTTCATGGGCCTTTTAATTTGTTTCAAACTGCGAAACCTTAGAGAAACCACTTGAGTTGTTGAACAGCGTATGCTGAAATGCGACGCTCCTTCTCGCCTGTTGAAATATGCATAGGCAAGAAGCGTCGCATCTCAGCATATTTACTGAAAATTATTTGTTCAAGTGGCTTCACTGGGTCATGAGGTTTGATACAACATACACTGCTTTTTTGGAAAACAAACTGGCACAATTTCTGCACACCTCACTTGAATTGATGAATATTGGATCAAAACGATTTTAACTGTACGTTTCATGTATTTGAGATGAAATCAATACTATTCAAAAGCATAATTCATAGATTTCAGTGAATAAAGGCAAAACCGAAAAATCTTTGTTTTTTATGCCCCTGGAATAAAAGATTCGGGAGCATAAAGTTTTTGGCCTGTCCGTCTGTCTGTTTGTCTGTCTGTTTTCCGAAAAACTTTAACATTGGGCATAACTTTTGAATGGAAGCTGGTGATAGAGGTTTCATATTTCACATGTGTATTTACCAAAATTTTTGACCTCATGACCATAACCTTGACCTTTCACGTACTTCTCAAAAACTTTAACATTGGGCATAACTATTGAATGGTTATAGTGATAGGGCTTTCATATTGTACATGTGTATTCCTTGTGACAAGATCTTTCAATTGATACCAATATTACGCTGACCCTGACCTCTCACATACTTAACAGAAAATGGTGTTTATACTAACAAAGATGCCGCCGGGGGCATTCTTGTTTCACAAACACAGGCTTTATAATTTCTGGCATGCTAGCTTTCAATAATGAAAGGTTTTGTGTTCAATTTTAAATAAACTTAATTTGTGAAATCATTTCATTGTTTTATTCTTTTTCTGCTGCACATTTATGTGGAATTTAACAATATGATTTTATTTTTGATGTTGCATAATTGAACTATACTAGCTGGGCATATGACGTTGGACCACTTTATCCGTTTTTTTTTTTCAAATCAGTAAAAAAGTTATTGTTTTGAAATGTGACTATTTTTTTTCTTTTTGTACTTCTCTGCATCCGGCAAAAATCTTTTTAGAAAGGTTGTGGGCTAAAATCCTGGTACTGGCACTATCAGTATTCAATGTCAGTATGTCAGTTAGAGCGTGCATGGGTATCAGGTGAGCGTTGTGTCCCCCGGGGCTCTTGTTTTTCAGTTACTCTGGCGAACTTTGTGCGATTTGTGGGGAGTTTTTGGACAAAGGATTGTCAACACTGACAGAAAAAGGATGCGAAACCGTACACAATGCTAGTCTACAAAGAGGCTGTGATGTCATCGCTAACGGGAACCAAAAAGTGCATGAGAAGTGTAGGAAGGATTTTTGCCATCCATTTTATATCAACCGGGACCTCAAAAGGAAAACCGATGTGGATAGCAGTATTAAACCACCAGCAAAACTGAGATCTCGTTTAAAGTTTAATTTCCAAGATGACTGCCTTTTTTGTGCACAACCAGTTGCCAGATTTCCGAAAGAATACTATTCATTTGTTAAAACACTAGAGTTTCAAGGCAAGCTCAAAGACATCTGTATCAGAAGGAATGACAGCTGGAGCCATGAAATATATGGAAGGATAGAGGCTGTGTCTGATTTACATGCTGCCGATGCAGTCTACCATCAGTGTTGTAGTGGCAACTTTCGCACAGGCAGGTCCATTCCAAAGAAGTTTTGTGTAGAGAGGAGAGACACTTCAAATCTTGGTAGACCGCAAGAGCATAGACCAGAATTCTTCGAAGTCCTTAAATTCCTGGAGAAACAAAGTGATGAACTCATTACTATCAGTGACTTAGTCTGCAAGATGCAGGATATTTGTGGAGACAATGCATACTCAGTTGTATGGATGAAACAGTTGCTGCTAGACCACTACGGAGAAGATGTTGTGATAGCTGAGGTAGAGGGCAAATCAGACGTTATCACATTTAGAAAGACAGCTTCGTCTATTTTACATCACTTCTACAAGAGACAAATAAATAAGAGTCAAGAAGAGGAAGAAAAAATGAGACTTGTTGTTGCTGCAGCAGAAATCATTCGGAGTGAAATTCTTGAATTGAAAAGCTTGAGGAATTCTTATCTATCTACGAAAGATGTAGCCGATGTCGAGAAGAATCTTTATGTACCAAAAAGTCTTCAAGAGCTGCTGTCAGTTATTTTGAAAGGTCAGAGATCCGACATAAAGGTTGCTGCGATCGGACAGTCAATAGTCCAATGCACAAGACCAAGATCACAAATATGTCCACTCCAACTGGGATTAGATGTCCAAGTGCATCACGTATGCTTCTCGTTTCCTTATTGATACTCTCCACAGCTTAGGTTTCAGTGTCTCATATTCAGAAGTTTTGAAATTTGAGGGAAGTGCTGCTGTGCAAAAACACAATGAAATGACAAATATGGATAATGACCATATCCCTGTCTACAGTACAAAATCGATAATTCAGAAAATCAGAAACCGAAGGCATACAAAATCAGGACAAAACAGGAACCAAAGCAAACAAAAACAAAAACCTCCACCATATGAAAAGAAGCGAACTCCCGATATGAGAGTGAGACCAGGTGCCCAGGAAGAGTAAGCATCTCCTGCTTGCATGCAACACCCGTCGCTTCAATTCGGTAGAACTGTCACATCCGGTTACTTCCATTTTGGAAGATATAGAGTACAATCTTTGGTTGGATGGTTCAAATGGTCTATGACAGAATATCATCCACCATTCTGGATAGTGGGACATCATAGTGTATGACGAGTTCCCCATATCGACCGTAGAACTTCCTCAGTGACGATGTTAGTCGGTCACAAACATATCCCTGACTGAGAAGCTTATCTGAAAGACGCCTAGCTCTCAGAACAAAATGCTCTGGCATAGCGTATCAACTGAGATATGAACACGCCATAAGCAGGCGATGAAGGGATGTTGCTACTCAGAAAAGGAAAGTTCGTAATGCTGAAATTGAAGTCGTCACGTTTGTCATAGAGTGAGGTGTTCATGTGACCATCAGTGTCGTAGGACAACATTATGTCCAAATAGGATGCTGAATTATTTGTCTCTGTAGTTTCTTTGACTTCAAGCTCCGAAGGATAGATACTGCTCAGGTAATCCGCGAAATTTGGATTATTGATGGACAACACATCGTCTATGTATCTGTAAGTGAAGTTGAAATCAGAAGCTAAGTATCTTTTCCCTTCAGAGACCAAAGATTGAATGAATTCAGCTTCGTACGAGTAAAGGAAAATGTCGGCAAGGAGTGGGGCACAATTGGTACCCATTGGAATTCCGACAATTTGCTGGAAGACCTTTCCTCCAAACACCACAAAAATGTTGTCGATCAGAAACCTATGATTTGGATGAAAGTACATTTTTGCAATTTGTAGCGGACAACGTAGATCACAACATTGACACGATTGATGGAAAGAATACATTACATGGTATGGGTATGATAGCGTGTTTGACGCCCTCCAAGATCGGTTCTGGTACATTTGGTCGCATAATACAGCGTATAGACACCAAGCCTGAAGAGATAGCAAATCTTTGTCATGTGAGGACTGAGTTCTATGTATCTTCAAATGCCTCTGAAAAAATGCGGTTTGGGGACCTGCAGACGCCAAAATCAAATTGTATCGATATTAAAGTTGATGTCTTGTGCAAACTTGTACGGTCGCTTAAACCACCTTTCCCAAGTTGGGCAGGTACGATGCAGATGATCCAACAAGGTGATTACCCAGGAAAATCAAGCATAAACTTTCTACCTATTACAGATATGCCACCAAGTGATCAGACGTGTATCTACTCCACCCTTCAATTTATCTTACATGAGGCATCCAAGTACAATCGCACTGCAGTCGTAACCTTTGATCGACCACTCTACTGGAAGTCGATATTAATTCGAAATGACAGTAACATGGACAATCTTGTAATCCGTCTTGGTGGTTTCCATACGGAAATGAGTTTTCTAGGAAGCATTGGTCACATCATGTCTGGCTCTGGAATAAAGGCTATGTTGGAAGAAGTGTATGCTGGAAACAGCGTGAACCACATGCTATCAGGGAAGGCAGTATCACGTGCAATTAGAGGATGCATGTTAGCAGAGTCAGCTCTTTCGATTCTTCTTCATGAGATTGCATTCGGATGTGAAGGTCACGTCGAGCCAGACATAAAAACGACTCTCCAGAACTTTGCAGATTTGCATGAGGCAATTATAAAAGGGGAAACAACAGTAACTGTTGACCTTATCACAGAGAACCCAAGTTTCAAATTATTGGATGAAATATTTGAGAAAACGATAAATGAACTCCAGGATCCAGCAAGGTTATGGTTAAACTTCATAGAGATGATTGGAGTTTTGAAGAAATTTATTATTGCTGAAAGGAAAGGAGAATTGGATCTCCATCTCGACACAGTTCAAGAGATGCTCCCGTATTTTGCTGCACCAGGCCACAATATGTATGCCAAGTCGGCATACATTTACATCAACGAAATGAGACAACTTGAAACCACTCACCCTGATGTCCATGCTTACTGAAAGAAAGGTCACCATGTTGTCGACAGACTATGGGCAGGTTTATCAACAGACCTCGCCATTGAGCAAGTCCTCATGAGAAGCATTAAATCATCTAGAGGACGTGGTATGGGGGAGGCACAGATTGCAGTGTGGCTTTATTCCATGCCTGCTACATCAGAAATTAACTGCGCAATGCAGGAGGCAACAGATTCAAAGTACCAAACGAGTGAACAACATGCAGAATCATCAAGAAGCAGAATAATGAGAGACAACGACGATACTGGTTCTTTCTTAAATTTTCTTAGAGAACATAGCCCTTTCACTGAAGACCCAAATCTGAGAAACATAAAAACCGGAGAAGTAGCCGACAAAGCATCAAACTGTGATGAAGCAAAGACAGTGGGCGAAGAAATAATTAAGAAAATGAAAAACACCTCCGTTATGGATTATTCTTTAAAACGCAGAGAGCAGATAGTTTGGATGAGCTTAAAGAGTAAAGAAGCAAAGGAAACGCTATGTCAGACTATTGACCCGCAACTCATGTTCCAATGATTAATCATTGCCAGAGATGAGTCTCTCTATAATTCACCCGAACTCTTTTCCTTTGAGTTGTCTAGTGTGCCATCTTCTTTATTTGACGACAATGGTCTTTTACGAGAATCAGCAAAGGCATCATTGGCTGATGGGATATGGAACAAAGAGACATGTGCAGTGACTGATGATCTTAACCATAATACTGATATGAAATATGTGTTAGATGGTGGATCTTTGCTTCAAAGGATTCCTTGGGTCCAAGAAAGCATGTTCCGGCAGATATGCAATAGCTATATTTCCCATATTAAAAGGAATTACATCGAGAGAAATGTTGTTGTTGTTTTTGACAACTATCCGGATTCTGCATCAACTAAAGATACTGCACACCGAAGACGATCAAAAGGGAAATCTTCGCATGATATTCTTTTTACCTAGGACATGCCATGTAAAGTGAAGAAGGAGAATTTCATTTCAAACAGAAAGAATAAGCAAATATTTATCGATCTTTTAGTGAAAGCAATGAGGGATGATAATATCATGGTCATACAAGCAGATGGAGACGCTGATACACTTATAGCACGAACAGCTCTTCAGTTGTTTGAATCCTACCAGGTTACTTTAATTGGATACTGACATTCTTGTTCTACTATTGTTTGGAACATCCCAATCCTTAAATAAAATCATCTTCAGATCGGACAAATATATTCTTGGAAAGTTAGCTAAGCAGTGGGATATAATGAAAACTGCTGACACACTGGGAGAGGAATTGTGTAAGGTACTCCCTGTTCTTCACGCAATTACAGGATGTGACACGACTTCTAGACTTTTTGGGATAGGCAAAGGCGTAGCACTGAAGAAATGCAAGACAGACTCCCTGTTTAGAGAGCACTGTATGGTATTCGCACATGCAAACGTCAAACATGAGACCATTTCAAAAGCTGGAGAAGAGCTCATCTCATCCCTTTATGGAGGTCTACCATTAGGGGGTCTTCAGGTTTTAAGATGGAGAAAATTTACCACAAAGACAATAGGGAATAGATCGAAAGCTGTAGCTGTTCAGTCTCTACCACCTACTCCAGAAGCTGCCAGACAACATTCGTTTAGAGCTTATCATCAGTGTCAGATATGGATGAACAATGTTGAACTTAAAGCCAAAGAATGGGGGTGGATGATTGAGAATGACAAACTTGTACCGGTAAAGACGACAAAGTTACCTGCTCCTCAAGAACTTTTGAAAGTCATTAGATGCTCATGCAGGTTCGGATGTGACAAGAAAAGATGTTCTTGTAGAAGGAACGGACTTGACTGTACAATAGCATGTAGCGAATGTCGTGGTGTCAGCTGTAGTAATTGTAGTGCTCCTCATGGTGACGGAATATCTGATGCAGATTAGGCCATACATGAACCTCCTCAACAGATTCCTGTTTAACTAGTTGTATGTTCATAACAAACGTAATAAGCCCATAATAAAAAAAAAATCATTGTAAATGATAATGGTATAAAACATCCGTAGCAATGTAAGATATAAGATAGAGTACGCATATTCGTGAACACATTACCTATCAATCTCCATTCATAATGTAAGATATTTCGAAATATATAAGAAATGTTGAGATATAAGCAGATTTATGAATTTATAGAAAAAGAAGTACATGTACAGGCATCGGATAGTAAGTAAAGTAATTAAGAAATTATAAGAAGGTTAATCTTAAATAAGTACTTTCTAAACACTTTAAAAATATGTAAAAATGAATTGAATAATTATATCTCATGGATTATTCCATTTAATTGAATTTTCATTAAAAAGTTAATGTTTTTGCCTAAAATGGTGGTAAACACTTAGAAATGACTTGAAAAACATTTCTTATCATAGAACAAATGTTGTTAAAACATATACACTATCAAAACATATGTACAATTCAAGTACATGAAATTCTTGTTTACTTTCCAGTTTTCATCGAAAAATGACCCCGCTGCAGCATCAACAGCAAAACACCCGATGCAAAAACACAAAAGACGAGTACAGCACGCGATGGTAAAGGGACACACGACATGTAAACATCAAACACAAAAGACTACACATAAACCGACGAGATCAATGGACAATCGGTGCCGACTTTGGACGGCCATTTGTCACGCAAGTAGCAAATGGTGTGGTTATCCTGGATTACGTGCGCACAACCCTCTCACTTCTCCAATTACCCAGAGGTCTCGAAGAACGTACAATTGTGGTGTAAAACAACCTCCTCACTGTAAGGTGACCTCACACAAACAAGACCGCGAAACATAGAGGCCCCAGAAACATAGATGAATATGTAAATGGATATAAAAAGAGTCACCTTCAAGGTAACCATTTGAAATCTACTATAGATGTATGTAAAACAGCAAGCAAACAAACTTGCTTATTAGACAAAGAAAAGTCTGATCTACTCAAAGATTTACTTTCTTTTTTGAAAAGAGAGCATGATTCACCACGACGGATTTTTGATGATCCTCTTCTCTCTGATAGTGCCTTTCTTGTTTGGACTGGTTGAACAAAACGACAGTTTGATCATATGCTAAGACATGTTACTTCAAGGGACTCAACAAATAGTTCTTCAGTCAATGCTCTGGCAATATTTTGGATTAAACTGTGAACAAACCTTTCAAACAGAGAAACATCTGTTCTCTGATAATAATGGTCTCATGAGCATCTTGCACATATTACATTCATTTCCATCTCAATTAGATACGAACTCTTAAATGATGCAATTAAAGACGTTTAACATTTGTTCCCTCTTATCTTTTCATCAAGCACATCTCAAGAGAAAGAAGCCCTTCCTCATAAGACTGTGTTTTGGAACCCTTCTGTATTATTATAATGTGCTTTTTGAGAATAAATTATCAGTTGTGTGGGATGGGGACATTCTGGATTGTGACTGAATGGCTTTCATCATCACCAATCAAGAAATACTTACCTGATATGTAAATCAGTATGTACATCGAGACAATCACCGAATTTGACAAGTTTCAATGGAGCTGTTGCGACGGGTGTTGCATGCAATCAGGAGACGCTGACTCTCCCCGGACATCTGGTCTCGTTTGGGAATGTTATTCATTCAGGGGTCGCAACCGTTCCTATGGAAATTCTAAATAAATGATTTTGCCTTGACTTCACGACTTAGAGATTGAATAACTGATAGGTACGTATTTAATGTTTATGGTGCATATTAATATATTGACTGAGAAAATGGCGATCTCAAGAAAATCTACTCTGTTTAAAGAAGATCCTGACGATAATCTCAACAAGAAGAAACTTCTTTCACAAAATACTCCACACTGTCTGCTATTTGCTCGAAGTCGGCATCGGTTGCCCACTGGTCTCGTTGGTATTTGTGTTGTCCTTTGTGTTTGATGTTTTTATGTTGTGCGTTAGTGTCCCTTGTCCCTTTTGTGTCTCTTTCTTTGCGTGTCTGCTCTGTGTTTTTGCATTTGGTGTTTTGCTGTGGGTACTGCAACCCAATGTTATTGGAGATCCCCTACTTCGTGTTAAGTCCATGTCGATTGTCTTCCCGGATGGATATGACTTCACTGGTCCCTGCCTACCTGAGTGATGATCGTAACAATAATGCCGGAATAATGACCCTTAATGACGAACCGAAAGACTGGCTGCACGAGGGAGATATTTGTGTGGTTAACCGTGGATTTAGGGATGTGTTTGGGGATAGGGGACTGGAGACAAGAATGCCCTCATTTCTTGGAAAATGTTAGTCTCAGTATCCCATAGAGAAAGAAAACCGATCGAGATTAGCAACCAAAGTCAGATGCGTAGTTGAGGCGTATCATTGAGAAATAAGTTTTAATTCTTTAATGATGTGATCGACAATGCTTGGAAAACTGAATAGAATTGTCATAGCAGCCTTGAACGCATTTCGACCACCCCTGATCAAGGAAACGGAAGGCGATTTAGCAATCGTCCATAAATGGCGCAGTCATCTAAGGTAGAGCAGAATCTATTGGCTGATACAGGAAGTCTGAATCGTCAAGTGTTGGAAATGGACTCCGATAAATGAGGTAGACAATAGTTTCCAGTTCCCACGCTTGAGTGAGGAATATTTACGATCCCTCGCGTATGGCTTGTATCATTTAAAACAAGTCTCATCTTATACAAAGGAGCACTTAGATGAATATGGTGACTTTTTTTGACGTTCATCCTTTGGCTGCAGGAATGATACGACTTTGAATTCAGTCAAGACATACATCTGCCAAGAGATGAATTCGACTGCAGTGACGTAAGCGAGCCAATCAAAGCTTACTGGTACTACTGTCAATGTAAAGCTGGGGTGCGGACAATTGGAATCTACACACGTGTCATTAGTTCTTTGGTATCTTGGAAACAAGAAACACTTAGGTAAGCTCATTTTGAAATGACGTAGAGTTTCACCCATGGTTTTGAATGCTTCAGATATCTAGGTGTCCATTTAGATTTCATCATGTCGACATTTGTTGTCCTTTTTCTTCATGATGACCACACTGTAGAGGTTTGGCAGAGCCGGGCTTGTTTAAGATCATTTCTTGAGTATCTTTTTATTATTCCCTCGCAACACTGCTGAGGAGGGGAGATATCATCTATTATCGCTGCCGTGTGTTTGTTTGTGTGTGTGTCCAGATTCTTGTGAACGGCATAGGAATCGTAGAATCATCAAACCGTCCAAAAATGTTCCTTATTGTGAGGTGAACCCTATTGATTTTCAAGGTCAAGGTCACTGTGGACTTAGGTTGAAATCCTTGTGAACAGCGTAGGAGACAAAGCAATCGTCGTAGAGTCATCAATCTTCCACAAATGTTCCTTATGGAGAGTGAACCCTATTGATTTTGAAGGTCAAGATCACTGTGGACTTAAGTTGAAATCCTTGTGAACAGCATAGGAGATAAAGAAATCATGTTAAACGTCTTCAAATTGAATAGCAGTTGAAGAACAATTACATGTAATTGGCAGCATGGACCAGACATGCACGTTTCGGGTACTTAACCCTCGTCAGTGATCCTCAAATCTAAACAATGTAATATGCCAAAAAGTGTGAAGTAATTATGTCTAAAAACGTACCGAATTACGTAGCAGGATGGGTGGGATATGATGCTACAGGCCCCACGTTTTCGAATTTCAAGGAATTTTGATAACAAAAATTTTAGAATGCGTTGAAGAAACGATCAACCGAAATTGATCGAACTTGACTACATATGCCCTCGTGGACTCCTGGTCCACCAGCGGTGACACCAAGTGGTATAAATGTTAAACGTCTTCAAATTGAATAGCATCATTTAAGAACAGATAAATTGGCAGCATGGACCAGACATGCACGTTTTGAATCATTAAAACCTTCCACAAGTGTTCCTTATGGAGAGAATGTGAAAGAACCCATTGATTTTCAAGGTCAAGGTTACTGTGGACATAGGCTCAAAATCCTTGGAACAGCATAGGAGACAAAGCAATCATTGAACTTCCCACAAATTTTCCTTTTAGAGAGAGGAGTTTAAGGTCAAGGTCAGTCTGGGTTCTTGCTGTTACTGTGAAGCGACAAAGAAGGTAAACCAATCATTATATCAGAATCCTAAAAGCTTCAGCATGTTTCTCATGAGGTGATGATGAACCTTACTGCTTTACAAGGTCAAGGTCACTACTTTGTTCACACCATATTGAATCAGCATAAAGATTTCCGAAGGATAGGACGTACCCAGACGATTTTTAAGGTCATTGGTAAAGGTCTCTAGAAACTTTTTTAAAAACCTTGTGAACTGCATAAACGGCATTAGAGTTACTTTAAATGAGAGGTAAAGAATCATTCTATTGAATATTTTCATGAATTTCTATTTACTCAGGAAATATAATTTATCACTGACAGCATATGTTTCATCATTTAAATCTCAAGTTAATTAAAATGAAAAGAAAGAATGCGTTGATCTTTCTGCAATATTATCCATTTAAAATCAACCCATGTGAATTAAGAGATCTTGCATATTTTTTATTGGTAAATAATATCTTTCCTATGTTGAAAGCTCACAAAAAAGAGAGATCTATATTTAAAGACATGTATCATTTTTATTTTTTAAAGGTGAATAACCATGACTAGGACCAAGAAAAGAAGTAAAGCCAAGGAACCAGAGAGACAAATAATTCAGCATCCTATTTGGACATAATGTTGTCCTACGACACTGATGGTCACACGAACACCTCACTCTATGACAAACGTAACGACTTCAATTTCAGCATTACAAACTTTCCTTTTCTGAGTAGCAACATCCCTTCATCGCCTGCTTATGGCGTGTTCATATCTCAGTTGATACGCTATGCCAGAGCAAGTACCAAATATATGGATTTTGTTCTGAGAGCTAGGCGTCTTTCAGATAAGCTTCTCAGTCAGGGATATGTTTGTGACCGACTAACATCGTCACCGAGGAAGTTCTACGGTCGATATGGGGAACTCGTCATACACTATGATGTTCCACTCTCAAGAATGGTGGATGATATTCTGTCATAGACCATTTGAACCATCCAACCAAAGATTGTACTCTATATCTTCCAAAATGGAAGTAACCGGATGTGACAGTTCTACCAAATTGAAGCGACGGGTGTTGCATGCAAGCAGGAGATGCTTACTCTTCCTGGGCACCTGGTCTCACTCCCATATCGGGAGTTCGCTTCTTTTCATATGGTGGAGGTTTTTGTTTGTTTGCTTTGGTTCCTGTTTTGTCCTGATTTTGTATGCCTTCGGTTTCTGATTTTTGAATTATCGATTTTGTGCTGTATACAGGGATATGGTCATTATCCATATTTGTCAATTGTAGAGAATAAAAGGACAGAATTTCCAGGAAAATGTGTCAACTGTTGATGTGACCAACAATAATCAACAGGGCCGTGATCTGACAAACAATAAGCAGCAGGGCAGTGATGATAAAATCTTTACCCAGAAGGGCCTTGATGATAAAACTATTCCAGCAGGACCATGACACGACAAACAATAACCAGGTAAACTAATGTGACAAACAATAATCAGCAGAACTGAAATGTGACAAACAATAACCAGCAGGGATGTAATGTGATAAACAGTAATCAGCAGGGATGTAATGTGACAAACAGTAATCAGCAGAACTGTAATGTGACAAACAAAAACCAGCAGGGATGTAATGTGACAAACAGTAATCAGCAGAACTGTAATGTGACAAACAATAACCAGCAGGACTGTGATATGACAAACAATAATCAGCAGGGCCGTAATGTGACACACAATAAGTAGCAAGGGCCGCGATATGACAATGACATGCAGAACCGTATTGTGGCAAACAAGCAGGGCAATGATGTGACAAACAGTAAGCAACAGAGCAATAATGTTACAAATACAGCTGACACTCGTTATCTCAAACTCGGTTATCTCGAAATTCCGTTTATCTCGAAGTCGAGCGGCGGTCCCATCTTTTTTCCTTCATATTCTTACCAATTTGACTTCGGATATCTCGAAATCGGTTATCTCGAAATTTCGCTTATCTCGAAGTAATTTCGAAGTCCCAAGTCATTTTCTTCGTGTATTTTATACTCGTTAAGTCGAAGTCCTAATCTTTGTATAAACAAACCAATTAACGTACCAAACAATAGTGAAATCGCATGGTAAACAAACAATTATAGGTACCGGTAACGCAGGTTGACCGATTCGCCGTTGCTTGATCGACCGTGACAACAAAATTAATTAAGGGGGATAATAGTTAATTAGATAATATCATTGCGGAAACAATGATATGTGTATGTTTCATTCATTAAAATTGCATTGTTTGTTATGTTGAAATTCTTATGAGAAGCGACGGCTAAAAAAATAAACAAACCAATTCACCCCCCCCCCCCCCCCAAAAAAAATTGCAAGATTTATCGTAACTGAAATAAAGCAATTTGAAAACAATGATTATCATGATTATACTGATGATCTACAAAATAATCCATACATAAAATTTCATACACTAAGAGGAAGATGATTAAACTTGATTGCATGCGAGTAAATTTAAGTGAAGAATGAAGACATGTATACGACTTTGAAATCTAGCAGACGAAAAAATTAAATAGCGTACGAACAAATGTCTTCATTGTACTTTGATGACACAATGATCTAAAACTCTTGAAGGTAAACGGCTTATGACAGATTGAGAAGACAACCAAACTTGTATTATATCAGGGCCGATTCGATCGGCGCAGAAAGGGGGGGGGGGTCATACAACGAATAAAAATACCTGACGTTCTCAATGCGCCTCTTCGTAAAATTTCAGTATTAAGAATACGTTTATGGCACTTCTTGAATCTATTCTACGTTGTGAAGTAAACATTGCATTGTCAACACAAGTAGCCTTTTAAGCTGCGATATCTATTGTATAAAATACAATAGCAAAACGATTCTTTTAGCCTTATAGGTGGTACAATACATTCGAAAATATACCATAAATTCGACAGACGTTTATCTCGAACTCCGCTTATGTCGAAGTATTTTCAGTGGGCCCATCGACTTCGAGATAACGAGTGTCAGCTGTAATCAGCAGGGCCGTGATGTGACGAACAGTCGATATCATGGACTTAATATCATTAAGACGTCAAGATCAGTTCAAGCAGGAATGTGACTTTCTTATGCCATCGTATATGTGTATGCTAAACTTTGTGTCAGGGAATATTTGAACAATGCAGAAGGCCACAGGGGATGACAGAGCGATGTGGAGCCGCCATCTATGATTTGACATCAAGAGGAACTAAGGTCAAATGTTCAAAGTCTTCAAATTCAATAGCATCATTTAAGAACAGAAACAATTTTCCAGTGTTTGTATAACAGATGATTCACCATGTTTCCACATTCCATGAAGACCATACACATTAATGAAAATAATAATTGTGATGATGGAGAAGGGAGTAAGAAAGAAAGATGGAATTTAGAAAGCATAAAAAGAGCTGAAAGAAGGAAAATGCTAAGTGAAAGGAACAATCAATGGCAGCAAAAAGGAAACTACAAATAAGGAAACGTATTTCTTAATGAACAAAAGAAATGCAGAACTTGATTCTGACAAGGTGCAGCAAACGACAAGAAATCATCAAAACAGTCTTGGAAAAATGCACCACCTAAATACGCCTCATTTTATTCGTTCCCATGCTGTTCCCAAGAGAAAGAATTCCGATTAGTTTTAGGCCATGGGTAATTACATGTTGTAGTTGTTTTGTTTTGCGTCCGCAGGTGGGTACCTTTTAGGAGAATTTCTCAGAAAAAAACCATACATAAATATGTATTCTTCAGGTATAAAATAATCAGTGAATGATGTCGAATACCGTAAAATATTTTCGTAGGAATTATTTATTTATGTCATATACCTATCAAAGGAACATAGTTTTATCAACAGAATGCGTTTCTCCTCTATTCTTGTTCAGGGTGTTTGTGATCCGAATTCATCTTTCATGCATACTAATTCAGTTTGGTCGGGTCTGTAAATGATGCACGTGTTTACCGTAATAGTGACCTGGACCATTTCTTGTCACTATTCCTAATTCCATGTACTTGTTAGGTGATTCACCTTATCAATCTATATACTGTAGTAAACCAGCTGGTCATATTGTTACATGTGAGAATTCAATTATCCGGGACAGGCCGTTTTTATTTGGGTCTGATAAAAAACAGCTGTTGAGATTGTCGTCAGGATCTTCTTTATCTCAATACATTTGGCTGTGAAAAAAAAATCACTTCGGCATTTGATAAGTACCGCTGATGACGATTTACTTTCCGAAACACGTGTCTGTTACGTTAAAATTGAATTAAAATTTTCTTCAAGATGGTAAAAAGTTAGAGCACGTCCGCAGTATGCACAACCATGATTCTTACGGGTTCATCATTGCGACATTATGTATCACAGACGGACAATTGAGCAATCTAAATTAAAGATGAGCATGTTATTATAATAAGGACATAAATGTTGAGTGATTATAAGTGGCATACAATTATCTAAGCGGGACGATATTCTCGATGATGCTTGATATTTCCCATCCTGATATAAATTATCATATGAAATTTGCAGCAATTTTGAGTACAAATGACAAAGGGAAACGACATAGATTAAACAGAAAAAGGGGCGTTCTCAATTTTACAGATTTTGAGCTGATACATGTATACAAATTTAAAATGAAAGTTCAAATCGCTTTGATTTTAATCATACCTATTTTTGGTATCGCAAGGGATATTGTCGGAGACGATCTGAACTATAAATCACTTATGAAGAAATACTTCTTACTCTGTGGACCGGAATACTTTTGTTTTGAACCACGGAAGACTTACCAATGGGACTTAAACTAGTAAATCCTTTAAAAAACAAAGATTATGTCCTGAATGCTATTGTGATCCCTTGTGTCTCATGAACGGAAACTGTTGTCCGGATTTGTTTTTTAGTTTACCCAGGTTAGAATGTGTAAACCGCACCATTATAAAAGGGACTGATGACAACGACAGAAATTCCCAATTCTCGGCCCTGATGGAGACTTCCTGTCCAAAGGGTAGTGACCCTGATGTAGCTTTGAAATGTACAAATCTCAACGACACAAGGAACCGATTGTTACATTTTCCTATAACAGATTCTAAAGGGTTCCATGTCAATTATTTTAACAGGCACTGCGCTAAATGTCATAATGTAACAGAATTTCAAACTTGGACACTTGACATAAACTGTAGTTTGTTTGCTGATTTCAATTATCTGTCAACAGTAGAAGAGGTTATAGCCATGGCAACTGATCGAAAGTGCACTTTTCAAGCTTACAAAGAACTGAATGGATCTGAATTTAAAGAAGAAAATTGTTATGATATCAATGAAAACAGAACATTGTATACGAAATGTAACGAGACTGGGGAGTGGAAACAATATGACCGGGATGTACGGTACGCGTGTGAGTCTTCGTACAAGAGAAGTTTTCGCATCTTCAAAAATATTTTCTGCTATATGTGTAACCCTTCAGCTAAATTGTACTTTACAAGAATTGTTGACAAATGTAACGAAACTGGTCAATGGAAAACTGTTGACAAGGCATTGGAAAGTGGATTCAAAGAACTACCACATAGTCCACATACATTGCCTTACAAGAACATATTTTGCTACATGTGTAACAAGGCGAACAATAGTTCCCGTCAATTTGTTGATATCGATGGTGAAGTTAACGAATCTGTCGTGGAAGATAGTTTTTTTCGTTTTAAATACATTTTATCGGTCAGTCAATTCGACCTAAAATATTTTGATTTGTTTGTCAATCGAGCTATTGCAAAGAATCCATCTCTAAATTCGACAAGTTCAACACCTTTTTCTATGACGTCTTTCAGGAATAAACATGGTTCAACTATTAATCTAACAAGCTTGCTTGCGTTCAAAGCAGCAGTAGACGGTCATGTTAATTTCTGCAAAGGTCGATATTTTGACTTACCACATAGTTATAGAAAGTGTTCATGTGATTTGGATTGTGTTCTTGGCTATGGACACGGATGTTGTGACGACATTGCACTAGAAATACCAGCAACTTGTATCAGTGATTTCGAATTATCGGGAACCTCAGACATTCCGCACAGAAAGAGACCATGTAGCCAAGTTCGATCAATTTCGGTTGATCGTTTCTTCAACGCAATCTAAATTTCTGTTATCAAAATTTCTTGAAAATTCTAAAAAGTGGGTCCTGTAGCATCATATCCCACCCATCCTACTACGTCTTTCGGTATCCTTTTTCGACATAGTAACTTTCATACTTTTTTGGTATACTACATTGTTTAGATTTAGGATTTAGGATCACTGATGAGGGTTAAGTACCCGAAACGTGCATGTCTGGTCCACGTTGCCAATTTATTTGTTCTTAAATGATGCTATTCAATTTGAAGACGTTTACACTTATCTCGTAATAGACGGATGATTTGGAGAAAGTAAATTCCATTTGTTCGAGCAAAAATGTAGAACACACGATACAACGAGTATCTTTAATTTGCTGCCGGTCATTGATGAAAGAGGAATTTCATACAAAAATTATTACTGTCTTCTTTGCAATTTGCATAGTCAATCTTATATAAGAAAATTAAATGGCAACCTCAGCTTTGGAACGAATAACGAGGAATTGGACGCACCTACCACCAGCGTCTTGAAAATGCACTTAGACAAATTCAATATTGCATCTAGAAGGTACACATTTTACAATATCGAAGTACAATGCCCACAATATCTTGCTTTCAGCCATATTCTTACAGCAGGCCATCTGATAGGCTTAGCAAAACAAAGGAAATGTAGAGTTCGATACAGAAATACGAGTAGTATATCATTATCATGATTGAAATCCGATTCGAAATGTTCAAATTCACCAAATTGGAATTACCTTGACAATGATGTTAAATGGGCTTGTAACGAAGCATCTGCATTTCACAATTACAATGCCGAACTTCCCGTAAGAGATCTATCCCAGACTTACTCGGAGGACTTTTTATATAGAAATGATACATATAACAATGTTTTCTGTGCATTATGCAGACCTACGAGGAATTTCAGTTCCTATATCGATTACTGTCCTTCCTATAGTTTGCATAACTTATATATTGACTGTTTAAACTTGCCGAGTATATACTTTTACTACCCTTTCAAAAACAAAGCATGCGCAAAGTGTAACAACGAGGAGATGTTTGTATTTGCCGGAATGGTAGATGTAGTTCCTGAGGTCAGAGATTTTCGTCAAATAACTGGCTTGACGTGGTTTCCGATACTGCGTAATTTATATTCATTTACACAGATGTATAACGTTTATAGATCGAGTAGTCAAAAGAATTGTTCAGAAACCCAAATATTTGATTCAGTGAAGGTACGTAGTGGCACATGTGAATATCATTTAAAATAAGAGTCATTTTTAATGGATCTAACAAAACCTTTGAAACAAAACTGAAAAACCAAAAATATTCTGTTACATGTACATGTAAGAATCCCAATGGAAATAAATTCAGATGCTTTGTAAGAGTAAGCTTAACCTTAACCGGAAAAATGGGAGGGGAGTGCGCACGTTATCCGGATAGCGACATCATTTTTACTGTCGTAGCGGATGACCGTCCTTAGTCGGCATCGGTTACTCATTGGTCTCGTTATGTGTGGTTTTTTGTGTTCGATGTTTCTGTGCTTACAGTGGGCAAAATAATTATGAACTTACACGCAAGTTCATTTTTGCAACCACCTGCCCTTGGAGAAATTATAAAACCAATACAATGTACTACCATCAAGTAAGGGGTACCAAACTTGGTCAGAATCCAAAGTGTTTTACCCGGTGCACACCTGGTACCTGAGATTCACCTCTAATTAATAAAAATCCTGCAGGATTTTTCAATTTCTTGCAGGATTTTTTTTTAATTTCCTGCAGGAATTTTTATAATTCCTACAGGAGAAGTAATTTCCTGTTTTTATTATTAATTTATTTTGCCACAGGATTCTTTTTTTTTTTGCAGAATATTCCTGCAGGAAAATAAAACTTCCTACAGGAATTTTATTAAGTAAAGTGGATATCTTGGGTACCAGGTGAACATCAGGTAAAACAATTTGGATTCTATTAAGATTGGTTTTATAGTATCTCCAAGGACAGGTGGGTGCAAAAATGAACTAGCGTGTAAGTTCATAATTATTTTGCTGTTCTGCTGGGTTTTTTTTTTTTGGTGGTGGTGGTGGGGTGGGGTTGGGGGGTTCTTGTCCCTTTTGCGTCTTTGCTATGTCTACTCTGTTTTTTCAAGAGTTGTTTTGCTGTGGGTGCTGCATCCGAGTGTTGTTGAAGATCCCCTCCTTCATGTTTGAAAAGGTAAAGAACAATTTTCAGCGTTTTTTAATGGTTCTAACCTTAAATTCTTTGAAAATTGTGTTAATCATAACAGCAAAATAAAAGAAAATATAATATGAAAAAATTGGAACACTTATGTCGACCAACCCCTCCCCCCCCCCCCCCCCCCACACACACACACAAAACATGAACAAGCAGTACAACACATAATATGACAGATTTAAATGTATTACCCAATATCGACTTCGGTCGGTCTTTTGTTTCATTTATGGAAAATGATGTAGTCAATTTGATTGCATGAGCACAACATTCCTAAACACCAAGACATATAGGCCAGTTATTGTATAAATATAAAAATAGAATTATCTCTGTAGGGTAAATTTTAAACAAATTTTGTGTTTTAAAGATGTATCCATGTTTCGAAATAAAATAATCCAGATCTTTGATAACTGAAATCAAAGCATTTAAGTAAAGGCCAATTTATTATTTTATGATTATTTCATATGCTTTGCACATTTTCAGAGTACATGTAGAGACGTCAAATGCTACGAAGGAAAATTTTTGAGTGGATCCGAGTGTATCCCGCTGATGTTAGTGACCCAAAATCTAAAGTACTGTCTCAGAGCTAAAGCAGAAATCTCATACTCACTTAAGTGGCCGAAAGAGGAAGTACTAGATATCGTTATTTCTATCATTTCACAAAAACTATATGACGCTTTACAATTCGATAGAGGGTATATTACTACTTCTCTTGCAGAGAAATATTGCAACTGCAGCGAAAATCTGGTTTCAAGTATTTTAGAAGTTTATTTAACATCGGAAATATTTATTCGTTCCAGTGTCAACAGGCTAAAGATTGAAATGTCGTTGTTGCAGTTTTCTAACAACACATTGTTAGAAGGATCGGGTTCAACTTTAAGCATTCTAATATCAGATGTAAACGTCTTCAAATTGAATAGCATCATTTAAGAACAGATAAATTGGCAACATGGACCAGACATGCACGTTTCGGGTACTTAACCCTCGTCAGTGATCCTCAAATATAAACAATGTAATATGCCAAAAAGTATGAAAGTTGCTATGTCGAAAAAGCGTACCGAAAGACGTAGCAGGATGGGTGGGATATGATGCTACAGGACCCACGTTTTAGAAATTTCAAGAAATTTTGATAACAGAAATTTAGATTGCGTTGAAGAAACGATCAACCGAAATTGATCGAACTTGGCTACATGTGCCCTCAGGGACTCCTGGTCCACCAGCAGTGACACTCACCAAGTGGTATAAATGTAAACGTCTTCAAATTGAATAGCATCATTTAAGAACAGATAAATTGGCAACATGGACCAGACATGCACGTTTCGGGTACTTAACCCTCGTCAGTGATCCTCAAATATAAACAATGTAATATGCCAAAAAGTATGAAAGTTGCTATGTCGAAAAAGCGTACCGAAAGACGTAGCAGGATGGGTGGGATATGATGCTACAGGACCCACGTTTTAGAAATTTCAAGAAATTTTGATAACAGAAATTTAGAATGCGTTGAAGAAACGATCAACCGAAATTGATCGAACTTGGCTACATGTGCCCTCGGGGACTCCTGGTCCACCAGCAGTGACACTCACCAAGTGGTATAAATGTAAACGTCTTCAAATTGAATAGCATCATTTAAGAACAGATAAATTGGCAACATGGACCAGACATGCACGTTTCGGGTACTTAACCCTCGTCAGTGATCCTCAAATATAAACAATGTAATATGCCAAAAAGATATATCTTTCGAAAATACTGATGAAAACAATCAAATCGTAAAAACCCACTGGGAAATCGACTTAAATAATACCGAAAAGGGATCATTCATACAAGTAGATCCTCAACCTGTACATTTAAAAAATTCCCATGTGTCCTCATTGTCGTCACATGTCATGTCTGTAGTATCTGAAATACTCTTGTGTCAACAAATTGAACTAAATGAAGATGAGTACGAAATTCTTGAAAACGAAACAATGCTCTATCTTTCAAGGATAGATATGAAAATTCTTCCAAGTAAATTTTGGATATCTCAAACGCAAACAATTCGTGTATGCTACAACTACCTAAACGAAATTGGATATTTTCCCTCTAGCAGAATGATGGAAAAACATGATTTTACTGAAAACACTTATAAAAACAGAGCAGTTTGGATTGTTTCATTAACATGTACAATTCTGTCGGTACTTTCACTTTGCTTAAGCCTCGTTATTTACTGTCTTCTTCCGAGCTTGCGTACAACGTTCGGAAAACTCATGATGTTAATGATGGTTTCTCTCTTATTTACCCTGATTTTCTTCCAACTCAGTTCAGTTATGATTCATTCAAAAATTGGATGCCTTGTTGTTGGATTTATATTACATTTCTCTTGGTTATCTGTATTCTTTAGTATGAACGCTTGCAACTATCTTATCTTCGTAATTTTTGTGTCAAAGCTGTTTAATCCGCAAGAACCCAAATCCAAGGCTTTAGATAGAAAACTTATCATGGCTATTTTTTATACTTTTTGTATGCCCTTTCTCTTTGTTATTATCAATGTAACAATCTCGTCTTTTACAAAAGGAAGTTTCTCCCTCGGCTATGGAGGAAGATACTGTTTTATCGATACCAAGCTATCTAGTATCATAACCTTTTTATTTCCGGTAATAACTGTCTTGTTATCGAAAATCGTCTTCTTTAGTTTTACTACTCGTGCGATTCGGCGAGCGCCGAACGTAAAAAGTAATCAAAAACATAGACGAGAATTTACAATTTACCTTCGTCTAACGACTGTGACAGGGATAGCGTGGATTTTACAGATTGTCGATTTTTTCTTGCCAATGTCAGTCTTTTCGTTCGTCGCTTCTAGTATAATCTTATTGCAAGGTCTTTTCATTTTTCTCGCGTTTGCGGCAAAGCGAAGAAATTTTCAGTTGCTATGGCAACAACGCAGACTTCATAAGCAAAGGCGTCAACCGATACCTGCACCAAAAGAAATGGAAGTGAAAGAGTTTAAAATTAATGATTAAGATCAATTCATCTCGGACGGATGATAATAAAGGCAATAGAGTTAAACAACAATGATGTGTATATCTTGTTACATTACAATACAAAAAACCCAATGTTTCTTACAAATGTAGCTTATTATCATTTTATATTTGTATTTTCTTTTACATCTTATTAAATTACTCCGAGTAAGATAGTTTGTCAATCATTTCGTTTGTCCATCAATCTTTCCAGGACTGTTACGGTTTAATCCCTTCAAAGATTTTATTTATATATCACAGAATGTTTGCTAATGAGCCATTTACATAAACCTAGGTCATATGTCATCAACAGGGTCACAGGTAAAAAACAAAGGAGGGGATCTCCAACAACACCAATAAACGTTTACATGAAAGACATTCAGGTAAAGAATTTAACAGCCAGAACATTCAATTTCAATCTAAAAATCAATTATTCATTTTATTGATGTAATTTATATATTGAAGCAAAATCTTGTAAAGAATAGCTGGTTGCTATGTAATATTATGTGACTATCTTATTCGACTGACCACAAAGAAGACCTCGAAGTCATGGCATTCGTAAATATAATAGGCCTTGATTCTATTCCAATGAATTGGTTCCATTTTTGAATGAGTCTCTAGGCCTGTATCATATTCGTACCAAATAATAATCTGTTCCTTGACGGAAGTCTTTTTTTTCACATAAGCCTTTAAAATGTTTGCCATGAGAATAGTTTGAAAAGGCTTAGCAATCTTATTATTTTGGGGTCTGAATGCTGATTTTTTTCCATAAATTATTGTGCTTGTAATAGAAATTGTCAACAGAGTATATTACTTTGGGTATTTCGCAACCTGCATTTTATGGTGACATGATCAACAAAATTAGAAGGATCAAAGGTAGACAGAATTACTATCGAAAATGCGTCAGAATCATCAAACGCCTCTTATACCGTGGATATGATCCTAATGTCACCAGACGGGCACTAGGCTTGGTACTTGACCAATCTACAGTCTTGTACCAGCGCATCCTTAATACTTGCACGCTGACTGACTGTGACGACGGGACTCCATGACGGGCCCTGTCCAAACCTCTTTAGAGAAGACAGGGCCCCGACCACCTGTCCTCTCTGAATGTCAGTCGGACTCCTCGGGTGATAACATACATTAGCTCGCTACAGCCGGCAGAGCACAGGTCGTATCACGCATGCCCTCTTTTTATATCAATTTACATATTCATCTGTGTTGCTTGGGCCCCTGCGTCTTGCGGTCTTGTTTGTGTGTGGTCATCTGACAGTGAGGAGGTTGTTTTACACCACAATTGTACGTTCTTCGAGACCTCTGGGTAATCGGAATAGTGGGAGGGTTGTGCGCACGTAATCCAGGATAACCACACCGTCTGCTACTGACGAGGCAGATGGCCGCCCTAAGTCGGCACCGTTTGCCCATTGGTCTCGTTGGTTTATGTGTAGTCCTTTGTGTTTTATGTTTTTCTGTGATTTGACGTTCATTGTACTACTGCGTCTCTTTCTGTGCGTGTCATTTTTGTGTTTTACAGTGGGTGTTTTGGGAGGTTGCTGTTGATGCTGCAACTAGGTGTTGTTGGAGATCCCCTCCTTTCTTCTAAAAAACTATTTCGGGTACATAATTATTGGTTTGACTGCTTTAGGATAAATCAATTCCATAGCTCTATACGTAGAAAAAAATGTGCATCTGTAGACTCTCTAGCTGTTAATGAAAATCACGAGTTGTTGCCATGACAGCCAGCAAAATCGCATTGATAAGAGAATACTCTCCTAAGACCTGTTTATTTGATCAGAATCTCTCAAAATAGCCTTTAATTTATACACAAGCTAAGAGAATCCCGAAAAAAAATTTGTATATGAATTTTCGTGCATTGCAGATGTATGAAGGTTATGATGTGGTATTCTCCGAAAAGACGAAAATGTTAAGGTATCCGTTGTACAATAGAGTCATTTTTCATAGCGTTTTAATCATCTCCATTGTAAAGTATGGTACATTTTATGCCTGGTAAGGTACTATGAACTATATATTTTCTGAAAGAAAGGAGGGGATATCCAACAACACCAGGTTGCAGCATCCACAGCAAAACACTCATGCAAAAACACAAAGAAGACAAGCACAGAAAGAGACGCAAGGTAATGATATCCCGAGTAGTTAATGTAACAAGACGCAAGGTAATGATGTCCCGAGTACAGGTATAAGACTCCCAGGTCTTAAAAATCAAAGGGGAAAAACTCATATACAACTTTGTTATTTTGCATATGTTATATAGAGAAAATAGACTATTTAAATGCTTTATCAGTTATTCCCCTTTGTTTTTTTTGGCCCCAAAATTATTATTTCTGAGCAGTGGGCATTATAACCTTTCAGAAAATATATAGTTTATATTACCTTACCGGGCATGGAAATATGCCATATTGTACATCGGATACCTTAAAATAGGCCAAAAAATGGACGTTTATAGCCAAAAAACGAGACGGGCAAATTTTTATTCTTTGGTCTGAATAATTTGAGATAATCCTCTACATAAAGACATACAATGTATCCATCTTTCTACTACCTAATTTCTATTAAAGGATAACCCTGACCTTAAGATGACAATTTTCTCTGACACGAGCATTTAAGGATCGTACGGTTACCGTACGATACCGTAAAAATACTTGCATTCAATCATAATATCAATTGAGAAATTAAAAACCGTAAACGGTCAGGTAGGGAGCCACCTTAAAATATGTATTTTTTACTACTAAAATGAATATTTGTGCAAAGTTTCATTGAAATTCGAGGACCCAAGTGTATCAACCCCTGTATGATTTTGATACCGACTGCAACGGGGTCTTGTTGGAGATCTCCTCCCTTCTTTTTAAAGAAATCAGTCTTTTGAAAATTGTCACTGATTGCAACAGTGAATGTAAGTCAAACCCAAAAGTCGAAACAAGATTCAGAAACCATACAACTTTGCATCCAAAGATAAAAAACAAAAGGAAAATATCTAATTTTGGTAATTTGTGCAGAAATGAAAAATGAATAACGTTATGAAGCATCTTAATAATCCTCGATTACTGTGAAATCATTTATTTTCGTGGGGCACAATTTTCGTGGGTTTATGAGGTTCAGTATTTTGTGGGGACATAGTTTCTAGGATGCAACTCGATCAAAGAAAGATAACTCTATCGAACAATTATTCGTTGAGGATGTAAATTCGTGGATGATGCCACCCATGAAAACCACGAAAATTGAGCCCCAAGGAAATACAATGATATCACAGTATTCACTGCATATCCGTTTGTTGAATGATGTTTCTTATTTTTACATAGAGATTAAATACGAGGACGAAAGATAGACTAAGGATAGACTAAATAGATTTTCCCACGACATCACATAGGTTAAACGGGAAGAAATTCTTGGTCATGCTTGACATTTTGTAACCTTGTGTTATGTTTTGATATTACGTTAAAGTATCTGAAAAGTGGGTATCACTTTATAACTAAAGGACATAATGAAAGAGGTTAGGATGTGTATCTGTACTTATACCAATTTTAATAGTACTTCTGTAATTCAAAGTTAAGTTTAAGATGTAATTGGTTGTTATAATTATGGTAAGATCCGGATAATCAGGCGTGATTCCATATACAATTTTGAGGCAAATATATAGGTCAAAATGGGTAAATTGGTTATTTTTGTAAATTCAAGAGGGACGGGAGATCCCTGATCTTTCTAGATCCGGGTTTGATAATATCGATTATAATGAAATTGGACTATCCCTTCTCATGTCAGAGTATGAGATGCAACGGTGAACCTACGAATCACGCATGTTCCACAGTGATTTAACACTTGCTGTCCTGTTCACTAAATTTAGAGCACCAAGTTTTGGTGATTTATTCTGTCGTCTGAAGAATTTTCCTATTATTTATTGTTTTCGAGAATTGACCTCCTTTAGTCGTAACTGGAAATTAACTTCAACTTACCTTATCGGCTGTTTTCAAACGGCAATATGAAAAATAAAATGAGGGAAATTTCCATGCTAATGAGTTAAAAAAGATCGTGACGATTATCTCAAACAAAGGAGGGAACTCCAACAACACCAGGTTGCAGCACCCACAGCAAAACATCCAATGCAAAAACACAAAGCAGACAAGCACAGAAAGAGACGCATAAGGGACAAGGAACGTCAACGCACAACACAGAAACATCAAAAACAAAGGACTACACATAAGCCAACGAGACCAACATCACTCATAATAGAGCGCCAAATTGAGCATCGACGGACCCCTAGCAAGCTTCAAATCGCCGCCATATTGTTCTCCGTGTCAACAGTGACGTCAAAGCGTCCGACGTCATGCATCATTTTCTGTGATTTTACCATAGAAAATCCCCGTAGACTTTTTATTTTCCGACCTATTTCTAACTTAATTGACATAGAGCCGAAACAATGGTATTTTCTGTTACGAGTGAAGGAGTTTTAAAAGTACTATAAACTGATATCTGAAGGGAAAGGATACTTAGCTTCTGACTTCAACTTCACTTACAGATACATAGACGATGTGTTGTCCTTCAATAATCCAAAATTCGCGGATTACCTCAGCAGTATCTATCCTTTGGAGCTTGAAGTCAAAGAAACTACAGAGACAAATAATTCAGCATCCTTTTTGGACAAAATGTTGTCATACGACACTGATGGTCATATGAACACCTCACTCTACGACAAATGTGACGACTTCAATTTCAGCATTACAAACTTTCCTTTTCTGAGTAGCAACATCCCTTCATCGCCTGCTTATGGCATGTTCATATCTCAGTTGATACGCTATGCCACAGCAAGTACCAAACATACGGGATTTTGTTCTGAGAGCTAGGCGTCTTTCAGATAAGCTTCTCAGTCAGGGATATATTTGTGACCGACTAACATCGTCACTGAGGAAGTTCTACAGTCGATATGGGGAACTCGTCATACACTATGATTTCCCACTCTCCTGAATGGTGCATGATATTCTGTCATAGACCCTTTGAACCATCCAACCAGATTGTATTCTATGTCCTCCGAAATGGAATTAATCGGATGTGACAGTTCTACCGAATTGAAGCGGCAGGTGTTGCATGAAAGCAGGGGATGCTTACTCTTCCCGGGCACCTGGTCTCACTCCCATATCGGGAGTTCGCTTATTTTCATATGGTGGAGGTTTTTATTTGTTTGCTTTGGTTCCTGTTTTATCCTGATTTTGTATGCCTTCGGTTTCTGAATTATCGATTTTGTGCTGTATACAGGGATATGGTCATCATCCATATTTGTCATTGATTAAATAACATATTTTATCAGCATTTGAGTGCCAAAAATCTGTTTCTTGCGTTACTTAAAAAAATTGCCATATGAGGTAAGAATTTGCATATAATTTCATTTTGTTACATCTTATGTCATTAAAATTGTATTCAACAGTAGTAAAGTAATGTATTCTAAGATATTTAAATAATCCAATTCAACAATACCGTAAGAATATACATATTATAGATTTTTATTTATATATAGAGTATTATTTCGCTAATTTTCAATTTTCCCACAATATCTTGAGATAGTTGAAAAAGGGTATCTTTGATGGCAAATTGACATAAAGTCCACATCTTGGTATCCTTTTTTATTTGTTTTATTACTTATATAATCGGGTCAAGTACTATTGAAATATAATGGTTATAAAAAGTTTGATTCTTTTGAAATCGAGATCTCAGGAGGAAACATCCTTAAACCATAGGATTCATATGCATGTCTATTTATCATTTTATGAAGAAAAAAATCATTGATGAAAATCAAGACTTTTGCTTGTTTGATAAGCGGGGTAAAAATGCTGGAAATTTGTTGTCAAAAAATAGCACGTTTGTAACGAAAATGAAAAAGTTCTAAAATGCGCTCATTAGATTTTTATTTTAGTTTTACTTTAAACAGATTAGAAACTTTGTATAAAACTTCATTTTGATAAAGTTTCACCGTGGGTACCAAATTCTTAAATTATTCAAAACTCGATTTTACCTAGTCTTTCCAAGGAGCTCATTTTACTATGTGTTTGAAAAAAATCGGTGATATTTAGTATCTCTGATATTTTGACCTAAAAACTTATGAATAAAGAATAAAAAAAAAACACTTGCCGTGGTGAGAGAATTTGGTGAATATTCAGGTTTAGAACTAAATATGCAAAAAACAGAAGGTATTTATTTAGAGAAAATAAGAGTAAGGATAGATCATATTTGGGGATAAATTGGACTGCGAAAGTTAAATCACTAGGCATTTTTTTTGGTACGAATAACAAAATATGCTATAACTTGAACTGGGAAAATAAGATAATCACGATAGATAAATTGCTCAAAGATTGGAAAAAAAGAAAACTCACATTTTTAGGGAAATCAGTTATAATCAATACATTTGTGATTCCAAAAATAACCTTTCTAGCTAGTGTTCAATGTATTGGGAAAAAGCAAGTAAAAGAATTAGAAAAAATGATATTCAAGTTTATTTGGAATGATTCAACGGAAAAGGTAAAACGATCGGTAATGATAAATAAGTTTGATGTGGGAGGATTACAGATAAGAGACAAAGAATCACAAGTTGACATGTTAAGAATATCGCTAGTGAAAAGACTTGTTGATGATACTGATGCAAAATGGAAATTAATCCCATCTTTCTATTTTGACTATTTTGGACGAGACTTCCTTGTATTTAAAATAAATATCGATAATCTATCATATATTCCTAATTTCGAAAATCTCCCTGAGTTTTATAAATCGTTACTAAATTCATGGATTAAAGTTAAAAAAACACATTTTGCCTCTGGTAACAGTATTAGGAAAGAAATAATTCGGGGAAACAAAGATATTTGTCAAAATGGGAAATACTTATTATTTTTGAATTGGATTAATTCTGGATTTATTTATGTTAATGACATACTTGATAATAATTGTAAGATTGATGAAGAATATATATACAATAATTTAGTAAATAAAACGAATTGGATTTCACAATTATATACTTAAAAATGTGCGCTTCCGAAGGAATGGAAAGATAAACTTGACACAGGTTGTGTACAAATAAGACTTCTTTCAGATATATGCACTAAAAATCCAATAACGGGAAAAAATGGTAAAACTAAATGAACTAGACAACAAATTAATATATACTAGTTTGATAAAGAATAAAGCTAGTGTTAGTTACTGTTTTAGTTTATGGAAAAAATGTATTTAAGAATGATATTTCTCATCTTGTTAAATGTATGTTTTCTTTCATATTCAATGTCATTGTTGAGAATGATGAAAAGATGGTTCGATGGAAGCTTCTTAACAAAACACTACCCAATCAGATCCTTCTGAAGAGATGGAAGATTATAGATGATGATAAATGTATGTTTTGTAATGTAAAGGACGATTACAATCATTATTTTATATCTTGTGAATGCTTAGATAATTTTGGGGGTCTAATATCTAACTCACTAACAAATATTGGATTTAAGAATAATTTAAGGCATTTGAAATACATAGTTTTGGGTTACAAGATTGATAAGAAGGAAAATAATAACATTAATTTAATTTTGTCCGTAATTGGTTTCTCTATTTATAAGTGGTTCCATATAAGTAATATAAGGAGAGAAAATATTAATATAAGATTCATTCTAATCTACGAGCTGAATAAGAAAATGCATCTGAAAGAATACAAAAATAATGTTAACTTAATCAAATTTATAGACGGAATCAAATATTAGTCATTTAATTCCTTTTTATATATTTACTACATCGATAACTAATCGTCACAAAATTGAATGATATATATTTTTGTTTTTTTCATTGATGTTTAAAGACTTTGTGTCGATATATCGATGAATTTTGACGTTCTGAAATTTAAAATAAATGAAAGGTGCGGTGATGAAAAAAAGGCTCATAAGAAAGAAAAAATTATATGATAACGCTCAATTAAAATGCACCTAATATACAGTAACATACTAACAGATATAGTTTTGTAGTATAATGTTGATAAAAAAAGAGTATTATCCCATGAATGATAATTGGTTGATAATATGAAAAAAAATAACTTGAAAATGTTTGTCGAGCCTGATATCTGAGCACCTAAAAAAAAAAAGAATAAGAAAAAAAAAAGAGAAATTTATTCGAAATGCAATAATGTTGCAAAAATGGAATCCTTGTTGAAAATTTTGTTACTGTTACATGAGTATCAGAATCAGAAACAAATTATATTTCAGGGATGTTCTAAGGATATCAAAGGTGTTTTGCCTCCAAAAATGAGAGGTTTGTTGTATGTTGAGTAATTATGTCCAATGAAACACGTTTAGAAGATTTTCCTTTTTCATTTTAATTCTGTATTCATAGTATTTAAATAGTATCTAATGTGCAAATGTCCACTTTCAGGTACAAGATGGCTACCTGTCTAGGGGTATTGCAGCATTCCTTAGAATAAACAAGGTTTACGAGGTCCACCTGGCTGTCCTTAGTCATTCCAACCTCAAAGCAGAAGGGTTATACAAGAATATGCTCAGTAAAAACTTATTGTAGTCCATATTTTTTCATCATATATAAATCTTAAAGATCTTTAGTACCTTCTTACATTGTTCTTAATTGATTTTTTTTGTATATTCAAAGGAAGTCCATGACCTGCTTATGAAACTTTTATGGAAACTTCAACAGCCAGCAACAACATTGGGCCAGTGCATTTCATGGATTGAATGTCACAAAGAACTTCTCGAGGAATTCAAAGAATGGTATGGTATACATATCTATCAAATAATCCAGTTTTATTAAAGTAAATCTGTTTAAATTAGATTGACTTCATTCAGGAATAGGGTCAACTGAATCAAATAAATTAATTTCAATGATACATTTTCTTCAGTAATATGTGTATATCTAAGTTGGCAAATATTCATTGTCTGAAGGGATCCAATTCTGATCTCCACCCTTCCAGAGCAACTACAAGAGTCGTGTAGAAGTGGGAAGTATCAAGATGTAAGCCTTAAAGGAAAAGCAAGCATGTCTTACATACAACCTATAGTAGACGGAAAGAAGGAGGCATTAATAAGTCGATTTGATTTAAATTCTAAATCTGAAAGTGGAAAAATGGTAGAGGCAGCAAAGCTACTCCATTTCAAAAACTGGTCATCTCCTGATAGTTCAAATATCAAAAGTTTAAATTGTTCAGAAAAGTTGTGTCTGATGTGTTGATTGATGTTGCTTTAATATTATTTTCTTTAGGTTTAAAACCCTTTCAATTCATGATGTTTTTCTTTGGTTAGAATTTCTGTGTTGCCAACTAATATGGTATTTTGATTCTTTTTGTTTCACTGATACATACATGTATCTGTAACATGAGATGCTTGCAAACCTCGATGCTACTTTTATTGAATTAAATATACTTTTAAGTGACTTTAGTTAAATAAATTTACGTTTGTATTTTGTCATTGCAGATTTTAGGAATGAGTCATTGTGTCAGCGTATACCCACTTCAGATGCACTTTGAGGAAGGCATGTGAAGGAATAGGGAATGGAGTAGAAGATGATGACATTGCTACGGATTTTGGTGTGGATGAGCTTTTAAAGGAATGGAAAGTTCTGAAGAAAGTTCTTTATAACAGGTACCTTAGTTTGCTGGAAGCTTTAGGTATGCAATACTCAAATGAACCAATTCTTTGATTATTTTAGAATATTTTCAGGGATTATAAGTTACTACAATGAATAATAATTATATTTTACAGTCATACATAAGACCAACCTACAGAAAATAGAATTATGCAATTTATATGACAGAGAGCAGTTTCCATACATGAAGAAGCTCATTAACCTATTATCCTGTAGCCCACCAACCAGTGTGTCGTGTGAAACTACTTTCAGTCAGATGAAATTAGTTAAAACTTGCAGGACAGGACAGCACGACTCAGTAGCAGGACACTCAACTGTTTGCTACTTGTAAAATTATGTAGTCCTAGCATCACAGAATTTGACCCAGAACCTGCTGCACAGGCATTCATGGTATGAATTATATAGATATATAGCTTGTTTGGTACATGAAACGTTCTATTGAACTTGTGAAAGAAAGACGTTTAACATTTAATACTGAAAAATCTTTCTCAATAAATAATGCCATTAGCCTAAAAGAAGTAGGGGATCTCCAACAAGACCCTGTTGCAGCACCAACAGCAAAACACGAAAACACCCGATGCGAAAACACTAAAGACGAGTATACCAAGAGACGGAAAAGAGACACACGACATGTAAACATGAAACACAAAAGACTACACATAAACCAACGAGACCAATGGGTAACCGGTGCCGACTTTGGACGGCCATTTGCCACGCAATTAGCAAATGGTGTGGTTATCCCGGATTACGTGCGCACAACCCTCTCACTTCTCCAATTACCCAGAGGTCTCAAAGAACGTACAAGTGTGGTGTAAAGCAACCTTCCCACTGTTAGATGACCACACACAAACAAGACCGCAAAACGCAGGGGCCCAACAACACAGATGAATATGTAAATGGATATAAAGAGGGCGTACGAAATACAATCCGTGCTCTGCCGGAAGTAGCGAGCTCATGTATGTTATCACCCGAGGAGTCCGACTGACAATCAGAGAGGAGAGGTGGTCGGGGCCCTGTCTTCTCTACAGATGTTTGGACAGGGCCCGTCATTGAGTCCCGTCGTCACAGTCAGTCAGAGTACAAGTCTCAAGAATGCGCTGGTACAAGACTGTAGATGGGTCAAGTAACAAGCCTAGTGTCCGTCTGGTGATATTAGGATCATATCCACGGTATAAAAGGCGTTTGATGATTCTGACGCATTTTCGATGGTTATGTTGTCTACCTTTGATCCTTCTGATTTTGTTTATCATCACCATAAGTAATATTAATAAGTTTGATTCATGTTACTTATAGTTCACATTATAACATATAGGTTCACATTACTTATTGTAGATCACAGGTCTTCAGAGGAGGCACATCATGTATAAAAGATGCAGGGGTAGTGAAAAACAGCATAGCCTTGCATCTGAGCAGCAGCAGGAAATTGTAACAGACAGGCATTGAAGGGTCTGGGATGGATCAAAATGCTGAAGCAGAGATGGAACTTGTAGGAGAAGAAAATGTGGAGGACTGTGTCGAACTACTTAGATCAATCTTATTTTCAAAAGATGACCTTGATGAATATTTCCTTGATTTCAGATGTGAAGCTGACAATTTTAATGGCATTCTAATGTTCTCAAGAGATGAATAAATTTGACATCTTTTATAGGATTTTTTTGTATGCTGACTAAATAGAGAAAAAAAGACTGTCTGGTAAAATAAAAATTTGACTGGTGAATTTTTTTCATTTCACCAGACAAATTGTCTGGTAAAATTATTGAACTATGACGGTGTTTGCAATATACATGAAGGATGGTATGCCAAAATTATTTGTTATTGGTAATCAGATGATCATATTCTGTGTACATGATATTTATTGTCTGCCATTACAGACTTGATGGCAAAACATACTAATATAATCCCTCCCCCCTCATGATTGATAAAATGCCATATACAACCAATACAACCAATATTTTCAATCTTACTTTTCAATCATAAAATCCAGTCTGTTCTTTGCAATCTACACTTGTATGTACACTAACTTATAGACTGATTCAGGTCGGTCTTATATTAAAGTGTGGATTTTTCTAGAATGTGTCAAAGTATTTTTGCTGGAAAGATATCTTCTTTTTTAACATTTTACAGTTTTTATTGTTTTTGTTTTTTTTTTTTTTTGTTATTGTTGTCACTGTGTAGAGGACGACTAGTATAAACCTTCGCAAAGAAAATGCTATTTTCTTTAAGATAGCGGTAAGTACATTACACTACGCACATGATACTTTGATTGGTTTTCGTGCAAAAAATTAAATTCAATTTGGCTTGTTGAAAAATGAACAAAACATGGAAAGATGCTGTATATCACTCAGTCACCTGGTTGCTTATCTGTTGACTGTTCATACATGTATATTGTTAACCTCAAATGAAGTTTTAAGGAAACACCTTGACCGTCCGTCTGTTTCATTCAGAAGTTTCTTATGTTCAGATAAATGAGTTAAACAAGATCCTGACGATAATCTCAACAGCAATCACAATAGAGTACCAAATTAAGCATCGACGGACCCCTAGCAAGCTAGAGGTGGGACCAGGCGACCGGGAGGAGCAAGCATCCCCTGTTGGCTAGCCGCACCCGCCGTCGATAGGGTTTTCATATCCCATACAAGCATTTACTGTAAGGCATAACAACTGCAATATTTTGATAACAAGACACTTGAAACCGTCCTTAAAACTATAAAGAATTGCATTAACAGAACTCACCATTTTTGAAATGGAATTTATTTTCAAAAATTCAAAATTCTTATCTTTATCTTGACTGACAATACGGCAAGGTCGAGTTAAGTGTTGAATGATAAAGACAGATCAGAAACAACATTTAAAGGAGAGCGGAATTATGGCCTTTTTCGAATTCTTCCAAAGAATATGAAAATTAACCAATCAAATTATGATTATGTGTCTTTTCCTTCACGCATTTGATATTGTATGTTTCCATAATTTTCGTAAAAATTGCAATGAACGCGAGTGATATGCCCCTTGTGAAATCAAAAGATTTCATTGGACAGAAATTTCACGTGTATAAGCTATTCGACCATTACTTTTATGAATGAGTTGCGTATTACAATTTTGATTTACTCAAGTTGGACTTGCTTGGATAAGCGATGTGTGTAGTGTGTTATTACTCATGCATTCAATCGTCATGATTATATACGAACAATCAATCGGATATTTGTAGAAAATAACATATTTTTAACTTCTTTTTTTAGATAATTCTTAAAGAACAAACGCAAGTCCCTGCATCATCTGTATCGACTTACAATTTAACTATCAAAAAGTACATAAGTAATCTTTTAAGACTGCATTCTTATTTGTTTACATTTTGGCCTTCGATTACCTGTTACGTCGATCACGGATAGTTGCAAGGATCACCGAGATCACTTTAGCCATTTCCCATATTTTTTTATGCTGAATCTGATCAATTTCTTTAAAAAGAAAAATAGTTTTTGATTCAAAACATTGAATGTGTTTGAAAAAACGAACGATGAAAAAGCATTTTTGCTGTCTCCTTTAAAGAAATTTCAATTCAATTTTTCCGTTTCAAGGCTGTCAACTTATGACACGTGCGATTGCGACTATGTGAATCAAGCAATACACGTAAACGTTTTCTCGTAGCGCATGGTCGTCTTTATACAAGATAGTTGTATTATACAATGTACATGCGTTTGGCCGGATTGCAAAGCAATTCCGGTCTATAGATTGACAATGTCCGTCCGTCCGTCCGATTGTCGTCAACATTTTGGTTAAAGTTTCTGGTTGAAGCAAAATCTAAGGAACTGTATGCAGTAGAAACTTTATATTATACATGAATGTAACCCATGACAAGACCTTTCAATTTATGCCGAAACGATTGACCTATTGACATTGACCTTGGACTTTGACGTAGTTCAAGATTTTGGTCAAAGTTTCTGGTTGAAGCAAAATCTGTATGCAGTAGAAACTTTATATTATACATGAAGGTTGTCCATGACAAGACCTTTCAATTTATGCCTTTTCATTTGACCTAGTGACCTTGATCTTGGACTTTAACCTAGTTAAAGATTCTAGTTAGAGTTTCTGGTTGAAGCAAAATCTCAGGAACTGTTTGCATTAGAAACTTTATGTTATACATGTAGGTTGCCCGTGACAAGACCTTTCAATTTATGCCATAGCATTTGACCTAGTGACCTTGACCTTTGACCTAGTGAAAATTTTGGTTTAAGGTTCTGGTCAAAGGAAATGTATGCAGTAGAAACTCACTTCCATATCGGGAGTTCGCTTCTTTTCATGTGGTGGAGATTTTTGTTTGTTTGCTTTGGCTCCTGTTTTATCCTGATTTTGTATGCCTTCGGTTTCTGATTTTCTGAATTATCGATTTTGTGCTGTATACAGGGATATGGTCATTATCCATATTTGTCACTTTATATTATTCATGTAGGTTTCCCACATGACAAGACCTTTCAATTTATGGCATAACATTTGACCTAGTGACCTTGACCAAGGGCTTTGACATAGTTAAAGATTTTGGTAAAGTTTCTGGTTGAAGCAAACTCTCAAGAACTATATAAACAGTAGAAACATGATATTATAAGTTAGGTTGCCTCTGAGAAGACCTTTCAATTCATGTAGTAATATTTGTTCAAGTGACTGACCTTCAGCCAATTAGTGACAAAAACTTACTTTGCAATTGCCATGCCGTCTTTAGCGGTTTATTTTTTGACAATGTAACTATAACTAACACGTTTCATCAAACATTTTACATACGAAACGGTCTGCAAATTCAAAGCATGGCGGAAAATGATATTAACCTACCTTTGTAGTATAAGTAGGAGCCATAAAAGCCGTTTCTGTTGTAAATACAGGGTTGCTGGAAACTACAAGGCGTGTGACACCTTCAGTTGTGTACAGCCGGGGCTAATTAACTGGGTAATTTCCCATGCTAATTTTCAAATAAAAATATTTAAAATATATTAAAATAACGCAGCACGGTGTCAAAAAAATTGATAACAATATAGCGTGGCACTATCAAATATAGCACGGCGCGGTTATGATATATTCATTAAGGTGCGACAGCTGTATAATATCATTTGCAGTTTTCAACCAAATTATCGGTGACATTTCTTTCTTATAAAAATATTGCGGTCACTTTCACCTATCTGGTCTTGAAGTCTGATCTTAACTCTTTATTTTAAGAACAAAAAAGTATACCTTGTGTTTATCAATCGAAAAATAATTACACATAATGTACACAACCCTCTGTTTACGTACATGCGTGATTTATTACCTCTTAGAATTTGATATAAAGAATGATTTCACATATGTATTATTTTCTGAAATGTCTTTGTATATCCTCAAAGATCATACTGATATTAAATTCAAGCTTATAATGCTTATAATGTCCTTGTCAAAATTTCATGGTAAACACGTGGTAGCTCTGACGTCAATTTTCGAGACCTGAGATGTGTTACAAATTTGATTGGCTTATACAGCCATATGACCTTAAGAGTAAAGTAACGATTGAAAAGAAAAAAGGGAATCACTATAATTACTTTCTCTTTGATCAGTTTTTGTAAGACAATCGTTCTGGACTTGCAGGGATATTAACCTTAGATGTTAGAAAGTGTTAAACATCTTCAAATTCGATAGCATAATTTAAAACCTGAAAGATTTTCAGCATGTACCAGACGTGCACGTTTAGGGTACTTAACCCTCGTCAGTGATCCTCAGTCTAAACAATGTAATATGGCCAAAAAGTGTGAAAATTATTAAGTCCAAAAATGTACCGAGGGACGCAGCAGAATGGATTGGATAGGATGCTACAGGACCCATGTTTAAGACATTTCAAGAAATTTTGTAACAGAAAATTTTAAATGCGTTGAAGTGACAGACGATCAACTGAAGTTGATCGAACTTGGCTACATGTGCCATTGGGGATCCCTGGTCAACCAGCAGTGACACTCACCAAGTAGTTCAAATGTTAAACGTCTTCAAATTCGATAGCATAATTTAAAACCTGAAAGATTTTCAGCATGTACCAGACGTGCACGTTTCTGGTACTTAACCCTCGTCAGTGATCCTCAGTCAAAACAATGTAATATGGTCAAAAAGTGTGAGAATTATTAAGTCCAAAAATGTACCGTGAGACGTAGCAGAATCCCAAAATATTTGACAATTCACCTATTGGCAGATTTTAAATTGAATTCTTAGCGCAACTTTTCACAACCCCCCCCCCCCTTACACACACAGATGAACTCATGGTATTCTGATATTATTTAATCAAAAATATAGTAATGACAATAAGTCTATACCGAATTGTTTATTTCTTCAAGATGAGATGAACAGGAAATAAAAGGAAAATAGATACATGGACATTATAATATACATGTATTGGCCGGATAAAATCCAGTCTATGAAATGGCCATGATGAATTTTCGATTAACCGTGACCCTAGCTACCATCGTTAGGGTCATGGTTAATCTTAAATTCTGTTACCCACGGTTTATGCTTGGTCGGTTCGATTCGGATCGCACTTTACGGATTTCAGTTCGGTTCTTCCTTTTTTGTCGGCTACTTTTTCGTATTTTACCTGCTGAAATGGGGTGTTTCACTTCTTAATTGTAAATAGGCACCTTTGTTTGACAGATGGCGCCTAAGAAGTCTTCTAATTGATCTAGATTGGTTATTTTGTTGAATGTTGATAAGGTTTCACAGAAAATTGCTTTAAAAGCAAAAATAAAAAAGATAATTTGTTAGTTCTTAACATCATTTCACTCTTTTATGGATTTTAACAACACAAACTCAAACCGAACCGAAAACCGAGGTTCATAAAGGCTCAACCTTGACAGCCCTAATGTTCGTCAGTCTGTCAACATTGGCATGGTGATACACCATGATGAGACGAATCAAACGCACCAACAAATTTTGACCTTGCAATAGAAAATTCTTAATTTGTATTTTAGACATTAGGGAGAAAACTATGAGGAGAATTGAAAAGTAACTTTACATCATTATTAACAATAATCAGACCTTTCATTTGAGACTTTAAATTTTGAATTAATGACCTTGACCTTGAAATTTGACCTTTTTATCAAATACATTAGTCTTGACCACATCTTGAACCTTAAGGGGTAGAGATTTTATATTTTTACATTCACACTCCTTGTGATAAGACCTTTCATTTGTGACATTGCCTTTTGACTTTAGTGACCTTGACCTTAACATATGAACTACTTTTCAATAACATAGATCTTGATTATAACTATTGAACGGTAATGGATAGAGCTTCCATCGTTCATGTATAACTTCCTCACGACAAGACCTTTAACATGTTTAATGAAACATTGCATTTTACCTAGTGCAGCCTTGACCTTAAACTTTGGAATACTTTTCAAAATTTAAACTTTACTATCTTTCTTAAAGGCCGGGGTTTTCAACCGAGTGGTCATTAATATGTATAACGGAGTGGCGTAGGTTCGGTGGATGTGATATACCTGCTTTGATGATAGCGGCGTCAATTCAGGTGATGTTCCTAGAGTCGTGAGCGGTGTGTTACATCAAAAACTTACCGACAGTAAATTTCGATTATGCTTAAGTGTCAATCAAATTTGAGAGGGGTATAAGGAATGAATCGAACCAATCAGGGAGCGATGAGAGATGTTTACCCTACATTGAGGAAATGACAGAAAATTGTATCTGCCTTCTTTAATAGGCTCTACCCGGCCATTAAAGGATAAGCAGTACTGCTATCATACTTATATTGAAATTCTTTCTGACAAGACCTTGCAAATCAGACTGTGACCTTGAGCCTTTCATTTGAGATCATGACCTAATAATTGCGATATCTCTTGAATTATAAGGGAAAGGGCTTTTATATTTCACTGGTAGATTCCTTATATTCACAATACTGTAGATAAAGTGTACATGTACTTCAATTAAAATTGGCACTTCACAATCTGGCCACTCCACTTTTAGTGGTTTCGGATTTATTTACTTTAATGGGGGTGGTTTAGCCCCCTGAGCATGCCGAGGGACCTTCACCATGCCTGTTTCTGGAGGGGAGCTAAACCATTTGAATTTAATGAGGTAAAACATGTAAAAGTAAACTAAATAACGTCACTCATGGTAGATACAATATTTGAGCATTTCATTGATCCATTTATGCGATTTGTTTTATTTCATGATTATACTTATGGTTCTTTTGTATTGTTGCATGTAACTGTATTTTATAAATTGTTACTTTGCATTTATTTTAAGCATCAAAAGAAGATTCATGAGCTGATGCAGTTAATTCATGAAAATTGAACCTCAGCACACTTTGTGTAACTAGCTGACCAATATCATCAAAAGTGACAAACTTTTGAAATGGTTACAAATTTGTAACTTATTGACATTCTGTTGAATTTTGACATTGAAGTTATGAAATCAATTTTCACCACATGCATACTATAATCAAAGGTGTTAGGGACATATATCACATGTAAACAGAATTTAAGGAATTATATCTTGATTAATAGGAATTACCCTGTCTGCTGTCCATGCATCTATCAAACAACCATTTATGTCTTATTACTTTTAATCCCTTTCATGAATTGAGATAATATAGTCACAAAGTTGTTGACCAGGACACAAGGATATGTCCTGTTCATATCTTGATGGTCAAATTGGAGCATATATTGTTGTCTTATTTACTCTCATGATATCACAATTTTGACCTCGACTTTAGAGACTGACCACCCTCTCTTTAAAACTGACATTGGACATAACTTTTGAATGATAAGTGAGGTTTTTATATATCACATGTCTATTGATATCACAAGTTTTGACCTTGGAGTTTGACCTGCTGCTGAAAAAGTGTAACCTTCGTCTTTTGAGTGATAAGTTACAGGGCTTTCATAGTTAATGTTACAGTGTGTTTCTAGTGATAAGACCAATCTAAACATTTCTATTGTTTTGACCTTTGCCTTGAAGTTTGGCCTACTTTTCGGATTACAGCTATTATTGAAGTAGACAGGAGTACATGCATGTTTCATAAACACATTGTTTTACCTCTTCATGGTTTTGGAACTCGTGTCCAAGAATTTTTTTTATTCAAAAAGTTTTTGCCCAGCACTCAGATTTTGAAAATAATTTTCATATGGAGGACGAAATAGAAAAATTGGGAAATGCTACTCTTTTCCTTTGTATGAACACATATTAAACTGAAGGATATAAAAAGAGAGGTAATTCAATTACTTGTTTTGTTGATATTGTCAAAACTAGACATCGTATGAGTTTCTTGCTACATGTTTATATATTACATGATTATTAATATAAGAATTAAATACTTGTTTCAATCTACATTATACGGTCTTTTTTTTCAGATACACAAGGAAATGTACATGAATATCCAGATATTCTTGCTATTTGGGGATACATTGAAAACTCGCTAACGTTTGAGTTTCTATATGGTTTTCACAACCTTCTTCTGTTTTCATCTGTAATCATACTTGAAACATTACTCATTTCAACTAGATTACACGTCAAGTACATTGAATATGATAAGTTTATCATTCGGAGGAACTCCCTCATTGAGGAAGTTCTTCGGTCGATATGGGGAGCTCGTCATACACTATGATGTCCCACTCTCCAGAATGGTGGATGATAGGTCTGTCATGGACCATTTGTACCGTCCAACCAATGATTATACTTTATATCCTCCAAAATGGAAGTAAGGGATGTGACAATTCTATCGAATTGAAGCGACGGGTGTTGCATGCAAGCAGGAGATGCTGACTCTTTCTGGGCACCTGGTCTCACTCCAATATCGGGAGTTCGCATCGTTTCGTGTGGTGGGGTTTTCTGTTTGTTTGCTTTGGTTCCTGTTTTATCCTAGTTTTGTATGCCTTCGATTTATGATTACCTGAATTATCGAGATTTTGTGCTGTGTATAAGGGTATGGTCATTATCCATATTTGTAGTTCCTAATACAAATACTTACACTGGAATCCAACTGATTACACATAATGAAAACTTTAATACATTAAGTTTATAAATAGATGTAGTTTACATTAGTTTCAAGAAGATTACACATTTAGAAACCTTTATACACTTGGTTTCCAAATGGTTTACGCAAATGTGAACTTTATATAGTTAGATTTCAAATGATTTACGCACTGCATAAAGCAGAGTTTATTCAGATTCCAAATTGTGCACGCAACTTTCAACAAGATTACACAATTGGAACATGCACGCAATAAAACAGTATACTAGTATTTGAAATACATTTATCTAACTATACATTTCAATTCTAATTTATCATAAAAATATAGATGACGGGTGATATTCTGTCGTAGACCATTTGAACCATCCATCCCAAGATTGTACTCTATGTCTTCCGATATGGAAGTTACCGAATGTGACAGTTCTACCGAATTGAAGCGGCGGGTGTTGCATGCAAGCAGGAGATGCTTACTCTTCCTGGGCACCTGGTCTCACTCTCATATCGGGAGTTCGCTTCTTTTCATATGGTGGAGGTTTTTGTTTGTTTGCTTTTGTTCCTGTTTTATCCTGATTTCGTATGCCTCGGTTTCTGATTTTCTGAATTATCGATTTTGTGCTGTAAACAGGGATATGGTCATTATCCATATTTGTCATCATCCATATGCGAATGTAACCGATCCGGAAATTTTGAACATTCACTGCAGGGTACCTTGTGACGCAAACAGCGCGAAAAAGAGCCGCTCATGTTATATTTTTATTAAGTTTCGTATAAAAGCTTGAATCAACGAACAAATCGGTATATAACATACATGGCGAGCAATGTTGGTATAGATGCTATACGGCATTTTTTTTAAACATTACGGCCCATGGAAAATGATTTAGTTGGCACTGATCTAGAACCATTACTGATAATCAATTCAGATGTTGAATCAAACTTTTAGATTTTATTTTATTTACTTCATCCGAACGGAGGGAAGGGAAGTCTGTTCAGATTAAAGATAAGGAGCCCTGTCTCTTATTGCTGAATATTGACTATTTACTGTGCTCGTGGAAATTTTTGCGTGTTGGGAAATTTTCGCGTTTTGACCAAACAATGGACTTCCTTAATAATGTCAAAGGGTTCCAACTCTCTACCTTCTTGAAGAAAATTCCAAACCAATTTACATGCACCAGACACGTATTTCGAATATTAAATTCTCATCAGTGATGCTTTCAGCGGAGCCACCAAAAATAATTTCAGTAGCGCCCTCTTTAATATTTTAAAGTTAGATTTTTACATTTGCATTACAGGGAGTGCGCGGCTCCAAATTTCCTGTAGGGTCGATTCAGTAGAATATCCAAATAAAATCTATGTTAAAAAAAAACATTGGAGGGATGATGCTTAGTTGTTAAACTCCTTTTATTAACGCATTCTTACCAAGGCAGATCTAGAAATGTTTATATGGCCAACATTATTTCCACAAAGCGTAATGTCAAGTTTTCAAAATCGAGAAATTTTCCCCAGCGAAAATAACCACATTACATTAACTGTACGTATTTTAAATATAGATGTTTCTAGATAGAACCTGCAACTGTATTTTGGAATGCAGTTGACGATTCAATTTTCATTTGTATTGCAAAAACATTTTAATAGTGTAGAAAATCAACTGAAATCAGTTGATAAATGGAAACCAAAGAGACATACTATATATCATCAAGTCGCGCCTGCTTCTTATGTCCAAGGCTGAAAAAAAAAGAAAACCAAAAGTACATGTATGAATATTTTAAGAGATTAATTTCGAAAAGCGCCTGTGGAGCATGGTATATACATGAAAAGAGCAGATGGATAAAAAGGTGTATGTATCAATATCTCCTACACATCAATATTTTTATGTACTTTGGTTCTAACTCTTATTCATTTCAAATTGGGACTTTCAGTCAAAAATATTTTGTAACATTTTGTATTTCTACATTTTTGTGTCTCAATTCTTGTTTATTTGTCAATATTTGTCATACATGTATCTGCATTTTTTTCTATAAAGACACATAATGATTACTGTTTTGCTTATTTTCATACTACATAATTAATAAACTTTTTAATAAGAAATTAAAGTGAAATTGTTATCTATTTGGATAACATCTCATTTTTAAGCATTGATATTATATTAAGCAATATTACACTGATTTTGTGACAAATACTTCCACATTTATAGGTTCTTTATGAAAAAAAATAATTTTAATTCTTTAAAGTGGCGCTCCAATTACAAATGAGGAAACGTCTTTAGCAACTGAGTCAAGAACCGTACAAAAACAAGCATGTCTAAAATAATACATTATAGGAAGAGAGTAATTATATCATTTAATTGTCAATAAAACGAATACAAGGTTACTGGATCGTAAAAACACCATATATGGAGTTCGCTCTCGCTTATTTTCTGGTGATTTTATAGAGTGAGACGCACGCTATGGCTCTTGAATTATGCATCGCTTCTTGACAACCTATACTCTTGCCCATTTATTGCTCTATATTTTGTTCTGTTAAGAAACGATACCAAACAAGGCAGGTGTTTTTCCTCGCTTAATTCGTAGCTACTCGGGGAAATTTTAGAAAGCGTCATTCTAGTAATTTAATACAGTCCCAGACGATTGCAATGAACATTTCTTGGACCATGATTTATTTTCTCGTGTTCTTTTTCCCTCCAAGACTGCAATATTCTGAGGTCGGCTGCTGATTATTAGTTTTAAATATTACGTGTCAGTCGATGACCAATGAATTGATAAACGCTTTCCTAGAAATTGAGCCACTTCAGGCACTTTCCTTTGCAGTTGGCTGGTTTACCTGAAAAATTACAGCGTACACGAACCGTCCCCTACAATTAGGGAATTGATTTCCCATCCTGATGTAGTGATTGTTTGTATTCCTATCACGGATCTTGCCAGAGTCCCGCGGAACTTTCAAGCCCAAGCAATAAAAACAAACTTCAAAACTATTTATGCACAGAGAAGCTTCAAAATTGGTCAGACCGTTGAGGTTTGTCCAGTTATGCTACTGAGGCTCATGTAGGCGCAGTATTCTCTGTTATGGTGCATCTTATATGGACATTATGTGATTCGCACCTTTCATGAATAAAGGCGAGTTTGGAGCCTCTCCAACTTTATTTCATGTACAATGCCCACGAAGAGCTACTCATCGGAGAAATATGCAGTATATACAGTTACATCAGATGATGACGACGATGATAAATGATGACAGCGACGATAGCAATACATGTTGTAAAGAAAGAGAGGAATTGACACCCGAAGGAAAATCGTCATCTGGAATAAGTTCGTTTCCCTCTATCCCTTCAGACATGTCTAATTGGGGGAGACGATGGACACGGAGAGAGAAATGTTTTTGCTTTTGGAACATCGTGACAATTCTGTTGTTAGTCGGACTCGCCATTGCATTTGCATACCTTCTAAAGATCGTATATTCCCAAAAGCACGACAGATGGACATGCCGAGAAAAAACAAAGCAAATGATTGAAGTTATAACAAATCCTGGTTCGACAAGCGCGTCTCCTGGAGAAATTAAGGTAATGATTAACCGATGGGTTTTTACTTTTTTCCTTTGAATTCATTTTCATGAAGTTAGAATTTATTCATTCTTTTTGTTCTCAAGGATATTGTTTTTATTGCCTGATTTCATTTAAATCTATATAGAAAGTTTCATGAAATATTTCATTGAATTTTGTTTTAAGGCATTTCATTCAAATTTACAAATACGTTTGTTAGAAGGTAAGTTATTCTATATATCAAAAGCTTAAGATTAGAATTGTAATTGATCTTTTTTTTCGCAAAATGTCAAATTATGATTTTTACGAAAAGGCAACTTTGAGTATTAGTTATCTTTTACTTTCGTACTCTGATTTCACACGAGTTCATGATAATATCGAAGTATCTAATAAATGAAATCAAATGGCTTAATTAAATACTTCTTTCTACGAAATGAAAAAAGTCTATGATTTTTTAAATTACAAATATTACTTAAATATTAAGTATTGTTCAATCGTGCGCTGCAGCAATTCAAATATTTGAAGAAATATTAATATTAATTTAGCCCCTAAAGTTTCCTTAGAAACATGCCATTGAAGTATTTTGTAAATAAAACCTTGAAAAATACCATCCAGGTAATTTGTTTCAATTAGGTGATTTATAAATCCCAAGTATCCCATTCTGAGGCCGATACAGATAATGTTGACATGTACTATCTGCTTTTTCATGGACTCTATCACTCAATGATGGTTTAATCATGAATCTAAATAAAGAACGACTCTGTATCATCCATCATATTACGCTCTATTTACACTGCTCTGTCAAGGAAGCGATATTCATTCTTATCAATTGTAATTAAGTTCCCCATCTCTACTGAAGACACTTGCCTAATGGTTTAATGCACCGTGGGCTCTAGGTTGGTCAGTTGATTCAGAGAGTTCAGAATAAGCCATCATGGAAGAAGTAACTCGGACATAAGGTTATTTCTTTTGATTATTTTATTGGAATTCAAGAGCAATAATTTCATCAGTCGATTACCCTCCGTGGAAAGCCTTGTGTAATATCCTGAGGGTATATTATTTATTTAGTTGTACTTTTAGCATATTTATTTGTCCTGAAAAGGACAGGTACGATTTATAAGGGTGACTTTTTGCCTACATCTCTCCCACAGTCTTTGAATAGAACCTACACAAAATTATGAAACCACTCTCTAGATCTGCAAAAAAAAAAAAAAAAAAAAAAAAAAAAAAAAAAAAAAAAACCGGAAATCTAAAACAATAAAAATTACGGCCCCCACTGAAGTATTACTGGTATCCGAAACATGTATGCATGTACGTCTTGTCACTTTAATCGGTAATGTTTGTCAAAAAGACTACACTCTGCTAGCAGAGCTGTAGGTTCTATTCAGACAAAGTCTATGGGGGAGATGGTTCAGTGTAGGCAAAAAGTCACTCTGATAAATCGTACCCGTCCTAATATGCTTGCCTTAGGCTTACACGTACCCTCCTACGTTTTGGCATTTTTTCCACTGAAATACGCTTCTGAATACACCATACACTAAATTTGGAGCCGCTCATTTTTTGCAAGAGGAATTTAAAGATCTATATTGTAGAAGGTGCTAGGAAAATTCACTTTACTTTATTCAACCTATCAAGTACTACTGACGAGGATTTTTAAAATATCCGAAATACGTGTCTGGTACAATTCAATTGATACTTTCAATAATGACGATTGGTACTTTTTTGAGTGTAGAGATTCGGTCAAGAACAATTTAAAAAACATTTTGAAATTACAAATAAGTTAGTGAAAGTCAAATAAAAACCAAAAGCAGAATAATCATATTAATTGGGTATACAGAACAATAAAAATGATAAGCCAAACAAAACAACCAAACTTTCTGCAAAAGAACAAAGGTGAATTCTTGTTGGAGATGAGATCAGATGCCCTTGAGGAGTAATGATTTCCTGCTTGCTTCTGCCGCAACATTGAAAAACCTAAATTTGTGGTACAATAATTTGTGTTTGTTGTAAAATATTTCAGAACTTTTCGATGTAAAAAGCTGAGGAATTTTTCCTATCTAAGTACATGTATGTACGAAATACAATTTGAATACGCACATTTAATCCTCGTCCTTTTCCCTCATTGTCCAAATTAAGGTTAAATAACCACTCCCTCGGCTGTTCACGATAATGATACGGAAAAGCAAGACAGCAAAGACTTCAATATAATGAAAAATATCATATTACTGCAGACATCACTCATCAAATTTTGTTATAGAAAAGGGAATGAAAGAAAAAATGAGTTATCCATATCATGCAAGGCCTAATAGTACGTTAGGGGATAAAGCAAGCATTTCTCTTTCATCAACCTAGTCCCTCGTTGCAGAAGAAACAATGATAATATCCAACTGTGTTTTTTCTTGTGTGCTATTGTCTTGTTTGATAAACAAAATTATCTGGTCTCGGGGCTTGAACGGTCAGAGATGAAATTTCAATAATTGGCAATAAAGTTATAGAATTTTGAAATTCCTAAAGACAGAATAGCTAACAATATATCATTGATGATGATAATTGTAAGATTTCAATTTGATTACAAACATATAAAAATGGATCAGAAGCAGCGTACTCTGCTTTTCCCCATCTTTCTGTACGGTTTTTAGAAACAAGGGGGGCGTTACGTTTCGGGGGGACGTTACGTTTCGAGATAAACTATGGGTAAATGCGAACGTCAAAGTACAATGACTGTGTATATTGAGTGATATGAATGAATTTGTTCACATTTATTTTTGTAATTGATAATTTAATTAGCTAACATTAAGAAAGAACAAAATATCATAGAATTCGCCTTGATTTGGCGTTTTTTAATTTAATTCCTGAAACCATTTCAAGAGAAAGATAATATAATTGTAAGATTTCAATTTGATTACATACATATAAAGATGGATCAGAAGCAGCGTTCTCTGCTTTTCCCCATCTTTCTGTACGATTTTTAGAAACGGGGGGTTCGTTACGTTTCGGGGGGACGTACGTTTCGAGATAAACTATGAGTATATGCGAACGTCAAAGTACCATGACTGTGTATATTGAGTGATATGAATGAATTTGTTCACATATATTTTTGTAATTGATAATTTAATTAGCTAACGTTAAGAAAGAACAAAATATCATAGAATTCGCCTTAAATTGGTGTTTTGTAATTTAATTCCTGAAACCATTTCAAGAGAAAGACAAGTCACGATTCTTTGTACTTTTCTATTTCTAAATCATTGAAGCGCATCGCAGTATTTTTTCATAAAATGCTTTCCTCAGACTCTTATAAATAAGAGTCGGTCTTATAGAAGCAGGACATTTACTGCTATGAATGTCATTCATGATTAAGACATAATGTGCTCGGGCAAAAGAAAAGGACAGAAAATCTAAAAGTCATACTATTAGGAATTCTGATGAAGATTAAAAAGAAAATAGTATTATTTGTACATCTTATTTCTAAATTGGATGAGTTTCGTTTCATAGCTCAAAAATTCCAATAAGTACTTTAATTATGAAATTTTCAGAGTATTTAGGAAATTAAGAGAAAAAGAAACAGAAAAGGAACGAAATCTACAGTTAAAGCGAAAAGATTCCCTTATCGTTCTAAATGCTGAGATCAGCCCGATATTTCTTAAAGACATTGTCTCAATATGCAGATCTAAAGGAGGAAAGGGGGGGGGGTCAGACTTGATGAGGGTCTGGGCTGCCCTTTCCCCACCTTGAATTGGTCATAATTGGGGTGGATATTTTAACTTTATATTATTTTCTCATATTGGTAAGAATAATGTATCAGCTGGCCAACAAGTTACAATTCAAAACACAACCTAAGCATGAAACAAAAATGATAACATTTTATACGAAGAGACAACCAGGCAACCGGAGCCGACTTCTCGTATAAATAATGAGCTTATACCTATTACATATACGTGTAGAAATCTTAATTACAATGGATGTCTTGAGATGCTAATTCAATTAAAGAAAGAATTATTCAAAATTTTGAAAAGACTTTGTGCTTATTTCTGATACATGTATTATTGTAATCTGAAAAAGGGCAAAGATATTTTTTTCAGACAAATATGACCAACCTAAATGGAGTTATCTTCATTAGAATACAGTAATTTTAAGATTTGAAGGTGGCGCACCTACATGTACATAGCCTCAGACATTACATGTTTTGTAGATTTTGTTTTCCTTTTCCTGCGTGAACATCGACGGCGGGTGCGGCTAGACAAACAGGGGATGCTTACTCCTCCCGTGAACCTGGTCCCACCTCTAGTTTGCTAGGGGTCCGTCGATGCCCAATTTGGTGCTCTATTTTGACTGCTGTTGAGATTGTCGTCAGGATCTACTTTATCTCTACAATTTATGTTAATTTTACATTAATTGGAGCTCTACGGGAATTAACAGTTTGTTTATGCGGCAGTTTTTCGATTATTAATGATTTTCAAGCACTCAAATTTCACAGAGGTCCAAATGTTACCATACATGTACCTCGAAGTTAAAAAGCAATAATGTATGTTTCTTGACATTAATTTATAGTAAGCAATATATGTCCTGAACGTAGTGATGAATCACTGATGATCCAATTTTAGGACGATCCTTTAATGATCGAAAACGATATCAAACGTAAATTCCTCTGCTTTGGTCATGGAGACTGTGTCTTTGCATAACCAAACAAACATATTTTCTTTTTTTTAGGGGGGAGGGGGGCCAACAAGAAAGTATCCATTGGTGATAAAATTATTGTTTTTAAAGTCTTTGTGATTTATAGATACTTGATAACTGAATGAAAATTATTAGACCGCTGGATCTTAAAGAATGATGACCATAGTCCGTTTAACACACGATCTTTTCTTTTCTAGATAAATATACTGTATATTTCATGTCAGTAGCTAACAAGTATGTTCGACCATTGATTGTAGCAATTATCTTTTTGCAGTTTACCGTGAATTTTGGCATCATGGATGTCTGAAAAAATGGATAAAAAAAGTATGTTTTATAACTAAGTCTCTCTCTCTTGCAGACCTGTAACACCCCTGAATGTGTACGGTTATCAGCCAGTGTTTTAACGCGGATGGATATCGACGCAGATCCTTGCGAGGTAATTAAAGACGGCCATCTTGGCTGCCCCTTGGCCAACATTTATTGGCTTCAATGTAACAAAAGATCTCTAACTATGGTCAATATGGAATTCAAAAATAAATTGGTTTCCACACCATTCTTGTCAAACTCGCACCTTTGTGCTTGGTACCATACAATGGATAAATAGATTTTATTTGACAAGACATTTCTTATTGATTGAGGGAACGATCTCGGACGAGTAGGGCTCTAACACCTATGATATTGGAATTCCAAATTAACCATACAAACAAAATACGCATAACCTGATTAACAGCACAAAACAATAGAACTGTATACATTGCCCGTCTCAAGCTGATCCGAACTTTATTGGATTTCCCTTTTTTTCTGCTGTATAGAATGAAATCCATTATGCCTATATTTGACAGGACTTCCACGAGTATTCGTGCGGGGGCTTCAAGCAGAAAACGCCCCTTTCCTGGCAGACTCCGCGAGTGAGAGAAGATCCGGATGAGCTAAACAGCAGATACGATGCCTTCTTGATAGGTCTGTCAGAAATTATACAGCCCATTTCCTTGAACTTGGTTCCCTAAAGTTTATAAGTTCATGCGCGTAGTGCTTTGATCTCTTGTCACGAATAACTGCTGACACTTATTAAAGTTTGGTACACTGTAGATAAACTAAATGATTGTTAAATCTTAAGTTTTTTACGTCCCGAACCTTTTCTTATGGATACCCTCCCGCCAGGCATGAAAGCACACATACACATGCTCAATATTAAGATCTTTGGAAGGGGAGACTGAAAACATAAAAAAATATCTTACTTTCTTCGAGTAAGGTGGAAAATTCTATTAATAAACGTCTTCAAATTCAATAGAATCATTTAACAACAGATAAATTCGATACTTTTTTTTTAATAATAATCACTATTATCTCCTGATATCAATGATGGTATGGACATTTTGTGGAATTTGATATCACGTAGTGATATTTTTTACCTGAAAATGCATGTGTGTGTGTGTTTTTTTTTTTTTTTCATGACCGCGGATATGACAAAATATCAATTACTATGGCATAATGAAAAAAGATCGAAAGAAACAAGTACATTGTTATGAAATCATCCAAGATTTGTAATAATTAAAGCAATAACAAATATTTAATTTACACACCGAATACCTATGCTTCTCTATAAGATTGAATATTTTCAGATACCCTATCTTCATCAAAGGCCACGTCAGACTTGGGGCTATCTGTCGTTCGAAGAATTTATCAATCATGTGTCAAGAATGACATGACAATGGCTGGAGTACAAAAGTCTGGTAAACAACAGTGTCTATACATTATTTGATGAAATGAAATTCTTTATTTCCTTTCATTTTAATCAAGTTATGAGAAACTTTGAATATTTATGTAACTAAAAAGTACACGTCGGAATGCCATCATCAACCCCTTAAATAATACAGAAAAAAATATTTGATTTGATTTGACAGTGAAACTTATTTGTTCCATTCCATTATGTAAATGCAATTTCATTTTACAGAAATTCAAAAATCATCCTTATAGAGCGACATTTCAAAATGTCAATGAATATCATCGAAATATTATAATTTTGTACATAATTATATTATTTTTTTTATACTACAGTTAAGGAACTACTGATAACAGACCTTGAGAATTCAGATGATAACGAAGTAAATTCATTTACATGGATGTTGGCAAAATCACACAGAGATTTCGGAGCTTCGCCGTTTTTCAGCGTCTTTGTTTTAAAGGATGACAAAATTGCGGTTTGTATAACTTATATTAAAGATCAAGAGAACGCAACAGAAAAGAAAGAATTCATGAAACCAAATGTCGTTTTAAATGTGACCATGTGGTACATGTATGTTATGAAATATAAATACATAATCCTTGACAAAATGTAAGACAGCCTTGGTATGACGTCAGCCTTGGTTGAAATATTAGAAAATCAAGGAATAAGCAGGTCAAATTATGTGGTCATACAATGTACTTGTAATTTTGGCCATATTTCATTGTTTAGATATAGGATCACTGACGAGGGTTAAATACCCGAAACGTGCATGTCTGGTCCATGCTGTAAATTTATCTGCACTAAAGTGATGCTAATGAATTTGAAGACCTTAAACAATTGTAAAGAGTTGTGTTCATGATGGAAACAAGACATTTTATTGACTCTTTGAACATGCTCTTGAATTGAGGTTATCAAATGTAAAACAGATATTTGAACAATCCTTTCCTCAAAATTCACAAGCTTTCAAACTTACTTATTCCAGACAAATTTGAGACTCTGATATACATGTTAAAAAATTACAGGTAAACTCGTGAAGAAGTTTCTAACATGCATAGTCATACTTATTTCGCGTTCTAATATCGAAATGGCGCTTTAACATACAAATACGTGACAAAATCTTTTGATAATTCATTAATCAATTGGCCGATAGAGTAGTTTTATTGGGAAATTCTCTTTCCATGAGTAACATAGTTTGTAAGTCGGTTTCCCTCATGGATTACGGCGACTTACTCTTCGTAGAATTATATGCAATATTTAGTAGATGCGTGACCAATTTACAATTTTCATTACGATGACTTGGTGCGCAAAGTTGGAAATACGAAACTTTGCTATATATCTTATTAGTTTATCAATATCGTAAACACGGATGCCAAAAGAATTTTCTGTTATGTAAACATCTTTGGGGTGATCGTCTTGTATTAGTGATGTAATGCCATATTGAGTTACATATCCTTCCATGCTACTTGTTCAAATGTATATTTTATGCATAATTTTAAAGCTATCATTTTCGCTACAGATAAGAATTAGCAACGATATCAACGGATGTCGGGTATTTTCTGGTATTTGTCTGGTATTTTCATTACGTCATAATCAAATATTTCAAAATTACGTGTCACCATGAAATAGTTTTATGTAGCAACGAATCAAATACTGTATCATGCGAGAAATCAAATTACATGTATTTGGTAATATAATAAAGTGTTACTCGCGTAGGTTAAATCATGAATTTTTAATTCAAAAATATACGTGTATCGTCAATTTTTATACAGAGAGAGAGAGGGAGAAAGATGGATAGAAAGTTGAATAGGTGGACGGAAGGATAGATGAATGCTTGGATTAAACCGTTTATGTAAAGTGATCCTTTCTAATCTTCGGGAAAGGTTAAGTGCACGATTATCAGTCAGGAAGAATGAGACGGAAATTCATATGCTGCGTTCCAAAGTGATTGGAAATAACCCATTACTAAATGGGAAAATGTCATTGAAGTGTATGAAATCGCATTCTGTGTTATTTTCTCTCTTTTTCCCTCACACAGCTGAGATATTTTTCTGCACTTAAAGCAATTAGGGTGACCATTTGTTGCGTCTTAAGCGAATTATATTTCGAAATCAAGCTTGTAAATGCTGATACACCAGTCTTTCTTGTTATGTTAACATTAATTGAAATGGAGCACTCGCTAGTTTGTTTTCACGTCATATTTGAATTACTGCGAACTTTAGAAATGTTTATCTTCCCTAATTTTGAATGAAAGTTCTAATAACTATAAAGGGACTTCTTCTGTGGTTTTTAATAAGCCACTCTTTTGGAAATAAAAATATCTTGATTAGATCTGAGTATGAACCTGGAAGTGGTATAAGAACAAGCATTTGAATATGAATTTAATGAGGTTGAATGTCACTTACAAGGTATCGTCACACTGTCAACATATTTTTATGGACTGTCCAATTTATGATTTCAAACATGCAAAATGATAAGTTTCAATCTTTTTTTCTACAGATATTCAATAGATATTCTGATAAGCTGATAAAGTCCCTCTTGACTGCAGGAATTACAGTTCCAAATTTCCGTTACCTCATGCCAAGCGATTTCTACTTTAGGAAAGCTTCCAGTGATGGGGTTGGTACTTATCTATTAATACGAAGATACAAAAATAAATGGATCTATCAGATCAATTATATTTTCAAAAAAATCTTTACATTAAAGGAGTAGAGTATTATATAAGCCTTTTGGCTTTCTCTCCTATCCTTATTTTTCATATGATGTAAATTACTGTTGGAATATTATATTGAATGAATATTGTTTAAACTAAATCTGTACATTTATCCCCTCTTTTACGAATGAGGGCATTCACGTGTGTTCGTCAACTTGAATAGAAAAGAGGGGATCTCCAACAGGTTCCGATTGCAGCATCCACAGCGAAACACGTCATGCAAAAACACAGAGTAGACAAGCACAGAAAGGGACACAAAAGGGAAAATCAACACAAACACACAAAATAGAAACATCAAACACAAAAGACAACACATAAACGAACGAAACCAATGGGCAACTGGTGCCGACTTAGGAAACACCAAATTGTAAAAATACAAAATGGATGAAAACAAGAGACATCGAAGGGACAAGAAAGACCTGAAAACACCATCAAATCACTAAGCAAGAAAGACACACATACACCAACATGACCAATAAACAACCGGTGACGACTTAGGACGGCCATCCGTTACAATAGAAGCATATGGTTTCGTTACATGGGCACAGGTCCAGCTACAAAACGTCCTCAAAGTACGCACATTTTTGTGTATAATTAATTATACGATGACGACACACACAAGACTGAAAAACGCAGCTTCCGGCTGGAGCGATATAATTCAACCATTCTCCGGAGGAGTCCGGTCAACTTTGAAAGGCAGGTTATCATTTCACTGAAAAATCAACCATTGCAACAAATGGCTTATCGGAAAAAAGAAATGAGGCTAGCTGATTGACAAGAGTATGCATCTCCTGCAAGAATGAAAATTCTGTAAGATAGAAAATAATTAAATCAGTCAACTGCAATTACATGCAAATGTATTATGCTTCATTTTTAGATATTGCAAGGTTACCTGAAATTTTATAAGTCAACGCTTCAATATCTCCTAGGAAACGACACAAGGGATCTGAATGTTTCAAATCTAAATGACTCCCTAATGAATTCGGCAGAATTTGAGTTTAGAGTAATTCAGGTAAAGGCAATTTATAATACAGTTCCATTTTCAATTAATCCAATTATTTCAATACTTATATTAGATAGTCGACGCTTGCATCAACTATTGTGTTGTATTGTAACTATTTAGGGAGAAGCCGTTTAAGTTTTCAGGAGAGCAGGAAGACTTTTGAAAGTCGGAATATTTTTTCGGCATTGGTAAAAGCCGGGAGAGGCCCTACGGGTAGAACATTTTCCCTTTTACAATTTTCCCTTTTTACAATTTTCCCGTTTACTCTACAGCAAATGCATGATACGGAAAATTCTGTTCATTCAAAATGCGAGCCGAGAAAATATTTTTCGCAAAGGCTTCCTGCCCGCTTCCCATAAAAGTCAAATTGTTGCTCCCTTACTGGAAATCCTATAATGTATTGTACACTTTATCGTTCGAACTTAGGCTCTGTATGACGAAATGAGTACTAACTTATCTGATGAAATACGAAACTGTAGTCAGCGTATGCGCATTGGAACACTCCAACGTTATTATGGTGGATACAAGATAAACTGGAAACTTTTCTTTGAAGTCTATTTGGACAAGAAGATTTCATCAAGCATGGAATTGTGTTATGTGGATCTGTCGTCGGAGTTAACGAAAGTCTTGAAAAATTCCATAGTTAGAACTATGAAACATCATGTGAAATATCATACAATTATGAATACTGATTTAATATTGACGTTTCAGAATCGAATTTCAATATTTAGTTTGAGTACCAGTGTTTATAACTCTATCTACCTCCAGAAGGACATTGAATCAAATTGCCTAAATTTGGTCAAGCATATTTTTCCATTATCTGCAACGATTAACTCTCCGCTGAGAAGAGTGTTCGAAGGGCGGAGTAAGTCACTCTTCATTAACATTAAATCGGCGCTAATGGAAACAGTTAACGACATATATTGGATTCCAGTAGAGCAGAGACATGCCTTAATTGCATCTATAAAAACAGTGTCACTCGCGTTCGACTGGTCAAATATTTCCAGGAAGTTGCTCGGAAATTATTATAGTTCGATATCAGTAGTGCCACGTGACGACTTCTTTTTGACGATTATTCGTGCCCTTAAATTAAACAAGAATAGACTCACAAGAGGGTTCCATGTTACACGTGTGTTCAGTGATTCCTTATCTATGTTCGATAGATGGAACTCAGAGATAGGTGAATATTTTTCCTCTTCGACTTAGTCAGACAAACAAAATTGGAGTGATCTTTTGAAAATGTTCTAAGTTCTGAATATATTTATGAAAAATTATCTCCTGCTATAGTTGTTTAAAGTTTTTTATGTTACAAAATATGTTTACATGTAACACCTTGATGTTACAAAATATGTTTACATGTAACACCTTGCTACGACCTTGCGTGTAACATCCTACTATCATTAATATGTATTAACATCATCTAAGATCAATATTCCAAAGAAATAGAAAAAAGGAAACAATCATGAATCATATTAAAGAAAAACAGCAGTGAACAAAATCCATTTTAAATAACATGTACATGTACCAACTGTTAAATATATCAGATTTGCTGATGTATCGTTTGAACTGAGTTTCTAAGATTTTGCCTTGCCTTCTCGACTTTGAGACTAAATAAATCATAGGTACATGTACTTCTTTAATGTTCAAGCATTTCTTTCTGTCGTTTCGAAGTGATATCCGCCGCTGCAGCCCAGGTGCCTCTTGTCTACAATTCCTCTGCTACATCGTTTCTGTTCGGACCAACTGGTTCATTTATAGCTCAAACCCTCGCTTGTTTGTTTGACATCGAAGGTAGGTAAATAATCCTAATTGATCCTCATTAACTTCAAGAGGTTTCATTTTCTTAATAACATACTAATCTATGCACGTGTTTGTTTACGTGCATCGGAATAATTTTACGAGATATTATTGCAGTTCTTTTGGTGTACAATTCTTGTAGAAAGACAGTGAAGCATAAAATCATCTGGTGAAAATTCTCAAAAAGTATGTTAAAATCCCTGAAATGGGAAAAAGAGGCTCTTGAGGCGGCGAAAATATTTTTTGCAAAAATCCTCATGATTTGGAAAAGTTCTTTGCTTTCTCTTAAGATTATTATTTTGCTCTGGAATCTTCTTGCAACATGACAGATATGGCAAAAAATCGAAATCTATGAATACATCTTGATAAGTATAAAAGGTTTTATAAGGGTTTATCTTAATAAGATACCTTTCATTTTGAGTCTATAATAGAGTTTTACTGATGTACATTCAGACAGTCACATACGTATGTCACAAATTTGGAAATATTTCCATTGTGACATTATAACAATGTAAACGTCTTCAAATTGAATAGCATCATTTAAGAACAGATAAATTGGCAGCATGGACCAGACATGCACGTTTCGGGTACTCAACCCTCGTCAGTGATCCTCAAATCTAAACAATGTAATATGCCAAAAATGTATGAAAGTTACTTTGTCGAAAAAGCGTACCGAAAGACGTAGCAGCTACTTCATCGAATTATGTAATATATTATTAAAGATCTTTTACCTTTCAGCTTTACTGCACCATTTTATGAGCGGCACCATTAATCAGGAAGTAGTACTTACCCTTGCTCATCATCTTCAGTGTCTAGTAAAAAATTATGGGAATTATAGTATCGTAGATAGTCATGGGAATCGACATTCTGTAAGTATGTAAAAATGTACTTGTACTCATTTAGGGCATTTCATTTCTGTACTAAGGAATTTCAACGATTTTATGAAAACCATATTAAATCATAGGATTCATGTCAATTAATCAAATTAGGAAGAAAAATTAATAGGTCAGTGGAAATCAAGACTTTTGCTTATTTGGAAAACAGGGTAAAAATGCTTGAAATCTGTTACTGAAAATATTACATCGACGGCGGGTGCGGCTAGCAAACAGGGGATGCTTACCGGGCACCTGATCCAACCTCTAGCTTGCTAGGGGTCCGTCGATGCTCAATTTGGTGCTCTATTGTGAGTGCTGTTGAGATTATCGTCAGGATCTCCTTTAATTCATTTGTAACGAAAATACAAAAAGTGCTAAAATGCACTCGTTTGATTTTAATTTTAGTTAGCTTTGTTAACATACAATAAAACAGATTAGAAACCTTTTTATAAAACTTGATGTTGATAAAGTTTAATCGTAGGTACCCAATTCATACTACATTTAAAAGTTTCTAGATGTTACACAAAAATGACCAAAGTTAAGGTCAAAATATCAGATATGCTGAATATAACCGATTTTTTCAAACACACAGTAAAATATGCTCATGAGGAAGACCTTTCAAAATATTGAAGAAAAAGTATAAGTGTTGAAATAAGAGAGTACAAACGCTCAAGAATAGTGTCATTTTGTGGTTTTCTTGAAAAAGTGTCAGCGCAGTAAAATTCGCCTTAATTTGGGTGGAATTTGAACAATTTATAATTTTTCGAAAGTAATCATTTCTTCCTTATTACCTTCTTTAAGACTATAATATTCTATTTGTAAAAACGAATTTCAGGGTTTACTACTAACGTAAGAGAAATCCAAACTTTTTCAAAAGAGTACCTCCAGCTCAATTTTTATAAAAATTACCGCGAAGCGTCTTCTTACGGACACTTCTTTCAATAAAGATTAAATTTTCATTCTTGTCCGCATTTAGGTATAAAATGAATTTGACTCTATTTAATAGAGTCAGACATGTTACATTGCTCATAATAAATTGAAAAATCTGTTCTTCGCTTGCTCTTTCGCATACATTTTAGGTCATGTTAAGAAATTTTCACATCTATTCACTTTTTCGATTTTCTATCTTTCGGCCACATGCATCACTGATAATATATTATTTGTTGAAATACCCATATGGTACACTAAAAGATTACGGAAGAATATATACATCATTTCATTTCAACAACAAGGTTGATGTTTCTGCATGTGGACTGTGAATCGTTCGTTTAGTTTCATTGTGCCTCTGCACTGGCTTGAAATATATTTGTAAATTTTCGTATATTAAATTGGCTACATTATTCTAAAACTAAGGGGTATCTTCCTGATTAGATAGCTCTGTCCTTATAGCTGGTTCTTTAACATAACTACTAAATTTAATATATTTCGCCACGAGCATCACCGAAGAGACATTTCTTGTTGAGATGAGCATAATTATGATGCACTTACATTTTTACAATATAGCATATATTTCAATATTGAAAATTTATCATGGCTGACTCTTTGGCATATATTCTTGTTCATGTTTATAATCATATATTCACTATTTGGATTCCCTCTCTTTCGGCCTCGAGCATCACTGATGATACATTATTTGTTGGAATGCGCTTATGGTGCACTAAATTATTTCTATATAGAACATATTTTTCAATATTGATAATATCACTTACTTTTCAGATAAAGGGTGACGTATCTAAAAGTTCAAACTTCAGAGACAATTTGGCACTTGCCATTTTACATAAGGTATCGGTATAATCAGTCAATTGAATGTCATTCGAATTTTACATCAAATAGTAACTTAATCTAAGAAAATCACAAAGAAACGTTTTTTATAACATTTATGTTCATATATTCCTTATAACAATGATCTGATATTGATATGGATTCCTTCCAGGCGTACATATCATATCAAGGACAGTATAAAGGCATTCGTTTACCAGCATTAGGAGTGACGGATGACCAGCTTATTTTTATTTTATATGCGCAGGTATAATATGAAATTTGTTGTCTATATTTTTATAAAGGAATCTAAAAGGATATCGGAAACCTTTCTCTTCTCGATGAATTTTCGTATTAATTCTATTGTTATTGGTATTACTTTATTGTATAGTCAGTGGGTTATATATACATGCAATTTATTTAATGGACAGCTAGATTAATGTGGGTCATCTAATCCATGACAAGTTTGATTTCCTTTCAGGTAGTATAAAGCAAAATCTTGAATAACTTTTTTGACAAATACTTCATTGCTTGTTAGTTTAATGATATTAATTGATATTAAAGTATACAGCTAAAGTATTTCTTAAAAGAAGTCTCTTGTCCTATGTAGTTTGTCGTCAATGGCTGGTGCTTTGATGTTCTTGTGTACATGTCTTTCAAATGTTTCAGACACAGAAATACCTTTTTTGGACCTAAATATCAAAATTGTTAATGGAGAGATCCATATAAGTGTGTATGACAAAAGAGATGATTTTGGATTTAACATAGTAAATTTCCCCTGGCTTGACGGTGATGTCCCTAGATTACCGTCCTATGGTATCTATTTCACAGCTCATCCGGTATGCTAGAGCATGTACTGATGTTTTGGATTTTCATAGTAGAAATTTACAAATTACCAAGAAACTTTTGGGACAAGGTTTTCGCTTTCACAAACTAGTAAAGACTTTACAAAATTATTGTCAACTTCTTCTGAAATTCGGACCAATACAGGCAACAGAGTATATTACTTTGGGTATTTCACAACCTGTCATTTTATAGTGACATAATAAGCAAGATAAGAAGGATCAAAGATAGACAACTTCACTATCGAAAATGCGTCAGAATCATCAAACGCCTTTTATACCGTGGATATATTCCTAATGTCACCAGACTCTAGGCTTGGTACTTGACCAATCTACAGTCGTTTACCAGCGCATTCTTAAAACTTGCACTTCTGACTGACTGTGACGACGGGACTCCATGACGGGCCCTGTCCAAACCTCTTTAGAGAAGACAGGGCCCCGACCATCTGTCCTCTCTGAATGTCAGTCGGACTCCTCGGGTGATCACATACATGAGCTCGCTACAGCCGGCAGAGCACGGACTGTATTACGTACGCAATCTTTTGATATCCATTTATATATTCATCTGTGTTGCTTGGGCCCCTGCGTTTTGCGGTCTTGTTTGTGTGTGGTCATCTGACAGTGACGAGGTTGTTTTACACCACAATTGTACGTTCTTCGAGACCTCTGGGTAATCGGAAAAGTGAGACGGGTTGTGCGCACGTAATCCAGGATGACTACACCTTCTGCTATTTGCGTGGCAGATGGCCGTCCTAAGTCGGTACCGGTTGCCTATTGGTCTCGTTGGTTTATGTGTAGTCCTTTGTGTTTGATGTTTCAGTGTTGTGCGTTGACGTTCCTTGTCCCTTTTGCGTGTCTTTCTGTGCTTGTCTGCGTTGTGTTTTTGCATTGGGTGTTTTGGGGTTTTGCTGATGGTGCTGCAACCTGGTGTTGTTGGAGATCCCCTCCTTTGTTTCATTTTGCCATTCTTTCAGGTCTTTATTCAATTGTCTTCATTTTAAACGATTTACTAGTAAAAATTGATATGCTGAAACAGAGTGTTGTTGAATATCCCCTTCTTTCTTCCATTCAGAGGAACAAGTACATATGTAGTATTGAATGAACAAACATCTTTTTCTTTCAGACAATTTGCGAAAATGTGAATGAGCGTGGTATTGACCTTTATTATTTGCATGATCAACATATCAACGGACTTCCGGGTTACCTTCGGTAATTTACATACTTGTAACCGATCATTTTGATCCAATCCAGTAACATAAGATTTTGGAAATCTGTAAATTATCCAATATTTCCCTCAAACTGAAAGTGTGATATAGTTGAAAAAAGAGACTGAAACACATAATTATGATAATATACATACACATGTTATATTTCAGCATACGTGGAGTGATGTCAAACTTTCCCAGATTCGCAGAGGTGTTTAACTGCCCAAAGAAATCTCTTTTGAATCCGAAAGACAAATGTATAATTTTCTAATCAACGAAGTTTTAAAAATAAAAGATTTATACATGTTAGCTCAACACTTTTCTCTTAGTATTTTTTTTTTTCTGAAGATCGATATGCTATCTAGGCGATTGGATGTATTTTTGTCTAGGTTTTCAAGAAAAAATACACCTTTTTTCAACAGATGGTTTCCCGTATGATCAAAGTACATCTTAGTAAGATATGGAAATTATGGTAAGCTTTGGAAAAAATCTCATGAAAGACCATTCTCTTCTGAACACAGCGGAAACACACCCTCGGGATTGTGAATCGAACAACAGATGAAACACCTTTAACAAACAATAGCGGACAACAAGACAGTACACGCCCTAAATGTTGTTTTGCTGTGGGTGCTGCAACCTGGTGTTGTTGGAGATCCCCTCCTTTGTTTCAAAAGACAAAGATAATTGGGAGAACCCTTACCACCAACTGAACCAGTCAGGCAATGATTTTCTTATATAAGTTATCCGATATATTTAGACTGCAGAATTGTAATAGATACTACTTCATAGTTTCTCTGTATTGTAAATACAATTTTGAAAATGAAGCAAACAAAGGAATAAGCTCAATGCGCTTGCCAATATTACTCCGTTATAAGATCGGAGCAAACACACAAAATACCACCAAAGAAATGTGATATCCACACATTATCTATAGAGTTGAAATTTCTTACCGACTCTTATCGCAATTGATATCGTTATTGTAAATTACGAAAATGAAGAACACCGAAACAGATATTATTCAGATGTTAAACTTTCTGATCGACAACATTTTTGTTGTGTTTGGAGGAAAGGTCTTCCAGCAAATTGTCGGAATTCCAATGGGGACCAATTGTGCCCCACTCCTCCCCACTCCTTGCCGACATTTTCCTTTCCTGGTACGAAGCTGAATTTATTCAATCTTTGGTCTCTGAAGAGAAAAGATACTTAGCTTCTGACTTTAACTTCACTTACAGATACATAGACGATGTGTTGTCCATCAATAATCCAAAATTCGCGGATTACCTCAGCAGTATCTATCCTTCAGAGTTTGAAGTCAAAGAAACTACAGAGACAAATAATTCAGCATCCTATGTGGACATAATGTTGTCCTACGACACTGATGGTCACATGAACACCTCACTCTATGACAAACGTGACGACTTCAATTTCAGCATTACAAACTTTCCTTTTCTGAGTAGCAACATCCCTTCATCGCCTGCTTATGGCGTGTTCATATCTTAGTTGATACGCTATGCCAGAGCAAGTACCAAATATACGGATTTTGTTCTGAGAGCTAGGCGTCTTTCAGATAAGCTTCTCAGTCAGGGATATGTATGTGACCGACTTACATCGTCACTGGGGAAGTTCTACGGTCGATCTGGGGAACTCGTCATACACTATCATGTCCCACTCTCCAGAATGGTGGATAGTATTCTGTCATAGACCATTTGAACCATCCAACCAAAGATTGTACTCTATGTCTTGCGAAATGGAAGTAACCGGATGTGACAGTTCTACCGAATTGAAGCGGCGGGTGTTGCATGCAAACAGGGGATACTGATTCTTCCTGGGCACCTGGTCTCATTCCCATATCGGAAGTTCGCTTCTTTTCATATGGTGGAGGTTTTTGTTTGTTTGCTTTGGTTCCGGTTTTATCCTGATTTTGTATGCCTTCGGGTTCTGATTTTCTGAATCATCGATTTTGTGCTGTATACAGGGATATGGTCATTATCCAAATTTGTCATCCATATCTACCCCCATGCTTCTAATATACATGTGTCTCATATATCCTTTTTATTAATTGTGCGTTCTTCGAGACCTCTGGGTAATCGGAAAAGTGAGAGGGATGTGCGCACGTAATCCAGGATAACCACACCATCTGTTACTGACGTGGCAGATGGCCGTCCTAAGTCGGCACTGTTTGCCAATCGGTCTAGTTGGTTTATGTGTAGTCATTTGTGTTTTATGTTTTTCTGTGATTTGACGTTCCTTGTACCACTGCGTCTCTTTCTGTGCGTGTCTTCTCTGTGTTTTACAGTGGGTGTTTTGGAGAGTTGCTGTTGGAGCTGCAAGTAGGTGTTGTTGGAGATCCCCATCCTTTCTTCATATGTACATCTGCTTATTTATTCATATGAAGAGGGAATCCACATTTCCTTTTACTACAAATCTGTTTCATACTTTTTTGTACATGTGCCCAGCATCGGTGGACATTTGTACGCTTGTCATGCTGATTAACATTCTAGTTTGCAACAAACATGTAGTTATCTAATGACCGTGTCACTTAGTCTATTTTGGCGAAACATGACCTTTCAACTAAATTATGAATATGAAGATAATGAATGCACTTATCATGCGTCTAGTTTGTTGATGCGGTTGCTTTTCGTGTTATCTTTCCTTCGTCGGTCCTGTAGCATCATACATGTGTCCCACACACTACATGTACGTCTTTCGGTAGATTTTCGGATATAACTTTTACACTCTTTGGTCTTATTACATTGTTAAAGGGAAAGGGCATATGTAATGTTGGGAAACTTTTGTCCAATTCTCATTTCTTTATTTATTTAGAAATGAAATATGTTTGAAGTAAACATTGTTTTTATTGAGGATCACTGACGAGGGTTAAGTACATAAAATGTGCACATCTGGTCCATGCTGCTAATTGATCTTTTTTAAAATGATCCTTTGAATTTGAATACGTTTACATGTAACATTGGTAGCAGATTTGGACTTTATCTTGAGTTAAAATGCTTATTTCCCAGCCAAAGTAGAGATTTGCTATATAATTGTGTCCAAAGAGGAATAACTCAATAACACTTTCCTAACTAAAATGTTTTATGGATTATGATACAAGGATTCCTTCCATAAAATCGCATTAATATTGGAATTCAAGTGTGCATCATTCAATGAAAGCAAAACGTAAAACTCAAAATCAGACTCGAAATATCACAAAAGGCATACATATGTTTAAAAACATACAACAAAACAAAGATAGGGAGATATCCCAAGAGCAAAAACAATGTACATAGCTCTGTTCTTTATCTGGGGCTTCGGCAGAATTTTTCGATCATTTTAGAATTAAGCTCCTTGTTCCTACCCTCCAACGATTTTGACCATATTTTTCATTTAAATACACTTCTGAATACAACCTACACACAATTTTGAGCCGCTCATTTTGGCAAAAGAAAATTAAAGTCAATATTATAGATTCACTATGGCTTTATTCAACCTGTTTGACAAGTACTAGCTGACGAGGATTCAACATCCGTAATACGTGTCTAATGCAATAGACTTGGTACTGTAGAAAATATATTTCAATATTGACAATTTATAAATGAATTATATAATTTATAAAGAAGACATTCTTACGACAGGAGATTGAAATACAACTATAAATTTAGATATCAGAAAAATGGTGACTCTTGCATGGTGTTTCTCATATTATTAATTAAATTGGTTTCATGATTACGATATCAGCAAGGGTGATTTTCATGTGAAAGAGTGATCAACCTTATGAGAACTATGTATTCAAAAGAAAGGAGGGGATCTCCAATATCTAGAGTAATGATATTTAAGAGTTCAACTACAGTCTTAACTGCTGTAAGTAGATATGTACACACTTGTTGTGTACCGGGTTGGTGTACAACAAATCTTACCAAATGAGAATATTTTCATGATCTAGGTACATGTAGCAAATGTACTCTTAAGAGTTTAAGCTTTTAGTCGCATTTTGAAGAAAATGAATTTATGTTGATCTGTATATACATGGTATTTTATGTCTTCTTCTATTTTTGTGAATATCGAACATAGTTTAAAACATTGCAAAATTTATCATTTGAATCTTTTTATCAATTCGAGAAAAAAACGCACTTGTTTCATACGTTCATAATGAAATCAGGAAATACGTGTACATTATTAACGTCAAGTATTTTTATATCATACTCTTCTCAAAACCATCTGGAAGTTTTGCAGAGACTATAAGAACTTGTCTCAAAATTTTGGACAATTTCAGTATAATTTCAAGTGTCATTTTGAATTTATGAGTCATCATTTACATGACACTTTTTGTCCATTTGGTCGTGTGTAGGCTTTTGTGTTCGATGTCGTGTTTGCTGTTCCTTGTCTCTTTTGTGTCTTTTGCTGTGTTTGTCTTCTTTGTGTTTTCGCTTGGAGTGTTTTGATGTGTTGCTGTTGCTGCTACAAGCGGATCTTGTTGGAGATTCCCTCCTTTCTTTGATGAAAAGGCTCACGGTCAAAGAGTAGATGTAACTGTGTTTTAACATATATTTTCATTAAATATTTTCAATTTCATCTGCTGGTGAGCTGTAAACCCTTGGGATATCATTTGCCAATTTTCATAGAGTAACGGAACTTGACTTGAAATATATTTGTAAATTTCCTGTCCAATTTTAAACATTGAAATAAAACTAAAATATTTCCATGGATGCATAGTCATATCCTAAACTGGTCTTTTACATTTTGTCATGTTCAGAACTTCGTTCTTCATATATTTATTTTATTTTTCATTTAATCTATTTCGGCCTCGGGTATCACTGATGAAACATATCTTGTTGAAATGTCCATATGGTGCACGGAAAGTATTACATTTGATCATATTTGTTTTTATGATTTTGATAATATTATCCATTTAAATATTACTTATTTCATCTGTTTGTTACTTTTGTTCCTGCTTTTAGATTTCTTGCCTACCGTAAAGAGGCTATAAAACAAAACAATTGTTCGTCCTTCGGGACAGCTGGGTAAACGAAAAAGTGGATTCGGTTGTGCGGACGTAATCCGGATAGATTTCTTCCAGATGGGGAAGGGATGATACAAATAATACACAAACGCTCAAATACACATATTTTCGCCTCCTTGTCCTGTATCCAGTGTAAAAAAATGACAATGTATATGACGACTAAGTAAAAGCCATCCTTTGCTACTCTAGCGTTCATTGCAAAAGTCAGATTGGGTATCCGGATAGATTGAAATATTTCTTGAAAACATTGACGTTTTTTACACTGGATAAAGTCAAAGGGGTCCAAAGTTTGTGTATTTGAGTGTTTGAAACAATATTTTTTTTGGTATCAAGTGACCAATCATCACGGTACTAGTCCAGCATATCAGATCCCCCTTTCCAGAATGATCAGTGACATTCTACATTGTGACTGAATGGTTGTCGTCCTCACCAAACAAGACATACTTACGTGATCTGTACATCAAAATGTACATAGAGACAATCACCGAATTTGACAGGTTTCCATGGAGTTGTTGGGACGGGTGTTGCATGCAGTCAGGAGACGCTGACTCTCCCCGGGCACCTGGTCTCACTTCAGAATGTTGTTCATTCCAGGGTTCGCAACCGTTCCGATGGGAATTCTCACGATTTGGCCTTGCCTTCGCGACTTTGAGACTGAATAACTGTTAGGTACTTTTTTTATGTTTATTGCTATTAATTTGTATGATCCAGGTAGCGGAAATTATTCTAATATTTTTTCATTCGTCCATCTATTTGAAAGGTGGTTTGACTCTCCGGGAAATTTGTCATCACAGCAAAAACTGTTTTTCGTATTATTCATTGCTTTAATTTCCATTCAAAATAATGTGTTACCAATCCGGTCCGTCGATGCTCAATTTGGTGCTCTATTGTTAGTGCTGTTGAGATTGTTGTGCTCTATTGTGAGTGTTGTTGATATTGTTGTGCTCTATTGTGAGTGTTGTTGATATTGTTGTGCTCTATTGTTAGTGCTGTTGAGATTGTTGTGCTCTATTGTGAGTGTTGTTGATATTGTTGTGCTCTATTGTTAGTGCTGTTGAGATTGTTGTGCTCTATTGTGAGTGTTGTTGATATTGTTGTGCTCTATTGTTAGTGCTGTTGAGATTGTTGTGTTCTATTGTTAGGGCTGTTGAGATTGTTGTGCTCTATTGTGAGTGTTGTTGAGATTGTTGTCAGGATCTTCTTCATCTCAATGACCACTGCATTTTACTTTTCAAACTCGTTCACACTTCTTTTTTTGATAAAAAAAATATTGAACGAAGACTTTATGTAATCGGCTTTTTAATTGTTCAATGTTTTAATGTCATCACTCAATAATGATCTTTACATTTGTATGATAAGAACGAAGTACGACATATACACAATAAAATTGATTAAAATGTAAAAATATACATGTATTAAATATAAGCAAATTGAGAAAAGATTTCAAAGAGTGGGGTATATTCGTTTTAAAACATTTTTTTCCTGAATGAAAAGATCCACATGCTGTCTTCATATGATGCATTGGAGAAACAGAGAAAGTAATATTAATTATTCGGTAATTATTACACAAAAGTCAAACCATAACTATTTGAAAGATTAGGTAATTCTAAGAAATCTCTTAAAGAGGTATTAAAGGATGAGTTTCTGTTGGTTTAAGTTCCGTATCGTGAGTCCTTTCGTCGGTAAACTTTATCTGCTGTAGAAGTCTCGGGGAGGGAATGCCGGGGGAAACGTTTCCGTTTTTCCATTTCACTCTCCCTAACTTGGGAGATGCTTTACATGATCCGTTCGCAAGTTGGGCTAAAGAGTGTCTTCGGCACTTCGGATCACACAATGAATCTGTCATTTTCTCATAATTGTGGGTTGTATTTTGATGACCCTCATCTCCAACACGGTTATGGTTGCCTGGGACAGTAAGAGTAGAGTTACTGTCTTCAATTTCAGACAAACGTTGTATTCGATGTCCTTTATCCTCTCCCGTCAGCCAGTACGTGAGCACTTCCCCTTTCCCCTTGAAAGTAGAAAATTATATAGAATTGTTATGTAGGAGTTCATGGTGATAAAATTATTTACATTTTATTTTAGTATATATTGCGATTAATCAACAATCAAGCATTTACACTTTTTGGCCTTATTACATTGTTAAGAATGAGGATCACTGATGAGGGTTAAGTACCCGAAACGTATATATCTGGTCAATGCTGCAAATTGATCTGGTCTAAAATAATGCTTTTGAATTTAAAAACATTTAACATTTGTACTACTTGGTGAGTGTCACTGCTGGTGGACCCGGAGTCTCCGAGGGCACATGTAGCCAAGTTCGATTAACTTCGAATTCGGTTGATCGTCTGTCTCTTCAACGCATTTGAAATTTTCTGTGTGTCCTGTAGCATCATATCCCACCCATTCTGCTACGTCTTTCGGTACATTTTTGGACATAATAATTTTTACACTTTTTGGCCTTATTACATTGTTTATAATGAGGATCACTGACGAGGGTTAAGTACCCGAAACGTGCATGTCTGGTCCATGCTGCAAATTGATCAGGTATAAAATGATACTATTGAATTTGAAGACGTTTAACATTTGTACTACTAGGTGAGTGTCACTGCAGGTGGACCAGGAGTCCCCGAGGACACATGTAACCAAGTTCGATCAACTTCGTTTGATCGTCTGTCTCTTCAACGCATTTGAAATTTTCTGTTACAAAATTTCTTGAAATTTTTAAGACGTGGATCCTGTAGCATCACATCCCACTCATTCTGCTACGTCTTTCGGTACATTTTTGGACATTAAAATTTTTACACTTCTTGGCCTATTACATGTTTAGAATGAGGATCACTGACGAGGGTTAAGTACCCGAAACGTGCATGTCTGGTCCATGCTGCAAATTGATCTGGTCTAAAATGATGCTATTGAATTTGAAGACGTTTGACAGATATAAATATTTTAACACTGGGGCGACGTTGAAAAATAAGATGGCACTATTGCAAAATAATTCAGATAATACGTCCCAATATGCTGTCTAATAATGGTATTATCAACTTAGAATGTGTAATGAAAATTGCGCTTTCTATTGGTTAACACACAATGTGAAATTATGTCATTTTATACAGGGGAAAGTTAATTTAGGTGCGAGCAACTATGGTTTTCAAACAATGGAACATTGCGCAATATGTTCTTAAATCTTAACGTCTAGGGTGTTCTAATAATTAATGGAAACTTCATGAGCGGATCCAAGAGGACCTCGTGTTCAATATGTGCCCAAATGTTGATGTAAATTCAGGTTTGATTTTTGTAAACAAATTGTTGGACTCGATGGAGAAATCAAATATTGCCTCAAAAATAGTTCGAGCCAAAATTACATAAAATTTCTTTATAATTTAATTTTCGTGGTTATCATAAACAAATATAGATAGTTAAAATAAGATTTACTTTTTTTAGACAAACACTATCTAAATGAAATTTGTTATCAGAGAACAATGCACTATTGCGTGTCATTTGATTTCTAACACAAATCCTTATACTTATTAGATTTTAGATCTTGCAATAAATTCACTTAGGTCGCTCATGAAACATTTGAAGTCAATGTGTACAATGTATTTGTTTGTCTTTTAATTCCTTTACAAACTGAAAGATAGGTCCTGGCATCCTGTACACTTGAGAAGTCAGTCGCCTCCAAATATCCTCTTGACATCTCTCTTTTATTCATTTTTATTTAGATAACATTATTTAGAATCTACTTAGTGTCGGAAATTCTTATTACTAGATGGTTCCTTTGGCCCATTGAATTTTTAATATGATATCATTATGTGTTGTTAATTTGTTTTGTTGGTATCTGGATAGTTTCTTTTGTGGTTTATTTGTTTCGCTTTTGCTTGGTCTTTGTGTGTGTAGACTTTGTTGCTAGTTGGTCCCCTACCGGCAACGCCGAAGGGGACTCTTAGTTTCCTCTCGGTCTGTCTGTCCGTCCGCCCATGGACTTAGCAAATTTTATGAAAGTTTCAGTTTTCCGGACTTTTTTCCGCTGTTGTTGCATATACATGTATTGAACTCATTTTTGGTATGTGGATATATCTCAATGGGATACAGATCAAGTTTGAGTTTGCTTTCGATTGACCTAATTTTACAAGAGTTATGGTCCTTGGACTTAGCAAATTTTATGAAAATTTCAGTTTCCGGACTTTTTTCCGCTGTTGTTGCATATATTGAACTCATTTTTGGTATGTGGATATATCTCAATGGGATACAGATCAAGTTTGAGTTTGCTTTAGATTCACCTATTTTTAGAAGAGTTATGGCCCTTGGACTTAGCAAATTTCATGAAAATTTCAGTTTTACGTACTTTTCTTTGGTTCTATTGCAAATAATGCACTGATTTTTGGTAAATGAATACAATTCAGTGTGAATCAGACCCAGTTTGAGTTTGATTTTCATTGACCTATTTTTACAAGAGTTATGGCCCTTGGACTTAGCACATTTCATGAAATTTTCAGTTTTCCGGACCTTTTCATGCCTGTTATTGCAGATAATGAGCTGATTTTTTGTATGTGAATACATTATAGTGTGATGCAGATTTGAGTTTAACTTGGACTTAGCAAATTTCGTGAATTCAGTTTCCCAGACTTTTCCTGGCTGTTGTTGCAGAAGATGAACTGATGAACAGAGATGCAAGTCATAAATTTCTGCCGCCGGTAGGGGACTTATATCGCACAGCGATCATTGCATTTTTTTTAGTTTTGCGTTTGCTTTCGGTTCTTGCTCAAGTCCTTTCGTTTCTTGCTCTCGTTCTTTCGTCTTGGTCATATTGAAAGGTTTTCCTTCGACAGATATTGATAATAATTTACAATGAGAAGGAAAATAATTTGCGTTTGGAAAACAAGAGACAATTTACACAAAACAAAATGTATATGATACCTTCATTGGAACTACACCTCTCTCTTCTAAGATGTACCCTCCCAGGGAATCAAGAAGGCGCTTACTCTGTGATGAGCAATGGATCTTTAGTGCTAAAACCAAGTAAAGGAATTTTAGTATATGAAATTATACATTATCGTCAAAACTGAAGGAAATATCCTATGTAAATTTTTATCGGTTGAAGTAGTCTATAATCAGATTATAACAAAATAATAATAACAAAATTCCATTATTTTCTTTTTCCACCAAAACTCAAATTATCTACAATAAGCGCTACATCAATAGAAAAATGAAAGTCTCTATAATGTATAGCTTTCCTTTTTCAATTTCTCTTTCGTTAATTAAATTTCTTGATTTTTTTAATATTTTTTTTCATAGACCTTGAATATAGGAAAAGTCGAGAAAAACAATAGTTATCTTGATGTGAATGATTGTTATATCTTAAAGCTATTATGTGATATCAGATACATTTTGATGGTACATCGAAATAGGAAATGAAGAATATTAGATTACATATAGATCGTCTGACCTTGAAGCTGAGAAATAGCTGGAGAAAGGCCATCAATAATAAATTCCTTTTAGGTTGACATTTTAGCTAACTTAAAGCTATTTATGATAAGTGAAAATGCGAAGAGTGTTCCATTTCTGCGACTTAGGATCTTCCTCCATAACCACAATAAGCTATATTTGTGCACCAAACACGCATGTTTCGTATATTTGTTAATTATCTCCTGGCACTTTCAAATTTTAAAAATAGCAGTCTACAGTCTAATAAATTCCAGAATTTAGACAAGGCTTTCAGCGCGTGCGACTAAAATTTGATGGAGTTGAGGTTACAAAAATTCATGAAATGTCAAAGGAATATTTACGTTCTCCGGTAGATTCCATCCTTGATGACGTATTAACGGTATCCCCAAAGAGGCAGTATCTGGGCATCTTATGGCCGACAACTCCTGCCACACAAGGGCCGGAATGGATGCCTATCCTCAGCTTCAGGGTATCGTTACTACGGTGCCTTATTTTGAAAACTTTGATATTTTCTAACAGATGCAGCGACATTGACGCGATTTCACCGGCGTGCATGATTCCGTTCCGCTTCGGTAACCCGCTGACCACCATGTAAGCATCACCTATGGTCTCTACCTTATACACGTCGTAGTGTTCGATTATGGAGTCGAATAAGGTGTACAAATCATTCAATAGATCAACTATCTGTAAAAGAGAGACAATTCAGACTGCAGACGAATTCTTCAACAAAACATTCTAGAGAGAATGAACGGATTTTTTTTTAATAAAGATAGACTTTCAATTTCCATAAAATAAATACATGTACTTCAGAAAAATGATGGTATGTTAGAATTTCTGTGAAATATGTATCGCGATGAATTTCCAGGAAAACAAATCTAATCTCGAATATTCAAAGTTAGACGATTTGATCATCAAGAATTTATTATTAAGGCTTGGGGTTAGGGGCACGAATTATCTATTTTGAACATGACAATCAATACAACACTTTTAAAAGAGTTTTGTCAGATTTGCATACTTGTAAAGTAATGCTTATGACCGTTAGAACAAATATTCAAGGAAATTTGCATAACGCAGACATGCTTTGATACATGACAGTGTGCCTATTTATGAAATTATCATGAAATTCCAAACTCAGTCTTGAAACATACACCGCAATAGTCATCTACAAAATAGAAATATTATAATCAGACCTGAATAGGTGTGCTTTCTGATGACATTGCAGTGAATCCACAAATATCACTGAAGTATATAGTAACACTGTCAAAATGTTCAGCCTCAACTTCTTTTCCAAGTTTCAACTGTTCTGCTACATATCTGAAGAAACAAATTTGATAAAACAGTCTGTTTTATTATTCAATACCACCAGGGCACGTTTTCAGATTTTTTTTTTCATAGGGTAATATTAAATGTTAGAAGATATTTTATAATTTCAGAAATCAGTATGAGCTAGCAAGACTTTTAAAGTCTTTTGACAACGCATAAAGATATATAACATCCCTATATTTTACTATACAGTCTTTTGTCAAGAATACTAGAACAAATTGCAGTTGTCAAAATGTGTACTTAGGAAGCATTTGATGCAGCAGTTCCTCAGTCTTTTTCTTCTCCTCTATCAATTGTTCAGTCCTTTCCTCCACGACAGATTCCAGATTACTGGCATACTTCTCCATTATTGATACCATGTTATCCAAAATATTTGGTTTCCTGTGACATGATAATTTATAAGTTATTCATTTATAGATTTTTTTCCTTTTGAAAATGAACTCATGGCAAATGTTTATTTGTCTGAAGGTCATTTGAATACAGTATTTTATTTTTAAAATAAAAACTAAGCAAAGCAATCCCCTCGCATGGTATCAATATACAAATATGAAACTGCCTTTAACCAATGACAATTCTTAAGGTATTAGGGGTATAATAAAAATATCGTTGAAAATCTAGAAATTATGTTCTTCTAAATCTTAGATATTTTTTGATATTTGACCTTTTTTTTAATGTTTCATTCAACTCACCATGAAAATGTATGGTCACGAACATTGCCGAAGTCGTGCGTCTTCGGCCAACTTCGTGGTATTTTTTAATTTTAATTTCTGTTATCAAAAGAACCGGAAGTAGAGTATTATACCCCTAATGCCTTAAAAAACACAATATGATTATTTGTCTCCCTACTTGTAGTGTTGTCAATCATGTTTTAATATATCTGCTTTTTTAATGTTGGTCCATTTTGCGTTTACTGAATTATCTCATCATGTTTCGTTGTCTCCAGTTGTTTGTTGAACATGCTGCCCTGTGTTTGTTGCAATATCACGGTTGTTTGTTGCAACATTACGGTTGTTTGTTGCAATATCACGGTTGTTTGTTGCAATATTACGGTTGTTTGTTGCAATATAACGGTTGTTTGCTGCAATATTACGGTTGTCTCTTGCAAAAGCACGGTTGTCTCTCTTGGTACTTGACCAATCTACAGTCTTGTACCAGCGCATCCTTAATACTTGCACGCTGACTGACTGTGACGACGGGACTCCATGACGGGCCCTGTCCAAACCTCTTTAGAGAAGACAGGGCCCCGACCACCTGTACTCTCTGAATGTCATTAGCTCGCTACAGCCGGCAGAGCACAGGTCGTATCACGCATGCCCTCTTTTTATATCAAATTACATATTCATCTGTGTTGCTTGGGCCCCTGCGTCTTGCGGTCTTGTTTGTGTGTGGTCATCTGACAGTGAGGAGGTTGTTTTACACCACAATTGTACGTTCTTCGAGACCTCTGGGTAATCGGAATAGTGGGAGGGTTGTGCGCACGCAATCCAGGATAACCACACCGTCTGCTACTGACGAGGCAGATGGCCGTCCTAAGTCGGCACCGTTTGCCCATTGGTCTCGTTGGTTTATGTGTAGTCATTTGTGTTTTTTGTTTTTCTGTGATTTGACGTTCATTGTACTACTGCGTCTCTTTCTGTGCGTGTCATTTTTGTGTTTTACAGTGGGTGTTTTGGGAGGTTGCTGTTGATGCTGCAACTAGGTGTTGTTGGAGATCCCCTCCTTTCTTGCAATACCACGGACGGTTGTTTGTTGCGATATTACGGTTGTTTGTTGCAATATTAAGGTTGTTTATTGCAATATCACGGACGGTTGGTTGTTGCAATATAACGGTTGGTTGTTGCAATATTACGGTTGTTTGTTGCAATATTAAGGTTGTTTGTTGCAATATCACGGTTGTTTGTTGCAATATTACGGTTGTTTGCTGCAATATTACGGTTGTTTCTTGCAAAAGCACGGTTGTTTCTTGCAATATCACGGACGGTTGTTTATTGAAATATTACGGTTGTTTGTTGCAATATCACGGTTGTTTATTGCAATAACACAGACGGTTGTTTGTTGCAATATAACGGTTGTTTGTTGTAATATTACGGTTGTTTGTTGCAATATTAAGGTTGTTTGTTGTTTAATATTATTAATAAGATTGTTTGTTGCAATATTACGGTTGGTTGTTGCAAAATTACGGTTGTTTGTTGCAATATTGTGGGTGTTTGTTGCAATACTGCGGTTGGTTGTTGCAATATTACGGTTGTTTGTTGCAATATTCCGGTTGGTTATTGCAATATTACGGTTGTTTGTTGCGCTTATCTGTTGCAAAATTGCGCTTGTTTTTTGCAATCTTGCGGTTGTTTGTTGCAATATTAAGGCTGTTTGTTGCAATATTTCTATCGTTATTTGCAATATTCCTGTTGTTCGTTGCAATACTGCGGATGTGTTCTGCTGTAGTAGGTACAAGTTAGGCTTGTTCGAGATATTTTCCCAGTAAGATTAATCTGCGAATTCTTACATGGAATGAAATGAAATGTTTTCTTACATTCCTTTTTGTAACGGTTTGAGCTTGTTGCGAAGGGTTTTGAAGTCGAGCCGTTTAATAGGATCCTCGTCCCAGCATTCTTTGATAATGTCAGTCACAAACTTAGGTGTGGTGTTTAATGCTGCCAATCGGGGTCGGAATGGCACACCCTCGAATAGGTCCTTCACTCTCTGCACTATTTCTAAATTTTGTTTTAAAATGATATACACATTATTTCAAAAATATCAGTGAATAATTACTTAGTCAAGGTGGTATTTGACTTACTAGCAATTTATTATTCTGTGGCAAAGTTATAATGAAGTCCAAATTTTCTGACAATTATTTTTCTGAATTTTCTGATGTACATTTTTCCCATACTGATATTAAGCGTGGGTTCTAAACATAAGCAAAGAACACTAAGAATTCTTACTGTCAAAGTTGATACGTGAGGATACCAACAAAACCGAGAAATGAGTTTGTTTAAAGCTTGGACTGAATTTTTTTTTATCGAAATTCATTCTTCAGAATGCATCTATATGCTATTTCCCTGAACAATGACTTGCTTTTCTGATCATTAAATACATGTCTTGACTTCATTATCATGGCACACAAAAAAATCAATGAAGGAACATGTAATTCAGTATTCCAAACCTAACATTATTTCATTTTGAGAAGAAAAGAATCGTCATTCGCCTTATTCGACTGTCAGTCAACACAGCTGAGATTAAGGTCAGGATGGCCACCATAAACATTGATTGTCCTTTGTATGACATCTTACTCAACACACAGTGTATCATGTTCAGTCATTGTTTATGGAAAAGGCGTCGTATAGAGTTACCTTTGGGATTTAAGTAGATATCCCCATAAGGTCCATGTCTGCCGTGTATCTCATACAGAATTATGCCAAAAGCATACATGTCGCCCTCTTGGGTCCCTTGTTTGATAGGAGAGTTCGATCGCAATATCTCTGGTGCGGTCCATAGCAAGTCTGGAACAAAGATTGGGTTACTGCAAATTTTTGGTTACTGCAAACATCCTGAACTAGTTCTGAATATTTTCACTTCTCTCTCTGTCTCTGTCTCTCTCTCTCTCTCTTATCCTTCGGTTTTTAACATATCTTTAATCTCTTGTGCGGTCCAAAGATTGGTTAACTTCATGCATCATGTTCTACATTTGTAGTTCTGCGATATTTACTTTCTCCCTCTTCTTTTTTCAACAAATAATTTTTGTTCGAAAATTTAAAAATAAAACCTAGCTTGCCGATAGGGAATCTTAAAATTAATTTTCTTCAACTTTTTATTTTCATCTTTCTGTATTGTCCGATTTCTAATAAAAAATAGGGAAAAAATCGAGACCGGAATGGCATTTTTATGCGAATCGCCCATTATATGAAGAGCACATCCGGGAAACGGGATCAATTTGAAATAATTTCAACCGTACTGGCAATAGATGACTTCAGAGATTGAGCTTAAAATTAATCTTCTCTTCGAGGAACCATGATCAGTGGTGATAGACGTTAGGGCCTAGCGGTGCAAGATAATTTGTTCATATGGCCTGATTTTATAGACTCTCGGCAATATTAAATCACCGAAACGACATCATAGAATCACTTACCAATTATCCACTCGACAAAAAGGGGAATCAATACTTTTCTGACAGTATTTATCGTTATGCCATCTCGTTGATCTTACGACACGTTATCGTTTATTCAAAGTAAATATAAAGAGATACATGTATATAGCATATTCATCGCATGTAGAGTTAAGGGGACAGAAGGGGGGGCGGGGTCGTGACAGTCCTCCCTCTGAAAGTACGCAACACTTTCTAACAATGACTGCAGATCAGGGCAAGTTCTAAACAAGAAGCCAAAGGGTCAAAACGCTCACCTAAGGACCTGGTACCCATGTGTACTCTTGGCATCATTAACATGCTTATACGTAAAGGCACTTTTGTATCGCCTCAAACAACAACATCAAGGAGAGACGGAAATAAATGTCGTCCAGCTCACATCATAAATTGTGATTACTAAGTGTATTTATTAAGTTAATCTAAGAAATTTCACGAAAATGAGCTTTTCTTTAAAGTTAAAAACGTAAGGCAGCTGGGTGCACCACAAATAGATTCCACAATACAAGTTCAGTAAATGACATGCGCACCGACATAAACTGGCCAACGCTTCAACAACGTCGTCTGCAAACCCGGCTTATATTCTTCTACAAAGTAATACACATTTACCCATCCCTTCTTCTTATCCCACAGTACACATGCACTTCAATCCAATCCATCAGGCTTCAAACACATCAATACTCATAAAGACATCTGTATTCCTTCTTTCCATCCAAAATGACTCAATGGAACAAACTACCCTTAGACATCATACCAGCGCCATCACTTGAAGCTTTCAAAGAACAGGCAAGCATGCCTGTTCTCTTAAACATATTTTCTAAGCAGCTAAGCAATTGTAAATAGTTTTAACATGAATTCTTATATTTTAAAATTTATTAGATTCAGGCATCATAATAGTCAACACTGACTGCGTGCTTAATAGTCAAAGAAGAAAATTTGAGCCAAAAAAAAAAAGTGACCGGAACACGAATTGTTTTTGCTGGAAACGTCTTTTATCCTTGTTGATCAATGTCATTTACTGCTATGATCTAAGTGTATGAATTACCTCAACGTAAAGCATCTAGAAGATCGCATAGATTATGCATCATGTCGAGTCACAATTCGAAGTGCTATGTATGAAGAATAATTTAAAGAGCCGCTTCTGGGTGTGTCAGCATAAGAGAAGCATTCCAAAAAGCATCAGAGGTAAAATGCACCGACAATGAATGAGAATTGCTCGATTTGCCGAATCTTCAATCCAGTAGTCATACATGTAGTGATGTACATATAAATGTTCTACCCCCGGCCCCTTCTAATCCGGACACGTCTTATCCCAAAAAGTTAGCGATATGTGGGCCGATTCAAAATGTCAAGAGCCTTCGCTGGATAATCTAGATTGCTCAGAGCAGTGTAACTCCAAAATGAAGGACAGAGGAGAATTCACATGGCTTTACTACAGCTCAGTAGAAAGGGGTTACATGTGCGAATTCTGTGAACTTTATGGCTGCACTAGTGTTCCTTATAGGGTATTTCCGAAGAAAGGTGTTTCACTCAGAAACAAAGAACTTCATGATAATGATTTAGAGACTCGTGTTGAACATTTCAAAAGACACAAAACCGCCAAATGGACCTGTAATTGAATTACTAAGCAATATTATATTAAGGAATAAAAAATTCCCAAGTTTTTGTGTAACGTCGTTTATCTTCCATATTTGTACAGGCACATGCACCTCCAATTCCTCCCCCCCCCAAAAAAAACCCCACCGCTGTATAAAAATAGCAATCCAAGAAATGATTGTGTCGCATGCGAAGCGGCCTTTTTTTTTTTAAAGTGGATCAGATATGAAGGCGAAGGTCACTTGGTTAAAAAAATATTGATTGGTATCAGTAGGAAAGTCTTGCCAAATGATACTCAGATGTGAAATATCAGACCTCTCACTAAAAGATTTAAAGATATGGTCAATCTCAAATTTTCAAAAAAGAGGATCAATAATCTAGGTCAATGTCACTACGTTAAAAATTATCGTAACAACACAATGGTCTTGTTACAAGGAATACAGATGTGAAATATTAGGTCAAATATCTAGGCCAAGGTCACAAGGTAAAAAAAATTATGGAATGTATAGAAAGGTCTAGAGACAAGGAATTCACATGTGAAATTTCAAAGCCCTATCACTTACCATTAAAGGATATTGCCAATCTGAATTTTCTTTTCGAAAAAGTAGGTCAAATATCTAGGTCAATGTCACTATGTCAAAAATATGTGTAGAAAGGTCTTGTCACAATGAATACACATGTGAAATATCAAAACCATATCACTTATCAATCAAAAGCCACTGATTGTGACATCCAAAGTGTGACAAACATACAGACGGACGGACAATGGACAAATTGATCCCTAAGTGTCGCTATGCTTCGCAGACGACACTATGCTTTGCACGCGGCACACACACACACAAAAAAGTGCCGACTCTCCCCGGGCATCTGAGCTCACTTCGGAATGTTATTCATTCCGAGATTCGCAAACGTTCCTATGGGAATTCTAATGATTATACCTTGTCTTCTTGGCTTTGAGACTGAATAACTAATAGGTACTTCTTTATTGTTAATATACACGAATGTCCTAATTTTTAACAAACTGATTCTAGAGAAGAAGCTAAGTATTGAAATACCAACCATCTTCGTTATTATATTGGGAAACAAACAATGAGTCAGTGTTGCACTGATTAAAGAGGACCACACAGGCGAGACGAGAAAAGAGGGGATAACATGTAAAACAACCAAATCAACAAACAGATAGATACAGCGAGAGCAATTACCTCGAAACTACCCCACAAACAAGGCAAAACAACATTGAACAATTTTTGCATGGTACCTTGAGTACAATATGTATATTTAGTTTACCAGTCCTTCAAGCAGTTCCGAAGGAAAATTCGAAAAAGTTGGTAAAAGAGTACGTATAAGGGATGGATGGCAGACGCCGCGCTATGACAACACTGTATTGAATCTTTGCTCATGTGAGCTAAAAATATTCGGATGTACCGGAAAAACAAATGACAACGATCTTAGTTTGATCTCCTGAATAAATGTGAAAACAGAATCTAATGACATTGGCTAGTCCAATAAAATAGTGCGTTAAGTCGGCAACATCAAAGCTAATTATTATCGTTTGATAACGGCTCTGGTATTTATTGCTTTTTTTCAGCGAGATAATTCCAAACGAGCTCAAAATCAGATTATCTCCGTTTTGGATAACATATTACAAAATCAAATCTGCCCTAATACAGTGGCAATTTTTGCTCGCAGCTTTTCCATCTTTAATCAATGTTGTATCAAAGGCGTATATAAAGGAAGGGATGGAGACCCACATAGGAAGCTTTGACACAAATGTCAGTATATCATGTCGTTTTATTTGAAATACTTTCAAGACCTAGAACATGCAATTTATGAAAGAGTACAAATGTAATTATAGACACTTCCAACTAGTTCCGCCTTTGTCTTTAATTAGGATTTAGCAAATCTGAAATACATTCTTATGCCATTCTACTTAGCAGTTTCCTAAAACAGAATTGTAAGCAATCTCAAGTACATAACTCAATTCGGTTCCTAATTCCAGTGTATGTATTAACACATTTACAACATGCGGTGACAAAGCCAAGTCAGACTAATAACCAAAACAGACCCAATTTTACTCTAAACAACCTGACGCTTCGACGCCTTATGTTTGCTCTACCATGTTATACATCAGATGTTCATCCGGTTCACTTACTTCTGTAAAATGAATATTCCTCGTAGTTTTCTATCGCTCCTGCTACAAATTCGGTAAGGCCAAAATCTGTAATTTTCACCACCCATCGGCTGTCAACAACACAGTTAGAGGATTTCAGCTTCCCATGTGATTTGATTTCGCTATCGTGCAGAAATATCATACCCTGTATAAAGCAAATTTGAGGCTCGGATTACAGTATTTATTGAAAGACAACTTTTCAGACTTATTTCATTCTAAACAACCTTTTCAAACGAGTCTACGTCTGACTCGTCATCACATTTACAAATTTTCCTGCTTTGTTAAAGTAATGCTTTGGCGAGAATCCAAATTGTTGTAAAGGACGGAAAGAAAATTGAATATGCGCCTGTAAAGTCATCGTGAAAATTTGATTTCACAGTTTCACAAATGCCAGATGGATATGTTCTCAAAAAGTGCAATGAGACTTTATTTTAGTTTTATCTCTCTCTCTCTCTCTCTCTCTCTCTCTCTCTCTCTCTCTCTTCCGTCCCTCTCTCTCTCTTATTCATGTTTCCCTTCTATGATTTAAGCTATAAAATAAGTCATATCTGTAAAACCAATTTTGACAATCATTTACGAGTCACATTTTTAAAAAAAATAATTACTGCTTTTTATCAGGAGCAGTTAAAATCGTTCCCCGTGACCTAATGTTTTGAAGTGTATAAATTACTTCTTTCCAGCTCTGTCGCCTGAAAGAAGCATTGTTTTGGCCCCTTATCGATTTGACATCACAAATACTATTTTGCTATTTCGAAACCCTCCTATGCTATTTTGAACATATATTTTATTTGGATATGCTACTGAATCGACCCTACAGGAAATTTGGAGCCGCGCACTCTCTGTAAAGTAAATGTACAAATCTAAATTAAAAAAATTAAAAGAGGGCGCTACTGCAATGAATTTTGGTGGCTCCACTGGAAGCATCAATGATGAGAATTTAATATACGAAACACGTGTCTGGTGCAGTAAAATTGGTTTTGAATTTTCTTCATGAAGGTATAATGTTGGAACACTTGCGTATTATTATCACAATAGTTTGAAAAAAATTTTTTGTTGCCTTTCGTGTGAATTCCTAAAAACGTGGTTAATGTGGATGTCCATAGATTAACAAAACAAATAGAGAATAAGTGTCTTAATTTGTGTTTTGTTACGGGTATACAACACACAGCAAGTGCATTTATCGTACATGTAATGCGCGTTAGCGCATTTCATGCGATAAATGCACTTGCTGTGTGTTGTATACCCGTAACAAAACACAAATTATGACATTTATTCTATATATATGCACCAAAGTTGTCTATTTCATTCTTGTTTTCTGAAATCGCGTTTTCTAGGTAAAAGGGTGACACTAAAATTCAGGTCACCGCGGGCTCAGTTTGCAGATTAGAACTGCCGTCGCGGCATGCTTCTTTAGATCTTATGCATTTTGACGTCACGAGTGTTAATACACGAATTGCAGCACGTTTCTTTCAATAGTAACATCTCAGGGAATTACATTGGTTGTGCATATATATATGTTTGAAGGTTCAATGTAATGAGTAAATTATTCAAGTAAATGTAATTAAAATTTCGACGGGTATCCAAAGAAATGGCAAAACCACGATCTCGACGACTTGAAAAACCATTTTCAACTCGATTCCAGAATCATAAAATGTGAAATTCAGACTTGTACATGTATGTATGACAACACATTACCGTCTTTTTGGCAACTGTATTTCAGTTATTTGTCTTGACGGCAATGTTCACATGTTGCCATCATACGCGTATTTACATTTTTCGATCAAACAGATACGTCTAACTATAGTAAAATGAATGACCAGTAAACACCAACCATAGAGTTAACAAAATTTTTTACATGGATTTCTCTTTTTTTTAAATGGGAATGTTCTGTATTTGGATATAATGGGCTCTTCTGCTCATGTGTTGTCCTTTGTGTGCCACTTACTGAGTCTTTCTACATGTATTGTTAGTTTTAGGCTTGCTATGACAAATGACTTGTTGTACATTTTACGTGATTATGTAATTTTGTCATTTTTACTTTGTATTTTAGTGTTTTTTATCTTGTTATGCAATGAAACTTAAAAAAAAAATTACTTCCTCTTCTGTTTTGTTAAAAGAGTTTTGATGCCATGACCATATTGCGAAAGTGTTTGGTTGTCTTTTATTTATGCTTGTTTTGGCCATTTTGAAAATTTTGTGCAGCGCTGTGGCGGATACGTTTTAACACCGCGACTCTTAGAGATTGTTCATATTTATAGTGTTGTCCTCTGTGATTGAATGGTGTGACTAGCTGTTCCTGTATTCTGTCCTTTTCTCGCGTGTGTATTCCGCTGTGGTCGTTGTAATGTTGTCAAGTTGGGGATCTCCTCGTCTTCCTCTTTTCTTTGATGCCTTTATTATATTACACGTCTTCAAAACAAAGGAGGGGATCTCCAACAACACCAAGTTACAGCACCCACAGTAAAACTCCAAAACACTCAATGCAAAAACACAAAGCAGACAAGCACAGAAAGAGACGCATAAGGGCAAGGGAACGTCAACGCACAACACAGAAACATCAAACACAAAGGACTACACATAAACCAACGAGACCAATGGGCAACCGGTGCCGACTTAGGACGGCCATCTGCCAAGGAAATAGCAGAAGGTGTGGTTATCCTGGATTACGTGCGCACAACCCTCCCACTTTTCCGATTACCCAGAGGTCTTGAAGAACGTACAATTGTGGTGTAAAACAACCTCCTCACTGTCAGATGACCACACACAAACAAGACCGCAAAACGCAGGGGCATAGCATAGCTCATAGCATCATTTAAAAAGGTAAATGAAGCCTGAGCATGGACCAGGCATGCACTTTTCGGACACTTAACCCTGGTCAGTGATCCTCAATCCAAACAATGAAATAATGCCAAAGACTATGAAAGTTGTTTCCAAATATACTGAAAGACGTGCCAGGATGGGTGGGATATGATGCAAAAGGACCCACTTTTCAGGAATTTCGAGAAAGTTTTGTGAATGTTCGAATAAGTTTATAGAAACGATGACACCGAAGTTGACCGGACTTAGCTACATGTGATCCTATGTTGAAAGGGACGGTATCCCTGAAAATTAATTAATTTTACAAAATTTTGGAATGCAAAATCTTTCTTTTCATATGAAAGTATACATTCTCATTTATATAAATTCAAATTTTTAGGCGAATCTAACGCATACATTCGCAGATATAGACCTTTAAAAACGTAATTTTGAATTCGGGTGCGCAGCTCTATTTCATTCCACTAGCGCCACCTACAATGTATTGAGTCTTTACAATAGAGGTATATAAAGATTTCATTATTCAAAAATCGACAATATTAGGGTCGTTTCTGCATATTTTCAAATAAAACTTATTATGGCTCCCTTTTTCCTCTTTCTTGACCCTTTGGAATAAATTTTACGTTTTCAATCGAATTTATTTTCAGGGACACTGTATCTTTAAAGCAGACTTACCCTTATAATATCAAAGACTATAGAAGCAATAAACATCGAGTCTAACTGAATGTCGTCATTTTCAAGGATATCCTGAAATGAAATAGTTTTTATGAATATTTAATTTAGAAACTCGTAACATATTTGATAAAGATTCAATATTTTTTTAATAATATGATCAGTCATCTCACGCAAACCGCTTTAGCTTTCATGGCAATTTAACTTGACCATTTTCATACTTACTGAGGTTTCTTTCGTGACTCTAGTGGGTTATTTTTCATTGAAACAGAAGCTTTAGAGACAATAGAGAATATCCAAACTAATTACATAACCAAAGGAAATTACATCATAAAATAAATCCTAATCTTTATTGATTTATTGCGTGACGTAAAGAACATAGCAGAGCAGTGATAAGACAAATATGAATTTATTTCTTAAATTTGCCATAATTCCGATACATATTTAAACGCTATCGCATTGCAACGACTGCATTAACTGAATCTGTAAAGGGCAAAGTTATATTAATGATGAATATTTTGCGAAACCTTACTATCTGGTGAACTATATTTCCATTCAGCTTCAATCTATTATTGAGGTTACTAGTCGTGCATAATTTTTTTTACCATTATTATTTTTTCGAAAAGTTAATGGGTGTGTATGAATGCTACTTCGCAAACAGATTCGTTTGTCCGTCAATAATATACAAAGTTTAGTGATATTTTATCATGACATCATATAATTGAGGTACATTTTAAACGTTCCTATGGCCAATTTTCTTACCACATGAACAATGCTCAGTCAATAAGGGAAAATAAAATTGATTATAATTATCCAAAAGTTCTTTACTTTTATCTAATATTTATCTTGACATTTTCTTATCTTTTATTTTCGAATGTCGATTTCCTTTAACACTTGCCTGTAAACTCCCTTTATGACAGTATGCAGTAACAATAAGAACATTTGGTGCATCCACGCATGCGCCAATGAATGGGTTGATATTGTCATGTCGTAGCTCTCGCATCTATCAAAAATAAAATACACAAAAATTCTTGAGTACAACAAATATGAATATGCTTGGCAAATCAATATTAACACAAAAACCTCTCAAATAATGAAACATAATTCGGCATGAATAATACCTTTCCTCTGAATCCTTTTTCATAAAAGACAAAATTAAGGTAAATAAATATAACAATCACATCCCCTAAAGATTTTTTTTCACGAATGCCTTGACAGAGCTATTAGATTGAAGTAATGCATTTCAAGGCACATTTATCATCCTTGTCTTGTAAAACCACGTTTTTCTCATATGAAAAATTATTGAACTTTTTCATCGATAACATACGAATTTATAACATCGAGAAGTATGGTCTTTAAGCAAATTGTGAGAATTCCTATGAGAACCAACTGTGCTCCATTTCTTGCTTATACTTATCTCTACTCCTATGTAGCCATTTTTTTTCAGTCCTTGTTCTCCATAGAAAGAAGCACTTAGCAATTCGATTCTACATACAGCTATAATGACTTACTCTAAGTTAACAATCCAAAATTTCCTAAGTTTATTCAATTGCCGTGAACTAGAGGTGAAAGAGACCACAGAAAGCATTTACTCTGCTTCAAATCTACGTCATCTGCCTAGTGTGTATTCATTTCGCGATTGATATGCTATTTCAGAGCAAGTTCAAACTACAATGAACAACTTTGCAGCTAATAGAGAAACTTTTCAACAAAGGTATATTAGTAAGCGACTGACCTTTCACTGTAAACCGTTTTATAGGAGCGATAAAAATATAAAACAGTGTAACATTTCTTTCTCCAAAATGATGAAAGATATTTTAGGTTAGAGCCATCCAAAAACACCAAATGTGACACATATATCGGCTTTAACTTTTTTTCTGCACGGTTTAAGTGACGGTTGTTAGAAACAAGCAGGAGATGCGTACGCTACCAGGCATCTCATATAATCTCCAATGGGGATTTACTTTTGCTTCTTTGCAGAATATTTAAATTTCTTTGATTTTTTTTTCTTGATTTTCTATGACAAATATGGACAATGACCATATCCCTGCACACAGTACAAAATCGATAATTAGGAAATCACAGACCGAAGGTATACAGAATCAGGATAAAACAGGAACCAAAGCAAACAAAAAAAAAAAACCTCCACTTCATGAGAAGAAGCGAACTCCCATATTTAGGAGTAATACCAGGTGCCCAAGAAGAGTTAGAATCTCCTGCTTGTATGCAACACCCGTCGCTTCAATGCCCATTGAATAAGATTTTTTTTGAGTCTGACTTTGAGTCATATCGTTCACTGGTTAATAAGGAAGATAATAAAGATTGAATGTATTTGAATTCATATTATAATTCTACGTATTTTTAGGCATTGAATAAATCCGCTTCATATCTCGTATCCAAGGTGACCCTAAAAATAAAATAAAAACAGATAAACAACGTACCACTTTCAATTCCTTTCTGACGGTTCTTGTCAGCTCCACGTGTTTCTTGTTCACTTTTCTTATGGCGACAAGAACCCCTTTGAAGGTTCCCACACACGTGAAGAGCTGCCGGAAGTCAATGTCGCCTTGTGAACTCAGAGATATATTACTATAAGCTCTGACCATTGTACCTTTCTGAAAATTTGAAACGAGCGGTACATGTAAGTCGTTTTTTTCATTAAGTATATTTGGTTATTTTGATAAATATAAAGTTGTTAGTACTCATTTCGTACATGAAGTTGCAGTGCATGAAATTGACTGTATGAATTAACAGAATTTTCAAAATCTAGTTTTCTCGATTAAGGAAAAGCAGAAGTATTCAACAAAATTCTATATGAAATAAGAAAAGAAATGAACGGAAGTTGTGTGCTTTAAAAATGAAGCTCTTGCAATATGTGCAAAAAATGCCTTTTACATTAAAGAAGAGGATCTCGAACAAGACCCGGTTGCACCACCCACAGCAAAACATCAAGAGACCATAAATTAAAACACACACACACACACTCACAAAAAGACGTACATGTATACAGCAAGAGATGCAGAAGGGACAAAGAACACCAAACACGACATCAAAACACAACATAATACACACAAAACCAACGAGACCAATCGCTACCGACGTAAGACGGCCATCTGATACGTTAGTAGTAAATAGTTTGCTTATCCGGATTACCTGTGCACGACCCTCCCACTGTTCCGGTTACCCAAGGGCCTCGAAGAACGCACAATTTTTGTGTAAGATTGCCTCCTCACAAACAAGTAAAGACAGCAAAACACAGGGACCATGTTCAATATAGAGGTGTACACATGTACAATGTATACTGCTCTATCGATTCTACCAAAAATATTTTAAAACTCGTATATTATGGTTGATAGGCATTTTCTTATTTTAATCTTTTTGATTTCATACAGTGTATGTAAAGTTTATTGGGTAAGCGGACAAATGGTAGGATTAAGCACAAGTAATCTAGAGTTTGCTACTATCGTGTTAGAACCTTTGACGCCATCAATTGCCCAATAATCTAACTTATATGTTCATTGGTTTATGTGTGGTCTTTTGCATTTGTCGTTTTGCTTAAGTTTTTGGCGTTTCTTGTCCTTTATTAGTCTCTTGATCGTCTTATTTGCTCTGCGTTAAATACATAAGGGTGCTTCATTGTTTAGCTGTGGGTGCTCCAACCGAGTCTTGCTTGAGATCCCCTCCTTTTTGTGTCGTCTGTGAAGCATAGCGACACTTAGGGATCAATTTGTCCGTCTATCTGTCTGTCCGTCACACTTGGATGTCACACCCTATAAAAGTGATTCCCTAGTGTCGCTATATTTCGCAGGCGACACATTCATTCCTTTGAATGATTTTTGTTTACTCGGTTTCATACACAAAATAAATTCTGACAACCGAAGCATGCTTTATTATGAAAAAAATATAATTATATTAAATCTGCTTTTTAAAATTTTTTGGTCGAGATTTTCAAAATTAAAAAGTAAAGTACAGAGAGAAACAGTATCAACTAATTCATTTAATTATGTGAAATAATATAGAGAAAGAAGTGCAAGAGTGCTTCGAATTACCCGTACAATTGAAGTGCCGATGTGGTAAGACTCTGATCTCATTTCCTAAGTCCCTGTATTCAAGCTTCCACAGTAAACTAGCCAGGTCCTGTTCGTATTTCCAATTCCTGTGATTGAAATCAATTTAATGACTGTTGTTGTGAAATATAAGTTGATTGTCTGGTCCATATTGCAAATTCATCTGTTCTAAAATTATGCTTTTGAATTTGAAAACGTTTAACATTGCTACAGGCAACATATTGGAAATCATTTGCCTGTTTGTCATGTTTTAGAGTATCAGAGAGGTTGCTTATGTTTGCAATGTGATTAAGTCGAGAATCTGATTTAATGGCAAGATTATCGAGAGGTATTCTCACAGATCCCGGATAATTACATCACACTTAGTTCTACAAAATTGTTAGTGTTTTGGTGTGCGAGTCACACTTTCTTATTACGATTTCGAGGATATTTTCTTATGGCAGTTTGTTAAGACATGTTTTGTCTCCTGTTGTGCTTGTCCATTCTCCGTTGTCGCATTTTGGTGTTACCTTTTTTTCTTGTTTTGGATGCTGCCCCGAGTCCTGTTGGAGGTCTCCTCTTTTCTTAAAACAATTTTAAGGTAACTTTATAGTCTGATCTTAAATCTACCCATACATGTACCTGTATATCAAAGTTCCTATTACTATAATGATAAGTAGAATACCACCACCAACTCCTAGAAGTATCTCACTCGTATAACCTGAAATTACATACTTACATTGAACATGTATTTGGAAATGGATGGTCACCGTAGCATAGTTATCTGTACATGTATCTATAAGGAGATTATCATAAGACCATGATTTCATTAAGTATTGATTGTACACCTTCTTTTGTTGTCTGGCGTTTGACTGCTGTCTATTATATTGATACTATATTGATATTTGATTTTTTATGGATATGTTGTACTGAACTTTTGCTCTATGTTTTTGCATTGGGTGTTTTGGGGTTTTGCTGTGGGTGCTGCTGCAGCCTGGTATTGTTGGAGATCCCCTCCTTTGTTTCGAGTGTTGTCATTTAAAACATTGCTTCATTCCGTGAAAATTTTGATCATTCTATATGATAAAAGGGGTTTTCAGTAGATCTAATTTACTTGATTGTACACATGAAAGTTAGTTTTAATTATAGCTGTCGCCTCTTTGTGTGTGTATGTATTTGACTTTTAAACAAATCGATGTAAAAGCACAAAAGAAAAAATGTGTTGTGTGCCTTTGCACATCATTTTTCAAATTGGTATCGTTTGTTTATGTTGTTCATGTGTGTAGTCTTTTGAGATTAATGTTGGTGTTGTCTTTGTGGGGTTTTTGTTTTCCTTGTCCCTTTAGTGCTTGACAACTCTCTGTGATTTCGCATTTTTTGCTACAACCGATTCTCGTTTGATATTCCCTATTTTCTTTAGACTAATAAAGGTCACGAAGACGATATTCGCAATGCGATACCGTATAATCAGAAAATTTCGCGAGATACAAATTTTCGCTATATTCGCGAGTGATTTGGAATCGCGATAATTAATTCCCGCGAAAATTTGTCTTTGATAAGGTATATCATAAATCTATATATAAGTTACAGTTTGTTCTTATTGTACATGTGCAATTCTTCACTTTTCCCTGAATAAATGTGAAGAGGAGTGAATTGAGTGTATTCTCACATAGAACAAACTAAAATTTCAATAATGAAAGGTACAGAACAGTAGCATTACGTGTTCATATTTGTTTGTAACTTAGGAATCACAAAAAAATTGTACTCGCGAAAATAAAGACACCCTATTATACCATAAAATCGCGAAATTTGATACTCGCGAAAATTTCTGGTTATACGGTAGTTTGCCCATTTCACAGCAATAAAGAAAACGAGAAAAGTGAATAAATGAAACCAGTTTCTTAACAAACATTGACGAACCCTTTGGTTTTAAGCATTTCTGTCCCCTGTATCCACACTTTGGTTCATCTAGTGGTATCTTTCCATCAGGCCATTCTATTTCTTCTCCTTCGATGAAAGTAAAATTCTGAAAAGCAATGTTAACTAGATGTATAGTTAATATAGCGGCTCATCAAATCTTGAGCCAAAAAGATAGCATATGTGGTATCAAAAGAACTGTCACATTATAAGAATACTTACGCAAAATATGAAGTTCCAAAACGAGTTATCTAAATGCGCTTTATTCATTTTTTTACTCTATTTTATTATTTTGATTTGTACTCTTATAACACGTATTGCAGAAAGGGCATCTAAAGTAATAATTCAATTTAAGTAAGAAAGAAAAAAAATATTCATATGTCTATCTGTCTGCTCTTTTGTCTATTCTTAAAATCCTGTAACATTTGTCATAACTTCTTCACCACAAGAGATAAGACTCTCAAATGTGGTATTTGTGTTCTTTGTGACACGACTTCTTTCTATTGCTACAAACATTTATTATCATTTAACATTATCGACAATAATTACTGCACCATGCGATGTAGGTCTTACATATATGGCATTTGTTTACCTTATCACAAAACCTTCTTTTAGTATCAAAATGTTTTCATCATATGACCTAAACTGTGACTTACAACCTACATGTTAAAACTAAAATTCTCAATATTGAAAATTGTATTATAAAATTTCAGTGAACCATACGCGCATATCAACAAGTTATGTCTCATCAGTGATGCTCGAGGTCGAAAAAGAGGACATCTAAATAAAATAATATGAAATTATGAAGAGCTAAAGCCGAAATCGACTGTTTTTCCTTCCAATGCAGATACACGTTCATATAGGTAAACGATATAGTCCACCAGTGGTTAAAGCTATTGGATAATTTAAAAGTGAAATCCATCCTCGTCTTTGGAGTAAACTTACTTTTTCAATGGGCGATTTAAAAAATAAGAGAAAGAAAAAGAAATCTGTATATTTTGTTGACATTTTTATGTCATTTGACATTGGTAATTGTTTCCTTACCGGAAGAGCATCTTGTCCGAGCTGGAAATATCCTACTGGGTATAGACCGTAAGATTTTCCGACAGGCTCCCGGAATTTTTCCTTCCTGGCTATTAGAGTAAAATTCCCCTCTGTGTCTCCGACTTGATTAATTCGGCTTATATACCCCATGGCACCTGTGTTGATGAAGAAATTGGCTTTACCGTAAGAAAATTGTATTTGCCTGTCGTTTGTGGGTTTATTAAGGTCTGTCTTATGTAAACAGTCAAATTCCCTAGGGGTAGATATCATTTGTTCTGTATCTATATTTTCGTCCAGAATGTCTATTATTATGGATATGTAGGTGTAAGTTAAGACTTCACGTTGTTGCTAAAATACATCTTATGATTGAACGAAGATGGACTAAAAAGAACCTGTAATTGTCGGGAGGGGATAGTGAATATTTAGTATAACAAGATAGTATAAAACTTCGTAAGATATTACAGAATACTAAAAGAAAACTTTATATCATTAGGAACATCAAAGTATAGAGAGTATCTCTAATCTTGTTTGCAGCACCAACAGCAATAATGAAACACTTGAACACAGAGTGAATCAAGCACAACAAGAAACATCGAAGAGACACGGAATACCAAACACCAGACAAGGCAAAACACCACACAGGAGTATACATAAAACAACGAGACCAATGGTCAACTGTAGTCGATTTAGGCCAGGCATCTGTCACGTTATTAGCAAATGATGCAGCCATCCGGATTGCGTGGACACAACTCTACCAATTTCCAGGTTGCACATCGGTTATTAAAACATGTTTTAAGATCAAGTTGATTTTAGTAGTGAAGAACAAAAAACAAGAGCCCCGAATATTCAAATATGTTTGACAGCATGGACCTCAAGGCTGGAATTTGTTATTTTGTTGTTTGACAAGATACTTTTACTTTGTCCGACCTTGTCATGGAGAGCATCAGGGCGTCTAACCCGCACATGAGGATAACATAAAACCATCTTAGCATATGTGCATTCTATTTCTCTTGTTTGAATTAGACTAGAATGTGCTTCAACAAAGAAATGACGAGTCGGTATGAAATTAGATCTACAGATTTCTTGGCATGCCAGAACAGTTTTAAAGATGTATGGAGGGCAGAAATGAAATCCACATGTTTGCTGTAAAAACTAAATTACAGAATATAAGTTTTATCATCCAAATGTCATGATCATTGTTTTTTGATAAATTGATCATGCTCTATTCCGCGATCTGATGTACATTTCAATGGGGGAATGTAATAGGCTGAATGGCAGGTGTAATTGTACGTAGTGCACCGTGTATATCCAAGATTATAAACGCTAATGTCGGTGGAATATTTGTAACAAGTAAATGCAAAACTTGTACTAGTATTTTCGGATAAAAATTCTCGCCTTTCTTCGCAAAGAGTATCTGAAATGTCTATTTCTCTACGACTTAGTATTTTTATCGAAAATCTTCAATTCCTTCTTTTCCATATTGCTTTCATTTTCTCCGGTTTTACCTTATATTTTTCGAAGACACAAAATGTGTTAGCTAATCAAATCTTTAACAACAATAGCTTTAATTATAAAAATAGTAGATGGCGCACATCAATTTCCCTCATTTTATGATTTTTGTCATTCGTGTTTCAGTACTGTTATTTGTTTATTTTTCTATTTGGTGAGGTTGTTTTCGTTCTTTCTATGCCATTGTTTGAGGTCGTTTCCTTATTCTTACATCATCGTGGCATTTACAATGATAAGCCAAACTGACACGAGTTGCCTACGAACAGGAGATGCTTTTAAAATAATCTCCCGAAGCACCTAATCGCATGTCCATTGGGGATTCAGATTTACTTCTTTGTAGAACGTTTAGGTTAATTACTATTTTTTGTCATGAGAATATTTTCTGTTTCCCTTTACGGGTGTGTGTGTGGGGGGGGGGGGGGGTAGTCTTCACTTAGTTGCTATTTTTGAAATGGCAGATTCCACAAGAAAATATTATTATGGCAGGCTTTCGGATCAATTGAATTGCATTTTTGAATGATGGTGTGCGTCTTATTTCTTCGTTTTATTGATTCTAGGTAGCGGCACCAACATTGGATTTTGTAAATAAATTTATTAAACTAAATTCTGATTAAGGGTTAAGTTTGTAAAACCTATTGTGGACAATAAAATAAGGGCACTGCAGTAATTGAAATGTGAAAAATATGGTGTGGAAAGATTTTAGCCTATAGGAAAACATAACGAGCAAGAGGTTGATGGAGGAAAGGATGGGGTCTCTAATCGGACCAACAGCAACAGCAAAGCACCGAATCACCCGATATGAAAACACAGAGTAAACAAGCACAGCAACAGACGTAAGAGATACATGAAGAAACATGAAACACAAAAGAACACATATAAACCATCGAGACAATGAGCTTTCGATGTCGACTTGGGACGGCCATCTGTCACGCAAGTAGCAGATATTGTGCTTATCCGGAAGTTTACTTTCAAGTAATATTTTCTTATATTTCTTTTTCAGAAGAAAATATATTTCGGAAATTTTCATATCGAGTTTTGATACTTTAACAATAGTACGACTACATTAAATTCTTTACTTGAATTTCTTTGAAACATTTTTCAAGATTTGTATGGCGGCGCAGTGATTCATTTGACTGGCGCCACATATAACGAATTTTGTTTTACTGTGTAGAGATTATTCATGACGATTGTTGTAATGTTCCAACGTTCCTTTTTTTTTTCTTTTGCTCACGTTTTTGTTACCTTTTTCTGGTCTACTGTGAATTTTGGTTTTTGATTTTGTCAGTGAGTTTGATTTTCACTTATCTTTATCAACAGATGTATTATTTTCCTTATAATTACGATGGGTAATCTCGCAACGCAGAACAATCGGTTTTTCTATAATTTCGTGTAATATAGATTAAATTTCACTAAAAGGGAATGTGATGCAGTGTAAGGATGCCATAGCTATGATTTTCATCCAAAATAAGAGAATGAGCTGAAAAAAAACGATCGGCGTGATCCGTGTAGATGAAAGTGAAAGTACATGTACATGTAGAACGCCAATCGTTTTATGCATTATCAAAAGCAAATATTCACGTTATTTTGGATTCAAATCATAGCTAAGACATTCCTACACTGCATCACATTCCCCTTTTTGTTATAAATTATATACTAGTATATTGCACAAAAATATAGAAAAACCGATTGTTCTACATTGCGAGATTACCCACCGTGAAGCAAATTGTCAGTTGAACTCATCATGTCCAGCACCTTATGCTTCTTTCATTGTTTATTAAGCTCGTTACGTGTATAAAATATTGAACAATGGACTAACTCTGATTACGAGATCTCATATTTATGAACTTTTAGATGTTAATACGTCAATTAATTAATCGTTTGTAGAATTCAAATCAATTTCTGTAAATGAGTATACGGATTAAATCAGGACGAAACCATTAAGACATCATTCAGTCCTTTAAAACCAAGATGATAAATGTCATATTTTTGCTTGTTATACTGAATATTTTCAAAGGCTTCGGTAAATGTACTTGTTTGTCCAGAAGTCATTGTCCATTAACAACTACCAAATATAACTTCTACCAATTCAATAAAAAATAATGACTCTTTGTAATAATCTTTATTGCTTTTTGTCCAAGATATATACTTTCTTCTTTTATGATCTTCTTAAATTGGAATAAGCGATGGAAAAGAAGTATTTGATATCTTCATGAAAATTGCTATCCATATATTTTTTATTCGTTTATCTGTCAGGGAAATAATTTACATGTGTGCTGGTTTTTGTGGTTCATAAAAGTATGGAGATTTTGTTATTCCCGAGGGGACTTGGCGTCAATTCCTTTTCTTTTTTATTTCAAAGCTAAAATAAGAATTCCCGATCAATTATTCAAAATGAAAGTATCTGAAAATGTGCTTCAAAACAATAATTGTACAACAAAAAGTGTCATAAATCGCACACATTTGTATTCTTTAACTTTGAACTTAATTAATTCTATTATCAAGGTATTCGTGTTTGCTTTTATTGGATATAGACAGCGTGAAACAACAAATTGCTTCATGAATATATTCAACGAATTACAACTTGTGAATTTCGTTCTAATTACCTAAGTCTTTAGAGAATATGCTATTCTGCTACCAAAAATTTTTGCAGTAGGTCGTGCGATCTCAAAGACCTTTTTGTTTGATTGATATTCTTACAGAGGATTGAGAACATTGGTATTTTTTTCAGATTCCCTATAGAGAACAATAGTCAAGCTAGTAACCTATTAACAACATCACGCAATTACATTGTTCTGGATTAGAGTAGGGACAAAGGAAAATAGACATCGAAACAGAAAATACATTTTCCCAAAGGCACGTCGTAATGTTTGTTCACTATTTCTTCAAAGTACATGTACCTAAAGTCGGTGCCATGAAAATATTCAATAGTTCTTTTCTTGTTTTGCTTTCGAATAAACAAAACGATTAAAGCGACAATAAAGACCATCCTCGGTTCCCCAGGCTCTTTGCGTTTTGACTGAATACCCTGGATCAGATTGTACTATTCCGGGGATTTCCATTTATATGCAAATGTTGCTGATTGGCTCCCTCACAAACATTTTTATCCAATCGCATAATTGTTTACAGGCGTGTTTTGGATAGCAATGATAAATAGTGCATGTTTGACTAGGTAATTTACTTCATGAAGCCTTGAGAAAATAATCGAATTGTTAATTAGATGTTTTCGATACAAATGTTCAGGTAACCGACAAAAATTCCTTCTTGTGTACGATTCACATACTGTCCTCACTGTGTTCAGCGCGCAGCCATTACCGTAAGTTTTTTAACTTCACGAAGAAGAGCTATTTCTTTTAAAATCCCCGAAATAGTACGATCTGACCCAGGGTATTCAGCCAAAGCGCAATTAGCCTGGGGAACCGAGGATGATCGAAGACAAAAAGTGACTAATTTTCATTTATAAATTATTTCTATATGTTTTTATTATGAGATTGGTAGTATATGCGACTTTTCCAAAACAAGGCACTTGATTTGTGATTTGGGGAGTTAAGGTAAAATATGAGCAAAATCCCACAAGGTATGTTACCAACTACCTTTGGTTACGAAAAGAAAGAAAAAGCCAAGAACCCCCATGTAAGAAATTCCTCATGTAAAGATACCGAGCATTAAAGACAACCTGTTGAAAAGACCATTGAACAATAAGCTTCGTTAGACCGTATCAGTGAAGAACGATATACCTAAAGTTTACAAATATGTAGTTGATCGCACTGCTTTTATTTCGGATTGGAATAGTTGTCATCAATAAAATTCGTAAAGCAGAGTTTCCTCCAGAAAAAATAAAGAAGAACTATAACATTTCTATCGTTAAAATAATAAATCATTGAAAAATGAATCCGACGGCTTTTTATTTCTGCAATTGCCAAACTTTGACATTCCTCACAAGTCGTTTCTCGAAACAAATCTAGTTAGGTCAAAGGTACCTTTAACGACAGAAAAGTAATGAACAATGATCCTAAATCAATTGATATTGTATTGTGTAATGTATTTGACCCGCATCTTTTTGCCTCTCTGTGATCGATTGACAAGATCTGATAAAGCCAATGTACATCTCGTTCTTAAATCATTTCAACCCCGAGCTTTTCGATGTGACAGTTTTCGATCATAAGGGATTCGCTGTCATGCACTTTTCAGTGTTGTTGGCGATTTGTCCTTCATATTTTATCGGTACAAGTGTTCTCTATTGCTTTATTCTTTTTTCTTTGTCCAATTAAAAGGATCCTTTATGATCTACGGTTCTCAAATCAACGACATAACAATTTTAGTACCTTATATGAATCTTATCAGTGAATGAAAGTCAAACACAAAACCCGAAATCAGATTTAAAAATTCACGATCAAAAGGCTTATAAATTCTTGAAAAAAAAACATAAACAGAACTTGCTTACGAGAAAAGAAAATAGGACAAACAGTTTGAGACAATGATACAGTTTCATAGAAACAAGAAGGACAACTTAATCTTGAACTGTCCTTTTCCTTTTTAATTCATTTCTATCCTGAAGTAAATCTCTCTCTCTCTCTCTGTCTGTTAGAGAGGGAGGGTGTGAGTGTGGTTCCTAACACTCAGTCTATAAGATAATGTGCACTAGATGTATTTCATATATTGTATAATGTCTTATTTCATTCTATGTTAATTGCTCTTCTTTTTAGCTTTCAGTACTCGATTCTGAATCAATTGAAAACGCAGATGGCTTTGATATACATGTACATGATAGAATTTTATCGAACATGAATTTTATAATATTAGAGTAAGAAATCTCTGTATCGGTCTGTCATTTTTCAACATCTATGTTAAAGTATTGAGTTTGGTTAAATACACCATGCAGAGCTTAATCCTGAATAAGAATCCAAAAAGCTTAAACTCTCTCTTGTAGTATGGCTATTGATCAAGATATGGACAATCCTACAGTGTTAAGTCGTAACTCTGTCAAAATTCCAAAACCGCCAACGCTAATAAAATACAGTGAACAATGCCAATGATTCTAGACATCAAATTCACCGTCTTACTTCTATATGTGGTATTGGCGATATGCTTAAACACCAGCCTCCCGTCCCTATAATCTCCACCTTTTCGTATTATTTCATCCACAGCCCTGGCATACAACCAGACGGCATCATAAAGAAAGGACGCTTCAGGACTTAACTGAAAATAGATACATCCATGTCAAATAGGAGAAAGGATGAATCTATGCCAACTACATTGTACGATGTCCAAACGTATGGACTGATCAAAGAAATTCGGTCACAGTGGAAAGAGTATATGTATGAATGAAAAATATGGTGGCATATTCCTGCCCCTACATGCGAGCAGAAGTATGCCACCATAGAAAATCGTTCAATATATAACACTTTATCTCTAAAAATTATCTTTCAATCTTTATCTTTCTCTAGTTGATCCCAAGGGCTCAACCGTAAGGCATTTAGAGTTAAAATGAACATTAGTGATACTTGGTAATATCTTTTTGAACTAATAGGAAGCTAGATAAGTTGCCCGCGAAGATAGTATAAAAATTATCAGTTAGCATTTTTTTTTTACTTCAAGACTATTGTCGCATTTGAAGAGCTAAAATTCCAAGAAAAATAAAAACACGTACCTTCCTATAGAGTGAATGGTTGTTGAAGAGGGTAGAGAAATTAAATGGAGGTATTGTCATGTATTTTTTAACGATATCTGTAAAAGTTTTGTACTGTGGTTGTATTGGGGGTGACTGCACAACACAAATGAAATATTGGAAAGCTTGTATTCTTCTAGGATCCAAACTGTTCATGGAATCAAACAGACCTGTTAAAAACATCACACAATACATGTAATTCGAAGTACATAATATTATCACCTTGTGTAAAAGTTTATCGGGAGCAAGTTTTGAATATTTTTACTCTCTGACGTCTTATGAATGAAAATTGACAGAGTGTTCGCTTGGATTGTCTGAAATTGAAAATACTACAATTTCCTATGTCTGAATAGCAGATGTCATTCCATAAAAGAAACACAGTGGGAAGGAAATTATATTATAATCCGTGAATAAAACTCATCTGCTTTTAAATTAAGTTTCTGATCATTCTTAGAAAGAAATGTAGTGACGTCATACATTAGGTCTTTAAAATGTTAGCTACTGTATTACAACTACGTTATCATGGTGTTGTCCGTTACAAATGAAATTGCAAACACAACTAAAGTTAAACAGGAAATATACTGTATATATAAATTGTATCAAGAAGTGACCTAAATATACTGGCCAAATCACAGAAAAAGCTGTAATTTTATTAGTAATCCAATCATTTCAATGAAATATTATGTAATAAATATTTGTTGCTTACCTCCAAATTCTAAGAAATAACTTATCGTATTAAGTATATTTTCCAATTACTTCCTAGAAAAATTCAGCTCGTTAGGAGTGTACGAATACAAAAGTTGATGTGTCTAATAATCAAGTTTGAAATTTAGCTCCCATATGAACAATTGCTTTGACCAAGAATATAACAAACAGAAATGTGGTCTTTCTCAGAAATTGCCAATATTGAAATATATGTTCTTAAATAAAACCCAATGCACGACATGTGCACTTCAACAATTAAATCTCGTCAGTGATGCTCGGGACCGCAATATGGGAAATCCAGATAAATAAATATATGAATTTATTCAGAGCGAATTTCTAAATATGATATAAATTGTCCATATTGAAATATATGTTCTATAGTACCAATCTTATTGTACTAGACACGCGTTTAGGATATGGACTCCTCATCAGTAGTACTTTTAAAATGTCAAACAAGTTGAATAAAGCAAAAGCGAATTTTCCTAGCGCCATCTACAATATAAAATTTTAATTTCCTTTTGCCAAAAAATGAGCGGCTCCAAATGTAGGGTGTATTCAGAAGCGTATTTAAGTGAAACATATGGCCAAAAAATCGTTGGAGGGTAGGTGCAAGGAGCTTAATTCTAAACATGATCGAAAAAAAATATGCCGAAACCAAGCTAAGGACAGAGCTATGCAATGAGGGAGATATCCCTTAGTTTTAGAATATATGGGGATTTTTATTTGTTAAAGGTATTTACAAATACATGTATATTTCAAGTCAATTGCCACAGCACTATGAAACTAGACTAACGATATCCTTGGGAACTAACAGTTGTTGAAATTGTAAATATTGAAATATAATATGTTCCTATTGTCATTTTCAAATGCGCCTTATGCACATTTCAACAAGTAATTTCATTCATTGAAGCTCGAAATTTGTTTTCAATACGTGATGATTGCAATAAAATTTCCATAAATAAGAAAAATCTAAGACTTGCCTTCAAAATATTCGTGAGCTTGATCATAGTTGTATAGCCGAAAACTCACGCCAACTACAAAGTATTGGCCAGTGTCCAGAAGCCCTCTGTCATGTAAATGGTCTAGCAGTCCCATAAATTCATAGTGATCACCCAACATAACATAAACTGAAAAGGAAACATTCGTCCATAAATGTTCAATTGTTACGTCTTCAAATTCAAAGCATAATTTAAGAACAGATAAAGCAGCATGGACCAGGCATGCACGTTTCGGGTACTTAACCCTGAATCAAAACAATGAAAATGGCCAAGGACTGTGAATTGTTAAACGTCTTCCAATTCAAAAGCATTATCTAAGAACAGATAAATTTGCAGCATTCACCAGACATACAAATCTTGATATCTTCGAAGTATTTGAATAGACGTTTGATGAATGACGTTTAAATATATTCGTTCATTCGTATGCAAACGGCGTAATTAACCGGATTTTATTTGAAATGTTAAACGTCTTTAAATTCAATAGCATCATTTAAAACCTGATAAATTTACAGCATGGACCAGACATGCACGTTTCCGGTACTAAATACTCGTCAGTGAACCTCAGTCTAAAGTATGTAATATGGCCAAAAACTATGAAAATTATTATATCCAAAAATGTACCAAAAGGCGTAGCAGAATGGGTGGGATATGATGCTACAAAACAAACCTTTTCACTAACCGGGAATCTAATGGTTCTATCCATCGGATATCAAAGCTATAGATTTTCTAAACCGATTTTATTTTATTATACTCATCTACTCACTGCGAGTATCAATATATGTTTCGGAGACGACTCTTCCGAAAGGATTCTCAGTATGGCTATGGAAATAAGGGCTCTTGTAGGTCTTTTGGAAGGATATTTCAATGCCCTCTTGCCTCATCAACTGAAAGAGAAGTGTTATGTTTTCATTATGCAACAAAATCCCATCTTACATTGCAGCCGATTCCATGGATCGTTTTGTGGCTGCAATTGTCTCGTTAAGACCTCGTTATATCTAATCACCTTACGCGCAAGACATGATCCGAGAAAAACATTACACATGCAATAGCACAGTGATTGAAAGTTGAGCTGCATATCGACTTCATTTAAATTCTTGGACAATTGACGCGATAACAACGTGTCTGCATCATTATGTAATGAAATAACTCACGCTACTGATTGTATCCGCCGTCGGTTTGAACGTTTCCTTGGAGGAATACACAAACGTTACTTTCTTCCAATTGAATGCTTTAAGAACTGACACCACGCTTTGTGACACTTGAGAGTCTGTCGGTTTGGTCCTAGCGAATGTCGGATAGTTCTCCTTGTCACTGACTTCTGCGTCTGCACAAAACTAAAAAAAAAACAACAAAAACAAAGTAAAACCTATTCACATTTAAAAGTGATAATGTTTTACATCACAGACATTCACTTACTATACCAATAAAGTCACTTTTGCTTAACTCTTAACTCTAAAATGTAAAATAGCGGCAAATCCATGGAACCAGCGGATTCGAACCAACAACCATAGGATAATTGTTCTTATGCTCTAAGGCTGGATTATGGCGCCTTCATTCTGATCCTAAAGCCGAAATTATTCGGGGGCGTCAATTACATTTTGTTCAAGAAAGTAACGAGTTGGAAAACTCTTTTTATCATCTACACTTATTTTCTTTTGCAGTGCATGGTGAGCAGTCAAGCACGTTCCTTGTGATTGAATGTTTCAAGTGTATTAATTACATTACGTAACTCTCTTCAGCTCTGTCGCCCGAATGTGGTTTTGTGGTGGACCTTTATCATTTTATAATCATATATTACCTTGCTCTTTTGGAAACTTGTCAATTCATCCTAAAAAGTTGATGATGGAACATTAAGCTTTTTCCTACTTAACAACATTGATACAAAACTTATCAATCGATCGATCATTTTAAATAATTCAAACGCGTTCAAGAAGGTCGTAAGGAATAATTATACATGTATTACTGAAATTTGGTCAAATTGATTAATAATGTCTTCCTGATGCGAAGGATATCGCATTCTAACCATATTAAAAGCATATTTTTCATAACGTAATTATAGGTTGAAATGATAGAGAATAATCAAGTTTCTGTTACGGATCAAAATTTGGCTGTCATTCAATGTGAAATAATACACTGCTATGATTCATAACACATTTTGAAATGTCTATTTCCTAATTTCTTTTAATGCCTTTGTGTCATGTTTTCCTTTCTGTTCTCCGATGATGAATTAAAAGATTTTATTTCACTCATGCTGGGTCGGTCCCAACGGAAAACATGCTTACGAAGTTATCAATTCCATTTTTAACAGAATGGGATGAAGTGTATGATAAAATAATTAAAACTAAAGTATGAATTTAGTTCATTAAATATGCAAGACTCCACTCTGTGTTGTGTTTAGAACATGGCTTGCACTACATGTTATTAGATCTTGTGATTCGCTGTAATGTCCTACTTGTATACGAGGTATTTTCTATTATTTGTTTTCTTTTTCCCTTTGAGATATTTTCTTTTTTCCTTTTCCTTTTTGCCATCACAACAATAAGGCATCCATAACATGTAAATATGGTAACAATTAACACAATTTTAATAAATCGCCGGATATTACTTTTTCTGCATGGCCTTCGTGACAGTATATGCTTACTCTTCCCGGGCACGTGATCTCATCTCCATTGGGGATTCCCTTTTGCTTCTTTGCGGGATGTTTAAGTTGTTTGTTTAATGTGTTGTAAAAAATACTTTCTATGTTTTTTACTCTTTGTCGGCATGGTTGTCTTCAGTGATCGCCGTGTGTATATTTTATTATAGCAGATTCCACATGCTTTTGGATCAATGGAATAGCATTTTTGAATGAAAGCTGTACATCTACCTTGACAACTACTTGAGCTATCGCATAGGAATCAAATTATTGATATTTTATAAAAAAAATTATGCAAGTTTGACCTTGATATTTGACCTTGAAAGTTTAAAATTTAAAGGCCTGTTTCTTTCATGATTCTTTATCTGTGTATGACATATGAAAGCTGTACCTTAAAAAGTTATGGTATTTCATTGGCTATGTTTGACCCTGACCGTTCAAATTAATAGGCATGTCCCTCTAATGATTCTTTATCTGTGCACAAAATATGAAAGCTGTACACTGAAAACTACTTGAGTTATCTTGTCAGAATCAAATTAATGAAATTTAAACAAATCTTTGAAATTAACACATCATTCAAATACAATTCCATGAGGAGATAGAATAGTGTGAGATTGATAACACCATACACCAGCAATTACTGAAAACTAGATATATTAGATGATCTTAATGCACTAAATATATGACGAAGGAGCTCGAACGAATTGATAGGGCATTCGGTCCAGTTGGGACCGAAATTTCTATTTTCTTTATTAAATAATTAAAACTCGGAATTCGGTCACATTTTGCCAGATTTTATGAAAATAGTTATTTTTTCAGACATAAGTGTGTAATTTGGGTTAAATATCCTATCCTATAGAAACTGGAAAAGCTTTTTCCCTACCTTGCTACATAATTTGCATCTCATAGAAACTTTAGTTTAAATAAATCTATCAGTATGACAAGCAAGACCACAATGTATGTCACATGAAGGGGAAATATGTCAACCAGACGGTTGAAATTTCAAAAGGAGGAGGATGCAGAACTCGAAATCTATAAGTGTGACCGACTGAGAGATCAATCCTTGCATGGTTTGAAATAACTTGGCAATCCCATCTTTACAGATTTTCTACACACATGTACGACAGGTCTTACGTTTATTCATCTTTGTGGAAAGGAGGTGCAAAGAGACGTTCTACGACTACTCGTTTTTTCTTTTTTCTTTATTTATTTATTCAGTATTATTATTATTATTTTTTTTGCAGAACATGTCACTGAGACATAATTTATCCGATTGTGCGCACGTAATCCGGATGACAACACCAGTTCCTTTTTATAGTCAATCGCCGTCCAAATGAGTTAAAGAAGATCCTGACGATAATCTCAACAGCACTCACAATAGAGTACAAAATTAAGCATCGACGGACCCCTAGCAAGCTAGAGGTGGGACCAGGTGCCCGGGAGGAGTAAGCATCCCCTGTTGGCTAGCCGCACCCGCCGTCGATGTTTAAGCACGAAAATGAAAACACTATATAAACTTCATGCACTGTCTGACGTTATGTCTATATAGAAAGTGCTATGGCGACAATGTCAGGGAAATATATTCAAAACACTTACTGTCAAATCCCTCGCGGGGAACTTTTTTACGAGCTCCACACGGCAAAGGGCATAAGTGTGACACAAATGAGTTAAAGAAGATCCTGACGATAATCTCAACAGCACTCACAATAGAGTACAAAATTAAGCATCGACGGACCCCTAGCAAGCTAGAGGTGGGACCAGGTGCCCGGGAGGAGTAAGCATCCCCTGTTGGCTAGCCGCACCCGCCGTCGATGTTTAAGCACGAAAATGAAAACACTATATAAACTTCATGCACTGTCTGACGTTATGTCTATATAGAAAGTGCTATGGCGACAATGTCAGGGAAATATATTCAAAACACTTACTGTCAAACCCCTCGCGGGGAACTTTTTTACGAGCTCCACACGGCAAAGGGCATAAGTGTGACACAAATGAGTTAAAGAAGATCCTGACGATAATCTCAACAGCACTCACAATAGAGTACAAAATTAAGCATCGACGGACCCCTAGCAAGCTAGAGGTGGGACCAGGTGCCCGGGAGGAGTAAGCATCCCCTGTTGGCTAGCCGCACCCGCCGTCGATGTTTAAGCACGAAAATGAAAACACTATATAAACTTCATGCACTGTCTGACGTTATGTCTATATAGAAAGTGCTATGGCGACAATGTCAGGGAAATATATTCAAAACACTAACTGTCAAACCCCTCGCGGGGAACTTTTTTACGAGCTCCACACGGCAAAGGGCATAAGTGTGACACAAATGAGTTAAAGAAGATCCTGACGATAATCTCAACAGCACTCACAATAGAGTACAAAATTAAGCATCGACGGACCCCTAGCAAGCTAGAGGTGGGACCAGGTGCCCGGGAGGAGTAAGCATCCCCTGTTGGCTAGCCGCACCCGCCGTCGATGTTTAAGCACGAAAATGAAAACACTATATAAACTTCATGCACTGTCTGACGTTATGTCTATATAGAAAGTGCTATGGCGACAATGTCAGGGAAATATATTCAAAACACTTACTGTCAAACCCCTCGCGGGGAACTTTTTTACGAGCTCCACACGGCAAAGGGCATAAGTGTGACACAAATGAGTTAAAGAAGATCTTGACGATAATCTCAAAAGTTCGCGTCTGTTCAAATTGAACCCCTTTCTTTAAATATTGTCATTCGTGTTTTGAAATGTCTTTGCTGCCAATTTATCTGTTCTTAAATGATGCTGTTGATTTTGAAGACAATTAACATGTGTACTGTTCATTTGTTTGCTGGTTCTCTTGGTGTACGCCCCCTTTTGTCTCGTTGACCACTGATAAGGATTTACCATCACGCAACACGTGTCTGGTGCATCAGAATTTGTTTGACATTTTCCAAACAAGGTAACGATTTGGAACACTATCGTCTTCGGATGTCTATTGATGTGTTCCATTTATGTAGTGTTCGTTAAGTGTTGCACTTATTTCTGTTTTCATAGCAAAGTTGCCTTGTTGAAGATATTTTCCTTCTTTGAATGTCGTCGCTGCCTTGATTTCTGAATGCGTTTCTCGTGTTCATGTGCTTTGCTATAGACTCTAAAAGTGAGTTTTTATTCTTTATTCCGTGTAGCGAACATACTTCTTGTAATCACTATTCAGCCAATGAACTGGACTTTTGAGGGAAATTAAATTCATCTCTATGATATGAAATGAGAGGAAATGAGAGAATCTTATAAGATATACATGTACTATACATTTAGTCGAATATCCCATCCACATAAGTGCTACGGTTTATGTGTAGTCTTTTGTGTTTGATGTTTACATATCGTGTGTCTCTTTTCCGTCTCGTGCTGTACTCGTCTTTTGTGTTTTTGCATCGGGTGTTTTGGTGTTTTGCTGTTGATGCTGCAATGGGGTCTTGTTGGAGATCTCATCCCTTCTTTTCTTACACAGCAAAAATGTCCATATATAGTAACATGTGTTCAGAGTAAGCGCATTGGAGCCTGGGTTTTCGAGATGAAGTGCCATTGTCATTTTAATACCATTATGCCTCTTTACTAGACTTTAGTTCAGCATTGCGTCGTCCTTTTCCGTTGTATGACTGTACATAACATAATTTTAGATGTCAAAAATAATTTTAGATGTAGGTTGATATGACGTGTGACATACAGCTTATTTTAAGAAACTAGTATCATATTTGATCGGAATTGCCCACGGTTAGAAAAACATCTGCTCAATTGATACTGGGAATAAAATCCTCTCCATAGACTTGAAGCATGTGTTATGCACATAAAAGCTTTGCAAATTAGTCTGATAGGAACAATGGGACTTGGAAGGTTCTCACAAATTATCTTTAGGGGTCGTCCAAAATTTTCTGTAATCTTCCTACATGTAGTATGCATTACTCATCAGTGAATGTAATACAAAACCCGAAATCAGATTCAAAGAATCACAATCAAAAGTCTTTAGTTACAAATTCATGAAAGAATATAAAACAGAATTTTCTCATGAGAAAAGAGAAAATAGACATGTCAAACAGACGGAGACAATAACACAAACTTCTTTAAAACACGAAGGACAACTTTATCCAATGAAAAATCTTCAGAGTACAGTGCAAGTTGTGGGTGGCGCTATCAAAAGCAGCGCATAGCTAATTGGTATAGTTTATCATAATAAACATAATTATTCAGTTTATTCATTATAATGTACCTCACCAAGTTAAGACAAAGGTGACGAAATACAAATTAATGAAGGAAAGACAAACACAAAAAGAAACATTATTAGTACAGTGTTTTGAGAGGGAATACAGAATTAATTTTGGTCGATGAAAAAAGTTGTACATATTTGGCGAGGCGAATATAACTATAAAAGGACGTAGCAGTTACTTTCGCTCCGTGCTGTCTACGGATTTATCAAGAAGTACGACACGCGCGTTGTAAGTACGTTGCAAGTGCGTACAACGCACCTTCGACGCAAGAAAGTGAGGAACCCGTTGGTGAGCAGTACGTGTAAATTCGACATCCTAACAATAACGTAGAAGACGTAAGGAGAATAGTACGTTGTAAGCAAGTTGCACGCAATTTGTCAGTACGCACCACGCAATTACTTTTTGCGCAACATATGATGCATGTAACCACCCATCTAACCGTGCGTGCGACGTGTGTTGAAACATATTCCGTACTCTTGCCACTTCCTTCAAAAGCACGCACGGCAGGTTGTGACCAGGGCTTTAATTAAGAGGGCAAGAGGATTAATCGAGAAGCTTCTTTGGGCATATTTGCGAGATACTGACTTCGTTTTCGACGACACAATGAAAATATATGAAACACGATAAGATCTCGTTGTCTTTCCTCCATGATGATGATATTTCGTGTCCGAGCAATTTTCATTATTTTTCTAGTTTAGACTTTTGGTCTTCATTATTTCACATTATTTGGATTTCCACTTTTTTGGCCTTGAGCATCACTGATGAGATATAATTTGTTGAATGCGCATATGGTGCACTGAAATTTCGTGATGAAACAAAAATAGTCATACATTTCAACATTGACATTTTATAAAAGAAAACTCTTTTTCTTTTCTTTTCTTTTTTTTTCTTTCTTGTAGTTTTCTGTCATAAGAAATTAGCTACAAGTATACATGTAATGATCCATTTAAAAGGTTTGTTTATTTACAATTTGCTGAATTCCAAGCTCTATTGGATACTTTGTTCTTTCCTCACGTATCCGTTGCAAAAAGAAAAAACAACTCTGTTGAGATAACAGTTGTTTACTCTCTGATGGAAGCATTATCTCTTCCGTGCTTTTATCAGAAAGGAAAAGTACTTTGGACAACTTTGACATCGGGAACTTTCATCCAAAATGACGAATGAAATAGAGGCGGAACACAAAACTTGGATGAAATTATAGTTCTATCATCTGTAATTTTCAGAAATACTTGTACTCCAAAGATTCTTGTTACAAAAACATGGTTACAAAACGCAGCTAGATGGGTATAATTTGAATCATTCATTACAAGGTATTTTAGCAGGGCCATGTGCAAAAGTAATCATTGCTGCCGAGATAAAGCCAATACTTTCCAACTGATGCGTAAATAAAAGTATTGACATGAAAGAATCAAGGAAAACAAAAACACATAAAGTATTTCTCAACAATCGGTGCATGCTTTACGATCCTCATCTAGAGGTTGATCTGTTGAAGAGACTCTTAGGAGGTTTTTACTCTATTTTTATTAGTTTGGTTATGTTTTCCAGTCCGTTATGCAGATAAATCTTGTGTTGTCAATCATAGCTGTGTAAAATTAAGTCCAGGACAAAAACGTTTCAGATCTCTTTCTGGCTTTTTTATGAATCTGATCTGTTTACAAGAATGACGATTTTGGGAAAGCTCTTTGCACTCTTCTATGATGAAAGTGTAATTGATGTAACAGTACATTTGTATTGTGTTCAAATTCTACTAAAAGAATGAGTGTACGTACTAGATAAGATATGTCGAACGTTTGAATATAGTTTTTCCACCAAACATTAGTATTGAGTAAGAGTTTTGAATAATAATGATTTTTGACGAATTACTAGATTGAGGAAATAACCACTTTTTCAAAAATTGTTCTGATATTGGAAATATTAAAATAAATCTTCTTAAAGTTAACAAAACAATGACAAAATAATACAAGGCCGCTTCTATAGATCATTTTACTTAACTTTGAATCGAGATCTGAAAAAAAAGTTTCAAAAGATTACACTTTGTCCAAGAATTTTGAAATATTAAGAAATAGTTTACACTAAAATCTCAAAAGTACATTGTCAAATAGATGGCATACACTGTACGTAAATACATGTTTACTAACATTTGTGTCTTCAAGCGTACTAACAGAGACAGCCTGTGTGGTTGATTGTAACCTTGACGTCAGTTTTTTCAGCTTCTGTGGTCATCGCTATTAGAGAGCTCTGATCAGATGTCTTACTAAGACAGTGTGAGTGACAGCACTAAAACTCCCTTCCGATTTGTTCGCATTCTGGCTGATAGAGCGAATTTCCTCAATCCGAAAAGAAAACATTGCGCGGCCGCATCTTCGTATTTAGGTATGCCAATATCTTTACGGTTCAGATTTCAGTATTTATTACAGATTAGTTTCAATTCTATCCTAAATATGCATCTGTTTATGTATACTACATACCAAAGAAACTTCTTTTTGGACGAGTTATTGTTGAATGAAATCTGACCAATTTGTACGATCTTTAAATACGAAAATGACAATATTTTTCTTTCTTTTTTTGCGTTGGTTAGTATTTGTTTTTGAAATAGCTGCACTGTTTGTTTATAGATCTTTCGAGTGTGTTCCTCGGCAATCATAGCAGATGATTTTGTCGGACATCTTTTCCTTATTGATGAAAGGAACTACTTTTCATTCAGTAATTCACTCTATTTCGACGTTCAGTTCTTACTCAATTACTCGTTAATATTGGGAGGATCTCTGAAATTATTTTAAAATATCTCCTCAGAACAACCATTTTATCATTCTAAAAAAGCTCAATATTGAATTCATAAGGTTTGGTAAATAAAAAAGATATAAAAAGACGAGTTATAACTGAGAACGTAAGTGCAGTTCAAAGTTTTTATGTTAGCCCAGCTGGAATAAATTCTTGAAATGAAATTATACAACATGATACATTTTCACTCGCAGTTGATTGTTGATGAACATTCTTTAAATGTCTGTTTCTATGTAATAGAAATATACATTTTATCTTCTCTTGTCATAACAAGATTTTCTATCATTTTAAAACGTTTTTGCTGTATATAAAATAAACAAATAATAATGCTTTAAACGATCAACGCCAATCTCCCCGGCGTACTATCTTCTAAAACGATTGTCTATTTTTACTCAAAATGTAAGAGAATTATCAACTCCAGTTTCCCGGGGATATAAATACAAATTCATCAAAAGAGAGAATTAGCAAAGTATGCGACCCAATTACAGGTCTGTTACAAGGTCTTTTTAAGCGATGTATGTCAACAAACTGTCATGATTGGACTTCATGAGGAGCATACGTGAAGTCAAAGCTACAAGTAATAGTATATGATGAAACATGAATTGTCATACATAACAAGACTTGTCCACAATGTCTACAAGTATTTACGGCGAAGACTTGCTCAAGTCCGTTATGTAAAATAATTTCCAATCGTTCATTTAATTTACAAATTTTGAATCGAACATATTTATTTGGAATGAACATCAGAGCGTATTTTTATAGGTTATTCATGTCCAATAGTCTGAAATATCTTCACAATTCAAAATATGTACAGTAAAATGTGTATATGTGCCTTAATTTTTTTCGGGCTCGCGACAACCTAAGTCTGATTTTTTCCCTCTGCATCCGCGTTTGGTACAGATGCTTACTTCCTAATTCTGATCTTTAATAATCAGCATATTAATTATCTCCATTTGTGCATTTCTGTTTTTTCCTCATTACTTTCAATTACATCGATACACTTTTCAGAATGATACCAATCTAATTAAAAAGCCTATTAATGTTTACGTTTCTAGTTTCAATTTGGAACTTAAAGATCTTACATAAGAATTGATCATCGTCTTAAAACTACAAAGGGGAATTGAGGAAGTGATACGAAAGACATTCGCTGTAGTCTCTTTAAACTTTCAGATTTAATTCTTTTGCTATTCTTAATTGAGACAGTAAAATATCTTTAATAGAATTATTCGTGTTGATGAGAATCTAAATTAGAAAGAAACAATTTTAAGCGACTTCGCTTCAATGCCCACGGCGAGATGAGCACGCAAAATAAGCACGCAAAACTCACTGCACATGGAAGGCACCGTGTGTGACAATGAACATGATAAATGTACTCGAAGGAGGGTGCTGACCAAAAACAGGGAATACTCATATTTGGTACGAAAGGGCAAACAAAAACAATAAAAACCAACAAAATCCCAAAAGCAATACAAAGGACAGCCAGTTTACACGTAACCACCATCTCAAATACTAGTACCTTACTCCCCCCCCCCTGGTCGAATGTCATACACAAAACTGCTTCTCCGCTGAGTTTCGCGGCGAAGACTTATCAGGTCAAAACTTCGAATACATGACCAGCAATTTTTAAAAAGTACTTGTTAAATAAATGTGTTTAAATAATTTTACTCTAAAAATTGCTTGTATATGAAGTAAAATAAAATATAGACTCAGATCTGGTCGTATATACATGAGTTAAAGAAGATCCTGACGATAATCTCAACAGCTCTCACAATAGAGTACCAAACTGAACATCAACGGACCCCTGGCAAGCTAGAGGTGGGATCAGGTGCCCGGGAGGAGTAAGCATCCTCTGTACTCTACGAGCAAAACCCGCCAGAGACGCAGTTTGTGTATGACATCCGACAAAAGGGAGAGTAAGGTATAATATATAAGTACATGTACACTTGTATCGAGAAGATGACACATTACCCTAAGGAGACCAATGTGAACACGGAGCTGAAAAAGGACGGTTCATTTTTTGTTAGAGACTAATGGTGTGGTTCCGGATGTACTCATCTTTTCCAGATAAGTGTACGTAATATTTTACTCCCTCTTGTCGGATGTTAAACGTATAAACGTCACTTTAAATTCGCGATTTTCAAAGGCACCAGTTTGAGGTACACTGGACCAATGAGAATCGACCTGAGGTGTCCTGGTTAACATACGAAGCGAAGGTTTGAAAACAATATGGCGGCGCCTATGGAAATCTAACGAATGTGGCGGTTCGAATTTATAAGAGGGAATGCGTTTACATGTAATTTTCAGCGATACGTTGCTAATGTTTGAAAGGTATGTTAGGTACTTGATTTTGTACCAAAGTCGAAAGAAAACTATCGAAATATGTGTGTCCTCAAGGGACATAAATTTTGAAAGCTCACTAGGTGGCGCTCTGAAAATCGTGGAAAATTTAAAATTTCTAGTTGACATCCGACAAGGGGGAGAAAGATATTAAGTACACTTGTCTTGAGAAGATGGGATGTACTTAACAAATGTACGAACTGGCTCGTGTTATTTTTTCATATCCTTTGTATCAAAAATTGCGTGCAAAGCAAAATTGAATTATGACTTGGGTGTTATTCTTGACAGATTTTTTTATAGACTGGCAAGATTCTGATGGATTTTTCTTTAAATTTGTGTACATGCACGTATTTTATTTGAGCTTGATGAGTTAGAAATTAGCTCTGTCCCCTCCAAAATAACTTCTTTTTAATTATTTTTCTTGTAGAGTTTTTCTTGGCATAGGATGCGAATCGCCGTTAGTATTCAATTATGCATATTAGCGTAATTTCAATATAGAGTATGTCGTTGGTTCGTTCAGCGTAACGTTAGACACGGATCGTGATGGAATGCTGTTGTATACAATACATTATGCAAATACCACCATTTAACCCACATTTCCCATCGTTAAGGGTTAATTTGAATAAGCATCCCTGTATCAATGTTTCATACGGGACGATCGTTCTGCTATATCATTAGGCTAGGGTCACCGAAATTATTCATATCAAATCAAACAGTCAGTGAGATGAAAATTTTATCTGATCGAAAATCTCGGGATATATGCATATGTACATAGACCCATACCTTTACTCAATTTTCATACGCTCTGTCAGAAAGACATCGAGAGGTGACAATTGAGATGACAAACTTTGAGAAGTTATTGGTCATAGAAAAACTATTTGGCATTCAATTCCAATATTTTTGGAGTAGCTCTGGATACTGACTTTAAGATTTTCACGCTTGACTAATCAGTCTAAGTATCAATTGTTATTTTTGCAATGTGACCAGTTATGCCAGACTTTATGAAAGCTTCATGTATCACCAAATAAAGAAAAAAGTGTTTCAAATATTTCTAACATAGCATTGGATTTTCACTGTTAAGGTATTGAGCCCCCCCCCCCAAAAAAAACCACATCAAATATTCGGACGTGGAATTATTATTAGGAATGTCTAAAGAGTCACTGTGGTAAGATAAATAAAATTTGGTTGATATAATAATATCCTATGACAATATTGAGCGCGAAAGGAAAAAGTAGTTTGATACTTGGTTAAGACAAGAGACAGCTAGTCATTGAGGTTTTGGTTATGATAAGGGACTGCTATTCACTTCGCGACCAAGAATAATTTTGAAAATGGACGATCAAACATAAAATCTTATGTACCAGACAGCATGTGCTCGTCTTATCCAAGGATTTATCCTGTAGCCTCATATCCCACCCATCCTGCTACGTCTTTTGGTACATTTTTGGACATAACTTTCACATTCTTTGGCCATATTACATTATTTAGATTTAGGATCACTGACGAGGGTTAAGTACCCGAAACGTGCATGTCTAGTCCATGCTGCAAATATATCTGTTCTTAAATGATACCATTGAATTTGAAGACCCTTAATATTTAGCCTCTTAAAGGTCCATTAACACAGTTTACCAGGATTAGTTAACGCTTGAAAAAAAATCATGTCTTTTTCTTATTGAAAGTAAAGCTTGATTATGACTTTACAAAATATACACCACATATGTTAAAAAATGATATATTCTTACTAACGATACTCGTCAACACTACGGTAACATCTAACAATAAGCTAGTGGGTAGTCATAGTGTCAAATTACATGTATCTATATAAATTAAAATGTACATTTCTCATACAAAAGTTTCCAAATGGTGTTTTCATGATCCTTAAACTAAGCATGATCTTTGAAGTCGGTCGTCAAGTGACTATGATGACACGACTCAATGACAACCCCTCTTCAATACAGGTTCTATCTTCCCGAGTGATATGTTACATTGTTTTACGGAAAAACATTATCCATCTATCTTAAAAAATGTTCTACTCTCTTCCAAATGTTATCCATGTATTAGAGTTGGTTTAACTTGTTTTAATCGGCCTTGAAGTAAGGTTATACGCATTACGATTGTGTTAGCTTTCCTGCAAGATTAACATGTATTTTAACTCTGAGGATCTTTCTATTCGAAATGCATTTTGCATTCAGAAGAAAAATCGCTTGCTTCTGTTTGTAATTGTTAATAACTTCTAAAGTTACCCAAACTAAGTACACAGAATTGGGTAAATGTGTTGCGCATCTCGTATGTACCATTACTAATTACATGACCGCACTAATATACTGTATGACAAACCAAACTGCAACAATACCAGTGGCGGATCTAGGATTTCAGAAAAGGGGGGCCCAAAGTTTCAGCTCGAAGAAAATTGTTCAAAGAAAAACTGACAAGCAAAAAAAAAAAAAAAAAAAAAAAAAGGTCGAAGACAAAAAAAAAAGACCTCCAAAACCTGAAGCTCAAGACTGGTGATTTTAATTAATAAATTGGGGGGGGGGGGGGTAGAGTTTCTTGATACGTTTACTTAAGTTTATAGGTATACCGGCGAGCGTAGCGAGCCGGAAAATTAACATTTGAATTTTTCTTTTTTTTTTGTTTTGGTTCAGTCATCCATACATGTATATATACATACATGTATATATATTATTCTAAATTGGCGAGCGGAGCTAGCCGGAAAATTTTTGGAATAGATGGTTACATTTTGTCATAAAATTACAATATCTCTCTCATTTTCCATCCTCTATTTTTGTTTGACCAATTGGGGAAGGTTGGGAAGATTAGGACATTGCAACCCCACTTATCCACCTGTCTAACCTGGTTAGATCGACCAATGAAAATGAAGCATTTGGTAATTATTCAAGTGTTAATTTAATTTTGAATTGTGTATATGTTTATGACATATGAATCCGTTCAAACACGATGACATAGAAAGTTCAAGACAAAGTGAAGACGAAAAAATAGACAGCTAATGAAAAATTAAGTGTGGCGAGCGAAGCGAGCCGAAAATTTCCCCAAAAGTAAAGAGATTAAGCATAAAAAGAGTATTCTGAATCAATAACTTTGGGTGAAAAAGGGGGGGCCCGGGCCCCCTGGGCCCCCCCTCTAAATCCGCCACTGAATACAATGTAGACTTTGGATGCTGTATAATGACTCTAGCTGTTACTCTGCTTAATGAAGGACATTGACAGGGTCGACAATTACATGTTTCTATTTAAATTAGAGTTTGAACACTTCCGTATTGTTATTACAAATGTTGTTCTAATACAAATACAGAAATGACATGAGCGAATCCAGGTAGTCACTGAAATTGCTAGAGGCCTCTCTCCCTTTAAAACGCTCTCTTTCTCTCAATTTTATTTTTGAGTTCTTCAAAATGTTGCTTTTAAATTAAACGATTTTCTTAAAACCTCCTCATCTTTATTTTTTCTTCAACAGAAATTTTAAGTATGTTTAATTTTTCATTTTGGAATTTTTCAAAGTGCTGCTTTTAACCAATTTTCGATTAACTTTTCTTAAAACCTCCACATTTGTTTTCTTCAACAGAAATTTTAAGGTATCCGATGTATAATGGGGCATTTTTTCATGCCTAGTAAGGTACTATAAACTATATATTTTCTGAAAGGTTATAATGCCCACTGTTCAGAAATTATAATTTTGGGGCCAAATAACTGATGATGCATTCAAATTGTCTATTTTCTCTTCATAACATATGCAAAATAACAAAGTTGTAAAAGAGTTTTTCCCTTTGATTTTTAAGACCTGGGAGTCTTATATCTGTACTCAGGACATCATTAACTTTCAGAAAATATACAGTTTATAGTACCTTACCAGGTATAAAATTGACCATACTTTACAATGGAGATGATTAAACCGCTACGTAAAATGACTCAATTGTACAACGGCTACCTTCCTTAAGTAGATAGAATTCAAGTCAGAACAAAGCACAGAAAATACAACATGCAGAACGATGCACGTACATGTGTTTGATTTCCTACGTAATACAATGATAAGTTCTATATCTATCCCATTCATAAATTAGACTTTTCCCATAAATCTTCGAAGCTTGTTAACATTGACTTAACACTGAACTATTGATACGGGCGTGGCATGCAGGCAGTTGATGCTCATTCTTCCCAAGCACACTATCTTAATCCCTTTGTATCCAATTGTAGTCTATTATGTTCATGTGTACGGTTATCATTTTTTTCTGAATTACTGTATGTTTCGGTTTTATAGTTTACGGGATTTCGATGTTAAGACTTTTACTTTTTATTATTTAGTTACTTGTCCAACTGTTTTATCCATATATTGGATGGAAATGTAATCAACATCGATCATTACCACCTGAGAACGATATCAGCTTTCGTAAGTTCAGATGCAGTTCAGATAACTCGAATTACCTACAATATGCCAACAAAGGTGTTCTTAAAAATGGTAGGACAATTACAAGTAAGCAACATGAGTATGGTATGGACTAAAGGGTAAAGTACGAAAGTCTTTACAATAATGATTAAAAATATATATATAAGAACGGAACTGTTGACAGCCATCAATGGACCAAGCTCTAATTGAAATCCGAGATCAGATAAACTCTACTTTCTCCGATCTATAATGCTTCTGTTTTGTTCATCCTTTGTTTTGTTTCTTTTTCAATTACAAAAGTGTTCTTTGGTACCAATTATTTACATACTTATAGAAGCTGCTTGGGTTTATCGCAGTAAACGCTACGTTGTTGCAGAAAGAGCGTGTAAAAGTTTGTACAGAGATAATAAAAATCGGTTTCTCTGCCAGTTTTGTTTGCGAATTTCAATTCTGTAAATGAGCAAACTCCATCGCCTTTGAAACACAAATCACCAGATCTGGGTAATGGTCGGTCGCGATCTACACTTCTCTGTCACTAAATGTGATATTACGATAGAGCTATTGGTCCAGATCAGCATCAAGAGAAATGAATTCTGGCTTTCAATTATGAGTGAACTCGGTCATTATTTGTGCTCATTATTGGTCTATTATTTTACTAGATCATGGCTCATACTCGGGAGATTTCATGAGAAAGCTCGAACTAATAAATTCTGTACAGTCAATCAGTTGCAACCTTTTCATGAAATAAAAAAATAGAGACTGAGCCGTTTAAGATGTAGAATTTTTGAAAACGTTTTAAAAAAATCGAGCAATATTGTCAAAAGATTCTAGAAAGAAAAGACATCTAAATTTCTATCTATTTCAGAAAAATATGGAAATACTTACGTATGAAATCATGGGGATATTAAAAGAAGCTGCAATTCTTCCTTCAATTTTACAAGAATCTTGGGGTCCCATATAAACAGATATATTCTTTTTAAGAAGCAAAACTGTTTCCTGTATGCTATAATTCTCCTTTCCATAAGTTTCTGCCACTATAAGGTCAAGAACATGATTTGGGAGAATGGACGAATTCCCATTAATTTGGTCCATAGCGTAGGTTATTGCACCCGAAATTTCAAGACCTTTCCGATCGTAATGCGTAAAATTATCTTTGCGTTTTGAACTTGTTAAATATCCCATCGTAATAACGTCTGCATTATAAACACTAAAAATCCACCCTTGTATGAAAATACAAAGAAATAAAAATCTTTTCGATTCCATACTGAATTAATACACGAAAACGGTTCAATTTCTATGCATTACTCTTTCCTCGGTCATTGCGCCATCCTCAATGAGTTTATTAAGATAAGTGTTTACTTTCCCCTGGAAGAGAAAAAAAAAGTAACAAGGTGGTCGGTCCGTCTTAGTTGCCTCTCTTTACTCCTCCTTTTGCGACGACTGTATGGTAATAAAGGAAAATAAGCACGGAAAATCTTTCATAATTGGCACTTTGTCCGTTATTATTGGTCGCTTCTCGTTGAATCACCATAGAAATTCCGCATAGTAATATACTTCATAATTTTCGCTTCGGCGCTTTATGCTGAAACAGATAGCATAGCATAGAATCTGGGTCTGGATCCCGCTGGAGATAGAAAAAAAACCTGTCAAACCTTGGCAAAAACATGATAATTGACCTGTCGTAAGGAGAAACTGAAAAACACAAATTTTTACAAAGGATATAATTACGACATCGTCATTTCACTGAGGGGTTGACAAAGCTTTTGATGCTTTCCTCATTTGCCTCACCAGCACAATGGTTCTAAGATATTTTTCTTCCAGGGAAATGGTTTTCTTATAAATTCGTGTCATTTGGTTAAAGACAAAGATCTCTATATTACTCTGTAAAGTAATCTATTCTCTCATTGTCTCCGTCACGTAAAATCCTCATTACGAAGCGAACTGTCTGCGCATTCCTGTTAACTGTATTTATGTTTCTTTTTTTCCTCTCTCTTTTTGAAAACAAAAGAAAACTCCCTGTTGATAGCGTCCGAATCTCTTAGGATTGATATAAATTCTCAATAGAATTTACACTGTATTTATAAATTTGAACAACCCCAAAGTTTCGGCTGTATAACAGACATTTGTTGTATGGCGCAAATGTAGCGTAGCGCACACAGTAATCAAGTATTTATAAAGTATGTGCATTTGAAACAAAGTGAAATTGTATAGGCTCTTTTTCAAACTCAAACACGATCTGTTTTGACACTTTAATGTATTCTATAACTGAAGTCATTTCATTTTGCTATGAATTATTGATGGGAGGCACAACTGTTAACTTCATTTTCAGTTTGTTTTGCAGGAATTGGATACACGTCTATGTTAGTTCCATTATTCTAAAATAATTATAACATCCGTACTTTCGACCCAAGCGGTTTATTTTTCAATATAAAGTTAAGGTCTATGTAAGTTTCAGGCAGATATGGAAAGCCAATTAATACTTTATGATGATCTCTTTTTTTATTTTTGTTCTCCATTTTTCTCCATTCATTTTCCTTTTTTTTTTTTTTTTTTGTTTACTTTTTCTCTTTTTTTAAGGCTTTCTGTAGATGGGATGGGGAAACATTATATCATCCAATAATGAACTTCGTTTTTATTTTGTATTTAAAAGATCGAATCCTTCACTTTTTACGTGTATACTTTAAATATTTATAGATTCGTAAGTTTTGACGGAAGAGGCTTCTTTCTGAAATGAAAAACAACAATGCAAACATTTTCAAACATTTTTTCTCTCTCTTTTCTGAGGTTTTAGAATGACGGTTTCGATTATCATAAATGTCTTTGGTTATGAGAGGGATTGGATGAGGTAAGAATAGGGTAAACATGTGATATTTGAATATGTTAAACTTTGCTAATTAGCATGGCGCGACTTTTAACAGCTTTTCGTACTTGCACTGGACTCTGGAGATTGTTCATTAGATAAAGTTGTCCGTCGTTTTTCTATGTGGCTGTGATATTGTATCCGTCTGTATATCCGATTTTTCTTTCCTCGTGAGGAATGACAAATATAAAAAAAAACATATCCCTATCAAGAATGACAAATATGGTTACAACCATATACCTATAAAGAAGTACAAAATCGTTAATCGAAAAATCATCAAACCAAGGGCATACAAAACCAGGATAAAACCAGAACTAAGGCAAAGAAACAGAAATAAAACGAATCTACCATATGAAGAGAAGTGAACTCCCTATGAAGGAGTGGGATCAGTTTCTGTTTCATATATTTCAAGAATTTGTAAGACTTTTGATTGTGATTTTGGGATTCTGATTTCGGGTTTTGTGTTTGACTTTCATTAACTGAGTGGACTAGTCTTACTGAACATTACCATAACATCAACTGGTGATAGCTGATTAGGTAAGATCATTAGGGTATCTGTGCAGCTGTGTTATTGTCTCCGTCTGTTTGTCCAATTTTCCTTTTATAGTGAGAAAATTCCGTTTTGTATTTTTCCAAAATTCTTAAGTCTTTCGATTGTGGTTTTTAAAATCAGACTTGCTTTTGACTTTCATTCACTCATTAACCCTACCCAAAGCAAAACCTAAAAGAAGTCGTACCTTGCAAACAGAGCCCTTACCCTAACACTAAATTCCTAAAAACGCAAATTCAAAAAAATAAAAACGTCCTCGCTTTGATACCTCTTGCATTGGTGTTCTATCATTCCGGCGTTAATGCATTGATTGTAACTACGCCTTTCAATGTTTAAAAGTCCCATCCGTAAGCTGTCCGTTCGCTTGTTATTGGCCGGATCGCGAAGCAAAATCCGGTCTATGAAATTGCGAAGTCCGTCTGTCTGTCCGTCCTGAGGAGCAACTTGAAACCTAACATGGTGATATACCATGATGAGACGAATCAAACACAGCAACAAAATTTGACCAAGTGACCTTGACCTTGGAGTTTGACCTACTTTTGAAAAACTTTAACCTTGGCCATAGCTTTTGAATGGTAAGTGATAGGGCTTTCATATTTCACTTGCGCATTTCTAGTGACGAGACCTTTCCATGGATACCAAAAATGTTTACCTTGTGACCTTGACCTTGGAGTTTGACCTACTTTTGAAAAACTTTTGAATGGTAAATGATAGGGCTTTTATATTTCACATATGTATTCCTTGTCATAAGACCTCACCATGGATACCAAATGTTTTGACCTTGTGACCTTGACCTTGGAGATTGACCTCCTTTTAAAAAAAATAAATCTTGGCTATATCTCATGAACCATAGAGGATATGGCTTTGAAATTTCACATGCAGAATCTTTATGACCCGACCTTTCATTTGATATCATGAATTTTGACCTAGTGACATTGACCTTTGACCTACTTTTGAACTATAAGAGGTAGGGTTTTGATATTTCACATATAGATTCCTCATGCCCAGAACTTTCATTTGATATCATGACTTTTGACCTAGTGACCTTGACCTTTGACCTACTTTTGAATTATAAAAGGTAGGGTTTTCATATTTCACATATGGATTCCTCATGACCAGAACTTTTAATCTGATATCATGACTTTTGATCGAATGACCTTGACATTGACATTTGACCTACTTTTAAACTATAAGAGGTAGGGTTTTGATATTTCATACGTAGATTCCTCATGACCAGACCTTTCATTTCATATCATGACTTTCGATCAAATGACCTTGACATTGACCTTTGACCTACTTTTAAACTATGAGATTTAGGGTTTTGATATTTCACGTATAGATTCCTTCTGACGAGATCTTTCATTTGATATCATGACTTTTGACATATTGACCTTGACATTGATCTTTGACCTACTTTTAAATTATAAGAAGTAGGATTTTGATATTTCAGTTGTAGAATCCTCATGACCAGACCTTTCATTTGATATCATGACTTTTGATCGAATGACCTTGACATTGACCTTTGACCTACTTTTGAACTATAAGGGGTATGGCTTTGATATTTCATATTTAGATTCCTTATGACCATAGCATTTTTCATTGTGCAATAATATTAATGACCTTTGACTTTTCTGTGTGCGCAAAAATGTATACGTCTTCTAATACAAACACTTCGCAATCCGGCCTTACCGCTTTTAGCGGTTTATGGTTTATTTTGAATATCAGTTGGTTAATCTTTTTTTAAATTCATGAAAAATACGAAGTGTGATAAACTAAGTTGGAAAAAATTAATTTACCTTCCCTCTGGAGGGAAAGTATTTTAATCTATTTTATTCAAATCTTACCTTTGACTAAAAATGCGGAAGGGTTCTAGCTCTATACCTTCTTTCTTTAATTTCAAACCAGTTTATAATGTCTATGATAGAAATATGGTTCTTATATTCAGAACCATTAAGAGTACCAAGTATGATAGGGTAACAGGTGTTTCAAGCAGGAAGGATCTCTCTCTCTCTCTCTCTCTCTCTCTCTCTTATTCGAGTACCTGATCTCATCTCGATATGGATTCGGTTTTCCTTCTTTGCAAATTGTTTTACATTGACCCATTGGTCCATTACATGCTCATTGGTCTCGTTGGTTTATGTGTAGTCATTTGTGATTGATGTTTCTATGTGATTTGGCGTTCCTCGTATCATTTGCGTCTCATTCTGTGCGTATTTGCAGTGGGTGTTTTGGGGTATTGTTGTTGGTGCTGCAACCGGGTGTTGTTGAAGATCCCCTCCTTTCTTTTACTTCTGTTGTTTAGACTTGTGCTTTTCATGATTTTGTTTGCCCATTCATTATAAGTTTTGGATTCTATTTTGGGGTTTCGAGTTTGACATTCACTTAATGATTATACCGTGGGTATAAATCTTCTATGTTGATTTACTTTAGAGTTATGATGTGAAGAACAAAATCTTTCATTCTAGTGAAAAATGTTGATATAAAGATTTGACTTAAACAACATTTTCGTGTATCTTCTATGGTGTTTGAACTCACTTAAATGCCATTTGATTTTTCAAACTCTCTTGTTTTCGCCTCTTTACAAATAGCCTGTACACAATAATCTCTTTTGAATACTTCAAAGTTATTGAAACCGATCTTAAGAAAGCAAAGAGTTTAACACGTAAGAATATACGAAAAAGGGTAAGGAACCATGTTCAATATTTTCCCCCGAGATGTCTATTTTTAAAAAAGGATAATTTATGATTTCAGAATTTTCAATATCCACCACTGTCGGAGACGTAAGAGTCCGACTGTAGACCCCCTCCTTTCATTCAAATTTGTAAGAATATTTGACTATCGAGGCAAAATGCATATTTTCACTATTTGATTTCCCCCCGTTCAGCATCGAGCATCACTGATGATACACTGTTTCTTGAAATGCGCATATGGTTCACTAAACTATTACCATAGAACATATGAGTTTGACATTAACTTTTTTTAAAATATGATATTTCAGCCACTAGATCTGCATCTCTGCTTGTGGACTGTTTTTCCCCGATGATATCGTTTGCCTGGTTTTACTGTGCTTCTGCACTGACTTGAAATATATTTGTAGATTTTCTTATACGTGTACTAAATTTGATAAATTATTCTGAAACAAAGGAGTATCTCCCTTATGACATGGCTCTGTCCTTAACTGGCTCTTTGGCATACATTTTAAGTCATATTTAAAATTTCACTCCTCAGATATTCACTATTTGAATTTTCTCCCTTACGTCCTAGAGCATGACTGATGACACACTGTTTGTTGAAATGCGCATACAGTGCACTAAATTATTTTAAGATAGAACATTTATTCAAAAATAATAATTGTTGTGGTCGCGTGCGTTCCATTAGCTACGGATGCGTGACAAAAATATATACAAATGGTCTTTCAGTTTTGTTTTTTTTTTTTTTTCATTATATAGGAAATGAAAATTTTGCATTAATTTCACTGAAAATTGTCGAATTTGGAGAATTCAGAGGAATGAAAGCCTCTGATAAACGCCATGAATAGTAAAGTTTAAGTGCAAAGAATCCGTACATACATGAAACTAATTAAAGGTTTTGATAAATTAATATATAAGAAACTGCTTAATTAGTCTGATTGAAAATTAATTAGAGGACTTTCCAAAGAATTAAGTACAAGTCCACGTAAGAATCAGGCAGTTGAAAAACCTTAATTTTTTTACAGAACCTTTTTCTCTTGAAATGTGTTCAGATCAGCCTCCATATGAATGTTCTGAAAGAATTTTTGCTCAAACTTGGATTGTGAAGAAAGTTAAAGAGGTAGCAAATTTGGTTGAATTATATATGTCTCAAAACAGAAATAAAAAGTTTTGCAAAAATTTTTGATGATTCACCCCTGCCTGATTCTTATGTGGACTTATACTTAAATCTATTGCAACACATGCTTCGTTGACCCACCTACTATGATGTGTTGTTGACTGCAAAATCAGATTGCGAGTTCAAGTTTAATATCCTTTCATAGGATTTTATCAGAATTTGTATTAAATCCCTTTAATTTTCGTATCGAAAAGTTTTTAATTTGAATTGGATAACTAAGGGATATGAACATGAGATTCTATAGAAGCTTTTCTATTGAATTAGAGGGCCAGAATTATAGTAAAATCAGGTCAGCGGTTGCAATAAGCTGATTTCATATTCAGATATCGGTCTTTGAGAGAATTGATCTCTATTGAATCGTTGTTGGACCTTTCCGTACTCTACAAGTAATATTTCAAACAAAAACTAAGATGGTAACAACTGAAATTGCAATAACAACATTAACAGAGAGGATATTTGAAATCAATATCATGTAATACATTAATATATTTACGATCGATCGATTGCATATCCAATTTGATTAATTTCTAGTAAACTAATATTTGAAACTTCATTAAATTCAATTTAAAAGTGTGATACACATTTAGGGATTCTCATCAATTTCAGCTTAGTTTGTTATTAGTAGAATGACGGGACCTGGAAGTACGGGAAAGTGTCCGTGGATTTTCCTAGTAATCAAGATTGAGAGCAGTAATCTATAAATAATGACTCATAGAATAAGATCCAACACTCGGATAGATTTCATTCACATATATACATGTAGATCACATTTCGCTAAATTAATAAAGTTTTGTTCATGTAAATATCATATTGAGGTCTTTGCTTTGTCGTCATAATTTAGTGCACCAAATTCGCATTTCAATAACAATGTATTATCAGTAATGCTCGATACCTAAGTGAGGAAATCAAAAAACTGAAGCAAAATTCTAAACATGGCCTAAAATGTATCTAAAAGTGTCAGCTAACGGCAGTAGTTTGAGAATAATTCATCAAATTAAGTATCAGAACATTAACAAATATATTTCATGTCAGTGCAGAAGCACAATAAAACTAGACAAACTATATCCTCGAGGACTACAGTCCAAACCAAGTGGTTGAAATTATCATATTGCAATATATGTCAAAAGAAAGCAAAAATTCAGCTCGCAAAACAAATATTCGACCTAAATAAGAAAAGAGAAGTTTACTAATCCGTGTCATATTTTGATGTCGGAAGATTTAGGATATTTCACGTCATTTTATTTGACTAAAATTAAGGTTAACTGATTAGGCCTATACATTACAAACATGCATGTCGGAAACTCTAAATTTGGGATACTGTTATCAAGAGATCGCTTTCAGAATTGCAATTTCCTTTTCCTAAGATTATTTTCACACTAAGATATTTCAGCTAACAGATCACTCACACAAACACACACACCCTCCCTTACACCCTTACACACACACACACACGAGAGGCACATAAAGGTAATTTGAACATCTAACTATTGATAAGGGAAAGGCTAAAACCAACCATAAGTCCATTAATCACAAGAAATGTATTCAAAACCAAGAACAAACCAACAAGGAGATATAGAATAATCAGGAGAAGTAGGCATCTACTGCTACATGTAACTAGCAACATCAAACACTTTAACTCTGTTGGAGATTGTCGCATCCATATTGAGTGAAATTCTACGGTCGATATGGGGAACTCGTCATACACTATGATGTCCCACTCTCAAGAATGGAGGATGATATTCAAACCACAGATTATACTTTATATCTTCCAAAATGGAAGTAACCGGATGTGACGGTTCTACCGAATTGAAGCGACGGGTGTTGCATGCAAGCAGGGGATGCTGACTCTTCCTGGGCACCTTGTCTCACTCCCATTTCGGGAGTTCGCCTTCTTTTCATGTGGTGGAGGTTTTTGTTTCTTTGCTTTGGTTCCTGTTTTATCCTGATTTTGTACTGCCTTTGGTTTGTGGTTTTCTGGGTTGTCGGTTTTGTGTTGTGTATAGGGATATGGTCATTATCCTTACTTGTCATCTCAATATTATCCAACGTTTCTGTATCACAGGATTCCATAATTTGTGATATATGTTTTCTCAGCAGAATAACCGAAGAATTTTCTAACTTGACATATTCAGTAGCTCATTAGCTTCCTTGGAAGCATTCTGTGAGACGCCTATCCATCAGAAAAAGTTCACATTATTACGTAACGTATATAAATAAGCCGAAATTCGGTAGACAACAAAGAGTTTTTGCCCATTAAGCACTTAGTGTCTAATATAACCTTTTATCTTGAATCGCAAAAGTCTCGATGTATAACTTATATAAAAAGTAACAGAATAACCGTCTCATCATACTTGATTTGCAGTGTTACAAGTAATTATGAATTATATAGAACATCACAAACAGTGAAGAAACGTTTATATTTTGACAGGCCGAATGGAAAATTTGCCCTTAACCACGAGCATCTCATGGAGTCACTCTAACGGCACCAAATACAGCGACAAACAGAACGGAAAGACTGACCGGTCCGGGAATCGAGACTTCCTAATTTCCTCTTAGATTTTCTTACTGACTGTGTAAACCGGGCACAAGACCCGAACCGTCACGATATAAATGCAAAATGAAATTGACCAGTAGGCGGGAGGTGTGTATGTTTCTGATTCACAACATCGATTGCTGATTTCATTATAAATACATGTTACAGTATAAAACTTCTTAAAACGCTTCTTTCGTGTTCGTAAGCGCGTAGAGCAAGGAACCATATTTCGCCGGTGACCATATTTCGCCGTTTCATAATTAATTGATTCTCACTCGTTATCTGAAATGTTCGGCAAGTTTATTTTTCTATATCCTTTCAAATATGACCGTAGTAGTCATGTTCTGATAAATTGTCATATATCCTGCACTCAATTTTGACAAAAAAATACCACAAAATGGGGAAAATTTTAAGAAAACACCATATTTTAGACTTGAACATCCGAGAATGTTACAAAAACCAAAAAAAGAAAACATTTTATTTGGCATGATTTCATAAAAGTAGTGGTGACGAAACATTTCCTGAACACGAAATCACAATTTTTTTCCGTTTGTGTGTATATAGGATACATATCAACAAAAACGGCGAAATATGGTCACCCCCGAAAACATAAAAACGAAATATTTTGACGTTTTATAAGGAAACAATGAACTGCGTAAAATATATTCTTTTTGTAGTTTTTCAATCGAAAATGGAGTTAAATTTAATTCTAGCAAAAGCAATTATTGAGTTGACCTCCAAGTTTCGATATTTTCAAAGAAATATACGAAAATACGGCGAAATATGGTCACTTGCTCTACCCTTGGCAGAATAGTTAGTACTTTATGGTATATTGTACGTATAATAATTTTCAGCTTAAATAATATTGAAAGTTATTAAAAAAGGAAAGAATAAGACCTCAATTTCAGCATGTACTAGATCATATTCAAAAAAGAGTCCATAATCGGCTCTTGAATATAACAATCTTGAATATGCACCCTGCACCCTTCTTGGACACTCAGATTTGTTACTTCTACTCATGTGGCAGATAAGTCGGTACCGATTGCCAATTGGTTTCGTGTGTTTGTCTTTTGTGTTTAGTGTTTTAATGTCGTCTATGGTGTTTGGTCTTTCTTTTACCTTTTAAACAAAAGTTGTGTTTGTGTACCCTGTGTTTTCGCATTTGATTGTTTCGGTCCGTGAAAGCTGAAACTGAGAGATCATTTCTTACAAGACAAGCAGGATTGTTCCTTTTCACAATACAGTATTACAAAAATACAAATTAATACAAAGTAAGCAGCAAAAAAAAGTAGAGAAATATACATGTACATGTTTGTATAAATACATAAGGTTTGTGATGACAGGCTCTGCTCTGCTATCATCTATGCTATCATTAAACGACTCTCTGTAAGGACTAGTCCTCATGATACTCCTTTTGTTACATTCTTCTATTTTCTCATTGTTTATTCGTTTATTCGGATGTTCTAGATTTTTTGTTTTGTTCGTTTTGCAAATTCTCGCTCTCTTACATTTTGTATTATGCATTCTCGCATTTTGTAACATACAATCTCAAATTGTTTGAAATGCCCTGCTAAAATATGTGTTTTTTTCCTTCCCCACGATGTTTTCCTATGTTATCTCGATAGTGAAAGATTGCATTGAATAGTATCATAAGATATCTATCACATCTGGGCATTGAAAACCACAAGTCTGTTGATGTTTGATTCAATTTTAATTTTTCTCGTTAAGGGCTAAAATTTCCAACATTCAGTCATGAGTTGAAAATTTGGTATCAATCATTTGATTTAAAGTTAACAAATTGAAACTGCAAAATTCTGATTTTATGCTTCCTTCTTCGGTCACAAGATGAAAAAAACTAAGTTTTGTTCATTACAGACTATGTTTCATTGATTTCTTCATGAAAATCGATACCTTTGAATTCAGACAGTAGAAAGTTAGACCTACAATTACGCCAATCGTCCATATTCGCTATTTTCGAAAACCAGAGTTACTTCCAATTTGAGGCAGTATCTGACGTAGACTGATTATGACGTCATCAAATTCTATGGAAACAGTCGTAAAAGTCTGGGAAATGACGGTGTAAAATCGACGTTACTATACCATTTTCATGACGTCACAATGGTTTTACGTCAGATACCGTCTATAAGGGGAAATAACTCTGTATTCCGCAAAGACTCAATATCTTAGAATAAGTTTGAGTCCTTGAAATCCATAATTAAATGTCTTAACTTTATGTTTCGGCACTAGGCTTGAAACATATTTGTAAATTCTCCGTCATAAAATTTAACGAATGTTTTTCTAGAGCTTTACCAATAACAAACGGTTGGTCCGCGACGAAGTTCGTTCATACGAAACACAATGTAACTCGCTTATACTTGGGACCGCATATATAATGATGAAAAATAAGCAGAAATTGTAGAGATTGATTTAAAGATAGATGATTTACTTTTCACTTTAGTAAACATGAGGCACCTTGACTCCCTCATTTTTACAGTTTAAGCATGTTAAACAGAATACCTTATAAATCTAGACGATTTTCACTTTCAATCGATCCTCATTTTTTAACTTTCCGTACGGATTTCGTATGTACGAAGTTCGTATGGTGACAACCGTTTGTTATTGGTAAAGCTCTTCTAAAACTATTTAAAGAGGTAATTGTATCTTCAAAATGATAAAAAACTTTTCCTTAGCAGGTTCTTTAGGTCAAGTTTAGACTATTGCACTTCTTAATTTCACATTATTTTGATTTCCTCTTTTTCGGCCTCGATCATCGCTGATGAGAAAACACTTGTTGAAATGCGCATATGGTGCGTTACTTAAAAAAAAATAGAGAAAATATACTTAATAAGATTGTTCACAGTATTCTTTGTATCCACTCCTCTCTAAAGGACCAGTTCCTTAGTATTGACAATTTAGATGCAAATAAAATGTTCTGTATCGGTTTTACAATTTAAAAAATGTCTTTACACACGGAGTCTTACTGGATTCATTATCATTCGTCAAAATATATCAAAAGAAAGAACAGTGTACCAATGTTACGTCTTTAAATTGATTGCATCATTTAAGAACAGATAAATTTACAGCATAGATCAAACATGCACGTTTCGGTTACTTAACCCTCGGCCTAGTAGTCATGGATCCTCAATCCAAACAATGAAATATGGTCAAAGACTGTGAAAGGTATGTCCAAAAAGTACCGAAAGATTTAGCAGGAAGGTAGGATATAATGCTACAGGACCCACTTTTCAGAAATTTCGCGAAAATTTTGTGAACAGAAATTTTCGAATGCGTAACTCTTCTTTTCTAGAGCAACATTCTGGACCAAAATCTTTTTAAAAATACTATGAACCAGATATGAATCCTCATCACTGGTACTTTATGGTTAACGTATCGTACTGTGCTTCGGTTGAAACCGTTGTTTACACCAGATCAAACGCAGCTGAAATTAAAGATGCAACATGGGGTATGAAAAGCAGCCAATCGAAGAAAATGGAGGAATATTTGATTTTCGATACACGTTCACTTCGAAGAATTTAAGAGAAATGTTACTGTATGTCTGCGTGATCAAGAATCCATACGGATCGAATATGCACGGATCCAAAAAAAAATATTTGTGTACGTTTTTCGCACATATAGATCAGTGAATGAAAGTCAAACAAAAAACCCAAAAGCAGAATCCAAAAGTCAAAATCGATAGGCTTACAAATTCTTGAAAAGCATGAAACAAAACAAAAGAAAGGAGGAGATCCCAACGAGTTAGAATGGGACAACGTATGTGACAGATGTGACAATGTGACAGAAAAAAAGGCGAACAGACGGAAACGATGACACACACAGCGCCATAGAAACACGAAGGACAACACTATCTGACGAACAAAGTTCACAGATAGATGTCATGCTACAATATGACGGCCATGAACAATGACTATATGCTAGTTTACTACGGAATATTTTAGATATATATTTTTCATGGCCATAAGAGAACTTGAGATACATCAAATTTGACTACAATACGTTTGTATTCAATTTAAGGATCAAGCGGGTCTGTTTGCTTCTTTTTCCAAGACTGGAAGATGAAACTTCCTTGTAAACGAAAAATTGGAGGAGGCGGATTTCATTGAAGGTTTTTGGCTTCCTGAGAGAGTAACCTCGTGTAATCTTCATTGAATTAAAGTTGCTTAGCATCTAAATTGTTCAATTAGCTTTTTAGAAAATTATAGCACAGATATCTAGCTTCATGAATATTTATGAGAGCATGTTTTCACGTCAGCTTCACTATATCACGTTTGAGTAAATCCTAGTCATTACATGCAAATACAAGTTCTTTCGATCCATCTTTATTTTCGTTAACTAGAAAAACCATTATGTTCGACCGACTAGGTTTGCTTTGGATAAAAAATTAGTTTAAACATATTTTATTTCAAACATATATAGTATACAATACAAATACAAAGAATGATACAATATAGGATCGGAAAGGAAGCTGTATTAGCTTATTTAAATTCCTCTCTCCTCTCTGGATAAAAAATTGAACTTTAAAAAAATGAACATAAAGTTGCACTTTCATATGTTTTGACAAAAGCTCGATGATAATATTTGTAATGTTGCCTTTAAAACCTGCTACCAAGTCAGTTATTATAATATTACAAATATGGATAATGACCATATCCCTGTATACAGCACAAAATCGATAATTCAGAAAATCAGAAATCGAAGGCATACAAATCAGGATAAAACAGGAACCAATCAAACAAACAAAAACCTCCACCATAGGAAATGAAGAAAACTCCCGATAAGGGAGTGAGACCAGGTGCCCAGGAAGAGTAAGCATCTCCTGCTTGCATGTACACCCGCCAACAAAGCTTGTTCACTTGCTCATCAACGCAGTCTTTGTTGGAGATGTTTTATTTCCATTATTGTATACCTTTTAAAAATTCATCAACTCTAATTTCCTTGATCACTTCATTTTGCACTAATTATGTTGCCTTATGTACATGTGAACTTTCGGAAATGTAAGAAGATCTTTATCTTTGAAAGATATACAACACTATAATAGGGGGTTTGACAGGGGATACCACTCCCTCCTCCCGCCCCCTATCCCGACTTGCTACAAGGTCATAGGCTAGACGCACACAGTAGATTTCAAAGTGAAGAAAAGCGGATCTGAAATCGGACGCATGCGTAGGAGATTGCCCCTTTCCACCCCTCTCCATTTCACCCTGTCCACTCCTTCATCATGAGAGCAATACACTAACACACAAAAACTCGTGATTCCCTGAGAAGTGTAAGGCTCTTTTGACATAATCAGGATAATGTCACAGTTAACAAAAGGATCGTCCGATGTTCTATACAGGTCTTTTTATTATATTGAGAATACTTGGTTTCTGTGTCTTGAGAACCTTAAGATAACATTTATTCCAGCTTTGATTTATTTAGAGGTCAATTTAGTTATACAACACTTCTGGCTAGACCATAACAAAAAATATTATTGGGGCAACTCAATTTTCAGAAAGTAATCAATCAACACTTTGTAATGGGACGAGAAATCCCATCCTCTTTATCAAAGATTTGAAACGTCCAGGACGTCTTGAAAATCTTTATTTCTCTGGATGAATCCCTCTGTCCCTGTGACTAAAAAGTAATTTATATTATTCTACAATAATTTGATTTCGATTTTTGAATGTCTGCTTCCGTCAGGCTGGTCATTCGTTTGTGTTCATGTCTAACATGCTTATGGTGTATTTGTATAGAGCACTTTTATTCGTTTGTGTTGATTGTCTAACATGCTTATTGTGTACTTGTATAGAACACTTTTATTCGTTTGCTTTAATTGTCTAACATGCTTATGTCGTATTTGTATAGAACACTTTTATTCGTTTGTGTTCATTGTCTAACATGCTTAATAGGTGTATTTGTATAGAACACATTAATTCGTTTGTGTTGATTGTCTTACATGCTTATGGTGTATTTGTATAACATGCTTACGGTGTATTTGTATAGAACACTTTTATTCGTTTGTATTGATTATGTAACATGTTTATGGTGTATTTGTATACAGCACTTTTTTCGTATGTGTTGATTGTGTAACATGTTTATGGTGTATTTGTATACAGCACTTTTTTCGTATGTGTTGATTGTGTAACATGTTTATGGTGTATTTGTATACAGCACTTTTTTCGTATGTGTTGATTGTGTAACATGTTAGTGTGTATTTGTATGCAGCACTTTTATTAGTTTGTGTTGATTGTCTAATATGTTTATGGTGTATTTGTGTATGCATTTTTTTTCGTTTGTGTTGATTGTCTAATATGTTTATGGTGTATTTGTGTATGCATTTTTTTTCGTTTGTGTTGATTGTCTAACATACACATGGTGTAATTGTATAGAACACTTTTATTCGTTTGGGTTCATTTTCTAACATGTTTATGATATATTTGTATAGAGCACTTTTAGGTCTTTGTATTGATTGTCTAACATGTTTATGATATATTTGTATAGAACACTTTTATTCGTTTGTGTTGATTGTCTAACATGCTGACGGTGTATTTGTATAAAACACTTTTATTCGTTTGTTTTGATTGTCTAACATGCTAATGGAGTATTTGTATAAAACACTTTTATTCGTTTATGTTGATTGTCTAACATGCTTATGGTGTATTTGTATAGAACACTTTTATTCATTTGTTTTATTTGTCTAACATGCTAATGGTGTATTTGTATAGGACACTTTAATTCGTTTGTGTTGATTGTCTAACATGCTTATGGTGTATTTGTTAAGAACACTTTTATTCGTTTGTTTTGATTGTCTAACATGCTTAATAGGTGTATTTGTATAGAACAGTTTTATTCGTTTGTGTTGATTGTCTTACATGCTTATGGTGTATTTGTATAACATGCTTATGGTGTATTTGTATAACATGCTTATGGTGTATTTGTATAACATGCTTACGGTGTATTTGTATAGAACACTTTTATTCGTTTGTGTTGATTTTCTAACATGTATATGATGTATTTGTATAGAACACTTTTATTCATTTGTGATGATTGTGTAACATTTTTATGGTGTATTTGTATACCGCACTTTTTTCGTATATGTTGATTGTGTAACATGTTTATGATGCATTTGTATACAGCACTAAGGTTTTATTAGTTTGTGTTGCTTGTCTAACATGTTTATGGTGTATTTGTGTAGAGCAATTTTTTTTCGTTTGTGTTGATTGTCTAACATGCTTATGTTGTATTGTATTAGGGACACTTTTATTCGCTTGGATTCCTTGTGTAACATGTTATGATATATTTGTATAGAGCACTTTTAGGTCTTTGTGTTGATTATCTATCATGTTTGTGATATATTTGTATAGAACACTTTTATTCGTTTATGTTGATTGTCTAACATGCCTATGTTGTATTTGTATAGAACAATTTTATTCGTTTGTGTTGCATTGTCTAACATGCCTATGTTGTATTTGTATAGAACAATTTTATTCGTTTGTGTTGATTATCTAACATGCCTTTGTTGTATTTGTATAGAGCACATTTATTCGTTTGTGTTCATTGTCTAACATGTCTGCTTATGACGTATTTGTATAGAGCACTTTTATGTGTTTGATGTAAGTTTGTGTCTGTTGGAGATGTGTTACTTTTACATTGATGAGTCATATCATAGTTTTTTTAATGTGTATGGTATTTTTGCATAATTCTGCCTCCTACATGCAAGATGATTATCTAAAGATTATGTCAATATGCCAATTGTGTTGACATGCGAGTTATTTATATCAACATACAAGATAATTATGTCAGTATGCAAGGAAACATGTAGGCATGCAAGTTGATTAAGGAGGTATTGAACACTTGGACGCATAATTCAATTTTTCTAGAAGAAAAAAATTATATAATTTTTGTCTGTCCTTGACTAGTATACAAACTTACATTTGATTCTATCCACAGGAAAATATTCCACAAGACTTTGAAATATTCATTAATCGACGTTTTCGTGACGTCATAATATTGAAAGTGTCATTCCAGTTCTCGTTAAGCTATTGGAAATTAATTTTTTAATTTTTTTAAACTTCCAAAATATCCATAAATATATTGCATTTACAAATGGAAAAGATAAAATGAGTTGTGTTTTAAACACAGGCGGGATACATGAATAAAAGATGACACGTCGCTAAAAAAAATGCAACTTCGAGCCAATTTACTGTAGTTGCTAGTTTATTATTAGGAATCCTGTGGATGAATTTTTGTCAAAAACTATCAAAATTATCATGAATGTCAAGAGATGATTTCATGATTAAATGGGAAAAATTGAATTTAGGATTAAAATATTACAAGGCTTTATATTTTCCAATTTGTTCTTCCAAAATCGTCCATTTTCAATTAAGGTGGCTCCCTACTCGAACCGTTATAGGTTTTTCCTTATATGCAGCAGTCTGCGTATAACGTTTTACAATGGCTGGTGAGGGACGAGCCAGCGCATTGAAAAACACAGACAGAAGATCTTAAATGCCAAAAGAAGCAAAAGATGGGGCAATCTATCAATGTCCACACCAATCATATAGTATAATTTCTTAGTTGTAAATGTGATGAAATTATAAGAGGGTACCCTTATGTTTGTAGCCATATCTTGATCATTTATAAAATTGTATACCTGTATGTGATTTTTTTCACCATCTATATACATTATCGTATAAAATGATCCAATTTGAAGAAATTCCATCTGTTGTTTTTTGCACAAAAATGTGATATACTATATATTATTTGTCGAAAGTATGATAACATTGTAAGGGGGTTCCCCTATGTTTGGAGCCATACCATGATCATTTCAAAAACTGTGTACCTGTATGTGATTTTTTCTTCATCTACATACATAATTTTATGATATATTACAAAATGAAAAAAATTCATCTGTTTTTTTATGCAAAAAATTGAATTTAGTACATATTCTTGGTTAATAATGTTATGAAATTTTAAGGGGGTACCCTAATGTTTGGAGATATATCATACTTTGATTTATGTTACAATATCATTTTATGTGTTGTATTTCTTCTATATGACTTGTTATCATAAAATAAAACAAAACAAATAAACATATTCGTATCATCACTGAATTTGGAGGGTTCAAAAGCATATGATGGATATTTGATATTTCTCAATTTTTAAGTGTTAGGGTACCTTTCTTTAATGTACTGTATCTTTAAAGAAAACAAAATTACCTATCTATGTCTGTGTTCATTATGTCATTTTGAGTATTATGAATAGAAAATAACATTAAAATACAAAATTCATCTGTTAAATTCACGAGTAGGGACCCACCTTAAGTGACATCCGCTTTCCTGTAACGTAAATTTGTCAACGAATACACTGTGATGGTGATTTAATTTTCTATTTCATACATGTTAAGTTTCAATGCAATACATTTAGTAATAATGTTTTTATTGCATTTTGAATGCGAAGGTGTGTGACGCCATTTTTCCCGATAACGTCGAAATGACTTGGATAAAACCCCGAAATCCTAAATTTCGAAAATCAACATAATTTCTTCAAATGACGCCGGAAATTTTTCAAACTTCATCAGGATACTCAGATGCATATATCAATCAAAGTATCAAATGTTTTAAGGAAGTTAAGACTGTACTTTTCCTAGGAAGCGAGAGAACAAATAATGCAGCCGCCATCTTGGTGTCAAACCCTCCTTAAGTTGCATAACATAAATAAGTTGCATGTTGACAAAAATAAGTGGTATCTTAACATACCTTACTTGCAGGTCGACATATTTAACTTGCATGTTGACAATGACAATTCTTTAATCTCATAAATGTACAAGATACATCGTAGAGAGGAGGATGGATAAATAATGATATACATTGTTTTGAGTTACCAATATTCATAAATGTTAAAAAATTAATACATTTTATTGATACATATAAATAAATTAATATTGCTATCTCCTTTACAACCAAAAGAAATTTGCACATTTTTTTCAGTGTTTTCGGATTTTTAGATGAGAAAAGCTGTTTGAATTTTATGGTGTTCGGTCTTTTTGTATATTCTGTCAAAATATTATTTTTTCTTGCTTTAACAAATTCTAGGTTTGAACATTCAAAGATATAGTGGAATTCCTCACCAGTTAGGTTGGTTTGATTGTGATTGAATGGCTGTCTTCATCACCAAACAAGACATACCTGAACTGTACATCAAAATGTACATCGAGACAATCACCGAATTTGACAGGTTTCCATGGAGCTGTTGCGACGGGTGTTGTATGCAATCAGGAGACGCTGACTCTCCCCGGGCGCCTGGTCTAACTTCCGAATGTTGTTCATCAAGGGGTTCGTAACCGTTCCGATGGGAATTTAGTCTATTTAAAAAAAAATATTTTTGCATGAGTAAGCAAGCAGGAGATGCTTACTCTTCCTGGGCACCTGGTCTCACTCTCATATCGGGAGTTCGCTTCTTTTCATATGGTGGAGGTTTTTGTTTTTGTTTGCTTTGGTTCCTGTTTTATCCTGATTTTGTATGCCTTCGGTTTCTGATTTTCTGAATTATCGATTTTGTACTGTAGACAGGGATATGGTCATTATCCATATTTGTCATTTCATCCAGTTAACATTGACAATTTCATCAGTTTTCCAAAAGTAGGACAATCCGCATTCATCAAGTATGTTTTTGATATATCTATTCCATGTAAAATTCCCATTGAGTAAAAGGTATACATAATGTAGTTAATTCATCAAAAGTTTGTGGAAAAATTGCTCAAAAATAAATCATTCTAATTTTTATGTTTATAGATAAAGAATGTCTACCGAGTTGCCCATAGATTACTAGTATTAAGTTAGGTGTCTTGGGATTTAAGAGAATAATATTTTTACAAAAATTCATATGTAAATTTTCATTTAGACTTGACTTAGTGAAACCCCAATATTTTCACAACCTTATAGCAAAATAGGTTGTATAATTCTATCGAATAGATCTAGTTGATTCTCAATAGGTAAATAATGCTGTTTACATTTTGCTATTACACCATACATTGCCAAAGTGGCTTAATCATATTGTTCTTTAATATTGTATTTAAATGACCTTATTTTTGTATAATATATCCCTAGATATTTGTAGATGTTTATATTTATTATAATTTGGAGAAAAATATCTCGCAAGTAGGAATCAGAAGTATACCACCATAGTATAAATGTAGATATTTCAGTTGATCATGACACTTAATTCTGATTTTGGTTTTCCTGTTTGACTTTCTCTCACTGATTGCATACGAATTTGCATATCATCGAAAGGACAAGAAAATATCAAAGATCATTGCACATAAATTTGCCGCATGAACATCGATGGGGTAGTAATTCATAACACGTACTTGTTAAACCTCATCGTACCTCTTATTTATAAATGAAAATTCCTATTTCTTTCTATTTTTAATAATCAAAATTTTCAATTCAGGTTTGAAAAAAAATTTAATTCCCCTTTCCCTAATGAGAAAAAAGTAACTCTCGTAGATATAACCTAAGCGAAAAACATAGTCCTACGCAAATACATCATAAATAATGGTAGAACTTAATCATTCATTCGTAAAATGTTATGAGGGCACCACGGTATTCCAAATTATTAATACATAAAGTTTCTATTCCAAGATGTCAATCCTTATAGACGTACTAAATGGCAGTAATTAATTTTGTCGGATGGGCAAATTACTTGTTTTTTTATCGGTTTTTTGTTCTAAGAGGACAAAGTGCTAAATCATAGCGATATTTTAACCGCAGTTTTAACCACAAACTGTTTAAGTACGATATGAAAATAAAAAAGAACATCAGTGAATCAAATAAACATCAAAGAAGTATCCATCACTTATTCAGTCTTAAAGTCGAGAAGGCAAGGCTAAATGATTGATTTTCCAATGGAACGGTTGCGAACTTCGGAACGAAGAACATTCCGAAGTGCATGCAACACCCGTCGCAACAGCTCCATGAAAACTTGTTAAATTCGGTGATTCAAAGTCAAACATAATATCAAAAATCAGAATCCCAACAGTCGTGAACTATACTAAAACAAACAAAACAACTAAATTTTCCTTAAACCAAAAATCAAAGGTAAATCATATAATAGATAATATATACCTTGGAAGAGTAAGTATCTACTGCTTGCTGGAAACATCAGTAATTTTTAGTGAGAACCTTTTGCATTTACAGTTGTGTTCGTACATTCTACAAATGTTAAACGTCTTCAAATTCAAAAGCATCATTTAAGAACAGATAATTTTGCAGCATGGACCAGACATGCACGTTTCGGGTACTTAACCCTCGTCAGTGATCCTCAATCTAAACAATGTAATATGGCCTACATTGATATTATATTCAAACCCGTGCGTATGGAAATGGGATGAAGTATGAGAGCCGATTATAAACCTCTGGATGGTCACACCATTTAATATAGTGGATATCAAATTATCGTTCACAGCACGAAAAGCCGAGTTTCCATGTTTTGGAAACCACGTGGAAACTGCATGGAAACCTGAGGTTGACAGTTTCCAAGTGGTTTCCAAGGCATGGAAACCTGGCTCAGGTTTCCACGTAGTTTCCTCCGGGTTTCCATTTTGGAAACTTGGTTGAGTGGTTTCCATTAGGTTTCCATTTTGTAAACTACTAGTCAAAATCAAAGAAGCAATATTATTCATTTATTTTTACTTTGACTTTGGGGAAGTTGACGGACGGCCTTCGATGTCTCAGGAACTATGCAAATTCGGTACACTAGCTCCGTACGGCGACTTTACATACATACCATAACGGCACGGTGGACTATTTTTATTTATTTATTTATTTATTTATTTACAACACATTCGTTTGTTATACAATTACAACTGTGATTAATTGATTAATTAATTTATTTATTAATGAATGAATGAATGAATGAATGAATGAATGAATGAATGAATGAATTAATTCATTTTTTTATTATTTATCTACTTATTTATCTATCTATTTACGCATCTTTTTTTTTCTTTTTTTTTTTGGTTTCTTCTACTAAACCATAATATATCAACTATATATAACGTATATTAGAAAAAACTGTTTGATCTAATTCATTTGTTTTTCCTAGTATTTATAATACCGGTAATACATTTCTAGAAAGAAACTTTATAAAATTAATATGCAAAATGTTTTCATTCATAAATTCCATAGAGCATAAGCCATTTAATTTCAAGTATATACACAGACACCGGTTATGTAACGTTTGACCCCATGCAAATTGCATGTCAATTGGAATTCAGTTCTATAGTCGGGGGCGGTGCGACGCTGTGACAAGTACACAGTTGATGCATGCAATCGCGGCATGTTATTAACGTTCGACCCCATGCAAATTGCATGTCAATTGGAATTCAGTTCTAAAGTCGGGGGGCGGTGCGACACTGTGACAAGTACACGGTTACTGCATGACGCAGCATGTTAGTTTGTAACGCCGCTAGGAAATATCTTGCATGGAGAGAGAGAGAGAGAGAGAGAGAGAGAGTGTGTGTGTTTTCGTCATGTTTATAATTTTAATAAAATTCGAAAAATCAGCTTGAATGTACTTTACACAAATATACGTACTCAGTCATGCATCTATTAAAAAATCTGAAGTTATTCGTACATGGCGTATGTACATATATATATACTGTACGTTTTAATTAACATGGTGTAATATAGTTTAATGAGTAAATAAAGCCTAGAAAAGGGTAGACTAGGCAGTGGTGGATCCAGTGCCCCCTTTACTTGGGGTCAAGGGGCAAATTTTGTCGATTTTTAACGAAAATGTCTGATTTTGGAAAATTGTGGGTCAGTGCCGGGGGCGGACGCCCATCCGCCTCCCCCCCTCGATTTTGCCACTGCTAGGATTGAAGCTCATACTGAAGCTCATACTGCCAGCAGCGAGAGAGAGACTCAGATATGCATAAAGTGAAAAAAAGGCAAGAAAAAGACTGAAAGGAAACATATTAAAATTATGGTTATTTCCTACTATCTGATTCAAACTGAATATAACTAATAGAGTATAATTTAAGATCAATGTAAGTATGTTTGTCTGTTCTTTGTATTAATTGTGACTCGCTTATAGATCTGCATACTAGTATCTATACAAAAAAAAAAAAAAAAACTAACAATAATAAAGATAAAATGATTTATAACAACATATGAAATCCTTTTTTAAAAATCGATTTTGAAAGAAATAAGGCACGGTCCATTTAATTCGGGGGGGGGGGGGGTGTCAGAGCAAGATTATTTTTTCGCCTCGGACCGGAGCAGAATTATTTTTTTCTCGCAGAGTTGGAGCAAGAAAATTTTTTCAGACATATAGTGTGCAATATATTAAGATTAGAATGTTTGTGTTTTATCGATAGAGCCGGGAATTTTTTGAGAATTTTAAGCGAAATTTTATAGTAATTCTTCAAATTCAGATTACTTGTAAGAACAAGATTATTTTTTTCTGACAGACCATAAGCAAATTATTTTTTTTTTTTCATCAAAATTCAGAGCAAAATTATTTTTTTCGAAAAAAAACCAAGCGCCCCCCCCCTCCCCGGATATCAAATGGACCGTACCTAATACAATTTAAAAATCAATTAATGTACATTGATCAGCTTTAATTGTCATGGTACAACATACATGTAGGAGGATCAGGATTTTGGAGGAACGAGAATTTTTTCCAAGATTTCTCGCATCCTCTATACCTGTATTTTTCAGTTAATTGCCCTTCTTTATTTACAAAGGTGTAATGCATTATAAGGGACATCATTTGAAATTGATAATAGATTATAATTATGTATTTGATAAAATCTGGCAAGCGTAAGTGAGCCCAGGAATATTTTGAAATGCTCACCGTTAAAAACTTAATAAGAATGAAAGATTTTCAATACAAATTATTTTTCAAATATTATGACAACAAAAGGGGAATCGGGTTAATCTTATGAAAATTAAAACATCTATATATATGAACTTTATCAAAACTCCAGGGGGAGGGGTCGGACCCCCCCCCCGACCCTCTGGATCCGCGCTTGTACAAAACAAATAAAAAGTTTCCATACTTCTTTGAATGAAATATCAGAGAGCCAGACAGAGAGACCGACGACCGAAACACTGGGCAGGCGGTCTTCCCATACTGCTTGATGCCAGTGGTGCTTTTGAATTTTTTCCGAGGTCAAAAGAGATAAGACTTTGGAAAATTACACGAATTCGTAGAGTGAAAACAAAATAATGATATTAAACTCTACCACGAACTTATACTGATTAACAGAAAAAAATTAATCGTTCAGGATGATTTTGCGGGCTCAGAATTTCAAAATAAATTTTGACCAATCAGAAGCGAGCATTTATTTTTGAGCAGAGGAAACGCTGGAACGGCCTGTTCACCAAAATTCTACACATAAACTAAAGAAAACACACATTCTATTGCAATGGATAGGTAAGATGAGAAGATCAATGGTGAAAATTAAGTATTATATACTATTTGCTTCGTTTTTACAGATGTATGTATGTCGATATTGCTGGCTCAGCCCACGCGTTGTTTTCAGAATTTTGTCCAGTGTCTGTTCGAACCAGAAATCTGTAACGTTGCCGTTAATTAACCTTTTCTTATAAGGAATCACATTTCTTAGTTACTTTTGAATTAATTTGATTTGAATCGGCAATTCAAATCCCATTATTTATGGTCAGATGGTCAGTTTTGGGCTGGCCGCCCCCCCCCCCCCTCCTGATAGTCATGTTCAGAGTTTTTACAGTTCTATTGAATGTGGAAGATGAACTCATGGAAAAACCATCTATGAGGACGAAGTCAAAACACTGTTATTATACCCCCTGCAAACGAAGTTAACTGTCTGCGCGGCTCACTTTGGAAATAAGATAAATGTGATTTTGACAATTTTATCATTCAAAAATTTTATTAAAATTGATACCATTCATTAGATCTCGCTTAGTCGTAAATTTTGGTATAAGTTATATGATGGTCAGTGCACGCAATTAAATTTTATAAACAAAACAAGTTTTAGATGGGCCATTTCCAATGCTAATTTTTCCCGTGACGTCGTGACGCACTCCATAGGCTCAATGTAAACTTGGCCACGTCACGCTAAAATTTAACATTGAAAACGCCCCATCTAAAATTTATTTTATCTGTATGATATGATTGCATAAACCCACGACCATACAACATGTACCAAATGTTACGCCTAAGCGAGAATCCATTCAATGATATAGATTTTATTTTAATTTTTGCATAACAAAGCAATCAAAATCGCGTTTATCCAGTTTCCGAAGTGAGCCGCGCGGACAGTAGGGGTACATAGGAATCACCCTGTCCGTCCGTAATGTCTGTCTGTCTGTCCGTCCGGTTAAGTTTCAAAAGCAGATTTCTTTTATACTATTAATGGTAGCCTTTCATATTTCATACACACATTCACCATAAAGAGTACTACATTTTGGTACCATGACTTTTGACCCTGTGACCTTGACCTTCAGCCTATACAACATTTTATGTTAAGAAGTTTTGAAAGCAGATTTCTTTTATACTGTTAAAGGTAGGACTTTCATCCAAACATGGCATCTTCTTGTAGACGACAGTGCAGGTCGTCCTTGAACTTCATCTGGTGTGATCATGTGATGCTTGATCGACTTACTACATCACACGTCTTGGAAGTGTACATATGGATCACATAGATTTTGACACATGTAATCACTAGAGGATAGACAGCGTCGATTGATAAATGAATTTTGAATCTGTGTTGAAGCAGTAAATAGAATGGGCATTTAATTGGAAATTGTTCAAATGTCATGTGATAGGGTCTTGCGTTTATCGAAAAATGCAGTGCAGTTGGTTTGGTACCTTCATATAAGGGAAACGCAGTAGGAATGTAAATATAAGAAAATGAAAATGCATACAGAGGGACACAGCGATTGGAAATCTATGGTTCCTTGGCAATTTTTATGCGTCAGGGACGCAGGTCGTAGATGCAAATTAATCCCTGAACTTTTACACTCTTATCAAGCTGATTTAATTTACTTTTCAATTTTTCTTTCAGTATACCTGGTGTAGCCTTGACATTACTTTCTTATCCAAGCATGTGTACACTGCACTATCAGCATTATCAGAGGCCATCTATGACATCTTAACTGTATATCTGATGCTGAATGTGGAAAAGAATGTTGTACATATTCAATAGATGTAGAGTACTATAACCAAAAGTTGCCATGGACATGGATCAAGGATTGGTATGACTTAAAGTTAAACATGTATTATATTAACAATTGTAATACATCATCATGTATGTACAGTAAGGGTGAAACGTTTACCAAATTTCATAAACATGTACACAGAAGGCTGTAAACGAAACGTAAACGTTTAAACGCTTCTTGTACTTCTATTGTGAAAAGTGATATCCATTAATGTTTATTTGCAGACGTGGTCATAAATTGACATCAAAACAACTTAGTTATGCTTGACTACATTAAATTCGTAACTTAAATTTAATACCAGTCTTCGTGAAAACTCACTAGCCCGACCGCCCTGGCTACCAAATATTTCCTCGGGCTACCAAAATTTGATGGTGAACTAGCCCGACTGGCTAGTGACTTTTAATGAAATAAAGTGTTCTGATTAAGGGCCGACGGCTGGCGATTTCTCATCTTATACTTGGGGTAATATCGCTGCCTTCTTTCCACAAAAGTACACGTTGCGTCTCAACTTTTATCGCTGGTTAAGTATGAAATGTATATGTTAATGAACATGTTTCAAATGAAATATAATAAGGTTTTCCTGTAAAATATGTTTATTAAAATATTGTCCTAAGATATAAGATAAATATTCCGGTAACAACGGTGCATTGATTTCAGCGCGGCGTGACAGGTTATTCTACGGTACTGAGTATAACATGTTCAATTAATTATCTAACAATTTCAAAAATCGCGACTGAACACTGAGATCAGGGATGTATATAAAATATATATATATATACGTCCCTGCTGAGATGAAGAAATTCTTACGAAAATTTTATAACTATTGGCCAAGCGCCGCAAGCAACGGCCGGCCTTTTAGCGAGTATGATTCAAATAAGTTCTTTTTTTTTCTCCGTCCATTTTCTGCAGACAAAAGCGTATTTGAAATTATATTTATACAAACAATATCATGCATTCATTGTAAAATTGAGTCTATTGATAATGACGTAGCTGACATCCGCCAGAGAAATGATCCGGTGGTGGTTTAACTTTGTTCGATTTTATGTATACTCTAAATTTGTGTGAATTTTTGCCTACTCAACGGACCTAGCTGAAGAAACGATGGGTCTTTATAGCGTTTTTATTTTTTTTTCAATGGCTAGAGAAAACTTTTGGGTGGCTAGAAGATTTTGGCACTCAACTAGCCCGGCTGGCTAGTGGTCAAAAAAGTTTTCATGAAGACTGTAATACAACATGCTGATGTTTCGTATGGCAATAAAACTTTCAACGATTCAAAAATCAAACTGTTATTTTCAAACGAGTTTGAGCAATTCCCACAATTCAATCATAGAAGTAAGTTACAAGAACAGTAACTCCATGGAAGGTTGGACACTAGGCCATCGAGGAAAGGGGGTTAATAAGCGGAGAAAGAGACGAAGAAATAGACGACTGTGACGGAGAAAGAGATATCGGAGATATAAGCTCCTTCATATGTGTCAGGATAAGATTGATTTTCAGATAGATTTTCTTCCTGTTTTAAGCGTTTGTTGAAAGTTTGTCCTCTGTGTTCGAATCAAGGGATGCATACATAACATGATAACTCCGACAGCACATACATCTACGTACGTTAAATAAAGAATCTATTGCCTCACTTCGCGACTTCAGGAAATCAATACAAGTATTGAGTTTTTAGAGTTATAACGATATTAAAGAAGATCTTTTGATTGTATGTACAGTAGTCCGTGTACATGTTTAGAAATTATGTAAATGTTTACAGCCAACAAAACGAAACGGATCCGTGTACACGTGTAAACGTTTCACCCTTAATGTACAGTATATTATTAAGAAGAGAATTTAATTTTAAATTAGGCCAGAATTAAAAAAATTGTTAATTTGTTTGTTTCCCCTCCTCCCGTTCTGTTTTTCGCAGGTGACCCGGCAGGCAGGTACTGTTTTTTTTTTTTTTTTTTTTTTTTTTGCTGATGTAATTTGAATCATAATTACACATTATTTGACACCTAGCTAAGAGACACGCATGTTGTAATATATACTAAGAGTCGGCAGCTGACAATTGACAATTGAGATTTCTTATGTAGGAATAAGAAAGCTATAGAGTTGATTCACAGTCTATTTGGACAGAATATTGCAACATTAAAATAAAAAATGGACATGGCTGTGATTCAATATTTGCAAAAAAAAAGGGACTTTTGGCTACAAAAAAAATCTGACTCAGTGGCATTTTTTCTGACCTGGTCGGGGCAAGGGGAAACAAACAATTTTTTAATTATGGCCTTATTTTTAAATTTTTTCATAGGCTTTTTAAAAATATACCGGTACCTTCAACATGTTCAATAGCTCTTGCAGCTCTCATTAATTATTGAAATAAATTGTCAAATACAGATAAAAGATGATTTCTGACTCAATGACTCATTAATATACATTTATATTAGTCTATTTTGATTAATATTGCATTTGGGTGAACTGCAGCAGCATTTACTTCAATTTTACAGAGCTCTCACACCCATTTTTGGGACTGGGGCCCGGGGCCTTTGAAATTGGGAAAAATAACATTTTCTCGGAAATGGGGAAAATATATAATATAAGGTTGGATGTCTTTTCACTTGAAAATGAGAATTTTTAACTTAAATTGTTAAATTTTCCATGAGATTTCAAATTGGGAAAAATGGTCAACAAACAGAAAAAATAGATATTATTTTTCATTGGGAGTGGGGCGGAATATGGGCCGCAAATTAGGCTAATTGAGAGCCCAGGATAATAAGCTGGCAATCTGTCACTTTTTGTAAACTCTGAAGACTTATTTGATAAATTTCAACATATTAAATCTTCATTTTCACTTTCAGGTCAATATTGTACTGTTACCATTGAAGAACTAGAAGGACTGCATGAAAAATTAGCATCCAATGATGTCAATGTAAGCTTCTTACTATACTGAGTTGAGACACTTCATTCATGTTGCCTGCAACATAAGAGCGACATAAAGGGATCATTTGTCAGGCGTCTGCCTGTCCATCTGTCTGGTAGTCACACTTACATTTTTGGCTATAACTTACTTGATATACATCATACATCTTTCAAATTTGCAGAGATGGTAAAGAATGATGGGACTAAATTTTTACCCAAATCAGATCAGGGTCATTTTCAAGGAAAAGGTCACACATTTTTGGTCAAACAACAAATAACTATTTATAACAGACACAGACAGATAAGTTGTGGGAGAAAAACAATCAAACAACACCATGAGGGAGGGATGGCTAAATCTCAACCCTCATGTACAAAATTTTGCTTGTCCACGACTTGGCAAGCCTCGTTCTTGACTTGCAGAATTTTTGCACACTCGGGTTGAAATTTCACCATCACCATGGTATAATAGAGAGGTTGAGCAAACCGAACTTGTACATGTACGCATACGTCAAAAAGTTGTTTATGACGTCATCATATTTTGCGCTCCACGCACCTGTGTTACACGTTACACGTTTGGTATAACGTGTAAAGCGGTAAGTACACATTGATGATTACATGTACTTGTAGATTTTATAAGCAACTGAATGCAGATAACCTATGAAAACCTATATTCAATTTATTTGGGAACGTATGTACTTTCTGAATATTAGAAGGAATTGCAAATAAAATGTATCACATCTTAAAGAAGAACCCTAAAAGTTGACCAAAAATTTTACTCTTGAGGTTTAATTTTTATGTTATATAAATCTGATTACTTAGAATAGATAAATCAATTCACCGTCAATGCTGAATGTCCCTTACCTTTAGAATCTAGATGCCAAGTTATTGACGAATAAGCAGTTGTAAACAAAATAAGAGCGTATATACGATATGCACGTAGCAGTACTCGTTGTGACATCTGCTCAACCGTATAACGTCAACGTGTAAACAGATAACGTGTTAATACACGCACAAGTTCTCGTACACGTACAAGTTGGGTTTGCTCAACCTCTCTTTAATTTTAATTCCATGGGGGATAAATTTGTGCCTTTTTGGAACTTCCACTTTCTTATAATTCATAAATTGTTGACATAAGCTTCTTGTGAAATCCCAACCTGCAATATTAGTTCTCTACAACTGTAGTTTGTAATTTTGTTGCCGCTTACTATATTATTTTTTTTTTCATTCATTCCAGATGAGACAGAGGACAGAAGAAAGAAATTTGTAACAGTGGTCTGAAACATCATGAACTGGGATTTCTGTCGAATGTCAATCTCTGCAGAATAACAAATTTTATCTGAAAGAGATCTCTTTGTGACTTTGTCTGTTTTTGGCAAGGATAAAATTTGTCCATCATTTCTACACACTTGTTTAAAAATATCTGTTTTTTTTTCAAAGAATACAAGTACATTTTATTTCTGTAGTGGTTTCAAAGAGACACGTCCATCTTTTTCTAAATTTCATTTCCATCTTAAAAAACATGATATATTAAACAAGGACAATGAAGAATGGAAGATGCCATTTTTAAATTTGAAAGCTCAAACATGTATATTTATGATTTCATGGAATCTTGTACATCTGATGTCGAATAAGCATGTATTCTGAATAAATATTACACAGTATGATAAGCATGTTTTAGGGTTTTTTATTATGACATAAAAAGTACATAGAAGAATATACATGTAGCCTTGATACTGATATAAAGGAATACGATAAGTGCAGGATTCAAAACTTTCAAATTCACTGTATATACTAACACATAAAGAGTTTTTCATACAGTTACAGTATATGGAAACCAGTTTACAAGATATGGAAACCAAAAGGAAACATCCAGTTTCCAACTAATTTCCATCATGGAAACCAGCTCTTATACAGGCTTACAAGATATGGAAACCAAAAGGAAACTTGAGGTTTCCAACCCGATTCCAAGTGGTTTCCATCGTGGAAACCAGCTCTTATACAGGTTTACAAGGTATGGAAACCAAAAGGAAACTTGAGGTTTCCAACCCGATTCCAAGTGGTTTCCATCGTGGAAACCGGGCGGTTAGCGCTTTCCAAACACATGGAAACCACTGGTTTCCATTATGGAAACCTGGTGGAAACCACATGGAAACCCCGGGTTTCCATGTGGTTTCCACCAGGTTTCCAAGGTATGGAAACCTGTTTTTTCGTCCTGTGGTTCTCAATCTCAAAGTGTTTCTTATAAAGAATGCAATATGTATAATGTTAGAAAGTGGTGTTTGATAATCCCGTATTCTTCGTATATTTCTGTTAATGGATATGTAAATCTTTCAAGTGCCCATTGGTCTCGTGTGTTCATATGAAGTATTTTCTTATTTTTCCACGGAGTAGTTCGAACCAATCAGGGAGCGTAAATCGCGTCACGTGCACGTCGTCTAAATCTCTATAGACCGTCAGCAATTTCGCCATTACCGTATGAATGAATTCGCGAGTAGAAGGAGTCATGAAACGCCAATTTCCTGCAACAAAAAATGGAGGTTTTGGTTCTCGACAAAATAAAACAGTTTTTAGGCTTCGCTTCGCCTTGATCAAACTGACAAATCACTGTACACGGCCAGTATCTAACACAACAACTATTAGTGTTTAATGTCTTGATATCGTCTTTGGTGTTTAGTCACCCTTGTCTCTTTGGTGTCTCGTGGTGTGCTTGTCCACTCTGTGTTTTCGCATTTGTTTGTTTGGGAGGGGGGTGTTCGTTTGATTTTTAGCTGTGTGTGTGATGCAAGTGAGTCCTGATGGATACATTCCTTTCTTTTGATGTTTACGTGATGTCGGTCTAAAAGCTCAGTAGAGAGCTTATGATTGTTGTTATTCCGACATGCTGACTTTAAAAAAAGCTTATCATGCCTTTTTCATAAAGTGCAAGATGTAAAAGAAAGGAGGGGATCTCCAACAACACCTAGTTGCAGCACCAACAGCAACCTCCCAAAACACCCACTGTAAAACACAAAAAAGACACGCACAGAAAGAGACGCAGTAGTACAAGGAACGCCAAATATGTAAAGTACAGGGATGCTGCTGTTGGAATTATTGATAAAAAATGACTGCACAATATATTTTGTTTGTACATAGGTTACCGTATTTGTCAATTATATGGTATACCGATCAAAATGCTATACATGTAGTCATTCCTTACAATATGGTTACATGTACCTGTACAAAGATGATTTTTCTTCCAGTAAATATACATTTCAATCATGACATTGCTCTGTATTTTTTTATTTCTAATTTCAAAGTAGGCGTCGTAATTTGACCAGTTATTTGAACAGTCATAACAGAGCGGCGCCTGATGCTGGTAAAGTCATTTCAGTACAGCGACAGATAAAATGTCGCTCCCTACTTTTTTATAGGCGATAAACAGGCAATGTGGAAATAATTCAATTATACATCTTTCTTTTTCTTTTTCCTTTCTATAATCAAATTAATATTTATAAAACATACAATGTTTCAATTTAGAACAATTTTGACTGTGAGTTAATTAAACTTAATTGGTTTAGACCATAAATCAAATTTAATTAGTTTAGACCATTAATTAAACTTAATTAGTCTACTAGAGACAATTTTGACTGTAAATTTGTAATTTCATTTATTCTCTTCTAAAGTTTACATATGCATTTTTAGAGACATCATTACAGCTTATTCCTGAACATTTTAAAGGAGTAACTCACTTGGACTGTGTTTCTAAGTATTTCAACCAACAAATGTACACAAAAGTATACTCTTAATGTGATATAATGTTCAAAACCACGCATCTCTGGGATGTTAATCAAATCCTGTCAAACCAAAATGTATTTAGTATAACACTTTTGATCGGATCCCTCGTCCATGTCAACTTAAATAGCAATATCTCTCTATTACAACATCTTTGAAATATTGGCGGAATGATCTCTCGGAGAAAGGGGCAATTCGGAAGAATTTCTAAACAATTTAAAAGTCTATACTAGATAAATATGAAAAGAAAATTATCTTAATGGGCTAAACCATAGGCAGAAAAACCGCATGGATATGCGTATGCACTTCAAAAAATAAGATAGTTCTAGAGGTGCATACGCACATCTTAAAAATTCTTTGCATCATAGATATATGAAATTTTGAAATTAAACTACTAAGGGGCTTTACTAATGTTACACGTCTTAAAATTCATAGCATCATTTGAGAACAGATAAATTTGCAGCATGGACGAGACTATTTTTAAACTTTTTTTTCCCACATTTCGAATTCTTTTGGATTAAATTACCACTGATGAGGATTCATTATTCGAAACATGTATGTTTGGTGTACAGTGTTTAGACAATGTTGTCCAGAAGACTGCTCTCTGGCTGCAGAGTCGAACATTTCGTTTTTCAAATAAAAACACAAACACTCACATACACAAATTTTCGGCCACTTGGCCTTTACCAAGTGAAAAAAAAACGACGATCTATAATAATTCTAATAAAATCCATCCTTGCATTTTTAGCATCCATTGCAAATGACGTCAGAGACTTACGTAAACATTTGCAATGAACGCTAGAGATGCAAGGATGAATTTTGTATCATCCCTTTCCTCTGGAAGAAATATTTCAATCTACTTCGTTTTTCGTCCACCGTCGTGTGATATTTACGTCGTTTGATTTCCTGATTGTGTTGGACTTTTTTATTCATAGACTTATGATTTAAAATCTTGAAACGGGTCTCATACATTTTTTTAAAATACAAGGCTATAAAATGCACGTGATACATTATACCTATAGCAAAGCAAACCGACATCGTGGCTTTTCCTGTATTCATTCTATTTGTTTCAGTAACATATTTTTATTCTGTACAAGGATGGATTAAAATTTATATTTTAAAACCCTCAATTATTAATAAAGGCCAACGGGGGACTATATCAGGGGACAGGTAAATTTTCTGTCATTCACTCACTGACCCCCACAGAGGTAACATTTCTAATTGTTATCTGATTGGTTCCTTTTACCCCATCAAATTTTGATTGATAGTTTAAAACATATTAGCCTCGGGTATCTCATTAGCATATTAATAAAGTATCACCTGTCGGTATGTCTTTGATATAACACGCCGCTCGCAGAGGGCGTTATATACAAAGACGGTATACCACACCTTCCAAGCCTTCGTCCCTCAGGTGTGCATATTACTGATCGGGTGGTTGCCGATGTCGGCCATTGACGGGTCAATGATTTAATTCTGTATATATGATATTCTTGATTGAACAACGGATCTTCTTTAATATGGAAAGAAACAGTTTTTGTCGCAATGATGAACCCCTCGATTCCTACAGGATGTTTTGCTCCTGAAGTGGCTCTATTCGAGCAATCCACGTACAGAAAAGCAGATAAAACAACAAAATTATTGAGACTTTGTGAACTGATCAGTTTGTTTAAAATAAAATAAATTGTATCGCAATATAACTCTTTTAAAAGAAAATTAAAACTTTATTTAGTTGTAGGTGTCGCCCTTTGAAAATGTAAGGAAGCTGAATACATGCAAATAAGAATTACAACGTTGTATGTTATGTATATTTCGAAGGGTCCCTCCGACATAGCGAAATTATGCTGGAGATCTGAGAGGCCCTGTGCCTAATATTAAACGTCCTTAAATTCAACAGCATAACTTGAAAAAGATCAATTTTCAGCGTGGACCAGACATGCACGTTTCGGGTACTAAACCCTCGTCAGTGATCCTCAATCTAAACAATGTAATATGGCCAAAGAATGTGAAATTTATTATGTCCAAAAATGTACCAAAAGACGAAGCAGGATGGGTGGGATATGATGCTACAGGACCCACATTTCAGTAGTTTCAAGAAATTTTGATAACAAAAATTTTCGAAAGCTTTAAAGAAACGATCAACCGAAGTTGATCGTACTTGGCTACATGTTGCATCGGGGACTCCTGGTTCACCAGCAGTGACACTCACGAAGTGGTACAAATGTTAAACGTCTTCAAATTCAACAGCATCATTTAAAAACAGATAAAGTTTCGGGTACTTAACCCTCGTCAGTGATCCTTAATCTAAACAATGTAATAAGGCCAAAGAGTGTGAAAGTTATGTGCAAAAATGTACCGAAAGACGTAGCAGGATGGGTGGGATATGACCCACATTTCAGTAATTTCAAGAAACTTTGATAACGGAAATTTTCGAATGCGTTGAAACAAGGGAGGGGATTTCCAACAACGAACAACCGAAATTGATCGCACTTGGCTACATGTCGCATCGGGGACTCCTGGTCCTTCAGCAGTGAAACTCACCAGGCGTTAAACGTCCTCAAATTCAATAGCATCATTTAAAAAAAGATAAATTTTAAGCGTGGAACAGACATGTACGCTTCGGGGACTTAACCCTCGTCAGCGATCATCAATCTAAACAATAAACGTTTAAATGTGGTAAATAAAATGGTTAAATTCCTACAATCTGCATATTTCAATTACCACAAGGTAAGAAAGACAGTGCTTTTATGAGTACAGGGAATCACACATTTCTTCAAAGCTTGATGCGAAGGCGCTTCTGAGAAATGTAGCTTTAACGTGATGTTACAAAGTAACTTAAGTGTACTTATTGCTTGACTTGGTGATAAAGCAAAATTAAAATGGACACTTTAGACACTAGGAGTATTTGATGACCTAATGTCCCCTAGCGAAAATTTGATTTCGAAGGGATGGAGCTTTGCAATTTTGGTCGTAGTCTTAAAGAACATTGTGGATACTTGTATATATACAACTGAAACATTCTTTCAATGTCAGAATAATAATGTAAGTGTTCCAACTCTTTGCCTTCTTGAAGAATTTCAAACCAATTTTAATGCACCAGACTTATGTTTCGGATAGTAGACCCATTGTAAATCATCATCAGTTGTACTAATTTAATGCCGAAATTATCTTCTGGCGCAGCCAAATGTATTTCGGTGGCGCCCTCAGGTTTTACTTTCGAATTAACAATTTGGACATTCACTTTGCAAAAGGATGTGCGGCTCCAAAAAAGTTTTGTGTAGGGTCGATTCAGTAGCATGGTTAAATGAAATGTATCAGAAAAATAGCATAAAAGTAATGGTGCTAAGATGTTAACTTCCTTTTATTTCGATGATGTTTTTGGATGAAATGACAAGTTTCTGAAATAGCAAATTATATGTATGATTTCATATTGATAAAGGGACAAAACGAAGCTTATTTCAGCCGACGGAGCTGGAAAGACGTCATTAGTAAACTTATGTTCCTGGGAAGAGTAAGTAGAAAGTATACAGAGAAAGTATGTCCTTTACATGGAACCAAAATGTCAAAATTATAATGGACTCTTGTGAGGAATATGCAAGACGTTGGGCAAAGAAAGAGGATGTACAGCTCGACACCCTTTCCGAATGGATAAAATCAATCAGAGGGTTACTTTTATCTAGAATTAACCGATTAAAATCAACTGTGAACACCAGATTCGTGTCTATATTTAAAGACCCTGATGTTATCACAGAACTTACCTACCTCCAAGAACATTATGTCATCACACCAGCGGACAAAGCCTCAAATAATTACACATTTACTTGCAAAAAGTACTATTTCGACAGTCTAGTTAAAGAGTTGGGTTTAAATTCGACACCTGGAAATCCCACTTACACCCCAACAAACCTTTCTGCCTCTGAAATAATAGATAACCACAAATCAGCTCTTGCTTCCTTTGGCTTCGACACTACCAATTTAGATTTAGATTTACCATACTTATACTGCATACCTAAAATGCATAAGAATCCGTACAAACAACGTTTCATCGCTGGTTCCTCAAAATGTTCTACCAAATCTGTATCGATCTTACTCACCAAAGTTTTATCTCAAATCAAATTCGGGCTACAAAAATATTGTTCGACAGTATATTCTCGCAGTGGTATCAACCAGATGTGGATTTTAAAGAATTCGAAGGAACTTTTAGAACATCTGAAATCCACTCATTTTAGTAGAGTCCATTCGATCAAATCCTTTGATTTTTCGACACTTTACACTACAATTCCACATTCTAAATTGAAAGAAAGACTCGCAAAAATTATAAGTAATGCGTTTACAAGTAAGAACGGTAATCGCAAATACAAATTTATTGTTGTTAACTATGACAAAACCTACTTTGTACAAGAAAAGTCAGATTCTGAAAATAAGTACACTGAAACAGACATTATTCAGATGTTAAACTTTCTGATCGACAACATTTTTGTGGTTTTTGGAGGAAAGGTCTTCCAGCAAATTGTCGGAATTCCAATGGGGACCAATTGTGCCCCACTCCTTGCCGACATTTTCCTTTACTCGTACGAAGCTGAATTCAATCTTTGGTCTCTGAAGGGAAAAGATACTTAGCTTCTGACTTCAACTTCGAATTAACAATTTGGACATTCACTTTGCAAAAGGATGTGCGGCTCCAAAAAAGTTTTGTGTAGGGTCGATTCAGTAGCATGGTTAAATGAAATGTATCAGAAAAATAGCATAAAAGTAATGGTGCTAAGATGTTAACCTCCTTTTATTTCGATGATGTTTTTGGATGAAATGACAAGTTTCTGAAATAGCAAATTATATGTATGATTTCATATTGATAAAGGGACAAAACGAAGCTTATTTCAGCCGACGGAGCTGGAAAGACGTCATTAGTAAACTTATGTTCCTGGGAAGAGTAAGTAGAAAGTATACAAAGAAAGTATGTCCTTTACATGGAACCAAAATGTCAAAATTATCATGGACTCTTGTGAGGAATATGCAAGACGTTGGGCAAAGAAAGAGGATGTACAGCTCGACACCCTTTCCGAATGGATAAAATCAATCAGAGGGTTACTTTTATCTAGAATTAACCGATTAAAATCAACTGTGAACACCAGATTCGTGTCTATATTTAAAGACCCTGATGTTATCACAGAACTTACCTACCTCCAAGAACATTATGTCATCACACCAGCGGACAAAGCCTCAAATAATTACACATTTACTTGCAAAAAGTACTATTTCGACAGTCTAGTTAAAGAGTTGGGTTTAAATTCGACACCTGGAAATCCCACTTACACCCCAACAAACCTTTCTGCCTCTGAAATAATAGATAACCACAAATCAGCTCTTGCTTCCTTTGGCTTCGACACTACCAATTTAGATTTAGATTTACCATACTTATACTGCATACCTAAAATGCATAAGAATCCGTACAAACAAAGTTTCATCGCTGGTTCCTCAAAATGTTCTACCAAATCTGTATCGATCTTACTCACCAAAGTTTTATCTCAAATCAAATCCGGGCTACAAAAATATTGTTCTACAGTATATTCTCGCAGTGGTATCAACCAGATGTGGATTTTAAAGAATTCGAAGGAACTTTTAGAACATCTGAAATCCACTCATTTTAGTAGAGTCCATTCGATCAAATCCTTTGATTTTTCGACACTTTACACTACAATTCCACATTCTAAATTGAAAGAAAGACTCGCAAAAATTATAAGTAATGCGTTTACAAGTAAGAAGGGTAATCGCAAATACAAATTTATTGTTGTTAACTATGACAAAACCTACTTTGTACAAGAAAAGTCAGATTCTGAAAATAAGTACACTGAAACAGACATTATTCAGATGTTAAACTTTCTGATCGACAACATTTTTGTGGTGTTTGGAGGAAAGGTCTTCCAGCAAATTGTCGGAATTCCAATGGGGACCAATTGTGCCCCACTCCTTGCCGACATTTTCCTTTACTCGTACGAAGCTGAATTCAATCTTTGGTCTCTGAAGGGAAAAGATACTTAGCTTCTGACTTCAACTTCACTTACAGATACATAGACGATGTGTTGTCCATCAATAATCCAAAATTCGCGGATTACCTGAGCAGTATCTATCCTTCGAAGCTTGAAGTCAAAGAAACTACAGAGACAAATAATTCAGCATCCTATTTGGACATAATGTTGTCCTACGACACTGATGGTCACATGAACACCTCACTCTATGACAAACGTGACGACTTCAATTTCAGCATTACGAACTTTCCTTTTCTGAGTAGCAACATCCCTTCATCGCCCGGTTATGGCGTGTTCATATCTCAGTTGATACGCTATGCCAGAGCAAGTACCAAATATACGGATTTTGTTCTGAGAGCTAGGCGTCTTTCAGATAAGCTTCTCAGTCAGGGATATGTTTGTGACCGACTAACATCGTCACTGAGGAAGTTCTACGGTCGATATGGGGAACTCGTCATACACTATGATGTCCCACTATCCAGAATGGTGGATGATATTCTGTCATAGACCATTTGAACCATCCAACCAAAGATTGTACTCTATATCTTCCAAAATGGAAGTAACCGGATGTGACAGTTCTACCAAATTGAAGCGACGGGTGTTGCATGCAAGCAGGAGATGCTTACTCTTCCTGGGCACCTGGTCTCACTCTCATATCGGGAGTTCGCTTCTTTTCATATGGTGGAGATTTTTGTTTTTGTTTGCTTTGGTTCCTGTTTTATCCTGATTTTGTATGCCTTCGGTTTCTGATTTTCTGAATTATCGATTTTGTACTGTAGACAGGGATATGGTCATTATCCATATTTGTCATCTAACCGTTAATGTTAACACCCGTCATTTTTGCCAAACAGAAAAGCCAAAACCACCGAATGTGTCAATCCTGTGGGTGGCTGGAATGAGATAAAGGAGATCCTGACGACAATCTCAACAGCACTCACAATAGAGCACCAAGCTGAGCATCGACGGACCCCTAGCAAGTTAGAGGTGGAACCAGGTGCCCGAGAGGAGTAAGTATCTCCTGTTTGGCTAGCCGCACCCGCCGTCAATGTTCTCTCATGAAAATGAAAACAATATACACAAAACATGCACTGTCTAAGGTTATCTCTATATAGAAAGTGCTATGGCGACCATGTTAGGGAGATATATATTAAACACTTACTGTCTCTTACTTGAAGTAGCAAAATAACCTCTTTTAAAGTTGCGTGGGATGGCTGATGACTACTGAAAAAAAAATAAAACAAGCAATTTCTTGGATAAAAAAGGTAAAGGTATGGATTTATAATATCGTTCGCCTGAGGCTCACGCAACTTCTACAATTACCTCCCTGGTGAGACGTGTACAATCCAGTGCATTCTCAACTACCTTCGGAGTAAACAAGTAGAGCTGTCGTTTAGGCGTTAATGTTTTTCATTCACATAACAAGCTCGTCTCATGTGTCATGTACCCGGTTTACTCCTGGGTGGAGAGTATGCAACGTAGTGTAAAGTAACTTGCCCAAGGTTACAATGGTTTTTTGGCCAAATTTCATTGTTTAGACTTAGGATCACTGACGAGGGTTAAGTACCCGAAACGTGCATGTCTGGTCCATGCTGCAAATTCATCTGGTTTTAAATTATGCTATCGAATTAACAGACGTTTAACATTTGAACTACTTGGTGAGTGTCACTGCTGGTGGACCAAGAGTCCCTGAGGGCACATGTAGCCAAGTTCGATCAATTTTGAAATGTTCTGTTACAAAAATTCTTGAAATTTCGAAAACGTGGGTCCTGTAGCATCATATCCCACCCATTCTGTTACGTCTTTCGGTACATTTTTGGAGATAATAATTTTCATTGTTTAGACTTAGGATCACTGAAGTATTAAGTACCCGAAATGTGCATGTCTGGTCCATGCTGCAAATTCATCTGGTTTTAAATGATGCTATCGAATTTAAAGACGTTGAACATTGCAATGATCGGCGACGGTGAGATTCGAACCCACGACCTATGGGTTTGTAGTCCACCGCGCTAACCACTACGTAACCAGCACTAAAATGACAAAATATAAATTCGAATTTCGGACTCACAAACAATGTTACATAGTTAGGGTATCTCAACTAAGCTGATACCGGTAAAACATAAATGTTTTATGCACATGCATGCGTGTAAGAGTTCCTGTGACTAAGGAATATTTCTTCTAAGGGTAGAATGCATTGCATTGCAGGATATTACTGCATCTAAAATAAAACGTCTTTTAAAAATCAACATTAAGCCAGTTCACAATCCATCATAAGGACAACAGATTGAAAGGGTACTTAAAATTTATCTATGACGCTGCTTGTAGAACATTTCAGGTTGTTACATGTATTTCATTTTTAAAAACATAAGCATATAAACCTAAATGTGATTCAGCTTATCACATTTAACTTCAATTGTACTTAATTTGGTGTGACAGCACATTATGAACGAGCAATTTAAGATTAAACAAGCATGATACTAGTAGAATAGAAATTAATTTTAAAGCTAAACAGTCAAAACTTTTTTTTATACTTTTTAAGTATTGGCCGTACCTTATATCCTATCTGCGATCATTATATCTCCATACAGTACCAACAGGAAGACATCATTTTATCTCCATACAGTACCAACAGGAGGAGACATTATTATATCTCCTTACAGTACCAAAGGGAGGAGACATCATTATACCTCCATACAGTACTAACGGGAGGAAACATCATTATATCTCCATACAGTACTAACGGGAGGAGACATTATTAAATCTCCATAAAGTACCAACGGGAGGAGACATCATTATATCTCCATGCAGTACCAACAGGAGGAGAAATTATTATATCTCCATACAGTACCATCGGGAGGAGACATCATTATATCTCCATGCAGTACTAACGGGAGGAAAGATCATGATATCTCCATACAGTACTAACGGGAGGAGACATTATTAAATCTCCATACAGTACTTACGGGAGGAGACATAATTATATCTCCATACAGTACCAACGGGAGTAACATAATTAAATCTCCATAAAGTACTAACGGGAGGAGACATCATTATACCTCCATACAGTACTAACGGGAGGAGACATATTGTTTTTGCCTTTGCGTCCGTCTGTCACATATCGTGTTCGGGCTATAGCTCTTGAACCTTTTACAAGATCTCTTTCATGTTTTAGTACGTCGTCATTCATGACCCAAAGGTTTCACATCACCTTGATCCAAGGACATGTAACCAAGGTCAATGTTAAACGTCTTCAAATTCAATAGCATCATTTAAGACCTGATAAATTTACAGCATGAACCAGAGATGCACGTTTCGGGTACTTAATCCTCGTCAGTGATCCTCAGTTGAAACAATGTAGAATGACCAAAAAGTATGAGAATTATGTCACTTTCTACATTTTAATGATATTGTACATACTATCATTTTCGGGCTACAACTCTTCAACCTTGTACCGATCATTTTCAAATTTTGGTATGTTGTTGCTTTGAGCCAAGTCTTTCAGATCACTTTAAACCAAGGTCATATGACCAGGGTCAAGGTACAGTAATTCTGGTTAATGAAATTGTACATGTTATAGTGTCAACGATATATCTGGGGTTTTTTTCCTGAATTTTTTTTTTAATTTGTAAAAGACTTCTTCTGCATAGTTATGTTTCATTACTTTCTGTTCGCTTTAAGTTTTTGTATGAAAACACATAATTTGGCCAGTTTTGTTATATAAATTCATGAAGTGTTGAAATAAGCAGCTAAGGAAAAGGCACTGATAGTGATTTCGAACATTTTTGTTTGTTTTCTTTGGTTCCTGTTTTATCCTGATTTTGTATTCCTTCGGTTTGTGATTTTATGAATTATCGATTTTGTGATGTTTATGGGGATATGGTCATTATCCATATTTGTCATTTACCAGGTAGGCTCTCTATACCCCAGACTTTGCTATTAAGTTAGGATTTCGATCTAGCCTCGACAACTGAAAAAGAGAAGACAGGGATTAGACCCTATCTTTGTAGATATGCATAAAGGAAAGTCGTTGAGGCTTTGTGATTACAAATCATCACTTTCAAAGCGACTATGTTCGATAGGTTAAAAAGATAATCTCACTCCTCTAGTACGCAATATCATATAACGGGAGCAACTAGATCAAGAACTATTCTAGCCTTATCGCATTATCAGTGGATATACAATGTATACATATATTATGTTCTCATTCGTGGACAATTGCACCTTCTCGAAAACGGCATTTTCATTTCGTAGATAGAAGAAATGGCACAATTAGAGGTTACTCTTCCAGCGTCTGACTCCAGTGGAGCAGGGGACATAATAATTAAGACAACCGCAAGAGGAATCTCAGAAAAGGAGAGAAATAAGAGATATGACGTAGCTAGTGAAATATATGACGAGGTAGAAAATTTATTTGCATCTTGATGTAAGAATGAGAAAGTGGAGATCAGGGCAGGGTACAAGGGTCGTAGAAATCTTATATTCATTAATGTAAATAAATGAAAGTAAATTCAATTTGATCACTAAAAGCAAAATGCAAATATCAACAGAACTTTTTTTTAATTTTTATCATAACATTAACCTAAAAAAAGGAGGTGACTTCCATTAGGACTCGATTGTAGCACCCACAGCGAAAGTCTGCTATTTGCGTGGCAGATGGCCGTCCTAAGTCGGCACCGGTTGCCCATTGGTCTCGTTGGTTTATGTGTAGTCTTTTATGTTTCATGTTTCTATGGTGTGAGTTGGTTTCCTTGTCCCTTTTGCGGCTCTTTCTGTGGGTGTCTGTTTTGTGTTTTTGCATGGGTATTTTAAGATTTTGCTGTGGGTGCTGCAACCTAGTGTTGTTGGAGATCCCCTCCTTTCTTTCTAAAATGCGAAATCACAAAATGGACAAGGACAAGATCTAGAGACACAGACGGGACAAGGAAGACAGCCAATAAAGACGTTAGCCGAGCTGGGCTAATGGTCGTGTTTTTGGCTTTTTTCTTGATTTGTTAAACCAAATCGAAAGTGCAGGAGGATTAATTTAACTTCAAGTACCAACGACGAGAATTATCCGAACTTGTGTATGCCTGGTACACTATGTCTGGTTATGTGTGTCATTAAGGTTGTCTCTTACAGCCGAACATGCTTTCTTTTTGTCTTTGGGAAAGGGGATCTTTTACATGGAGAGGTTATGCAAGGAATATTGATATCGATAGTGGAAAATCATGGTTGAGGTTTGAAAGACTAATAAGTTTGTTCACCGTAAATTTTCCACAAAACCATCCCCAGAATATCAAATGGTTCAATTTGAGGAAATTGTGACAAAATGTGTATTAATTAATGTTTACGTAATTGTGTTAAAGCGCTTTCTTGTATGTCTGAATTAAAATTTGAATCTTTTTTTTCTAAACAGAGTCACGGCGCAAGCGGGTATCACGGACCCGTCTCTGCAGCAAAGGCAATAGCTTCACTTTACAGCCCAGAGAAAAGGTCCAAGGTTTCCATTTTTGATGTTGGTGCTGGTACCGGATTAGCTGCTCAGGAGGTAAGAAAACCGTATGATGAATAACTGCTGTTTTGCTTAATTGAACTTATTAAAATAGAGACGAAATGCATGCTTTTTTTATAATTTCCAATGCAACGGTCAAACTTGAGAAGATTTAAAATATAATCGAAAGTGATAACAGGCAACATGAACCGACTTATGTCAATGTAAACGTCTTCATATTGAATAGCATCATTTAAGAACAGATAAATTGGCAACATGGACCAGACATGCACGTTTCGGGTACTTAACCCTCGTCAGTGATCCTCAAATCTAAACAATGTAATATGCCAAAAAAGTATGAAATTTACTATGTCGAAAAAGCGTACCGAAAGACGTAGCAGAATGGGTGGGATATGATGCTACAGGACCCACGTTTTAAAAATTTCAAGAAATTTTGATAACAGAAATTTTAGAATGCGTTGAAGAAACGATCAACCGAAATTGATCGAACTTGGCTACATGTGCCCTCGGGGACTCCTGGTCCACCAGCAGTGACACTCACCAAGTGGTATAAATGTAAACGTCTTCATATTGAATAGCATCATTTAAGAACAGATAAATTGGCAACATGGACCAGACATGCACGTTTCGGGTACTTAACCCTCGTCAGTGATCCTCAAATCTAAACAATGTAATATGCCAAAAAAGTATGAAATTTACTATGTCGAAAAAGCGTACCGAAAGACGTAGCAGAATGGGTGGGATATGATGCTACAGGACCCACGTTTTAGAAATTTCAAGAAATTTTGATAACAGAAATTTTAGAATGCGTTGAAGAAACGATCAACCGAAATTGATCGAACTTGGCTACATGTGCCCATCACTCACCTCGGATGTTTAACGGAGTGGAAATCCGATTTACATCTGGCCTTCACTCCCTCTAGCCATGAACTCGGAGTTCTTACAGTAGATATAGATGCATGTATCTTTGAATTTTGAAGTTAAACAAGGGGCGCTTTTTGAAATTATTTTCTGTCTTTGAATCGTCTTGGATGAAAGTACCACTGATGAGGAATCATTATCCAAATTGTCTTGTTTAACACATGTAGAAATGTTTATCCAAATGGCTGATACATGTAACTGTCAACAGAGGTGGGCACTGCGTTTCATATTATTATCCACATTAATTCTATGTTGCAGTGTAGTTCCCCGCGACTTCGTGTGTAAAGTGTTTTAAATGTCTTTTCCCTGACATAGTCGCCATAGCACTTTCTATATATACATAACATTAGACAGTGCATGTTTTGTAGATTTTGTTGTGGTTTTTTTTATTTTCGTGCGAGGGCATCGACGGCGGGTGCGGATAGCCAAACAGGGGATGCTTACTCCTGTCGGACACCTGGTCCGAACTCTAGCTTGCTAGGGGTCCGTCGATGTATAACTTTGTGCTCTATTGTGAGTGCTGTTGTGATTGTCGTCAGGAGCTTCTTTAACTCATTATAAATTAATTTCTTAATGCTCATGCAAGAGAGGAGCGTTTCTTTGGTCACAAATAAACATCAAAGAAGTATCATTTAACGATATTTTCAAAAACTATTATCAAAATATCGGAGGTGAGCATTGCAAAATTGGACACTCTCTTTGAATAGTCTATATGATTTGATACTAGTATGCAATATATATAATGCAAAATGAATTATAATTATAACTAGATGGCTACTGTTGCAAGCAACAGACGGATTCCTCCTTTATTAGACCTTCCTCGGAACTGAAGTGCTAAAATCCGAATAAAGAAGATGGAAAAATGAATAGTTGCTTCATAACCTTATTCACTTCAGCAAATGTGTCAAAAGAGCTTATGTCTAATTTGGGACTCTTATTCATTTTTCAACAAAAAAGAAAAAAAATCAATAAATACCTTTCATGTTTACGAAAGCTTTAAACTCCATGCTCTATCAATGTCAAAATCCTTTACAATTACTTTCACAAAACAGAATTGCACAATGATTTTGCAATGAGTTAATTTCTATTAATAGAAAATGACAACAACATGAAAGTACAGATATGTAATGCTACTAAGAAAAAAAAAAAGAAACAGAGAATATGAAGAAAAGAGTTATCTTTCTTATACTATGTTAAGTTCAAACAAGAAGGACTACTTGTGTTACAAATTAATAGTATAGGACAAAAAGTGTGAATTCTACAAGAGTAAATGATTGTTATGACCTTGAGAATGATTATTTGACCTTGAACCAATGTCATAAATGAAAGATAAGTATTGTGATCATTCTCATTACGATTTATCTTAATCTGAGCAAAGCTCAATATCTAATCAACCAAAGTCGGTTGTGACCTTGAAATCGAACAAATGACCTTGAGTCAAGGTCATGGTGAAAGGCTTTGATGCAAGGAATATTTGCGTAATGTTTGAACTCACAAGGTCAAATAATCTTTGTTTTATAGACTAAAGTTTGTTGTGACATTGAGAATTAAAATTTGACCTTCGGTCAAGGTCAAGGAGAAAGAGCTTGACTGAACAATGATATGTATTCAGTTTGAACTCTGAAGGTCAAATAGTCTTTGTTCTATAGGCAAAAGTTTGTTATGACCTTGAGAATCAGAATTTGACCTTGGGTCAAGGTCAAGGTGAAAGAGCTTGGTTTAATTATAATATGTATGAAGTTTGAACTCTGAAGGACAAATACTTTTTGTTCTATTGGCAAAAGTTTGTTGTGACCTTGAGAATCAAAATTTGACCTTGAAAGTAGGTCAACATTAAATTACCACCTATAAGTAACCTACTATCAAAGTTTCAACTCAAAATCTCAAAAACTGTAGAAATTGGCACTGTGCCAATTTAAAGTACCATTTTCAACTCAGAATAGCGCGAAAACCGTAAATATTTTATCGAGCATGTAATCGTATAAAAATTGTCAATTTTCCCAAAGAACATTTTAAAACAAATTTCGTTCAAATCGCACGGTTATTTAAGGAGTTATAAGTGTTTAAAGATTTGACCTTTGATGACCTCCAGCGGGGGCATCGGTGAGCTTATCGACAAACAAAAAATAGTTAAGGAAGATCTTGGTATGCTCTTTCTGATGGTACCATCCCTTTTGCTCTGTGTTAAAAGACCTTTGAATAAAGTGTCTGGAAATGATGAGGGGGTAAGAATAAAAATAATAATAATAAGAAGAAGAATAATAATAAGAATAAAGAAAAGACATTGCAATAACAGAAAGGATTCCGACGGAATAGTCGGAATCCTTAATAAGAATAATAATAAGAATAAAGAAAAGACATTGCAATAACAGAAAGGATTCCGACGGAATAGTCGGAATCCTTAAATATGTTTGCTTTTCTCAGTTTCAAAAACTCGGATTTAAAACAATGGACGCATTGGACCCTTCCTCTGGAATGTTGGAAAAGGCCAAAAAGAAAGGACTTTACAGAAATTATTACTGCGAAGGAATAACTTCTGAACCTCTCAACATTCCGAAAGGTAAACGTATTTATTTAACAAACGATGTTCTTACATCATTATTTTTATGTTTCGGTCCATCAAAATTCGCTTACCTGAGTATACACATTCTGACATTTACTTTTGAAATTTTGAGACATATTATATCCCGGGTTGTGCCTGTGCATGGTGCAAACAAATTTTAGCAAATTCAATGTTAAAGACTTGCCTAATTTTGTATTTATTTGACTTCAATTTTCTTGTCCAATATTCTTTCACTCAGGGAAAAATCATTTGATTAAGAGGCGGACAACTTTACAAAAAATTAATTACTGTTTTAATTTGACCAACAGAAAAAATGAATAATGCAACAAAAAAATATATTGTACAAAGTTACAGTTTCCAACAGACATACCGACATACTTCTAAAATCTATATGCCTCTGGATTTTTTCTTATATTGTTTTCATCCTTCAGCTTCTTATGACGTAGTGACAGTGGTCGGAGGTCATGGTCCGAATCATATTAAAGGAGATGCAGTACACGAAATGATTCGTCTAGTTAAATCAGGTCAGTACCAAGTAGGGAGAGTACATACTCTCTGCAAGAGCTTCATCATTAAGCTTTTCCATCTCGACATTAATTTGAAAATTTTTAAACTAGACTTACTCCCATACTTTAAGCAAATATTATTACATCAAAGTATAATAATTAGAATAAACTAATTGTCATTGTCATTGTCAAGTATGAGTATGCGGGTGCTCACTTTGAATGATTCAGAATTTGAAGGATATTCAAGGTAGAAATTAATGTATATTAGTAACTTTGGACTTCAACTCTTTTTTGGATAAAACAGACTTAACATAGGGCACTGCTACTTTTAAAAGAAAATCACTTTTTCATTTAGCAAATTGACCTTGATTCTGTGACTTTGAGTCACTAGTACATGTCTTTGAAGAAAAGATGTTCATAGGAACATGGTATTTCACAAACACATGATGTTATAATGATGTTTTAGTTAATATTATATTATGCGGTGCTGTAAAAATATATAATATACTAGTGTATATGCACAAATGTACATGCATATTGTTTATATATTGAGTATGTAAATTTCTTTTTGAATTTCAGGAGGATATGTTTGTATAGTAACGAGAAGGGAAAATTTTGAGAGGATGGTAGATTATAAAGATACCTTCTTCCCTATGTGTGATAGGATAGAGACAGATGGCAAATGGAGGAAGGTTGTGAACGAATCATGTCCATTCTTCCCTGGAGTAGAAGGAATTTGCCTCTGCTATCAAATTTGTTGAATTCCAATCATATAGCTTTCCATTTTCTTCATATTGACTTTTTTGGATAAAACTGTGTTCGAACATGCGAATTAAAACTATCCTCGCAACCGACTGTGTTATCATGAATTATTTGAATCATTTTTTTTTCAATTTTAAATACAATACTTTATCTGCCATTTTATTTCTTAAAAAATTGCCTCATATGAATTTTCTTATTTGGAAGAGATTGGAATAACAAGTGTAACGTAGCTACCATACCATCAAACAGAGACAGTGAAAATACTAACAATTTGAAACAATCAGTAAATGAACGTCAAATACAAAAACCGAAACCAGTCTTCTCTGATGAAATTTTGAAAGTACACGTCAGGAACCATGATTAAGATATTTTGTTAAAATAAATTTTCAAATGCGTTGAAGCGACGAACAACCGAAGTTTATCGAACTTGGCTACATGTGCCCTCGGGGACACTCAACAAGGGGTACAAATGTTACACGTCTACAAATTAAAGAGTATCATTTAAAAACAGATAAAGTTTGCATTAATTAATGGACCAGACATGCACAATCGCTTTGGTCCTTCTTCTTTGTTTGTTTGTTTTGGGGTTTGTTTTTTTTTTTCAATTCACCGTAAAATAAGTCGATAGAATTCCAATGATACATGCTCCTGTGCTGGATTTTTCCCTTTGGAACTTTTAGAAAGTTTAAGGCCATGCCATAGTATCTAGCAGAGCATACTAAAAATGGGAAGTAATGTCTTATTTTAATTATTTTATTCCTACAGTCTTGAAATATCAATTACCACAAACGATTTTAATGGGTAAAGGGAATCAAAGTTATATGTCTCTTATGCTGGATGCGGCGACGACTTTGACAGTTTCGTAACTTTACGGGATTTAACAAAGAAAGCATTAGTTTTGAAATGGCAAGATTATGTGATAAAGCAAAATTAAGGTGGTCCTTTCTCGTGGATTTATCAGATAAACTTTGTATTTTAAGAGAATTTCTATACGTAATTGTCAAAATGACTAAGGCGGCTATATCGCTCATCTGAGCTGCAGACGAAGGGCTAAAAATAGCAACGCCAACGCGACAAGATAAGCCCGTCGAGGTTTGTTTTTCTCATAAATATTTTGTGAATGCAATTATGTCAGTTTTAGTCCCAAAATAATTTGACTTTTACAAATAGTTCCTCAAGTTGTTCTTCATGTGTACAAAGTTGGAATAAAAAAATATAGTATTTAAATGAATTGCCAAAATAAAAATTTCTCCAAAAAGCCCTGCTATTTTTAGCCAAAAAATGACATTGACCTTTCAACCCTAACCTTAAAAAGAAGGGAGGAGATCTCCAAGAAGACCCCGTTGCAGCATCAACAGTAAAACACCAAAACACCCGATGCAAAAACACAAAAGACGAGTACAGCACGAGACGGAAAAGAGACACACGACATGTAAACATCAAACACAAAAGACTACACATAAACCGACGAGACCAATGGGTAACCGGTGCCGACTTTGGACGGCCATCTGTCACGTAAGTAGCAAATGGTGTGGTTATCCTGGATTACGTGCGCACAACCCTCTCACTTCTCCAATTACCCAGAGGTCTCGAAGAACGTACAATTGTGGTGTAAAACAACCTCCTCACTGTAAGATGACATCACACAAACAAGACCGTGAAACGCAGAGGCCCCAGAGACACAGATGAATATGTAAATGGATATAAAAAGAGGGCATGCTTAATACAGTCCGTGCTCTGCCGGCTGTAGCGAGCTCATGTATGTAATCACCCGAGGAGTCCGACTGACATTCAAAGAGGACAGGTGGTCGGGGCCCTGTCTTCTCTAAAGAGGTTTGGACAGGGCCCGTCATGGAGTCCCGTCGTCACAGTCAGTCAGAGTGCAAGTCTCAAGGATGCGCTTGTACAAGACTGTAGATTGGTCAAGTACCAAGCCTAGTGTGCGTCTGGTGATATTAGGATCATATCCACGGTATAAAAGGCGTTTGATGATTCTGACGCATTTTCGATGGTTATGCTGCCTACCTTTGATCCTTTTTATTTTGTTTACCATATCACCATAAAAGACAGGTTGTGTATACCCATTAAAAACATTAGGTTCTTTAACTTGCTAAAGTCAACCTACATGGTAAATTTGAAGGTCCTAGGGCTGCGAGCAATTCGAAGTTCAAGGTCCATAACTATGCAATAAAAAAGTTCATTGATCGCAAACTAAAACTGGATCTGTAAGTCATTACTATGAGGGTTTATACCAAGAAAGGAGGGAATCTCCAACAAGACTCGGCACCAACAGCAACACACCAAACACCCCAAGTGAAAACACAGAGAAGACACACACAGCAAGAGACAAGGAACAGCAAACGAGACATCGAACATAAAAGACAACACATAAACCAACAAGACCCATGGGCAATCGGCGCCGACTTAGGATGGCCATCAGCCACGTTAGTAACAGATGGTGTGGTTATCCTGGATTACATGTGCACAGCCCTCCCACTTTTCCGGTTACCCAAAGGTCTCGAAGAAGGCACAATTGTTGTGTAAAATAACCTCCCAGTTTCAATTCAATAGCTGCAAAGACTGCGAAAAAGTTCAAAAAATGTTTAAGTTGTTAAAGTTTCAGGGCCATTGTTTGGTAAATTGTTCAGAGACTAAAATTAGATCTGAATTTATTTATTTTGAAGACATATACCAAGTTTCGATTCAATATTTTGAAAGGCTGTTAGAAAAAGTCCGAAAAACTTAAAAATTGTTGAAAATTTCTATGTTCAAGGGTCATATGAATTTTTCCGAAACTCGAACTGGATTTGTAATTATTTATTATGAAGGCATATATCAAGTTTCAATTCAATAGCTGCAAAAAAAAAAGCTCGGTAAAGTGTCAAATTGTTGAAAATTTCTATGTTCAAGGGCCATAACTCTGCTAAAAATAGATTAATCTTTCTGAAACTCCATCTGGATCTGTAATTATTTTTTTAATATAAAGACATATATATTAAGCTTTAATTCAAACGTTTGAAAGGCTGTAAAAGCAGTCCGGTAAAGTGTAAAATTGTTGAAAATTTCTATGTTTAATTGCCATAACTCTGCTGAAAAAAGGAGTTGATTTTTTTCCAAAACTAGGACTGAATCTGCAATTATTTATTATGAAAGAATATATCTAGTTGCAATTCAATAGCTGCAAAGATTGCGAAAAAAAGTCCGGAAAACTGTCAAATTGTTGAAAATTCAAATGTTAAAGGGCCATAACTCTGCTAAAAATAGATCAATCTTTCCGAAACTCGGACTGGATCTTACGCCACTTGATACATGTATCAAGTCATATGCCAAGTTTCAATCCTTTGTTTTGAAAGGCCATAAAAAAGACCGGTAAACATGACCTCGTACGGATGGTCGGATACACGGACACAAGAACGCATGGGCAGCGCCATGACATAATACGTCCCGTTTTATGACAGGCGTATGAAAATGACCGATTTGGTATAGAGCCTTAAGTTATTGCTTCCAATAAGGTTTCTTGAAAGTAAGTCGTCAAATCAGGGCCCTTGGCTGCCAAATTTGTTATCCGATCAGTAAAAAAAACTTGCTTCCTGTAAGGAAGATCAATCGGTAAGTATAACACATGTTTGGTAGAGAACCTTGAGCGTTTGCTTCTCGCAAGGTTAAGTTAAATTCTGTGTAGCAGTTGCAGAGGAGATGTCTTAAATGCATCTGCAAATCGCTACCATCGGCGGCCATATTTGTTGATCGATCGGCAAGAAAAACACAATTTGGAAGAGAACCGTAAGGTTTTGCTTTCTGTAAGGTTTCGTTCAATTTTTGTCGTTTGATTTATTTATATTTCCATGTATAAATACTCATTATAATTGGACCCATTGGAAATAAGCCTAATAGTTTTGATGTGCTATGCAGGGTACATACAATGTCACCAAATTTAACCTGTGATACTCAACATTATTATTATGTCAATATCTCATTTCAATATTATTATCATTGAAATGTGATAATTCTGCATAATCTATGAAATGACGAATTGTTTGTAACTATATGACATTATTCTAGCTAATAGATGCATCAATCAAAACAAAATTTGTTCAAATGTCGAAAATGCGTCGGCCAACCAGAGTATTTGGCGGCAATAATTGTTGACCGGTTGGTACACAAATCACAAACTCGGTAGAGGACATTGAGTGTTTGCTTCCTGTAAGGTTTCTTGAATAGAAAATAGCAGAGAAAATGAAAAAAAAAATGTGTGAGCCAAGCAGAGCCCTAAGTGGCCATATTTGTCGAGCGATCAGTAAAAAAACCAGTTTTGTATGGGACCTTGCATAGTTTCCTCCTTTAATGGTTCCTTTTTTGGAAAGATAACAATACTAACAAATAAAGGTTTCAGCACTCACAGCAAAACACAGAAACAACCCTATGTGAAAATACATAGTAGACACGCAGGAGACGCGTAATGGACCAATGGGCAATCGGTGACGACCATCGTTAGTGGCAATTGTGTAGTTATTTGGATAACGTATACACAACCCTCCCACTTTTCCGGTAAACTTGATGTTTCGAAGTACACAACGTTGCTGAAATAAGATGACCACACGAAAATTCTTCAAGTTTTATCTACATATCTTTCAAATTGGTAACTATAGAAAAGACTAGAGTTCCTGTAAAATTAGAATCACAACAACCATTGTTAAACTTATCTGTGACTCAATATTTCAAACTTGTCGGCCAATTTTATTATAAGATATGAAACAAAACGGGAACAAATTCTTACTTAACATGAAATACACTATCATTTTCATGTATGCCTTCATCATAGATACTCTGGTAGCGTGATAACTCCTCGTAAATCGTGTACTTAGATAATTGTTTTACTTGATATATAGTTTTATGACTTGAAGTAACTCACTTGGATTGTGTTTCTTAGTATTTCTACCAAAACAATGTACACAAAATTATACTTAATTTGTGATATAATGTTTACTACCACGCATCCCTTGGACGTTAATCAAACCCTCTCCCACAAACATGTATCTATGTTTAGCACTTCTAATCCTTTCTTCATTTAAACATAAATAACAAATTTTCTCCATTGTACCTTCTACTAAATAGTGGCAGAATTTACCTTCAAGGAAATTCGGAATGATAACTATGACCAACTCTTCAATTTTCATATGCAATTGAATTGAAGAACATTAAAATATTGTTTTCCCTCCATTTTTCTTTAAAAATAACATTAAAGTAATTATTTTTATAAAGTCTCTAAAAAAAGTAATTTTTATTGATACCTTAAGAAACATTAACCATCAAAGGGGAAAGTGCATTAAATTTTCATTTTCCTATCATGCCATTTGCTAAGATTTTCTTCTGGTCATATTTAAATTTTTGTTCTATTTAATCAAATGTTAAACGTCTTCAGATTCAATAGCATCATTTAAGATAAATTTGCAGCATGGACCATACATGCACGTTTCGGGTACTTAACCCTCGTCAGTGATCCTCATTCTAAGAAATGTAATATGGCCAAAAAGTGTGAAAATTATTATGTCCAAAAATGTACCGAAACACGTATCAAAATTTTTTTCCATTATTTTCGCTTATCTTTTTTACCGTTTCATATAAATGTCTTTTTTTTATTAACACACCCTCGACCGCCTTGGGGGAAAAAGTAGTAGTTACACCAATAGTTTCCTTATGCTATTGATAATCCATTTTCATATCTATCTGTTTGTTATATGAGCCCTGCCTTTAGCTATCTTGTCATCTTATTGTGACGGGGCTTTTGTGTACACAGATTGTGCGTTATTCGAAACCAATGGGTAATAGGACAAATGGGATGGTTATGTGTACGTTATCCGTTTAATCCCACCATTAATTTTAAAGTGGGAGGGCTGTGCGCACGTAATCCAGGAAAACCACACCTTCTGCTATTTCCGTGGCAGATAGCCGTCCTAAGTCGGCACCGGTTGCCCATTGATCTCGTTGGTTTATGTGTAGTCCTTTGTGTTTGATGTTTCTGTGTTGTACATTGACGTACCTTACCCCTTTTGTGTCTCTTCATGTGCTCTCTGTGTTTTTGCACTGGGTGTTTTGCTGTGGGTGCTTCAGCCTGTGTTGTTGGAGGTCCCCTCCTTTGTTTTGCTACTAACATGACAGAGGGATGGCCTATGTCGGCAACTATTGCCAATAAGTCTCGTTGGTTCATGTATACTCTTTCGTTATTGGTGTTTTAATGCCGTGTTTAGTTTATTATGCTCGTTTACTGTGTTTTCGCATAGGCGATATTTGAAGTTTTCCTGTGGCAACTGCAATCGAGTCTTGTTGGAGATCCTCTCCCTGGAGAAATCCGATAACCATTGAAATAGGACAAGGGCTATGGACAATGTCTTCGGCGATGTTAATTGACGGTCAGAAAACTTATTCTGTAAGGAACAAAGAGGCTGGATTTATAAGGATAAAGAATAAAAGAATATATCACCGGGTATGAGCATTGACAAGGAAATCCAACACGAGTGTCCGGTATATTCTTGTATCATGGCGAGGCTTGCCGAGTCATGGACAAAAGCAAATCATGGACACGAGGGTTGGATTTCCTTGTCAATGATCACACCCGGCGATTGATCATTTTTCTCCTTATAACTGAAAGCGTAAAAAATAATGATTTTCCTAGTTTCTGTCATCTTTTGATCAAGACTGAAGCGACGCAGTGCGTCAATCTTTTATGACGTCATAGTCGACGTCGCAAGTATAGCTTATCATCCACCCCCTTGTGTATGATCGATTTGTCATTTTGCACTTTGTATGAGGATTACTCCGTGAATATAGGAAGAGAAAAACCTATTACTCGCACAGCAAAATATTCTATAAGGTATTAACAATACCCTGTAGGGCTTGGGTACAAGTAACATATCCTGCGGGGATCAAGGGAGCATGTCCTACTAGGAATAAGGCAACGTTCTATAAAAAGAACCAGTAACACAATGCAACAGATTCTACAAGAAAGAAGACGACGGATACTTTATCAATTAGGAATAAGGGAATATATTTTTTAAGGAATAAGGGAATATATTTTATAAGGAATAAGAGATATATTCTATAAGGGAATATGTTTTATTAGAAATAAGGGATTATATTCTATAAGGAATAAGGAAATATATTTTATAAGGAATAAGGGAATATATTTTATAAGGAATAAGGGAATATATTTTATAGGCAATAACAGAGTATATTCTATAAGAAATAAGGAATATATTCTATAAGGAATAAGGGAATATATTTCATAAGAAATAAGGGAATATATTCTATGAGGAATAAGGGAATACTTTCTATAGGGAATAAGGAACGTTTTACAAGGAACAAAGAGACGCGACCGAAAATGAAGATTCACATAATATCTGTACCTTTTTAAAAGTATATCCACAAGGACGTTTTTAGACTACACAATACGGAAGATCGCAAATACTTCTAACCAAGACTATACAAATGTTCTCGCTCTCCCTGATTGTTCTCTTTTGTTATGACGTCATCAATTTACTTGGGTAGAAAAGGTGCCAAGTTTTGAACAATGGTTTAGGTAGGTGACTAAAGGAAAAATCAGAACGGACACGCTGCTCCATCTTGCGTATTTACCCATGAAATCGAAACAGCATCGCTAAATTCCCTCGACAAAGTTTAACTAGGGGACATCAGGTCATCAAACACTTGAGTGCCTTGAGTTCAAACGTCTATTTCTACAAAGAAGTCGACAATAAAATGCCCTGTATATCTCAATAAATCTCGGTTTAATTTCGCTTTATCACCAAATCCAGCAATTACTACACTAATGATTTCTTTGTTAAATCACGTAAAGTTTCAAAACTGTCAAAGACACCGCCGTGAAAACTCTGAAGAAATATCTTTGATTCCTTGAACCCACGAGAACCTTATTTGGTATTGATATTTTAAGATTGCAGGAATTAAACCATTTTATTTGTCCAACTGAGTTCAATGACCATTTTTCTGCAAGATATCATTGCATGTCCTCAAATGCGATAAATAAGATCCTGACAACAATCTCAACAGCACTTACAATAGACCAATAAATTGAGCATCGAAGGACACCTAGCAAGATATAGGTGTGACCAGGTGCCCGGGAGGAGTAAGCATCCCCTGTCTGGTTAGCCGCACCCGCCGTCGATGTTCAAGCACGAAACTGAAAACAATATCTACAAAACATGCACTGGCTGAGGTTATGTCTATATAGAAAGTGCTATGGCGACCATGTCAGAGAAAGGCATTTAAAACCCCTCAAATGTCATTGTATTGGCAATCAAATTACAATACATTGTCTTTTTAAATAACAGCATATGAAATGTCAAGACAGAAACATTTTCCTTTGTTTGACCGAATGTAGTATTAAGAACATGCAAAAGAAAGGAGGGAGTATCCAAAAGCAGCAAACAAATCAAAAAGAACCCCCCCCCCCAGAAACAACTAAATACAAATCACGTAGTAGACAAGAAATACTAAAGGAACAAGGTAGGCCAAACTCCAAATACGTCACATGCACTAAACACAAAAGAGTATTCATGAATCCTCACTGTGAAAATGTAAGATGACCACACAAAGAAGATAGCAAATCGCATAGTCTTTTAAGGGAGCAACCATTTGATTTTTATGGGGGGGAGGAAGACTTCAAAAAATTCCGGATCGAAATTTTAGGGAAAAAAATTTTCCGGCCCAAAGGGCCGGCGAATGTTTTTTCCGGATTATGAAATTGCCCCTCCCCCCTCTCTTCCAACCTTTCCACTGCCAAAGAAAGGAGGGGATCTCCAACAACACCTAGTTGCAGCATCAACAGCAACCTCCCAAAACACCCACTGTAAAACACAAAAATGACACGCACAGAAAGAGACGCAGTAGTACAATGAACGTCAAATCACAGAAAAACATAAAACACAAATGACTACACATAAACCAACGAGACCAATGGGCAAACGGTGCCGACTTAGGACGGCCATCTGCCTCGTCAGTAGCAGACGGTGTGGTTATCCTGGATTACGTGCGCACAACCCTCCCACTATTCCGATTACCCAGAGGTCTCGAAGAACGTACAATTGTGGTGTAAAACAACCTCCTCACTGTCAGATGACCACACACAAACAAGACCGCAAGACGCAGGGACCCAAGCAACACAGATGAATATGTAAATTGATATAAAAAGAGGGCATGCATAATACGACCTGTGCTCTGCCGGCTGTAGCGAGCTAATGTATGTTATCACCCGAGGAGTCCGACTGACATTCAGAGAGGACAGGTGGTCGGGGCCCTGTCTTCTCTAAAGAGGTTTGGACAGGGCCCGTCATGGAGTCCCGTCGTCACAGTCAGTCAGCGTGCAAGTATTAAGGATGCGCTGGTACAAGACTGTAGATTGGTCAAGTACCAAGCCTAGTGTCCGTCTGGTGACATTAGGATCATATCCACGGTATAAGAGGCGTTTGATGATTCTGACGCATTTTCGATAGTAATTCTGTCTACCTTTGATCCTTCTAATTTTGTTGATCATGTCACCATAAAATGCAGGTTGCGAAATACCCAAAGTAATATACTCTGTTGCTTGTATGGGTCCGAATTTCAAAAGTAGTTGACAATAATTTTTGTAAAATTTCCAGAATGTCTTGACAAGTTTGTGAAAGCGAAAACCTTGACCTAAAAGTTTCTTTGTTATTTGTAAATTTCTATCATGAAAATCCAAAACATCAGTACATGCTCTAGCATACCGGATGAGCTGCGAAATGTAGATACCATAAGACGGTAATCTAGGAACATCACCGTCAAGCCAGGGAAAATTTACTATATTGAATCCAAAGTCATCTCTTTTGTCATACACCCTTGTATGAATCTCTCCATTAATAATTTTGATATTCAGGTCCAAAAATGGTGTTTCTGTGTTTGTGACGTTCGCCTTGTTTAGAGTCAGTTCCTGTGGATAAATGACATTTTTATACTTTTCAAAAACAGGATTGTCGATAGTAAGGATATCATCCAGGTACCTAGAAGTACCATTGAAACATTTCACATCATCATGTTTTCTTTGTTTTTGAAGATTTTGGATAAATTCTTTTTCATACGTGAATAAAAATAAATCTGCAACAAGAGGCGCACAATTAGTACCCATAGGGATCCCTACAACCTGCTTGTAGAGATTCTCACCAAATCTTACATAAATGTTGTCCAAAATAAAGGACAAGGCAATACAAAGGTCACTACATGTCCATGATTTATATGATTTGTATTCTGTACTGGAAAAGAAACCCTTTGATTCAGATGTACAAATATAAGTTTTACCCTCTCGGTTAAAGCACCATTTAATGAGTTTGGACAATTGATCATTAATCTTATCGTGAGGAAGCGTGGTGTACATATTAGAAAAGTCGTACGAAGAAATCGAATTGGCTTGAAAATTTCTCGATTTCATTTTGTCAATCACATCCCCTGAATTTTTAATAGACCAAAATAAGTTTACATCATTCCTGTTTAGAACAGTTTCACAATATTTTGCAACGTGTTCCTTTATCACCGTGAGTGCTGACGTCAGATTTCTAGACAAAATTGTAGTTGAGCAGTTGCTAGAATTAGCAATGTATCGAAATTTGTAAGGAGACTTGTGCAATTTTGGTATGCAGTATAGTGTAGGAAGATCCAGTTTAGAAATAGGGATCTTGAATGAAGAAATTTCACTGTTGTGTTTGTTCAAAATGTTTGGAACACTTTCATTGCTTTTGATATAAGTGTTTGTAGACGAAAGTTCCGAAACCAAAGTTGATATGTAGTAACGTTTTCAAATGATTATGGTGTTGTTGGCTGCTTTGTCTGCAGGAGCGAAGACATATTTTTCGTGTAAATTGCGTAATTTGGATTTGAAATATCTTTCCGATTTAGAACTTGGATTTTCGAAAAGATGAGGATTTTTGTGGAAGTTATCTATTCGAATATCGGTAATATCCAATATGAGGTTCTTCCAGTCATTCAGAGAATGTGATTCGACCCCTTCCGATTTACACCATCTTTTTGTGTAGTTATCTAAGGCTTCCTTTAGTTCTTCGCGACATTTGATAAAATCTATCTTGGATGGAATTCTGTACTTAGGTCCTTTCTTGAGAAGATTGCGGAGCTGCCTGTCCTGGATAATTGAAAAGTCACCTGTTACAATATGGCCAGCTGGTTTATAAAGGTATTCAGAAGTTGCACATTCTCAAGAAGTAGGACTTGATTCAAGAATTTTAGGATCTGATGTTACTTTATTATAGTTAAATACGAAATTTCGAATAGGTTTTTTATACTTGTAACAAATAAGAGGAGGTTCAAAATTCTCAAAATATTGAGGAATAGCACTTTGGACGCGATGATCCCGAAAAATATTAGAGATGTTAAGAAGATCGAAACCTTTGTTAATGAATGGAATTTTTATGAATCGTCTTCTAAGGGGAATGTTTTTAATGACAGGAAAAAGTTTATTCTGTGCGAATGCAACAATGATATTAAGTTTGAATCAATCAGTATTTCTTAAGAATGCAACCTCTGCTTCATCCAAGATAGATTTCAATTGAACTGCTGGTATTGATGAGAGAGCATGAAGCAGTTCATGTCTGCCGCCGTTTCGTGCAATTATAAGTAGATCTCTGAGGGTACGATGTATTCTAGCTCTGTTTCTAAGGTTTCTGTTTCGCCTTTTTCCGTGTGACCTAAACTTTCGTTTAGCATCAGGGCGGATTGAAAAGACATTGATCTTTGTCGAGGTCGAGGAAATATTTCCTTGTCCGTAAATTTGATCGTTTAAACCAAGGGGGTACGCAGTTTGTAATTTAGTGATCCAGGCAAGTTCAGCTTGTAGTCGGCGTTTTTTAATTTCAGTTTTACTTAGATTTTTGAGTTTTGGGAAAGACTGAACTGGAGTAATACTTAAATCCGAAATTGAATGTTTATATTTAAAGAAGTGATGGTACAGGAAATTTCTGTGCTTTTTGTGACGCGAGTTTCTTATCTGATATGAATGATTTCGAAAACGAGATTTTAAGGACTGGCCTGTTTCCCCTACATATTGGGCGCCACATCCCCTGGCGTTTCATGTAATAACATAAATGACATCTTGATACGATCAATCAACGTCGCTATCAATCTCGATCTTAAACGTATGCCCATTAACACTTGATGTAATCGTGGAATTGCAATTGATGAGCGGACAAATGGAACATCTCTTTCCATTGCACTGGCGAATGGTCGAGAACCCTCTGTGTTTGTTGTTAAATGTAGAGCCTGCAGATGGAGTAGTAGGTGTAATACGTCTACGGGGTATAAATTTAAGAGGTGATAGATGTACTCTGGGTGAGGTAAAAAGTTGATTACTGTTAAATGTCGATGATGGTAACGTGACTGTAGTGACAGAGGGTAATCTCAAAGGTTTTAATTTAATACGAGGCGACCTTAGAAATGCCATAATGAAATAATCGAGGATAGAAAGGTGAATTAAGATCCTGCGTAGAAGATACTACAACACAGTCAAGTTAGAGAACGATTTGGAAATAAAACACTTCAAACATCGGGTCGCGGGGAATTGTATTACCAACTCCACACTGCAACACGAAATAAGTGTAACAACAAAACAACAAAAATAACAACAAAAATAAACACTTTTTTGTGTATCATAAACAAAGTATAAAACAATGAAACAAACTTTACGCAATTTGGAGTGAATAAATAAAATTCAAAAGTCTTTAGCACCATATAGCCTGTCTCCGTTGAGTATCATTTTAGTAAACAGATTATAGGCACCATATGCCATTCAAGAAATTAAAATGAAGTGATCTGCTGGCAAGAGATGGACTCATTGTGTGTTTGATGTTTAATATGGCTGACAAATCACGCTGAATTATTTAAACTTTAGAGTAATTTTCAACCACAGGCTGCCGATGTTTATCTATTAAAAAATATAAACCAACCTTTTGTTGTTTTTTATCATACGTACAGGGAAAGAGGAAAAGGTATTTTACAGAAATCGGGGCGAAAAATTTAACCTAAAAATGTTGACATGTTTTTTTACCTGCTGAATCGTTTATTTTAGTTTTCATATGGAAATCCAGGCATCGTTCGATTCGTTTACACTTCAGCTATTTGCTTCTATAACGCACAAGTCGAAATAATGTCACTAGAAGACACAGCACGGCCGTTTTCCTGCTCCCTTACCGAACCTCGACCTACTTCACCTCTGCCATTGTCGTTTAAATCACGTGATCGCTAATAACAGAAATATGTGCGTGACGTCATAAGACACACCCCCAAACCTTACGATGTATTCAAAGCTTATAAATGCTTTAAAAAATAATGAAGTAGCATAAGTCTAATCTAAAAATAAGGCAAACAAAATTTTGCAAAACGTTCCATTTTATTTTGACGTTTTTTTATTTATTATATTTTATTTCTTTAATTTCTGTTTCTTCAGCCCGGAGTTGCACACGTCATTAGCGATCACGTGATTTAAACGACAATGGCAGAGGTGAAGTAGGTCGAGGTTCGGTAAGGGAGCAGGAAAACGGCCGTGCTGTGTCTTCTAGTGACATTATTTCGACTTGTGCGTTATAGAAGCAAATAGCTGAAGTGTAAACGAATCGAACGATGCCTGGATTTCCATATGAAAACTAAAATAAACGATTCAGCAGGTAAAAAAACATGTCAACATTTTTAGGTTAAATTTTTCGCCCCGATTTCTGTAAAATACCTTTTCCTCTTTCCCTGTACGTATGATAAAAAAACAATAAAAAGGTTGGTTTATATTTTTTAATAGATAAACATCGGCAGCCTGTGTTTTCAACATTGGAAAATTATTTTTAAAAAAAATAATCCGGCCCGAAGGGCCGGCGAAAAAAATTTTCCGGCTCTTAAAATGGCCGAAAAAAATTTTCCGGCCGGCAAAAGTCTTCCTGCCCCCCCCCCCCCCCTCCATAAAAATAAAATTGTTGCTCCCTAAGATCAAATCATCAAAACTTCTTCATTAGTAGTAACATTCCGTCTTCTCCTGCTTATGGCGCTTTTGTTTCCAAGCTCCTACAGTACGCCAGGGCATGTCTAAATATGAAGATTTCATCGTTAGAGCCAAACGACTTGCAAGAAAGCTACTCGTTCCGGGTTGTATGGCACATATTTGCTAAACTGAATTTATTGTAGGTGGCGCTATAAAAACGAATTTCCTGAGCTTTATTCTTTAAAATAGCTATTGGATTAATTCAGTTTGCTTTATCTTCACTCTTAAGGTTGTTATTTTTCGTTTCACCCTATCTTTTTCAAGATATTAATAAGCGATAAAGGACAACAAAACCCCTACACTAAAATGTATACAATTGTGCAACTTTTAAATTGAGGGCAGCCATGTTTTGACGTGTACCCGAAGGGAATTCCCCATTTTGTTAGTGCTTGAATACCCCATTTTGTACAGGAAGTCTCTATATGGTCGAGCAATGTGTATAGGGTCTAGGATCCCAAACTTTTCTGGTAAATGCATCTTTTCTAACTTATAAGCGTCACTAAATCAGAATTTTTGCCCATGCATCACTTTGATACCCAAATCTATACTTGTTTGTATGGTGATGTTACATTAGGGGGTTATTATACATAACAATTATTGTGGGTTCTTCAAGACATCTGGGTAACAAGAAAAATGGAAGGGTTGTGCGCACATAATCAGGATCACCTCACAATTCATTACTTTAGTGACCTATGACTGTCCTAAGTCGGATCCTATTGCCAATTGGCGTCCTTGGTTTATGTGCACTCTTATGTAATTGGTGTTTTGATGTCGTATTGGATGTCCCTCGTTTCTCGTTGTATCTCTTGATGTGGACAGTTCGTTTTACTTTTTCGTCTTAGCACTGCAGTATGATTATTCCGTATTTTTGGACATAACTTAATAGTCTTTGGCCATATTTCAATGTTTAGATTGAGGATCACTGACGAGGATTAAGTACCCGAAACGTGCATGTCTGGTCCATCCTGCAAATTTATCTGTTCTTACATGATGCTATGAATTTGAAGACATGTAACAATTATGTGCCTTGGTGATATTCAGAAATTCTTGTCCCAGAAATGTTTTTATCTCTGACTCTTCTTATCCTATTCTCTTTTTTTTTTCCTTTTTTCCTTTTTTTTTTCCTTTTATTTTCTTTTTTCTCTCCCCCCCCCTTCCCCCCCCCAAGGGAGGAGGAGGAGGAACGACACAGGCCCCTCCATGGCGTGCCGGGCTCTATGTCGGGGAGAGGGAAGGGGATGATACCTAAGGGATAGTCTGTGTGAAAAGAAAGTGAGGACCTGTGTTAGAATTGAATTTCCCTCCCTCCCATTGCCCACTAGAACCCAAAGGGATCGGTACATTTGTTGTAAAATACATGGTTGAAGTCATATTTATTTGCCGAAAATCCCCATATAAGTTGTGTTGAGTTGAGAGAGGCGATACACAAAATATTTCAAAAATACCCTCGCATTATGTACGTCATGAAGTTTTTTCTCGTGATCTGATGAAAACATTAATAATAATAACCGTACTTTTTGTTTTTAGAAGGCATGAACTGAACAATAGAACCACTTTCTCGATAAATTGTATTCAAACGATAGAAATTATATCAAAACGGAAGTAAGAAAAGCACAACGTCGTACGTACGTTTGTTTTAAACAAAGATAAAGAAATATATATAATTGTCTTTTTTTACACTGGATAAAGACCAAGTGGCCGAACATTTGTGTATTTGTGTTTTTATTTAAATCATCACTTGCATCTGGAAGAAATATTTCAATTTTCTGAAAGATGAAGTATTTATAAAATGTAAGGTTCGCATTTCATAAGCGATTTGTGGTCGAGCGGTCTAAGGCGCTGATCCTTGCACCAAGAGGGTGAAAGTCCTGGTTCGAATCGGTCTCGAGCTCTACTTTTTTTTCAATTAGAAGTTTATCAAATGAGAATGAGTAATTTTTTTACATTTTTTCCTTTATTATTTGATTTGTTGTAATTTGTTTTTCTTCTCAAAGAGATAGTGAACGTATTTTAAGCCTATTGCAAACAATCAAGACTTATCCATCTATTTTGCGGGAAAATTCTATGGCTTCTGCCCAGATATGATATATTACTACATTTGTAACTATTATTCCATTTTACATTTACTTAGTATGCGTATTCTACAAATGAAATACACAAAAGCAAAATAGTACATGATAATTCATTAATAGTCTTTGGCCATATTTCAATGTTTAGATTGAGGATCACTGACGAGGATTAAGTACCCGAAACGTGCATGTCTGGTCCATCCTGCAAATTTATCTGTTCTTACATGATGCTATGAATTTGAAGACATGTAACAATTATGTGCCTTGGTGATATTCAGAAATTCTTGTCCCAGAAATGTTTTTATCTCTGACTCTTCTTATCCTATTCTCTTTTTTTTTCCTTTTTTCCTTTTTTTTTCCTTTTATTTTCTTTTTTCTCATCACTTGCATCTGGAAGAAATATTTCAATTTTCTGAAAGATGAAGTATTTATAAAATGTAAGGTTCGCATTTCATAAGCGATTCGTGGTCGAGCGGTCTAAGGCGCTGATCCTTGCACCAAGAGGGTGAAAGTCCTGGTTCGAATCGGTCTCGAGCTCTACTTTTTTTTCAATTAGAAGTTTATCAAATGAGAATGAGTAATTTTTTTACATTTCTTCCTTTATTATTTGATTTGTTGTAATTTGTTTTTCTTCTCAAAGAGATAGTGAACGTATTTTAAGCCTATTGCAAACAATCAAGACTTATCCATCTATTTTGCGGGAAAATTCTATGGCTTCTGCCCAGATATGATATATTACTACATTTGTAACTATTATTCCATTTTACATCTACTTAGTATGCGTATTCTACAAATGAAATACACAAAAGCAAAATAGTACATGATAATTCATTAATAGTCTTTGGCCATATTTCAATGTTTAGATTGAGGATCACTGACGAGGATTAAGTACCCGAAACGTGCATGTCTGGTCCATCCTGCAAATTTATCTGTTCTTACATGATGCTATGAATTTGAAGACATGTAACAATTATGTGCCTTGGTGATATTCAGAAATTCTTGTCCCAGAAATGTTTTTATCTCTGACTCTTCTTATCCTATTCTCTTTTTTTTTCCTTTTTTCCTTTTTTTTTCCTTTTATTTTCTTTTTTCTCATCACTTGCATCTGGAAGAAATATTTCAATTTTCTGAAAGATGAAGTATTTATAAAATGTAAGGTTCGCATTTCATAAGCGATTCGTGGTCGAGCGGTCTAAGGCGCTGATCCTTGCACCAAGAGGGTGAAAGTCCTGGTTCGAATCGGTCTCGAGCTCTACTTTTTTTTCAATTAGAAGTTTATCAAATGAGAATGAGTAATTTTTTTACATTTCTTCCTTTATTATTTGATTTGTTGTAATTTGTTTTTCTTCTCAAAGAGATAGTGAACGTATTTTAAGCCTATTGCAAACAATCAAGACTTATCCATCTATTTTGCGGGAAAATTCTATGGCTTCTGCCCAGATATGATATATTACTACATTTGTAACTATTATTCCATTTTACATCTACTTAGTATGCGTATTCTACAAATGAAATACACAAAAGCAAAATAGTACATGATAATTCATTAATAGTCTTTGGCCATATTTCAATGTTTAGATTGAGGATCACTGACGAGGATTAAGTACCCGAAACGTGCATGTCTGGTCCATCCTGCAAATTTATCTGTTCTTACATGATGCTATGAATTTGAAGACATGTAACAATTATGTGCCTTGGTGATATTCAGAAATTCTTGTCCCAGAAATGTTTTATCTCTGACTCTTCTTATCCTATTCTCTTTTTTTTTTTTTTTCCTTTTTTCCTTTTTTTTTTTCCTTTTATTTTCTTTTTTCTCATCACTTGCATCTGGAAGAAATATTTCAATTTTCTGAAAGATGAAGTATTTATAAAATGTAAGGTTCGCATTTCATAAGCGATTCGTGGTCGAGCGGTCTAAGGCGCTGATCCTTGCACCAAGAGGGTGAAAGTCCTGGTTCGAATCGGTCTCGAGCTCTACTTTTTTTTCAATTAGAAGTTTATCAAATGAGAATGAGTAATTTTTTTACATTTCTTCCTTTATTATTTGATTTGTTGTAATTTGTTTTTCTTCTCAAAGAGATAGTGAACGTATTTTAAGCCTATTGCAAACAATCAAGACTTATCCATCTATTTTGCGGGAAATTCTATGGCTTCTGCCCAGATATGATATATTACTACATTTGTAACTATTATTCCATTTTACATCTACTTAGTATGCGTATTCTACAAATGAAATACACAAAAGCAAAATAGTACATGATAATTCATTAATAGTCTTTGGCCATATTTCAATGTTTAGATTGAGGATCACTGACGAGGATTAAGTACCCGAAACGTGCATGTCTGGTCCATCCTGCAAATTTATCTGTTCTTACATGATGCTATGAATTTGAAGACATGTAACAATTATGTGCCTTGGTGATATTCAGAAATTCTTGTCCCAGAAATGTTTTTATCTCTGACTCTTCTTATCCTATTCTCTTTTTTTTTCCTTTTTTCCTTTTTTTTTCCTTTTATTTTCTTTTTTCTCATCACTTGCATCTGGAAGAAATATTTCAATTTTCTGAAAGATGAAGTATTTATAAAATCTAAGGTTCGCACTTCATAAGCGATTCGTGGTCGAGCGGTCTAATGCGCTGATCCTTGCACCAAGAGGGTCCTGGTTCGAATCGGTCTCGAGCTCTACTTTTTTTACAATTAGAAGTTTATCAAATGAGAATAAGTAAATTTTTTTTACATTTCTTCCTTTATTATTTGATTTGTTGTAATTTTTTTTTCTTCTCAAAGAGATAGTGAACGTATTGTAAGCCTATTGCAAACAATCAAGACTTATCCATCTATTTTGCGGGAAAATTCTATGGCTTCTGCCCAGATATGATATATTATTACATTTGTACCTATTATTCCATTTAACATCTACTTGGTATGCGTATTCCACAAATGAAATGCACAAAAGCAAAATAGTACATGATAATTCATTTTCACAGAAAGATAAATGCAATATTGAAAAAGATATAACTATAATTGCAGATTTTGTTTTTAGATTTTAAACTTTTTCGCTGCTTACATTATACACTGTACATAATTTTGACTAAATATTTTATGCGCGATATAAATAAATAGTTCAATTTCTCAACATTGAACCGCTGTTCATTAAGTTTAAAGCAGTCAGTATCTTCCTAACTTTCTTCCGTCATATTTTTTTCTCCAATGAATGGAATATATCACATGAAAAACGTTAACAACGAAATTAATGTAGGTAAAATGTTATAACCAGATATAAGCATCAAAGTCTTTTGAAATTTTTTATATAAATAGCAAGAACCACGTGACCTCAATAAATGCTAGAAGGAGAAATGGAAATATCTCCATTTAGATGATGATTTTATTTCTTTTTTATATTAACAGCGAAATGCACATTTGCATCAAAAATATTAAAATGAAATAAACAGAAAAAATCATGAAAACAACTACACAAACAAGCACCAGGATGAGAAAACATTTGCTCAACGGAATTTATTGTAGGTGGCGCTATAAAACGAATTTCCTGAGCTTTATTCTTTAAAATAGCTATTAGATTAATTCAGTTTGCTTTATCTTCACTTTCAATGTTGTTATTTTTCGTTTCACCCTATCTTTTTCAAGATATTAATAAGAGATAAAGGACAACAAAACCCCTATACTAAAATGTATACAATTGTGCAACTTTTAATTTTAGAGCAGCCATGTTTTGACGTGTACCCGAAGGGAATTCCCCATTTTGTAAGTGCTTGAATACCCCATTTTGTACAGGAAGTCTCTATATGGTCGAGCAATGTGTACAGGGTCTAGGATCCCAATCTTTTCTGGTAAATGCATCTTTTCTAATTTATAAGCGACACTAAACCAGAAGTTTTGCTCATGCATCACTTTGATACCCAAATCTATACTTGTTTGTATGGTGATGTTACACTAGGGGGTTATTATACATTACAATTATTGTGCGTTCTTCAAGACATCTGGGTAACAAGAAAAATGGAAGGGTTGTGCGCACATAATCAGGATCACCTCACAATTCATTTGACTTTAGTGACCTATGACTGTCCTAAGTCGGATCCTATTGCCAATTGGCGTCGTTGGTTTATGTGCACTCTTATGTAATTGGTGTTTTGATGTCGTATTGGATGTCCCTCGTTTCTCGTTGTATCTCTTGATGTGGACAGTTCGTTCTACTTTTTCGTCTTAGGACTGCAGTATGATTATTCGGTATTTTTGGACATAACTTAATAGTCTTTGGCCATATTTCAATGTTTAGATTGAGGATCACTGACGAGGATTAAGTACCCGAAACGTGCATGGCTGGTCCATGCTGCAAATTTATCTGTTCTTATATGATGCTATGAATTTGAAGACGTGGAACAATTATGTGCCTTGGTGATATTCAGAAATTCTTGTCCCAGAAATGTTTTTATCTCTGACTCTTCTTATCCTATTCTTTTTTCTTTTTTTTCCTTTTCTTTATTTCTTTTTCTCTCCCCCCCCCTTCCCCCCCCCAAGGGAGGAGAAGGAACGACACAGGCCCCTCCATGGCGTGTCGGGCTCTATGTCGGGGAGAGGGAAGCGGATGATACGTAAGGGATAGTCTGTGTGAAAAGAAAGTGAGGACCTGTGTTAGAATTGACTTTCCCTCCCTCCCATTGCCCACTAGAACCCAAAGGGATCGGTACATTTGTTGTAAAATACATGGTTGAAGTCATATTTATTTGCCGAAAATCCCCATATAAGTTGTGTTGAGTTGAGAGAGGCGATACACAAAATATTTCAAAAATAGCCTCGCATTATGTACGTCATGAAGTTTTTTCTCGTTATCTGATGAAAACATTAATAATAATAACCGTACTTTTTGTTTTTAGAAGGCATGAACTGAACGATAGAACCACTTTCTCGATAAATTGTATTCAAACGATAGAAATTATATCAAAACGGAGGTAAGATCAGCACAACGTTGTACGTACGTTTGTTTTAATCAAAGATAAAGAAATATATATTGTCTTTTTTACACTGGATAAAGGAAAAGTGGCCGAACATTTGTGTTTTTATTTATATCATCACTTGCATCTGGAAGAAATATTTCAATTCACTGAAAGATAAAGTATTTATAAAATCTGAGGTTCGCACTTCATAAGCGATTCGTGGTCGAGCGGTCTAAGGCGCTGATCCTTGCACCAAGAAGGTGAAAGTCCTGGATCGAATCGGTGTCGAGCTCTACTTTTTTTTTAATTAGAAGTTCATCAAATGAGAAAAAGTAATTTTCATATTTCTTCCGTTTTTATTTGATTTGTTGTAATTTTTTTCATATCAAAGAAGTAGTGAACGTATTGTAAGCCTATTGCAAACAATCAAGACTTATCCATCTATTTTGCGGGAAAATTCTATGGCTTCTGCCCAGATATGATATATTATTACATTTGTACCTATTATTCCATTTTACATGTACTTGGTATGCGTATTCTACAAATGAAATACACAAAAGCAAAATGGTACATGATAATTCATTAATAGTCTTTGGCCATATTTCAATGTTTAGATTGAGGATCACTGACGAGGATTAAGTACCCGAAACGTGCATGTCTGGTCCATCCTGCAAATTTATCTGTTCTTACATGATGCTATGAATTTGAAGACATGTAACAATTATGTGCCTTGGTGATATTCAGAAATTCTTGTCCCAGAAATGTTTTTATCTCTGACTCTTCTTATCCTATTCTCTTTTTTTTTTCCTTTTTTCCTTTTTTTTTCCTTTTATTTTCTTTTTTCTCATCACTTGCATCTGGAAGAAATATTTCAATTTTCTGAAAGATGAAGTATTTATAAAATGTAAGGTTCGCATTTCATAAGCGATTCGTGGTCGAGCGGTCTAAGGCGCTGATCCTTGCACCAAGAGGGTGAAAGTCCTGGTTCGAATCGGTCTCGAGCTCTACTTTTTTTTCAATTAGAAGTTTATCAAATGAGAATGAGTAATTTTTTTACATTTCTTCCTTTATTATTTGATTTGTTGTAATTTGTTTTTCTTCTCAAAGAGATAGTGAACGTATTTTAAGCCTATTGCAAACAATCAAGACTTATCCATCTATTTTGCGGGAAAATTCTATGGCTTCTGCCCAGATATGATATATTACTACATTTGTAACTATTATTCCATTTTACATCTACTTAGTATGCGTATTCTACAAATGAAATACACAAAAGCAAAATAGTACATGATAATTCATTTTCCCAGAAAGATAAATGCAGTATTGAAAAAGATATAACTATAATTGCAGATTTTGTTTTTAGATTTCAAACTTTTACATTATACACTGTACATAATTTTGACTAAATATTTTATGCGTGATATAAATAAAAAGTTCAATTTCTCAACATTGAACCGCTGTTCATTAAGTTTAAAGCAGTCAGTATCTTCCTAGCTTTCTTCCGTCATATTTTTTTTCTCCAATGAATGGAATCTATCACATGAAAAACGTTAGCAACGAAATTAATGTAGTTAAAATGTTATAATCAGATATAAGCATCTAAAGTCTTTTGAAATTTTTTATATAAATAGCAAGAACCAAGTGACCTCAATAAATGCTAGAAGGAGAAATGTAAATATCTCCATTTAGATGATGTTTTTATTTCTTTTTTATATTATCAGCGAAATGCACATTTGCATCAAAAATATTAAAATGAAATAAACAGAAAAAATCATGAAAACAACTACACAAACAAACACCAGGATGAGAAAACATATTTGCTAAACGGAATTTATTGTAGGTGGCGCTATAAAAACGAATTTCCTGAGCTTTATTCTTTAAAATAGCTATTGGATTAATTCAGTTTGCTTTATCTTCACTCTTAAGGTTGTTATTTTTCGTTTCACCCTATCTTTTTCAAGATATTAATAAGAGATAAAGGACAACAAAACCCCTATACTAAAATGTATACAATTGTGCAACTTTTAAGTTTAGGGCAGCCATGTTTTGACGTGTACCCGAAGGGAATTCCCCATTTCGTTAGTGCTTGAATACCCCATTTTGTACAGGAAGTCTCTATATGGTCGAGCAATGTGTACAGGGTCTAGGATCCCAAACTTTTCTGGTAAATGCATCTTTTCTAACTTATAAGCGACACTAAACCAGAATTTTTGCCCATGCATCACTTTGATACCCAAATCTATACTTGTTTGTATGGTGATGTTACACTAGGGGGTTATTATACATAACAATTATTGTGCGTTCTTCAAGACATCTGGGTAACAAGAAAAATGGAAGGGTTGTGCGCACATAATCAGGATCACCTCACAATTCATTTACTTTAGTGACCTATGACTGTCCTAAGTCGGATCCTATTGCCAATTGGCGTCGTTGGTTTATGTGCACTCTTATGTAATTGGTGTTTTGATGTCGTATTGGATGTCCCTCGTTTCTCGTTGTATCTCTTGATGTGGACAGTTCGTTCTACTTTTTCGTCTTAGGACTGCAGTATGATTATTCGGTATTTTTGGACATAACTTAATAGTCTTTGGCCATATTTCAATGTTTAGATTGAGGATCACTGACGAGGATTAAGTACCCGAAACGTGCATGGCTGGTCCATGCTGCAAATTTATCTGTTCTTATATGATGCTATGAATTTGAAGACGTGGAACAATTATGTGCCTTGGTGATATTCAGAAATTCTTGTCCCAGAAATGTTTTTATCTCTGACTCTTCTTATCCTATTCTTTTTTCTTTTTTCCTTCTTTATTTCTTTTTCTCCCCCCCCCCTTCCCCCCCCCAAGGGAGGAGAAGGAACGACACAGGCCCCTCCATGTCGTGTCGGGCCCTATGTCGGGGAGAGGGAAGCGGATGATACGTAAGGGATAGTCTGTGTGAAAAGAAAGTGAGGAGCTGTGTTAGAATTGACTTTCCCTCCCTCCCATTGCCCATTAGAACCCAAAGGGATCGGTAATTTGTTGTAAAATACATGGTTGAAGTCATATTTATTTGCCGAAAATCCCCATATAAGTTGTGTTGAGTTGAGAGAGGCGATACACAAAATATTTCAAAAATAGCCTCGCATTATGTACGTCATGAAGTTTTTTCTCGTTATCTGATGAAAACATTAATAATAATAACCGTACTTTTTGTTTTTAGAAGGCATGAACTGAACAATAGAACCACTTTCTCGATAAATTGTATTCAAACGATAGAAATTATATCAAAACGGAAGTAAGATATGCACAACGTTGTACGTACGTTTGTTTTAAACAAAGATAAAGAAATATATATTGTCTTTTTTTACACTGGATAAAGGCCAAGTGACCGAACATTTGTGTTTTTATTTAAATCATCACTTGCATCTGGAAGAAATATTTCAATTTACTGAAAGATAAAGTATTTATAAAATCTAAGGTTCGCACTTCATAAGCGATTCGTGGTCGAGCGGTCTAAGGCGCTGATCCTTGCACGAAGAAAGGTGAAAGTCCTGGTTCGAATCGGTCTCGAGCTCTACTTTTTTTTCAATTAGAAGTTTATCAAATGAGAAATAAGTAAATTTTTTTTACATTTCTTCCTTTATTATTTGATTTGTTGTAATTTGTTTTTCTTCTCAAAGAGATAGTGAACGTATTTTAAGCCTATTGCAAACAATCAAGACTTATCCATCTATTTTGCGGGAAAATTCTATGGCTTCTGCCCAGATATGATATATTATTACATTTGTACCTATTATTCCATTTTACATCTACTTGGTATGCGTATTCTACAAATGAAATACACAAAAGCAAAATAGTACATGGTAATTCATTAATAGTCTTTGGCCATATTTCAATGTTTAGATTGAGGATCACTGACGAGGATTAAGTACCCGAAACGTGCATGTCTGGTCCATCCTGCAAATTTATCTGTTCTTACATGATGCTATGAATTTGAAGACATGTAACAATTATGTGCCTTGGTGATATTCAGAAATTCTTGTCCCAGAAATGTTTTTATCTCTGACTCTTCTTATCCTATTCTCTTTTTTTTTTCCTTTTTTCCTTTTTTTTTCCTTTTATTTTCTTTTTTCTCATCACTTGCATCTGGAAGAAATATTTCAATTTTCTGAAAGATGAAGTATTTATAAAATCTAAGGTCCGCAAATCATAAGTGATTCGTGGTCGAGCGGTCTAAGGCGCTGATCCTTGCACGAAGAAAGGTGAAAGTCCTGGTTCGAATCGGTCTCGAGCTCTACTTTTTTTTCAATTAGAAGTTTTTCAAATGAGAAAAAAGTAATTTTTTTACATTTCTTCCTTTATTATTTGATTTGTTGTAATTATTATTTTTTTCATCTCAAAGAGATAGTGAACGTATTTTAAGCCTATTGCAAACAATCAAGACTTATCCATCTATTTTGCGGGAAAATTCTATGGCTTCTGCCCAGTGTTGATATATTATTAAATGTGTACCTATTATTCTATTTTACATCTACTTGGTATGCGTATTCTACAAATGAAATAAACAAAAGCAAAATGGTACATGGTAATTCATTTTCACAGAAAGACAAATACAATATTGAAAAAGATATAACTATAATTGCAGATTTTGTTTTTCGATTTCAAACTTTTTCGCTGCTTACATTATACACTGTACATAATTTTGACTAAATATTTTATGCGCAATATAAATAAAAAGTTCAATTTCTCAACATTGAACCGCTGTTCATTAAGTTTAAAGCAGTCAGTATCTTCCTAACTTTCTATCCGTCATATTTTTTTTCTCCAACGTTAACAACGAAATTACTGTAGGTAAAATGTTATAATCAGATCTAAGCATCAAAATTCTTTTGAAATTTTTTATATAAATAGCAAGAACCACGTGACCTTAATAAATGCTAGAAGGAGAAATGGAAATATCTCCATTTAGATGATGATTTTATTTCTTTTTTATTTTAACAGCGAAATGCACATTTGCATCAAAAATATTAAAATGAAATAAACAGAAAAAATCATGAAAACAACTACACAAGCACCAGGATGAGAAAACATATTTGCTCAACGGAATTTATTGTAGGTGGCGCTATAAAAACGAATGCCCCGAGCTTTATTCTTTAAAATAGTTATTAGATTAATTCAGTTTGCTTTATCTTCACTTTCAATGTTGTTATTTTTCGTTTCACCCTATCTTTTTCAAGATATTAATAAGAGATAAAGGACAACAAAACCCCTATACTTAAATGTATACAATTGTTCAACTTTTAGTTTTAGAGCAGCCATGTTTTGACGTGTACCCGAAGGGAATTCCCCATTTTGTAAGCGCTTGAATACCCCATTTTGTACAGGAAGTCTCTATATGGTCGAGCAATGTGTACAGGGTCTAGGATCCCAATCTTTTCTGGTAAATGCATCTTTTCTAATTTATAAGCGACACTAAACCAGAAGTTTTGCTCATGCATCACTTTGATACCCAAATTTATACTTGTTTGTATGGTGATGTTACACTAGGGGGTTATTATACATTACAATTATTGTGCGTTCTTCAAGACATCTGGGTAACAAGAAAAATGGAAGGGTTGTGCGCACATAATCAGGATCACCTCACAATTCATTTTACTTTAGTGACCTATGACTGTCCTAAGTCGGATCCTATTGCCAATTGGCGTCGTTGGTTTATGTGCACTCTTATGTAATTGGTGTTTTGATGTCGTATTGGATGTCCCTCGTTTCTCGTTGTATCTCTTGATGTGGAGAGTTCGTTCTACTTTTTCGTCTTAGGACTGCAGTTTGATTATTCGGTATTTTTGGACATAACTTAATAGTCTTTGGCCATATTTCAATGTTTAGATTGAGGATCACTGACGAGGATTAAGTACCCGAAACGTGCATGGCTGGTCCATGCTGCAAATTTATCTGTTCTTATATGATGCTATGAATTTGAAGACGTGAAACAATTATGTGCCTTGGTGATATTCAGAAATTCTTGTCCCAGAAATGTTTTTATCTCTTACTCTTCTTATCCTTTTCTTTTTTTTTCTTCTTCTTTTTTCCTTCTTTATTTCTCCCCCCCCCCTTCCCCCCCCCCAAGGGAGGAGAAGGAACGACACAGGCCCCTCCATGGCGATTCGGGCTGTGTCGGGGAGAGGGAAGCGGATGATACGTAAGGAATAGTCTGTGTGAAAAGAAAGTGAGGACCTGTGTTAGAATTGACTTTCCCTCCCTCCCATTGCCCACTAGAACCCAAAGGGATCGGTACATTTGTTGAAAATTACATGGTTGAAGTCATATTTATTTGCCGAAAATCCCCATATAAGTTGTGTTGAGTTGAGAGAGGCGATACACAAAATATTTCAAAAATAGCCTCGCATTATGTACGTCATGAAGTTTTTTCTCGTTATCTGATGAAAAAATTAATAATAATAACCGTACTTTTTGTTTTTAAAAGGCATGAACTGAACAATAGAACCACTTTTTCGATAAATTGTATTCAAACGATAGAAATTATATCAAAACGGAAGTAAGATAAGCACAACGTTGTACGTACGTTTGTTTTAAACAAAGATAAAGAAACATATATTGTCTTTTTTACACTGGATAAAGGCCAAGTGGCCGAACATTTGTGTTTTTAATTAAATCATCACTTGCATCTTGAAGAAGTATTTCAATTTACTGAAAGATAAAGTATTTATAAAATCTAAGGTCCACACTTCATAAGCGATTCGTGGTCGAGCGGTCTATGGCGCTGATCCTTGCACCAAGAAGGTGAAAGTCCTGATTCGAATCGGTCTCGAGCTCTACTTTTTTTCAGTTAGAAGTTTATCTAATGAGAAAAAGTTTTTTTTTACATTTCTTCCTTTATTATTTGATTTGTTGTAATTATTTTTTTTTCATCTCAAAGAGATAGTGAACGTATTGTAAGCCTATTGCAAACAATCAAGACTTATCCATCTACTTTGCGGGAAAATTCTATGGCTTCTGTCCAGATATGATATATTATTAAATTTGTACCTATTATTCCATTTTACATCTACTTAGTATGCGTATTCTACAAATGAAATACACACAAGCGAAATGGTATATGATAATTCATTTTCACAGAAAGACAAATGCAATATTGAAAAAGATATAACTATAATTGCAGATTTTGTTTTTAGATTTCAAACTTTTTCGCTGCTTACATTATACACTGTACATAATTTTGACTAAATATTTTATGCGCGATATAAATAAATAGTTCAATTTCTCAACATTGAACCGTTGTTCATTAAGTTTAAAGCAGTCAGTATCTTCCTAACTTTCTATCCGTCATATTTTTTTTCTCCAACGTTAACAACGAAATTACTGTAGGTAAAATGTTATAATCAGATCTAAGCATCAAAATTCTTTTGAAATTTTTTATATAAATAGCAAGAACCACGTGACCTTAATAAATGCTAGAAGGAGAAATGGAAATATCTCCATTTAGATGATGATTTTATTTCTTTTTTATTTTAACAGCGAAATGCACATTTGCATCAAAAATATTAAAATGAAATAAACAGAAAAAATCATGAAAACAACTACACAAACAAGCACCAGGATGAGAAAACATATTTGCTCAACGGAATTTATTGTAGGTGGCGCTATAAAAACGAATGCCCCGAGCTTTATTCTTTAAAATAGTTATTAGATTAATTCAGTTTGCTTTATCTTCACTTTCAATGTTGTTATTTTTCGTTTCACCCTATCTTTTTCAAGATATTAATAAGAGATAAAGGACAACAAAACCCCTATACTTAAATGTATACAATTGTTCAACTTTTAGTTTTAGAGCAGCCATGTTTTGACGTGTACCCGAAGGGAATTCCCCATTTTGTAAGCGCTTGAATACCCCATTTTGTACAGGAAGTCTCTATATGGTCGAGCAATGTGTACAGGGTCTAGGATCCCAATCTTTTCTGGTAAATGCATCTTTTCTAATTCATAAGCGACACTAAACCAGAATTTTTGCCCATGCATCACTTTGATACCCAAATCTATACTTGTTTGTATGGTGATGTTACACTAGGGGGTTATTATACATAACAATTATTGTGCGTTCTTCAAGACATCTGGGTAACAAGAAAAAATGGAAGGGTTGTGCGCACATAATCAGGATCACCTCACAATTCATTTTACTTTAGTGACCTATGACTGTCCTAAGTCGGATCCTATTGCCAATTGGCGTCGTTGGTTTATGTGCACTCTTATGTAATTGGTGTTTTGATGTCGTATTGGATGTCCCTCGTTTCTCGTTGTATCTCTTGATGTGGACAGTTCGTTCTACTTTTTCGTCTTAGGACTGCAGTATGATTTTTCGGTATTTTTGGACATAACTTAATAGTCTTTGGCCATATTTCAATGTTTAGATTGAGGATCACTGACGAGGATTAAGTACCCGAAACGTGCATGGCTGGTCCATGCTGCAAATTTATCTGTTCTTATATGATGCTATGAATTTGAAGACGTGAAACAATTATGTGCCTTGGTGATATTCAGAAATTCTTGTCCCAGAAATGTTTTTATCTCTTACTCTTCTTATCCTTTTCTTTTTTTTTTCTTCTTCTTTTTTCCTTCTTTATTTCTCCCCCCCCCCTTCCCCCCCCCCAAGGGAGGAGAAGGAACGACACAGGCCCCTCCATGGCGATTCGGGCTGTGTCGGGGAGAGGGAAGCGGATGATACGTAAGGAATAGTCTGTGTGAAAAGAAAGTGAGGACCTGTGTTAGAATTGACTTTCCCTCCCTCCCATTGCCCACTAGAACCCAAAGGGATCGGTACATTTGTTGAAAATTACATGGTTGAAGTCATATTTATTTGCCGAAAATCCCCATATAAGTTGTGTTGAGTTGAGAGAGGCGATACACAAAATATTTCAAAAATAGCCTCGCATTATGTACGTCATGAAGTTTTTTCTCGTTATCTGATGAAAAAATTAATAATAATAACCGTACTTTTTGTTTTTAAAAGGCATGAACTGAACAATAGAACCACTTTTTCGATAAATTGTATTCAAACGATAGAAATTATATCAAAACGGAAGTAAGATAAGCACAACGTTGTACGTACGTTTGTTTTAAACAAAGATAAAGAAACATATATTGTCTTTTTTACACTGGATAAAGGCCAAGTGGCCGAACATTTGTGTTTTTAATTAAATCATCACTTGCATCTTGAAGAAGTATTTCAATTTACTGAAAGATAAAGTATTTATAAAATCTAAGGTCCACACTTCATAAGCGATTCGTGGTCGAGCGGTCTATGGCGCTGATCCTTGCACCAAGAAGGTGAAAGTCCTGGTTCGAATCGGTCTCGAGCTCTACTTTTTTTCAGTTAGAAGTTTATCTAATGAGAAAAAGTTTTTTTTTTTTACATTTCTTCCTTTATTATTTGATTTGTTGTAATTTTTTTTTTCATCTCAAAGAGATAGTGAACGTATTGTAAGCCTATTGCAAACAATCAAGACTTATCCATCTACTTTGCGGGAAAATTCTATGGCTTCTGTCCAGATATGATATATTATTAAATTTGTACCTATTATTCCATTTTACATCTACTTAGTATGCGTATTCTACAAATGAAATACACACAAGCGAAATGGTATATGATAATTCATTTTCACAGAAAGACAAATGCAATATTGAAAAAGATATAACTATAATTGCAGATTTTGTTTTTAGATTTCAAACTTTTTCGCTGCTTACATTATACACTGTACATAATTTTGACTAAATATTTTATGCGCGATATAAATAAATAGTTCAATTTCTCAACATTGAACCGTTGTTCATTAAGTTTAAAGCAGTCAGTATCTTCCTAACTTTCTATCCGTCATATTTTTTTTCTCCAACGTTAACAACGAAATTACTGTAGGTAAAATGTTATAATCAGATCTAAGCATCAAAATTCTTTTGAAATTTTTTATATAAATAGCAAGAACCACGTGACCTTAATAAATGCTAGAAGGAGAAATGGAAATATCTCCATTTAGATGATGATTTTATTTCTTTTTTATTTTAACAGCGAAATGCACATTTGCATCAAAAATATTAAAATGAAATAAACAGAAAAAATCATGAAAACAACTACACAAACAAGCACCAGGATGAGAAAACATATTTGCTCAACGGAATTTATTGTAGGTGGCGCTATAAAAACGAATGCCCCGAGCTTTATTCTTTAAAATAGTTATTAGATTAATTCAGTTTGCTTTATCTTCACTTTCAATGTTGTTATTTTTCGTTTCACCCTATCTTTTTCAAGATATTAATAAGAGATAAAGGACAACAAAACCCCTATACTTAAATGTATACAATTGTTCAACTTTTAGTTTTAGAGCAGCCATGTTTTGACGTGTACCCGAAGGGAATTCCCCATTTTGTAAGCGCTTGAATACCCCATTTTGTACAGGAAGTCTCTATATGGTCGAGCAATGTGTACAGGGTCTAGGATCCCAATCTTTTCTGGTAAATGCATCTTTTCTAATTCATAAGCGACACTAAACCAGAATTTTTGCCCATGCATCACTTTGATACCCAAATCTATACTTGTTTGTATGGTGATGTTACACTAGGGGGTTATTATACATAACAATTATTGTGCGTTCTTCAAGACATCTGGGTAACAAGAAAAAATGGAAGGGTTGTGCGCACATAATCAGGATCACCTCACAATTCATTTTACTTTAGTGACCTATGACTGTCCTAAGTCGGATCCTATTGCCAATTGGCGTCGTTGGTTTATGTGCACTCTTATGTAATTGGTGTTTTGATGTCGTATTGGATGTCCCTCGTTTCTCGTTGTATCTCTTGATGTGGACAGTTCGTTCTACTTTTTCGTCTTAGGACTGCAGTATGATTTTTCGGTATTTTTGGACATAACTTAATAGTCTTTGGCCATATTTCAATGTTTAGATTGAGGATCACTGACGAGGATTAAGTACCCGAAACGTGCATGGCTGGTCCATGCTGCAAATTTATCTGTTCTTATATGATGCTATGAATTTGAAGACGTGAAACAATTATGTGCCTTGGTGATATTCAGAAATTCTTGTCCCAGAAATGTTTTTATCTCTTACTCTTCTTATCCTTTTCTTTTTTTTTTCTTCTTCTTTTTTCCTTCTTTATTTCTCCCCCCCCCCTTCCCCCCCCCCAAGGGAGGAGAAGGAACGACACAGGCCCCTCCATGGCGATTCGGGCTGTGTCGGGGAGAGGGAAGCGGATGATACGTAAGGAATAGTCTGTGTGAAAAGAAAGTGAGGACCTGTGTTAGAATTGACTTTCCCTCCCTCCCATTGCCCACTAGAACCCAAAGGGATCGGTACATTTGTTGAAAATTACATGGTTGAAGTCATATTTATTTGCCGAAAATCCCCATATAAGTTGTGTTGAGTTGAGAGAGGCGATACACAAAATATTTCAAAAATAGCCTCGCATTATGTACGTCATGAAGTTTTTTCTCGTTATCTGATGAAAAAATTAATAATAATAACCGTACTTTTTGTTTTTAAAAGGCATGAACTGAACAATAGAACCACTTTTTCGATAAATTGTATTCAAACGATAGAAATTATATCAAAACGGAAGTAAGATAAGCACAACGTTGTACGTACGTTTGTTTTAAACAAAGATAAAGAAACATATATTGTCTTTTTTACACTGGATAAAGGCCAAGTGGCCGAACATTTGTGTTTTTAATTAAATCATCACTTGCATCTTGAAGAAGTATTTCAATTTACTGAAAGATAAAGTATTTATAAAATCTAAGGTCCACACTTCATAAGCGATTCGTGGTCGAGCGGTCTATGGCGCTGATCCTTGCACCAAGAAGGTGAAAGTCCTGGTTCGAATCGGTCTCGAGCTCTACTTTTTTTCAGTTAGAAGTTTATCTAATGAGAAAAAGGTTTTTTTTTTTTACATTTCTTCCTTTATTATTTGATTTGTTGTAATTTTTTTTTTCATCTCAAAGAGATAGTGAACGTATTGTAAGCCTATTGCAAACAATCAAGACTTATCCATCTACTTTGCGGGAAAATTCTATGGCTTCTGTCCAGATATGATATATTATTAAATTTGTACCTATTATTCCATTTTACATCTACTTAGTATGCGTATTCTACAAATGAAATACACACAAGCGAAATGGTATATGATAATTCATTTTCACAGAAAGACAAATGCAATATTGAAAAAGATATAACTATAATTGCAGATTTTGTTTTTAGATTTCAAACTTTTTCGCTGCTTACATTATACACTGTACATAATTTTGACTAAATATTTTATGCGCGATATAAATAAATAGTTCAATTTCTCAACATTGAACCGTTGTTCATTAAGTTTAAAGCAGTCAGTATCTTCCTAACTTTCTATCCGTCATATTTTTTTTCTCCAACGTTAACAACGAAATTACTGTAGGTAAAATGTTATAATCAGATCTAAGCATCAAAATTCTTTTGAAATTTTTTATATAAATAGCAAGAACCACGTGACCTTAATAAATGCTAGAAGGAGAAATGGAAATATCTCCATTTAGATGATGATTTTATTTCTTTTTTATTTTAACAGCGAAATGCACATTTGCATCAAAAATATTAAAATGAAATAAACAGAAAAAATCATGAAAACAACTACACAAACAAGCACCAGGATGAGAAAACATATTTGCTCAACGGAATTTATTGTAGGTGGCGCTATAAAAACGAATTTCCTGAGCTTTATTCTTTAAAATAGCTATTAGATTAATTCAGTTTGCTTTATCTTCACTTTCAATGTTGTTATTTTTCGTTTCACCCTATCTTTTTCAAGATATTAATAAGAGATAAAGGACAACAAAACCCCTATACTAAATGTATACAATTGTGCAACTTTTAATTTTAGAGGCAGCCATGTTTTGACGTGTACCCGAAGGGAATTCCCCATTTTGTAAGTGCTTGAATACCCCATTTTGTACAGGAAGTCTCTATATGGTCGAGCAATGTGTACAGGGTCTAGGATCCCAATCTTTTCCGGTAAATGCATCTTTTCTAACTTATAAGCGACACTAAACCAGAATTTTTGCCCATGCATCACTTTGATACCCAAATCTATACTTGTTTGTATGGTGATGTTACATAAGGGGGTTATTATACATACAAATTACATGTATTACATTGTTTAGATTGAGGATCACTGACGAGGGTTAAATATCCGAAACGTGCATGTCTGGTCCATGCTGTAAATTTATCTGCTCTAAAATGATGCTAATTCGGATGACGTTTAATTCGGAATGCTGTTCATTCCGGGGTTCGCAACTGTTTTAGTGGAAAATCCAATGGTTTTGCCTTGCCTTCTCGACTTTGAGACTGAATAACTGATCGGTATTTCTATCGGTATTGGTCTCGCTCTCATATCGGGAGGTCGCTTCTTTTCATATGGTTGAGGTTTTTGTTTGTTTGCTTTGGTTCCTGTTTTATCCTAATTTTGTATGCCTTCGGTTTCTGATTTTCTGGGTTATCGATTTTGTGCTGTAAACAGGGAAATGGTCATTATCCATATTTGTCATCTTTAAAGTTTATTGGAATCGGGATATGCATACATTTTCTCCAATGGCCATTGGTGTAAGGTTCTTTGAAGTTTGTACATTTTTGTAGTAATCTTGATAAGGAAGAATCCCAGTCCTCAAAACCAGAGGCAGAAGCTGTTAGCAAAATTACTCTGTCCTTGTGTCATATAAGGATATATCCCATCATTTGAATCTCATTGCTTATTAGAACATAGTTGGCTAAGTTATATGCCTGTTCACCTTGGGAATAAGTACTGAGGTAATTGCATGACACCTCTGCATGGTACGTTTGCGCATAAAGGGTATTCATGGATGCTTACTCCTACCGGGCACCTAGTCCCATCTCTAGCTTGCTAGGGGTCCGTCGATGCTTAATTTTGAGCTCTATTGAGATTGCTGTAGAGGTTATCGTCAGGATCCTCTTTAACTCACTCAGGGGATAGAACAAAATGTTTTCCTTTTTCAAAACTGCTTTTATATACGGACCACAATGATAAGGGGGAATGAGGTAATGTTTTTGTTGTCCTTGACGCCTGCCTTATTTGAAGGGTTTAAAATTCTTTCCCTAGTAAATGTACGTGTGCATATTTTAGCAAAAGTACTTCATAAAGATGTTTAAGATGGCTGAAATTAGTATTAACGAGGACTGAAAAACATGAAAGAACTACATTCCCTAGTTTACATCACATAAACTCAATTTGACACTTTATACATAGCGGATTCATGAACAAGGTACCACGGTTTGGGTATTTTGAATAAGCTGAACACAAAAAGGCAGGTTTGTAATCAGCACATTCATATGTATCAGAGTGTGAAGTAAATTACGTAACTGTTTTATTTTATAAGGGTGACATGCATTGCAGGTATCGGATAAGCGACGCAAGAAAAAGCGACTCTTAATAATCGAAATCAGTGATAGCAAGTTCATAATCCAGGATAAGGGCTATAGATGGTTAAAAAATCAAATACTGGTAATGTCTTAAATATTATTTTGCTAAATGTATTTTGTTGTATTTGAATTTGATTGCATTTGGATCAACCCGAGGTAGCAGACATTTTCCTTTATTGACCAGTGGATATCCATTATTGGTGCAGATGATTAAGGTTGAGACTTGCCACATTTAAAGTTCATTTTAGATATATACACGAATCTTAAATGTAATAAACCAGAATGTAATCATTTCAGTTTATTACATATGAAATTAATTTATTCAGTAGTTCATTAATAATTTTGCCATTTTTGTTATCACTTTAACATGTAATTATAGGAAGTGGAGGAGGGCATATTCTCTTATCATTTTGCCAATTTCTGTTCTTACAACTTTCAGCGTGTTATGTATTGTGGGTGAATTATGAAGTCCTGAACACATTGTGAAAGTACGGATTCATGAAAATTCCATCATTTCACTTATTGGCCGTGACCGTGAAATTCGCCGAGCATATTATGTCCTCCTGTGGTTCAAGTTGAACCAGATGGTTCAAGTTGAAGAGAGAAGAGTAAAAAGTGATCTGATGTATATTTGATTTTGATTAGTGTTGAATGCATATACAATCCGGTGTACTGGTACTGTCCTGTGTGCCATTAAATAAAAGTGATAATTTTGTTGAAAACAGAGTGTAGGCGCAAGCAGGTATCAAGGACCCATCTCTGCAGCAAAGACAATAGCTTCACTTTACAGTCCAGAGAAAAGGTCAGAGGTATACATTTTTGACGTTGGAGCTGGTACTGGACTAGCTGCTGAAGAGGTATGAAAACAGTATGTGAAATAAATGTTGTTTAAGATGAACTGATTTTAAAAGTTGTATAAGAATTTTTTTTTTTTTTTTTTTTAGGTGCTCAGAATAAGGCTCACGCTTTGTATCATCAGTTTTGATATAATTGCGTTTCTACTGAAATATAATGTAGTAGTATGATGCTAAAAAGGCTTCTTATCATATATCATAATTTTCGTATTAGTAGTCTAGTAGAAGTTAGTTATCGTTAGTTTTTTTTAGTCGTGTCGTGTATTTAGTGAAATTCTATCTACCTCTAAGTGTCAATTAACCATACCATCTTTTGAGCCAGTATCATCACAGCACCTTTCATTTTATTTCATTTGATTTATTTTATTTCCATTGAGTATTAATTAGATAACAAATAACACTTTCATTTTCACATATTCATAATCATAGATAACATATAGCAATAAAAGTATGATTATATTTTCAGTTAGTAAAAGTGGGTGCAAGTGCTTTTATAATATTTTGTTCACAACTTTTCATATATATCTTTAAGAATCTTATATTTTTGATGTCCAGTCAACTGAAGTTGTTTACGTATTTCATTTTAAGGAGTAATTTTATATTGATAAAATCTCGCCTTTGATTACTTAAATGGAAGTATTTATAAATGGTAAATCCAATAATAGAAATTACAACATTAATATCATTGTATTCTTCATGTGAGATTTTGTATCCAAAGACAATGTACTTAAGCTTTCGTAAATTTGTTTTAAAATTCAAATCCGTTAGTATGTTAGTTATTGTTTACCATAAAATATCAAAAGATTTGCAAGTTATGAAATAATGTTCGTAATCATCTTGTTTATCACATACAAAACATTTATCTTCATTCAGTATTTTCCAACGTTTTAGTAATATTTGATTTGGGAAACTTTTATGGTATAACTTCCACCTAAATATTTTTTCATCATTTTCTAAAAGAATATAAAAAACAAAAGAAAACAAAGCTTTTGTTAATTATGTTATATTGTTTATATCATCAAATTTCCTTTTCCAGCTATCCAAACAGTAACTGTAGCAAAATTTCTTTTCTATCAATAGATTATACAGCTCTTTATTACTGAAGTTGATGAACTTCTTAGTTCTGCTTGTTTTAGGATTCACAAGTTGCAAATCTGTAATGTTAATTTTAACATTGGTATTGTGCATTTTAATTTTCTCTAACCATTCTTTTGGAAATGACTTCTTCAGCAAAAGTAATTCTGACATCCAGTTTCTTTTATCTTTCAAATTCTCATATATAAATTTTTCATCAATCATTCCATTTTCTCCTATGATGTCATTAACATAAATAAAACCAGATTTCATCCAATTTTCGAAGAATAATGCTTTTCCGTTGTAACTGATATTTTTATTACCCCAAATGATTTCTTGTTTTATCTCATGTGTATCAGAAAATTTTGATTTAACTCCCTTTATTTTGAACGTTTGAGCTGGTACTGGACTAGCTGCTAAAGAGGTATGAAAACAGTATGGGAACTAAATGTTGTTTAAGATGAACTGATTTTAAAAGTTGTATAAGAATAAATGATCTTCGCTAAGTTCCTAGTGAATAGAATCACACCAAAACGCCAAAAAGCTCAAACTTGATAAGAGTGAACCAAATATAAAACAAGGCGATCAATTAGCAATCTGGACCGACTTACTGTCAATAACTCTTCGCGAGTGTCAACTGGAGTGCTACTCCGAATTACATGTGCTCAGCGTATCTCATGGAGTCCTTTACTCGGACGTAATTGCCTATAAACAGAATGAAGGGATCTCCAATAACACACCTGATGCAGCACTCACAGCAAACCCCCAAAACACCTAATGAAAAAACACAGAGCAGACACTCACAGAAAGAGATGCAAAAGGGACAAGGAACACCAACTAGCACCATAGAATTATGAAACACAAAAGACAACAAATAAACCAACGAGACCAATGGGCAACTGGTGCCGACTTAGGACGGCCATCTGCCACGCAAGTAGCAGATAGTGAGGTTTTCCGGATTACGTGCGAACAATTCTCCAACTTTCCCGTTCACCCAGAAGAGTAAAGTATAAAATATAGCAGACAGTGTGGTTTTCCGGATTTCTTGCGCATAACCCTCCAACTTTCCCGATCACTCAGAAGAGCAAAGCATGAAATAACCTCACTGTAAGATGAGCATACAAACAGACAGCATGATGCAAGGGCCAAAGAAACACACAAATGGATATGTAAATTGATATAAAAAACAGAAAGCATACAAAAATATACAGAAGGCATACGAAATACAGTCCGTGCTGAATACGGTCCATTTGATATGTACTGACTACGATCCATTTGATATGCCTTGAATACGGTTCATTTGATATTCCGGGGGTGAGACTTGAAAGCTATGAAATCGTGTCTAAGGCCATTTCTTGTTTTATTCTGTTTTGCGTCCTTTTGAAATTGAGAAACCTACCAGCCAGCCAGGGAGAAAAACAAACAAGCATATAAAACAGAGTTGCAATTTTATATAATGTGACTATGTGAAATCTGATAGAGATTTTAGTCAACAAAAGAATGGTAGATAAGGCAATGTCTTTAATCTTTGCAGTATTCATGCATTTTTACATAAAATGTAAAAAAAAATCAAACAAGTTTATTTGAATTTTTGAAGAAAACTTATTATATTTTCAATAGAATGTATTATTTTAATTTTGTTTTGTTATATTCTTTGGTCTCAAAACCTACCAGCATGAGGACGCAAAACAGAAAATAACAAAGAAATGGCCTAATGATGTGTTCGATACAGAGACACGTTAGTAAGAAATAGCAATCAAATCGAAATGGAAGTACCGGATGTGATATTTCTGCCGAATTGAATCGACGGGTGTCCTGATTTCGTATGCTTTTGGTTTGTGATTTCTTGAATTATCGATTTTTGTACTGTGTATTGGGATATGGTCATTGTCCATATTTGCCATTTATAATATTTCACTGAAAAATCTCAAGATCAGCGTTTAGATCTTTTTAGAATTGATTTTTAAAATGTTCTCTATCCAGGGGGATAACTTCTAAAATGACCCAAATTAAAATAATTCTTAATCCTACACCTATCATCATAGTACAAACGTTAATTTGTACAACATCCAAAGCGATAGAGAAATATGAACATATCTATACCTATATAATTTCAACATTTTGGACATTATTTCGTTCATTATACCTCTAATATTTTAAACCTAAAAAAAGGAGGAGATCTCCAACAACACCAGGTTGTAGCACCCACAGCAAAACCCCAAAACACCCAATGCAAAAGCACAAAGCAGACAAGCACAAAGAGACGCGTAAGGGACAAGGAACGTCAACGCTCAACACAGAAACATCAAACACAAAGGACTACACATAAACCAACGAGACCAATGGGCAACCGGTGCCGACTTAGGACGGTCATCTGCCATGGAAATAGCAGAAGGTATAGTTATCCTTGATTACGTGCGCACAACCCTCCCACTTTTCCGATTACCCAGAGGTCTCGAAGAACGTACAATTGTGGTGTTAACAACCTCCTCACTGTCAGATGACCACACACAAACAAGACCGCAAAACGCAGGGGCCCAAGCAACACAGATGAATATGTAAATGGATATAAAAAGAGGGCGTACGTAATACAATCCGTGCTCTGCCGCCGCGAGCTCATGTATGTTATCACCCTAGGAGTCCGACTGATTCAGAGAGGACAGGTGGTCGGGGTCCTGTCTTCTCTATAGAGGTTTGGACAGTCAGTCAGAGTGCAAGTTTTAAGAATGCGCTTGTACAAGACTGTAGATTGGTCAAGTACCAAGCCTAGTGTCCGTCTGGTGACATTAGGATCATACCCACGGTATAAAAGGCGTTTGATGATTTTGACGCATTTTCGATAGTGATGTTGTCTATCTTTGATCCTTCTTATCTTGTTGATAATGTCACCATAAAATGCAGGTTGTGAAATACCCAAAGTAATATACTCTGTTGCCTGTATTGGTCCGAATTACAGAAGAAGTTGACAATAATTTTTGTAAAATTTCCAGAAAGTCTTTACTAGTTTGTGAAAGCGAAAACCTTGTCCTAAAAGTTTCTTGGTAATTTGTAAATTTCTACTATGAAAATCCAAAACATCAGTACATGCTCTAGCATACCGGATGAGCTGTGAAATATAGATACCATAGGACGGTAATCTAGGAACATCGCCGTCAAGCCAGGGGAAATTTACTATGCGAAATCCAAAATCATCTCTTTTGTCATACACACTTGTATGGATTTCTCCATTAACAATTTTGATATTTAGGTCCAAAAATGGTGTTTCTGTGTTTGAAACGTTTGCCTTGTTTAAAATCAATTCTTGTGGATAAATAACATTTTTTTATTTCTCAAAAACAGGAATGTCGATAGAAAGAATATCATCCAGGTACCTAGAAGTACCAATGAAACATTTCACATCATCATTTTTTCTTTGTTTTTGAAGATTTTGGATAAATTCCTTTTCATATGTGTATAAAAATAAATCTGCAACAAGAGGCGCACAATTAGTACCCATTGGAATCCCTACAACCTGCTTGTAGAGTTTCTCACCAAATCTTACATAAATATTGTCCAAAAGGAAGGACAAGGCAATACACAGGTCACTACATGTCCATGATTTGTATGATTTGTAATCTGTGGCGGAAAAGAAACCCTTCGATTCAGAAGTACAAATATAAGTTTTCCCCTCTCGATCAAAACATCATTTAATGAGTTTGGACAGTCGATCATTTATTTTGTCGCGAGGAAGCGTGGTGTACATATTAGAAATGTCGTGTGAAGATAATGTATTTGCTTCAAAATTTCTTGATTTCATTTTGTCAATCACATCCCCTGAATTTTTAATAGACCAAAAGAAGTTTTAGCCATTCCTGTTCATGACAGTTTCACAGTATTTTGTCACGTGTTCCTTTATAGCCGTGAGTGCTGACGTCAGATTTCTAGACAAAATTGTTGTTGAGCAGTTGCTAGAATAAGCAATGTATCGAAACTTGTAAGGAGACTTGTGAAGTTTTGGTATACAGTATATTGTAGGGAGATCCAATTTAGAAATAGGGATGTTAAAAGAAGAAATTTCACTGTTATGTTTGTTCAAAATATTGGGATCACTTTCGTTGCTTTCGATATAAGTATTAGTAGAGGAAAGTTCCGAAACTAAAGTTGATATGTAGTAGCGTTTTCAAATAATTATGGTGTTGTTGGCTGCTTTGTCTGCAGGCGCGAAGACATATTTTTCATGTAAATTACGTAACTTGGATTTGAAATATCTTTCAGATTTAGAAATTGGATTTTCAAAAAGTTGAGGATTTTTGTGGTAGTTATCTATTCGAATATCGGTAATATCCAAAATAAGGTTTTTCCAATCATTCAGAGCATGCGATTCGACTCCTTCCGATTTACACCATCGTTTGGTATAGTTATCTAAAGCTTCCTTTAGCACTTCGCGACATTAAATAAAATCTATCTTGGATGGGATTCTATACTTAGGTCCTATCGTAAGAAGACCACGGAGCTGCCTGTCTTTGGTAATTGAAAAGTCACCTGTAATAATATGACCAGCTGGTTTATATAGATATGCAGACGTTGCACATTCTCAAGAAGCAGGACATGATTCAAGTATTTTAGGATCTTGTGTAACTTTGTTGTAGTTAAAAACGAAATTTCGAATAGGTTTCTTATATTTGTAACAAATAAGAGGAGGTTCTAAATTTTCAAAATATTGAGGAATGGCACTTTGTACGCGATGATCCCGAAAAATATTAGAGATGTTCAGAGGATCAAATCCTTTGTTAATAAATGGAATTTTTATGAATCGTCTTTTAGGGGAGGTGTTTTTAATCAAAGGATATAGTTTATTTTGTGCGAATGCAACAATGATATTTAGCCTGAATCAATCAGTGTTTTAAGAATGCAACCAGTGCTTCATCCAAGATAGATTTTAATTGAACTGCTGGAACTGAAGAGAGAACATGTAGCAGTTCATGTGTGCCGCCGTTGCGTGCAATGATCAGTAGATCTTTGAGGGCACGATGTACTCTAGCTCTTTTTCTGAGTTTTTTGTTTCGCCTTTTATCGTGAGACCTATGCTTCCTTTTAGTGTTAGGGCGGATTGAAAAAACATTAATTTTTTAAGAGGTCGAAGAAATGTTTCCTTGTCCATAAATCTGATCGTTTAGACCAAGGGGGTACGCAGTTTGTAGTTTGGTTATCCAGGCAAGTTCAGCTTGTAAGCGGCGTTTTTTAATTTCAGTTTTACTTTGATTTTTAAGTTTCTGGAATGACTGAACTAAGGTCTAAGGTTCTAAGGTCCATTCACCATGAACTTAAGGTCCATTCACAATTAGAGCTTCGTGGTCTAGCGGTCAAAGGCGCTTACCCTTTATTCTATGACCGATGAACTGTCGTATTGTCGAGCTCTGGTGGAAGAGGTCTTAGGATTTTTTTTTATTTTATTTTATTTTATTTTTTTTTTTATCTAAATGAAAGTTTCTCAAACGAGGAAAAGTCATATTTTTTCTTACATTTTGTCTCTTATTCTGTATTTCTGTCGTCACAATGAGATATTGAACATATTGTAAGCCTAGGATTAATATATCTATTTTGCGGGAAAATTCCATAGCTTCTGCCCTACAATGATGTCTTATTACCCATCATTCTACAAATGAAATACAACAAAGTAAATGGTACATGATAATTAGTTTATTCTCAGAGAAATATTAAAACTATGTTGAAAAAGGTATATTGCAGATTTTGTATCTATGTTTTAATCTTAGTCTCTGATTACATTGTACATAATTTTGGCTAAATATTTTACACGCTCTATCAAAGTGATTAAATTATATAACATTTAACCGTTATTTATCTGTTTGATTAACTAATATCTTATCCCCATCCTGCAGATTAAAGCACTCTGTATCTTCACACATGTTTTCAATGAAAAAAAGCACACGAAAAACAACGAAATTAATCGAAATATAGGCATCGACATTCTATAAATATTAAGATCAATTATTTTAGAACCACGTGACCAAAATAACATGGAAAATCTCCGTTTAGATGATTTATTTTATAAACAGCGATATGAACATTTGTATCAAAAGTATTAAAATGAAATAAACAGTAAAAATCATGAAAACAGCTGGACAAACCAGCACTTTGATGAAATAGCACATTAGCTGCACGGAAATTATTGTTGATGGCGCTACGAAAAACAAATTTCCTAAGCTTTATTGTTTAGCTTTCATCCAGTTGATTATAATTATTTTTGTGAGCCCTTTCACTTTCAAATGTGTATTTTTGTTTCTCTATATCTTTTCAAGATATTTACAAGAGAGAGTATACAGACTGTGCAACTTTAAAAGCCGGAATAATATTCTTATAGCAGTCATGTTTTGACGTGTACCCGAATTCCCCAGGGAATACCCCATTTGTACAGTACTGGAATTCCCAATTTTGTACAGAAAGTCTATTTGGTCGAGCAATGTGTACAGAATTTCGGATCCCAGACTTTTCTGGTTGATGCATCTTTTTTTTAACTTACATACGTCACTGGACAATAATACGGAAGTGTTCTAGAATATTCTCGTATTTGGTTTGTGTGGTCATCGTAACATTGAGGGGTTTATTATACATGATAAATTGTTCTTTCATCGAGACCCCTGGGTAACCGGAAAAGTAGGAAGGTTGTGCGCATTTAATCACGATAATTTCGCCATTTTCTACTAACATGAAATATGGCCATCTAAAGTCGGCACTGATTGCACATTGGTCTCGTTGGTTTATGTATAGCCTTTCGTGTTTGGTGTCGTATTTTGTTTTCCTCGTTTCCCTTTGCTTCTCTTGTTGTGTATGTCTAGCCTGTGTTTTAGGGGGGGGGGCGTGTTTTGCGTATGGCGCTGCACGCGACATCATATTTGTCATGTAAAGAGTACAGATTGTGCTACTTTATCTCATTTATCGCGTTATCACTATACGGTATGATTTTATTTGCCTTGGTGATTTTCATAATTATATCCAAGACAAAAAATATTTTCATCTCTCTTATCCTGTTTTTTTTTCTTTTTTTCAAATTTTTTTTTTTTTTTTTTTTTTTGATTTTCTAACCCCCTCCCCCCAAAGGACTCTGTTGGGGAGAGGGTAGCGGATGATACGAAAAGGATAGTCTATGTGGAAAAAAGTTCGGGTCTGTGTTAGAATTTCTTTATCCTCCCTACTCGATAGAACTTGAAGGAATCGGCACATTTGTTGAGCAGTGTATGGTTGAAGTCCTATTTACATGCCGAAAATCCTCATGTGTTATGTGGGAATAAGCGATACACAGAAAATTTCAAAAATAATCTTGAATCACGTGCACGATGGAGTTGCACCTCGTTTTTCGATGAAAACATTATCAAGAGTAAACATTCTTATTCTTTTTAGTTGGAGTGAACTGAAGAATATTACATGTACCTTTTATAAATAAGTGCATGGTAGCAATGTATTTCTTTGGGATTTTGTTTTGTTTTGCTTGTTTGTTTTTGTTTTTCAGTTACAAAAACTTGGATTTAAAACAATGGACGCATTGGACCCTTCCCTCTGGAATGTTGGAAAAAGCCAGAAAGAAAGGATTGTACAGAAATTATTACTGTGAAGGAATAACCTCTGAACCTCTCAATATTCCCAACGGTAAAAGTTCTTAGAAGTCAAATCAAATGCTTGACTTCGTAACCTAAAAGTTCCAATAGTCTTTCGATCACCTTGCAGGGGATCAAAACTCTCCCTTTTAGAAATATATTATTATATAAAATACCAAAGCCCTAAAACCTATTAGCCAAGTGCTATGATCCATATTTAGACTTATAAACCACAACTATATACACCCGTGTCTTTCAAATGTCTTTTTTCCCCTTCAGCTTTTTATGACGTGATCACAGTGGTTGGAAGCCATGGTCCAAATCATATCAAAGGAGAGGCAGTACATGAAATGATTCGTCTAGTGAAATCTGGTTAGTGCAAAACAGGAAGAACACAAATTATTGTTGACGATAATTATGATGACAAAGAGTGAAGTAAATTTCTGCGTTCATAGACATATCTTCATGACTACTCCAAAGAAAAATCTTTTGAACCATAAACATGTCTAGGATATTTATAAAATGATTGCAGCTAAGTTAAAGAAGATCCTGACGATAATCTCAACAACACTCACAATAGAGGACAAAACTGAGCATCGACGGACCCCTAGCAAGCTAGGGGTGCGACCAGGTGCCCGGGAGTAAGCATCCCTCGTTGGCTAGCCGCATCCGCCGTCAATGTTCATGCACGATGAAAACAATATATAGAATCAAATTCAAAGAATTGTGGTCCCCCGCTTTTTGGGTATTTGTCTTTAACGAAATGCTTACAGACCCCCCACCCCCTATTCTTGAATTTTCATAATATATCTCATGTATGTAAAATTCTAACTATCAAAAGATTCAACTCTAATGAAAGGTCAAAAGGTACAAACTTTTTTTACCAAGGGAAATGTCTTGTGAAAAGGAATGCACATGTGAAATATGAAAGTCGTATCATTTATCATCAATGTCTATATAGAAAGTGTTATGGCGACCATGTCAGGGAAAACTATTCGTAACACTTACTGTCAAACCCTCGTGGGGAACTTTTTTACGAGTTCAACACGGCAAAGGGCATAAGTATGAAACAAATAAGTTTAAGAAGATCCCGACGATAATCTCAACAGCATTCACAATAGAGCACAAAATTGAGTATCGACGGACCCCTAGCAAGCTAGGGGTGGCACCAGGTGCCCGGGAGGAGTGAGCTAGTACTTAAAATGTTTTAAATGCAACACAGTTGTCCCCTATTATGTTTAAGCCTTGCTTGTGATTTTTAACTTCTTTACGTGTTGATTCCCAATATATTACACCTTCCATATATTTTGGTCGATGGCAGACAAATACTTTTCAATGAAATAAAAGCAATGTTCTGCTCTTTACATGTGCATGACCTTGACCTCTAGGTGCCCAACAAGTTTTGTTAATGCACATCATCATTAATTAGTAGTTTTAGTATAATTAATGTATGATTCTTTGTGTTTGCCCTTGACTTTAAAAGCGCCCTTGACATTCTCTAGATGTTGACTCCTCTATGATCTTGGTAACAATCATTGTTGAAGTGACAAAGAGACAAACATATCGAAGGACATCATGTATGACAAATATGGATAATGACCATATCCCTGTATACATCACAAAATCGATAATTCAGAAAATCAGAAACCGAAGGCATATAAAATCAGGATAAAACAGGAACTAAAGCAAACAAACAAAAACCTCCACCATATGAAAAGAAGCGAACTCCCGATATGGGAGTGAGACCAGGTGCCCAGGAAGAGTAAGCATCTCCTGCTTGCATGCAACACCCGCCGCTTCAATTCGGTAGAACTGTCACATTCGGTAACTTCCATTTTGGAAGACATAGAGTACAATCTTTGGTTGGATGGTTCAAATGGTCTATGACAGAATATCATCCACCATTCTGGAGAGTGGGAGATCAGAGTGTATGACGAGTTCCTCATATCTATATTAAATACATAGTACATGTATATAATGTTAACGAACTTCCTTTTTTTTGACTTTCAGGAGGATATGTTTGTATAGTAACAAGGAGGGAGAATTTTGAGAGGATAGAGGATTACAAAGATACCTTCTTTCCTATGTGTGATAGGTTAGAGACAGATGGGAAATGGAGGAAGGTCATAAACGAATCATGTCCATTCTTCCCTGGAGTAGAGGGAATTAGCCTGTGCTATCAAATTTGTTGAATATAATCCGGAATGTCTTCCATTTTCAAATTTTTTTTCACAACAGTCTGAGTTATCATTATTTGAATTGCTGATCAGTTCACAGTACATTGATTACTTCATCCTTCCTTAAAAAGGACCTGTAACGATAAGGCGTAAAATCTGCCCAAAAATAATGAAATTTTAAAGTACTTCATTTCTTTAATCAAGTTGGTGAAATACTTTAAAAGATAAAACCCCTTCAAAATCTGAAGAATTTTTTTTTCATAAAATTGCTCTAATAGAGAGATATTTGAGTATAAATGTGCTTATTTTGTATAGAAATCAATGAAAATCTGAAAAGTTTTCATAAAATGTCGCCCCCCCCCCCCCTTGGAACACAACACCACTTCTACCTATGATGTATTTTCATAATATAAAGTTTCTGTAAAAGCGGAGTTGTGTTCCAAAGGGGGGAACAATAGTCAATTTACGAAAATGCGATTGGGCGGGTAGGGGTGAAGGAAAGATGTGAAATTAACAGAGAATTATTAAACGGCATTTGATTCGCTTCAGGCAAATAATTAACTTCTTTATTAATAGCTTCGAAATAATCAATTTTCAACAAAAAAATATTCGTTGTTATTTACTTTTTCACTAACAAACCCCTTTATTTTAATTTTTGGCATTGATAATTCAACAACCCCTCGCAATAAAAGTTAACAATTAGCGTTGACGACTGATGTACCAGTCAATCTTGGGAAAATGCTCAAAACATTCTCGGTAACATTCACAAAGTATTTAGAAAATTTTATTATGGTAAATGTAAAAGAAATATGATTTTATATACTGAAAAAAACTTACTCAAACTATTTTTATTACGGCGGCGTTGTTAATTGTACAATATAAGTGAGAGTGAGTGTTCGATTATATATCTCTTGCCACGTGTTTACGTTCTGATAAATCCAGAATATAATATTCGGAGAAAATCATGTTTTAGCACGGTATTTCTTATTGAATCTTCTCATTGTAGTTCATTTTGACGTTTTGATCAACAAAAGCGACCGACTGTTAGAAAATTTCCGACATTTCACTCGCATTATTAATATCATGAAAAAGACCCCACCCTCACTTCTACATAAAAATGTAGGTTATTTATCATAATTATGTCAATAAAACTACTACATTTGATTAAAGATACTTGAAATGAAATAATTTCACGTACAGGGCACATTTTAAATAATTCTGGTTGAGCTGGTATTGCATGTAAAATTTGGGCAGATTACAGCTCTTAACGTTACAGGTCCTTTACTGTTTAATCTTTTCTTGGCATCATGCAGAACACAGCAAATGTCCATCTGAAATCGACCAGGACAATTATGCTGTTTGTCCGCTTTTTTATGCAAATCAAGTCGGTTTATTCAATACTATCTTGCGCTCAAAGTGATGGTAAGGACAGAGCTGATGAATTGAAGTGTTGGAGGTAGGAAGCAGGCAAAAGACAAATTGGGGAGATGAGACAAATGATACATTAACCTAAAGTCTTGATGCTTTTGTGTTCCTTGGCTCAACTGATCGAAGCTTAAGTGAGCTATTGTCATAGCGCACTGTCAGGCGTCCGTCCGTTGTTAACTTCTAACATTTTCAACATCTCCTCTGCAAGAATTACACAAAACTTTACAGAAAGCAAGTACTCAAATTCAAAGTTTGTGTTTTTCGTGCTGATCAGTCAACAAATATGGCCACTGAGGACTCTGATTGGCTGACACATTTTTGACTTCTCTGCAGCAACTGCACAGAATTTCACGAAACCTTACAGGAAGCAAGCACTCAAGGCAATCTACCAAGTTTCTGTTTTTGTGCACATCAGTCATCAGTCAACAAATATGACTGCCAAGGCCTGTGATTGGCTGACACATTTTCGAAACTGATGTACAGAATTTCTAAAAACCTACTCAAGGGCCTCCACCAAATTGTCCACTATCATTCTTCTGCAAATCAGTTGAGCGATTTGGGCCCCTGTGGGCCTCTTGTTTTTATTTGCAGTTTCAATTGTTATTACATGTACTATTAGTACAAGTTACAATTATTTTTTCACTTTCAGTTGTGAGTGTTATTACTATTGGTCCATACTTTTAACTAATCTATATCACAAACAAAAACCACACAAACCTTAGTGCGTTTTGCTTTAATATAATACTGGTAAAAGAAAAATAACTGAATAATTAACATATTTGTAGATCAATATCTATGTGTATAAATACTAGTATTCAACAAAAGTTAACAACAAGATACATGCTATTGCTTGACAGTATTAAAGAATACAATATCATTTAGCTGTAAATTAATTTTCACAACCAATATTGGAACTCATCAACCTTTGGAACATTTGTACTAACAAGTAAATATGCTGCCAATTTTCAATGGATCGATAGAGCAAGTGTGCTAACCCTTCAAATAGGCCCCATAAATTTCATGTAAAATGTGTATTATTTCAAATATAATAAGCACTTACTCATGTTACTGCAATGCAAAATATGTGCAGATATGTCACATCCTAATTTTGCCTTGTCTAAACATTACACGCACGAGATATATGACATCGTTTTCTAAAATTGTCTTAAGAATGGAAAAGTAGAGAAAATACTGGATTGTGCACTTTTTTTCATCAAAATTCTAATGCATTTTAAACCTTGCCAGAAACGTTTTAGGCTCAAGAATCAATAAAAAAAATCATAAATTGGTACCTTATTAAAATATTTTGAAAGGGCTGGGGAACTACTTTATTTCATGAAAATATATAAATCTTTTGCTCATTTATTTAAGAAAACATGCTTTCCCCATCAGTTTTGAGATGTTCTGAACATCACAGTTTTCAAAGTTTTGCTGTAAAACCTAAAAAAAAAATTTATACTTTGAAGTACCATACATTTGACTTCTCAAATACTAATCGAATTTTTTTAAATGCACTTCAAAAATAGGGCAGAAATGGTAGATTTCCACGTTTACTCCTTCAAAACAAGCCCTTTCAAGTGATGAGTGAATTTCACATACATTTTGAACTTTTGCATAAAATTCTCACTCCATATAGTTAAATTAAACAGAGGAATGTGTTATATGGTAAAAACGAATAAAGAACAAAAATATTTCAATTTGATAACAGTAACAGATTATATAAGTTCTAAATGATCTTGAAATAACAGTGCATTGTGAAGAAGTTAAAAATCCTTTACCCTTTTGGATATTATGAAAACCATGTGTTTAGGTCACGTAATTAAAATCTTTTCAAATCCACAAACAAATACACAAATAAGAAATTACAAAGGGCAGAACAATAAAGCCAATGTATGTAATTGAATCCTTCATATATTCATACTTTTGTTATAATTGTTACATGTACATAAAAGCTTTAACATTATGTCAAATTGGTACTGTTGTTCTATCATTTTTTTCGGGGAGATTCATTTGATTTGTTTTTCTCTATGACCCGGCAAACCAACGGCAGATGATCTGCATATACTTTTTAAAAGTTTCCATTCTGGATTATTTTGACCGAGACAGATCGGGAAATACCATTAATGTGATCGGTATATGCTGTTTGTGTGCGGCATTGTGCTAATTAAGTAAGCCCATACTGATGCATATTTTTAACAGAACAACGACAAAAACCGATGAGTGGTGAATTAATTATAACAACAATATTCATAAACTCTAACTACAAAATTATTGCTTTTGTATGGCATAGAAATTGCATATTGCACTTGTATCGTAAAAGAATAATATGTTCATAAACTAAAAAATTTCCATAGACCTAAGAGACATATTTTGGAGTACAGGTCAAAATTAAAAATATAATTTCTTTGCAGTCAGCATGCCAATCGAAAATATACAGCCAACTTTCTATACCTTTTCACAGTATGAGATGTACATATATGAATGGATTTCATTATTCTAAAATAACATGGATTATATGGATTAAGGACAACACACAACATTTTTATCAATTCAGGACCTGGCACCATAAACTAAGAATTGACTTAAGTCAAATTCTCAAAGTATCATATTTAACAAAGCAGTGAAAATTTGAAATATGTGTATGTAGTTCTTCCATTCTATTCTACTTTGAAATAAGAAACATTGTATGAATAGTTGCAAGTCATCACTGATATTATAATGAGACAAAAAAATATTGAAAGGGGACTATATATGGTTTACATAGTAAATTGGCCCCCTTTCAGGGCAAAATCTTAAATTTTCATGAAGTAATGACTTTGTACTAATATTTATTCCACAATGTAGGCTACTTATGAAATGATACATAACCTTTAATTTCCTTTCTCAATTTCTTTGAATTTGAGCATTTAAAACGGTATATATTTTGCCAAATTTCAAATTTCAGAACATCATTTTGGGGCTCATTTTCGACAATCTTCCTATTAATTAGTACCGAGCGGGCCTCTGAACAACTTTTATATTTCCATATGTTGTTACCCTTGCACGTCTTTAAGTGCATGCAAAAGGAAAAAGTTGTTCACGATCTCGCACGATATTATCTCAATGAAAACAATGAAGAATTATGCAACTTTTCCTGAAAAAATTGACATACACCAGTTTTTATGATATTTATGCAAACTTTACAATGTCTTAGAAAGCGAGGAGTAGTTTGTATTACTAGATTTCTCAAAATATACATGTAGATATTCAACTCTCTAAAAATGACAACAAAATTTAATTTTTGAGAAGTTGATTGTAGGGGGCCACTTTACTATATAAACCATATATACTCCTTTAGACTTTAGTCAATTCTTAGTTTGTGGTGCTGGGCCCAGAACTTGTTAGAATCTAATAAACCTCTCGTGTCATTTCAATTTGTACTTAGCAAACCACTAAGCTTGATATTGATTAAATAAACTTCAGTATATTGATGGTCTTATTTGAATGAAAATTGGATGGAATGTTCACTATGAAGATTTCTCATGCAAAATTCAAAAACAAGGCTTGAAATTATTTTATCGCTTTAAAATTCTTAATTAGTACAAATATGTACCAAAATCAGAAGAATTGAAGAATTTTGTTCATCTTGACTTAACCTTACATGTCTTATGTCACAGCAAAAAATCTCTGAGATGAAAAAAATATATGTATAATAATTTTAGAATAAGACAAAGTAAGTTACATATGTATGCCTATGTGAAATTTAAATAAAAGCATGATGTAAAAAAAAAGCTATGGGTGGTATAACACAAAACCTGGTCCTTCTGAAGGAATGTGCTTTTCTGCATGGTTACCTACAGTCTATAACAAAAGATGTGTTCTCTCAAAGCCCTGAGCTGTAAATAGAAAGTAAAAGAAATCAATTAAAAATACATATTTGATACAAACTGAATTTCAATTTTTTTTACAGGTAATAATAAATAGTTTGATAATTCATGGAACTATAACATATATTTTGCATGTGTTATAAAGTATTTTAAATATGTGATGTTGATAAGAAAAATTTTAATTTAAAGCTATGGCAAGATTAATAGTGACCTTGACTTTATCATGCAACAATCAATTGCTTTGCAACAACTTTTAAAATCACATTTAAATTAATGCAAAAATTAATATACATGTAGCTATGCGTTAAAGTCATACGATATTGCTAAGCAGCATTTTGAGTGTTCTCAAACTTGTGTCAGATATGAATATTTCAAATGTAGCATATCATATTATGAATTCATACATAAATATAAATGAACTATAAATTACTTGATGCAACTATATCATACATAAATACATGTATATTAAATAAACTATAAACTACTTATTGCAGCTATATAGTGCTTTCACAGATTTGTATTTACACTCACCTAATGTACATAGGATTAATCTGGCCTGCGGTGAAAGAAGAAAAAATTATTTTACTTTTCTTGAAAGCCTTAAAAGTGACAGACTTTAAAATTTTGAAAGACACCTTCCCTTATATATAAAGTTTGACAGTTTAAAACATGGTAGAAGTGGCTATTTGATACATTGCAAAGGCTTCAGATACTAGTACTGTCTGTATGTACATCACAATAACTGTCAAGACAATGCAAATATTACTGAGTTTGTATTACAACTATGAAACAGTCTCCATTGTAATTTTTCATTTTTATAATAGATAAGTCACTTCTAACTAATACAAAATGGTTTAAAGATATTAATGTATTCCATTCATAAGAAAGTGAAGAGGTTTAGCATCTTGTCCTACATTGCTTAAGATAAGCAACATGGATATCTTAGAATACATTGTCAAGAGTTGCATATCTTTTTTCAAAAGCAGATAAAATTTCTCTAATTTCTGTGCATTTTCTAGCAATATCATGATAAATTGCACTGATCGTTGAATTTTTTTTTTTTTTTACAGTACTGAAATAATCTATTCTCACCTCCTCATCTGTCATAGCTTCATACACATGACATTTGAAATCTGATGCTAAACTACAGGTTGTCTCTCTGTAATAAAGATTTGATAAATATATTTTACCTCTAGAAAAATCATATATATTTTAAGCATCTTCAAAGATTTAGATTTTACTCTGCAGCTTTAACTTTTTTTTTTGTATCATGTTTGCTTTAAATTATTAAACTAAATTTAGTCCCAAAGAAAGTAAATCTAAATCTTGTACATGTATTAAAAGTTGATTGGCTGATTATTCTGTTAAACTACAATTCAACAAAATAAGCTGTTATAGGAAACAATTGAAGAAAATCTAATTTCCAATGAGCTTGGATGTACATGTACTTTGAGTTTTTTTTACTGAAAAGACAGAATTACGAATTTAATCGTATACATCTCTTATACCTATCAAATCTTGTAACTGCCAAATGTCAGTATTTTCCCATCGTCGGAAACCCACAGCATATTGCCCTACAATTATAGGCCATGGGCTCAATTGTAAGGGAATTCTTGTTTTAATGTGTCATACGGTTATATATAGTAACCAATGAATTAGTAGGTTTGAATAGTATCAGCCCATCTGTGTTGGAGGGATTTTGTAACGCTCATTCTGATTGGCTTAAATTCCCTGCTAGAATCGTTTCGGAATACGAGGGTTTCCCAATAGACTAGGGCTGGGCGGTGCACCGAAAATTTCGGTGCTTCGAAATTAGAATTGTCGGTTCGATGCATCGACGTAGAATTGCAGATTTCGATTCGGTTCAGACGTAATTTATCAAAGTAAACTAGAGCAAAATAGTGACTAGAAAAATGTTTGAAATAGCTCAGAAATTACATTTAAGAAGGCCAAAAAGTAAGAAAAGAGCGTACATTCACTTATCGCGCCGATTTAAGTGCATTCCTCCCTTTCAGGCCTCCCTTGAAAAGGAAAGTGAAAGTAGATTTACTTTCGCTTTCCGTGAACTGGTCAGAAGCTTTGTACAAGCAGCAAAAAGAATGAACCAGGATTGTAGTCACCAAATATCACGTAAGGAAAGCTATATGTCCACTGAAATATTAACTGTTAAACCTGTCAATACTTGGTTGTTGAAAAAGGAGGTGTTAAACTTTGTTGGTTTGTATTTATATTTGATTTCTTAAAGTACATGCTGTTGTGTTGGACATGCAACCACAGTAATTATGAATGTAAAACCGATATAATTTTTTTTAAATATATGTACCCACACATTCTTCAGATATATATGCAAATTAATGGTCTATAAAGTTATACTGAAGTGATGGCTTGGTCAACATGATCAAATCAATTTAGATTTTTTTTTTCATTTTTGTGAAATTTATCCATTTAACATATACTACTTTGTATCTTAACTCATTCAAATGAACCGAATAGAAATTAACCGAACCGAGGCCTTGTGATTCGAAACCGAACCGAATCGAAGGATACCTGAATCGTCCCAGCCCTACAATAGACTGTCCCACGGTATCTTGCGTAATAGAAAGGAGAAGATGCTGTGGGTTTCCGACGATGGTATTTTCCTTACCCAGCAATATATCCTATATATCTAAGGGCATCTGTCCTCCTCCCACAAGCCGAAATTTCTGTATATGTGTGCTTGAAAAGTACCTGAAATAAAAAATATCCTCTTGGATTTATGCTTGAAATGTATCTGAATAGAAAACAAAGTATGAGGCAATCATACTTAATTTTGTACAAAGCTTTGAAAAAAACTTTGATAAAGAATGATTATTACAGATGTAATCATTTCTCCTAATTTCATTACCTCTATGCTAATTTTCACAAGACATAATCTTTCAAATTTCATTACGCATAATTTCATGCATAATGCATGCATGATTTATATTAAATTCACTTACACATATTCAAAATTTAAACAATAAAATGACTGTATTTACCTTATTTTCTTGTAGGTTGTACACTAGAACATCTTTTTCATGTAGATCTATTCTCACAGTCTAAAAACAGAATAAATAAGTCATGCCAGATTGAAGAAAATACATGTGGTAACCACACATAAATTTTGATTACTATACAAGATTTTATGTCATAGAAGTTTTACAATACTCTGAATGCACATATATTCACGACGAAGATAAAAGGTACAGGACGCATTTGATGATTGTTCAATTTACAAAATATGTACAAAAGAGAAACAGAAAAGCATATGAAAACAGTACTTAAACATACAATTCTTTCCTTGAGATTCCTCAATACAGTGGCTACAGAATCTTCTATCCTCTCTACTCTTCCATCCTGTAAGAAAATTATTTATCAATCAATGATATTTTAGTAGGTCAACAGTAATTCACCGCAGTTCTCGATAAACCGTAACTCACATTGACGAATCGATTCACAGTATTGCACTGCCTCCGTATTGAACTACTTGGATTCATTTGAAAAACAATTTTATGAAACTTGCAAACAAAGTTTCAACACTGATTACGTATATAATTTAAGAGCTTTATATAAAGTAATTCAAAATATCTCATGGACACTTCATCGTATTGTTCTCTTACAGGGATTCTTCTTTTATACCCATAGCAAATACAATCACAGATTACAACGCTCACCTCATTGGCAGCAAAATTCCATTTATACATACACTGCTCAAAAAAATTAAGGGAGCAAGGTTTCTACTTTCATATCACACACGTTTGCAGCTGCTTATTCTATATGATGAACATAAATGTATTAAGACATATTTCAAAGTTATTTCTTTATTACAAATGTCTGTTTTGAACAGATTAACATATACATGTACACATGATAAAACTTGATGATAGTACAAGCAATGTACCAATTATATTACAATGGAAAAATTGCTCCTTTAATTTTTTTGAGCAGTGTATTTCTAAGTACATGTACATGTATATTGGCTTTTAAAGGCAAACTCACTCAAGCAGAAACGTAGGTCAAGGTCATATTATGAAAATTTGATCAAAGATACATCCAATATGCAAGTTTGGTACATGTAGCACTTATACTTTGCTCAATATTGGCTTTTTTAAAAAAGCAAAATCGCTCAAGTGGAAAAAGTAGATCAGATGCTGCGTTCGATGCATGGGTCCATCTCAGCATCCCAAGATGAATCACTTGTGCAAGTTTGGTTACTGTAGAATCAGTACTTTTCCAGATACTGAACTACCTCAAACTTCTGAACCAAGTCACTCAAGTGGAAAATGTAGGTCAGATGCAGCATCCAATGCATGGGTTCTTCTCAGCATCCCAAGTTGAATCATTTCTGCAAGTTTGGTTACCGTAGCATCAGCACTTTGCCAAATACTTTTGTGTTCGTCATAGTTACTTCTCATTTTGGATGGTAACTGATATACAAGATGTACTATTTTCATGCCTTGAACTAGATTTAGCCAATAGTGTCACAGTATGACAGTCATGTAATGTTTCAATAGGATGCGATAGTAGGTCTAAATAATCATTTAATTTCCATTGTCATTTTCAAGAAACAAAGATTCTGATTAGCTGAGAAATTTTGTTGATACATCGATCAACACAATTTTTCACGGAAGTCTATTTATAGCACTATTTTTAGATCCAGGGGTTCCCTCAAACACGAATGAACTCATTGCTGAAAATACGTGAATTTGTTGATGTTTGCTCATCATTTTAAGGGTACCATTTCTTTTCTACTTACTCAAAAATTAACAGTGCATGTAGAATTTGCTCAAACTTGTCCTTATTCCAAAGATATAGAGAGACGATTGTTTGCTGTTTGAATCTTGGCAGCTGCCATAACTTGTTTTGGCAGATGTATCAATGCGAAACCCTCCGACCGACGAAATATAGTGCGGTGATTGATTGTTTTTAGATCCAAGAAAACAGTCTGTTTTCCATAAACAGATGATAATAAAATGATAAGAAATGAATCTAATGTTTTTTCTTTTGATGCAGGTATCACACAAAAAATTGGACAGAAAACTTTGGCATCAACGCGCTACGCGCATTGATGCAGTTTTCTGTCCAAATTTTCAGATGATACCTGCATCAACAGAAAAAATATAAGATTCATTTCTTAATTGAAACAAATATAATCTGCAAGAATACATTTATGGAAATGAAATGGAAGTGTATTTATCTTTTTGTCAGTGCACTTCCCTTTCTGCAAGTGCACTTCCCTCTTTATGGGTCCACTTCCCTTCTATTTAATGCACTTCCCTTTTTCCAGTTTACCTACCTTGCCAAGATTTGCATATCCTAGATATTTTGCTTCATAAACAGCTCTGTAACAAATTAAAATCAAAAATATGATTTACACAAAACTTGAAATACATGTACATATGAGTCAAAGGACGTATCAGATAAGAAGAGATGAGCAAAACTTAATCATACATATACCATAAACTACATGTAGTACCTTAAAATGAGTTTTAACCAAGTGTGTTTTTGCACTCTGCCCTTAGGATGAATTCAACATAATCTTTAAAGGAATACTTAAATCTCAAAGATCTTCAAAAGGGAATTGAAATTGCAGTTCTACATAAAATGCTATCAAAGTCTTTTACAATGTAATTTTTATGATCATACACTGCATCTGTCATTTACAGAGGCTGCCATTACTTCATGGATGTAGCTGGGCTAGGGCCGCAACGATACACTATGCTTACGATATGATACATTTTGATCATGATATTTTCCTTCGGTACGATTCGTATCACAATTCTCTTATTTTTAAGCTAAAAGATTAATCAGACATAAGATTGTGCCTGGAGCACTTATTTTAAATGATATTTACTACTGGTATAAAAGAAGAATCCCAATAAGAGAGAACAGTGCCATGAAGTGTCAATCACCTTCAGATATTTTTAATTACTTTATAAAAAGTTCCTTATACATAATTTGTGTTGAAACTTTGCTTGCAAATGTTGTAAAATTGTTTTTCAAATGAATCGAAATGGTTCAATATGGTCATACCATGAATTTAATTGTCAACATGAATCACATTTTATTTTGAATTGCACTTTATCATGAATTGTGCTGAACCGTGGTGAATCATTGCAGCCCTTAGCTTGGCTCAATTTGCTATCTAAAACAAATTGTCATAACTTTAAAATTATGTTCTTTCTGTCCTTGTTACTACTTGAAGATGAGTCTATGTTAGATCATAGGGCAAAAATTTGACCTGGCAAACTCATAGCTGAAAATACATGTAAATACTTGCCCTCCTTCTGAGCCATGGACAGGTACTTCCTCTTCCTCTTCCTCGGGGAGGAGGGCATGAGGAGGTTTCTTGGTGTCTGCCTCCTTTAAGTTATCCAGATCTCTCTTTGATAATATCAGATCTATGTTAATATCAGCCTCCCTGGCCAACTGTAGTATGGGTTTGTAAATGTTCCTTTCTGCATCTAACATCTGAAGTTCAACATTATTAGAAGGTGATGATTTTTTACTAAATAAATGTTTTCCTAATGGTTTCTTGAAAACTATATATGTATGTTGCAATCATTTACGTACAATTGTATGTACACTGTATCTATATTTAGGAATCTCAGAATGGTGACACTAAGATATTGGAGGAAATTATGAGTTGAAGACTGCATACATACATACATACATGTACATACATGTACATGTATATGTTTATCACATGATACACCCACTATGGACATGATGGAGTAACATAAAGCCATTTCATAATTTTGAAAATGTGATGATAATATGCTACATAACATCTTGGATCATTTTAATTTGACTCAATGCTGTAGATTGAATATGATGTCATAATAAAAACTACGACATTGGCGCGTCATTCCCAAGAAATGACGTCGAAATTTCAACATTTAGACTTTATTTTTATCAATTACAGTAAAACCTGTCTTATGTGACTTTGCAAGGGCTGACAGAAAATAGGTCACATAAGACAGGTGGTCACTGAATACAGGTTCAAGCTGATCTGACTTTGACAAACAAAATTTGCGTAATGTAAGAGCAATACTATTAAATGAATCACTGCATTTTTCAATTCGTGTATTTATTGATTAATCGTATTACACATATAAAATCACATTACATTTAATTTATCATTGAATAATGAAAAACACTGATGAAGAGATTTTATGTAAAAATTTTATGTAGTTGGGATCCTTTGCAACACTAAAAGTCGTAATTTACAGGTTCGGAATTCGGTACGGGACAGAAAAATCTCGGTCGTCGCGTTAGACAGGTTGTCGCTATATACAGGTTAATTTGATAGGAAAATTGCTCGGGAGGAATAAAAAAGGTCACATAAAGCAGGAAGTCGCTAAAAAGAGGGTCACTTTAAGACAGGTTTGACTGTATAATGTAAATCATGTAGTAAAAAGAATATCAAATGATGTTTCTATTTCATACAGTATTTTAAAATGAAACTCATTGTATGATTCTAATCCCCTCTCCAAGGCTCGGGGCTAAAAAAATCACACGACTCGTTTCATTAATATCTGTATGAAATACATGTACACGTATAAAATCACTTGAGATCCTCTATTTAATACTGATAATTTGTTTTTATTTTACCTTGACCACATTCAGATGGACAGGGAGACCTTTGTATCTCTGTAGTAAGGTGTGAACCTGCAACAAATATTAGAAAATAAATTAATTCATTCTTGTGATATTTATGGAAAATACCTGTACATGTTAATCTTTATCACGTGATACACCCCTTATGGAATTACACAAAGCCATTTCATAATAAAATGTTATGGTAACACTTAACATAACACTTTAGATGCATTGTCATTGGGCAAAAATTTCAAGATCTTTAGGACGTCACAACACGATTGGCTACATTGGTGTGTTATTGGCTAGATATGAAGTCAAACATTTTCATGTTATTGTTGTCCCCGAGGCTCAAGGATGTAAAAATCCACACAACTTGTTTCATAAACACCGTATGAAATAGAAAACCATTTGAGATCCTCTATCTGTTGCTTTCCAGATATAGACAGTGTCATTCCAAGGAGGTCAAATGTACTATTAATAGCAAAGATTTGAGGTTTTTTAATGTCAATCCCCTGTTTATGAGAAAGGGGTAGGGCCATGAGACCCCTAAATCGGCCCTTGATTTTTCTCTTAAAATAAATTTCATGAGGAATACTTGATATCTCTCATGAAAATACACAAATGTTTACCGCTTTTCATAAAAAGAATAATATCACCAAACAATGTGCCATTTAACTGTAATGACGTCATGAAGTGACGTCATTTAGACGTTATTGACAAAATTATGGCGAAAATTGCTGGGAATTTTGTCTTTTGTCGTAGAATTCAATGTGGCCGCATGCGTTAACTGAGATAAAACATTTATGACAAAAGGATATAATGATAATCTTTCACATATAAATTTTACATCATAATTAATGCATGCGGCCATAGCTAATTTAATAGAAATATTGAGTTTTTGCATCAATTTCGCCGAATTTGAGTTTTTTGACCTATTTTGGTGTTTTCAAAGGGCTAAAAGGTGTTGATAAAAGCAATGTTTACAAAAATTAGATTCGTGATTCAGTAGAGAACGTTTCAAAATGTCAAATAACAGTTAAAAATTCTATAAGTTCAATGTTCAAACTTTATCAAAATTAGGGCCAATATCGGGCTTCGTGGCCCTACCCCTTTATACTTGCCAGCATTAGTTACCGGGTAGGTGCTGGCAAGGATAAATTTTGATATAAACGTATCCTTTTTCTAAGTTTTTTAAAAAAAATTTATGATCTGAGAGCTAAACTTATGACTCTGTATGCATGTACATGTTGAACTTAAACTTCAATGATCCTGAATTCTTCTCAACTGAGGTGTCAAAATTTACAAAGGTACAAATGTACATGTAAGTTTGATCCCTCTCAGAGTTCTCATATAAAGATGTTGATTATACAGATGAAGATTTTGACACTCACATAACTAAGTTTGACCCCTCTGAGAGCTTCCCCATATAATTCATCCAAAATGTCTCCTGCTGTGATCTTACCCTGTCATGAACAAAAATTATGTTACTAGACAATAGACATGTATATTTATATTCTTATTCACATTATATACAACATACATGTATAATCTAAAGGGCTGACTGCTTTCCAATCTGTGACATTAATTACATTTCTGCTTTTAAATCAACAAAGAAATTGCATCCTTAGCAACATTCCATAGTGATTCTGTGAATTTTTTCTTTAATGTGTATTTTTTTCACATTGTTTGTTTGCACTTGAATGCTTTGCAGGCATAAAATGCACTATTCTATTGGTGCAAATACATGTACCTGTTTCATTGTGGTGTACGTAAATTTGCAACTATAAAATCATTCAATTCAATCCTTTTTACCCTTTTTTCAGTGCAAACAATCTCCTATCAATTAATTTATGACTTTGAGCTACATGTACGAACAGAAAGATGCAAAGCATTGTGTCAAACACTGCATGTATTCACTCTGATCATTTATGATAATGTTAAAATAAAGATATAGCGTTAAACCTGTATCTTACATCTTCCTCCGCCACACTCCCTGGTTCCACCTTCACCACCAACAGGTAACCACTGGCATTTCTAAGAAATACATGTACAAAATGTCCATCATTTTATTAATACTTTCAAACAGATCATAAAGAAATTTTAAGACATGTTTTAAACTTAACACTATCATTATTTACAATTGAATTATTAACGGTACTATATTTTTTTTTCTACAAAAGTAATACAAAGTGGTCTGGGAAAATGTATTTTCTGGAACTTTTAAATATAAAGCAAGAAATGCGTCATTTTTATGTACACGTACATGTATACCATTTTCTGAAATGTCAATATCATTATGCAATTAAATTCACTCTGGGCATTTACATGTAAATAACAAGAGCCCCAGGGGGCACAACGCTCACCTGATACCCAAGCACGCTCTAATTGACATACTGACATTGAATACTGATAGTGCCAGTACCAGGATTTTAGCCCACAACCTTCTAACAAGATTTTTGCCGGATGCAGACAAGTTTTTTTTTTTCAGACAACCTTTAAAAGTACAAACAAGAGAAAATAGTCACATTTCAAAACAACAACTTTTTTACTGATTTGAAAAGATGGATTATGCGATCCAAAGTCATATGCCCAGCTAGTATAGTTCAATTATGCAACATCAAAAATAAAATCATTTTGTAAAATTCCACATTAATGTGCAACAGAAACAGAATAAAACAATGAAATGATTTCATAAATTAAGTTTATTTAAAATTGAACACCAAACCCTTTCATTATTAATAGCTAGTATGCCAGAAAATAATAAAGCCTGTGTTTGTGAAACACGAATGCCCCGCGGTGGCATCTTTGTTGGTATAAACACCATTTTCTGTTAAGTATGTGAGAGGTCAGGGTCAGAGTAATGTTGGTATCAATGGAAAGATCTTGTCACAAAGAATACACATGTACAATATGAAAGCCCTATCACTAACCATTCAAAAGTTATGCCCAATGTTAAAGTTTTTGAAAAGTAGGTCAAAGGTCAAGGTCAAGGTCACGAGGTCAAAAATTTTGGTATCCATGGAAAGGTATTGTCACAAGGAATACACATGTGAAATATGAAAGCTCTATCACCTTCCTATCACAAGTTATGCCCAATGTAAAGTTTTTCGGACAAACAGACAGACGGACAGGCCAAAAACTATATGCCCCCGTATCTTTGATTCCAGAAGCATAAAAAACAAAGACTTTTCGGTTTTGCCTTTATTCATATTGAATTATACAGAAATCTATGAATGAGAGCTTTTGAATAGTATTGATTTCATCTTAATACATGTAACGTACAGTCAAAATCGTGTTAATCCAATTAACACAGACAAGTTGTTAGCGGACAATATTAATTCAAGTGAGTTGTGCAGAAATTGAGCCAATTTATTTTCCAAACAGCAGTGTACGGTGTATCAAACCTCATGACCCAGTGAAGCAACTTGGACAAATTATTTTCGGTAAATATGCTGAAATGCGGTGCTTGGAAATGTATTTTTAGCATATTGAATCAATAGTCGTGATAAATTTAACTTCGAACTTGATCTTGTCTTTTATGCAATCTACAGATAGGTTTGAATATATGCAAAATTCGGAACATTTTCGATGAGGACGCAGAGTTCCTGTAAAAAAAGTGAAATTTGCGAAAAAAAAGGACATGCATGACCCCCCCCCCCCCCCCTTTTTCTTGACATTTTTATGCGTGACAAAGATTCGCAATCAAAAAAGACCAATTTTACAGACTTCCGGGCATTTCAAGTCAGTCAAAATTTTTAGTGTGCACCTTTTTATTTCCTGTAGTTACCCCTACTAAAGGGGCAAGGAGGTATTGAACCAATCAAATCTGTAACACAAGATATATGGCGACTATGTTTACCATAGATACAGAAATAAGACAGAGAAAATAATCATTAAATAGGGAAATTGTTCTGAAATATGCATGTATGAAAAAAAAGCAATCCAAGGAATGCTTGTGTCGCCTGCGTAGCGGATTTTTTTTTATTGAAATTAGGTCAAATATCAAGGGCAAGGTCACTAGGTTAAAAATTATGGAATGTTTAGAAAGGTCTTTTCATAAGGAATACAAATGTGAAATATCAAAGCCCTATCACTTACCACTCAAAAGATATAGTAAATCATAGATTTGTTGAAAAGTAGGTCAAATATATAGGGCAAGTGCACGAGGTAAAACATAGGTAATCACAGATTACGAAGCTCACCTCGTGACAGCAAAATTCAATTCAAACATATTTCTTAGTACATGTATATTGGCTTTTAAGGTATCCGATGTACAATAGGGCATTTTTCCATGCCTGGTGAGGTACTATAAAGTATATATTTTCTGAAAGGTTATAATGCCCACTGCTCAGAAATAATGATTTTGGGGCCAGAAAAACAAAGGGGAATAATTTATGCAGCATTGCAATTGTCTTTTTTCTCTAAATACATGTTTGTGTAACATATGCAAACTAACAAAGTTGTACAAGAGTTTTTCCCCTTTGATTTTTAAGACCTGGGAGTCTTATACCTGAACTCAGGGCGTCATTAACTTTCAGAAAATATATAGTTTATAGTACCTTACCAGGCATAAAATTAACCATACTTTACAATGGAGATGATTAAAACGCTATTAAAATGACTCAATTGTACAACGGATACCTTAAAGGCAAAACCACTCAAGCAGAAAAAGTAGGTCAAGGTCATTTTATGAAAGTTTGATCAAAGATACATCCAATATGCAAGTTTGGTACATGTAGCAGTTATACTTTGCTCAATATTGGCTTTTAAAGGCAAAATCACTCAAGCGGAAAAAGTAGGTCAAGGTCATTTTATGAAAGTTTTAACAAAGATACATCTAATATGCAAGTTTGGAACATCTAGCACTTATACTTTGCTCAATATTGGCTTTTAAAGGCAAAATCACTCAAGCGGAAAAAGTAGGTCAAGGTCATTTTATGAAAGTTTGATCAAAGATACATCCAATATGCAAGTTTGGTACATGTAGCACTTATACTCTGCTCAATATTGGCTTTTAAAAGCGAAATTACTCAAGTGGAAAAAGTAGGTCAGATGCTGCATCCGATGCATGGGTCCATCTCAGCATCCAAAGATGAATCACTTGTGCAAGTTTGGTTACTGTAGCATCAGTACTTTGTCGGATACTGAGCTACCCCAAACTTCTTAATCAAGTCACTCAAGCGGAAAATGTAGGTCAGATGCTGCATCCGATGCATGGGTTTACCTCAGCATCCAAAAATGAATCACTTGTGCCAGTTTGGTTACTGTAGCATCAGTACTTTGTCAGATACTGAGCTACCCCAAACTTCTTAACCAAGTCACTCAAGCGGAAAATGTAGGTCAGATGCTGCATACGATGAATGGGTTCACCTCAGCATCCAAAGATGAATCACTTGTGCCAGTTTGGTTACTGTAGCTTTAGTACTTTGTCAGATACTGAGCTACCCCAAACTTCTTAACCGGACGCGGAAGCGGACACGGACGCGGACGCGGACGCGGACGCGGACGCGTGGGGTTATAGCATAAGCTCACTCAACTTCGTCGAGGTGAGCTAAAAATGATGGTATGTGAAGAAAGGTCTTGTCACATGGAATGCACATGTGAAATATCAAAGCCTATCACTCAGCAATCAAAAGAAATAGCCAATCTAAGATTTTTTGAAAAGTAGGTCAAATATCTAGGTCTTGGTCATGAGGTCAAAAGTTATGATATGTGTAGAAAGGCCTTGTCACAAGAAGGAATACACATATGAAATATCAAAGCTCTATCACTTACCAATCAAAAGATATAGCAAATCTTAATTTTTTTGAAAAGTAGGTCAAATATCTAGGTCAAGGTCATGAGGTCAAAATTATGGTATGTGTAGAAAGGTATTGTCAAGAGGAATACACAAGAGAAATATCAAAGCCCTATCACTTGCCAATCAATAGATATAGCCAATCTTGGTTTTTTTTTAAAGTAGGTCAAATATCTAGGTCAAGGTCATAAGGTTAAAAAATATAGTATGTGAAAACATAGGTAATCACAGATTACAAAGCTCACCTCGTGACAGCAAAATTCAATTCAAACATATTTCTTAGTACATGTATATTGGCTTTTAAAGGCAAAACAACTCAAGCAGAAAAAGTAGGTCAAGGTCATTTTATGAAAGTTTGATCAAAGATACATCCAATATGCAAGTTTGGTACATGTAGCAGTTATGCTTTGCTCAATATTGGCTTTATAGAGCAAAATCACTCAAGCGGAAAAAGTAGGTCAAGGTCATTTTATGAAAGATTGATCAAAGATACATCCAATATGCAAGTTTGGTACATGTATCACTTATACTTTGCTCAATATTGGCTTTTAAAGGCAAAATCACTCAAGCGGAAAAAGAAGGTCGAGGTCATTTTATGAAAGATTGATCAAAGATACATTCAATATGCAAGTTTGGTACATGTAGCACTTATACTTTGCTCAATATTGGCTTTTAAAAGCGAAATCACTCAAGTGGAAAAAGTAGGTCAGATGCTGCATCCGATGCATGGGTCCATCTCGGCATCCAAAGATGAATCACTTGTGCAAGATTGGTTACTGTAGCATTAGTACTTTGTCGGATACTGAGCTACCCCAAACTTCTTATCCAAATCACTCAAGCGTAAAATGTAGGTCAGATGCTGCATCCGATGCATGGGTTCACCTCAGCATCCAAAGATGAATCACTTGTGCAAGTTTAGTTACTGTAGCATCAGTACTTTGTCAGATACTGAGCTACCCCAAACTTCTTAACCAAGTCACTCAAGCGGAAAATGTAGGTCAGATGCTGCATACGATGCATGGATTCACCTCAGCATCCAAAGATGAATCACTTGTGCAAGTTTGGTTACTGTAGCTTCAGTACTTTGTCAGATACTGAGCTACCCCAAACTTCTTAACCAAGTCACTCAAGCGGAAAATGTAGGTCAGATGCTGCATCCGATGCATGGGTTCACCTCAGCATCCAAAGATGAATCACTTGTGCCAGTTTGGTTACTGTAGCATTAGTACTTTGTCAGATACTGAGCTACCCCAAACTTCTTAACCGGACGCGGACACGGACGCGGACACGGACGCGGACGCGGACGCGTGGGGTTATAGCATAAGCTCACTCAACTTCGTCGAGGTGAGCTAAAAAGGGCTTGTCACAAGAAATACACATGTGAAATATCAAAGCCCTATCACTTACCAATCAAAAGATATAGCCAATCTTAGATTTTTTGAAAAGTAGGTCAAATATCTAGGTCAAGGTCACGAGGTCAAAAAATATGGTTTGCATAGAAAGGTCTTGTCACAAAGATTACACATGTGAAATATCAAAGCCCTATCACTTGCCAATCAAGAGATATAGCCAATATTAGATTTTTAGAAAAGTAGGTCAAATATCTAAATCAAGGTCACAAGGTCAAACATTATATGTGTAGAAAGGTCTAATCACAAGGAATACACATGTGAAATATCAAAGCCCTATCACTAATCAATCAAGATATATAGCCAATATTAGATTTTTAGAAAAGTAGGTCAAATATCTAGGTCAAGGTCAAAAGGTCAAAAATTATGATATGTGTATAAAGGTCTTGTCACAAGGAATACACATGTGAAATATCAAAGCCCTATCACTTACCAATCAAAAGTTATGGGGTGTGACACCCAAGTGTGACAGACAGACAGACAGACGGAGGGACGGATGGACGGACAGACAAACAACAGACAAAGTGATCCCTAAGTGTCGCTGTGCTTCGCAGGCAACACAAAAAGTCAACATCTTAAAAATAAATTCAGCGTATATTTGAAAGCGTATGTGGCCAAGTTAATTTGAAGTATGAAAATAAGTACACAAAGCCAAACTAGCTATAGCTTGTCTTATTTAAAAAATCATTAAAAATCTAAAAGTGTATATTTTGACAAAATTCTTTCACAGTTTCATTTCTAGCGATAAATATGAAAATAAAAAGAGAAAAAAAACTGAAAAAGGGAAAAAAAAAATTGTTGGGGTCCCGCCGGGGTTTGAAGCTACTCCCCATGGGTCCATTTGGCATGGAAAACATACATTATACCCTATATGTACAATCTTAAAAAATATTCCTTAAAAATCCAAAAGTGGATATCTTGACAAAATTTTTTCACTTGTAGGGTACCATGCATGAGTACCTCATACCTACAAATTGTCATGACAATCTGAAGAGTGGTTATAGAAAAGAAGCAGAAAATGTATGAAAATCACCCCCCCCCCTTCCTTTTTACATAAGAAAAAAATTCATAAAAAATCAAAAAAATAAATTTTAAGCATAAAATACATATCAAAGCATTAAGTAAGTTAAATATGATAAATATGTAGTAAATGAGTGTGTAAAATCATACACTTATTGTGTTATTTAAAGAAATAGTGCAAAAATGTGCATTTCTGACAAAGTCCGAAAAGACGTCAAAAACGCGTCAAAAATTTGACTTCGAAGTGGAACCAAAAATAACAACACTTCTTAAGACATCTCTCTAGATCATCCTGATGCTTTCGGTTTGTCGATACATGCTTCGGTTCTGAAGAAGAAGTTTGTAAAAGGAGGGTACCCCCCGTGACCTACTTTTGGCTGTGGTGGCGCCACCTGTTGACAGATCCGGACGAAAAACAACAACACTTGTAGGGGACCATGAGTACTTCATACCTACCAAGTTTCATCAAAATCCCTTCAGCCGTTCTGGAGAAGAAGTTTAAAATGTGAAAAGTTTACGACGACGGACGACGACGGACGACGACGGACGACGACGACGGACGACGGACGACGGATGCAACACTATGACAATAGCTCACTTGAGCCTATGGCTCAGGTGAGCTAAAAACTATGGTTTCTTAACTTCTGTAGATATTGCATTATTAAGATACACATAAGCTTAATTTTTCAGCAGAAAAAATTTACGCAGCATTACTCAGTGCTTTGAGCTTTTTTATAACTTACTGCACATGTAATCCCAGATCTGCACATGGCACAAGCTCATACTGTTTATATAGCTGAAAATAAAAATCCAAGAATACTCACAGAAATAGCTGATTTTCCAATAAACTCGTGAGACAGTCAAACACCAGACATCACAGAATTTCGCGATCTTTTCATTGTGACGTCAAAATAAAAGGCATGACAACACATCAAGGTGCTTCAAGACAGTGTGATTCAGATGTGACGTCACAATGGAAAATTTTGCCAAAGGATGTGATGTCGGGTGTCTGTGTGTATGAAATCAAGGTTAGGAACGGTCATATCTTTTATCTGGAAAATGGACTATTACATCAAGGTTAAAAACATTTTACTCAAAATATGTGTACATCGATCATTCTTTGTGGACAGTCTCATGGAAAATTTTAGAAACTTGTCTTTTTAATCTCAAAGCATGGTCTGCAGCTTGTCCAACTGTGGATTAAGGTTTTATACAACTAAATTGAATTTTCCACAATTTGAATACCAGTACATTTTGTTAGAATAGAAATATTAGGCCAAAATATGAAATTAAGAGAAGGAAAAAAGGAACGATTTGATCATAAGGAGATATGGAGATTATGATATCTTCAAAACATTTGAATCCTTTTTCAACATTTATGACACTCTTGTTTTGGTACTCTTTATAAATGCAGCTGATGAAGGCTACAACATCAAGTGTAACAAAAGATAATTCTTTGTGAAAGGGGGTAGGTTTACAAATTATGGTAACAATTACTAGACAATTTGTACATTAATCATTCACTTACAGGCAAGGACCATGTCGAGTCAAGAAAGCTGGCATTCTGCAAAATAAGAAGTAAATTAACATAAGATACCGAAGTCCTCTATTGTAATATTGAATATTTTTATACAACTGATGGAATTTTATAACTCTGTATGCAGAATGGATCATAAATGTGTATGTACTTACTCTTAATTTCAGATGAAACTGAACTTCTGTTAACTCATATAAAAGGGACTGCAATATTTCTGAAAGACAAAAAACATGCACTACTTAAATGCATATTAACATACAAGCACTAAACATACATATATAGTGTACTCATATGAAACTTGAATGAAGAATGTCAGAAATTTCAAACTATAGTTCTAAATACATGTATAGTGCCAAAATGTTGATTTGATACAGGTTGTGATGTATAAAAATGTACATTGAAATAAACATTTTATAGCCTTTTGTCAAATTTTATAAAAGAAATACTTTTCAAATTCAGAAAGTAAAAGGGCCTTACCATTTAGAATTTCATTTCCTAAAATACTCTGATCTGGTTCATACCATTCCTGTAAAATATCAAATATCACATATAAGGATTCCATGGAACTCTATAAGAATTTATCTGAACATCAAAGGACTAAGGAGTAAAACTATATATATACATGGTGTATACATGTACAGTAATATACAATTTTACTTTGTACCTATAGTCCTACATATTGTATATTTGGTTGTCTACATATAAATGTTTTCTGACCTCATGATTTCAACACACAAATCAACTCTTTTGCACATTATCACATCTCGTACTAATTTCAGCGAATGAAGTTGCATTATGATGGTCACATGGTGTCCTACTTTAACGAGAAGTTTACACACCTACTTTGAGTAGAAAGTATGACAAGAACATCCCTAAAACTAATTTTCTTTCTTCAAATACAGTCTAATGTTCATAGTTTATGATTGTAAAACAAAAAAATGTGGGAGAGCTAAACTCAAATACATGTAACTCGAACATTTTACAATTCAGTCATATTTTTCATTTGTCCCCATTCCTTATGATTTCATCATATCTGGCTTTCAGCTATGGAAAAAAAAAGATTGCTATGAAGGAAACATATACATGAAAGTTCCACCCAAGGCATTTTCAACATCTTGCAAAACCCTCAAGCAGCTCCAGGTTTTGCATAGAAGTATTGGTACCAATCTGTTGGAACTGGCGTATCTTTCATGGCAGACCATGGAAGAGTCTTCTACTATTAGTTATTAGCTTTGTTACTGACAGTCTACAGAGATTTGTCAGGTTGATCAGCCCTAAGAAGGCGAGGCGAATCTCTGTGGACAGTCAGTAACAAACCTAATAACTGTATTATTTTGTCAATGACCTGAATCCCTGTTTTAGTGTTTCATACGATTCCTTTTACATGCGGATTCATTTATATGGCAATGGCGGAATAGCTGACAGTCTAGAAATTTAGACGGTGTGCACGTGACACAATTACACACTCTGATTGGTTCGAACTAGTCCGAGGCAAAATAAACATTGATATAACCATACTGTATATGAACATAGACAACAGAAACATAAGAGCAAACTCACAAGTCATATAATTGTGCGAACAAAATGTGCCATCCCCAAACCTTTTTATCTCTTCCCCCCGTCCTCCCCCCAAACCCACCCTAAAACAGCACAAATATTCTATTCCTTTTATCTGAAGCAAAAAATATAATTAAGCACTTTTACTTACCACTGCCAAATCTCTCTCCTTAGCCAAGATCTGTACTGGGATGCCAAGTACTTTCTTATTTAGAGCTGCTCGAAAAAATAATCTTCCTTTCCCAACATCTGTATTGACCTAAAGATACAAAGCACCAAACTTATCAATAATGTAAATAAATAAAAACACAAAGACTCAAATACACAAATACACAAACTTTCGGCCCCTTGGCCTTATCCAGTGTAATAAAAAAATGACAATGTACGTGTATATGACAACTAAGTAAAATCCATAGTTTGCTTCTCTAGCGTTCATTGCAAAAAAAAATTTTTTTTTGAAATACACTATTTTTGAAATTTTTGAAACTATTTTTGCAATTAACTGTTTTGGCAGAAGTATTTTTTTTTTTTTTTGCAATGAAGGCTAGATCGAGAAGCAAACTATGGATTTAACATAGCTGTCATACATATTGTTGTTTTTTACACTTGATAAAGGCCAAGAGGCTGAGATTTTATGTATTTGAGTGTCTGTTTTTATTCATATCATCCCTTCCCTCTGGAAGAAATATTTCAATCTGCTGAAATAATGTAAATGCCTGTACAACAGAACAAAAATAATACCGAAAAACATGTATCAAGCACTTAACAAGGTAAAAGTAAATTTACTTTGACAGAGAAAAAACTACAGAAAAAGATAAATTCACACATATAATATAAAGTAGTATTAATTCCACCTTTTGACCTCTTGAATAATGCATTCATCTTTGGTTATAGGCATCACTAATGCCCACTCAGAGAACAAAACATTGCCAAGGGGGTCGGAAGGTCAAAAACAATTTGATATTATCCTAGGAAAAAAGCAAATGATATTTTACACATTTCTAGTAAAAATAGACCTTGTGTGAGTTGAAAATTAAATTAAGGTCAAGTTTTGTTCCATGCACAGACTGAATATATGACTGTATTCAACCATAATTGATTCCAGGAATCTTTTTTCTTATGGATCTGAACGGAGACATTGTCACAAATGTCTATTAGTATAACATTGTTGCTACCCTTTTCCTATATTTTAAGTCACCATGGTAATGACATACAATACCTTTTTGGAGTCTTTGACACTGTCTATGACCATTGACAATGTTGGGTTACATCTGCAAATAAAGGAAAGTTAAGCATATATAAATGCTTACTGGGATGAATGAGATATGTGCAATGTGCATGCACATGCAGTGACGGATTCAGGGGAGTGCGGAGCCCCCCGCCCCCTTGGCCCGACCCAAAATTCTCCAAAAATAGGTATAATTTGGTCCTTTTTCAGTAAAAATAGGCAAAATTTGCCCCTTGACCCCCCCACAAAGGCTGTACTGGATCTGCCACTGACATGCACAAATACTATTAAAAGATTGAAAGCTACATTGACAATGAAAATTGATACTGTTAATATGCATTATTTCAGTAAAATGTATTATCAAACAAAAGTGCATAAGGGATCTACCTGTAAATACATATAGCCAGAGATACATACAGGTAGAGCCAATAGTAGAATTTTCATATTTCACAATTCTGACAAAATTAACACCCACAATCTACATCAAAGGCATAATAACAATACATGTATGTACTGTAAATGGTCGTAATTTTTATAGATTATCTATGACCGTGACCTGTACATTAACCTATAACCTTATTTACACCTCCTACTTTTTTCATATCCACTTCTTCCTTCAAAAGTTATTGAAAAACCTAAATGGAGTGTGCATGTCTTCCATCAAAATTCATAGCAATTTAACTTCTTCATATCATCAGTAGACTTGCATTTTAGACACTCCAAGACCCGACATCACTACTTTTGACATTATTTTTAATTGTGACATCATAAATCAGATACGATGTCACAGTTAAAAGTTACGTCAAATCTTGTGATGTTGGGCCTTAGGATGTGTAAAATACGAGTCAACCCAGTATTTAAATATGAAAATCGTCTTTTAAGTACCTTTGCTGTGACAACCCTGGAAGTTTCACAATCCAGTTCCAAATTTCTCCTTTCCCAAACCAGCTTTGACCTGTTGACAGAATATATGTATAATTTCAAATTAAATGAATGACTTTAAAATTCATTCACCCGTTATACCGGTATTAAATAACTTTAAAATCATTTGAACAATGTACATGTACTTTATATCATTTTTGCTCACCATTTCTCTTATGATGTACAATAATTCTATTATTACCCTATATAAAATCTTTAATCATATGATATAAAATAATATATATATTAATATTATACAAAATCATAAATATCTTTTATTTGGGAATGGAGTGATAAAATTTGTCAATATTTTTTTTCCATAAAAGTATCAAAAGTTATTTATCCTGAGGGAAATAGAATAAGTAGAAAAAAAAGTTGTCTTATTTCTAGAGATACAAATGTACATTACAAAAACGTATCCAATGGCATACTTTTAATTCCTTTTCGGAAGATGTCCTCCAGAACTTCACACAATCTCATCAAAATCCTGTTTCTATCATATACAACATCTCCTTTAGTTCTTAGCTCATAGACAAATCCTGAGGAAATTAAATACAAAAATATTATTCCAAGAATCCTAGAAAAATGGAAATGAAAATAAGTAAAGTTGTGATGTCAGATTGTCTTTATTGACTATAACCATGACAACTTATTTTTAACAATCTTGATACAATTCTATAATTCTGTCCACTGTAAACAGTGGTGGATCCAGCACCCCCTTTGCCAGGGGGTCAAGGGGTGAATTTTGATGACTTTTACTGAAAATGGGCCAAGGCCAAAATATACCTGTTTTTGGAGAATTTTGGGTCAGTGCTGTGAGGGGGGGGGGGTAGATGCCCCCTCCATGCCCCCTAAATCCGCCACTGGTAAAGATTACTTGATGCTCATATCCTCTTTTTCTTTTTCTTTTTTTCCTTTTTCTTTTTACATACTAGAACTTTGGTATTTGTGATAAAACTGATATGACATCGTCATACTGTGCCGATGTAAGTTTTAATTAACACAATTCTGTATTCTTCTTATTCAATTAGTGTAAGCAAACCAAAAGCATAATTTTTCACGACCATTCAAATTTTACATGCTTTTATATTCAAATTTTACATGACACTAAAGAAATAAGAGGTAGTATACATATAGAGAGTGTCCAAATAAGACATTCTAAAATGTTGATATTACATACATGCATAACTGCTCTGCTCTACAATATAGCTGCAAAAAGGCACCTGCATGCAGAAATAATAAAGGCATTCCGAGAACTTGTCATTTGACTTAAGGTGTAATCCAAGGAAATCGTTTTAGTGGGGAATCCCCTCAGTTTTGACTGGTGAACAGGGCAGAATAAAAGGTGTCACACCATTGGTCAAAACTATTGAAAATTTAAAAATAGCACATGAAATCAATGTACCATTACCTGTAGTCAGGATAAATTGAGTTTTGAACCTGTTTTTGTCTTTTATGCAATCTATAGATCGATTTAAAAATAGATGAAATTTGTAAAATTTTCGAAATGGATAGAGGGGTGATGTAAAAAAGTGGAATTTTTGAGAAAATGGTATGCATGACCCCCCTTTTTTTCTGTTATTTTTATGTGTGTCAAAGGTGTCCAAATCCAACAAGACCAAATTCATAATCATTGAAGGATTGGAAGTCACTCAAATTGAGCTAAATGATTAATCATACAAAGAAGGTTTTTATTTCCTTGGACGACACCTTAAGAAAAGCCTCTGCAGCAGTGCAAGAAAAATCAATAAATACAATGTATTTATATATCCATTCACACCTTCCTCAGGAAAGATACAGAAGGTGTGAATCAATCTACACATACATTCATGTGCATTTATTGATTTAAAAATGTCATTTGACATGATGGCTGTGAGCGACTTTTAAAAATGTCATTTGCCGCAATGAGTGCGAGGTCAGGCGAGTGTGACTTGAGCAGTTGAGCTCCTTCACATAAAACTGACAGCAGCAAATTTGATGTCTCTCTTCTTCAAAGTGGACATAAAAGGAGGGGGTCTTCTTGTCAATAGTATGACAACCCCTTCACACTCAACATGCAAGCAGCATTTGCCAATAACTGCATGAACAGGTGCCCCTCCATGCCCCCCCCCCCCCCCCCCCCCTCTTCCTTCAATAAATGAAAACTGCTATGTGCATTCTCGATCCAACAAACCTTTAAGGTTCTTTAACAAAGGATCACTGACAGACATTGTGGACTATAAACTAGCTTTACTGCCCACATAACATATGTCTCTTTTCCAATCCAACATCATCAACTTTTTGCATACGAAATCCCCACACTCTGCACATTGAGCCCGTCTTTCTTTCTTTTTTTTTTCTAAATATTATCGGCACACAATCGCCGAGTTTCCACAGGCTGCCGATGTTTAAAAACCAACCTTTTGTTGTTTTCTCCTTTTCCTGTATGTATGATAAAAAAAAAAAACAACAAAAGGTTGGGTTTTATTTTCTAATAGAGAAACATCGGCAACCTGTGCGAGTTACGCGGATTTCGTATGCAAAAAGAATTGGAATAAAATTCACTATTCGTGTCTTTTTCAGTTTCTTTTCGTTTCCTTTGTGCCCTTGTTTATAAACCTAGGTGTAATGCATATGTGCTGTATAGGAAAGCGCAGCATCATTTGAAAATAACGTTCATGTATGTAATAAATAAATGATAAAGAGAAAATTTTTGAAATACTGACGGCAAAATATCATCAAAATGAAAGATTTCTAATACAAATTCATGATATATTTTTCAAATATTATGACAACAAAAGGTATATTAATAAAAAAAACTTTAGCTATTTTTCGAAAATTCCAGGGGGGGGGGGGGGGGGGGAATCCGGACCCCCACCCCCGAATCCCCCTCTGGATCCGCGCTTGGGGAATTGCTTTTTCGGTAACCGCGATTGCTGGTAGAAGTTTGATATTTGTGTATATATATGCTTTTCTCAAAATCATATCCGAAAAAAACAAATCATCCGGACATCCCCAAACTTTATTTTGAGGAAAATCTTAATTCGCGCATAAAAACCATGATGAACGGTGTTTCTAATGGACATAATTTTATTGTGATAATCCCCACCTCTGTTATATCTGACTCTGTCAAAATATCTGACTCGATCCGTCGGAGGAGTAAATATTGAATGACAAAATATTTTCTTCTTTGGTTATTCAAAAGAAAAGATTATTCATTTACATATAAACATATCAATCGATTCAGAGTCGAAACCGATTTTTCCCAAGAGAGCGTGGAGCACCGTGGAAATTGGAAAACTTATAGAAAGGGTGGGATGGGGCGTGGGCGGATCTAGATTTTTTAAAGTGGGTTCAGCATAAACAGTTTATTTTGAAAACAATCATACGTATAAACTGGTAAAATCATGATTTCTGGCAAATTCTATGTAGGTCCTGACTTCCTAACCCCCTCCCCACCGCCTAGATCCGCGCTTAATCGTGAGGGTTTGGAAGGCGACTGCTTTTAATTATCAAGTTTGAAATAATATGAAATTCAGCATTCATATGCCAGTTGTTAAAGACTATAACACTAACACCTTGTGGCATTATATTAACACTTTACAGTACTTTAATCTCGACAAAGCTTTTACCTTTTTTTAAGTGAAAACTTTAATCCCCGCGGCTCATTGATCCGAGAAAAATTATGTCACGTCGGAATGTTATGTGCGCATGTTCTGGCATTCATAAGTAAAGTACTGCATGTGCGTCACGCATTCATTAGCTAGAGCACGTCCGGGTCGATACTATACACAACATGGCAGTAAACGGAGCTACGGCAATACCCCCAGTGTCAGAATTAGTGACTACCGCGTGTAAAGCCTTCAAGGACAAGTATGGGAGGGACCCCACCACGGCCGCCTGTGGGCCGGGGAGGGTCAACCTGATCGGGGAACACACAGATTACAACGAGGGGTTCGTATTCCCCATGGTAAGGACATGTTTTGATCTATATAGATACTTTTCCTTTTATAAGTAGTATTAAACTTGAGAAATGTTGAAATTAATATTGATACCGGTAAACGCTGTATTGAATTTGTTGACGTATATGACGCAACAACATAATTACCTACGTACGTTACAAGGTCAGTTTCATCAATAATAGATCTACGTACATGTTTTTGTATGTTATTGATGGATTGTAGTAGGTTGATTTATTGGATAGAAGCTTATGGATCATTAATTGACCACATTTGATTTCTATTTGTCATTATTCGGGTAAAAATATACACATATAGTAATGATATTTTGAATGAAATAAATGAATCGGAAAAGGTACGTGTATCCCTCTAATCTGATTGGATGACGTGTACACACCCTCGCCCTTGATTGGTCGAAGGCTACCCAACCCCAAATGAAAGGGAAAATGTTTAACAGCATAGTAAAGTTATAAATCATAGGGTATAAGTATCGCTGCTTAGACGGTTTTATTTAGATATTGGTTGTATAACAATAAAGACGGTGTTCTATATTTAGTTAGTCTCATAGTTTGTGTATAAGCGAGGATCTAAAGAGGGGGATTAGGGGGTTTGCCATAAATCTTTATTTTCCCGTTTTCCCGTGTGATTTTCTTTTTTTTTTCATCTTAGGCTGGGACCCCTGGAAACAAATTCTAGATCCATCCATGTTTTAAAATTTATTAGATTAAGGCCAAAAGAAAAAATACCTTTGTTTCCCATCACCCGACCGACCCTACTCAAAGCTGCCGACCCTACTGTTTTTTTCCCGATTTTTAGTTGCATTTAGGTTTTTCGCGCCAATTTTATGACCATCGCGCTTTATGAAATACATGCCAGAAATGTTAAATCTACCGATTTTGGTGTAAGTTTATCTGCCTTTTAACATTACCTATTGCAAAACCATTCATTTTCATTCTTCCACTTTTTTTAAATTTTGTAAAAATACACAGCAATCTATAATTTCTCTCTCCAAACGCTACTTAATATTGTACGGCGCTACCGGGTTGTTTTCCCGTTTTTCCCACAAAAGGATTAACGCCTGACAATGTCTGTACTCACTGATTTTTATAAAAACGTACAGTCTGACTCAGGTTTCTCATTAACTCAGCCGGCGACCTTCGATATCTCATCTCCTACTTATGGTAAAATCGCCGCCCTCTTTCGTAAAAAAAAAATATTCGTCGTATCTCAATTTCAATTGCAGGTTAATATGAAAATTGAATGTGTTCAAAAGTAAAATCTGTTTTTTAAAAAAAACTTTTCCTTATACAAGGTACGCGATAAATATTTCGGTAACTATACAGTGCGTTAGTTGTTTTCAACGCTGCGCAACGGGTTATTTTACGGCAACGTAAGTTAAAGAAGTACTATAGAACGATTACATCTCGACATTTTCACGCCTATAAATAAAATTTTAATACGAAAATTGTATAACTATTGACCACGCGCCTCCGTGTCGGTCTGAATAGGGATATTGCGCTTCTGACGTTACAATAAATGTTTGCGGCCGGTAAATGCTGATTTTATGGTCGCAAACTGAGTCTTTTTTGCAACACGTTTCTGGAACCAGAAAAAAACCCCGGATGTTTGTACCGTAAAATCAGCACTTACCGGCTACAAACTTAACGTTAAATGCAAGTTACCGTATTCCCATTTTCATGAAATCTCTACTGACGTTAACTGCGAGTATTTTCTAATTTTATGGCCGTACCTGAGGAGGGAACAACTTATGAAATTCGGCTCTTATCTGAAACATTGCATTAGAATATATGGTAACTCGACAATATAGGGATTAATATGGAAGTAAGCCCATCGATTTTGAGGGAAAGGTCTAAAGGTCAAATTTGGCGATATGCTTATAATCAGGAGGAGAAGCCTTTTGATTTTGGGTAAACAGGTCAAAGGTCATGGTCACTTTCAGGAAAAACCAATGGGTTCTGTATAGATGATAAAAATGCAGATTCAAGGTCACCATGCTTGGGAGACCAGTTTTAAAATGCTCAGTAACATTTATAAATATTTTGCTATTTGCCACAGGTTACGTACAGACACAAAATGACCCCCCTTCTTTCTACGTGGTTTAACATGTCTGTGTTTACTGATGATTTCTCCATCTATTTGACAGACAACACATATTTGAAGAGCATGATTCAATGATACCTTTAAATCACATTTAATATATTTTTCTAAACAAGGCTGCAAAAGTAGATAAAAAAAAAAAAAAAAAAAAAAATTAAAATAAAAAAAAAAATTCCGACCGACCTACCCTATTTTATTTCAGCATGTTATGGGAAACACACATATTATTTTTTTAGGCCTAAACATCTTTTATTGATAATAACTTCAAAGGGATTGGAAACAACTAATCGAACTTGGAATGTTTTATCCATCAGACAAGTTGCCACCCACCCCTTTCAGAAGATAATAATAGCATGCACCGATTTAGAAAGAACCAGGGGTTCAGAACACACCTAGCCTTCAGCTTCACTAAACCGTGTTGATTTGATACCGACTCGGAAAAGATCGGTCTTGACTCCTCCTCATGCCACAGGAGAAACTTCCTATTTCTAGAGGGGTGTTCTTAGTCCTTCCTGCATATGTACAAAATGTACATACAAGTAAAATGGACAGAGTAAAAAATGACACGAGTCTTCATCAGGATATATGTAAGGGGAGGAATACCAAATACTAGTAAATATGGTAAATGTGTATGGAAAGGAGATGATATACATGTAGAGAAAGTAGGGACCGGTCCATAATTTGTCACGGGGAGGGGGGTCTATTCCATCAGGTGTGTGGGGTGGGGTGGGGGGTCGGAGTGGGGGTCAGCTTATGAGTTTGTAAAAATATACGTAAAAACCCCAGAGAGTTTTGCTAATCCAGGGGTATCCTGAACCCCCCCCCCCCCCCCAACCCCTTCTAGATTCGCCATTAGAAAATAAGAGTTGATGGTTTATACCCCGGCCGGCATCATGATCGTGTATAAAAAAGTCATGTAAAATTGGAGGTAGTTGGGGGGGGGGTGTTACGGATAGAATCACACAAGAAATCGATTATTTATGTAAAAACCCCAGCGACTGAATAAAGAAACAGTGAAATCAAATTAAAATTCTTTTTATCGGATTTATTTCAGGCTTTGCCTCAGGTGACGGTCATGGTTGGGAGTAAGGGGGATGGAGATTTATGCCGTGTACTGACCACCGCAGAGGGTGTGGACGAACCTAAGTACGTGGAGTTCTCAATCAAAGACAATAAGCCAGGGACCCCTAAATGGGCTAACTACGTCAAGGGTGTTGTCGCAAATTATGTTGGTGAGATGATTTTTGGGGTTTTTTTTTCCGTGGAATTTTCGTAAATTCCGATCGCGTAGTTCTTCGTATAAATTAAAGTTTGCGAAGTTTTTGTTTCTGAATTTTTACTTAGTGTGTAGAAATAATATTAGAAAATACAATACTTGAAAAAAAATTTGCACCTTTCATCAAGTGATGAAAGTTACGAAAAATCCTAAATTTTGTTGAAAGGATTTTTGCGAAACTGGGCTCTGATAATGTGTGAGCATTGCAGAACTTATTTGAGGGTCCCATATGTTTGAATCTCAACCCCTCTTTTTTCTATGTTGCAGGGACGCCAAGTGGATTTGACGCAGTGGTTGTGTCTTCAGTTCCACTCGGAGGTGGCGTCTCCAGTTCTGCCTCCATCGAAGTGGCGACATACACTTTTCTTGACGCCCTGAATGGAGGAGCGGACAATGTTTTAAAGAAAGACAAAGCTCTAGCATGTCAGAAAGCTGAACATGAGTATGCAGGCATGCCATGTGGAATTATGGACCAATTCATTTCTATGATGGGCGAAGATGGACATGCGTTGTTAATCGACTGCAGGTCTGTGCTTGAGTTAGAACTTCATTTTTTCCACATAATACCAAGAAACTCACATTGGTTAAATGAAAAAGTATTGAGCTCAGCATTTTAGGATATTTAGCTCACTTTGAACAATTCAAGGTAGAATACTACCACGGCCACGCAGCCTTGGACTCGTGCGCGAATCTTTTTTTTTTTTTTTTTTTTTTTTTTTTTTTTTTTTTTTTACATGAGGGATGGAATAATTCAGCTCATGATTCTGGGAAATTTTTCTTGAAAACGACAATGTTTGGAGAATTCTAAGGAGGTTCTGGCATCTGGCCCGTGGCCTGTCTTCTAGATTCGCGCATTTTTCGTCTCATGTGAAAAATGCTTTATTCTCTACATAAATATAATTTGAATGATTTACCATCTGTGCACAGATTTTCAACTAAAAGTATTCATCTATCTAAAACATGATGTTGAATATGTAATATCTGTGATATTGCACAGGGATCCGTATCAGTATTAGGTTAAGCACAGATCTAGAGGGGGGAAGATAAGCACCCATCTGAAACGTGCCAAAACTCTTGAGACTTGTCCCGTTATGACTGACCCCCCCCCCTCCCCTCATCCCACTTCAACAGGCTGGACCTCCCCCTAGTGAAAAATTATACCCATGAGTATTATCAATTTAACTCTTTCATTAAAAATCATCGACTGTAGTATAGATGTGATATGAAATTGTAGTCCTGCTTACAAGACTCCGGTATACTGCTCGCAGCGAGGTTATATGTTATAGAACTAATGAAATTGTTGATGTTTTCAAGAATCAATAACATATAACAAACATCTTTGTACGTAGATCAGTAGAGAGCACCCTGGTCCCCATGAAAGACCCAAACGTCGTTGTCCTGGTAACCAACTCTAACGTCAAACACGAACTGACCGGTTCGGAGTACCCCACCAGACGGAAACAGTGTGAGACCGCAGCGTCCCTGCTCGGTAAACGTAGCCTGAGAGAGGCCACCGACAAAGACCTAGAAGGTAACTGTTCTTATTTAGTAACTTGACCTACTTGTTGATTATTAATGTCAAATTTTACCTGTCTCTGAACTCATCTGTTACAATGGTTATAACAGTAATATGAAGAGACCTTGATACATCGGTTGCGCTTGGCTGACCGTCAGATACATGTATGTATATGCATTTTCGACCTCTCATCGCGCATCTAACGTGACATACATTTTCCAAATTGAAAAGATATTTATCGTTTGTAGTTGTATATCGTTTATATAGCCTTGAAATATTTATAAGACTTTTATATCACCATAAACGTCCACAATGCGCGGTATCACGTTAATATATTTGGGACGACACTCTTTTGACAAATGGTTTAAATTGTACTAAAGGCGGTCTTTTATATGGGACAACATTTTCATGAATACATTATTCAAAACTATGTCTTTTTTTAAGACTCCAAGGACAAACTTGACAACGTTACATACCGCCGAGCTCGTCACGTGATTGGAGAGATCAAAAGGACAGAGGAAGCAGCCAACTGCCTTCAGAACGGAGATTATGTAAAGTTTGGGAAGCTGATGGTGGCAAGTCATGATGCTCTTAGGTGAAAAGATGTTCTGTCCTGTCAAGTTTGTGACCTTGATCTCTCTTTTGGGGTTTCACTTTTGATCCAGTAACCTTGACCTTGGAGTTTCACTGTTTGACCTACTATTCAAAAACTTAATCTGGGCTATGTGTTTTTAAACTATAAGGATAGAACATGGATATTTCACATAAAGATACATCATAACCAGTCCTTTTACTTGGGGCCTTATCTTTTGTTGATCTAGTGACCTTGTAGCTTGACCTACTTTTCAATACATTTGAAATAGATCTTGTCTTTTGAACAACAAGGTCAAGAGGTTAAATCGTACATGTAATTTATATTTGAATACCTCATGGCCAGACCTTTCATTTTTTACCTCTTTTGAACTTTGAACTTTGACTTTTGAACTAGTGACTTTGACCTTGGAGTTTACCTACTTTTGACAAATTTTAACATTGACCATATTTTTTGAACTATTTTGCTTTTGATAGAGCTTAAAATAATAGATTTTTCACATGTGGATACCTCATGACCAGTCCTTTCATTTCTGACTTTTGACATAGTGACTTTGACCTCGGAGACTGACCTGCTGTTCAGAAACTTTAACCTGGGTTATATCTTTTGAACTATGAGAGATAGAGAGCTTACATATTTTCCATTTATACATCACCTTTCATTTCTAATGTATCCATCTTGTATGTACTGTTTGGCCCTCATTACTGAGTAATCTCAAGTTCTCAACTGACATGTCATCAGACTTTTGACTTAGTTACTTTGACCTTGGAATTTGGCCTACTTTTCAAATACCTCAACCTGGGCAAAATCCTACAATTTTATAAAATTGCCAATTTACTATCAAAAACCTACATTAGGCAGGGGTTGTAATGTCTACTTTGTTTGTAGGGACGACTATGAGGTGTCATGCCCAGAACTGGACAGACTTGTGGAGGCAGCCATGGAAGTGGAGGGTGTGTACGGATCCAGGATGACTGGGGGTGGATTCGGGGGTTGTACAGTCACTCTGGTGAAAAAAGACTCTGTAGAGAAAGCTATACAACATATACAGGTTTGTGTTGAAAGAATGAACATGTTAAAGTATTGGTTAAATGCGTGTCATCTGTCCTCAATATTTTGATTTCTTAAGTTCCTGTTAGAGACAAGAGTACTAATGACCATGGGACCTTGAACTTTGACCTATCATTTCATAAATTGACTTTACCAGCGATTTACCGGTATATCTCACATGACAGGGCAATACATTTTCAGTTGGTGTTCCTTACTTTTTAAATTAGTAGCTTGGAATATCAATTTCAAGGCAGAAATGTTAAAAAAGCTTAATTAATCAAACTTTAGTGAATTAAGATTATATATAATTACAGTCAGTCATTGAATGAAAGTAATGATGATTTCTTTGTTTATTTATCTATTTATTTTTGTTTTCAGAGTCGCTATGACAAGAAGGCCTCCTTCTATGTGTGTGCCCCATCAGCCGGTGCTAAAATACTATCTGTATGACGTTTCTCTTAGGGCATATATTCATATACTTTTGTTCAATTGTAGATCTGTCATAAGAAAAATATCAATGTTTTGATAAAGAATCTCATTTTTAGGATGTTTTAGTACAGCCTCTATTCAACAGAGTTGAGAGGGATATGCAGGTTTTATTATAATTTTTTGGATGGCTTTATTATTTATTGATTCATAATCTGTTTTTTGTGTGTATTATTTTATTTGAATCTCTTTATCATACTCAGAGGAAAGCTTAATTATTTTTTCTCATAATCTGATTTTTTTCTGGTACTTTTGTATGCCAGAAATGATCATGTACTGTAAAAAACAACTATGCTTGTCAAGCGAATAAGGAAAACAAAACAATGATAATTAAGATGAACGTAATGGAAATAGGTAGGAATGTTACAAGGAATTGAAGAACTCATTGCAGTTTCATTTAAAAATGTACTGTAAATCTATTTTGAACAGGTTTTCATATACACGGTAGAAATATTCTGTAACTTTGTACCACCATGAATTAGTTTGGTAGCTAGGTTCAAGAACAGTTCACATTTGTTCAGTTGTGTTTAAGGCAGCTACATGTAGAACCATCTTAAATGACACAAACAACATTGAAATCCTTTAGGTTCATGTTCATTATTACGATGAACAGATTTTGTGGGTTTAAAACATTCATTGTATGTGTTGCTTTATAGACCTCACTATATCATTCCATTGAAGCAGCTAATTTAGATGTGTATTTGAATATTACATGTTCAAAGTCACTTATACCTCACTAGCATGTTTGCTGAATAGGGAATCCTTAATAAACGGGTAGATTTAAATTTTGGTTTGTCTTCTTTTGATGATGTGCTTTTGTTATATAGCCAGAATGTGAGTCTATGATAAGAGCCAAGGAAGCGATGGGTTTACTGCAGAATTTTTCAAAAACTACACCGCCATCCATAAATTACATGTAGTATACAACATTAATCTTTATGTTGCTATTAGAAAATGAACAGTTTCGAATTCATTGCTGTATGAATTTGAAGATGAACCTTATAGAAATCATGTGTAACAAATTTGACTCCAATATTTACATTTTTGGAATTTTCGTTATTTTTTTATATAAAAATGACAATTTTTGAAAGAAGAAAATTTAGGTGATGAAAAAAGTTTCTATATCCATTAATTCATAATTTTGAATTACTTGAAGCCAATAATTGTGGATTTTTCAAGTGCAGAATGGAAAAATTCAGAAAAAATTATAAAGAATTTAGAATGATGTCCTTTTTGTGCGAATAGCACATAGTGATTGCCTGATTTCTTCACTCATGGGAGCCCCGTCTACTGAGTATGTATAAACGATGTTACTCTGTTTACATGTACCTTGGGACTGCGTCAGCGTCATGATCGGTATAAAGTCTGATCACTGTCTGAATCAATGAATTATATCTATATGAATCGAGCTGTTGTGTTATGTACATGCATGACCTAATGAAAAATTGCATCTGTATGTACTGAGACGAACACAGTGTGTTGGAAACCCCTTTCCGTTACCAGGTGATTATCTGTTTTAGTGGACAATATATAAATGAAACGGTGCTATCAATAAAGATATTAAGTTGAATCATTGAAACATAAAACTAACTTCAAGTAGGCTTATTTTGCCCCTCTTCACAAAATAAAATCTGTATACGACGGAAAAATTAGGAACTTCCATCATGAAATATGATATTAACAATTATGAAAAATAAAAGATCAAAACATTCCCGTTTAGGATGTATCATGTTTTCATATACTAAAAAAGAAGTGAAATTTCCTTCAAATTCTTAGCACACACCTAACATTGAACATGAAAGGTTAAAGAAAGAGTGGGGATCAAATTAGAAAATAAGATTCGTCCTCTTTCCTTGTATATGGAATCATCAATCGATAGTCATATTGGATTGTTGCATTTTTAGGGGGGGGGGGTTAGATTTAATGTGATGTTATTTGATTTTCATGTTCACTGTCAGACATCATCTTTCAATTCATTACGACAACATTATGAATTTGCATTTTAGTTCTGTCTTTATACTTCCATAAACTGGCCTACGAAGGTGTTCAGGAACAAATATAACTTTGAAAACACAATATTTTGTCATACATTGTAAGTGATATTATTCTGGCTATTCGCACTCAGTACCTTTAGTGCTTTGATTTTGTATAGTTATTTATGGATGGCAGTGTATTTCGGAGAGACATCAGCTACATTAGATCCTTACTGGTCTTTGTCGGAGAATTACTGTCAGAAAAGGTCGAATTACAAAATCCTCATGACAGGTAGCAATCCATTAATGACAATTTAGGCCAGAAAATTAAAGACCAAGGTCAAAGGGAAGAAATTTGATCAAAGAAACTTATCCTACTTCACTCCTGGAACTTGGATAGATTGCAACAAGATGATTAAAGCTTGAATAAACAAGGGTACTGGATAGAGCTAAGTTTTAGCACCTGCTTTGAATAGGATGTGCAGATCTGAATGGACAGAATCTCGATAAAACACTCCTCCATTCCCCGAAATTTTTCACCATGTTTGTTTCATATAAAGTTTTGGAAATCTGCTGAAAAATGATTCTACATATGCAGCATGTTCAAGGGGTAGGATATTCTTCAAAGGGAATAACATGTCTTTTCTGAGCATTGCATTTACAATTTGAATATTGCTGTTGAAATAAAGCACTTGTGAACAAATTACATTTTAAATATTTATTAATGAAAACACTTTATTATTCTCTCAAAAGATGTCTTTATAGATTTTCTGTGAACAAAATACCATAAATATGGACATGGTAAACGTTCCAATCCTTAAATTAATTCTACGTACACACAATAACAATATATATAGACAACAATGCGCTTGTCTGTCTACTGAGACAAGTCAATTATTAATAATTATTCCATCTGGGATGAACATCCATTAATTTCATTCAAGTCGTCAATAAAACATGCTTTTAAAACAATTCTCTCTTTAATATTTATAATTTAGACATTATATGCCATTATCATGAGCTATACGTGTAAATTTAGTAAATCAATAAGTTAATTATGAAATCTTATCGGAGAACTAATTCATCACATGCACACAAGAAGCCCAGGTGGACACTCATTACTCCTCTTAATACAATTAGCGTGATGCATGTAAATATATACCAGATTTTCAAATACAACTTAGGCATAATTTGATATATGTAAAGAAATGCTGCCCAAATTTTTCTGCTGTATTCAGCAGTCATTATTGATACATTTGTATTGGCAAGTAAAAATCAAATTTTGATGGATCCCACAGTGAGAAATCTTTGCGGCTTTTAAAAAGTACTTTTAAATTTTTTAAAATCAACTTTCTTCAAGATGGAGGGAACAATAAAAATAAAAACATACAAACTCTCAAATACACAAATTTGAGTCCTTGCATGTTTTTATTTGTAAAAAGGTTAAGTTTCATCAAAATCCATTCTGTAGTTCTCTACAGACATACAGGCATCAACTATGATGATTTTGTTTAACTGAAATTCAGTTGAGTATTGGCCTGGGATTAATGGATTCTTAAAATTATATTAGTAAAATGCTCAAAATTTTTATGTGTAAATATATTATTATAATATTGTAAAATTGTACAATACATACTGGTAAGTCAAAATCATGCCCTTTTAAAAAGCCATGAAAATGTGAATAGCTAAAAACTGTTACAATATAAAATGAATTCTAATAAAATAATGAAATAAGTAAATAATATCTTCATCATATTTCATTCTTTGCATTCTAAATTTAAGACTTCTCTATAAAAGCTTGATTATTATGGCAATGCCAATTTTGATGGCATTCGATAGACGGCCATTTTCCAATCTTGTTATGTAGCTCAAAATGTCAGAGTCGACATATTTTGGCGTTGTTTTTCATTATGACATCACTAATTTAAAACGTAATTCCATTGAGAAGTAACAACGAAAAAGAGCGCAAATATAGCCCACCTTGGACATTTTTTGTCATTTTGTCAGCCATTATGAATTACAGCAAATGGTCTATTACATTACAACTACATGTCTCCATCTTAACATTAATGTAAATAGATAGACTCGACTCAACAGAAGTTAATGAAATGACACTTCCAAACATCTAGTACATGACTGTGTACAAACAACAAAATGGCATATTCAAGACAATACAAAATCCAGATTTTACACATAAATCTAAAATTTCCTGATTCTTCATTGAATATGATATATGTATGAAATTATTCCAACTTTTTATTCGAACAAATTTTGTAAAAAATATTTTAATGGCTACAATACTTTAAATTTGAGTTATTGCATCACGGAGAGATACCTTCCATACAGAATGATAGCTAACATTAGAAGTTAGACGTCATAAAATTCAACTAGTTCAGGTAAACTTCCCATTTAGACTTCACATATAATTACTTAGCATCAGAATTCTCCGAAACAGAAAGCACTTCTGTATATTATAAGAAATGAATGTCATACTATGTGATCTATAAAATAACTTAATATAATGCTTCAATTTCATCTTTCCATGCCACATCAAATCATTTTGTGTAAGTTTTATTACAGTTAAAACATGTCATATTTAGACTATGCTTAGACAGAAGTTTTCGTGTATTGAATCTCAGAATTTCAGATTCAGTAATATATTTTAAGCGAAAAATGGGATTGTCCCTCTATGGATACATAGATAGTTGAATTTTTAGTTAAAATTTGATGTTTAAAATTCTGGTAAGATTTAGAACTCAGTGCCCATTTTCACAAAAGTAATCTTACGAAAAAGTTAAGGAATGTTCGTAACTTTCGTCAATTTTAAAAACATTCAAAAGATTTTCCATATAGATTGTGCAATGTTTTCTAATACCATTCCTGCATACTTCATCTGAAGTCAGAAACAAAATATCAATATTTTATATCAAAGGAAGAACTAAACAATCAAAAGCTCAAAAATTGCTGGTAATAAGTATTTTTGTGAAAATGGCTGCAGAAGGTGTAACACACAACAATGACAGTGTTTGTGGTGTTAAGATGTGGGGAATCTTAATGGAAAATACTATGAAAATGGAAAATATTAAAAAAAAAAAAACATTTGACTACAAAAAAAGCAAATAAACAGCTGAATCTGTATAACATAACATACGAAAGCTAAATCTGTATAACGTAACATACAAGAGCTAGGAATCCCTGAGATACTGGTAATACAATAGACACCTTAATATGTTAATATACAACCCTGTACCTTCAAGTTTTGAAATGTAAATACATGTACAGAAGTTGACAGATTGAAATTTAAAGAGAACTGTCTGGTCACAAAATTATTTATCTCAGCACATTGAAGATTTCGAATTATATTGTAACACTTTCTGCATATCAAGGGAGATAACTCCAAAATTCAGAAAAAAGGAACGAGTAGGGAGGGTCCTTAAAGCATCACTTTCTACTTCATATCAATCTATTTTCATTAAAATTCTAAATTGCAAATTTGAAAAAGCTTAAATTTTGATACTTTTGTGACATTTTTCTTCAAGTTTTTCTATTAAGGGATTTAATTATTTTTTTTAAACTTTGTAAAAAATTTGATTTTGTTTTGGTAATTTTCATAGATATAATTGTTCATGACTTCAGATTACATTTTTTTTTTTTTTAGTATGATGAACCTCAAATCTACATCATGGTACAGGATTGTCATTAACACATAGGGTCTATGGGAATTCTTTAAAAATTAGAAAAAAATTATTTGCACAAAAATATCTCCAACTCTGTTGTATACATTTACAAATAAACATTAATATTATTCCATTCTTCTTTTAAATAGCACAATCACAGACAACAAATTGAAGCATATAATAAAATAATCAACAAAATGAAAAAAATCAACAAAAAAAGCCAGCCTTCATGATTCACAATCATTTATAATTTGTCGTAACATAAAACAAATTTTCATCTACTCATTTCATTGAAATCTTTATTACAAGAATAAGTAAAGCAAGTGACCATATTTCGCTGCATTTTTCGCATATTTCCTGGAAAATTTCAATTCTTGTGGGTCAATTTAATAATTGGTTTCCTAAAATCTAATTTATTGCCATTCTCGATGGAAATAGGAATAAGACTTAAAATATTTCGTTTCCATGTTTTCAGGGGTAACCACATATTTTGCTGTTTTTGTTGACATTATCCTATTTGCACACAAAATGGACAAAATTGTGATTTTCTTTTGTCACCACTCGTTCTAAAAAATGATGCCAAATAAAATGTTTTCTTTTTTGGTTTTTGAAAAAAATTCGGATGTTTGCGTCTAAAATTTGGTGTTTTCTTCCATTTCCTCCTATTATATGATATTTTTCGTTACAATTGAGTGCAGGAGATGTCACAATATATTTCAAGCATGACTGTAACAGTCATATTTGATAGGATATAGAAAAATAAACTTCAAAAATATTTTAAAAAAGCAACAATAAGTAATTTACTTTGAAACGGCGAAATATGGTTTCCTCGCTCTAGACAGCACTAAATCAAGGTTATTCCTACATCTACATTTTTTATGAGTTTTTGTGTAAAGTAAGGCATGCATAGCTTACTTATGACTATATGTACTCTTATGTTGCTTTTTCAACTTTCTGATCATATCCACTAAAATCTGGTAGCACTATAAAAGGAGACACATGTTGATTATTCACAGATGGAAATCTTTTAAATTTATACTATAGACTATGCTGCTGCAAATACATGTAGTTTGTAAAGAACATACGCTGCCTGGAGGTGCATTGACCACTTGTTTGACCTTTGATCTATTGATATAACAGAAAAATCTAAAATCACATAATGTTGTCTGTAGTAGTTCCTAGTTGAATTTATATAAAAGCTGACTGTTTTAAAAAAAAAACCATGGTGTATTTCATTTAGTCATTATTGTGAAAGAGACAGACTGACAGCAGAGACAGACTGACAGCAGAGAAAAACAGACAAATGGCTGTAGTACAAAGTAATCCCTGTGTATAGCTATATACTATGAAGGCATAACGAAAAGGTAAATATTGATTAAATACAATCATGATGTTGTAGAAAAAAGTTTGACTGCCTACAAAAGCTACACATGATGCAATTTTCAGTGCCCTTATTGTATCTTTTGATCAATACTCAATAACAAACAAAATGGAAATCAGCAAAGACTAAATGCAGTATAATGGTTTCAATACCTTGATAAAAAAGCCAGTTTTGGACTGGATGCCCTATAAAGTGCAATACAAACTCATATAGAAAATTGTCTTACAATACAGATGTACATGTATAAATAAAATTTCTGTACCATTTATCAAAACCTAGTACTGTAAACATGGTTATTTTCGCGGGGAGAAAATTTCGCGATTATAACATCAAGACATAACATGTGGGGGGAATATTCACTATAAAAATGTCTTTCCCGTTATAAGAATGCAGCGGAGAGATTTTCGCATGGGGAGAATTTTTGTGACGTCACTTGATTCACCAAAAACGCGAAAATTACCCCACACAAAAATCTCTACATTTACAGAAATTGTAATATACATTTTTTGTACATGTATATTACATGGATTTCATCTATCTTCTTTTCATTTTCGTATCCATGCATGTACTTTTTTCTTTTTTCAAATCAGGCAAGAAAATTTCTCAACAAAATGGAATTGAAATTTTGGACATGCTTGCTATTAGAATTCTTTGTAACAAGCTCTTTGAAACTTAACTGTCGAGATAAGCATTAATTTTTCAGTTCATTAAGTAATTAGTTATTTAAAAAGATTTATTTAATTAAAGCAGAGTTAATAGGATTTAGAAAGACTTGAGAGAATTTTCCTGTATAACAAAGATGACAAAATACATGTAATATATTTATCAAAAAAGAAAATTGGATGTTCATAACGATGGTATGACTTTTGCTTAAACAATTTCATTTCATTCAATTCTGCCTTGAAAATAAAATGTTTAACCCTAGGTAACAAAGATAACAATTCTTAAATTTTATTTTGTTTAAATACAAATACTGTCATTATTTGTGTGGAAGATGAATCCAAGCATTTTAATGGTGCACAGGTATCTTATGGTGAATTAGACTGATTTGCTCTCTTCATTACAGCAGAATTTGAATACTATTGAAAAAGAAATATATATATACATGTATGTGCATACAAGATATAGAAATTTCTATTCGGTATTTTCGAAAACCATGCAGGTTACTTCCCCTTTGGGATGGTATCTGACATAGACTAATTGTGACATCAAATTCTATGGAAACGATCATAAAACTATGGGAAATGACAGTATAAAATTGACTTTATTATACCATTTTCATGACATCATAATGATTTTACGTCAGATACCGTCTCAAATGGGAAATAACTCTTGTTTCCCGCAAAGACTCAATAGCAGGAGAGTAAACAGCAGTAGAGTAAACATACCGTAAAAGTATTCTCTGTTTTCATCAAATTCAAGAAAAAAAACTAGGTACATGCATGTCACAGATATAAAAAAATCACCCCTTATTCACCAAGATTGATTATTTGACTCTAACAATTTCATTCAAATTCAAATATTTCATAACATCATAAATAAGATAACACTAACAAAATGAAAAAAAAGACCACTTCGGAAACAAAAATTAAGCTCTATACCCAGCGTTGATATGGTCCAGTGACCATAGGCTGAGGATCGATGAACCGTGTAATGACTGAGTCTGTAGTGAAAGTGTTCCCATGTACAACAGGGGCCTCCCACATGTATTTATACTTGGCTGCCGATGTTTTCGTAATATCAACGTCTTTTTTGTGTTTCTTCTTCTTTGGTTCTTCCTGAGTTAGATCTGAGTTATTTGCAGCATCCTGACGTCTTTTTCGAAGTATTTCGCATTTCCTCACATACTCATGCCAACCATGGTGAAAGTAATTCAAATTTTTATGCTGGTAGAAAACTAAACTTATTCTTGTTGGCGCATATCTGTTTGGATAACGTAGCCCGGTAGTTGCATGTAATTCTCGTTTAGCAACCTCAAACAGAACTGCTCCATGCTGAAGCGCTATGGCAACACCGCCTATTTCTGGATCATGGAATGCATCTTCGTTATATTGCATTTCACACTTCACAACAGTAGGATCATATAATGGAGAATCATCGCTAGCATTATTTCTTGCCGTTATTAGATCTTGAAGGTCACTTGGACAAACTCCTTTGCTTACATCTATATCCAGTTTCCTCTGCATATTTTGCAAATGTATGGAATGTTCAATATTTGAATTTGTGCTTCCTTCGAGTGAACTTGAAAAGGAATCGTAACTTGCACTTGATGTGTGAGGTAGCGTAGTTTTTGCAGTTACATCCAGCAGCAAATCGAGAGATGAAAGATGATTCGTTTGATCTATATTAGCTGCCCTATTGTTTGAACACGAGAAAGTCGTTTTGAGATCATTTTTAGATCCTGATGATGAGAGATCTATAGGTAGCTGCACTGGGTCAAGGTCAGCTTGCCACAAGTGACCTTGACCTTGAATTCCAGCACCATCTTTGATACCCTGAGTTGTCATAGTAGATAAATTATTAGATATCACAGTATTTTCACTGGCCATTTGTGTTGAGTATCCTATAGCACTGTCTTGATCACACTTTGTAAATCCATTACTAGGTTCTATAAATAAACTTTTACACAATTCAAAGAATTCAGGTGGAGGACATGCCCCATGTTCGTTCTTGTATCTATGAAAAGATTCGTACATAATTGAAAATCCAGGTAGATGAGAGTACTGCATCAAATCCTCGAATGTAGAAAATGCTTTTGACTCCTCAAAATTCAATTTTTTGCTGCCTTCAATTTGTCCGGTTTCTCTTGCTGCCAATTCCTTGGAGTAGTATAAATTTTCCAAAGTTTTATCCTCTTCACTTAATAAAGAAGATTTGTGTGAAGGTGGAGTATCAAGTGTCGGCTGCGGGGGTTTCTTAGGGCGTCGGCCCTTCTTCCCGGGAGCAAGAATATTTTTCTTGCCTTTCTTCTTCCTGTTAGGAGTTAGAGGTACTGCTCTCATTCTAGCTTCCATTGGATACTTCTGAAGCACCTCTAGCGCACCGGTTCGGATTTTGTCAAATTGAGCATCCATGTCACCATGTTCGTCTGTCATGTCCATAACATGTAAGGGTAAAACGTGCAGCTGTTCATCTTCCGGCTTTTCTAACCCTCTGTGCTTGGTCAATGTAACCACCTGTAGACAAACGAGATAACAATGATGTATATAATTTATCAAATTAACCTCATTCAGAGCTCTAAATTCTACAATCTGTTTTGATAGAAGTTCAGCTTTTAACTTCATTTCGCATCACTGAGATGAAAACGTGATACATTTCGTATCTTCAGAGATTGAAAGATACCGGAGATAAGAATTAAAATTTGTCAGATGTGACCTTGACCTTTTATACAAAATTCAAAAAGTTTCTTCTCTTTAAGATATTAAAGTTTTCCATAAAATCTGTTACAAAGAGATTACTGCTATGTATTTTAAAAATACAGTATCCCAATATCTGAGCTGCTATACTTGGCATTATTGTTGAATGTAAGTGTACATCAGGTAAAAATTGCACACATGCACCCAACACAAAATTAAGTGCAAATGTAATGCCTGTGATACACCTGTATCTTCTATACTGACCACAGTACTGCCGTTCTGCATGTTGTGGACATCTTTATGAGCGTGTGCACAGAAATCCACACAAGCTGTCACTCCGGAGAAAGGACGGCCTTCTTGTTTACCAAGTCTGCACATTTCTGCTGTTCTTTCAAATTTTGTCTAAATAATAAAAAGGAACTTCCTTTGTAACAAACTTTCAAACATACATATCCATTATTTTTAAAGGGTATATTTAGACATTCTACATGTATTTATCGAACTTTTGTATGAATAATGATAGAATTTTATGTGTTTTAGATTTTCAACCAAACATGAGTATATACACACATGTACATACATGTATCTTCTAGCATTTTTCAAATACAATTAAATATTGTTTCCCTTGAATTTTGTCTAACATTTTATAGTATAATTACAATGTATGTACATGTATTGTCATCAACACATTCCGTCAAACGTATTCGCAATTCTCACTACAGAGTTGTCTTCTCTTTTCAGTTATTACTATGATGTCCAATAATGTCACAAATAATGGTATATGGCAGTTTTTGTACGTTTTTCTTTTTTTTTTTTTACACTCTTAAAGTCATACATCAATACTTAAATCATGTGATAGTTATGTTGAAGTCAAGAAAAACAAATTGTAAACTTAGAGAATGTGTGGAGTTCGAGTATAAATTTATGTATTACATCAAAAAAAAGCAGAATATACCTGGTTATTATAAGCATCAGGGGCCATCTCTTTGTATAATGGACCCATTAATGATGCCAGGTGCTGTAAATTCTCCTCTAGTTCTTCCTCCTGTAAAATACATGTATGGTTAACACTGAATCTTATAATTAAAGTATCGTAAATCATTAAAATGTATAAAAATCAAATTCAAGGAATTGTGGTCTCCCGCTTTTGGAAATGCTTACAGAGCCCCCACCCCCTCCCCCTCCTATTCTTAAGTTTTCATAACATATCTCATATGTATAATCAAACTTGAATTTAAATTCTAAATACATGTATCAAAAGATTGAACTCCAATAGAAGGTCAAAAGGTCCAAACCTTTGTTACCAAGGGAAAGATCTTGTGAAAAGGAATGCACATGTGAAATATGAAAGTGCTATCATTTACCATCCGAAAGTTATGGTCGAGGTTGAAGTTTTTAAATGTGGGTCAACCTCCAAGGACGAGGTCAAAAGATCATAATGTTGTTACCAAAGGAAAGGTCATGTCACAAGGAATACACATGTGAAATATGAAAGCCCTATCAGTTACATGTATAGCTATGGTTAAAGTTTTTGAAAAGTAGGTCAAACTCTAGGTCAAGGTCACAAGGTCAAAATGTTTGGTATCCATGGAATTTAGGTCTTGTCAAACTGAATACACATGAGAAGTATGAAAGCCCTATCACTTACCATTCAAAAGTTATGGTCAAGGTTAAAGTTTTTGAAAAGTAGGTAAAACTCGAAAGTCAAGGTCACAAGGTCAAAAATTTTGGTATCCATGGAAAGGTCTTGTCACAAGGGATATACATGTGAAATATGAAAGCCCTATCACTTACCATTCAAAATTTATGGACAAGGTTAAAGTTTTTGTGACTGACAGACAGACGGATAGACAGACGGATGAACCAGTTTTAATGTACCCACGCTTTCGCAAAAGCGGATGAAAAAATAAATGAATTTGGTAAATATGGGAATCCAATTAAAATTCATTCAATTTAATAACTTTTGAATGTACATCATATTTTCATCTTGTCATCAGATACCAATTGAAACTTCATAGTTTTAAATTGCCTTGAAGTCAGAGGGCATAAAACTTATTTCAATAAGTCTGTGATACATCTTTGGTTTCCAGTCTCACTAGCAGCCTCTATAATTCATTCTTCAGTTACACTGATATATGACATAATTATTCTGAGCAAAAAAAAAAACTGAGGAAGGGGTTACAACTGGAGACCCTACAGAACTATCAAAGAAGAGGTCAAATTCAAAGCTGCTGATTGTCTAGGATGCATAATTCAGCTTTAGAGCATAAAGTCATTGAACTATTCCCTCACCTTTGATGACTCCTTTAGTTTAAATTTTCTAGCATCACGACTTCTAGCAAATTTGCACCCATTATAATACATGCTCCAGCTACAACCAAAGGAGAAGGAGGCCCCTCTTCTCATCAGATCCACCCCCTGACAAGCACACGTCTTTCTGAAAATAAAAGGTCGTATCAAAAAGCATTCACACATCAAATATAAAAATCAAAATATGGCCAAGTTTAATGTTTTTTTGAAAAGTAGGTCAAACTTCAAGGTCACTGCTAAGGTCGAATCTCAAGGTCTAAAATGAAAGGTCTTATTATGGTCCATGATCATGCATGTAAATTTACTTGTCAATTCTCCACATAGTTTTCTCCCTTTAAACTAAATCACAAATTCTTAATCTAATTTCTATCTGAAGGTCGAGGTCAAAAATTATTGCTGCGTTTGATTAGTCTCATCATGGTCTATCACCAAGTAAAGTTTCAAGTTGAAGCTCCGAACAGTTTCCTCAAAGAAGACTAAAACTTTGACCAAAATGTTGATGGACTGACAGACAGACTGATGAACAGACAGAAGGGTTGTGCCATTTTATAGACTAGATTTTTCTTCGCAATCCAGCCAAAAATTGCAAAAATGCTTATTATACAGTGGTGATCGTAGTAGTTTACACACTGTTTTTCGGAAACTTCGGGCACACCTCGGAAACTTCGTTAGGAAAAACTGGTAATTCGGAAACTTCGGGCAAAATTCCGCCCTAAATTTACCGATGTTACCTAAAATTCCTAACTTTCCGAATTTCACCGGAATAACCTAAATAATTGTATTTACCCGAAATCCAAAACGAGGCTGCGTTAATATTTATTATTATTGTTTATTTTTTTTTATAAATATATTATTTCGAAATTGTTTTTCATTTGAAGGCATCAAATGTACAACCGATTCAATTTGATTGTCTTACGAGCATCATTTGCACCATAAAGTGACGATAAAATTCATTTTCGTTTTCTATTATTGCAAACCACGGATCTGTAATTTTTTGCCGATAAGTCGAGGTTAATTTCCTCTAATTTTAGAAAATAATATATATTCAAGGATAATTTTAATATAAAATTAGACAAGTGATCCCTCTCCTTTGCCTTTAGACGTGGTATGGGTCAACCCCCCCCCCCCCCCCTCCCCAATCAAACGCAGACATACATGTACATTTTTTCACTCACTACCGAGAAATTACATATTGCATAATGATGATAATAAAACAGCTTTATCTCTCTCTCTCTCTCTCTCTCTCTCTCTCTCTCTCTCTCTCTCTCTCTTTATTTTATTCCCCCCCCCCCCCCCTTTTTTTTATATGAATAGCTCTGCATTTTGTCGGATTCGGAATGTTCTAGGTCTACTTTCGGTTTCAAAACATTACTACGATCGAACTTTTGTAGCAGTAAAACTTGATGTTTTATATTTCTCCCTTGATGAAATGCACGAAACAGTCAGGAATTTGATGAAGAATGATCATAGCCGTGTTACATATTGAAGAACAGACTGGTAAATGTCAGTACTGTCAGCAAGGTATCCAAGAATCTGCAAGATGTGCATGGTAGAATTGTTGCATCATGCCATGCATGTACATGTACTGATGAATGGTACCAGGGACGTATATAGTACGTATCAAAAACAACAACAAACATGGTCCAAACATAATGAAGGAATCGCAAACTACTGTCAGAGCCACTGCATTCAATCCAACAATCAACGATTGACGTACGGATTGACGTACCTTTCTACGTACGGCCCGGTATTCTGGAAATTCAACGGTAGGTTAGTACACGTAGGACATGTAAAATGATCTGATGATGTTTAATTTTGTTTGTGGTTCGGGCTTGGACCGTTTTATTATGCTGCTGTTGACTGATAATCCTTACTCGGGTAGGGACTATCAGTCAACGGCAGTGTAATACAACGGTTATTATGTTACCGTTGACCGATAGTCCTTACTCGAGTAAGTCGACGGCAGTATAATATATAATTGACTGATAAATCGATCCTTACTCGGGTTAGGAATATCAGTAAATAGCAGCATATTAGAACAGTTTGTGCCTGAATAACAAAATTAAGAGATTATGATTTAAATCACTGTCCACCAGTCTTTACAAAAAAATTCAACCACTGGCCCGAAGACAAGCTAGACATTGAAAATGCCCCCATCTTAAAAGTATTTGGCTTGATTGCAAAGCAATTCCAGTCTATAGACTGACGATGTCCGCCTGTCTGTCTATCCGTCTGTCTGTCACCCGTTGTCAACATTTTAGTTAAAGTTTCTGGTTAAAGCAAAATCTAAGAAACTTTACCTTGACCTTTGACTTTGACATAGTTAAAGATTTTGGTTGAAGTTTCTAGTTAAAGCAAAATCTAATGAACTTTATGCAGTAGAAACTTTATGTTAAACATGTAGGTTGCCTTTGACAAGACCTTTCAATTTATCTCGTAACATTTGACCTAGTGACCTTGACCTAGGGCTTTGACCTAGTTAATGATTTTGCTTAAGTGTCTCATTGAACCAAAATCTAAGGAGCTATATACATATTAGTAGAAACATAATATTATACTTATTGGTTGCCTCTGACAAATCCTTTCAATTTATGCCATAACATTTAACCTGACCTTGACCCAGTTAGTGACAAAAACTTACTTGCAATCCGGCCATACTGTCTTTAGCAGTGTTTTATTTGTTTATAAAATATAATTGCATTATTGCATTCCTCTACCATATAACCATATAATTTACGACTAAGTGAGAACTATACAATGATATCTATTTGGTAATAATAGGAATTTACCTTTATGATTTATTGTTAGATGATGTGATTTAGATGTTTGTTATCATCACATTTTTTTTTGTACTTGTTTTATTTCAGGATAATGAGAGTCAACACATACAACATGGTCAAACAGAAGTGAGTGATCATGGATTGGTGCGGCATAGCTTCCTTCCTTCATAATTTGTGTATCTTGGACACCAGAATCAAGACAAGATGAAGAAAAATTAACAGATTTATATTGCATGTAATACATGTATGTGGAATGGCAAAAACATGTGGTTTCTGATGCACTCAGATTGAGAAATTTAATGTCGCCATATAAAAATCACTTAGTTAGGCTGTTTGTTCATCTGTCTCTGACTGTCTGTCCGTTTGTCAGTCTGTCACATATTTGTCTGTAACTTACTTGATATACATCATTCAAACATTTTTTTTAAACTTGCAGAGATAGTAAAGCATGATGAGACTCAGCAGGTCAAGGTCTTTTTCAAGGTCAAAGATCATTACGAAGCATTTTTAATTAAAAATTTTAAAATTTCATTTATTTTTCATCAAAATGTTTTGAAACATTGTATAATTCAAGAAATCGGCATTGATATATTAGGGCAGGGACAATACTGCACCCAGCCGATATGATACGTATCATGATACCCGATATCGGATATAATATGTATCGCAATACTTTATAAATTGATAAAACCTTCTCAAAATCCTATTTGATACTATTTATATTCATCATATATAAGTAGCTTTTTTTCATTCAACAGGTCATATGTATTCAATACTAGCTTTCTGACCAGAAATTTTTCTGATATCTATAACATATACTTCATAAACCAGGAAACAAAATGTTTACATGTACTTTCATTTTCTCTGAAAGTTATTTTTGTTTTTGGCGTGGTGGACAAAAATCCAGAAAATTCAATAAAAAATTTTTTGTAAAATTTCAACTTTGGCGTGTTTGGATATATCGATACTTGGATCGAGAAAAAAAATATTGTGATGCATTGATGAATCAGAGTATTGTACCAGCCCTATGATATATGTCACAGGTTTTTAGATCATGTGTCACATAGTTGTGAACTTAAGTGAAAAGGGAGGGGGATGTTCATTGAAGATACATGATCATATGTATATATATGGCTATAGTATCTATAGCTAATTGATATGCATCATAATGAAGTATGTTTAGAGGCTATAGTCTAGCTCAAGGTCATTTTCAATGTCAAGGCAATGTTTTAGGGTCAAACATGTGACAGGTGACATACCTGTTCTTGAACAGTGTTAATCTTGTACTCAATTGTAGACAGTAATTTACCATCTACTGCCATTCACACTTGCTGTCTTTTGACAGTTACAGTTGTAAATTTCTTATTGTCAGATTGATAGTATTCTACATGTACTTCATCAGTTGCAAGAAAGGAAATAAATTGTAAAGCAACTGGGTTTTGGTATCTAATATTAATTTTTTGAGCTATACCTTCTTGACCTAGAAGGTTTTGAATATTGATCCACATTATACATGTTATACTTGAGCTGAATAAGCTATAATAATTACAATTACAATGAAATTGAAAGGGTTAAAAATCTTTGCAAAAATATATATACACAAACATGTCAGCACAAAATGCAAAAAAATACCGAGCACATACAGAAGTTGGATCAGCCAAAGGTCTATAGATCATGTTTACATATGTAAATTTATATTTATGATGTGATTAGAATCATAAGATCACTTATTTGAATATCTGTTTATACATGATCATGCTCATCAGTTCATTATGTTACACTTCCTTTTGATTTCTACTTTACTCACTGCAAAGCAAATACACTGTGCATATATGCGGAAAACTTTATTCAATGTCTGTTATTCAGTATCTATGTCAAGGTTATCTTCAAAATCAAAGTCACATATTGAGGGTCAATCTGCAACGAGCAACTTGCCCTCTCCTTGAGCAAATCAGTTTCCGGTCCTCCTGGTTATCAATTTTATTGTGTTGTTTGCAGAATTGCTACGTATATGTAGCACTCAAGGGTTTTTTAATGACCTGAATCTAGATCAGAGGTCAAGGTAACAATAGACTTTCTTGGCAAAACTTTGTGACAAAACTATTTCCCCTCTACATGGTTTTCAAAAACATTTGACATAATTACTCTTAGGACCCAAGGGTGTATTATGCTCTTAAATAAAAGTAAGAGGTCAAGGTCATAATATACTTTTTTTATGAAACTGTTTAGAAGATTCAGTATGAATACTTTCAAATTGAATGAATAGTTGGGTATAATTCATTCCTTTATGACAGATCTTGCATAGGAGTTTTTACCTCAAGATTGCAGACAATCACAGGTTTTCGGGCAGAGTCCGGCAACATATTTGTATCTCGGGACTTGTAAAAAAATTATAAATAGTGTGTGACGTTACGGTTATTGTGCACGGTTAGCTCAGTTGCTAAGAGCGTCTGCCTCCATAGCATAAGGTCTCGGGTTTGATTCCCGGACCGGCCACATTTTTCATTCTGCCTATCACAATTAATTAGTGCAAAGGGCTGTCATAAGATTGAGAACACCTTGGAAAGGAATTTGTTAGATATAGAGTTGCATGTACATGTAATGGATAATGGTAGTAAGACAAAAATTTTAACAGATTTGTCGAACAAATTATAAAATATTGAGAAGGACAAAGGAACCCCGTATGATTTTTATGAGGGGAGGGGCAGGAAGACTGCATCCCTCCCCAAGAAAAATGTCCAGAAAGTTTGCACCTCTACAAAAAGAATCTAGCCCGAAGGGTCTGTTGAATTATCTTTGGTCATGCATCCGCTAAAGAACAGAAAAAAAAAATCGGGCCCTGATCAAGGACTTATAAACAGTCCTTGCCCTGATCGAGGGTCTCCAAAATAAAAAAAACAACAACAAAACCCTCCACGCCTCTCCATTGTACAAAATGCTGTTATTTTTAAAAGCCACGGCAGGGACGTATTATATACCTCCTCGGCTAAGGACAGCTGAAATTCTAGAAAATCGAAAAAAAAAAAAAAAAACCACACACACAAACACACGATGAGGAATTACTTTAAAAAAACCCCAAAAACACAGAACTTGCCTGAAATTTACAAACAAGTTCGACCATTAGCTCGGTTTATAGTCGGTACACAGTGTAAAATCGGCTTTTTATGTAGGAATATAATATATTACTTATTGTCTTTTGAAATTACATTAGTTTTCTCAATTTGAAATTAAGAAATCTCTAAGAATTTTTGAAAGTGCCAAAGTGTTTCCACTGCGAAAAGTACAACTTCGTCGATCAGAGGAAATTCGAATTGTTTATATTCAACGATCTTTTCTTAGATAAGATCTTTTCTTTAGTTCAACGATCTTTTCTTTTAATATTTTCTAATATCGGATCTTTTCTGGGTTTTTTTTTATTTATTGTACACAGGGGGCCGAAGCAAGGTTTTTTTTTTAATATTTCAATGACTGACGTGTCCCTCTTTCCATTTAATCAGCTACGTAACGTACAGCGATTTTCCGCAGATTCCATATATCTTTCATATAGATCTGTGGGAAATCGATGTACATAGCTGATTAAATGAATCGAAGGGAAGGGGGGGGGGGTTGATTGCAGAATGATTTCATGGAAATAAAAATAATCTGGCTACGGCCCCCTGTGATTTATTCAATACCAAATTTGACTTGTATACATCATGATGTATGTGCGACTCTAGACAATCAGGGGAGGGGAAGAGTTATAACAGCGTGAGCCCTAGTATTGCAAATTGCCAATAAAAAAGTATATGACTATGTTTGGAAATTTTCAAGGGATATACCCCCCCCCCTTTTTCAATAACACCCCAGAATTCCCGAACACATGTTGCATTCCTTTTGTGAACATAATGGAAATTTCGTTTTGTTGAAATCAATCTTAAAACTACCATTACCCCGAAAAACCCGAAATATTACACTTTTTCCTAAAAAACCTAACTAAAATACCTAACTTTCACGGTTTACCCTAAATTTCCTACCGAATTTTAATAATTCGGAAACTTCGGTCAAAGCGGTAATTTTCGTAAAGTTAGGATTCGGAAACTTAGGTAGGATTTTTCCGAAATTCGGAAACTTAGGTTAAGCCTCGGAAACTTCGGTAAAAGTATGTAATCTCCCGCGATCACCACTGTACCATTATCTGACTCATTTTGTCAATTTTATAAACTTTTTTCACTATAAATGTATATGACAAAGATAAGGTTGGAATACAAGGTAAAAGATACAAACTACATTGTACATACTTTTCATTAGTACCACATCTACGCTCAGTCTCCAAACCGTTCTTAGGCAAGAGTTTTACTAGGTAATCGTACAGCTCGTCTGCCGTGTCTCCTGGCACGCCCTCCCAAGCCACCAGTACCACCACAATACATGCCGTATCACAGCAATGACCTGGTCGCTGACGCACTACACACAAGTACTTCTCATCCTCACTAGAACGTCTAATAATCTGTAAACATATAATCGCTTGATAAAAATGTAAAAGTTTGTCACCTTTAATAGCCTAGAAACGTTGCATCTCTTTTTTTTATACAAACACTCAAATACTGTAAACATGGAAATTTTCGCATGGGAGTAATTTTCACGTTTTTCATGACTCAAGGGATTTCGCGAAAATTTCCCCCGCGTGAAAATATCCCCCGCGCAAAAATATCCCCGCTGCATTCTTACAATGGGAAAGACATTTTTATTGCAAATAACGTCTTCATCTTATAATCACAAATTTTCCCCCAGCGAAAATAACGGTTCCCACCACGTTTACAGTACACATATTGCACTTAACAATCCTCCCCTCAGAAAGAAACAGTTTATTTTACTGTATATTTTTATATCTTTTTCTTCTAATTACACAAAGAGAAGATCTTTAATGTACATTTGTAAAAGACAATTCATGCACAGGTATGTTGCCTGTCACATGTTAGACACGGAATATTTGACCTTGACCTGAATGTAACCCTGACCCTCTTTGGCTGTTGAGTCTCATCATAATGGACCATCATTATCACTTTGTTTGAAGTATGATTCATGTCAAGTAAGTTAAAGTGATATCTGTATGACTATCACAGGCACTGATGTCCATAACCAACGATAACCGACAGCTATTTGCGTATAGTCATAATCCATACAAGGTCAAGGTGACACAAGATATACATATACATGTAATCGCCATTTTCGAAACCAGAGTTACTTCCCATTTGAGACGGTATCTGACATAGACTGATTATGAAGTCATCAAATTCTATGGAAACAGTCCTAAAACTCTGGGAAGAGACGGTATAAAATCGACGTTACCATACTATTTTCATGACGTCACAACGGTATTATGTCAGATACCGTCTATAAGGGGAAAAAACTCTGTATTCCGCAGAGACTCAATATGCAGAAAGGAAGGTATTTGATGAATGAATACAGTTACCAGGACAATGAATACAGTAATATTATTAGCTTACCCATTTCGCTATTGGACAGCCCTGTGAACTCTTTCCTTCTTTAGATGTATACCTGATCTTTTCAATACGTAAAGCTTTGCCAGTGCATCCTGTCCTAAATATGAAATACAATACATATTACAACCAATGTAATTTCCTGAGATGAAACAATAGACTATCTTCACATTAACGCAGTAGGATTGAATTGAAATTTAGTCACTCTAAGACCCGATCACATCCCTACATTTGAAGTTATTTCTGACTATGACTTCGAAACAGATTTGTGATGTCATAATGGAAAATAACGTCAAAAGTAATTGTGATGTCGGGTCTTGGAGGGTCTAAAAATGCAACTCTTGCGTTAATGTGAAAATCGTCTATTGAAATGAAAGTGTTGCATTTCACATGTAAAAGTTTGTGATGTCACAATGCAAAAACTCTACAGAAACATCATGCAGTTCTAAAGCCACGAACGCTGTTCTAGACTACAAACTGAACCCGCAGTGACCTAAATTTTAAGGTCAGCTTTTTACCTGGAAAAATCTTATTTCAGAAATCAAGAATGAATCTGACAGTAGTGGTGCATGTTTATAGAATAAATTTCATAATTTGTATTTTGTTATGGTCATGCAATAAACAGCAATAGACCTTCTTCATATTACCGTTAGACTTGCACTTTAGACACGCCAAAACCCAACATCACTACTTTTGACCCTCTTTCTAATTGTGATGTCATAATTCTGATACGATGTCACAGTTAAAAGTTACGTCAAATGTTGTCATGTCGGGTCTTAGGATGTGTAAAATACAAGTCAACATCGGTAATGTGAAATTCGTCTTTTGTATTTATTGCATGAAATGCACTAACATAAGCATACTGAAATCAGGAAAATAGTTCAGGAATATTGAGGTTGATATTGGTATGATATGTTTTGAGCAGCATCAAATGCCGCCCACTAGAGATATTTGAAAAGTAAGCCAAAAGCTTCATCCGCACTGCCCTTAACTGAAGATAATTATTTACACTGAATGCCCTGCAAGATTATACAGGTGATACATAAAACAATTAAAAAGAAATCATTATTTAATTATTCAAATTAACTATTTTGTGTCTAATGTTATTTTCTTTTGATGTTATCTTATTCAAATTCCATACTGGAATATACAACAATACAAATGAGATTGTAAAAAAAAGTGAAAATAATTAATTTTGAATATTTCGCCATTTTCATAAGTTTTTTTTAAGAGTTACCCTTCTTGGCTTACCTCTGTTCGACGAGTTCTCGAATAGCTTTGATACTTTTTGCTGTTCCAAGCTGAGTGTAATATGGACCCTCTACCTCCTCGGATGGAACGTCTGAAAAAGAAATAAATATTAGATCATGCTGAATGAAAGAGTTGAATTTCAGAGCGGAAAACTATTAAAAAATTCAGTAAATTGTATCAGATAACAGCGCTCTTTTCAAAATGAATTGCTTCATTATGTATTGTTCACTATATATTATATATATAATAACATCGACGGCGGGTGCGGCTAGCAAACAGGGGATGCTTACTCCTCCCGGGCACCTGGTCCCACCTCTGGCTTGCTGGGGGTCCTTCTATGCTCAGTTTGGTACTCTATTGTGAGTGCTGTTGAGATTGTCGTCGGAATCTTTTTTTTTTATGCCCCCGGAATCACAGATTCGGGGGCATATAGTTTTTGGCCTGTCCGTCTGTTTGTCTGTCTGTTTGTCTGTTTGTCCGAAAAAACTTTAACATTGGGCATAACTTTTGAATGGAAGGTGATAGAGCTTTCATATTTCACATGTGTATTCCTTGTGACAAGACCTTTCCATTGATACCAAAATTTTTGACCTTGTGACCTTGACCTTGACCTTTGACCTACTTTTCAAAAACTTTAACATTGGGCATAACTTTTGAATGGAAGGTGATAGAGCTTTCATACTTCACATGTGTATTCCTTGTGACAAGACCTTTCCATTGATACCAAAATTTTTGACCTCGTGACCTTCACCTTGACCTTTGACCTACTTTTCAAAAACTTTAACATTGGGCATAACTTTTGAATGGTAAGTGATAGGGCTTTCATATTTCATAAGTGTGTTCCTTGCGACAAGACCTTTCCATTGATACCAAAATTTTTGACCTCGTGACCTTGACCTTTGACCTACTTTTCAAAAACTTGAACATTTGGCATAACTTTTGAATGGTGAGTGATAGGGCTTTCATATTTCACATCTGTGTTCCTTGCAACAAGACCTTTCCATTGATACCAAAAGTTTTGACCTTGTGACCTTGACCTTGACCTTTGACCTAATTTTCAAAAACTTTAACATTGGGCATAACTTTTGAATGGTAAGTGATAGGACTCTCATATTTCACATGTGTATTCCCTGTGACAAGACCTTTCCATTGATACCAAAATTGTTGAACTTGACCTTTCACATACTTAACAGAAAATGAAGTTTATACTAACAAAGATGCCACCGGGGGCATTCGTGTTTCACAAACACAGGCTTTATTTACTATTTTTTACCCTTTTTATTGTTCATTTCATTTCACCATCTTCTTTATAAAATACTCTGAAATCCTGGTACATACCCAACAGAAGAGGGGCACGGGGTTACAGGACCTCGATTTCCAAAACTGTTGAATCTTCCTGTTTTCCTCTTGAATTAAAATAATGTGGAAAAAATACCCACCCCCTAAGATCCCTCCCTAAAGAGATTTTTTTAAAATGAACTCTTGTGAGTCCCCGCACCTCTGAAACTGAAAACGATTTCTTTGACACAATCCAAAGATCATTTATATGCATATATCCAATGTAAACAGTTTATACTTACATCCTGGTCCTCTGCAGTCACATTGTGGTATTTCAACCTTGATGTTTTTCCTTAGTCTTTCCGTATGTTCGTCTTCTTCGGCGTTCTCATCGTTGAGTTTACTGACATGTTCTTTTATCCAGGCGATTCGTTCGAGTCCGCCTTGAAGAGGGTCTTCAGCGTCTTTAATCAAATCTTCTTTAACATTTTTTGAATTAAAGTCAGTTTTGAAAAGTGGTGTCGTTGCTGCCTTTTGGTTTGAGCTTTTACAAAGATTCTCTTTTTCGGCTTCAGTGTTTGGTATTGGAGGGGAAGCTTGAAGATGTGAATTCGGCGACGGCAAGTAACTTGTGGTCGACGAAGGCAACATTACTGGCCCTTCTGCATTTTGTTTGATGAACGTTTTACTGTCTAATTTTGCATTGTGATTGGTGGAAAATGAGGTCAATAATTTAGGTGAAGAGTTTGATGTCACAACAGAACATTGTGCCGGAACCGAGGAAGAGAGCCTGCTACTTACATTAGAGGTTGTTGTGTTGGATATGTTAGAATTTAACCTTGAAGTAAATGTTGGTAACTGAAATTTGTTGTCCTCTTCATCGTTGAATTCGAACACGTCCAGGCCATTGTCGGATCTTTTATTCAAGCATTTTGGCGAATCTCTAAAGCCTAAATTCTCACAAGTTGTACAACAGTCCGGAGATTGGCCTGTTTTGACTATTTTCCCCTTTTCTTTCTTTTTCATTTCGGACGTAATTTTGTTGAGGATTTGCTGAACAGTACTTTGAATTTCTAAATTGTTGACTTTATTTTTCAATTTCGTTGTTGATTTCTTTGTTTTACAAGAATTCATTCCATTCACTTTGTGCAGTTTTGGGGATTTCGATTCTATATCACTCGGTGATCGTTTTCCAGGGTCGAGAAATTGCGTATGCTCCAAGTTGGTCAAGCTGTCCGTTGAAAGCTTGACATTGTGTGTGGTTACCTGGGGTACGCAAGTAGAATTGCCTACCCGATCATTGCTAGAGTTGTCGACCCTACTTTCTGACGCCATAACTGAAGGTGTAGTCGACGTGATTGACGGGTGACATGCGATATCATGCACCCCTTCGCTCACACTTGGAGCAGAAAGCTTTCCATTTATCTTGAATTTTAACTTTCCTTTCACAGAATTTTGCTCGCGCACTGGTAATGCACAGACGTTTGATAGTAATGCACTTGAGTTTGAGTGAAAAGCTTGTTCAAAATTTCTGAATGACATTTTATCAGTACAATTTCTATCTGGAATCGATTCGAACGTTCTATTATGATCAATGGGATTTTTCAATGGTATTTGAAAATCAAGATGCTGTCTTGAAATGTCATGTATTTTTATGTTAGAAGCAACTATTTCACTAGATTCTCGCGGTTTCTGATGACTAAATTCTTCTGAAAATGGCACTTGGGGCAGCTGTGTATTTTCTGGAATTTTTGATAAACCATTCAAAGGGCTGGGCATTGAGATCTTATTATTCGATAACGGAATGTGAGCATCCTTTTGACCATTTTTTAACCTAAATGGTAGTCCTAAACTCTGTTTCGAGAAAATGTTAGAGGATTTTTCTAGACTGTTCAAATTTTGCTCAGAGAAACCATTAAGGTGCTCTGATGTTTTGGGAAAATACTGCGTTTTTGTGTCCAAAGAAATGTCTTCCTGAATTTGTCTTCGAGAAGTCAAGCCAAATAAATTTTCCGATAAATCCTGTGTTGAAAATAAATGCTCGTTAATGCCATTGCGAGGTTGGGTAATGAAATCTTGGGTACGGACTGAAACGTCCGCTGTCGAATGATTCCGGCTCGGTTGTCCAAATGGCGGGAAACTATGATCAATGTTATTGAGACTAAAGTCCATGGCTTTGTCAAAAGAAGGCATGTCCAGGCGCCCATTGACCGGATTTCCATGCATCCGTTCTAGTCTCCGTCTGAGAACTGCAGGGGAGGGGAACTTTGGTGACGATGGGGGTGGAGGGTTCGGGGAAAGTTTCTGCTCGTCATTTGGTACGTAAAAACTGCGATCATCTCTGTACTCTGGTAGAAGGCCAAACAAATCCGACACCTACAAAATATAACATATATCGTCCCATTACTAATGATACCGGTAAATATTTGAAGTATATTCCATTCACATAGATTTCTGTTTTCAGAATTTCGATCTTGACAAACATTCAACAAATTTTGTTCATGTCTACATCTTTTTTTCGGTAACTCGTTTATAATTCTCTTACTTGTGACCCATCGGCAACAATTTGAGACTTTTCTAATGTCAAATCATTACCATTTTCATCCAAACGCTTTACGCTTTGCTTTAATTATAATGTCCATTAGTAATGAAGGTCACACTGAACATGAGTCGCCGTGTTATGATTTATATACAGAATACTGACGAGGACATAATAAAACATGTGCCCTTCATTTATGACCATCTATGAGAAACGACTTCCGCTTAAGTCTGAGGTCCCAAAGATCCCCACACTTCACAGGAAATCCGGATTTCATTGTAGGGATCAAGGGTGTTATTTTGTAATAATACATCGTGAATGTGAAGAAGGAACGTTTATAAAAACAATTTCATTGCTTTATACAGCCAACTGTTTGTCTTCACTGATAAAAACGGAAATGGCCGACAGAATAGCAATTTTTACAGCACTTTTGAATATGGAACTTCCGACGACGTCACGAATTAGCAAGTGAAGATTTAGATCACTTTCAATACTCAGTATACATGTACTTATTGAATACGCAAGATCGCACTTCTGAACCTACCTAAACCATTGTTCAAAACTTGGGCACTTTTTCTGCCCAAGTAAATTGATGACGTCAAGAGACTCAAGACAATAGAGAACAATCAGAAAATGCGCGAAAACATCTTTATAACATTGGTTATCTTGCGTATTGCAAATTCTGACTTAGTTATGACCATGCCAATCTACAGTATGCCTAATTTTGAATTATTATGCGCGCTGATCTGAACAAGAACACTTCTATCCTGCAGCGGACGGTCTTTATAAGCAGAAATTTATACGACAAACATACATTCAGACATTCGAACGACGGACGAAATGATCCAGGTTTGCTATGCCTACCTACTGAACATGTGGATGAGGTAACAAGGCTACAATCGGTAGTTGATGTCATGATAAGAACAAACAAGAGCATGTAATCGACATTCAAACTGACACATTTTACGCTCTATAGACATTCTCATAGCAGCAAATACTTGATTACCACAAGATTGGAACAATTCAAATTTTGTTCATGACAAGAGAGACGAAATACCAAAAATTCTTTAAGACAATTCTGGCTGCCATGGGGAAAATTAAGACAATCCTAATCAACCATGATTTAATTAGTGTCAAAATTTTTTATACAATCTATAATTAATTGGAATGCTGAAATGTTAGCTACTCCCTTATATCTATAAGGTCTTTCAACAAAAATATCGACTTACTGTATCACTTTACAAAGTTTTTATCACTATCAGTTTGCCCCGGCATTTTCGTAGATTCGTATTTACGTTCTGTAGTACGTGATACATTTCATGTTCACCAGACACTGACTGAGAATGCCCTAGTTTTATATTTTGCTGTCTCATCAAAACACATCAGTCTATGTTTTTCCTATCTCAATATCGGGGACAATCGAATGCAAATTTAAGACGAGTTTTAACGGGAATATTGCAGGTACAAAGGAGAACGTAAATCAAGGAGATGATTTCCATATAGTCTCAATTTGTCAATTCAAATGTGACAACCTCTTTTTCTGAAATTTCTCGTTTTCCTACTAAAAATTTTAGAACACAAAATCTGCAACATTCCCCTAATTTTTTCCATAATTTAAAAAATCTTTTTGACATTTTGAAAGTTGAAAACACCTGTGGGAGACCAGCTTCTCTGTGGAACCTGGTTTTGTGCCTGGAGAGTGTCTGCCATTAAATACGGTCTGTGATGTATAATAAATTACCTGCGTCTGTCTGCCAGACTGCACTATATGTGAGTAATGAAATTTGCACCTGTCCTGTCTGCAACCTGTATTAAATCAGGATGCATCCCCTACATGATTAAAGAATCGCTAAAGCATGCGATTGCTCATATGCATGTACCTGGGTATATCGTGGTATTGACGTTTAAAATATTTATAATTCTATTAAAATATTTTCTAACTATTCCTAAAGAAGTTGAATATTTATAAATCTTAAGACGGCGAAGAACTGACATTACTTTTCGACATCAGCAATGTCTAGACATTCAGATAACAAAATTCATACACAAGATTCTGTCAATGAATTAGTGAATATTATGGTTGTAACTTGATTGTCCGTGAGCATAACGACTATCAGTGAATTAGAACAGTGAACAAAGACTGTTGAGCAAACATAACGACTATCAGTAAACTAGTGCAGTATACAACAGCGAACAAAACTGTATTTAGACAGTCGACATAAGACTGTTTAGCAAACATAACGACTGTCAGTAATACAGCGACTGAATACAACAGCGAGCAAAACTACTGTCAGACAGTCGACATAAGACTGTTAGCAAGGATTACGATTGTCTGTCAGCGAATCAGTGTACATAACTTCAGAATGACTGACACTCAGACAGTAGTAAAATTAGGAATTTTCCACTAAATCCATTACTAATTTTAGAAGTCTGAAGTAAGGAAAAATGGAATTTGAAATAGTACAATAAATTTTGCATTATAGAGCTCGATCTCTAACTTTCCTTTCTTTTCTCGAAACAAATGTAGGTTACGCACTTGACACTTGAGACCTGTCGATCTTAAAGGGATGCCCCAAACCTGGCCAACCACTCGGAATTCGTCAGCAATGCCTATTTCCGATTTCGGGGGGGGGGGGGGGGGGTGTTAATCATTTGCTGGAATTATCCTAGGCCAGCCTATACACTTCCCCGCCTCATTTGATTGTTTTTAATTCGCAGTGCATTAAGTTTTATTCTATAAGACATGCTTCATTATTGATTACGTTTGTTGCATTGAATTAATTCTTTGAAGTGATACTGTATTCGTCAGATTAAAAACCAATCGATAATTCTTTTGTAAATGAAGTAATGGAAAATATCTTGTTTCTATAGAAACGGTTAAACTTATCGATTTTTTATATCCATCAAAACAAAAAACACTGAAATGACATCCGTTTGATACCTTAGCTAATGACTTATACGACGTCTAAGAAGAGATACTCTGTAATTCATTTTTCAACTTCAATTTTAAAATCTATTTTCATTTCTTTATACACATCTTGAACGGGCCTTTCATTTTGGATGGGGTGAGTGGGGGTCCTTAGGGGGAAGGGCTATGCGTCTGTATTGCTAACGGCTTGTACGATGTCGAGGATAAGACCACCCCCCTCACCTTTTTTTTCAATTCCATTTTTAAATTAATTTTTATTACTTTTATACGCATCATAAACAGATTTTTCATTTTGGTGGGTAAGGGATCCCTGTGTCTGATGTATGTACATGTAGTATTTAGTAACAGATGCTGAGTACTTCATTGTCAATTTGTTTTGAACATATTTCATTTCCTTATTATTCGTGTACATCATCAATGGATGTTTCATTTGGGCAATTTGATATTCTCATTTTGATTGGTCAGTCTCTGAATGCCCCGCCCAGCACATATCCTGCACGACTGCATTTGATTGGTCAGTCTCGTCTCTGAATGCCACATAGCCGCAGAAACGGCCAACGACACTTGGCTATTTTATTGGTTGGGGTGAAGTGTCATTGGCCGTTTCTGCGGCTAAATGCCATAACAACAAACATCAACTCACCTGACCCTCCCCTTGCCAATGACCCTGTTTCACATGTCCAGCCCAGGACCTATCCTGTAGGGCTGTGTTTGATCGGTCAGTCCCTGAATGCCCTGTCCAGGACCTAGCCTGTAAGGCTGAATTTGATTGGTCAGTCTCTGAATGCCACCAGTTATCTCCCCTGAGATCTGATCCTCCACTGTCCATCGCATATCACCTTATACTATCTGTAATAAAAGAGAAGATTCCAATCTGTACATGTATTAAAGACATTTTGACAAGAGGTTAACCTTCTTTTACCAGATCAGATAAAGTTGGGCATCCATTCTATACGGTCAAATTAGAGTTTACGTTGAAAAAAACTTAGAGTACTGCAATGTAATGTTATATCAGAAGCTTTGGCCGCGGACAATCCGAAAGTCGCCAGACTTACCAGACAAACCTGGTAAAATTTCGGTTGCTTGCTTCGGTTTGATAATATATTTAAACTGCTTCGGTCTGATAATATATTTCAACTTTTTCTTCATAAACATGTTCGAATTTCTACAAAAATTCTAAAATGTCTGGTGAGTTGTAAAAACTTTCGCGATGTCTGTGACCTTGACCACTGACCTTGAATTTGTTCTACTATACTCTTGAAATATGCAATACAATTGAACTGTGGTAGAATAGTAGGTTCACAATAACATTATGAATACGGACTGAAAATCGGACACAGACAGACGTCAGACAATGGAAGATACAGAAGATAAGAATAAGATTGGATAAGATTTATTTAAAGTCGGCATGTTATATAAGCTCTTAAGAGCTTTAACCGCACAAGTATGATACTAGTCATTCTTTGAATGACCGAAATTCTAAGAAGATGGGAGTAGCACAGGAGCTCGGCGCCAACAACCCTGAATGATATACGCCCCTTCTCTACAGTACTTTCACTTTGAAATAAGAGAAGGAGAATGCGATTGTGGATCCATGACATCGAGCTCCTGTGGGAAGTAGCTACAAACCTATGACAATATAAAGGAACATATCTATAGTCTATTAGAGTACCGAATGCATATGACTATAATATATGTAGCTGGGATGTCAAATAAGCAGGTAATGATCTCCAAGACAACATTGCAATGCTACAACAACAAAACGCTCAAATATTCAAACGGACACCACAATCTGGATGTCCACCAAGAAGAGTCAAAATTCAATTGTTGGTATACAGACGGACAGACAGTAGGACGACAGCGTGTCGCTCAGACACTTAGTAGAAATCCAGAAGTTGTTAGGCTCGTTCAGATTATTGTAGACGACAGTAATTAAAGACCTTCGCGAGAAAGAGAATAAAAAAAAACGCGTGATGACAACTGCTGTCAGTCTGCAGTTCGAAACCGTAAATGGATGATATGACGTAGTTTAGGATACCTGAAAGGGTTAATAAACGCTCTACAAACAGATCATTCGATGCATAGAAAAACCATGATCTCTAATTGTCAATGTGACATTCTCAACCACCATCTCTCTCTCTCTCAATCAAAATACACAGTGACTCCATCCAAAAAAATCTGTTTTCCATTAAATAAAAAAAAATTCTCCCAGACAGATTAAAGCACGTCTGACCGACATTCTCAAATATTTCCCACCCTCCACTTTCATTCCTTCCGCTAAGCGGGATGCCCTTAACTCAAAGCAGACTATTTTTTTTATTCCGATCAAATAGTTTACAAAAACTTTGCCTCATTAAATCGTTATAGACTAAACCTTTGAGAATTACATGACCTGTTTACTGTTGTACTCAAGGGCACCCATTCATTGGGCCTGAATGAACGCAAATGCCATGTAATTAAGGCCTACTCCAGCGCCCAGACCCTCCCCCTAGATCGTTAACCCGACACTTGCTAAATTCCTCGTCTGGGTATGTAAATTTCTAGCTTTAAGTCGTCTGCATTATTAGCGTATTATGCATGGGCGGACCTAGAATTTTTCCAGGGGGGGGGGGGGGTCCAACGAATGATTTGGAAATACACATAAAAACGTGGAAAATCAGCATTTTTGGCAAAGTCTTAGAGGGGGATAACCCCCTCCCCTAGATCCGCGCATGTTACACTGAAAAATATTCAGCAGGTGCTTCGTATAACATGTTCTTCAAGGTGAAATATGTCGAGACATATTTGAATTGACGAGTAATTCCATGTTCACCACAACAGAGAAGAAAATGTCATTTATGCATGTATGATATGAAGTTTATCGTCGTCGGGGCATCCTATCAAAATGCATCAATATTTTTATGAGTTATGCCATATGGCCTTTATGAATTATCATTACAATGGACTTTTTAAATAATGTAATATTCTTTAACCTTACATATGACCTTGACTTGACCTCCTAAATGAAAATACAAGGTCTTTGTAACCCCCCCCCCCCCCCAAAAAAAAATCCCAGCCGCTTAAACCAAGAAGCTATTTGCTTGAACCATCATTTGCATTTTACAAATCTGGTCTGTGTTCCAGTGAAGAAAGTGTCCTCTTGATCTTGACATATAAAAATATATGACCTTGAAAATTTCAGAGATTTTTTTTTTGTCCATGAATAAGAATAAAAGTACTACATATTACATAAAGTAAGTCGAATGAGGCAATTGAGAAATGAGCCCCTTGGTAATACTTGACCTTGACACTTAATATTATGACCTTGGAAGTTAAAAGATCTGTTTTTGCATTAAGTTTTGAACAAAATGCAAGGAAGTGTGACACAATTGAACTTACACAAGTGATAAGAAACAGTTCTGAATGGATACTATTACTTTTGTAAGAATTGATCATGTTTTAAGTTTATAGTATCTAGATAATGTAATTATAAGGGACTCATGAAATGAAAGATCATGAAAAAGAAAAGAGGATAATTTGGCGATGACAGCGACGATAGCGCTGAATTGAGATCGGCGACTATCGTTACAACACTAACAGGGACCACACAAAGTGTTCCTATATGTCAACCTTGCACTGCAGGCAATATACAAATATATATCTGTCTACCAAAAGAAGTTTTACTACGTTCCTGTATACCAATGATCATTAAAATTCATCTTTTTTTGTTACAAGTTTTAGCATCAGTAATGGCAAAGTTTTTACATGTATAATACAGCAAGATAGAAGGTCAAAAAGGGGCTTAACTAAAGTTTTTCTTGCATACTTTAAATTTTTTTCTATAAACAATGTTTCTTAGATTCTGATTGCAACATTTTTCTAATTTCTTGGCTTTTGATTTTTTGAAGAAAGGGGGGGGGGGACACTTTATTTTAATTTTGGCACATAGATGTTGCAGACACTTGAAAAATAACCCCCCCCCCCCAGCAGTGATCAAATTTTCGACTCCTTCATATATTGTGCATGTAATTGTTGACCCATTCATATTATTAGATTGCTATGTTAAGACTTATTTTTAAAGATATCAAATCTATTTCCTCGAGGGGGTGGCGGGGGAGGGAGGAAAGGGAGAGAGAAGGAAGCATTCACACTAAAACTACATTTACTGGAAACTGTCTGTAAAAATGCCCTTAGGCAATACATGTAGTAACTAAATAATTTATTTTACATCCCTGCGAGTACCTTATAGGAGAATTGCTCGGAATAAAAAACCCACACATAAACATGCATTTTTCAGGTAAATATTACCTGTACCTGTAAATGATTTTGAATGCCTACACGATCATTAATACCTGAGGAGGTACATGCATTATTATGTTTTTACTAAAAATAAAGTCAGAATTATCACTTCACTTGAAGAAAGATATTTTTGTGTTATCAGTCTTCCTAAATTTCCAAATTCCATCATATTGATAATTAATTTGTTTGCTTCATTACTGATGGGAGGGTACCTTCCAAGAGCGGATCTAACATCTGATCCAAGCTATGGTAATAGAACTTAAACAAGTATCTTTTTTCTTATGAATGAAAAAGTTTGTCATGTTGTTGCCCCAATGACCTCAGACCCCCCCCCCCCCCCCCTTTCATTGACTTAACTGCCGTAGTACAATATATTTCTTTAGACAGTGAAAAATTTTATTGTTTTCATCAGCCAGCGAAATTATTGACAACTACAGTAACTGTGACAACACCTTTGTTGAAGAGGGAAATATATCAATGTATTACAGAATAATTCCTATTTTCAATGTTTTTATCCAACAATCTTGAAGAAAGAAAGCTACTATTGAAGACATATATATTGTAACATCACCTTACCGGTATTACATGTTCCACTAATCAGGGTTTTTTTTTCCTTGTTTTGGGGCCGAATTTCGGCCCCTTCCCAATGCCAAATTTCCTGTATTTTTCCCAAAAAATCACCCAGAAATTCCCAAAGAGGAATTATGAAAATATCACCTGAGAAAATAAGACTCAAAACCTGGAAATCAGCACATAATGTCCTATTTCGAAGTGCATTTTTAAAAGTTTTTATTCATCCCTTGTTCAGGTCAAGCAAATCAATAGGATTACCAGTGTTAATAAATGATGCTTTAGGGTTATACTTTGGTGAAAATTTGTTCGAAAATTTTCCCAATTTTAGCAAAATGTCGCAAATTTTCCCAAATGAGACAGGCACAGGCACCTTCCCCCCCCCCCCCAAAAAAAAACCCCTGGTCACTTTCATGTCTTAATGGGGGTCAAGGGGGGGGGACCCTGGACTCTTTATCACTTCTTTCCTTTACAGATTCTTTGCTTCATTGGAAATGCTTCTGCATACAAATATGGCAAAATTGTGAACATTTGGAAATTTGAGGTGGGGGTGGGGTGGGGGTGGGGGGGGGGGGGGGGAATTTCATAACTATTTTCTTTGCGTCTCAACAATAATAACTTCTAGAATGTCTTTGAGACAATAAAGTTCATTATCAGGGGAGTGTAGCGAGCCAAATTTTTTTCAGATAAAATGGGTAAATATCCACATTTTTCCGTTAAAATATGAAAAATTTCAGAGGGGGTCAAGACCCGCAGTTGCCCTCCCCTACATCCGCACATGCCTTTCAGAAAAAGTTTGGGACGTAAAACATAATATTTAATTACAATGGCCTTATATACAATGTATAGATGATTGATTGTACAAAAAAATAGTTTTTTACAAATGTATGCACATACATGTACTAGCTGCTTGATAATTCGATAAGGTCTCAATTTTCCTGTATGAGATTAACCTATAAATGTTTCACTGATTTGAAGTACAAAGTAGGAAGTCAACTTGTAATGATCTTCCTGGTCTGAGAAAGAGAGAGGGCGAGAGGGGGGGGGGGTTGCTCAAACAGAGAACATTTTTCTGTTCTAAAATAAACATCCTCATCTTAAAACACAATATTAGAAAAAAAATAATAAATAAAGAGTACATGTACAAACATCCAGTATGATTAAAACCACCACCACCCCCTTCTCCTTCGTAAATCGTCGTCCATCAGCTTTGTTTCAATTTTCTGACGACAAAAAATTGGGTCAAATCTTAATCTTTTCTGTTACCTCAATAATGAAACAATTTTAAGGAATTTATTTTGTAGTCTTTCAATTTTCTCTCACTTCATGCAAACTCAAACAAACCCTGAAGGGTACATCGATAAATCATCCCCCCCCCCTTATTTTCAGTACCATCTTTTTAAAAGAAAATATTTCTCTGGTGACGTATACTAATAATATATTCTGAATATATTATCTAAGCACAAAAAAAGATGTAGAAAAGATTTGATGTAAAAAATATTGTCTAGGATCGATAATATTCTATTTATAGACCATAATATATACAATGTAGTACGGTAGTAATGTGTAAGCGACATGCATTATTGTGCATCTGTGTCAAATAGTTTCCCCCTCTCAAAATGCTATTATTCAGAACAAAACAGAAATGATTTTGTTATGAAATATTCAATATTCTAAACCAATTTATTGTTTTCCTTGTTTGCACAATCATATCATAGAGAAAAGAAAGGTCGCTCGCTCGCCCATTTTCACGAACGTACACACAACCCCGCCGTCTGTGATCAAAAGCAAGGGCGACTTTAGCCGCCTGTTCGACTGACCGGTCATGGTCTGTTTATCAGAACAGTTAATGAAGCATAAAATTAAGCAACCTTACCTTTCAACGAGGCGATTCCAACCCAGAAGGTGATACGGCATTCTCTTTTTCTGAACCACTCCACTCGTATGCAAATCAGGTCCACTGACGGAGAAACTGGGTCACGTGATCACAAAGATCAATCACCTGTGCAAAAACCGGCAAGATCAAAGATTTCGGATACACAATTTGTGATGTAAGCGATATGCTAGTTGGCTATGAGAAATGAAGCAGACTGTGAGGAAGCTACATTTTTTTTTTCTAAGAAAATAATATATTGTACATGTATACATATGTGAAAAAGGAAACAAAAAGAAAATCTAATTATTTATAATAATAAATTATAAATATTATTAATACTATATGCCTCCTACTCATATATACTATACATTTCGCATTATCATAAACTAACCTAGATGTAAATTGTTTTGCTCTAATTCAGAAAAAAAACTACTACGTTTCATGCGCGGAACCGAGGCTGGAGAGACCATGAAATTCTTATTTTGGGGTGGGCGTAAGGAGAGGTTAATATCAGTGAATAATTAACTAAAAACAGAGCGGCGAAGGAAAAAATAATAATAAATTGATTATAATGTAAAATGAACACAAAGATAGTTTCGGCTTTTCTTTCTCTCTCTCTCTCTCTCTCTCTCTCTCTCTCTCTCTCTCTCTCTCTCTCTCTCTCATTTTTTTGTAATACCAAGTAGTAAAACTTGTCTTGAGAAGATATGCCCGTTAAATTCTGAAACAAAGGCAACTTGTTACGATAAACTTATTTCAAATATGTTACAAAGTAGCAGAGTCTTTGCGAATCATCTAATGGCACTTTTCAGCATCACTGCACTGATGAAAAAAAAATGACATCGTGGCCTTGACCTTGGAGTTTGATCTTGTCTTGTAGATTTCATTAATTATACAACATTTTGTTTTTTTTTTTTTTTTTTTTTTTTTTTTTTTTTTTTTTTTTTTTTGTTACCTGCAAATTTTAGGTCACAATAAATTATAAAAATTACATACATAAAAAATGTCATTCACTTCTGCAAGATCAATATAAAATCATTGGAAGAACCCGATTCCCTTTGGAGAGTTTCTTGTTTGAATTAAATTCGTTGCATGAAAATCCTATAATCCGAATATTTCATTTTTGCCATAAGACAATAGAATGCAAAAGAGCAAGATCTTCAAGTCAATAGTACTATATTATGCTTTTGTGACCTTGACCTTTGAATCCTGACTTTGAAAGAATGTTTGTCATTGTCTGACCATGGGCACCTCCCAAAGTTTGATGAATGTGAGCTCTAGATTGCCCACGAGGTTGACCTATTGTTCCAGTAAACTTTTGACACATGACCTTGAAAATCAACGGGCGCGTATGCAACTTGCAAACAAAGTTATGTTGAACATAAGAATATGCGAGTTCTAGTGACAAATGGAGACCTCGACCCTTGATCCCTAACCTTGGGAAATCAATAGGTGTCCTCTCACCATAAGCACATCACACACAAAAGCAGAATTTAGGATTTTTTAGATGGTCCACATGTTTTTTTTTCATTATTTCAAGTTATATTATCTGACTTTTGATCTTGACTCCACACCATTGATTCTTTCACCATGGGTATATCACATACAAAGTTGAATGAAAATCCGATGAAAAAAATGGCTAGAATACAAATTCCCTGTACATAAAGATTTACTAGCACCAGTAGCTGTCACAGGTGCCTGCAGATATGATCGTTTCCAACCCCCCCCCCCCCCCCCCCCCCTCTTTCTCTCTCAGAATCATGGCCGTGGAGTAAAGAAGGGGAAAATCTTTTTCTTAAAGAATAAACCATTTTTGAGGGCGCTGAAAACGAATATTCCTTTATTTTTCGAATTCGATAAAGTTGACGATTTCATGGAATTTCAAGAAAGGCCCCTAGAAATGGGAGAAAAACGTTCAACCATATGTTTGTCATATGGGATGACAAAAGCCCACCCTCGGGGTCTGGTTTCTGGTCAGGGAACTCGGCAAGCCTCGTTCCCTGACCAGAAACCAGACCCCTCGGGTGGGCTTTTCTCATCCCACATGACAGCATATGGTTGATAGTTATATTCCCCCTTCTTTACTCCACGACCATTTTTAGCCATGATTCTGAGAAAAAAAGAGGGGGGGGGGTGGAAACGATAATATCTGCAGGCACCTGTGGTAGCCGTAAACCCGACAATCAATAGAGTTCTATTTATAATGTCAAGGTAATATGATAATATCAAGGTTTTAAAAAGTATGAAAATCTACGAATGCAAATAGCTGTGACGACCTCCATTTTGCCATCGTGGTCCATTATACATTTTGCCCAGAAAGGTTTACTGCTGCAAACAGCTATGACCTTGACATGAGCAATCTAATTTTAACATTGTTAAGGTGATCCTTTTTGGTAAATACGTAGACTCCAGGAATAGAAGATTTACAAATGCAAACAGCTGTGACCTTGACCTTTCCTTTGTCATTATGGTCTTTTGTAGCAGTTATTTATACATTGTCCTCGAAAGTAGTTTTCGTCGTGACCTTATTAACTTTTTCTTCCATCTGCTATAACGATTGTAACAATTACGTCTACATTTAGTCCATATAGGTTTACTACTGAAAACAGCTATGACCCTGACCTTAGCAACTGAATTTAAAATATGGTGATCATTTGTGGTAAATATTAAGACTCCAAGCTTAGAAGATTTACTAATGCAAGTAGCTGTGACCTTGACCTTGAACCGCCTCTTGCTACTGTGAGCCCTTGTGACAATTATTTACTTGTGCAAGGAACTTTGTACTTGACCTTGAAAAGCTAATATATGGTACTTCCTCTTGCCACATTGAATCTTTTTGACATATAAATTATTAAATGCTCAATGTTAACTTTTTGAATAGCTTGGTCTTAAACCTGTGACCTTGAAAATACATATAAATAGGCTTTTTCAGTTGTTTCTCCCAGACTTTATGTCCAGTAAGAATTTCTTTTACAAAATCCAGCAAGTAGGAACCAGTTTAAAAAGAGTAACATATGCATATGAGCCTTTGTTCTCACTCACAATTCAGTGAAAGGTTTAGCTATATTTTTGAATAGCACAAGCTCTGTTGAAAGTTGAAAGCTCTCATAATTACATAGAGTAAATGAAAAAAGAAGAAAGATCAAATATTGTAATGAAAATATAATATACTTTTATTTTCTATAAAAATACAAAATAGTTGATGTTCAATTTTGCATTAAATTGTTTTTCTTTATTTTGTATAGCAGCACACGTATAGTGTAGAAAAAAAAATTCAATAACATATAAATAATAAATTCGGTGGTGTGAAATAAAGACACCATGATATGTAAAAAAAAAGGCATGGAATACCACAGTGGAAACACCACAGTTCTTTACATGTAACAATAACTGCATAACCGGCTGCATAATATAACTTGTCCATGCAATCCCTGCGATACATATTTATATAATACATTTCATAATGATATATCTCTCAAAAAGAAAAACGTAAGCACTAAACACAGAAGTACAAGTGTACATTTTCATCACATTCCGCAAGAAATATTTATGTATAATACATATCTATATATATATATATAGTTTTGATTTACAAATTATACATTATTTACATCATTTTTACATCACAAACATAAGCTTTCTGCATCTACCTCGTGGCAAAACCTGGCGATAAATACCGGTAAGTTTGACGGGAAGTAATGGTTTCTAAAGTCGAATCAAGATGTACATGCAGATCTGAGAATTAAAGCTTTGTTGATATGTCATGGAAATCATGTTTTCCTTAATGATGCAAAATAATACCAAGCAAATATGCAATACGTAGTATAAAGCAACAGAGTTCATTGCATATAAATAGAACACAGTGTAATATAATGAACGATATGAAATAGGAATGTATCAATAGAGCTGTTCGGAAGTTCTTCATCTTCTAATGAGATTCTACAGCAAAAAGACCTTAACAAGAAATAATACTTTATGTCATGGTACATGTATAAAGAAAAATTTCAATCACATAATATCAAAATCATAGTTTCACCGATTAAGTACTGGCTAGAAGCATGAATTATGCATTGAGATGAAACACAACTAAATATTGCTTTTTTCACATTTCGGCACCCTCTACATTGCTTTTACAATCGAAGTTTCTTTGTAGTTCTACAATGGCATATGGTATATTTGGCAAGAGATGAATTATTTTTATAATGTCTTAATTTTTTGCTGAGGTTATAATTAGGAATTTAAACTCATAACATCGTTGTTCCTTCACTGTAGCCCGTTCTTTGTTGTACTTCTACATGTTCATCTCTGAAAAACAAAAGGAAAAATTTCAAATACATGTAGTTTGTGAAAAGACATAAGATTTAAAAGCATTCACTAGAAAGAAAATGAAAAAGGAGTGCAATATATCAGACTAGAAAACACAGTTCACGGACAGCCAAATATCTTTGATGATCATTTTGAAATTTCCTACCAATCTCTTTTAAAATACTAATTATGAAAATATGTTTTTGGGTAACACAAATCTAATTCAATATTCTATAAAAAATTCATGTACATGTATCTTACAATTTCCTATGTATTTGGTATGAACAAAATTCTCTACTTTTTACATAACTTATAAGCTAAACTGCACTAAAGTTATAACTGCATGTGCAGCCAGGTGTTTCACAAAATACTTAGGAAAATTTTATGGAATTTTCGTAACTATTGTCATAAAATAAAAGGCTCAAATGGAATTTTCGTAACTTTTGTCATAAAATAAAAGACTCAAAAAGCATTTCCTATTAGATTGTAATATGTTTTCTATTATCATTTCTACATACTTAATATAAATTCAGAAACAACACATCTTGATTTTTAGCCTATAAGAAGAACTAAGCGATCAAAACTCATGAAAATTCCTAAAATATTTCTTAAGTATTTTTGTGAAACTGGGCACTCAGGCCTGTAAACTTCTGAAATACTTACTCTTGATAGATAGGATTTACTGCAGATGTAACTTCTTCCCCAGCTCCCGTATGCTGGGCCGTTAAATTACCTTCATCAAATACCATATTTATCTCCCCTAAATCTTGTACGGCCTCATCAGGGGGAACGTACATTTGTAAACTCTGTAAAAAGAGAATCGACACATTTCAATATCTTTCCTGATGCGATAGAAAAGAAAATTAAAATGAAAATTTAGTGGTGTAACAATATATATCGTTTGTACTCGTATCGTGATACAGTAGCTTGACGATACGTATCACGATACATCTTCCATCTAAAACGATACACAACAATACAGTATTTTTGAACAAAATCAAGCAAAGTGTAACAAATAGAGACAAAATTTTTCTGTATCATTTACTTATAATACACATTGTATAAAGCCAATAGTATATCCCCATCACCATGTAACTTGTGAGAACCCTCTTTATGCTATTAGACTAAATTGATGCAAGTATGTTAAGTTTTTCTTTTGAATATGCTAAGTGTTGGATTGGATAGAAAAGTGTATCGTGATATGTATCAGTATTGTGAGCCTTGTATCGTGATATGTATCCTATCATGATCTAGTGTATCGTTACATCCCTATAAAAATTATGGAGTCAACAAGTTGGAGATTGCTCATAAAACTTCAAGTATTAAAGCGTGCATTACCTGAGTTTCATATTCCCGTAGGAAACTAGGTGGTTCGAGGAATTCTGGTTGATCATAATTTTGTACATGGACTCTATATGCTTCTACATACTTTATATATCTGAAAATGAAATGAAAGTATGGTGAAAAATAGGGCAGAAAATATGAAAATATTGAAATATTTCACATAGAGAAATTAAAGTAAATATATTCTTGATTGCATCAATCAATGCGTAGCCACTATTTTTAGATTTAGTACACACATTTTTATTTTTGTCGCTACTCATATAAATAAATACAATTAAGATAGCATATCATTTCTTTTCTCCCTTATAACACACTCTGTTTTTCTGATCAATTTTGTTTAAATATATGGTTTATATAGTAAAGTGGGCCCCTTTCTATGCAAAAAAATCTAAGTTTCAAGAGTTAATGAATTTCTGCAAATATCTATTCTACAATATAGGCTTCTTAAGGGATGATACTTTTAAAATCTTTCATTTCTTTTCTCAACTTCCTAGAATTTAGGCTTCAAAAACAGTGTTTTTTGCCAAATTTTTGGAAAAAAACATCATTTTAGGACATATTTTCAACAAAATTCCTTACAGTTAATATAGAGCGAGCTTCTGAACATCTTTTACATTGTGATATGTTGTTACCTTTTGCAGTGCTTTAAGTGCATGCAAAAAGAAAAATTTTTCACAATCCCGCTTGATGTTATCTCAATTAAAATAATCAAAAATTGTGTTCCATTTCTTCAGAAAAATTGACAAAATCAACAGTTTTCAGAATATTTATGCAAAATTTAGAATGTCTTAGAAAGCAAGGAGTAGTTTTTATAACTAGTTTTCTCAAAGTATACATATAGATCTTTAACTCTTTAAAATATGACAACAAAATTCAATTTTGAAGACGTCGATTTAAACCATAATATACATACTCCTTTGCGAAATGGCAATGTTTTTAAAAAGATTTATCATTAACATACCTAGAATTAGTAAATGTTAGAACTCTAATTCCAACGATACACTGAGACAGTGTTCTTAAAATACTTATATCAAAAAGAATGATAATCATACCTAGAATGAGTAAATGTTAGAACTATAATTCCAACGAGACAGAGAAGAATTGAGATTGCAGCTATAGCAATCAGAGCTGCCCATGGGTCGTCTAACCACCATACGTATGATTTGCCGAGACGAAGGGAAACGATCGATGCTCCTTCGTATGGCGTGCGTATAACTTCTGCTGATAGATTTGCATTACTTCTTAGTATTCCAATCAAATCGGTAACTCTAGCCTCTGGGAATAATCTGAAATTAATATTGAGATATAAAATGATAAAAAATCAATAGAAAATTTCAGGGCTATGATGGGATGAAAATGTACATGTATATAAAATATGTTTCCTGATGTTTAGTGTAAAAAGAAACCTACTCTGTTTGTCTTGAGTTGTTGATGAGTGGGAATGTTCCAAATGGCTCTTGTAGCACAAAGTATACATCAGTGCTAAAAATAAAATAGAAATTATGAAATATTGGCTAAGAGATCTGAAAACAAAAATCATTTTCAGGAATAATCAATTAAGAAAAGCTTAAAAATATTTCCATGTAGACTGCAAAATGCTTCCTTATATCATTTCTAAATATGCAAATTTCATGAATTTTAGTTTGACAAAAGAACCCAGGAATCAAAAGTTATAAAAATTAAAGAAAAAAAATCTGAAACCATATTCAGAAGTTGATGACAGTTACACAATTAAAAATATAAAGCTATGCCTATACTTACCCTGTGTTGTCAATAACCAAGCTGTTAGAATCTTGCAGATTTCGTCGACGTTCAATACTTTCTATAAGAGCAACTTTTCCTGAGGCTGTTTGTATGGCTCTGTCAAAGACAGTACAAAACATTATTCATTACACCGAGAGCAAACAATGTGACTTGAAAACCTTGAAGTTGTACAGTTAGATTATTCATGAATTTTCAAAATTAAGAGCTGATAGCATATATATTCACATATTTCCCTTATCCCTATAACCTATCTGTTTAAAATAAACTCTACATTTTCTCATACTCAGACTTGCATTCCTTTTACAACAAAACAAATTTTGCTTCGTTCAAACTTCTGCAATCAGATCACAAATGCTTAGTACGTGTAGACATGTCTGTAGAGTGTCAAGGTATATAAGGAATCAATTAAGTTTCCCATTTTGGACAGTATCTGATGTAGAAGATTTTACTAAAATTTACGCCAAAAACGAGTGGATAACATTGTGTAAATAAACAATGAAATTCTATATCATAATTTAATAACATGTGGCCGAAGTGGGAATAAAACCCAAGCTTCTCTGGTTTCTTGGGAAACGCTCTTAAATGTGCCACCTTTGTGAGAGCTATCTACACTGATACCAATTTCTTTTATTACTTACTGTCTTATTGCTTCCTGTCTTGCAGGCCACCTCTTCAGTATTTGTACCGTCCAGAACAAGAACAAATCTATTATGTGGGTAGATCAGGTTAATCTGTAATATAAATCATACACATGAGTCAGTTCTAATGCAATGCATGTGTAACACAATTGGCTACGCAAAAATAAAAATGAAGAAATTAATTACACAAAAGCTACTTGTAAATTTCTAATGCATATGAATGTGTTGGATGTGTACATAATTGGCAACCCCCCCCCCCCCCTCCAAAAAAAAAAATAGGAGGAAAGTAAATACACAAAAACTGCAACATGTAAATGGCTAACTGCAGGGGTTCCAAAATCAAAATGTGCCACATCTAATAGCAGACATGAATTATGACGTCAAAATCATCAGTCAATCAAATAGAGCTTTGATGGACCCCTTGATTATGACCTTATAGTGTATAAGCCCGCAACCTGGTGCATTGTCAGAATTCCGCTATCCCTCATTTGTTCAACATTGCTCCTGGTCATTCAAAGACTTTCGTATTACGATGTCACAATGATGGCATGTAAGTCAGCATGAAACATGCCTTCAATAGCTTATTTTCCAGTAGATTCATTGGGCGGACAGACACCAGACATCTAAAAATTTGGGGATACATGAACATGTATTTTCATTGTGACGTAAAAATAGGAAACATGACAACACATAAAGTCAGTGCGATAAAGTATGACGTCACAATTCAAAATTTTGCCAAATGATGTGATATCTGGTGTCTCTTGATATAAAATCAAGGTTTAAAATGGTTATAAATATTTTCTGGAAAATGGACTATTGAACTTAAGTTGACAATTTCAGGATGTTACTTCTGTTTTATTCTAATCGATTAATATCCTTACATGAACAGTTCCTGTGACAGCACGCCTTTCAGATAATCGTCTGGCAGTGTCCTCAGCTTTTACATCAAATGTGAATTGCCGCTGTACTTGGTCGTTGCCGAGGAATTCCTGTGTGGTAGAGATAAGGCCTTCGTTGATGTCCAAGTTGAAAGGTAAATTTGTGTTTGGGGGATCCACAGTGTATATAACCGTGCCAAATTCTGCAGAAGCGTCTAAATCAGTGGCCTGCAATTCAATACAGAAAATTTTGTAAATTTGTGAAAATTGTATACGGATAAATAATATTGTCGAAATTACAAAGCATGAAACATTTCAGAGTTAATGTTTTATACAAATTATGCAAATCAAAAAAGAAAATTCCTTTTGAGCCGTTGCCTAAATTCATGATATCCCAGGGCTTGGGCAAATCCACTATTTGAGCACATGACTTTTCAATCCGGTTTATGAAAATTACATTTTTATATTTATAATATTCCATAGTGAAAAGAGGATGACATAATTAAGCCTGGATAAAGTAACGTACAAAAATTTCCAGAACAGATCTGTCAGGTCTGGCTTGTGATGAAATTGCTCCGAAATAGTAATTCTTTGTATCTGACGCTTGTCTGGGATAAAGTGGATACTGGAATACCGGACTGTGTTCATTTACGTCTAATACTTTAACTATCACAACAGCTGGATTAAAGGTATTGTACACTGAAAAAGAAGATAAATGTTCGTATGATACAATTTTTGAGCATTTCTATATTTTTTGTGCAATTCTGTATTTCTTGCACATTTCTATATTTTTTTTGTGCAATTCTGTATTTCTTGCACATTTCTATATTTTTTTTGTGCAATTCTATATTTTTTGCACATTTCTATATTTTATTGTGCATTTCTACATATTTTACACATTTCCATTTATAAGATGGTCAAAGGATGAAAATATTTGTAAATTCCAATTAAGAAATATTTGTATTATACAGGATAAAAAAATCTGTAAATTCTGATAAAGAATGGCTGAATCAAATGGTACACTGAAAATAAACTTACCGTAAATCTGTCGTTTTCTTCTAGTTTGAGAGATGCTCTTTGACACTTGCACTGTAACATTGTATGAAGTTTGGGTCTCATAATCCAGTCCTTTCAATAATGTCAGTTTGCAGTTTTTGCTGAATTGATCCCATTCGACACTGAAGAGTGGTGGATTTTCTTTCTGGCTTATAATTTCGCATGCGATACGCGATTCTCCTTGATTTTCAACGTCCATTTCCATTAAATCTCCGATTGGTTGGTTTTCCCTCAAGTCAAGACTGAAATGAAAAATTCAGTTGTTACATTCCTTTATCAAATCCACTTGAAATGCAAGTTTAAATGTGTACGAAAAGAAAAATTAACCAAACCAGATGTTCCTACAGATGTTAGACATACTGAACATCCATTTATTTTAGTGTAACTTGGTAAAAACGGACACATCATATAATCTGAAAGTAGCACACTTGACCTTCCATTATTGAGTTTTTGCGGAATACAGAGCTCTTTCCCCTTATAGACGGTATCTGACGTAAAACCATTATGACGTCATGAAAAAAGTATGGTAACGTCGACTTTATATCGTCATTTCCCAGACTTTTATGACTGTTTCCATAGAATTTGATGACGTCATAATCAGTCTACGTCAGATACCGTTTCAAATGGGAAGTAACTCTGGTTTTTGAAAATAGCGAATAATCTTTAAGAGTCTTGAATTAGCACAGTCTAAACAGCACTAACACTGCTGAAATATGAATCCTGCTAAACTCAATACTTATACAGTAATCAATCAAAATTAAATTTTTATCAATATAGTGTAGAACTTACTAGTAAATTGGTTGTTTGAATCCGAGATTTCCGGCTTGTATGACTTGGTGTGATAGCGACATGTTAACTCTGGCCTCACTGCATTTTTTATTCCAGCCGTTGTCACATGCCAAGACATCAAACTGAATGAGAATTAAACATATTCAAAAGACGTAAGGGAAATTAGGTTTAACTAGAGAAATTCTACATTAACTTATTCCCCTACCATTATAATCGTCTTTCAAAAAGCCAGAAATATGAATACAAAAAAATTGTGAAATCTTTATTTTCCTTCTTTTTATCTTCTCTTTATTATTCTTTTAAGTTATTTTTGCAACCTAAACTGAAAATTCTTGTGATATCTAATTTACTTCCAAAAATTTGTCCATTATAAATTATGATTAATCCATTATAAATAATACTTTATATACTGATAATTTTAAATATTATTTAATCCATTACAGACAACAATTAATCTGTCGTAAATAATAATTCATACATAGAAATATGATTTAAAGCTACACACCACTAGTTCTGTAGTAGTATTTTTGGTGGGTAGGGGTTGAGCTACGACAACATTTCCGCCTTGGCTGACGTCAAAATATCTGGCATCAACTCCAGGCTTAATACTGTACACAACTTGGGCATTTGGTGTCTGAAAGTAATACATAGGATTATGATATCTTCAATTTTTCTTTTTAAAACAAACAATATTGCAAATGGCACACATAGGGTAATCAAAGATTACATAGCTCGCCTATATAGGATTTTGTCAGAAACCAGGTTAAAGTTTTTGAAAAGTAGGTCAAAGTCCAAGGTCAAGGTCACTAGGTCAAAGGTCATGGTCTCAAATGAAAGGTCTCTTCACAAGGTATCTACATGTGAAATATCAAAGCCCTACCCCTTATAGTTCAAGAGATATAGTCCAGGTTAAAGTTTTGTCTACGGACGACGACGACGACGACAACGACGCCGTGGGTATGGCATTAGCTCTCCGGACTTTTTTGTCCCGGCGAGCTAAAAATTAATAAACTAACTAGAATGCATAACTTGTAGGATGAGGAAACTTAAAAAAAAATAATGAAAGGAAATGAAAAAAAAAATAAACAAAGGAAATAAACAAAGACAGTAAAAGGATAAAAGCATGGAGTTTTCCTGCATGTAGCCCAGTTACTCCCTGATTGGAGGATTCTTTTTGTACTATTTAATGTCAAATGGATCACCCATTTTCAAAGAATTCAGAATTTCATTTGATTCCACTGAACAAAAAAAAAATTGGCTGATAGAAGCGATTCAGTCATTCGTAAGGTTCAAATCTTTATTTGTTCTGTTTTAGAGGAATTGAAGGATGTCCGATATCGTGCCTGCTCGCAGACTTCTATGACGTCACAATCTATGGCCCAATCAATCAATACTTTGACAGACCATTGATTGTGACGTCATAATGTGTAAGTCTGCCAACAGACGGGATGTCAGACATTTGGCGATCCCTCAATATGACATTGAGATATCATCATACTTACTCCGTTGTTATAAATGTTATCCATATCAGGATCTCTGGCCGATACATTGGCGACAATAAATCCGAGGGGCGACGTGTCCGTAGCACTACCATTGTATGGAGACATCGTAAACACTGGTGCCCTCTGGTTACGTACGATGGTTATATTGAGGGTCATTAGGGCTGCCTTAGGACTGTTTGATATATCTTTAGCCACGATGGATAACTGAAATGGAGTATAAGTAACATGATAATTTTAGAGTGCATGTTCATTTTGCAATACAGAATGTTTCATATTAATAACATAACAACTTGATGACAACTTGATGATGTATAAAAAATGTAAGTCTTAATAATTGCTTTGCATCCTCAACACTTAATGATGGTTTGCAATTTTTAGACTGCTGCAATTTTTTAAATTGAATTGGATTATGAATAGTGTAGGTTGATTGATTTTACATTACCAATATAATTACTTAATTATTAAGGCAATAAAAAAACAATTACTATACCATACAACAGAAAAGGTCAAATACAAAGATGGCCTTACCAATGCTTGATCTTGAGCATTATTACTGGCCAGTGAATTATTGGCTGCGAGAGTCTGTGCAACATAGATATCGCCAGTTGTTGAACTGATTGTGAAGTATAGCGAAGCATCGGAAGGATTTGTGGAATTGATCTGGTATCGGAGGATACCGCTAGAGCTGGAGCTTGGATCAGCGTCCGTAGCCACGGCACGGTAGATGATCTGCTGCAGAGGCTCGTATTCCTGATATGATGACGCTGGCAAAGTTCGTTGGGAAGACCGGCGGGTTGATATTTCTGTTGACATTTATAGTCACAGTAGCTGTACCGGTGAGTGGTGAATTTGTGTTGTCAGTTGCTTCAACAATGATCTGAAAGAAAGTATTCATAAAAGTTTAAGATCAGCATGAAAATATAATGGACCGCTCAAGACAAACTCTAATTTATGAAGTTTTTGGTTCAAGACCCTAAGAGTAGATTTAAAACCATCCATCTTAATTTGGAAAGACATTTGTTTTATATACATATAGTTTGAAATTCTATCTCTCAGAACAGCCAGTTTTTTTACAAGTTTGAATTAATCGGCTCATGTCATAGACTGCACAACTGGATAATAACAATATGGGTATGAAAAATTTCCTGATACATTGCATTTAAGTGATTTTAAAATACATCTAAACACTTACCACATAACGATCAGACTGGTCTTGATACAGATCTGTTACGGTGGCTATTCGTCCAGAATTACCGATATTACTGATCTTGAAGTATAGAGAAGCAGGTGGATCTGGTACAATTCTGTATGTAATGGCATCCTGAAATGGTAAGAGTGAAACATCCATTAACTGGAACTACATGTATATGTAAAGAAAAATAACTATTATCTATTTTCAAACATTTTATTTTCAATCATCTGTTAAATTGTTGAACACATCTTTATCTTCAAAGCATTCTCTTCTCTCTTTTTTTTTTTTTTTTTGTTTTTGGTTTCCAATATGAGTACATTTCTTCTGTGCTTTAAAAAATAGTACTTCAGCTTTAAACCTATATGCATAATTTTCACTTCTAATTTTAATATTTCCTGTCATATTCTAAGTCCATATATATACACTTACGCCATCTGGATCAACTGCGGCAATATCCAGTACAGAGGAATCTGGTGGCAAGCTTTCTGGAATCGTAACCTCATAGTTTCTCTGTATGAAGTTTGGTGCATTCGGATTTCTCTCTATAATAACAGTAACTCGGATTTGGCTCTGCTGACTGGGTATTCCACCGTCCCTAGCAACAACTACCAACTGGAAATAGTACAAAGAGATCAAAACTATGATCTTCCATGTATTTCCACAAATGCATTCATTATAAATGAAGATGAACGCATTTATCATACCCTTTTTTTTACGTAGTCCTACACGTTTTCATACTAAATGTACATTTCAAGAAGCTCGATGTATACTTTACCTCATATTGGGGTGTGTTAGGATCGCCCCTGATATTGCCTGTGACTTGTATAATACCGTTGGTAGGATTAACGAAGAAGTAGTCTGTGGCATACACAGGCTGAGATTCCTGGTTACTGAAGAAGTAGGTGATTTTTCCATTGTCACCCTGTAAAAAAAACAAAGAGTCATTAAAGCGAGAATTAAATGACAAGAAAATAATTTGGATATTTCTTTTAATTGAATAAATTTACAAATCAACTTGCAGGAAATGGGAGATTCTTATAAGTGCGGAACAGTTTTTTATTTTTCCTCAAGCAACCAAATCTAGGCAAAAAATGGTAAAAGAGATGGGATCATGAATCAGATTGCATGTCTTATTTTGAATTACATTTGATTTCAAATATAGATATAACGGTCTTATTGAATAAAGCACTAAAAAGAGTGCAAAAGTCCACTAAAACATTTTGGCTATACTAGATATTTTAATAATCTGATTGATGATACATACAGGGTCTGGATCCGTAGCGTTAACTCGTATGATAGATGTTGACAGTGGAGTATCCTCGTTAATCCTGACGACAAGGTTGCCGTGAGCGAAGGTGGGTGATGATGGATTCCTGATAACTGTGATCCTTACTAGAGCCTCGGCATATTCCAATGGTTCTCCTTGACGGTAAGCAAACACTCGAACCTGCAGATTTCAAAAGAATATTTAAAGTACATGTATAATGTTAGATTCTTGAAGTCAGTATCCAGAATAATGCTTATATGTATGATAGCATGTTGTGTCAGAGGATGGGAAAAGATTGTTCTCTTTATTACGTTTAATGTTTACTGTATCCACAGTACACTAAGATAAATGAAATGAATTTTAACTGAGCATCCTTTAAATTACGCCACACCTAGTACATGTACATGTAAAAATTTTTGACGTAAGATTTTATTTATGGCTGATAATACATTGTAAGTATTACTTTGCAAACAAAAATAGACAGCTGACATTTATGTAGGTTCCGATATAGTAAATTTTAAACCTTTTGCTGTGAAATGCCTGAAAACTCCTGATCAGATTAGCCATTGATATTGTCATCATAAATCAAAGTCTTCTACAAAGGCAATAGCTATACAGGTAATCTAAAGGGTCAACCTTTTGTGAAGTCTTCATTCATAAGTGGAATAATTTTCTATGATATATGACCCCATACCAATGAAAAAAATTCAAAAATAAAATAAAGAAGTGAAATATTATAAAGCTTACCGTATACATAGGAGTTCTATTACCGTCCAAGACGAGTGATTTATTGACAGATATTACACCGGCTTGTGTGATGTTAAAGTACTTCTCCAGCTAACCCATCTCCTCTGATCTCATATACAATCGTGCTCTGAAATTACAAAACAAATACATGAAATACTTTATGGATAGGCTAAGATCTTTCACAAAAAAATTTACGCAGAGTAACAAATGTAATCATATCTTGTGATGTGAAATCTCTCACTTTTTAGGAACAGATCTATAGCAAAAATTTATCTTAAATAAGTTATTATGTGATCAATTTGAATTATTATAGCTAACTATACATATGCAGTTTTCAAAACTACTTGAATAATTTTAAGTGAAGATAAATTTATTTCACACTCATATTTGTACACTACCATACTACATTTCGAAATTATAAAACAGGAGAAATCAATTTGCGACCGTCTGCTCTACGAAGCATGATAATAAGAATGTACATACTCCTGGTTGATTGTTGATGACTTGTAAAGGAATAACGCTCTCTCCGACTGGTTTAGATTCCTGTATTGTGACGTCATATTCGGAATCGGTGAAGCGTGGCTTGTCGATTCTTTGTACCGTTATTCTGACAGTAGCAGTAGCTGAGAGAGCTGGATTACCCTTGTCCCGTACTCCAATCTGGAATACCCATAAATCTTGGGTAGCATCTTTGAGGCTAATTCTTGGGTAAATGGCTCCGGATGTCTCATTTATTCCGAATACTCTAGCAGCTTCTGCTGGTCCAACGAAGTAGAATTCTATCTGACCATTCAAGTTGGTCTGTTGAAATGAAAAGAAATGTTAATAAAGTTTCATTTCAATGAACCTTATATGTAACATCAAAACGTGAAGATTTAGCGATTTCCCCTTCAAATACTTCTGACCATTCAAGTTGGTCTGTTAAGATGAAAAGAAATGTTGATAAAGTTTCATTCTAATGCACCCTATATACTGTATAACATCGAAACATAATAATTAAGTGATTTCCCCTTCAAATGCACGAAACTTTTAGAACATTAAATGACGTCACAATGCATTTTTTATGTTTGAACAAGGTTTGAAGCTTGTTTGTCCAAGTTAAATAGTAAACCATTATTACAACACAAAATTTAGCAATTAATTTCCTGCAATACAGAAGATCGCAAATACTTCTATCCAAGACAATACAAATGTTTTCGTGCACTCTTCGATTGTTTTCCATTGTTATGACGTCATCAATTTACTTGGGCACAAAAGTTGCCCAAGTTTTGAACAATGGTTTAGGTAGGTGACTAAATGAAAAATCAGAACGGACACTCTGCATGTGCTGTATTTGCGATCTTACGTATTGGAAGGGTCATATAAGACAACGTGAGGAATTAAAGCTTCTTAAAGTAAAATGCTAATGTAATTTTCTGACAATTAGAATAAAACTACCATACTGAATTTAAGAAGGATCTGAAAACCTAATAATATCTTCACACCAGAGCAAAATTTTGAAATTGCCGTTTTAAAAAAATACATACGATATCATCTGGATCTGAGGCTTGGGCTGTGATAATAGTATCCAAAACTCCAACTGCTTCTGAGACTGACGTAACGAGGCCAGCTGGGTTATTGAACCGTGGTGCATTATTACGGTTAACACTCACTACGATCGTTGCAGTAGCTGTTCTTGGAACTGGAGCATTATCAATACCGAGAACATATAACTGAAAGCAAAAGAAAATTGATATAAAATCAAGTTTTATACTTTTAGAATTCAACATTTTTAAAAGCAAGAATCACTCTCCTTTTCATGCATTCTTATCTGCTTTTCCATAAATTTATCTTTAAGTTATCAGGGAGTTAGAGGGATATGCTTGAAAAAAAATCAATTAAAAAACAATAGCAAAAATCAAATCCAACTCAAATATTAAAACTTGTTTAAAAATCAATTCACAGAATCAATACTATGTTAGCTCAGATGTTGGTTCAAGGGGGAGGAAGTACACAAAGTTCACGAAGGAAGATTTCCAAAGATCAGAAAAAGCCCCATTAATTACGGTTCTAAACCAAAATTTCTGTCAATTTACCGTGTATGAGGGAGGTCTGGTGGTGTCCAATGAAACCATTTGTTTCACCGATATGAGACCAGTAAATGGATCAACGGCAAAATAATCCGTTGTGCTACGTCCAGTATCCAACCTGTACGTAATGTCATTTTCTGGTACCTGAAAAAAGTTTAAACATTTAGCTTTGCTCACGAAATAGGATACAAGACCTTTAATATAAAATAATAAAGAAACTGTAACAGTTGATGATCATTCTATAACGGAATTCTTTGTAAAATCTTCTTATTTTGGAGTAAAAAAAATTTGTGTTATCATTACTATGTAACAACATGTATATTCTTTATTCAAATTTTCATCTCATTCTTTTTAGGTATTTATTTTTTTTTATCAGAATAAAGGTTCAGATCCTTCATCTAAAGATCAGCCTATAATATGTGATTTTTTAAAAAATAAATGTGTTATTTTTGTAGTATTAAGACGTCACATATTTGTGTATACTTTCATATAAAAACATAGGTAATCTAAGAAATATTAAAACTTCAGAAATATTTCCTCGTTTCCTTAAACATAGGTAATCACAGATTACGAAGCTCACCTCGTGACAGCAAAATTCAATTCAAACATATTTCTTAGTACATGTATATTGGCTTTTAAAGGCAAAACCACTCAAGCAGAAAAAGTAGGTCGAGGTCATTTTATGAAAGTTTGATCAAAGATACATCCAATATGCAAGTTTGGTACATGTAGCAGTTATACTTTGCTCAATATTGGCTTTATAGAGCAAAATCAATCAAGCGGAAAAAGTAGGTCAAGGTCACTTTATGAAAGATTGATCAAAGATACATCCAATATGCAAGTTTGGTACATGTATCACTTATACTTTGCTCAATATTGGCTTTTAAAGGCAAAATCAATCAAGCAGAAAAAGTAGGTCGAGGTCATTTTATGAAAGTTTGATCAATGATACATCTAATATGCAAGTTTGGAACATCTAGCACTTATACTTTGCACAATATTGGCTTTTAAAGGCAAAATCACTCAAGCGGAAAAAGTAGGTCAAGGTCATTTTATGAAAGTTTGATCAAAGATACATCCAATATGCAAGTTTGGTACATGTAGCACTTATACTTTGCTCAATATTGGCTTTTAAAAGCGAAATCACTCAAGTGGAAAGAGTAGGTCAGATACTGCATCCGATGCATGGGTCCATCTCGGCATCCAGAGATGAATCACTTGTGCAAGTTTGGTTACTGTAGCATTAGTACTTTGTCAGATACTGAGCTACCCAAAACTTCTTATCCAAATCACTCAAGCGAAAAATGTAGGTCAGATGCTGCATCCGATGCATGGGTTCACCTCAGCATCCAAAGATGAATCACTTGTGCAAGTTTGGTTACTGTAGCATCAGTACTTTGTCAGATACTGAGCTACCCCAAACTTCTTAACCAAGTCAATCAAGCAGAAAATGTAGGTCAGATGCTGCATACGATGCATGGGTTCACCTCAGCATCCAAAGATGAATCACTTGTGCCAGTTTGGTAACTGTAGCATTAGCACTTTGTCAGATACTGAGCTACCCCAAACTTCTTAACCAAGTCACTCAAGTGGAAAATGTAGGTCAGATGCTGCATCCGATGCATGGGTTCACCTCAGCATCCAAAGATGAATCACTTGTGCAAGTTTGGTTACTGTAGCATCAGTACTTTGTCAGATACTGAGCTACCCCAAACTTCTTAACCAAGTCACTCAAGCAGAAAATGTAGGTCAGATGCTGCATACGATGCATGGGTTCACCTCAGCATCCAAAGATGAATCACTTGTGCCAGTAACTGTAGCATTAGCACTTTGTCAGATACTGAGCTACCCCAAACTTCTTAACCAAGTTTCTCAAGCGGAAAATGTAGGTCAGATGCTGCATCCAATGCATGGGTTCACCTCAGCATCCAAAGATGAATCACTTGTGCAAGTTTGGTTACTGTAGCATTAGTACTTTGTCAGATACTGAGCTACCCCAAACTTCTTAACCGGACGCGGACGCGGACACGGACGCGGACGCATGGGGTTATAGCATAAGCTCACTCAACTTCGTCGAGGTGAGCTAAAAAAGAAAAACCCCAAAGGTTCAGTAAATTTTTAGCCTATAATATGTTTCATTTTGAATATAAATGTTTTTCTGCAGTACAAAAAGTAGAACATAAGCATATTTTACTTACAGTGACATCATTGTCATTCGCGGTGATGGCAAGAACTGAAGTTCCTGAGGGGTCATAATCATGGATGGTGGCAGAGTAGGTGGTTGGTTGGAAGCTCGGTGGGAAAAGATTACGTTGTACAGTAATCGTTACTGTAGCATAACCCTTGTCATCTGGTGATTGGGTGTCGTAAGCCTCCAGAAGTAACTGCAAAGAAAAACAGATATATTGCAGTGGAAAATTTTCTCGTTTGTATTTTTTTCAAGGCCATAATTGAATAAATCTGAATTTCTTTACTATTAATTGAATACATAATATCTTATCAAAATGGCATGAAAATAATAATAAAGTGTTACTTACCTTTCTTTTAAAATGTGAGTAGTGACAGTCAACTAATATTTAATTAATTTACAATTGTGCCATATCAGATCTCGATTGATGTTTTATTGAACACTTTGGGTGCATTCAGTGACCTAGCCACAATGTAGCGTGAAGTGTCGGAAGTCAGACATCATTGATTTATAGAAAAGTAAAGCAAGGAAATATTGTATTTTTAGTCTTAGCTTAGTTGTTTAGATCACCAAATTACAGTGATAAGTTATGTCACAAAATGTTGTATAAGGTAGCATATCGAACTTATAGGTTATGTCATAAATATTCTAGAGCGACATGGAGGGACTTAAAAGAAAGTGCTTTAATTCAGATATGTAAGGCAACATGTCACTGAATGCACTCCTAGTTATACTAAATTACTCTATCATCTTACCACATAGATAGGGTTAGGATCTAGGTTATTCAACAGACTCTGTCTGACTTTGATCTGTGCCTCATTTCCAACCTGCTCCATGAAGAAATAGTCGGTACCCGGTCGGAATCCAAGAACGTTATATACTAAGCTACCCTGAAGATCCGAATCACTGGCAGATGGTCTTATCACGGTGGTGTTTATTCCTTGAGTTATCGGTATTTCAATGGTGTAATCAGAAAGACCAAACTGTGGTGGTCCTGTAAGTTGCACCACTCGTACGGTAACAGTCGCTGTGGCTTGTTTGATGGGGGATCTACTGTCCGAGGCAACAACTTCGAACTGAAAGTGCGACAAAATTTTATGGTAAGGAATATGTATTAAATCTGGCAAAAAGAGCAATACCGTAACTTTACAGAATAAAATTTGTGATAAATTCTTTACCATAAATAATTCTTGGTTTTAAATGTAATATTGAATGAAGCTAAAAGTAGTTTGTTGTACTTCTATGCATCTTTTTGTATTTTCATTATATTTTTCAATGTACGGGCACTTACCACATGAGAAGTTTGAGTATCCTGGGTCAGGTCGCCAACTAGAACTATAGCACCACTCTCTGGGTTGACGTAGAAGAATTGATTGTCCACAGCGTTTCCTCGGCTGGTGTACGTAATCTTATCCTGGTAACGAGAACACAAAATCACCATAGCAACTTGTTCCTACTTTAACATTCATATAATACATGGAAATAAATATTTATTCAATTTACTTCAGTTTTAACAAAATTTTACTCACAAAATTTTACTCAATAAATATCAGTGTGCAAATAACTTGAAACATTAAATTGAACCAAAAATGAGGACTGTCGAAGTCTGCAGCGATAGATATACATGTAAATATATATGACTCACTCCATCGTTATCAAATGCACCGAGTCGAATGATAACATCTCCTGTGGGATGGTCTGCCCGCAGTGTTCTTCGTACTGTGACTGGTTGAACTGTGGTCCGCTGGGATTTCTATTTATATTCACCGTCAGGTCACCATACCCAGGATTGTTGGGCCAGGCATCGTCTATAACTTCAACTCGAACCTGTTAAAGCAATTTGCATCATTGTTTTCGCTCTTTAGGATTCTCTTTACACAGTAATATCTCCTTGTTTAAAAGAATATGACCCCCCTGTAGCATAATTTTGTAAGATTTTTAAATTTGTATGATCCAGGTAGAGGAAATTATTCAAATATTAAAAGTCCAGCAAATTTCAGTGGCTAAATAAGAATTTGTCCATCAAAGTATGTAAAGGTTTTTTTTTTCCTTTTTTTTCTTAATTTTTTCCCCTAATTTTTCAGTTAATACTTTTTAAAAATAAAACATGTACATGAATAACTTTGATACATGTATGAACACCGTATATTTCTACAATGCTAATGAAAATTCCAAGTCTTGAATAAGTTGGACTAGAGGACAAGTGGAGATTGAATTTCCTAGAAAATTTTATTTCAAACCTTCTAGGCCGTTCTACTTCAGCCCATTTAAAACATATGATAATATTCTGTACATGAAGAAATTGTTTACGTTATTGACCGATGTAGTACATGTACTTACAGTGTACTGTGGCGTTTGTAGACCGTCAGATCTTGGAGTATTGCGTACTGTTATGTTACCAGTGACAGGGTCGATCTGGAAGAACGTGTCAGCCGGGAACTGACCAACAATTCTGTAGCGGAAATTGCCCTAAAACGAAAGGTATAAATGAAGGTGAAAGGATGTATACTTAATAAGGGTATATAACATTGACCAAAGAAAAGACAAGAAACACTTGAGAGAAATTTATAAGCTAAATGTACATGTAATGTAATTTTTTATATCATGAAGGCCTCATTTGCTACATTTACATGTACAACAGTACTTATATAAATATACAATTTTTTTTTTCATTTCTAAAATTCACTTACTCTCTTGTCATTATCTGAGGCAGAAGCAATATAAACGTTGCTATTGACTGCTGCATTCTCAGCAATTGTAACAGTAGCTGGCAGATTTCCGTTGAATGATGGTGCAAAACGATCCCTCGGTACGATAATGGTTAATGTCTTGGTTACTGTGTTTGGATTGGGAACTCCATTATCTGTAGCCGTAATCTGAACCTATATAACAATAAATAACTACCTGAGATAGTGTCTTCCTCATATACATGTATATTATATCCAACTTGCACACAAGGATAATAGGCTGTTTCAATATATCCTTGCATTCAGCAGTCAATTTTTCCTACACAGAATTTCATTGCTTTTACTTTTATTTTTAGACAATGGAAATATTTCAACGTCATAATGATGCTGTTTACGTTTCAAAATACTGAACGATTTTTCCCGAAAAAAATAAGGGTTGGTGCTCGCCGGGATTCAACCCGGAAGTAGTTCTAGATTATATATATCATCCAATCAGATACAAGACATACAAAATTAGAAAATATTTTCATCGTGATGTCACAATAGAAAACATGACAATGTTTCAAGACAGTGTGATCTTATACGACATCACAATGAAATATTCTTATCAAATAATATTATAACTAGCCTTTAAACATATGAAATCTAGGCTTTGGATAGTCATGACTCTTAACTGGAAAATGGGTTATTCAAAGGATTTTCATAATAGAGTTGATACAGTCGAAAGAAGATTTTTCCTTACTGTGTAAGTTTGAGTAAGATCAGGGTCTGTTGCAAGACTCTTTTTCAGACTGAGGACACACGTATCGGGATCTACTTCAAAGTATTCTGTCGCCTTGCTACCAACTCCAGTAATAGAACATGTGATCTTGTCCTATAAAAGTAGAAAAGGTTCATTTAATTGTCATTTGTTTGATAGGGAAAAAATCCTGTGTCAACAAAAAACAAAAGAAACAAATGAGTAAAACTAATTCTTTAACTTATCATCATAATTGGCAAACTTTGACTACAACTCTCAAGTAGAGCTAGAATTTCTATTTCTTTCCTAATCATTATTACAATCGTATCCACTCTTTTTCATTTAAATTATCAATTATACCTCTAATTTATAAAACATCAAACTCTTACTTCGTGTTTAGTCAAACCAGTAAAATAAAGTGAATGGAAATCATATTGTTTATTCATTTTTTATTTTTTTGATAAATGAATAAGGCAATCATGCACTCACTCCATCTGGATCCGTTACGTTCTGGACCATGGACCAGAATGAGATATCGGTGGCTTCAGGGAGAGTGATAGTCTCGGAGGGAGGTTGGAAGCGTGGTCCGTTTAGGTTTCTGGTCACATCAATTACGTAGTCGACTACAGACCTCAAATTGGGTTTATCTGTACCATATGCAGCAACTCTCACCTGAAAATCGATATCAAAATTAAGTACAATGTACATGCATTTTTAATTCACTCATCAATTATTTTAAGCCAGGTTCAAGATTTTGATACGAATTTCAACATGTATTCAAATTCAATATAATATGTATATATTTAAATTTTGAATACAAGCATCTACATGTATATGAATTTTTCTTTAGCACATTTCATGATTTTGATACAAATATGATCATATGAATCTTTCCTTTCTTTTTTGAATAAAAGAAAAATTAAATGTCAATACCTGTTGAATGATATTCAATGTTGAATGATATTCAAAATTTTATTCAATGATATTCAATGTTGAATGATATTCAATGTTGAATGATATTCAAATTTTATTCAATGATATTCAATGTTGAATGATATTCAAAGTTGAATGATATTCAAAATTTTCTTAATTGTGGCATCCATCTCATGAAATTGCCCCCACTTTTAAAAAATGTTAATAAGAAAAAACTTACAGTGTACTGAGACAACTTCAGGCCATCTTGTCGCAGATCTTGAGAGACCGATATCTGTCCTGTTGCATTATTAATGGTAAAGAAGCTCTGGGCGGGATAGTTTCCGATAATCTCATAGAAGATGCGGTCCTAAAACAGAGAAAGTAATGCATTATTACTTGAGAAAAAGAATGAAGTATTTGTAAAATCTAAAATCTTGGCTATATTATTATATATATGTATCTGATTTAGAATAGGAAACTTTAAAATCATATTCTAGTGTAAAAGATGTTGAAATTCAAACAAGTACATGTATAAGGAAAATACATTTTAATGTTATTTCAACTTCTTTTTCAATTATGCCGTCATTGAACTTACAGGAGAAATTGGTGCTGGTTGCCTGTTTGCCGACACTGGTACGCCAACGTTGGCGCCAACTGGGATGTCTTCCTGTACACTTGCCCTATAATTCTGTTGGGAGAACACCGGACTGACACCACGGGTAACAGTGATTTGCAAGTTGGCAGTGTCTGTCTTTGGTTGTGGGTAACCATTGTCAGATACAGAAACTATGCACTGTAAAATATGTAGAAACATGCAAAATTATAAATAAAATTATGTTTTCTTTCATTTATTAGTAATTTTCCTTTTCTTTAATAACTTCCATTTTCATCTAAGGAAACATTTTCACTTCCAAAATTTTGTTTCCTCCATATTTCATAGCAAAAAAAAAATTGAAATGAATACTTTAATTGCCCAAATGAGGATGTGATTCAAATACATGTATATTATGTATAACAATTTTTTTCCTGCCGCTTTTTTTATTTTTTTTTTAACTTTTTCTGTATTTGGAGAGGAACTTACATTGAATACGACATCATTGGAGTTCAGGAGATTTTGGTTTAGTATGACCTCTCCTGTACTCTGTATAATGTAGAAGTTCTGAATGCATGATGCATCGCCGGTCAAACTGTAGGTCAACTGGTCCTGAAAATAAAAACAATATCACTGTAGCAAAACTCTTTATACAAATTTGATTATCCTTGTGCTCAGTGTGAGAAACATGCATTGTACAAGTAATTTGAAGATATAAAGACCAACTACACAAAATATTAAAATTCACAATAAAAGGAAAAGTCATAAAATAAGAATGTTATATATTTCTTTTTCCTTCCTAGCTCAAGACAGTATTGGTACCTCAAATACATTTTAGTTTTAAAAAATCTAAAGAATTTTAGTTAGATTTGAGATATGCAGTTTTTTGTTTTTTCAAATGATACAGAAAATCAAAGAATATACATTGTAAGTTGGTATTTTTCATTTCAACCAGACAAGCATTAAAAAAATATCAAAGTACAAATTTCATAAAAGCTAAGGAGTGTGCAATATTAAACTGAAGACTTTAATTTTTAATGAATCAGAGAACAGGAGGTTCTGAACTAAATACCCTCGTATCAGCATCTGTAGCTTGTAGCTGAATGACGGTTTTTCCTACAGGATCGTCATCATTAACATTGGCACTGTAAGAGTCCGGACTGAACGAAGGAGCGTTGGGATTACGTATCATGTTAACGACCAAGTTTACGTCAGAGTACTTGGATGGATTGTTTCTGTTGGTAGCCCTGATAGTAAGCTGAAAAGAAGAATTTCAGTGTGTTTATGTGTGCATCATATTGATTTTTTTTTCATTCTATCTTTCAGGTGATCTGAACACACCACTACACGCTGCAACAAAATATTTTGTCCAATAACTTACTAAGACACCTAATGCAAGTCTTATGATGTCAGTATGTAAATGCATGAATCATATCGTTTTTTTTTTATTCTATCTCTCAATTATGACGTCAAAAATGGTCAGAGCATACTGCTACACTATACGATTACATTAAATGTCTATACATATCTCTCCAGGTACCAATGGCTTACTTACATTAAAACACATAAATCTTGAACCCTATAATTCAGGTAAAACACTTACTGTGTATACCATGGTTCTATCATCTCTTAAGTCTCTCTGAGTGACAATGTCTCCGTTATCCAGAATTCTAAAGTAATACGGTGCGGGAGGTTGGCCTATCAGCTCGTAAACAACTTCTGATTGTGGTAAGTCGGTTCTGACGGTGAATATGCTGGTACCGTTATTTACATCTTCTTGAATGGTGGTAGCATAAGGTGTTTGTTGGAATGTAGGACGGCTTATTCTGATGACATTGATGACTACATCTCGGTCTGTGAATTTTGCTGGATTGCCGTTATCTGTAGCTCTTACTCGCACCTGAAATTATTTTGTTTCCCAAATATCAACAGTAAATTGCTGTAAGAGAAATGAGCAAATCTTGATATTAATTGATCCTTTACACCTACAGAATGTACTATAACATAATAATAATAAATTATGCTTCATTTTCCATAGTTCATGTTTATATCGCTAGCAAGCTAATATAAGACAAAGTTTATAAAAACACTGAAAAAGCCCAGTGACAAATCCCAAAATGTGGAAAATTATGATTCTGCAGTTAACTTGGTTTGGGTTAATTTTGACAGAAAACTTATATTCTAATCATAAACATATACTCCATTTGCATAAAATAACACTAAATAAGTCGGTACTTACAGTGAAGGAGGTATCGGTAGAATCAGTAAGGGGCCTCCTCAGGTATATAATTCCGGTATCTGGGTCGATGTAGAAATAATTCAATCCTGCGCCACCTCCAACTAAGTCAAAGGTTACATTGTCCTGTAACATAAGCACAGAAATGAGCATCCTTATAGAAAGACAAAACATTACCTTAAAGCTAATTAGCAAAATTTTCAACATTCATTTCTACTAAACAAATTTCTTTGGGATGAGTTCTTTAAAATATTGCCTATTGCATGGAAATTGAGAATGTTTTTAACATCTTCTATAGCTCTTAAAATGTTATAAGGAAAGGCATGTCCTAGAATCTGCTTCATTCTTCATAGTACGGATGAAAGTCACATCGATATTGGATGAAATTTCCTGCAATCTACATTTGTTTCAATAATATCTGATATTCCAAGCTTTTCTGTCACAAATCATCAAATTTGTGACAATTTAATTCATCTCACCCCATCAGCGTCTGTGGCCGTGATATTAACGACAGGTACAGCAAGTTGATGCAGCTCACTGATAGTTGGCGATTGGAAGATAATCTGCGGAGAGTTTATGTTTCTTCCCACTGTTATGAGGACGTCTGAAGTGGATGATCGGGATGGGTCGGCTGTGTCATACGCCGCCACCTTCAGCTGAGAAGATACAAAATTTTCAATTGATATCAGTATTTTCAATTAAGAAAAATACAAGTTTTCCAGCTTTTAATAATTCAAAGAAGATGACAGCTGCACATATTATTTCAGTACAAAATTGCTCTGAAGAAGAAGAAGAAGAAGAAGAAGAAGAAGAAGAAGAAGAAGAAGAAGAAGAAGAAGAAGAAGAAGAAGAAGAAGAAGAAGAAGAACAAGAAGAACAAGAACAAGAAGAAGAAGAACTAGAAGAACAAGAAGAACAAGAAGAAGAAGAACAAGAAGAAGAAGAGGAAGAAGAACTAGAACAAGAACAACAAATGTTAGCATGAACCATACCACATAATTTGTTCTGGCAGATCTGTCATTTTTGAGATCTTGTATGATGCTGACAACACCTGAAGTTCTGTCCACATCAAAGAAACTTGGAGCTGGATACACTCCAATCACTTCATACTCAATGGATCCCTAATGAATAAACAAAAATTACATTAATGATACATGTCATTCAAGTCCTGTAATAAAGAGACTATATTCATGTACTAACCACAGTGAATAAAGCTCTTTTTGTTTTCTTTATCATTCATGATAGAATTGAATACACTGTGACAATCAGATAATAAGCATTTTAGTTTTTACTGCATCAAAACAAAGAAAAACAATCACGCATTTATTTTTTAGGTATAACACTAAATTTCTGTATGACAAAACTCTTACCCTCAAATCAGTATCTGTGGCTTGCACTCGTTCAATGCTAGTACCAACTGGATTTGTCTCTACTATGCTTGCGGAATATGTTCGGCCGAAGATCGGCAATGCTTCGTCACGTTGTACGTTAATGGTCACAGTGGCAAATCCTTGTTTTTCGGGATTCATTCCATCGGTACCAACTATATTCATCTATTAAAAGTGGAAAGGCTTACAATTGGAGTTTAAGAGGGGTTCCAATTTTCAATAGTGAAAAAAAAACTAAAACTTCAAATCTACATATATAATAATGAAACTAAAAAAAAAAGAATAACAAATTGTCAAGTAAAATGCATCCATTAAAGTTAAGTAAATTGACCATTCTCATTGAGGGAAACAAATGCTAAATTTCATGATATCACATTATTCATATAATTTTACCTCAGACATTTTTAAAACAAGTTTGTTCATAAAATATCAAAAAGGTTTTGCGATGTCAAAAAATTTCATACTTTTTCGCTCAATCCAATCAGTAGGACCAATTACAAATTACATGCAATAACAGCAAAACCTAAATACAAAATTCTCATTCTATTTCAGCACATACCGTAAATGTCTTATCAGAAGTAGTGGACAGGTCTTTGATGAGGACAATTTCTCCCGTGGATGGGTTCAAGTAGAAATACTCTAAAGCTGCCGGAGTACCAGAGGCAAAATATGTAACGGTATCCTGTGAAAAAAATTTAAAAAAATAGAAATAAATGATAAAACAGTAAGAATTACTAGATACTTGAACAAATTGACAGAATTTCTTCTTAAAACGCAACTATATAAATATAAAATTTCATTACATTTTCACAGATTCAAATTCCCCATTGAACAAGGGACACTGAGAAATATGTTTTTTTTTCTCTCTTTTAACTTAGAAAAAGTGGTAAGTTTTGCAATTACCCCATCAGCATCAGAGGCACTGACATTTCCGACAAATTGACTGACTCTATATTTATCCGTAATGGAGAAGGTATAGGCAGTTTGTAGTGAAGATTGGCCCGTTTTCATTTCTGTTCATATTTATCGTTATAGTTCCGACAGTGTTTAGTGATGGTATTTTTTCATCGTATACGGAAATCCTCAGCTGTGGAAAGAGAAATTCATAATTCATAAGCAAGAAATTCTTTGTGGGAAATTAAATTCATAAGTGGGAGACTCATCATGGGATATACAATGTAAATTAAGAGAAACAAAAAGAAATTACATGGGAAAATTAAACTGACAGGTACGTTATTACATAGATGTACAACTCAAAGATTTAACGAAATTTGGACTTTTATTCAAAGGAATTAAGGTAGAACTTACTATATACTGAAGTCTAGAGTCTGATTTCAAGTTGGCCTTGGGGAATACTTGGCCATTAGTGCTATTGATGCCGAATAAACTTGGAGCAACGTTGTCACCCACGATGGAATAAATCAAACGAGATCCAGCCTGAAATGTTTTACAGAAATATAATTCACTAATAATGCAACCTAATATAACCGAAATGTCTCACAATTAAATAATAGACGAGATGAAAAACAAAAATGTATGAATACATATACCAACAGCAGGCTAATCATAAATACATGTATTAACATACCTTCTTATCAAAATGTCTATTCAGCAAAGTTTTAGCACCAGTGTGAGAAATTCATTATTCAAATCTTTAACTAATTTGGCAACAGCTTTATTTATCTAATCTCTGCTTTATAACAATGGATTGGTACGTGACCAAAAATATGATAAAAAAATCGAAATATCTTATGAGAGTCCAGTACATACCAATATATCTGGATCATTCCCTGCTACTTGGATTATGTTCTGGTTGATGGGCGTGCTCTCTGATATACTTATAGTCTGAGGTAGGTTGGTGATGGGACGTTGGTTCGGTCGGATGTTGATTATTACTGTAGCCGTTCTAATTTGAGGAGGATTCCTCTGATCACTAGCTTGGACTGTGAACTGTATGGAAAACAAAGTCAAAAAAATTAGGCTTTGTACTTTTTTTATACGTAATGACGATTGAATAGGCCACTCGCCACAATTCATTATGGCTGACAAAATGACGAAAAAATGTCCGAGGTAGGCAATTTACGCGCAATTTTTTAATAATTATGTCTCAATGGAATTGCGTCTTTTAACAGTGATGTCATAATGTAAAACAACGCCAAAAGATGTTGACCTGGACATTTTGTGCTTTTCTAAAAAGATTGGAAAATGGTCTATTGATGGAAACATATATAGGAAAGAAGAGTTATAATGGATCTCAAGGGAGCGATAAAATCAGTTCATATTACACATAACTTGTTGCATTTGTAAATTTTCCATTTTGGATGTAGACTAATTATGAGGTCATCAAATTTTACCAAAACCTTCCTCAGACTCTGGGAAAGGGTGGTATGAAATGGACCCTTCCGAACGCGGGAAATATTTGAGAAATTCCATGACGTCACAATGCAATTTCGATGTTTGACCGAGGTTCCAAGCTTGTTTGTCCGAGGTAAAAGCATTATGACGTCACGAAATTTTGCATTTTTTTCCTGCAATCGGAAGGATCATGTGATATTACCATACCAGTTTTTTTCAAGGTTATTATTGTTTTATGACAGATATCATTTCAAACAAGAAATAACTTTCTCTTTCAAACAGACTCAAAAAGCATAGGTTCACAAAAATTGTGTTCATTATAAAATAAAAAGAGGAAACCACTTTAATATTTGCAGACAGATACCACACACTTACATTGTATCGATTCACACTTGGATTTTCACTTGGTGAACGCCGCAAGAAAATATCACCAGTTCTTGGATTGACGTAGAAATAGTCATCGGCAATATTTGGAGTTATGATGGAGAAGGCAATTACATCCTGGAATAAGAAATCAGAAATATTGAGACAATTGCTGGGTTTCTTTACAATAATAACAGCAAATTGTAAGGAAAAGTTCCTATTTCTTATGCTCCTTTGTCAGATTTTTATTTGCCTTCATTTATTCAATTATGTAGTTTTTTTCTATTTATTTCTTAACGTCTTCAATTATTTCATGTCATTTATTCTTTTTCACTTTGCTTTTTCTATATCTACATGTACATTAATTTGATAGAATTTATAATGATGCAATTTCATCCTAAAATATCATAAAGGATTGACATAGTGATAGAGAACCAATTCAATTCCAAAGCGATAAGAAAAATGATTTTTTTCTTGAAATTTTTTCGCTAAAGTCAGGACTCACCCCATCAGCATCTGCCGCGGACAAGGAGTCTATAGACACACCGAACGGATGGTACTCATTGATGGTCGTTTCGTACACGTTTTTACTGAACAGTGGACCAGCAGGATTACGAGTCACGTTAACTCTCACACTAGCATTGGCAATATTGTCAGGGTAGAAACTATCATATGCTTGCACTCGGAGCTGAAAATAAGATAAAGACCAAAAGACTATTAGATTCTGTAATTCAAATCAGAAGGTTAATTACCAATAAATGTAAATTCTATTAATTCTATTAATAGCTGTGATGATTATAAGAATATTTTATACCAAGAAGGTAGTTTCTGATGTCGTTAGAAGATCCTTCTGTACATATAGAGCACCAGTAGCTGGATCAAGACGGAAGTAAGCCATGGCCAGTCCATCTCCCACCTCCTCATACGTCATCTGGCCCTGTAAGAAACAATCAAATCTTGATGTCACTTCTATTCAAAAATTAAAGACCAAAGGCTTGTATCATGCAAGTAAAATAGCAAATTAGTTAAGCTATCGAAAAACTAAAACCTAGTGGTCTATTTAACCCAGGTCTGTCGTTAAGCAAAACACTTTAACATGAATCACTTGAACTTGTCTCATGAAACTCTCCTTTTACTTTGAATAAGATTTTACCTGAAGTTTGAACAAGATTTCATCTGAACTTTGAACAAGATTTTATCTAGACTGCCTTCATTAGAAATTAGATACAGAATTTCGAAAACTTTTTCATTGCATCAAAATTGTGTTCTAGATGAGACAAAATGACGTACCCTAAGATCATTATCTGACGCAGACACACTGATGATTGGTCCTTGAGGATTATTCACAGGTTCCGTTTCCAAAACTTGAACGAAATAGTTGCTTAGTCCGAATCCTGGATCAAAGTTGTCTCTCTCAATGTTTATTAAGACAGAGACAAAAGCATATCTCTCTGGTATTCCTTGATCCCGAGCACGTATTTGGAACTGAAAATAAAATGGATTGTATGTTTGAAGAATATTGAGAGTACATGTATATACATGTACATGTATTCATTTTTGTGACTCTTCTTACCTGTTCTCTCTCTATGACTTTAACATGCCAAATTATTTTTATTTATGAATTTCATGCGTTCAAAAGTCCCTTAGCGATGGAATCTATTATGGCCATTTTAAAGCACGTATTGCTCAAAGGCCATCCACGGAAAACATGTTTGAAATGGAAGCCAACTTATTTCTTAAAATATCTTGCACATGTATTTAATCTATACATGTACTCAAATGATATCAAATTTCTAAACAGTGAAACATAATTTTTAGCTTCAATTGATTACATGTACTCATAATTTTTAGCTTCAATTAATTACACTCATAAAAAAATGCATTTAAAAGACATTTTTATCTTCATTCATACACGATTTGCCCTTTGTCTGATTCTTACAGAACCTAGAATGCAAAAAAAAAATCAAATTAAAAAAAAAGTTTTATCTATGAAATAGTTTGAGTATTTGGTGATTAACTTACACTGAAGGCATTGGTATTTGTGGTAGTTAGATCTTTAATCACGTAAATGCCGCCATCGGCTCCATTGACAAAGAAGAATTCTGAAGCAGTAAGTCCTTGTGTGTCCATCAACATATTGTACAAAACTGTGTCCTGAAAATAATGATCAAAATAATTTTTTTTGATTTTCATGCAAAACAGGTACATACATGATACAAATTTATTATCATTCAAAATGATGTATGTTTTTTTTTCTTTAAAGTCTCAAAAAACAACTTTTAAAAATGCAAAATATTTGATTTTGCCGCCATACTTGCGATCTTGAAATGCCCAGTATGACATCTTCTGATAAACTTTTCCTAAACATACATGTACTATATGAAGACTTCAAACACTGTTATTTTGACCTCAACTGATGAGTTGAAACAGTTTTGAATGTTCTATACATACCCCGTCTGAGTCAGTTGCATTTACACGGAGCACCAATCCACCGACAGAGAATTTCTCGTTGATGGTCACCGAGTATCCAGTAGGCTGTACGTAGATGGGACTGGCCGGATTACGTATAACGTTTATGATAGCATTGGTTTCCACTTTTTGTGCCGGTTGTGCACTGTCATATACCGACAGTCGCAGCTGAAAAAAATAATAAAAGAAGTTATTATACATAATAAATGCATAATGATGATAAAAATGAAGAATAATACAAAAAATATAATATGTTATACAGAATTTCATATTCATTGTATTATTGTACAAATTTGCTCAAATACGTAAATGACATTAAACATGTATTTGACCAAATTTTTAAAATACCACGAATCTGACCATATGTGCCCTATTTGAAATTGTAGCTTATTTTTCTGAGATTTAAAAGAAAAGGTATTCCAAAAAAATTATAAGTACTATGAATTGATGGAACTGAAATAAGAATTATAATTTGATAAATAACAATGAACACTCTATATCCACAAATTTTCGGCCTCTTGGCCTTTATCAAGTGGAAAAGCACGAATACAAAAGAATTCTACGTAATATCCATAACTGCTGGTAAACAAAGCCCAGCGTAAAATGAACAAGGTATGACGGTTTACCAGCAGTTATGGATATTACGTAGAATTCTTTTGTATTCGTGCTTTTCCACTTGATAAAGGCCAAGAGGCCGAAAATTTGTGGATATAGAGTGTTCATTGTTATTTATTATATTAAACTTCCCTACGGAGGACACTACTTCATTCTTTATAATTTGATAATTGATTCTATATACACGTACATGTACAAATATATGAAGGGATACATCTACTTCTATGTACATGTATATGTATCCCACTATGACAAAAAAAAAATATGTGCAAGAGCAGTTACTTGAACTTACCGTATACTGTAACGTCTGTAGAACATCATTATTCAAACTCTGTTTCAGTGTGATTAATCCATTTGTACTGTTGATACCGAAGAAGTCAGGGCCAGGGTAAATTCCGAGTATTTCATACACAATCGCACCCTGTCAAAGCAAGTGTACGTTCCGTTAAACCAATTATCCCTTAGATATACAGAAGTGGATTTTATAGGAAATGAAAATTACATGTACATAAAATAAACGAAATTGAAGAATGACACTATCATATTCAATGTTTCAAGAGATATCAATACATATGATAAACCAGAAACAAGATAAGCAAGTGATAAGCATTCTGACCTGAAGGTCACTATCTTGGGCCAAGATTTGAAGGACAGAGCTTCCGATACCGTGATCGAAGCGTATGGTGACGTTGTACGGCCGATTGACATAAAATGGAGGCTGGTTGGCTGGAAGTCTTGTTATAGTTATTCTGGCTGTAGCATTGGCTGCCTGACCACGCCCATCTCTTGCTTGAATGGTCAACTATTTGAAATAGACAATAAAAGAATTTTATTCCAATTTTTTACATTCTTTATCACCTGATACAAATTCGTCTATGTTTCTTATATCATATTATTATTCAGCTTTCTCTTTCTCCCGTTCTTTCCTCTCTTGTTTTTACCTTTGTTCACGGGGACTTTTTTTGTATAAATGATTCTGTTGGGAATAAGAAACCTTGAATAAAAGTATTATCACAAAAGAATTTTTTTACAAACAGTAGCTGCAAGTAGGTTTACCTGATAGAATGAGTTGGATGTTTCTGTTAAGGGTCGTTTTACGGTTATCATTCCATCGTCTCTGTTCAAAAAGAAGAAATCTCCGCCGTCAGCTGGACTGGACGCTACCAACTCATATGTCACAGTATCCTAAATAAAATAAATTATAATTTGGTGAAAAAAAAATATATAATGGATCTAGAATATCATTTTCAATTCCACTCAACTTTAAAAATCATTTTCCAAATTTCTAAAATTTTGTCAAAGAGATGAAAATCTGACAACTTCTAAAGTTGGATTTTACGATACTTTAAAGTCATTCTGTATTTTTTGCATATTAATCTATTCAATATACATGTATGAACACAATTTTTTTTACAAGATATCTTTGAAATATGGCATCTTGTACTTGGCTATTCTGTAGGGTAAAATTCCATTAAAAATTACCAAGCACATACATGTAGATCAGTAATATGAAATTTCTACCATTTGTAATTAAATGATCAATTATTTTACCCCGTCCTGATCCACTGCATTTATATCGATCACTGAAGATCCCAAGGTGGCATTCTCAGTAATTACTGTGCTGTAGTCAGCATTTGGTTGGAACACAGGAGCTGCAGGGTTACGGATGACCGTTATAACGACATCGGTTGTGGCTCGGTTATTTGGTATCACTGAATCATATGCTACTACCCTTAACTGTAATAAAAGTAAAAGTTGAACAATCATGTTAGTCACATTTTCCTTCAAATGTAAGATGTATGTATACATATATTTAAACATGTTTATACTACCTCCATTACAGTTTTTTAGCGAAAACAAGAAACTATAAAATCTAACCAAATAAACATTTTTTTTTTTTTTTTGCACAATCTGACTTTTGCTTGATATTGCCTTTGTAAGTTATTTTCATATGAAAAAACTGCTATCAAATATCAAAATGTCATATGATATCTCTAGACACATCTTTTTTTATGTACTCATAAAGCTTCAACGGAAACTTACAGTGTATGACTGGAGATTAGCAGAATCCTCACGCAGGTCTCGCGTTAATGTAACGACTCCATTCGTCCTATTTACGGCAAAGAATGCTTCTGCAGGGAATAGACCAATGGACTCATATACCAGAGTTCCCTGTAAATAAAATTTATATGCAAAATCAAAGATTCTTCTGAAACTGCTTGTATTTTAACATTTTTTTCTTAGTCTAAGTCACACCTATTGGCTATTTTCGGAAACCAGAGTTACTTCCCATTTGAGACGGTATCTGACGTAGACTGATTATGACGTCATCAAATTCCATTTAAACAGTCCTAATAGTCTGCGAAATGACGGTATAAAATCGACGTTACCATACCATTTTCATGACGTCATAATGGTTTTACGTCAGATACTGTCTGTAAGGGGGAAAAAACTCTGTATTCCACAAATACTCAAAACATGTATCATAAAAGCATTATCAAAGGCTGTGCATGATACATCAAATAGTATATAATATGGCTCTCCTCATAATTTTCTCTAAATGCTGTTTTGAAAAACTGAAAATGGAACAATTTTTCTTTTTTCTTCTATACTTCTCACACATTATTTTTCAATTAGTATGAGAAAAAAGTAAAATCTCTAAATCACATGACAATGTATATACATGTACATGTATATAAATGTAAAAATTTACCAGAACCACTTTAAAAACACCACTGCATCATTATATATTGGTCAATACCATTTATAAATTCTGAGTTTTACCTTCAGATCGGGGTCTTCTGCCCTTGTTTGGATAACAAAGCTGTTGACGGCATGTGACTCTAGTAACTGCTGATTGTAAGATGGGTCCAAGAAACGGGGGTTTTCATCAAAATCGATGGTGATTTGTACAGTGGCTGTACCTGTTTTCTCATTCACAACTCGCTGATCTCTGGCATACACTGGGAACTATAAATATTGATGGCAAAATCAATAATTATGTTTATATTTACTGTAAACATAGTCTAGCTTTTGAAATGATCGGAAATATCTTTTCAAACAAGGAATTTTCAGTGCATTTCTTCCAACCCTTTGACAGAATTTTTTTTTTTTCACTCTTGATTTTCCCAAGATGTAACCTAAATCTGTGAGAATTTGTGATCTCATGATGACAGTAACATAATCATATTCTCATCAAAAAGACCCTAGATTTTGCCACTCCATATTCTTGCAGGGGAGAGGACTTGTTTCCTAATTTACCATTATTTTGTGCACATAATAGACAAAACACGTATAATTTCCATACCGAAAAGAATCCGACTGGTGGGCTGCTCAGCAACTGTCGCAGGAAGATCACACCATTGTCAGGATTAACGTCAAAGTAGGCCTTCACTGTTGCATTTCCTCCGATGAAATAACGGAGAGTATCCTGCGAAAAGAAAATATTCGTGTTAAGTAAAACGTACCATGCAAAAACAGATAATTAAAAATGATAATCAAGGTCAGAAGTAAGAGGGTTCATTCTGTTATAGACATTTATTTATAAATGAAAAAGATTACGTTCATAAAGACCATGCTTCTTTTCAGAATGGTGTAAAAAATGTGAAATTCTATCAACTTTGCACATGGAAAAATATTTTTGAAAGACCAAAATTTTAAAACCAAAACTGCTTATTTCTTTAAAAAGCAGTACAGGGTATGATGTTGGATTATATCAAAGAAATTTAAAAAGAAAATCTGAAAAAGCCATTTTCATAGTAGCAATTAGACGATAAAATCATAAAATAAACCATGAAAAACATATAATAGACCTTCTTCATATTACGGTAGACTTGCAATTTAGACACTCCAAGACCCGACATCACTACTTTTGATGCTATTTTTAACTGTGACGTCATAAATCAGATACAACGTCACAGTTAAATGTTACGTCAAATCTTGTGATGTCGGGTCTTAGGATATGTAAAATACAACTGCAGTTATATGAAAATCGTCTATTATTTACCCCATCTAAATCAGTAGCTGTAGTGTTAATAACAGTTGATCCAAAGTTAGTATTCTGATCCAGAGCAGCCACTACATATGGGTCTGTCAGGAAAACTGGTCCATTCAAATTACGGATAATGATGACGGTAACATCTGCAGTGGCTCGATACTGCGGCTCTCCAGAGTCATAAGTCACCACTTTGAACTGAAAAAAAAAAAAATCAAATTTTAAGAAATTAGTGAAAAGTTCCATACAGATGTATTGATTATGAAGTTCTTTTCACAATGTAATTTCAAACTGAGAAGAAAATAAATGAAACTTAAAAGTAATCAGTGAGAAAAATTCCTCTGTGCATACTAATTTGCTTATCATATATAGTCATTTAGCACCATCTTTCTTATCATTTTTAAACACAATTGTATGAAAGAAAGATAAAGATTAAGGTTCATGTACATATTTATAGACTTGTATCGCCAAATCCTCACGAGACTTCAACACTCTATTTCTATGCTTCTTTATCTGCTAAACAGAGCCATAAGGACAAAAGCTATAAATAAACTTACAGAATAGGACGATTCCAGACTTGTTCGTAGATCCTTAGCTAGCGTCAAATTTCCGGAGAATGCATCAAGTGTGAAGTAATCTGTACCGGGTGGAAGGATCTCAAATTGCAGAGCACCCTGAAATATCAAAACTTCTTAATACACATACTGTGCATAAGCCTTAGCAAAACATGCATGTATTTTTCTACACAAAAAATATTATATTATTTTCATAAGAAATCAAAGAATTTAATAGTAAAATACATTAATGGAACAGATAGATAAGTGTAGAGTAGGTAAGTGTACAAATAAACCCAACCCTCTCCTAGTCTGATATCATTTCTGTTCAAAATCAGATGGAATGATAAAGTTCAAAATATAACCCTCAGTGCCATCTTTATAAACAGCTACACAACGGTGATATCAATATTTACCCTAAGTGATGCATCATTGGCTGTAATGACCAACACTTGTGACGTGACAGGTGTAACTTCATTTATGGTTCTGGTATATGGCGTGTTGGCGAATGCAGGGGCATTCTTGTTTTGATCAATCGATATGGTGACGGTAGTGTTAGCACACCTCTGAGGAACTCCGTTGTCGCAGGCTTGTACAGTCAGCTGTAAATGAAATATATTAAAGCTACACATTCAAGAAATATTTTTAGAGATCCATGAATAACAAACATCTCACATACATGTACATCTCACAGGGAAGCGAAATTTACACTGGCAAAATTATGTTGAAAAATCTTGGTTATACATGTATAAAGACCTATAAATATTTAATACAAATTGTAAAAAAGATAAAGCATCTATGAGTATCATTTCATGCAAGTACATGTATACATGTCAAGAAATAAAACCTTACATAATCTGAAGAACAAAATTGTAATCTGATTTTCCTTTTTGCTGGCCCTTTTTAACCCCTAGTTTATGCATTGTCAAAAATTTTTAATCTATCGTGAAAGGATCTATACAAATATGGAATCAAATTTATGCATTCACTCACGATAAATCTTTGGACTTGCGTGCCCAGAATACTCTTTCCTAGTGAGATCAGTCCATTATCGGCATTTATGTAGAACGTATGGTTGTTCGTCAGAGTCCTTTCCTCTACCTCGTTCAAAATGGCATAGGTGATTTGATCCTAGATGTATTGAATAATCTAGATTAAGCTAAAATCTAAAATTTAGGGAATCAAGCTAACTATACATAAGTAAACAGGCATACATAAAACCAAGGTCTGTAAACTGCTGATAACATATACATGGAAAATCTAAAAATTCGAATGAAAAAAGTTTTAAAAGTGAAACTTCTTTTTTTCTAGATCATGCATAACCGATTTAATTCTAATCAAAACAGCTAATGATTGTCCGGGCATTTCTTTAGTTCGGTACATGTATTTCTGTATCATGCAAATACGACTAAGTTCCAATGAAAACATCCAAAAAAAGTTTTAATATTTCCTGAAATACACGTAGTATTACTAAATCATGCATAATTGACTTAATCTAATCAAAACAGCCATGAGATTTCCTAGAGCTCTATAAATAGATGACTGGTACAACATACCGTAGGATCGGCATCCGTAGCCGTGACGTTGATTACACCCGACAGTACGGGATGGTCCTCTCTTATGGTCGTACTAAAAGTTGGCAGAGACCATTGTGGGGTCGATGGATTACGCAGAACCGTTATTTGAACCGTGGCTGTTCCACGAGCATCAGGTCTAAATGTGTCGTAAGCAATCACTCGTAGCTGTGGACATAAAAACATGTATAAAAGTATAGATACATGTATATAAAAGTATAGAATCAAAATCAAAGTGACATAATGACGTCAGTTTTGTCCATATACCAGTCGAATCACAGTAAATAATAAATATAATAAATATCAAAGTATATTGACTATACTGGGAATGGATATTTATTATTTACTAAAAGTATAGATATATACAGTAAATTTTGTTGAATAATAAATGAATTGTAATAATCACAGTATAACTTTTGTTGAATGAATAATGCGCAACCTATATTGTAAAATCACAGCTTTTATAACATTCACTATATTTCAGGAAAAAAAAAGTCCTAAGATTGATAATTTTTTACAAAAACTTGAATTCAGAAACTGACATTTATTTATAAATATAAATTTTAAACACTATACTATAACTGTTACTCACATTATATACTGAAGTTGTACGAATGGTATCACTTCGAAGATTCCTTGCTACACTAATATTTCCCAATATCGGATCAATATTAAAGAGGCTTGGAGCTGGATATATTCCGTCTTTATCATATCGGATTTGACCCTAAAAATGGCAAAAATAAACGAAAATGAGCGATCATAAATCAAATCGAAAATATGAAAAGCTAGCGTAGTAGTATGTTTTTACAATGTACATATTGATTATGTAGCTAGGCATTTCTAGGAGTTTCATTTGGGGAGAATATGAATAAATAAAAAATATTCAGTCTAACTTTGAGAATGCGTAAAGAATATAAGGACCTCGACAAAAAAAAAGTGAACAGACTTTACTTTGTGATATAGTGAAACCTAGATTTAGAATGATATTTACTTTTTCAGGAGATTGTCCTATAATCAGAGTGTAGATGACCAGTATAATTGGTTATAGCAAGTTGGATTTGCAGTACATAATGTACTCAAAGAAGAGAAAGAGACAAGACGGGGGGATATGTAAACAGTCTATTGATAGAAATTTACATTGGGATCTTAATTAAGATAAGCAAATTTAAGAAGTTCACAGTAATCATGAATTGTTAACAGTGTAATGAGAAAAAGTTTCGAGAACGGAAATGAAAAAGTACGTTGGATAATTGATATTGCTTTTCGAACTAGCGCTCTCTTTAACTAAATTCTATAACCAACAATGAAATGAGCAGATGGGATGCGAGATATCTATATATAGGGACATTCTAATGTACAAAGCGATGAAAGTCTTTGTATTACAATGAACTGGAACTCTGTAATAACAAAATGTTGAGATATTTATGATGTAATCAAGAATTATGTAATGTGGAATTGAGAACTTCGAAACTTTTGAATCTACATGTGTAATAAGGAAATTTGTAATGCGCAAGTATAATCACTTTGACCATAAATAGGTCAATCAATTTTTTACATGCAAGAAGTGATCATTTTGAAAAGTTTGATAGAATTGATAAAACATTAGATTATAAAATTTTGTCTGCATTGTGGCTCTCTGAAATCTTAGGAATCATTCTATACTACTACTTTATAAAATTAAAGCTTATCTGTCGCTTCATTAGAAAACAAAATGCAGCAGAGAGTATGTAAAGCTTGTTATTTTCATGAATATTGTTGAATGATAGTAAGGACAATTTTTTTTTCAACAATCAGAAAATCTCAAAATGAGGGATTATTCTTCTTATATCCTTAAATTCCAAATTTATAAAGGAAATAATAACTAAAGTACTAACAGCCACTTAAGAAAACAGAAATTTTGATTTTACGTGAAAACGCTATGAGATAGACACATATAAATATTGAGAGAAATATTCTATTTTAAGAGCACTGTTTAAAAATGAAATTTTATTTTGGTATCATTTTTGCGTTTCCCCTCTACACATATGAAAATAGCAAGTTAAATCATCTTTTCCATGCACTAAGTCATTAAAACCTACACTGGTCACGTTTGATTAATGCAATAGCCATAATCACATTTATACACATAGATTTATGCCTGAACGATCGGTGAGTATCTACCTGTATGACTAGGTATTGCTGTTTTATTTAATATACTCGACCCTTGTTTCGAAAAACGACTTGAGATAATTTCTAAGCGTAAAATTGCTATCTTCCTATGAGTACACCAAAAATGATGTCTTATATGGTTAAAAAGCTAGTTTTTTTAAATAGTGCTTTTCCTGCTGCATTACCATTTAAATTTTCTAGTAATAATTTTTTGCCGTTTACAAATAAAAGGGAAATTTCCGTTTTCTTAAGAACCTATTAGTATGTACTTTAAATATACATCTATTAATGATGAGAACTATAATGTAGGATGAAGTAAAGTCCTCCGTAGGGAAGTTTATAAAATAAATAACAATGAGCACTCAATTTCCACCATTTTTGGCCTCTTGACCTTTATAAAGTTGGCTTTGTTTACCAGCAGTTACGGATTTTACGTAGAGACATTTCTTATTTGTGTTTTCCACTTGATAGAGGCCAAGAGGTCAAAAATTTGTGGATATAAATGTAGGGTTCCTATCAATATCAATACCCTAATATTTCTTTACATCATATGTTCTCATCAAAAGCGCCCTATTCCGAGCTTTCATTATTGACGTGAGTGCTGCAAAAGTCTACAAATTCAAATATCCATAATATGCCAAAAGTATCGGAATAAGAGATTCAGAAAAGTAACAGAAATTTTTAAGTCTGCAGAATCTTACCACTAAATCAGCATCTGTAGCTTGTACGGTTATAAGAGAGGTTCCTATGGGGACATTCTCATTAACTGTTCTTTGGTAATTGGCAATGCCGAACACTGGTCTACTGGTGTCCCTAAACACCGATATAAATACGGAAATATCTGTCGTCTTTACTGGGTTGCCATTGTCACTTGCTCTGATTACCATCTATAAATAGAATAGGAAGTTTATCGTAGTTAAATTCAGACTTTGTGAAATAATGGAAGTTACTGCGGAGATTTGAAAGAAAATTCAAAGTTTCTTTCATAACTGTAAAAATGTGTAAAATACCATAGAAATCCTATACAATACTGAATTTTTAAAATCAATGTGTATTAATGAATAAACAGAATTGGATATGTACATGTATATAATTGAAAAGAATAAGTGGGGGTTTTTTATCATCATTTCTTTTGATACTGTGATACTGATTTTGCTAAAAAAAATAAATTTTTCAAAACATCTGAAATAGAAAAAATTTACAAGAAAACTTTCTAATAATACTTTCAGATTAACTACAAGTACATGAAAACAAAACACAGAAATTTCTCCTTTTAAATATTGTTATAATTACCGTGTAAGTAGTTCCTTGGTCCTGGGTTAGATCTGCACGAACACTGATGATCCCTGACGACCCATCCAGCACGAAATAGGTATCTGCTACAGAGGTCCCCACTCTTGTATAAGTGACACGATCCTGTAAAAATAAGGCAAAATTACTTGTAACTTAACATGTTTCCTTTTTAAATCATCTGGTATTTATTATTACTTTATCCTTTATGATTTCTTCATTTCAGACTTTTTAGTTTTAAACGTTAAATTATCTGCCATCTTACCCCGTCCCTGTCTGTAGCGTTCACACGTAGCACCGATACGCCTATTGCTGTAGTCTCGCTGATATTGGCATTATACGACAGCTGGTTGTAGATGGGAGGATTCTCGTTTCTCGTTATGGTGATGGTGACAGTTTCTTCAGCTCTATCCGTGGGGTACTGTGGATCGTAGGCTTGCACGCGCAGCTGTAAGTAACAGAGTAAACGGAATCTGACTTCACTATTATACATGATGGAGGAAAATGTGAAAATTTGTCTGATATTTCCTCTACAAATCAAATTACTTGTAATCAGGAATGTATGTGAAAATTAATCCTTAAATTGTTATTTTCAAATTGCTCTATAGACCCTTTCATAAAAACATTATTTTTAGCTGATTTCGTGAATCGGGCAATTTCCATATTGACAAGTCATTTCATATTGACTGGAAGTCAAAATCATGTTGTTATAATACTGAGAATGATCTGTAAATTTGTTAGGCAGGTAATGTCTAATAATTTGTACAATGTACAGAAATTTCACAAAAGTTGATGCTAATCCTTACAACATCTCTACTTACAGTGTATGAAAAGACTCCTGGCTCAGATTTGAGATTGTTTTGCTAACGAGACTGTAGCCATTAGTAGAGTTGAGTCTGAAGAAATATGGTGCAGAGCCATCACCGACCACTTCATAAACTAGCTGTCTGGGAGGCTAAAAACAGAAAGCGAATCTTTCACTCAAGTCTCTGTACAGTATATACATGTATATTGCTGTCTTATTCTTTAAGAGAATGTAGTACATCAAAATTTCTACAACAGATTTCAGATTTATACATGTACATCAGTGGCGGATCCAGCGCCCCCTTTGGCAGGGGTCAAGGGGCGATTTTTGCCGATTTGCACTGAAAATGGGTCAAAATATACCCGTTTTTGGAGAAATATGGGTCAGTGCAGGGGGGAGGGAGGGGGGCGGACACCCCCTCCGCACCCCCCTGAATCTGCCACTGTACATGTATCTAGATGAACATAAGTTATCAAGCAGCTTTTATCATCTCACAGCCTTTGAGATAAGCCTTGGTCTTGAAACATTCTTTTCTTCTAACCACAACAGACAAAAAAAATTGCTTTTACATAATGCATTCTTTACTCAACTGAGTTGAAAATATTAAAATATTTGTTATTACATGTAGTACATGTAACTTTGAAAACACATACCTGAATATCATTGTCCTGAGCCGAGACTGTGTACACAGAAAGTCCCACCAGGGAATTCTCAGATATTTGGACACTATATGGCGTTCTCACGAAGAATGGTGACTGAGCATTTCTCAGGACAGTGATTCTGATTCCAGCTGTTCCTGTCTTCTCAAACGGAGCTTGCTGATCTCTAGCTATGACATTCATCTGCAATTAGAAAGACCCGTAAATTCAGATAGAAGTTCAGCAATATTTCAATTACATGATTTATACTATCTTTGCGAGCCAATATGTTACAATTCACTTTCACTTTTATTTATCTCAAACTTGGCAGACGAGGGCCATTCACAATTTCAACTAGAAAGTTTCGCAGTGAAAGTGCATTCAATGAGAAAATGAAAATTTAGCTGGAAGGACAGAATTGAATTGAAAACTAGGAACAAACTCTAGATACATGTAGCTAGCATTAACAACTGACAAAGTATCTATTACTCCACTGATTATTGAAAATCATGTTAGTGCAGCTTCAATTTAAACCTGACTAGAACGTGTGAAGTGCCTAAATCCGTAAAAGTGGCTATAAGTGAGCACAAATCCAAACATGGGCTCAAAGAGATAAATTTATATGCAAAGTAAAGGTAAATTAGAACACTGGCTTGTAAATATGGTTAATAAACACAAATGCATACATGTATAAAACCTACATTTAAATTTTTGTCAGAAGTATTTCATTATTCTTGTTTTTTACAGATAAAATTTTAAATCATCATATTCACACCTTGAAGGTACTTACCTGATAGTCCACAGCATTATCTGGTAGCAATGACTGAGCCACGTAGAAATAGCCAGTCTGAGCATTTATACTGAAGTACCGCAGAGCTTGGAAGGATTCGACAGTTCCTGTACTGACAAGTTGATATAGGAGGGAATCCTGTAATGTACAGAAGTTTGCGACATAGGAACAAAACTTCCTTTGAATGACAAAACCTTGCAAATACAGTCAAACCTGTGATAGATGGTCAGCTTCAGAAAAGGCCAAACATGGCTGCTAAAGACAGGTGGTCTTTCATTCCAGGTTGGCGCACCATAACAGATCATACTATCTAAGGTGCAAATATGTTGTATTTCCGATTCTTTATTGAACAAATACAGCGATATGTTAACGATTATGCATATCCGTGTAATAAATGCACTGAAATTAATATTTCTTCTAGTAAATATCCATTATTCAAACACACAAATTTACTTTTTTTTTGCAAGATATAGCCGTTGAAAATAGTCTAGGAAGCTGACTGCTGACCGCATTACAAGAGTGGCCATTGATTTAGGCATTTTTACAAAGCAAATTGTATTGAGGGGGGGGGAGTAAAAAGTGACTGTAAACAGGGAGTGACCATAGAAAACGAGAGACCGCAAGGGCAGGTTTGACTGTATTTTTTTTAGGTATGTCATATATGTACATGTAGCAGGACCTTCAAATTAAACAAATCTGATCCACTTCATCAATATGCAGTTGACGATCAAAAAGATGAAAGCCAAAATAAAAAAATATTATCAGAATATTAAACAAATCAGCGATAAAAAACTTTATCAGCTGAAAAAAATCAATATTCTCTGTTCTGTATTGGAAATTCATGAAGTATAACTTACGCCATCGGAATCATTTGCTGATACGTTGAACAAGTTACTTCCGGCTGGTTCGTACTCCCAGATGGTTCTGGCATAGTTTGGTACGGTAAATGACGGGGTACTGGGATTCTTCACTATGTTTATGGTGACAGTGGCCGTGGCCGTTTTTCCCAATGAACCGGAATCGTATGCTGTGACCTCCAACTACAATGCCAATTAAAATCTTTGATTCCTAATTTTCAAAGGTTACTCAATTAGTGACAAAATGTTATACAGAAGTATAAAGAAATTCTCTTTTGTGAAAAATTTCACTCAACAAGTTAATGAAAAGATGAATACCCTCTGTAGATCAAAGATACTTGTATTAATTATAAATGGTCAAATGGTCAGCACTCTTGAGAATGTTATCCAGTGAAATGATTTATTCCTAGCTGTCAACCAATATATGTTACTATAGAGATGTAATTACTACTTATATATAAAACCATTCTGTTGCTACTCAGTATTAGCGAATTGACTAATATGTAGCAGTTTCAACTGAAAGGAATTACATGTAAATCAGATTCTTTGACATATTCTATATTCTATTATATACAAATTGAACTGAATGGGAGTGAATTTATACTTATAATACAGACCAGATACTGTGCTTCAACATCCACTTGTAGGTCCCTCTGTACTGTAACTAATCCTGTTGTATTATCCACAGCAAAGAAATACGGAGCTTTCAACTGCCCAGTAACACCGTACACGATGGATCCCTGATTAAAATACAGGTACATGTAGGTAAATACTACGCATATACATATATGAAATATCCAAAATGACACTTCCTACAATAGTTTCTATTACAAAGATCCGCAAAAATTTGAGAGAATCTTGGCTTCACTAGTCGACTTCTTTACTTCAAAATTACTTCAGATTAGGTACATAAATATCTTTACAAGCGCTATATTAAGGTTAATACGCATTACCTCTATTTTTTAAAAGTACTTGTTCCATGTATAAATTTGTCGTTAAATAAAATCAGGCGGTTTCATATTATTAGAAAAAAATCATTTTTCTCAACCATAAGCGTCTACAAACATTTAACCATTCATCATTTGCCAAAAATAGCTACCTTCAGATCGGAGTCAGTTGCTGTAATGGTGTATATAGATTGACCGACGGGGGACCTTTCGGAGATTTGCGTATTGTAAGGAGTGTTCCTGAAAACAGGATCTGCGTCTCTCACGACATCGATAATTACGGAGGCCGATCCAGTTCTACGTCCAATATCTTGTGCAATAACAGTGAACTGAAATATTTACATTATTATTTTTCACTACATGTAAATATTGTATGTATTTTACATTTTCTTTGTGCAATACCGAATCTTACACGTGGTGGATTATAACTCCAAATAAATCCGAAAAGAAACCAGAATCTGTGTAACAAATCATGTAAAACAAAGTAATAAGATAATCGGAAAATTGAAAGAATCTATAACACGACATTAAACATGCTACAAGTGGTTGGAGGCTATCAATAGAATAGCAGTGCATCAGTGAGGCCTACAGAGTCAAGAATTTGACCGTATTTATAAAAGGATGAGATTCCCAGGTCTCCGTAGAACTGATTCACTTAATTTTTCATTACAATGCACAAAATAAATAATGTAGCTGAAGCTAACTTCTTCCTCTTTTAAAAAGTCAATATTCACATATACACGTGTACATGTGTTATAAATCATACTTACAGTGAATCTGTTAATTGTATTCGGGAAAGTCAAAACTTTCTTTAAGGAGATAAGACCAGTTTCTGGAGCCAAATAGAAGAAATCAAAGTCCACTTGGTCTGAGTTAGGATCCATGAAATACTGAAGCTGGTCCTGTAAAAACAAAATGAAAATAACATCTTTAACTCTTCCTCTATCCAAATTGACCCTTCTGATTGCGGGAAAAAAATGCAAAATTTCGTGACATCTCAATACATTTACCTCGGACAAACAAGCTTCAAACCTCGGTCAAACATCTGAAATTGCATTGTGATGCCATGGAATTTCTCAAATTTTTCCCACGTTCGGAAGGGTCAATTAGAGAAGAAATTCTATCAGTGCATCATATACCTTGGATTTATGCACATTTTTTATTTTACATTATGTGATATTTACTCTACAACTTTCAGATAATAAATTTCATCTATTTTATTTTCTTTTGATACAATGAGGTCTTTCATCTGAGTTAACCATGAAATGAAAATCTAAAGCAGACTTCAACAAAAGATTTAATGACTAATGTATACTTTAAGATTTTCCTTTTTGTGTACAAACATTTCACAGTTAAAATGCTAAAAATAAGAGCAGGTCCTGAAGCTATTTTGATTAAATAAAGAATCTACAAAGGATGCATAAATTCAAAGCTACATTATTTCCTCTCTTTTTTATTGATTTTTCTTTTTTTTAAATTTTTTGCTTTATTTCATTTTTTTCTTTTTTATCATTATTCGTTTCTGGATTCCGTACTTACATTATCGATGTCTGTGGCATTGAGCTGTACAACACTTGATCCAAGTGGTAGCGTCTCGGCAATTTGTCGGGTGTAAGTTCCTGTGAGGAAGGTCGGGGGATTAGGATTCCTGTTCACCAGGATCGTTGCCGTAGCCGTGGCACGATCCAGAGGATACAGCGAGTCATATGCGATCAATTTTAGCTGAAAAAATTCAAACACAGTGAATTTATAAAAAGCCTTATTCTAAAAATTCAACATTTCTCTTGAATTTGAAAAATACAGCTTATCTCTAGTTTCAAAGGTCTGGATAATGAACTAAACATTTAATAGGCATGGTAGTCGCATTATAGTGTACATTCTAGCATTCAGAGAAATAAGCCCTCAGAATAAGTATGAATTTTTTTTATTCCATCTAATGTTCTTCTTTGCAAATCATAATCATGAATGCAAAGATATGACTGAAATTTATTGCATTTTTTTATATTTACAAATTAGAAATGATTGCCAATTTTTTTTTTATCAAGTTTTATTGGTTACGGAGTATTTTTAAAAGAAGACTTATCATCTTCTGAGCTGTTACATAGGATATTACTTGTTGCAATACTTATTTCATTATTTAAATTCCCTAAGCATAGTATAATTATTTCGAAGTACAGAAATGGAGAACACGCACACATGTACAAAGTTTGTGGTAAGGGGATGCATAGAATTTTGATCATTTTGATGAGAAGAAGTCAGTGAATTAAAAATGTTTGACCCATTCTCTATTTCAATGACCGTACCTCATATGATGAAGTCAGCAAACTGTCTTGTGATACTGCTCGAATGTTGGTAATGGCCCCTGTGGTAGAATTAACCATGAAAAACGCCTCTGCGGGATAATTACCATCTGATTCATAAACCATCTGTCCCTGTAATAGTAGGTAAATAATACTTTATGTAGTAAATAGAGTAAAAATTTCTCCCTTGGGTAGCTAACTTTGACATTTGACTTGAATATTTAGATGAATATTTCATGGCTATGATAAATGATACATAATTTAGTATGACTTTAAAAACCCTCCAGATTTACGCTTTAATTGACAATATTTATCGTTGTGAATTGACAATATTTATCGTTGTGAATTGACAAGTCATGACGTCACAAGAAATAAATGTTATAAATAGTGAAATCCTCCAGATTTATGCTTTAAATGACAATATTTATCATTGTCAATTACAATATTTATCATTCTGAATTGACAAGTCTTATGTTATAAATAGTGACCATACAACTGAAAAATTATTTTGAACACCAAGAAGTCAATTTTCAACAAATTAATGTCTTTCGTACCCTGAGGTCTGCGTCTGTTGCAGTGGCCTGTATGAGAACGTTACCGGAGGGTACAGATGCCTGGGGTAGGCTGTTGCTGTATGGCAGTTGTATAAAAACTGGGGGTTGTCTATTACGTCGAATTGTTATGGTTGCCGTAGTGAAGACACACTTCTGTGGTTGTCTTTGGTCACAAACTTGAAGTTGAATCTAAAATAATTCAAGGGAAAAAGATGCATAATATTGTACATATAATGATGTATACAGCTCTATCTGGCTCAGTATTGTTGCGGGTTAAAACGAGCCTAAATTCAATCAATTTATGCCAAGAAATCCTTCAAACATATAAGAGTATTTGACTCTTTTTCCAAAATTTGAATTTGCCGTTTGTAAGAGAGCAAAAAGACAGGGGCTAAAAGAACTTTCATTTCCCTGGAATGCAGTAAATACATACATGTATATATTAATAGATTTAATATCTATGAAATAATAGTCCATTTATCGACCATTTAATATCTTGATTTTACACATCAGACTATGGACATTAAGTACCTTGGTAAACTTTTGAACAGTTATGTCATAATTAATCGAAGGTTTTACGTTATGTTTCCAGTGATTTTTGTGTGTGACGTCACAATGGAAAATGTCACCAAACTATGTGATGTCAATAGTCTAGCTAGCCAAAGTACGTGATGTCCGTAGTCTAGCTATCAAATGAAACATTTCGGAAATCGTCTAATCAAGTAAAATTTTCTGAAGTAATTTAATTAAAATCTTACAATATCACTGTCTTGATTGCCATTGGTCAGAAGTCTCTTCAGTGTAATCAAGCCAGTTTCAGGATTTATGTAGTAGAAGTCCTGGGCTCGACTATCTCCAGTTATGGCAAATCGTACGCTATCCTATAACATGAAATAGTGAAATGAAATAAAGAACAGATAAAGATAAGCAGACAGCTTTGTTTTAATGTAAGAATAAGGTGAGGGATGGAGTGGGGATTTCTTGATCTATCTCACTTTACTAGGTGCCCTCTGCTTAGGGAGCGCTGTGGGTTCTACATACATGTACATGTATATACATACATGTAGTACATGTATATTTCATATAATTTAATGCCAATAAAAGGGTACTGTTGGGAAAAATTGAATAAATATTTATATGACTGTTGCACTGAAATTCTAAGTTATTTTAGTATAATAAACAGACATATAAGGAAATTTTGCATACAAATGCACGTTTGTACTTGTATTAGGAGAAAAATTAATTATACATTCATGGATTTTGGTCTTAAAAACAATTTTTCTATCAACATTAAGACCCGTAACATTTTTGAGTATTTCTATAAATTAAAAATCTTCATATTGTACATAAGTGTGACAATTTTATGATTACCCCGTCTGTGTCTGTTGCATTAGCCTGGACCACAGATGTTCCGAGTGGAGTGGTATCAAACAACGTGGCGAAATATGGTCCACTGATAAAGTTAGGGGGATTCGTATTACGCTGCACCCTGATTTCTACTGTAGCATTGGCTCTGTTATTTGGATAGACACTATCGTAGGCTTGTAAATGGAGCTGTAAATATATGTACGTAATGCTTTAGCTATTACCTGTCAGAACTCTTCCTCAAATTTGTTTTTAGATATTATTTGTTTTGATATTTATTTTTCAGAAGCTTTAAGTATAATCAAAATCTTAATTTTTAAAATCGAGATCCATTGACCCATCTGAAACTTCTTTTTCCCAATATTTTGAAAATCTAACATCAATGTGTAAGACACAAAACATCACTAAGATAGCTCAGATATTTCCTGATCCATTTAACTGTCTTTTTCTAGAAACCGACTTTTTTTTATCCAAGTATGAGATCAAAAATACTTACGAAGTATGTGGTTCCAACATCCCTTCTGAGCAAAGCTTGGTTGATTATGGTTATATTTCCACGGTTTCGGATAACGGTGAAATATGCAGGAGCACTTCCATCACCAACTACTTCATACAAGATCTCTCCCTGAAATTCAATCATTCCGAATGAGCTCATATTAAAAATTGTGGTCAAGAAAACCTTACGCAAATTCGTTTCGGAAAACTCTTTTTTGGTCGTATCTGACGGAAATGAAAATTAGAGCATAAGGGTGAAAAAGACCTTTAATTAACTGCATAAATTTCTATATTAATAAATCAGATGAAAAAACATTCTGTCCTTCAGTCTTGCTAATATTCATGTAAATAATGTGGTTGACTCTAAAACAGCTAGTTTGACATTTACTGAGTAATGTAACAGATTCTGACTTAAAGTTACTATATGTACGCAAGTCTGACCTCCATTTCATGGTTGAGGGATTTCCTTTCAAATATAGATTTTAAAACTCAGAATATTATAATTTTCTTTCCTCATTCTTTAAAGTATAATATAATGTGAATACCCTTCTGTCATTGTCAGTGGCTTCAGTAGAATAGATGATGGTACCATCAACTGTGTCTTCCGTCGTGAAGGCAAGGTAAGGCGTTCGGATGAATACGGGCGGGAATCGGTCCCGTAATATCCTAATATCCACAGTGGAGGTGGCAGTTCGTTCTGGCGTTCTCTGATCGGATGCTTGCACAGTAAACTAAAGAAACATGACAATAAAGTACCGTTATTTCAAGTAAACAGAGCAAAAATTTGCAAATGTACAGTTCCAGTAACAGCACATGTAATGGGCAATGTATACAGATAAGATTCTGCTAAACGACAAAAAAATTGAAGGGGAAAAAATGACGATTTTCATAACCAGAGACCCAAAATAGCAGAATTCCAGAGGTCAAATTCAAGGTCTTTCATAAGTTTGGAAGTGGAATTCCCTTTTTGAGCATCATGTCTATAATTAGTCAATTATAATTTTGTTCACATTTACACATCACATTTCGCATCCTAAGATTCAGGTGTAAACTTTAATTAATAGTCTTTTAGATTTCCATTAGAAAAACAAAAACTTTTTTTTTAAACAGCTTACCGTGTAATTATCAAAAGTTGTGCCCTGTAAGAGTCCTTTAAGGGTGATAAGACCTGTTACTGGATTCAAGTAAAACAAGTCTGTGTAGGGGGCGCCACTCACAAAGCTATACAACATTGCATCCTGTAATATGAAATTGAAACAAACTTTTTCTCAGAACTCTTCAGAATGCACAAATTTCAATGAGCAATTCATAAGGACTGCAAGTATTTACATCAGATAAAATCATATTCAATATATTGAATACAAATGAATGTCACATTAACAAATACAAGGGAAATCAGGCCAACATAGCTCTGTGGCTTGCAAAAGAAAATGATAATACCTGTAGTTGGGCTATTTCCTTAAGATTTTATTACATAATCTTACAATATGGGCTGAAAAAGGGGGGAGTTAGATACATGAAGCTTCTATCAAAATGATCCTTTCTGTTTGTAATAAACCATATTTCTGTGTGCAAATTTTTGATAACATACAAAAGACTTTAATAAGATCAAAGAAAAATAAACATTAAACTTTCATGATCTTAAATAGGAATATTTTTAGAATGTACGTGTACTCACATTGTCAGCGTCAGAGGCTACTAATGTGACAAGACTTGTTCCCAAAGGTATCGTGTCTTCTACAGTGTTCTGATAGAGTGGCAGGCTGAACGATGGTCCAAATTGATTGCGAGTAACGTAGATATTGACAGTGGACGTGGCAGTTTGTATCGATACTCCAGTATTTACGGCTTGTACCAAAAGCTGTAAAACATCAAAATATGTAATGCATGAGATCATAATTTTTCCTTTGTTCAAGTTATATATACATGATATACATGTATAATATGTGACTACATTTTTTTTTACTTAAAATCTTGACCACTTTGCCAATCAAATGCTGTGCAGTGATATTGATACCTGCATTATTAATGCAAGAGCTTGAAAATATAGCAGAACTTAACAAAATTTTAGTCTGTGAAAATTTACTCACTGCAACTGAGGCAGACAAACTCATACATATTTTTTGTCATGGTAACAAGAAATGGGGTCAAATTTGCAGCTATTTTGACCTAGATTTTAGCATTGAAGATAAAGAAACACAGCCTTACTCTGTAATAGGTCAGCTGTGTAGGATCGTTTGTAAGACTCTGGCTAATACGGATCTGTCCATTTGCAGGATTCACGGCAAAATAGTCTGGGCCAGAGCTGAAGCCCGTCAGACTATACTGGATGGCAGACTGTGATTAAAAAATGTTATTGAAAGACATATTCATGTAAAAAGTGTTTGATGCATAATGAAGAGAAAATTTTCAGTTTATGCTATTCGGCAATTTAGAAGACCAGAGTTACTTCCCATTTTGGACGGTATCTGACGTAGACTAACTGTGACGTCATCAAATGCTATGGAAACAGTCCCTAAACTCTGGGAAACGACGGTACAAAATCATCGTTACCATATCATTTTCATTATGTCATAATGGTAATACAGTATGTGTACTTATTTTAGTAGGATTTATATTCTAGCGTAGACAGCGCTATCAAAGCTAATTTAGTTGCCTTACAATAAGTTCATGTACTCATACAGTCATTTGCTTCTGAATCTTTTCCAATCAAACTACATGTAACTTTTAGCTAAAACAAATAGTTCTAACAATATAAATTTGATCTTTTCTAAAAAAAAAATCTGTTTGTGTAAATAAAACTTACCCCTGGTGAAGCTATGGTTTGAAGAATAACATCATTGACATTTCTGTTTTCTGTAATGTTGACGGTGTAGTCTGGTGCACCGAAGGCCAGGGTACCGTTATCTCTCTGTACAGTGATAGACACCGTGGTAGCCACCTGTCTCTGTGGTATACCCTGATCTGTGGCCGATACTCTCAACTGTTACAAAGAAAAATTTAGATAATGTACTTCATAGACGACATGTACATATAGTGTCTATATACATGTAAACTAAAACAAATTCTAATCCTGTTACCTAAAGCATTTTCAATTGTACTAATTTCCTATTGTAAGTTGAGCGACTGCAACTGACAGCTTTATTTATTCTACGAGTAACTGCAAGTTTTTGTGAGGAATCATTTTCAGTACCGGTCAAATGTCATGTTTTTTCTAAATCTTTTGGAACCAAACTATTCAAATCTTAACTATTCAAATTTTAAAAGAATTTCTTCAAAAAAGGCCCTAAAAATGGATAAAAACAATGTATTAGAACTTACAGTGAAGAAGCTCTGTTGGATATTTCTGACGGTCTTCAGAAGAGTTATGACCCCTGTGGTAGGATTTACGTAGAAAAACTCTGGAGCGTTACCATCTCCAATGGCAGAGTACCGCACCAAATTGTTTGGTACCTAAAAAAAGAATCGAAAATACGTACAAAAAATAGGAGTTTCATATCTCATAGTATCTTATCATATTGGTTTGTATCGTATCCTATCGTATCATATCATATCATATATCATATCATATCATACATGTATCTTATCTATCCTATGACAATGGAAATTTTTAGGGGTCCTGCACCCTAATAAAGTACTTTGGGTTATAATTTTTACCAATGTTCTTTTATGAAGATTTTTATAATTATAAGTCATAAACTGACCACAATACGAGCAGATTAATCGTTCATTTGGGCTAGAATGATATAAATGTACATGTACATGTATTTAACAGCTTTACAAATGAGAATGAAAATGTTATTTCTTGTTTTCGAAAATGTAACAGGGGCTGAATACCTTAAAATATCAATCATCAAAGTAACGTGAACTTACAAAAACATCGGAATCTGAGGCATTGACTTGTATGATATTGGATCCAGGTGCCATTGTTTCAGGTATAACCACACTTTGGGCGTTATGGTCAAACACTGGAGTCTGGAGATTTCTCTCCACCATGATCTGTACTGTAGCTGTGTCAGAGAGTGGCGGTGATCCTCCGTCAGTCACTACTACACGTGCCTGTCAAAAGATATATATACACGTTCATTTACCGATACTTGATTCTTTACTGCAGTTTTTCTCTCTTAGAAATTAGGGTGATAAAATTCATGTACATGTGTATTTCATCTCAATACATGTATCTGCATGTATTTCTAAAATCCCCTATACATACATGTTCATATATATATTTATGAAAAAGAAAGAATTTTAGTCAAGATCAAAATTTTAACATTATTTTCATAAAAGAAAAAAATTTGAGTGTAATCTATCAGACACTGTAGAAACGTAACTATTTTTCTCTTCATTTCAATTTTGACTATTTCAAGACTCATAAATTTGAATATGATTGAAAATTTCGTTAATAATCAAATAATTCTACAAACTTACGACAAAGTTATTAATGGTATTTTGAGTCAGGTTTGTCGTAGGTCGGGATAATACACGGCCGGCGCTGTCTATTTCAAACAAGCTCGGGGTCGTGTCATCACCAATCATGCTGTATGTGAGATTGTTGAATGGAGGCTGATAGAAAAAAATAGCATACATATTAACATAAATCAGACTTTTACGTCACCTGCAAAGCTTAGCAACACTCGCTAGTATCAGTTTTAATATACATTTTATTATTGTTACAATAATTTTCATGAATTTCTCAGTTTTTTTTAAATCATGACTTTTGAGAGTATGAAGTCATGCAATTAATAAATTTTTTTTTTATTTCATCTAGAAAAATTAACTTACATCAACATCGGTATCTCTTGCAGTCGTAGTGAAAATGATGGTACCGCCTGCGGTAAACTGCGAAATAGTCGTAGAGTAGCTGTTCTTGTTTTGGAATATTGGTGCAGTATTACGGACGACTGTTATGGATACAGTCTGTGGGTTACTTGCAGTTCTGGGTATTACACCTCTATCGGCTACATTCACTTGGAACTAAAATTATAGGCATACATGTATATTTGCTTATTAGTACTGAAAACTGAAAGTACATGTACTAGAAACCACCTGAAAATAAAGCGTTGTGTCTAAATATACATTACGTACATTCCAGAAACTGAATATACGTAATATATATTTAGACACAACGCTTCCATATTTAGACAACGCTTCTTTATTTTCAGGTGTTTTTTAATACTGAAAACTGAAAGTACTAGAAAGCTCCTAAAAATAAAGAAGCGTTGTTTCTAAATATACATTACGTACATTCCAGAGACTGAATATTCATTATTCTATCTTTAGATCAAGAATGCAAGAAAATTAAAAAACTTTAAAAATGAAAAAAAACATCAATTTCAGTCTGAACTTATATTTCTAAACATTGAAAAAAATATTTTAACAACCAAGACAACTCAAACCACCATAAAACAAGTTGTTTTTGTGTGGTACATTGTAGTTTTGGAACCAGGTATGGACACAGAAAAAGATGAGAATTTAACGATTAAACAAGACAGATTTCAAATGATCACCACTTACATGTACCTTGTATTTTACAAAATCAGTCCGCATTTTCAACTTCTCCCAATTTTTTTTTCATTTCTGTATTTAAGACCAAAATAACATGAGAAAACAAACCATCAAAGTAAAATATTTAAACCAAGATATTTCAACAATATTCTACCTACCGACACTGTGAATAGGGTTGCGGCATTCGGGTAGTCAACCATAGATCTCAATAGCTGAACTGCCCCGGAGCTTTCACCAACGGTAAAGAAGCTGTTAACATTTGGATCTGATCCAACAATGAAAAAGCGCAGTTGGTTGTTGGGAGCCTGTACAAAAAAAAATTAAGAAAAATAATAAAAATCAACACATTGACATAGGTGTAACATCCCACAAGTAATCAATTCTGTAACAATTTGCTTGAATTTTGTTCTGTTCATATTATTTCTTTATTGCCAAATGTCCAAAACCAAACTACAGGCAAATTATGATGTCTTAATTAATGGCCTTTTAAACAATGATGGGCCAATTGATGTGAAGTCATGATGTATAAATCTTCACAGAGGTGAAATGTTGGAGATTTGGTGATCCTTCAATTTCAAAGTTGAGCATGCAATTGTTATGATATCCAAATGAGATTGGCAATAAATAAAGACAGCATACATTGTAAAAGTGACATAATTTTCGTTCCCCACCCCCCCCCCTCCCCATTACAGTTTTTTTCTGAATGAAATACATGTACTTCTTAATCAACAGCAGAATACTGCAGTTTGAATACATTGACTATAGGGTAATGAAAAGATGTCATACGAAAGTGTCTCCATCTGTTGCCTGGACCGTAACGAGTCCGGTGGCCAGAGCTTGGGTCTCCAAGATTCGTGCTGTGTATACACCCTGGACCATAGACGGAGGCTGGAGATTCCTGTTGACGTTAACCGTTAGCAGCTCCGTGTCTGTGTATCTTTGCGGTCCATTGTCAGTCACACGCACTCGTAACTGTTGGTTGGAAAAGAAAAATCACATTTTCAAAAAGGATGTGTATAATGTACACGTTCATTATATACAGAAATTAGAAAGGCAATAAACTTTATTCCTTGTTTGATGTTTATACATTATTTACATGTATGTCGGTAAACAGCTCTCAAAGGCTTATGTTTACATGTTATATTACATGCTGTTACATTATCTTATCAAATGAATATGGAATATTTTAGTAACACACATACCTTATCATATCAAGGATAATAATTATTTCATTTTGAGTATTTGAAACCCTACCTTGAAAATACTCCTATGATATTGTAAAGCCCTTTAAAAGCCTTATTCGGAATGAAGAAGAATGTTTTTCCTAAAGACCAAGTGGAATTCCAAGACATTTGAGGCGAAGGGAAATATTGAATTTTGCTTAATTAATTCATTACATGGATACCTGGGATGGAGGAACAAAAGTTCAACTACATGTATAATCCCCGATTAACAAAAATATGGATTACTCTATGAAATGTATAAATAAATAAATCTAGACTTACGTAGAATACTTGTGAAGGATCGGTGTTGACGGATCTAATAAGACTGATGCTGCCACCTGCTGTTATAGTGAAGTAAGTCGTCGCAGAATCTTCACCGATCAGATCAAAGCCGAATGTATTGAATGGACTCTGCAAAAATAGTTTTAAAACAAGCAAAAGTTAAAAACCTTCTTCTATTAAGACTACATTACCTATTATGCTTTTCTCATGCCATTCCGTTTTTTTTTTTTTCAAATTGATGGATTTCAAAATTCATTCACTTACATGTATAGTTTAAGCTAGAGTCATTCCAATTCTAGCCATAATTGCATAAAATCATGAAAAAAGAAATCTATGAATCAGTTGCCTGTTTTACAAAAATACTTACCAAAAATTTAAGGAATTTTCATAACTTTTGATTGCTTGGTACTTCTTATAAACTAAAAATTGCAATGTTTTGTTTCTGAATTTGTATTTAGTCATAGAAATGCTATAAGAAAGGACAACATATTATAAATTCAAGCTATAATTTGATGATGATAGTTACGAAATTCCTAAAATTTTTCATATTTTTATAAAACAGGATCCAGGTATTTTTCAACAAAAAAAGTTTTGTTTGTCTTGGAAAATTTTGTTTTCAATAAAGAGAATATAAGACAATTACCATTGTATCATTATCCCTAGCTGTGACATCATAGACCTGCACTCCTGTAGCTTGGTTTTCATCTATAGTGATGTTGCTTGGTAGGTTCGTAATTTCCGGCGGGAAGCGATTTCGGTTCACGTTAACCGTCAATGTTGCCTCTGGACTGGACCGCGATGGATTTCCTCCATCAACAGCAACAAATCTCACCTTAAAAAGAAACATTTTTATTCATTTAAAAGTTTTCAAAATGTATAACAGAATCAGCTGAATTAAAAACAGATTTTAGACTCATGTATATAGGGATGTGAAATTGTAAAAAAAATGATGTAAATGTAAAAAACTAAGAGTCCCCTTCGGCGTTGCCGGTAGGGGACTAGAAAGCAAATGTGGGTAGATCCTTTGAAAAATACATGCATAAGGAATACACAGAATATTTAAACGGTAAGAACAAGAAATAAGCATCACAGATGTAAAATGCAGAGTCGGCAAAAATAAGTTTATTCACATTCGTAATTTTTCACAACAGCAAATTTATCACAGTAAAATGTACTTATAGCCTTACTGTATACGGATCTCCAGTTAATCCAACAAGGCTATTTCTCAGGTACACTTGTCCAACAGGGTTCGGCTGCGCTCCAGCGGTTTCCACTGAAAACAAGTTGCTATTGGGCGAGCCTGCTACTATCTGGTAAGTTACATCTCTATACGGAGACTGTGAAAATAATCAAGAAATTCTATCCAAAGCTTTAAATAGATGAATGTTTATCATATACTGTAAATTCAAATTTCAGTTCAGAAAATTGAAAAAAATCAATTTTTTTAAGAAGCATTATTTACATGTATTGACATATAAGGATCTAAGCTTGAATTAAATAACATGAATATGGAAGAAATAAATATATAAATCTGACCTTGTCATCAGAATCGGTAGCTCTGATCTGTGTAAAGGACTGTATCACAGATTGAGTCTCGTCTATTGTTACAACGTAGTTATTGGGGGTGGACGTGCCTTGCCAGACTGGTGAATTCAGATTCCTATTCACATTGACTAAGAGGACGGTTGATCGTGCACACGGTGGCGACCCTCCATCAATGGCTTGAATTCGCAGCTGTTTAAATAGACAGATTTATATTGTTTCAGGAATTTGAAAACTATATAATTATCCTTTAATCATGTGAATTGCGACAGATTTTCTGCAAATTCAATAGCTCTAGCATTCAATCTTATTATTATTTATGAAGTAATCTACAATACAATATTATCATTGTTGTTTATGAAGTAAACTACAATACAATATTATTATTGTTGTTTATGAAGTAAACTACAATGCAATATTATTATTGTTTATGAAGTAAACTACAATACAATATTATTATTGTTTATGAAATAAACTACAATACAATATTATTATTGTTTCTGAAGTAAACTACAATACAATATTATTATTGTTTCTGAAGTAAACTACAATACAATATTATTATTGTTTATGAAGTAAACTACAATACAATATTATTATTGTTTATGAAGTAAAACTACAATACAAGAAAAGAGAAGTCTACTTGTATTTCAAGTTAAAATTTCTATTGATGCTTTTTTTCAGAAATGTGGGTGCACTGTTTGGGTGCTAACAACAGAAAGTCTTGAAAATCATATGAAAAATGTCAACTCTGAACAAAAAAGTTCCAACAATTCAATGCTGAATTCTACAGTATTTGAGGACATCATAGTAAGTTTACATAACAGAAGGAAAGTGACTCAAAGATATGAAAGTCAATTGTAAGTAAGATCAAAAGTACCTGATATGTAGTTGCGGTATCTGAGAAAAGACTAGGTTGGTTACTTATTTCTCCATTTCCAGGATTTATAGTAAAGAAAGTGGGAGCAGTGTCATCTCCTATCAGAGAATATGTGATCTGGCTGAAAACTGTCGACTGAAATAAATAAAACAGGTAAAAATTTACAATACAACAGAAAATTATTCAAAATTTTATTAAAAATTCAAAAAATAAATAACAAAATCTGAATTCCCAAGGGTTTTTCTGAGACCAATCATCTAAATTAAACGGCTCGCTGCCTTTGACAAGCGACCGTAATTTTCCAATCCCAATGACAAATTTGTACTGAATTTGTCCAGAAAGTTGGTGATAGATTTGCCACTTACGGAATTGTCACTGTCAGATGCATCAATATCGAAGAAAACAGCGGAGTTTGCCGATTGGTCAATTCCAACAGTTCCTGCATGGGGAGCGAATACCGGACAGTTGGTATTACGTATGACATTGATGCGAACTGAAGCTTGTGTGGAGCTGATACGCTGGGGAGAGCCAAGGTCACGGGCTTGAACCGACAACTGAAAGTGGAAATGATGATTTTATTCTATAGTTTTTTCGTCATAACTTCGAAAAATTTACATGTACATGCACTTTGCAGTTTCCACTCAATATATCTCATTTTCATTCTTTTATTGTAGATTTAAAAGATTTGAACAGGATACTTTAACAAAAATGCATTCTGTATAAAAAATGCAGTTTTCTGTCTACATTTTTTATTGATACTTGCAATGCCTGAAACTTTGATAATGCACTGAAAGACAGTAAACTATAAGTTTCAAGCTTAATCAAGAATTTCAACAATGTTTCAAGTGAATAAAACATACCGTGTAAAACGGAGTGTCGGCACTATCATCGGTCAAGGGAATCCTTATGAATATTCTCCCCTGGCTGTCGATGTAGAAGTAGTTTTGTCCGAGTGCCGTCCCCGTTAATTGGTAAGTAACATCCCTGTGTGGTGACTGAAATACATTCATTATGACATCTAATTAGTTAAAAAGAATGAAACATATTATATATCAATTATTTTTAGAGAGAAATACTAGTAAATAACTGGCTGGTTTTGTTCCATTAGCTTCATTGTAATTTTTTCAAACTTTGTTTATAAAAATTTATGGAGGATGCTTGTAATTGTTATTTTTCATCAATGCAATTATTTCTTGTCCTCATTTCTGACAACCTTGCCTATCCAAGATGCTACACTTCTTGGGACATTCTTTTTCTTCAGGGCTCTAAATATGCCTGATTTGTGGCCCATATTCCGCCCCAGTCCCAAATTTGATGACTAATTTTTCCCAATTTGAAACCTCATACAAAATTTGTAGAGTTAAAAAAAGCTTAATTTCAAGTGAAAAAGCATCTAAAGCTATTTATATTTTTTCCCAATTTTTGAGAAAACGTCACTATTTTCCACCAATTTCAAAGGTCCTGGCCCCAGTCCCAAAAAATGGTGTGAGAGCCCTGTTCTTTCTGACAAAACAAGGAGGAATATTTGAAGGCCAATTTGAAGGAAATCAGTTCATACTTATTGAAGATTTCAAAATTAATCACCTGCGAGTCTTGGTCAGTTGCAGTGACCTGCAGAACGCTAAGTGCCAGTGATTGAGTTTCCAGGATGGTCACTTCATAATTCTGTTGCGTAAATTCAGGACTGAATAGATTACGATTCACGTTCACGACTAGGATATCTTCATCGGTCTTGGCAGGCTGACCACCATCAGTTGCAACAAATCTCAACTAAAAATATAACCAAAATACATGTAACTAAAGAACTTTTAAATGAGAACAGAATCAATTTTGTAAATAAATAGTGAACTTTTATTAGAGACAGATTTTTTTTCTCAGTCTGGAGTACAAAATATAATTTGACACTAAAACTTTTTTTTTTAATGTAAAGAAATAATACTACGCTATAAGAAATGAGAGACATGAATAACAGAAAAAATCGTTCCAAAGAAAATTACCCTGTATGATGATAGGCTGTCACTCTGGACACTTTGAAGCAATGAAACTGCGCCCGTGGTACTCTCAACAGTGAAGTACTGTGTTGCAGTGTCGTCACCTCTGATAGAATATCTTATCAAGTTGAAGGGACTCTGAAAAATAAATTCAAATTTGAATGTTACATGAAAGAACTCTGTAATTTTTTAATTATGATTTACCCAGAAATGTTGCTTGATGTCACAGCATCTTATAAATTTACACTATTTTCCTTATTTACTGAATTCTCTCATCAATTATTTGATATGATTGAATATCTTACTCTTACCTAACTCATACAAAGATGAAGTCCTTTAAACTTTATACTTGCACAAAAATGAAGCTCTTTAAACTTCATACTTGCACAAAAATGAAGCTCTTTAAACTTCATACATGCACAAAAATGAAGCTCTTTAAACTTCATGCATGTACTTGCACAAAAATGAAGCTCTTTTAACTTCATACTTGCACAAATATGAAGCTCTTTAAACTTCATACTTGCACAAAAATGAAGCTCTTTAAACTTCATATTTGCACAAAAATGAAGCTCTTTAAACTTCATACTTGCAATAAAATGAAGTTCTCTATAACTCACACAAAAACAAAGGTCCTCTATAAAATACTTACTATTATACATACTAAGCTGAGATCTTTAAAAACTCATACTCGTATAAAAATGAAGTTCTCTTAAACATCACACTCACACAAAATCGAAGTTCTCTTAAATACATACTTGTACTAAGTTGTGACCAATTAAAACACATACTCGTACAAAGATGAAGTCTTGTCTAATTTCTACTCACCACAGTGTCAGCATCCGTGGCATTAAGGATAAAGATGGTGGGGCCTACTGCCTGGTTTTCAGGGATGGTGGTTGTCGTTGGAATATTATTAAAGATCGGAGGATTTGAATTACGATCAACGTCTATAGTCACTAGAGCTGTGCTACTTCTCTGTGGAGAACCTTGATCCGTGGCCATTACGGTCATCTATAAATAGCATCAAAATATGACTCATGTGATTCATGTCATTTCTTTGCAGTTATACAAAAGCTGCAATACTCCCACATTTCATAGCTTTAAATAGCATAAAAATTCATCTAATAAGAGCTATACTGCAAAACACAATTTTGAAAATTTTGCTTCATTAGTGATCGGTTTTGCATTTTGGAAAACATTTCTTCCAACTTCCCTATCTTCTTCAATATTGATCTTTCAGAAAAAGTCAACAATAAAGACTTTACGCAGCAAAAATATTCCGTTTCCTTTAAGGCAAAACATTATGATGGAAACACACAAAGGAGGACAAAATTATGTTAAATCATAATGACGAATTAACATATGTACATGTACCTTGTTTTCTATTGTAAATCTGTACTGATGACAATGCTCGTTCTGATAAATGTGAATCTATTGTAAACTTTACGTTAGCAATCTCTACTACATGTATTGACAACTTAATTTACCTGATATCTACTTTCAGTGCAGGGGGTATACAGAAGTGACCTTCTCAGTGCAATATTGGCTGTGTCCTCGTTTATCAAGAAACACTCAAGATCATTGACTCCTTCTGTTATAGCATATTTAATCACGTTGTTTGGAGCCTGGAATAAAAAAGGGTATAAAGACTTTATGAATTTTTTCTATAGATAGTTTCTTATACTGAAACTCCACAGAATAGAGTTATCTCCACCTATCTAGAGGTACAGATCCTATTTCCTGATTTGATTTTACTGTGTACTGATATACACAAACATTTAGAAAAAACAGAACTTCAGGAAATTCTTACCAAGGGATCAGAGTCATTAGCGTAGGCTTGCAAGATTACATCTCCGAGAGAGCGCGTCTCTGAAATTCTAGCGAAAAAGTTCTGCTGAGAGAATACTGGGGTCTGGAAATTACTGATGACAGTGACTGTGACCATGGTAGTGTTTGTGCGGGATGGTGTACCGAGGTCATAAGCTTCCACACGAATCTGAAATGACAAGGCCATTTGTCAATATTACAAATGTCACAAAGGTATTTCTTGTAGACTTTCTGACAAACATTTATGTTCCGACAAAAATTCATGTTTATGATTTGAATCAAAATTTGGTTAGACTTCCGGTCAACAATATGAAGGAACTTTCCATGAAATTTCATTGATCTTTATCTTTTAAGTCTAGAAAATAAAGCTATACACAGTATTACTATAAGAGCTACGCACATTATTTATATAAGAGCCATGTACATTACTGTAAACCATCTTTTGTTTGTGGCTTCTTTATTTCGGGAATCTGATAGCACTGACAATTTTGTTCAGATTTAAACTGAGCATATTTCAATAGCATAGCTCAAATGAAATATGTTTGTGGCATTCTATTTTCTCAACACAAGCAGCCTCCATATATCGCAAGAATAAAACGCTTGCGAATGAAATACAGTTTACAGTACCTAAATTTTAATGTGTCTTCATATGAGTTAGTACACTTACATGTATTTTTCTTTGATTAGGCAATATATCATTTTTAAAATTGCTACTTACATTGAATCTGTCTGCGTTAACACCACTGAGAGCTTGGCTGATTTGAATGAGACCTGACGTTTCGTCAATCTTGAAGTATGACGGTGCTACATCGTCACCTATTATTCTATAGCGGACAGTGGCAAAGAGGGTCCCCTACAATAATCAAACAACATAAAATTCAATGAAAATTTTCAGTTACTAATATCTGTGAATCATTTATTAGAGGGAATTCATTGATTCATCTGTTAGGATAAGAATCCTTGCATCTGACGGTAAAATTGAAAGACTTTTAAGATGTAAAAATCCAATTATTCAATTTCCCATATCGTGAGGAAATCGAGCAAAGCCAAAATACTATATAAGATAAAACATGAAATAAAGCAAATATCGTAATACTGAAATTATACTTGATGACTTACAGGATTTGCTATGCGGTCGTCATCCAAAGCATTCACATCTACAATAGATGTATCAACTCCAACATTTTGATCCAGGTTCCTGCTGTATGGGGTATCAGTAAAATATGGGGTAAACTGATTCCTGATAACATTGATTGTAATATTGGCAATCACCGGAGTCGATCTGGGTGGGTTTCCACCATCTTGGAGAGTAACTCGCCCCTGTAAAAATATGAATTTAGCTTATTTCTTCTCATACATATAGATAGGGAGATTCAGGACATCAATGGTCTACCACTGTTTTGGTCAAGTACATGTAGTTTTGCATTTTATTGTTTTTTGCAAAAATTTGTGATTATGTCACTAACGGCTTTGCAAAATCAGGCTTTGCACAACCAGTCATATATGTTATCAAAATCAAAACATAAGAGATTCCTTGAAGCTTTCTTTTTACACATTATCATTATGAAATCATCATACATGTGGGTTACTTACAAAGAAGTTGTTTTGAGCTGTATTCAGTAGCGACCTCCGTACAGACAGCTCCCCAGAATTGACGCCCACGGAGAAAAACTGTTGTGTGTCCACTTCTCCGATCAGATTGTAAACCAATGTATTGAATGGAGCCTGAATATTAAATAGAAGTGATAAAAAATGAAGCAGATCCAAAACAGAAAGAATTCAAATATTTCTCGAATTCAAGAGGTATTCAAAAGGATGAAATCAAACAAAGTATGCATACTGAGCCTTTTGGAAATAATATCTTAATATTTCCATTTGGGCGGTTTCCAATATGAAACTATTATTACCTCATAAAATTTATAAAACCAGACTTGTCAGAATGACAACATAGCTCGCCGGTGGCAACCATATGTAAATTGCAACAACAACAATAAAAAAGGTCTTATCACAAGGAATGCACATGTGAAATATCAAAGCCCTATCACTAACCATTCCAAAAATATGGCCAAGGTTAAAGTTTTTCAAAAGTAGGTCAATCATCTCCAAGGTCAAGGTCACAAGGTCAAAAATTTTGGTATCCATGGAAACGTCTTGTCACAAGGAATACACATGTGGAATATCAAAGCCCTATCACTTACCATTCCAAAAATATGGCCAAGGTTAAAGTTTTTCAAAAGTAGGTCAATCATCTCCAAGGTCAAGGTCACAAGGTCAAAAATTTTGGTATCCATGGAAAGGTCTTGTCACAAGGAATACACATGTGAAATATCAAAGCCCTATCACTTACCATTCCAAAAATATGACCAAGGTTAAAGTTTTTCAAAAGTAGGTCAATCTCCAAGGTCGAGGTCACAAGGTCAAAAATTTTGGTATCCATGGAAAGGTCTTGTCACAAGGAATACACATGTGAAATATCAAAGCCCTATCACTTACCATTCCAAAAATATGGCCAAGGTTAAAGTTTTTCAAAAGTAGGTCAATCTCCAAGATCAAGGTCACAAGGTCAAAAATTTTGGTATCCATGGAAAGGTCTTGTCACAAGGAATACACATGTGAAATATCAAAGCCCTATCACTTACCATTCCAAAAATATGGCCAAGGTTAAAGTTTTTCAAAAGTAGGTCAATCTCCAAGGTCAAGGTCACAAGGTCAAAAATTTTGGTATCCATGGAAAGGTCTTGTCACAAGGAATACACATGTGAAATATCAAAGCCCTATCACTTACCATTCCAAAAATATGGCCAAGGTTAAAGTTTTTCAAAAGAAGGTCAATCTCCAAGGTCAAGGTCACAAGGTCAAAAATTTTGGTATCCATGGAAAGGTCTTGTCACAAGGAATGCACATGTGAAATATGAAAGCCCAATCTGTATTGGTTTAAAAGTTATAAGCAAGGTTAAAGTTTTTGTGCACGCGCACGCAGACGCCGACGCCGACGCCGGGGGTATGACAATAGCTCTCCGGACATTCGTCCCGGCGAGCTAAAAATGTCATTTTAATGCTGTCATTTCACTGAATTTTTAGTAACATCATGTAAGTCAAACTCATACAGAAATGCTGTTTTCACCTCCTTGTTTCCCTGGATTTTGTCTTCATTTCTTAGAATTTGATACATGTAAGAAATTATATGCATTTACATGTAAAATAAATCATTCCTGAATATTGCTATGCTTTCGAAGAAAAAAGAATATAATAGAAAATACTGCACTGATTTCAATTTTTTTTAATTATCAAAATGTCTAATATAAAATACATACATTTATATCCTGATCTCTGGCATTTAATGACAAAAATCCTTCTCCTAGATTCTGGGTCTCGAAAATTGAAACCACATAAGAACTTGTGACCCATTCCGGATCAAATAGGTTCCGACTGACTGTAATGGCAACAGTGGCAGTATCCACTAGCGATGGGGTACCTCCGTCTTCAGCCAATACCCTTATCTATAACACAAACGTAAAAGTGTAATGTGAGATATTTTAACATTATTTTCAAGACGTAATGATAAACTGTTTGTATATTTTCATTTACATGTAACTTCACAAACATGAGTAATATATTGATATACAATTTATAGGTACTTTTATTGTATGCACACGTAACAGGCTCTTGCAGTTGTGAATAAACATTGCCAGCTTTATCACTAGCGATATTCTTTAATTTTCTTCAACGAGTTTGTGACTTTTATTTCTAGAAAATACCTCATCATAATTCTTCTTGATAAAGAGTTATACAGCAAAAGGATGATATGATAAAAATATGAAAAAATAGGACAGTCTTATTATCACATTTTTTTCAAATTGTAGGACAACAAACTGATCTCTAAAAGCTCTACATCGCACCTGATAGGGGATTTATTCAATAATAATGAAACTGTCAATCAAAGTATTGTTTGATGTTATAATGTAATGTCCGCAAACAGGTGCAATGTCGGATATTTGGTAATCCCTCAATTGATGTATCAAAACTTACATGTACATTTATATATATCTAAATCGCTGAATTTAAAAGAAACATATGACAATACTTACAGTATATCTTTCTGCTGCAGTATTGAATGATAGTGACTGAGCTGTCCTAATAAGTCCTGTGGTTGAGTTGATAGAGAACAGAGAGGTCGCTGCATCATCGCCAATTAATCGGTACCGAACGACGTTAAATGGGATCTGAAAACAATCAAAAAAGATTCCATAATGTGTCTTCTTCTTTTACAAAGAACATACCATTAAATAATTGACCTAGTTCTCTCATACATGTATCTTTCAAAAAAATGTTGGGAAAATGTAATACGTGACAAATTTGCTCTTCTGAACGTGCAAAAATTTTACGAAAATTCAAGTCGTCGCAATGCATTTTTTAATGTTTGGTCGAGCTTCAAAGCTTGTTTGTAAGAAGTAAAATCATGTGACATCATGGAATTAAGCAGTTTGTTTCCTGTAATCAGAAAGGTTGATTACAAAAAGAAAACTTACATTCAGGTCACTGTCCAAGGCAATGACAGTGAAAATACTGCTACCTATCCCTACATTGAAATCCACACTCTGTGCATATGGCTCATTCTGGAAAACTGGCGGGAAGAGATTACGCAGGACGTTTATAGTTACTGTAGCGCGATTCTGGGATACCCTGGCAGGATTTCCACGATCTCTTGCCAATACCGAGAACTGTTGAAAAAAAATAGAAATAGAAAATTAATTAACAAGTACATGTACAACATAAAATAAAGGAACAAAATATAATCCTCAACTCACACCGTCCAAAAATACAAAAAAATACAAATGTAGATTCCTAATTCCTACATAAGGAAAATGATTTTTTTTCTTGAGCTGTATCAATGAAATAGCAATTAGCATCTATCACTTTTCTTGTTGTTCTAAGTATGAACAAAATATAAATCATAATTTTTTCCAATCATTTGTTCCATAATGCATTCAAAAAACAAATTTTGCAAATCGGAAGAAATAAATGTAAGTGATGGTGAATAATTATTAAGATAATGACTATGAAAAATAACGAAAACAGTAAAAAAAAAAAGTTAAGATAACAAGTACATGAATATAAAAGAAAAAAATTAATAAGTCATCATTTGTTGAAGATGAAAAATCAAAACTTACTGTGTATGTTAGTGTATCGGTATTGTCGGATGTCAGGGGTGCCCGAATGCGAATTACTCCATTATTCAACACAGTGCTTAGGGAGAAATATGTGTTGCCGAACCCTCCAGGTGTTGTGTCTGTCATCTCAAACTCAATCTCGTTGTTTGGAGACTGAAGAAAGAAAAATACGACAAATTATGACAGAGACTTAAAATTATTCTTTAAGTCACAAAATGAAACAGTTTTGAGATCAATTCTTGCAGAGATGTCAAGTGTATATACCTGTTATATGCTTTGAAATCTTTTTAAAAATATAAATTTTAATTCAAAATTCTGGGGTTTTTTTTTCATTCCCTCAACTCTCATTTCTACATACATGTAATAATGCTTCAAATCTTTTTGAGAACAATATTTCAAATTCTATTTTTAATCCATAAACTTTTGATCAGCAAAAAAAAATAGAACATGCCATGTTTGACTCACTCGATCAAAATTAAACCAGAAGAAGAAAATCAGGTGCACTACTTACAATTCTATCATTATCACCAGCAGTTACACGGATCACTTCGCTGTTTAAAGCCAAAGTTTCAGATATGGTGGTCGTATAGTTAAGTGTCGAGAACACAGGATCGTTCAGATTTCTATCAATAAAGATGGTGGCCAATACTGTGGCAGACCTTGGAGGAGAACCACCATCAGCCGCAACAATTCTTCCCTGAAAACAAAAGTAAAATCATGATTTATCCTTGCTTTATCTATTTACTTAACAAAAATTAGCATGGAAAAATTTGATTGACTTCAAACTTTTCACAGAGATGTCAGAACAAATTGACAAAGCTTATTTCTATCATACCTTAATGAACAGATAATGACTTAAGCCAACGAATGAAATATGATCAACTATGTATTTGCAAGGACGAAAAGACTGATAAAAAGTTCAGAAAACAATTTTTTCAAAGAAGTTCATGAAAAATTTGAAGTTGAAATGGTCAGAAAGGAGAAATTCGTCATACATTTCAATAGGATTTTTATATCTGCTACATGCAAATTTGAAATAAACTTTAACACACAAACTAACCCCCCCCCCCTCATTTTTTCCACCTTTTTCTGCTGGAGTTTGATTGCTCTAAAATGAGCACAAGTCCAGTTCACATACACACGAATTAATATTAAATACCTGATATGAGGCCACATTTTCATTCCTCAGATCTTGTTGGACTGTAATATTTCCAGTATTTGAATCTAGACGGAAGAAATTTTGTGTATTTCCATCTCCAATGAAAGTGTAAGTGAGTTGTCCGTATGGGGTAGCCTGAGAAAAGAAAATACATGTACATGTGGTGAATGAGTCAGCTATTAGTGCCAAATCTACAATTTATATGAAAATATAAAGCAAAGGATCAGATACAAGTACAGCACATGTACTAAATTTTACATTGCAATTTTTGTTTGGTTAATTTCACTGTTACGTGTACATTGATATTTCGGAATAATAGAGAGGTTTAGTTACAAGTGCTTTCAACGTGTACGTATGACTTACAAGTACACGTCACCGTTTGACGTCACAATCCGAAGACGTCATTTAGTTATACGTACGAACCGGAGAAGGTCTAAGTATAGCTATGTAAAAAGGTGTACTTGTAACTAGCTTCTTTTTAATCAGTTTAATCTGCGAGAAATGTACATCGAAATTCGTAAAACCTCGACATAATGAAAGTTCGAATCCTAAACGTACTTTATAACACCGAAAACTTGAAGTTCAATCAATGATAAGTGTGGAAATTCTCAAAGAAGTTACCCGTTCTGTCATTACGTGTAGAGCGTCGTTTACACGTCCATAACGTGTAGCTATACGTCACGTCATGACGTCATTTGAACAAAGACCGCAGGAAACGATGATGTCATACGTACACGTCGCGCTAAAACTTGTAGCTAAACCTCTCTAATAATGATGAACTTCATATTTTATCTCCAAAAATTTTTACATGAATTGGTAATGGTACTCCATGTATCTATTTTTTTCTTTATAAACATTTTCTTCTTAATTCAAGTTGTATTCAAGAAATACTCGAGGCACGAAATTAAAAAACGTAAATGTAACGTACGGGACCGTCGCTATCTGCAGCAGTCACTACGAGAATGCCACTTCCTACTGCGGTTGTCTCTGGAATACGGGTGGAAAAGACACCGGTGAATACAGGATCAAAGTTATTTCTGTTGATATTTATCGTAACAGTTGCCAAGGCAATGGATTGTTGGATAGGATTGCCGTCGTCAGTTAACCTTACTCTGAGCTGTAAATGGAAAATACCATTCAATTAGTCCTGAAAATAATATGTACTACAAGTATAATTCATTTTGTTATGAAACAGACGATGGTAAAATTCAGCATTTTGTGCAATTTGAATGCATGTCCTACAGAAACAAGGCAGAGATTTTGTAGAAGGGACAAGTAAATGGTTTCCAGTTCATCATGGGAACCCCGACAATGGTTGTAGTAATCACTACATTCATCTTTCTAATTGTTTAAACGTTTATTTATAGAAGAATTTGTACATACAAATTCCCATATTACTATAAAGGCACTATTCCACACATACAATAAAATGTATAAATAAGACAAGCAAGTACCGTAAAGATGTTGACGGCAGTTTCCGTAAGCGGTCTGGATACAGTTAGAAGTCCAGTTAGTTGGTTCAGGAAGAAGAAGTTGGTACCATCAGCAGGAGAGCTAGACTCAATGTTGTATCGTATGTTGTGCTATTAAGATGGGAAAAACAAAGATACATGTATAGATATTAAACGAAACTTTTTCCTGAAAATCTAAATGGGAGAAAAAAGATATAAATGTTAAAGGAAACTTTTTTCCTGGAATCCTTAATGGGAAAACAATGATAAAAATGTTATACCAAACTCTTTCCTGGAAAATTTAGTTAAATTTAGTTCAGAATAATGAAGTATAAAATAGAAATATCATCAAATCTTTCTACAATATTGTAACTCAAAAAAAAAAAAAAGAGTAACCCAAAATTCTTACGTTGTCAGCGTCAGATGCCTCTATTTGTACCAGGCTGATACCTAACGGATAGCTCTCATTGATGGTTCTCTGATAATTATTCTGGGTAAATGCCGGAGGATTTGGATTTCTGTTCACGTTTATGGTTACGTTAGCGTACGCTACATCATTAGGATACACTGAATCGTAGGCTTTCAATCCAAGCTATACACATAAAAAATAAATATAATGTAATACATAGAACACGTTTAAAATAAATTAAATGTAAGGTACATTATGATGGACTGTACTATGATTTGTGGATAAATGTGACATTAAATATTTCTTAACAACAAGGAATATTAAAAATAATAAATTGCATTGTAAAATCATACTACTAAAAATGACAATTAGAACTAAAATGAGCATCTGAGGGACAAAAATAGGAACAAAGTTCACTGGTATAGTCCACTGTTTTTGATCTATATAAAATATCGTACCACATATTGTGTTGTTGTGTCTGCAGCCACACTCTGAAGCAGATAAATGTCACCGTTTCCATCCACGGTAAAATATCCAGGGGCGGAGAAGTAACCAACCACCTCGTACATAATTGTTCCCTACAAGACATGTTACGAACATTTTAAAAATAAACTCAATCGCTTTATTTCACATGTACACTAAAATAAAGGACATTCTGATTACCGATAACTTCTTTGCATTCTTCAAGAAACCTGCACCCAAAACGAATACTTGTACATTAGATATCATTTTTATGCATTTTCCCAATTTTCAGACAAATACCAATAACTTGATCCTTGAGAATCTTCGGGAAACTCAAAATTGGCTATTGCGTGGACAGAATTATCCTTCACTTGAGATAAAATGGGATACATAGCTTTCTTTATGAATTCAATGAAGAATTTAAACTCAGATTTTTCTCGTTGAAAATGCATTTTAAAATACAAAATGTAACGTGTTACCTGAAGGTCATTATCACGTGCCAATGTATCCACTATGATGTTAGAGCTACCGGTAGTCTGATCAAAGTTGATCTGTCTGGTATAAGTTGGTGGATCAAAGAACGGAGATTGTGTATTTCTCTGAACGTTGACGGTCACAGTTGCCGTAGCATCTTTCTCCGGTTTGGACTGATCTCTTACTCGCACAGTAAACTGTCGTAAAAAAACCCAGAAATATTGACAACCGTTTTGGAGAGGAATGAATCTATAGCATATTTGAGATCTCAACATTCTATCTAATCTAGCACACTTAAAGTGACGACTTTTACATTTGATCTTCATCAAGTTGGCTTCTTTATTATTCTACACTACAGTGCTCAACATTTCTTTCTATTCCTACTCATTAAAATAAATTTTGATGAAATATGAATTACTTATAAATATTTTACAGACAAGTCAATAAAAATTCCATCGTTTTTACCTGATACTGGTTACGATTGTTCCCAGATAGTAGTTGTTTTAAGCTGATCTGTCCAGTGCCAGGAGTAATGTAGAAGTAATCGGTAACACCGGCCACTTCATTGATGCTGTACAGTAGAACGTCCTAAAAAATACATGTATATATACTTGTAAGGTCAAAAGCTGATAGAAAATGCACAAGACGGGATGAGTGGTGCTTTAAACAAACTTTCTTATCAAAAGTTGACATATTTTTTAGCAATTTGAAATAGAGATGTACTACAGCTTTCAGAATACATGTAGTGTACACATATACATTGTATTATACATGTACATGTATATGGTATATTACAATAAAGATTTTGCATTAAATTAGAAAAAAAGTTTTACTATGAATTATAGATGTAGCTAACTGCCAATAATGTTACCATACATGCATTTACTTTGAGGCTATGTATGGCCTGCATTAAGGAATATCAACCAATGAAATCATGTAATACAGGAGAGGATCCCACCTAGGCAAACCCGAGGCTGCCTTCACTTTCATTGCGCCTTTAGGTTTCGTAAAACCCCATGACTCGCGCACATGTTAGACTCCTTGGTCCGTGTTTCAAGACGGGTCGGGTGGAGTACGTATCTATGAAATTAAATTAAATTGAGCTCTACAAATGAAATAAGAGGATCGAAAGTTAGATTTTTTTCACATCTCACCTGTGTGTCAGCATCTGTGGCAAATACCCGTACTACTGCTGAACCAAGTGGCAATCTCTCGTTCACGGTAACGGTATAATCAGAAGCATTAAAGGCAGGCGCATTCAAGTTTCTTAGTACCGTTATGTTTACTATGGACTGTGTTGTTTGGACATCGTTAGCGAAAGTCTTCGTAGCTGTTACTTGTACCTAAAAGAGCGTAAAAATATATAATTCACATGTACTTTTCATAAAATACATGTAAGCAAGAAATATACATCATAGATGTAATATACCAAGTTGCAGTATCATATTAACCCATGACCTTGACCTTTAAGTCCAAAATCAGTTGCATTTATTTTTGGTCCACATACTACCAATGAGAGAAGTTTCATAAGTCTGATAACAAATGAAGATTGAATATCATTGACACCTACCTCTCAGCCCAACTTTCTGAACGCACTTCATTAGATTAAGATTCAAGTTTTGCAATTCGGCTAAAATTCGAAGATAGAAATTTATAGATGTCTACAGAAGACAATCGATTCAATGACATATTAGTCATACTTACCAAGAACGTTCCTCGTTTGGATATGTCATTACGTAGATCTTGTATCAAAATCACATTGGCACCATTTTGCAGGCTACTCGTATCGAGAGCGAAATAATCTGCAGCGTCACTAAGTCCAGTCAAGGTATATTGAATATTAGGCTGAAATGAACCAGTACAAAAAAAATCAGTCTCATTTATTTCTTACATATTTATATGTCTAAGCACTTTTTCACTTTTATGAAATTTTCTTCATAACTTTTCTTTCAATTTGATGCTGTTTTTCTACAGGTTTTTTTTTTCTGTTGAGCAACTTTGACTAACCACTTGACTGTACATCAAAGCTCAAGTGAAAATCTGATTCGCTGACTTAATTTACTTTAAATTGAGTAGAGTTAGCAAATCAGAAACTATGAATTTTAATTCAATTGCTAAAAAGACCTCATTTTATGTCTTAAAGCTTACCCCAGGATTAGCGATAACAGTTCTGACTCCGGTATTCAGTGAGAAAGTTTCCGGTATTTCTGCAAAATAGTTCTGCTGTGTGAACGTCAGAGTTGGGTCTACCGTAACGTAGACGGTTACTGTCACTTGTCCTTGTAATTGTGGACTTCCATTATCAGTAGCTGCTAGCCTCACCTGATAAAAAGAAAAATTTAAAAGTAGCAATCACCTTTAACGATCTTTCTTACAGTAATGCATATGTATAAACCAATCAATAAAAGGGCAAGGGGCGGTAAGGGCCAAAATCGGCCCAATTTCAAAACTGGAACAAACATTGGTCATTGAATATACAGGATTTACAGAGTATAAATCAATTTAAATTTTGAGAATAGGACATCCCGTTGCGATTCTACACTAATTTGAAGACAGGGTGGTCAGCTATATTTTACACTGCTTTTGACGTCATATGACGTTACGATCACATTGTAATGTGACGTTGTCTATAGGTAATTTGCTGCTATATTCTAATACTATTCATGCTATTAATTGTGTAGATAAACTATCAATATCACGATATAATACTAGTATATGTACATGGTAAGTTTCACTGTAATATAATGAGGGGTAATTTGGACACGCCTTTGTTGACGTATGGAAATCTTTAAAAGTGACATATTAATGTTAATATAATGATACTTTTCACCAAGGCCTTAAAAAGTACACGTGTGTGTATTTCCGGTTCATGTAACCCAGCAGACCCTATTTTAACCCCCCCCCCCCTTTCCGGCTCAATTTTTCTTGTCCGAATCATCCCAGAAGACCAGCCCAGATAAAGCAAAAAAAAAAAAAAAAAAAAAAAAAAAAAAAACCAAGCCCCCCCCCCCTTTCGCACAAAGTCATTGATTCAGAATTGTTGGCACTATTTGATGTTTTTTCAGCTTACTTTGCATTGTGATGTCTTTTCTAATGTGTGTTCATTTGCGAATTTAGAGGGGTATGAGCGGGCTCCGATCCCCTCTTTGTGGTGGTCAACATTGTCTTTTCTAATAGAAATGGGTTTTTTTTCTATTGTAAAAAAATCGTTGGCTAGCTACCGCTCGCCAGTTTCAAGAAGTACCTCGCATGTCTCAATTTCAACACAACAATTTGCATCCCTTATCAAAAAATAAATAAAATATTGAAATAAATAAATAATTCAATTATGCGTTGGCTACCATACCGCTCAATAAGACATTTCTTGATTCTTATGAACAATTTTCTTTAAAACTTGTCTTCGCCCCCCTTTCTCCGATACCCTAGATTCGCCACTACATGATTATATAATTACACACGGGATCGATTAAGAATTTCAAAAGTATGCTAATAAAGTTTATTAGTAATCAATACTTTAAACATAAAATTGTACATCATAGCGCCACCTATAATACCTTCCAGAATCCAGTTCAGCACTCAATAATTTCTACTGTATTTTTGCATCCTTTTACAGTGGAATTAGAATTCAGCTCTCTTTACTTCGTAGTCTACATAAATTACGAAATAAAGAGAGCTGAATTTTAGTTAGATTGATTATTTCATTAAGTACGTTTTGCTGTTGGTAAAGTAAGGATATTTCCTACTGTCTAAACGCCCTGAAATCTCCCCCGAGTTAAGATGTTAAACGTCTTCAAATTCAATAGCATCATTTATAAACGGTGATGATTCTTTATTTTTATTTATACATCTCGTGGATTGCACTTTTACTGATTGAAATATCCATCATTGAAAAAAATGAAGGAAAAAGTTATGAAGATACAGAATGTGCTACTGTAAATGATTTATGTACAATTACAAGGCGTGAACAATATCAATTTATACATGTATGTACACAATACTCGCAGAATGTCCATTACCGTGAAATGACGCGCCGTGTCCGTTTGGACAACTTTCATTTCAAATATTGACAACATATTTTCTATAACACATTTTCAATAAAATAAAAAAGATTTTTCTCAGTCGAAAATGAGACATGGCAGATATTTTCCCCCTGAATTTGCAAAAAATAGGTACATCTCGTGTACGGGAAATCATACGCGGTGGTGTCTATTTTACATTGCCTTCATTTCTCAATTTGATATGAAATAAATATATATTTTTTAAACGGAGGGTTGCATTTCACATCTTCATTTAATATAATAGTTTGTTTGGTTGATTTTTGTGTGTGCTGGTGGTGTTGATGTTGTTTGTTTAGTTTTTCTCCTTTTTCTTGTTCTTGTTCAGGGTTTTTTTATTTTAAAATATTTTAATTCGTTGATTCTGTTTGACATTTTATAAATGCCGACTGTACTAGTACCCTTTAGATGCTCTGTCATTTCTATTCAATATGCATATGAAATGACCACTTTTTTCGCAAAATACAAGCAATATCAAAGTCGCGAACATATATGACGTCATATATTCAGTATGACGTCATTCTATCGTCCTGAATATCCGTTACGTTACGAGGATCATAAACATTTTAAAGACATTTTTGTCTGTATTATTTGATTTTGTGCGTGTCGGAATAAATAATCAATATCATCAATAACAACAGAACAAAATCTATTGAAGTGTATCGATTTTACTCAAATAATTCTTGTATTATAGAAGTTAAAAGGTGTTTTTCTGTTTCGAAAACGACCCGCTTGCATGGTAACAGTCATTGATTTCCTTCCGTTTTCAATGTGGCCACATGAAAACAACAGATTCATACTTTCACAGCATTTACAAAATACTTATACGGATATACAGAAAAAATATGAACTTGTTGTTTTCATGTGGCCAAGTCTAATTTTGCTATCACATGTGAAAATATATTGATATTTTGTTCATTTCCGGTTTCAAAGGGGATTTCAAAGGGGAATAACTCCAACGAAAAAATGAAATTAAACATTTTTTATGTTGAATCTATTAAAGACAAGCTTCTTTTTACCAATTTTAGTATCAATTTCAATACTTTCAAATCTTAAGAATTAACAACAATTTTGGGCCTAGAAACCCCCTTACCGCCCCTAGCCCTTTAATGTATTACAAATGTAGTGCTTATTCCAGCACATCCATATTTCTGGAAACTGAGAAAGAAGTACATGTATTAGCAATATTCTATTCTATTAAACATAGTAGAAGAAATGAATAAGATAAATTAGATTACAATTACTGTAAGCTTTTTTTTGTTCACGGCATTTTTTATTTGCGAATCTGATAACACTGACTTACATGTATTTGCAGCATTTTTTGTTCGCAAGTATTGAGGTTATGTCAATAATGCAGCTTAACTGAAACAAGTTCGCAGCATTTAATTTTCGCAAAAATAAAACACTCGCAAATAAAAGACGATTTACAGTAAATTCTTTCAAGGCAAATGGATTTCTAACAAATATTGGGTAAAGATATTACCTACATGTATATACTTAGAATTCTTGTTTCAAAGTTTAAAGTACATGTATGACATTTTGTTGATAGGAATTTCAATAATATCACCTAGTGAATACATGTACCTACAGTTTAATATGAGTATATTATCTTATCAGGAATAATGCAATAATGTGAAACCTAAAACTGACGTAAACTTACGGTGAATGGACTGATGCCAGTTCCCACAATGCTCCTTTGCAATGAGAGTCTGCCGGAATTCGGGTTTACATAGAAATACTGTATTCCGTTAGGGTCCCCAATGATACTGTATTGGAATTGGTTGTTTGGCACCTGGAAATTTCAATTAAATCGCATGTGTAATTTGAATATGGCAATCTTTTTTCATGATGCGACAGATCAATCATCAATTACTCAAACTAATTTCTGATTGACTAGTGGTATATCTTCAATGCACAAATACTTCAGCTTAATGAATCTAAATAACAGATGATTTTCATATTCCTTCATAAATTACACAAGTCTGACAATGCATTACGGGTGTAACAATACATTGATGCATGTATATTGCGATATTGAATAAATTCCTATCGTATCGCGATACAAAATGCGTATCGCAATATATCACGCCCTTGTGGATTGAATGAATAAATCATTAAATCAATTTGATTTTAATCAGTTCAATTGAAAACAAGAGACTCATAGTTCAATTTGCTCACAATTAATATGAATTATTAAAAAATCAAAAATATTCAAAAAATAATCTGACTTACCACAGGGTCGTTATCTGTAGCAGACACAACCAAAATCTCTTCTCCTACAGCTGTTTGTTCAATGATTGTCACATTATAAACACCACTCGGGTCAAACACCGGTGGTAGAAGATTCCTCTGCACATTGATGTCCACTGTTGCCGTAGCAGATTTGCTCGGACTTCCGCCATCTCTTGCTACAAGTCTCAACTGAAATCATAAGATTTTCCCTGTTATAACAAATTGTGTTTCATAAAAATATAGAAGAATATACTCATTGTCATTCTGTCCAAAAAGATCAAATTCTCAAATATTAAGTAAACTCCCAATTCACCTTTTGTGGTAGGTTTTTATTTTTTTTTTTTAAGGGGTGGTGGTTTTTAGTTCTTATTTTTATCTTTTTTTCTCTGTATTCATTTTTGTGTTTTTGTTTGCATCCTCATAAAGAAGATTCATGCGTCTGCTGAAAAGACTTCCATGGAGTGAAAGCTTCTATCAACTTTCCAGCTACAAATGTTCATCCACGTAATCAATCAAGAAACCATGAGACATATATGTATTTAATATTTTCAGGGATTTTTGTCCAACATGATATGACTTTTTTTTAATTTCTCAAAAATCCGCAGAAAATTGTCACATTCTGGCACTTTTCGTAAATACTGCTTTTACATGATAAAAGTGTTACATGTATATAATGAATGGATTGTCGCACACTCTGATTTTCATTGCTCACAAAGAGTAAAATCTTTAAATACAAGTTATTCAAACGGCTAGATCTTTATTACAAACCTTGTAAGAGTTTGATGTATCTGCAGCCAGATCTGGAGCACTGCTCACTCTAATACTTGTTCCGACAAGCTCAAACAGGTTCGGAGCTAGATCGTCCCCGATGACCTGAATGGTCACATCATTGAAGGGACTCTGTAAAATAATCGTGCAGAAAAAATTATTTCCGTTCATAAATGTGTGAATTAATAAGGCAAAGAATAATGAACATTCATTTGCCAAATTCAGTTTCCGAAAATTAAAATAGAATATGTTTCTTTATACCAATGGCGAATGACATCTCTGAAACGATGAAGAGTATTCAAGGAAAAAATGCTTACAAAGTTATCGATATCAGTAGCGGCAACAACAACCCCAGCTAAGACTGTGCCGTTTGTAGCCGTCCTTTGGATATTTGCAGTATAAGGTAGGTTCTGGAAAACTGGCGGGTTAGAATTCCTTCCAACCTGAATGACTACTGTAGCATTATTGACTCCTGGGTTACTGGGATTTCCTAAATCTCTCACAGTAACTTGCAGCTTAAAATAAAGTTGACGATTATGGCATTTTAAAATCTCTGTAACATTACAAAATAAGAACACTGAACATACTTGTACCAAATTCTATTTCAGGCTTCTATGAATATATTTTACTTCATGTAATGAGATGATTAAAAGGACATCTATTTTTATTTCTGTATCTTTTTATCTAGTATACTAATTTTTTGTTACACTTTTAAATCTGATTCTTCCAATTATTTTAGAACTCTGACCTTTTAGAGTTCTGTGAGCTTATCGTACTATAGCGAAATTATGAAAATAAAATATTTTCTTTTTTCCAATACATGAATATTTTGTAAAAATGTTTAAATAGGTTTCTCACCACGTAAGTCAGATCTGTATCATCTCGGAGATCCTTACGAACACTGACTTGCCCGGTAACGGAATTGACAGAGAAGTATTCTATTCCCTTGGCTGGGCCTGCGAGTGTATACTCCACTTGGTTGTGTGGCGACTGAAATACGTTTCAAAGTTTTAACATTATTTCTTGCTAAACTTTCAGAAAAATCTTTCATAAAACAGATAAAATATTCATTAAACTGATACAATATCAAGAAACCTACATGTTAGATCAAGTGCTCATTCTGTATGGAATGTGGAGAAAAAAACCCAAAAAATATGGATACTTATAAATAATCTGAAATTAGTCAAGAACTAATTGTTTCCATCATAAACAATACATGTCTTTTGATAACAATTATGAATTTTAATATTTCATGATATTTATATAATGTTCCTGAAAGTTATTCCGAAAATTTGCTCTCTCTTTCAATTGTTTTATTCATAATTTTGACAGCATGACAGCTTCTTGTTTTTGATTTAGCAAACATTCTTCTCATATAAATAAACTCATGTTCTCTAGTTAAAGTAATACACATATACATGTAGTTCCCTATTGCAATCCATAATCTATCAGTTTTCGATTTACTTTTCATACATGTAAATCTTTTCCAACATACAATACCAGTCAAACTATTTCTTTTTTAATCCAGAACAAGAAAATCAAAGTAACTTACAGTAGTGTCGCTATCGGTGGCTGTAACTGTTGCTCCGGGTATGCTAACTCCAAGGGTCTGGGTCTCTAAGATGTTTGCATTATATTGTATAGGATTAAAGATTGGAGAATTCAGATTACGAGTCACGTTCACCAGCAGCAGGCTTGTCGAAGACTTTGGCGGAGTTCCTCCATCACTTACCCTGAGACGTAGCTGTTAACAATATTAAAATATTCTTGAATAATAAAATCAGCTATTTGCTTAAACAACTATGAAAAATATAGAATATTCTTGATTAAGAAATCTGTTATTGGCTTTGGCTAAATAAAAGATAGGATAAGTTAAACATCTTGTACTTTAATGTCAAGCTTTCACTTTTTTCTACATCAAAATCTCAAACATTTTAACATGAGACACATTGAATGGTTTCATTCTAAATTTCTGAAGAAAATTTTAAAAGTATTTTCATTTAATCATCCATTCTCATTTCAACTTTTAGTCGTTTTTTCCTCTCAATTCTTGCCTTATTTAAACAGTGACTACATCTAAATAGAGACTTAGCTTTACACCATACCGTATAATACTCGTTAGCATCTGATGTCAGGGCAGTGTTGATAGAAACTGCGCCGCTATTATCTACACGGAACAGAGACGTTGCTGCGTCATCCCCGATCAACTCATAGGAACGATCATTGAATGGCGACTGCAATATAAACAAAATACATGTACACAAATGCAGGGGAGAAATACAAGTACATTTACTTCAAGAATATACTGTAATTGAGTTCCTAAAAATGATGAAGAGACGAGACCAAAAATAAATTTATTTTGAAATACATTGTCAAGTACGAATATGTTTCATACATGCAAACTATGAAGCTTATTTAAGTCCACTTCTTTACCCCATGCTTAAACTTTTTTTTTTCTTAGGAGCATTTTTCCTCACAGCATTTCTTTGCAGCATGCAAATACAGGATCATACCCCTCTAAGCAATTCAACTACTTAATGTATATCCGGCATGCATGATATTTATTTTTTTCAGTTTTCCTTAATCTTCCCTATCAAGGAATCAATTACTCCAAAACTATAAATCATCTATGCAGAATAAAGCAATCTTCATGACAAAAAATTTAAAACTGCATGAATTTTTCGTAAAATTAAAAGCATCAGCATTCCATGTTAATAAAAAAAATCTTATCTAATTTACTACCATGCAATTTTATGAAAAAGAATTTTTTTATTCTTAGTTTTTGCCATGCAAAATCTCCCTAACACTATCGTACTTACTGTTGACTGCAAGAGGTTTTAAAATCGATAAAATTAATCAAAGTTATGAGACTTCATGAAACAAATGTTACAAGATGAGGAAACAAGACATATTCAAAGAACTGACCCCAAGACGAGCTTCAAATTGTGCCAACATTTAGATGAAATTAATGACGTTACAATGCATCTTTAATGACTGTCCTAGGTTGGAAGCTTGTTTGTTTGAGGTGAAAACATTGTGACTTCACACAATTTAGAGGTGTATTTTCAATTTGGAAAGAGAAAGCAAAACTATCGAGATTTTTCATGAAAACAGCTGTCAATTACTTTCAGAGTAGGGGGCCACAAATACGTTGCTCCTAAAATAGATACCAATGACAAAGACAACACCATTTACATTACAAACAATTCTGTTACGCTATCAGTAAAATATTTTTTTAACATCAATGACTCACTATGGTATCCGCATCCGTGGAGTTCAGTCGGTAGATGACAGATCCAACCAAATCATTGGCTCTGACCAAGATGCTTCCGGGTAGATTTCCAAACGTAGGCGTGAACTTGTTCCTTTGTACGTTCACCGTAAGCTGGATGTTCTGGCTTCTTTGTGCATTGGCAGCTTGATCGACAGCGTAGATTTGGAACTGAAATGTATTCCATATTTTCAGTTTAACATCTTTATGCATTAAGTACACAGTCTTTGGCAAATATTTCATGCCAAATGTCTTAAAATAGACAATTTTCATATTATCGCTAGACCTGCATTTTAGACACTCCAAAACCCGACATCATAATTTTCATGTAATTTTCTATTTTGACGTCATAGATCTGGGTCGTCATCAGTTAAAAGTTACGTCAAATGTTGTGATGTTGGGTTTAGGTGTATATAAAGATCAAGTCCACAGTGGTAATGTGAAAATCGTCTATGACTCTATTGAATTAAAAAAATATGTACAAGACTACATGTGTTACATTTCATTCATTAATTACATAAATTTAATACATACATATACATGTCAGTTTAATAAACTATATAAAATGAACAATATTGTTTTGTCTGTCTATCTACAAATGTATAACAAAAATCATTCCAAGGAATGCATGTGTCGCCTGGGAAACATAGTGACACTTAGGAATCACTTTTATATGGTGTGACATCCAAGTATGACAGATACACGGACAGACAGACAGACGGACAGCAGACAACGGACAAAGTATCCCTTAGTGTCGCTATGCTTCGCAGGTGACACAAAAATTTGAATTTTAGGCAACATAAAACATGTTAAGGCATGTGCTTGACAAACTTTACAACAATGAAGTTCTCAAAGGTATCGGGAAGATTTATTAAAAGACAAGTCATTTTTTTATGGTATTTTCTATAGATATAAATTTTCCATCTTACCACATATTGTTCCTGTGTCTCTCCGGTAAGATCCCTTCGGACTTCTATGGCACCTGTTGCCTCGTTCAACAAGAAACGTGTGGACGGAGTGGCATCACTAAAGTAATATCTTGGTATGTTGTTGGGGGCCTAAAAAGATAAAAATATAAATACACCGGTAAAAACGATAAATCCATTAAATCCAAACAATTACATGTAGGCGCACTACATGTATATTCAAGACAAATATAAAACAATTGTTTACCAAGACAGACATGACTTTACATTACATTAACGTCTTCAAACTAGAAGCTATGAATTGCCCTATTGTTCCAAATGTTTTGTTCAGAATTTTCAATAAACTGAATGTTATTCAAAAAAACATGGATTCTAAATCATCATGTAAGCATTCCTAGGTTATTTGTGTTTTGCTTCCTAAAAACACCATGAATGAATGATAACAATTCTAGAAACCTTGGAATCCTGTGAAAGTTTATGAATAAGTATTTCTTCAAGACAAATCAGCTGATCAAAAATCCTCATGTAAGCCTTCCTAGGTTATTTGTGTTTTGCTTCCTAAAAACACCATGAATGAATGATAACAATCGACAAACTCTCGACAAAACTTACCGAAGAATCGGCATCTATGGCTTGAACGGTAAGGAATGTGAATCCAATAGGTCTATCCTCACGAACAGTTCCTGTATAGCTATTCTGTACAAACACTGGAGGGTTGAAGTTCCTCTGCACGGTGACAGTTAACAACTCTGTGTCCGAGAGAACCGGAGATCCTCCGTCCTGTACACGTACTCTCACCTGAAATCATAACGTGCATGATGTCAGAGATATTGTTGCTTGTACTGAGTTTATGATCTCCGAGATCTCTCTGTATTAAGATATGTTGTTTATCCAAAAAGCTCTTCTTGGCACAAATCTATATTCATGTATTTGAGTACTTTTTCCACTCAGTTTGGAAAATTTCTTGGTATTCAATGGTCAATATTCATAATAGATCAGAAGAAAATTGAAAGAAAAACCATCTAAGGCATTGTTGTACTTCGATCATTCTCAGCTGAACTGATTCAACATCAAATGAGAATAAATACAATGTCATTGTGATCAAACACAGGGTTTTTTTTTATTTTGGGGAAGGTGCCTGTGCCTGTCACATTTGGGAAAATTTGCGACATTTTGCTAAAATTGGGAAAGTTTTGGAACAAATTCTCACCAAAGTATAACCCTAAAGTATCATTTATTAACACTGATAATCTATTGATTTGCTTGAACTGAACAAGGGATGAATAAAAAACTTTAAAAAATGCACTTCAAATAGGACATTTTGTGCTGACTTCCAGGTTTTGAAACTTATTTTCTCAGGTGTTTTTTTCATAATTCCTCTTTGGGAATTTCAGGGTGATTTTTTGGGAAAAATAGAGGAAATTTGGCATTGGGAAGGGGCCGAAATTCGGCCCCAAAACAAGGGAAAAAAAACCCTGAAACATACCATACAGAGGATTATACAGAGGATGAAAGTGTATTTTAAAGAAAGTTCAGACATTAAAACATATGGAATGATAAGACATGCCAAAAAATGTATAAATAATTAAAATGGATAAATCAAATTCTAAAAATTGGAAAGAAAAATTCTGTCAAAATGATGAAATATTCTTAGTTCTTTGATCAAGTAAAAAAACAAGAGCCCCAGGGGGCACAACGCTCACCTGATACCCATGCACGCTCTAATTGACATACTGACATTGAATACTGATAGTGCCAGTACCAGGATTTTAGCCCACAACCTTTCTAACAAGATTTTTACCGGATGCAGACAAGTTTTTTTTTCAGACAACCTTTAAAAGTACAAACAAGAGAAAATAGTCACATTTCAAAATAACAACTTTTTTACTGATTTGAAAAGATGGATTATGCGATCCAAAGTCATATGCCCAGCTAGTATAGTTCGATTATGCAACATCAAAAATAAAATCATTTTGTAAAATTCCACATTAATGTGCAACAGAAACAGAATAAAACAATGAAATGATTTCATAAATTAAGTTTATTTAAAATTGAACACCAAACCTTTCATTATTAATAGCTAGTATGCCAGAAAATAATAAAGCCTGTGTTTGTGAAACACGAATGCCCCGCAGTGGCATCTTTGTTGGTATAAACACCATTTTCTGTTAAGTATGTGAGAGGTCAGGGTCAGAGTAATGTTGGTATCAATGGAAAGATCTTGTCACAAAGAATACACATGTATAATATGAAAGCCCTATCACTAACCATTCAAAAGTTATGCCCAATGTTAAAGTTTTTGAAAAGTAGGTCAAAGGTCAAGGTCACGAGGTCAAAAATTTTGGTATCAATGGAAAGGTATTGTCACAAGGAATACACATGTGAAATATGAAAGCTCTATCACCTTCCATTCAAAAGTTATGCCCAATGTAAAGTTTTTCGGACAAACAGACAGACGGACAGGCCAAAAACTATATGCCCCCGTATCTTTGATTCCGGAAGCGTAAAAAACAAAGACTTTTCGGTTTTGCCTTTATTCATATTAAATTATACAGAAATCTATGAATGAGAGCTTTTGAATAGTATTGATTTCATCTTAATACATGTAACGTACAGTCAAAATCGTGTTAATCCAATTAACACAGACAAGTTGTTAGCAGACAATATTAATTCAAGTGAGTTGTGCAGAAATTGAGCCAATTTATTTTCCAAACAGCAGTGTACGGTGTATCAAACCTCATGACCCAGTGAAGCCACTTGGACAAATTATTTTCAGTAAATATGCTGAAATGCGGCGCTTGGAAATGTATTTTTAGCATATTGAATCAATGGTCGTGATAAATTTAACTTCGAACTTGATCTTGTCTTTTATGCAATCTAAAGATAGGTCTGAAAATATGCAAAATTCGGAACATTTTCGATGAGTACGCAGAGTTCCTGTAAAAAAAGTGAAATTTGCAAAAAAAGGACATGCATGACCCCCCCTTTTTCTTTACATTTTTATGCGCGCCAAAGATTCGCAATAAAAAAAGACCAATTTTACAGACTTCCGGGCATTTCAAGTCAGTCAAAATTTTTAGTGTGCACCTTTTTATTTCCTGTAATTACCCCTACTAAAGGGGCAAGGAGGTATTGAACCAATCAAATCTGTAACAGAAGATATATGACGACTATGTTTACCATAGATACAGAAATAAGACAGAGAAAATAAGCATTAAATAGGGAAATTGTTCGGAAATATGCATGTATGCAAAAAAAGCAATCCAAGGAATGCTTGTGTCGCCTGCGTAGCGGATTTTTTTTTTATTGAAATTAGGTCAAATATCAAGGGCAAGGTCACTAGGTTAAAAATTATGGAATGTTTAGAAAGGTCTTTTCATAAGGAATACAAATGTGAAATATCAAAGCCCTATCACTTACCACTCAAAAGATATAGCAAATCATAGATTTGTTGAAAAGTAGGTCAAATATATAGGGCAAGTGCACGAGGTAAAAAATGATGGTATGTGAAGAAAGGTCTTGTCACATGGAATTCACATGTGAAATATCAAAGCCTATTACTCGGCAATCAAAAGAAATAGCCAATCTAAGATTTTTTGAAAAGTAGGTCAAATATCTAGGTCAAGGTCATGAGGTCAAAAGTTATGATATGTGTAGAAAGGCCTTGTCACAAGAAGGAATACACATATGAAATATCAAAGCTCTATCACTTACCAATCAAAAGATATAGCAAATCTTAAATTTTTTGAAAAGTAGGTCAAATATCTAGGTCAAGGTCATGAGGTCAAAATTATGGTATGTGTAGAAAGGTATTGTCAAAAGGAATACACAAGAGAAATATCAAAGCCCTATCACTTGCCAATCAATAGATATAGCCAATCTTGGTTTTTTTTTTTAAAGTAGGTCAAATATCTAGGTCAAGGTCATAAGGTTAAAAAATATAGTATGTGAAAAAAGGGCTTGTCACAAGAAATACACATGTGAAATATCAAAGCCCTATCACTTACCAATCAAAAGATAAAGCCAATCTTAGATTTTTTAAAAAGTAGGTCAAATATCTAGGTCAAGGTCACGAGGTCAAAAAATATGGTTTGCGTAGAAAGGTCTTGTCACAAAGATTACACATGTGAAATATCAAAGCCCTATCACTTGCCAATCAAGAGATATAGCCAATATTAGATTTTTAGAAAAGTAGGTCAAATATCTAGGTCAAGGTCACAAGGTCAAAAATTATGATATGTGTATAAAGGTCTTGTCACAAGGAATACACATGTGAAATATCAAAGCCCTATCACTTACCAATCAAAAGTTATGGGGTGTGACATCCAAGTTTGACAGACAGACGGACAGACGGAGGGACAGATGGACGGACAGACGAACAACGGACAAAGTGATCCCTAAGTGTCGCTGTGCTTCGCAGGCGACACAAAAAGTCAACATTTTAAAAATAAATTCAGAGTATATTTGATAGCGTATGTGGCCAAGTTAATTCGAAGTATGAAAATAAGTACACAAAGCCAAACTAGCTATAGCTTGTCTTATTTAAAAAATCATTAAAAACCTAAAAGTTGATATTTTGACAAAATTCTTTCACAGTTTCATTTCTAGCGATAAATATAAAAATAAAAAGAGAAAAAAAACTGAAAAAGGGAAAAAAAATTGTTGGGGTCCCGCCGGGGTTTGAAGCTACTCCCCATGGGTCCATTTGGCATGGAAAACATACATTATACCTATGTACAATCTTAAAAAATATTCCTTAAAAATCCAAAAGTGGATATCTTGACAAAATTCTTTCACTTGTAGGGTACCATGCATGAGTACCTCATACCTACAAATTGTCATGACAATCTGAAGAGTGGTTATAGAAAAGAAGCAGAAAATGTATGAAAATCAACCCCCCCCCCCCTTCCTTTTTACATAAGAAAAAAATTCATAAAAAATCAAAAAAATAAATTTTAAGCATAAAATACATATCAAAGCATTAAGTAAGTTAAATATGATAAATATGTAGTAAATGAGTGTGTAAAATCATACACTTATTGAGTTATTTAAAGAAATAGTGCAAAAATGTGCATTTCTGACAAAGTCCGAAAAGACATCAAAAACGCGTCAAAAATTTGACTTCAAAGTGGAACCAAAAATAACAACACTTCTTAAGACATCTATCTAGATCATCCTGATGCTTTCAGTTTGTCGATACATGCTTCGGTTCTGAAGAAGAAGTTTGTCAAAGGAGGGTACCCCCAGTGACCTACTTTTGGCTGTGGTGGCGCCACCTGTTGACAGATCCGGACGAAAAACAACAACACTTGTAGGGGACCATGAGTACTTCAAACCTACCGAGTTTCATCAAAATCCCTTCAGCCGTTCTGGAGAAGAAGTTTAAAATGTGAAAAGTTTACGACGACGACGGACGACGACGGACGACGGACGACGACGACGACGACGGACGACGGACGACAGACGCAACACTATGACAATAGCTCACTTGAGCCTATGGCTCAGGTGAGCTAAAAACCGACATTTTTTTAACGTTACACGATTATCTTAGTTACATAATTACGTACTTGATATGTCGTGGTTGTAAGACTGAATATATTCTGCTGTAGAGTCAATGAGCCTGTTGAAGGATTGATGGCAAAAATGGCCGGGGAATTATCGTCTCCGGTGATTGACCATGTGAGCTGACCGAAAATACCCTATATAAACAGATTTGAGCGTTAATGGCAAAGTTTCTTAAAAAATTCAAGTGCTAACTTCTATATATGATGTACATGCATATGCATCATGCAGTACTGAAAGAATGTGTAAGCTGAAAAAAGATCCATTTTTGAAGGTACCCTTCTTAGTTTTATTATCATCGCAAACAAAGTGAAATTACAGAAAGATGAGAAATATTCGACAAATTAAATGTACAACTACATATACATGTATCTGAATACCAAGAATAAACAAAGCCAAGGTAAATTCTAAAAAAAAAATCATTTCTACATATTTTAAATGTTACATTATTCCAATTTTAAAGTTGACCGAAGCAAATATAAACCTACTCATACCTGGTCAATGTCTGTGGCATCAACATCGATGATTTCCGTTCCGGCAGTTGTATTGTGATTGATATTGCGGGTGGTTGGTAGATTGGTAATTTGTGGAGTGTTGGAATTCCTTATTACGTCAATTCTTACAGATGCCGGAATTTGAGCTCCCCGTGCCGTAGGGACCCCAAGATCCACTGCATTAACTTGGAACTGAAAATGAAAGTCACAATTTTTTCATGCACATGTAAATATGTGACTAGCCATATGTGGATGGCAAGTTCCGACTCTTGTTATGCGACAGTTAAAATCAGATTGTCCTTGACATTATTTTGCAGGAAATGTACATCTGTACTTATTTTGCCGTCCAAAACAGCTGGACTGCAGTTATTGAAAGACGTTTAATTTACTAAATTTGTTCAAAATAAATCATGCAACAAAAAAAAGATAATTTTCCCAGCAGAAATCGGAACTTAAGCTACAACGGTTTCGATCAGGTAGGCAATAAACTTACATGCTGACATCCTTTGAATTGACAATAACGAAAAATTACGAGAATATTAATTCCATGCTGTAAGAAATTTCATTCAGTCAGGCATTACTTGTCACTTACATTGTAAGAAATGGTTCTACTGTTGTCCTCCATTGGAGAAACTCGTAGACTTATAGCTCCGGTCACAGAGTCTACCATGAAGTATGTTCTTCCCTGTGCACTAGCCTGGTCTTGACTTATGGAATATCGCACATCTCTATGGGGACTCTGTCCAGAAAAAGGAAAACAAGATTAACAAACACACATATATCAGTTAGAAAATTATATGTTTTTCCTTAAATCTTCAGAAACAATAAATTCTGAGAATTTATCAAGGAAAGAAATATGGTACTTAAGGTAACTCGCTACATACTAAATTTCTCATACATTTTGTTTTGATTTCCGAGTAATCTCTCTTGACACATAGTAGTATTTCAATGTAATTGGAAATCTCCAAAGCCTGTAGGTAAAAAAAATTTGCGGCACAGCAGTGCTCTTAAACATTCTTACCAGTCGGTCGTCATCAGTGGCATTGACAGAGAGAATAGTGACGCCAAGTGACTGAGTTTCCAATATGGTCTGGTTATATGAAACGGGACTGAAAACAGGAGCGAAGAGATTTCTGAGGACAGTTATGGCTACTGTGGCAGTGGCACTGAGCCGAGGGGAACCTCCATCTTGGGCAATCACCCTCAGCTGGAGAGAGAAAAAAAAATTCTCAAATTACTATATACATAATAATATATAATAATATTATAATATACATATAAATATAATAATATAATAATATACATGTAGCTTTGAATTTACACTATGACAACCTGAAACTGAACAGTGAACTTTCGATTTTACAGATTTCTTCTTTCCTTAAGGCATTCAACCCCTAATGCGTTTTCAATAATGAATACCAGAAATAAGAATTTTCATTCTCTTCAAAAAGGAATGCTAATACATACTATTCCAACCAAAATTAGGGATTGCACTTCTCATACCATGATCTACTCTGTCACCCCAAAGATTTCCGATTATGAAAACATCGGCATTTGTCGGGAAATTATGAAAATGTGCATAAAGTTTAACCGGATGTACTCTATTAGGGTGCGGGATCCTTAATAGTTATTGGTTCTTAATCATTATCTAATTTCAATAGACATATTTTGAATTCATCCACGGGTAAAAAAGCAGAGTCATTGTTCGTCATTGCTAAAGCAGGATAACCAAATTATAAAAATCAGTTTAAGTGGTCAGCACCGCAAAAGGCATATTTCTGAATAGTACTTACAGTATAGAATGTATCAGAATCAGTGGTGAGGTCAGCTCTAACTTTGACGTTGGCAGTGTTTGCCAATTGTTCAATTTCAAAGTAAGTCGTGGCTTTATCGTCACCGATGACCTGCAGGGACACTACATTATATGGATTCTGAAAGAAGAGAAATGAAGATATTAACTTAAACTATCAAATGCAAAAATACATTGTAATATACATGTAATATGAATGAACATACAAAATGTGTTGATAAATCCTTGTTGTGTCCCCTCTCCCACCCACCCCATCTACCCTTTTTTTTTTTTTTTTTGGCGTCAAGAACTGCATACAAAATTAAATGTTACAAATAGCTTTCTAAAAATACACATAAAATGTAAAAAATTATGTCTGACTTACATGTACCTCCCAATTATGACAGTGTTAATGTACATTATTATAATGGTTATTTTACTTTATCAAATTCTACTTAAACCGCTATAAATTCAAGTGAATGATGTACAAAGGTTATGTTACCAAAAGATTTTTTTAACCTGGTGATAACAAATTTCTTTTACTCACATTCCCATCATAATCTGAGTTAATCAGTGCAACTTAAAAATCAAAGCACTAAAGGTACTGAGTGCGAATAGCCAGAATAATATCACTTACAATGTACGACAAAATATTGTGTTTTCAAAGTTATATTTGTTCCTGAACACCTTCGTAGGCCAGTTTATGGAAGTATAAAGACAGAACTAAAATGCAAATGCATAATGTTGTCGTAATGAATTGAAAGATGATGTCTGACAGTGAACATGAAAATTAAATAACATCACATTAAATCTACCCCTCCCCCTAAAAAATACAACAATCCAATATGACTATCGATTGATGATTCCATATACAAGGAAAGAAGACGAATCTTATTTTCTAATTTGATCCCCACTCTCTCTTTAACCTTTCATCGTTCATGTTCAATGTTAGGTGTGTGCTAAGAGTTTGAAGGAAAATTCACTTCTTTTTTAGTATATAAAAACATGATACATCCTAAACGGGAATGTTTTGATCTTTTATTTTTCATAATTGTTAATATCATATTTCATGATGGAAGTTCCTAATTTTTCCGTCGTATACAGATTTTATTTTGTGAAGAGGGGCAAAATAAGCCTACTTGAAGATAGTTTTACGTTTCAATGATTCAACTTAATATCTTTATCGATAGCACCGTTTCATTTATATATTGTCCACTAAAACAGATAATCACCTGGTAATGGAAAGGGGTTTCCAACACACTGTGTTCATCTCAGTACATACAGATGCAATTTTTCATTACGTCATGCATGTACATAACACGACAGCTCGATTCATATAGATATAATTCATTGATTCAGACATTGATCAGACTTTATACTTATCATGACGCTGACGCAGTCCCAAGGTACATGTAAACAGAGTAACATCGTTTATACATACTCAGTAGACGGGGCTCCCATGAGTGAAGAAATCAGGCAATCGCTATGTGCTATTCGCACAAAAATACGATACAGAAGTGAAGTAAATTTAACTCACGTCAGTATCCGAGTCTCCAAATGTGATAGATTCTATGTTTGAGTTGACAGCCTGTGATTCTGGTATGACAGCAGAGTAAGGCTGGCCGCTGAAGAATGGTGGGTTCTGATTTCTGTACACTGTGATCCTTACTGTAGCATTAGCATTAGACCGTAAGCTAGGGGATCCCAAATCGTAGGCTGATACTTGCACCTGTGAGAGAGAATTTGAGTCAAGGTTCTTAATTTTTTGGAAACTGAACTAGCTCTTTACATTAAAGTTGTTGCAAATTATAATTATGAGAACAAAATTGACCTGATTTTTCAATTTTTCAAGCATAGAAAAATGTTGATCATTATTTTAGAACTGCAGAACAATAATAGATTATTTTCTTTCCCATCTTGCCTATTTAACAGATACATGTAATCATATATTAATTTTCATTAAGTGATAGAAGTATTTTGATGACATGAACAGATCTATATAAAAATCCTGCCTCATAAAAACAACAAAGCTAAAAGTGAAAAAATAATATAATGGCAAACTGTGATCTCACAGCTCCGTATGTCAAAAAATAACTGACTTTCATAATATAAAGGTTTTCGTGGTCAATAAAATAAACTCGAAAAAGACATACAGTATTGAAAATAAAAAAAAAAAGAAAATAAAATTTTTAATAGAAAAGCGAAAGTGAAGTAAACAGGAAGAAGACAAACCTCGTATGTCTGTGTATTCGCGGGATCCAGCATCAACGATTTCCGCACAGATATATCTCCGTTGTCTGGATTTAGTATAAAGTACTCCAAAGGTAAAGCAGCTCCATACATCTCGTACATGATCGTGTTATGTGGCGGCTGCGGATCAGAATCCGTAGCATTTACACTTGTTATTGGAATTCCGAGTTGCTGAGTTTCGGGAATTCGAACATTTATTAATGTATTTGACGCTGGTATCAGTGGAGCGAATTGGTTCCTCTGGATTGTGATGGTCACTACAGTGTCATTATCTTTTGCAGGTTGTCCGTTGTCGTATGCTCTTACTCGCACCTGCAATAAAAATTAATTTTTTTAAATGCCAAAACTAAAGACTTTGATCAAAATCTTATGCAATGTTTCATTTATTCACTTGATGACACGTGGGGTTTTTTTTTTGTTCTCTTTAGCTTATACTTTCTGGTGTGTAATTTTGTGCCATGAAGACATATGGTTTTATCAATACATGTATTACGGTTTTATCAATATATTTATCAAAACTTTGTTATTATATATTTATATCAATACTTACATAGAAGGTCAGATCAGGTGTAGTGGTGAGGGATGAGGCCACTGTAATCTGACCAGAGAGAGGATTGCTGATTTGGAAGTAAGCTGGAGCACTGCCGTCCCCGATTATTTCATATCTCACTTGGTTAAAAATCACGTCAGAATCCGTGGCAAAAACATTTAGAACTGGATTATTGACGGCACTCTGCTGAGATATTGTAGCAGCATACGGGAGGTTTTGCCACTGCGGAGCATTGTTGTTTCTGATGACGTTTACTGTCAGTGTTCCTTTGTTGGCTGCCACTCTAGGAGGACTTCCACCATCCTCAGCTCGAACAGTCAACTATAATTGGAGTATAAAGAAGACTTTTTTTAGTGGTACAGTCAATGTTGCCAAAAGAGAGTAGTGTATAAATAGATGAACCATTTGAAAATATATATACACATGTAGTAGCCAAAACCTGCACCTAAATAACATTCTTTCAATCATGAATGAGTATTCAAGTGTCTCTTTTTTCTAGGGATTACATCTGGAGTTCTAACATACATGTAGGTGGAAAAACATCAAATTTCCTTACAGTATATTTTCAAAGTGGAAATCAAGGAGATACATATACATGTAGGTATCTGGTATTTGGTGATATCTCTCCGTTAAGCTTCTTGAACACTGCATGGGATGTTGTGATTCCTTACACAGTTTTTTGGTATTTTTTTGTTTTCTAAATTAAACTTGACAAATCTGATGAGCCGTTGCAGTAGGACAATGCCAAATAAATCAATCAATATCATCTTGGTTTATGAAAAGTACATCGTTTTTGCAAACACTTCAATAGTTTGTCGACAACAGAAACGTTCTTGACCTACATGTAGCAGATCTCTTGTAGTGTTTTCAAAAACTATAGATACAGATATATAAACGATATGGACTTACTTATTAGGCTTTGCCCTACTGCAACATCTCATCAGTTTTGTGAAGTATTACTTTTAAAAATGATGAGAAAACAATCAAAAACCTCTGTAAGAATCACAGCATCATACGTTTCGATCCCGCGTGGTGTTGTAGGGAAATTTGTCTTACCACAAATTGATTGGTTGTTGTCTGTAGCAGAGATGACTTAAGGAAAACTTGACCATTACTTCCCACTGTGAAGAAGCTCTGTGCTTCAGTGCTGCCTTCGAGGACGAAATCAACGCTATTGAATGGAATCTGGAACAGAAGTATTATATTAACCATTGTCATACTTATTTACAAATGGACATACACCAAAGAAAATATAGATTTTCAAACCCTTCAAGCATGATATATTAGATTCATCTGATATATGTTTAGAATATATAATTGTTCAGCCTTTTCGTTATACAGAGTTATTTCCCATCTGAGCACTATTTCACATAAACCATTTTTAATGTAGTCAAATTCTATGGAAACCATTTTAAAATAGGAAACATGCCTCAAATAAGACGTTTCTATAGAAATTTTTTATTAAGTCATACTGTATTTCCATCAAATACTGTCTAAAATGGAAAAAACATTGTTACTCTTTACTTTAAAAACAACGGAGCAAAGTGATAGAAAGGATTGGTGACTTCACGAAATTTTTCTACAATGCTTAAGTGCACTAAAGTTAATAAGCCAGTTATTGTATTTTTCGGCCATGTATAAGTGCGCTGAAACGGTATTGACCAGAAGACAGCCAAGAATTGCAATAGCATTATACATGTAAATCTTACATTAATACTGCCAAATTCTAAATAAAATAGTCTTACCCCTGGATCTGAATCAAGGGCATCAAAGTCGTAGATCGGGGAAGTGAAGTCCTGAGTCTCAGGTATGGTTACTGAGTCAGCAAAATTGGAGGTGGCGTTCGGTCTGGTGAACACTGGATCAAAGAGGTTATTGTCGACTGTTATGATCAGGTCAGAGAAGGCTTGTCTGCTAGGGGTACCTCTGTCGGCAGCTCTGATCGTCAACTGAAAATTGAATTTTTCATATGGCTTCAAAAATGCCCTATCAAGCCTATCAAAACAGATTTCTGGAGAAACAAGTGTTTGATATACATGTACATGTATGTAGTACCAATGAATGATCATAGAATTAAAATCACAAGTGACCAGAAACTGAAATTTATCAAATCAAGTTAGTTTTACTTTTCAAATTTTTAAATAGAGGGTAAAATTGACAAAAATACACATTTTTTTTTCAATTTCTAAAGCAAGTCGAGTCGTGTTTAAAATCATCGTTTATAATGTTAAATATAATGTCAAAGTGTATAAAATCATACATGTACCTTAATATATGCTTATGGAGTAAAATAAAACTACATACCCTATATTCTGCTAAGGCTAGATTATTTGTATTCAGCGTAATTGCACCAGTATTTTCATTCATTGTAAAGCTGGTAATGTTGGTTCCAGATAGGATGTTATATCTAATTTGGTTGAAAGGAGCCTGTAAATGGAGGATAGAAGTAGACATACATGTATATGCTCATGATTGTTTCGTCTCTGAGCATTGGGCCAAATAGAAAAACTTGATAATCTATCAATTCACTCTTCTTATGGGCAAGTTAGGAGTAATGAACGATTATCATCAATAATTGACAGACATGTGGGAAAGAAAATTGCTATATTCAACATGAAAGACTTTTTTGGCTCTATCTTTTGAATTTTCTCAGATTTATTATTTCCATCATATTATATTTCTATAAAAAAGATGTATGTTTCAATTAAAAAGGTCAAATAATATTTCAAATTCTTACATTAGGATCATCATCTCTTGCATCAACATCGTAAACAGGTGAGCCGAAAGTGGCTGTTCTTGACAGTGGGGTGGTAGCTGGAAGATTCAGGAAGACTGGAGCAAGTGAATTTCGCTCGATATTTATGGTAACAGTGGCCGTTTGCTGTGAGAGCAACGATGGATTCCCTTGATCTGATACTTGAACTCGGAGCTGTAAAAATGATTTAGAAAATTAAAAGACTAATACAAACAAACAGGCCCATGAGGTTGTACTGAAAAATTGACATTAAATCCAGTGGACTAACTTTTCAATAATAAACCATATTCTTGTTTTCAAAGCAATTTGAGGGTTTTTAGGAGGCGATTTCATTTTATTATTATTTTTTTTTTTCTTTTAAGAACATGGGCTATGAACATACATTATGACAGTGATTTTCATAGTCATGTCAAAGAAAAATTGCATTTTTCAAGAGTTAGTACCAATTGAAAGCCTAAAAAAAAACTTAAAATAAGATCTAAGATTGGATTAATCAACCATTGTAGACAGATCACAACAAAGGATAATTAAGCGAGACTGAATTTGGTAACAACCATAATAGACTGATAACGACAGGTAGACACATACCAAGTACTGATTCAGACTTCCCGTGTAAAGCGGTTGTCGTACTCTCACCACACCTGTCAAGCTATTGATGTCGAAGTACGTTAATGCTTGGCTGTCCCCTACGGCTGTGAATGTAACCTGATTATTTGGAGACTGAAACGAAAACAAATCTTCTCAATTATACATGTATCTGATATTTTAATATAATCTATATAAATCTGAAATCAATTACATACATTGTATTGTGTACAAAAATATTTTTTAGTCAAAACACCGTTTCAGATTTATACTGTATTTTAATTAACATTTAATTTAGATGATAAAATAATCAGGTATGAACATCTTTTCAAAATGGAAAATACGGCTTTTTTTTTAGAAATCTTTGGAAATGCACAACAAGGAAGGTATCTCTGTTTTTAGTCAAATGATCCTTACATTTTACAACTTGACTCACTGGTAACAAAACACAAATTAAGACACTTATTCTCTATGTACATGTAATTACTCCTTTAAAAGTATTAGATAACATGTGAAGTGTAACACATGTGCACAACATGTGCAATAGACCATGTTCCAATCTTTTTATTGAGCTCTAAGTGTCAACATCTTTTTTCATTATGATTAAGGGTGAAACGTTTACACGTGTACACGGAGCCGTTTCGTTTTTTGGCTGTAAACGTTTACATAATTTATAGACGTGTACACGGACTACTGTAGGTAACGGACTACTTTACGTAGCATACAAAAAATATCTTCTTTAAAATTATGATAAATCATACTCTAAAAACTCAATACTATAGTTGTCATTTCCTGAAGTCGCGAAGTCAGGCATTTGCTCATTTCGGAGATTACGTACGTGTATTTATGTACGCATCCCTCGATTCGGACACAGTGGACAAACTTTAAACAAACACTTCAAACACACAAACGTCTCTTTCTCCGTCACTACTGTCTATTTCTTCGTCTCAGACTCTCTGTGTCCATTTCACCGCCCATTAACGCCCTTACCTTGATTTCCCGGTGTCAAACCTTCTACGGATTAACTGTTTTGTGTAACTCACTTGTATTTTTGAATTATGGGAATTGTTCAAACATGTTTAAAAATAACAGTTTAATTTTTTAATCTTTGAAAGTTATCTTATTACTATACGAAACATCAGCATGTTGTATTGAAGTTAAGAATACTATCTGGTCAAGCATAACTAAGTCGTATTTATGTCAATTTATGACCACGTCTGCAAATAAACACTAATGAATATCACTATTCACAATAATGAATACAAAGAAACGTTTAAACGTTTACGTTTCGTTTACAGCCTTCCGTGTACACGTTTAGGAAATTTGGTAAACGTTTCACCCTTAATTATGATGTCACTAATAATGACACAATTCATTTGAGACATACATGTAGCAAGGAAAAAAAGCGCAAGAACTTAATATCGTGGCCAATTTTTTTCATCAATTATAAATTTTGCAAGTGGTCTATTTGTGATTATGTCATCCATAACTATAGCAAGTCCACTCAAAAGTAAGTTTACGAGTAAGGTTAGATCAACCAATAAACATGTAGTAGTTCCACAGAACGAAGAATGTGACTTACAGAAAGATCGGCATCTGTGGCAGCAACGGTCACACCCACAGAATTTCCAGCCTCCAACGTTTCCTGAATGGTTGTATTGTAATTCAGCGGGTTGAATTCCGGGGCAAATCTGTTTCGGTTGATGTTGATTGTGACCAAAGCTTCGTCCATAAGGTTTGGTTCTCCGTTATCTCTAACTTTAACCAACAGCTGTTATTTGAGAATAAAATTCAAACTGATTTAAAAATTTCAAAAAAAATAAAAAATTCAAATTAATTTGAAAATAAAATTCGAATTAATTCTAAGAATAGTATCAGTACATTTCAACAATATTTTTCTTATTGGTATTAATGTACAAGTTGAGTCAAATTTTTGGACTTACCTGGAAGACAGTATCACTGATGGTGGTCAAAGCCACATTCCCTAATGATATCTCTCCAGTTGCGGAATTTATGGTGAAATATGAAGGACCGGTGCCCAACCCATCGATGAAGTATGTAAGCGTGGAAAACTGTGGAGTCTGTGAAAATATGTGTTGATTGACTTTAAAGTTATTCATGTGACATGTAAGTCAATTTTAAGCATAACTTTACTAGATCATTAAAATTAACGACTGGTAAAAAAGGCAGATTAGCTGTAACTACAGACTTGTCACTTTCAAATGCATATTTTCGGTTTTCATCATGATGTATGTTACCATTCCAAACCAAGACTTCATACATGCATGTTACGACACTAGACATTGCATCTTTTACAAAAAAAATTGCATGGCGACATACATGTAATATTTGATAGAATAGTCTTGATACATCTTTTTCAAGAATGACATCATAATCCAAATACTAGTATAGCTGTATATTTCTATGTCTGTCGCCTGATCAAATTTGTAATGAAATATCAATCACTCTATTGAACAATATGCACAGTAGACAAATGTATAGAAAACCTAAAACATAATTTCAAGTATTAATGAAAAGACATCTTTAAATTACATTTTTATTTCTATTCTTTTTTTTTTCTTGCTGCAAAGTTGTGTTCTATAATTTTATCCATCAAATACAGTAAATGTAATAAGCATATAAGGACATCAATTAACTGGTTGAAGATTTACATTTTCATAGTATTCTTACCCCAACATCAGGATCGGAGGCCACCACTTGAAACACTGATGATCCTGTACCTTGGACCTCGGGTATTGTTGTGGTGTAGGTTTGCGACGTGAATACTGGTGCGCGGTTACGCTGTACATTCACCGTCACTGTGGCAGTTTGTACACTCGTCCTGGAGGGATCTCCCAAATCATATGCTTGAACTTGAAGCTGTAGCGTTAAATGAAAGTGACGAATTAAAACATTCAATGTAAGTTTATTTTTCTAACTACTACATCTTTGTTGAAGATACATATATATATATACATGTACATGTACATGTATATGTATATTGACAACTTTATTTAATTACGAAAACTCCAAAATAAAGACAAATTTGCTTCAGATAGTGTGGCAAAAGCAAGGCATATCACTTTACAGAAGTTTTATATCACTACGTAACGTGTAAGTCATACATGAATATCAATTTTGCTTTTACCCAAAGTCATCTTTGACCAGATTTACACGAACCATAATTTCAGTGAAATCAAAAGCAACACAAGTACTCCAAGCATATTCACTGACCACATGTTCTAAGTTACATGTATTATAAAGAGCACAATTTAAAACAAGATCGGTCCCTCAAAATCAAAGGTATGAAAATAAACAGGAATAATGTCATTCAAAATCAATTCTTTTACCTGATAGCTTGAAGCTGTACCGGTAGTTAATGACCTCTGCACACTGACTTCTCCTGTTGGAGAAATTTGGAAAAACTGTTGACCAAGAGCGGTACCCAAGAGTCTAAAGTTGATTTCGTTGTTAGGCGCAGTGTTATCGTTATCTTGTACCCCGGCTAATAGCGTTGAAGGACTCAATGTGAGAGCGACGCCTAGATCTTGGATTTCTAAGATATTAACTTGGTAGCTAGTCCTGGTCCAAACAGGTGGATTAAAGTTCTTAATCACTTTTATTGTAACAAATGCTGTGGCAGTTCTGGAAGGACTCCCATTGTCTGTCGCTATGGCAACCATCTAAAAATAAATCAAACAAATGACCATTATAACTTTTTTTTGTATTTTAAAAGACAGTTACTGCACATGTACATATTATAGCTGGTCTAACAAGAGATGGAAACAGATTGCAGTGAAATAGAAGGAAATTGGAGTAGATTAGAGTGTTTTAATGGGAAATTCAGCTATTTCTAAATCTAAGTTTTCAACTTTACCGTATGAGTGACGGTGGGGTCAGTACTGAGCAGAACTCTGGTGGTAATATCTCCGGTGCCGGGGTTGATCTGGAACAGGTTATCTCCAGCTTGCTGAGCTATCAAGGAGTAGGTGATGAGACCAAACTAAATGTTAAAAAAAATAGTTTTGATAAGTACATGTGTCATACAGTAACGTAATAAAATGTGGAGCAATATGTGTACCAGAAGTGTTTGAAGTATCATTAATACGTAAATTAAATCAAAATCACATTGAATTATGCTACACATGGTTTGTCTGCAAAAGTTTTAGGACTTCATGAGTAGCAAGAAATACCATAGACTATTTTTCGATCTTGTTATCAAGCTCATAACGTCCACAACCTTTGCCGTTATTTTTCTATATTTTTTCATATTATTTGGTTCAGAAGGGAAATACATGTAGCACCACAAGGTTTCACATCAGACAATTCTAATCAGATTTGCCATCCATTATAAATTTTAGTGGTTTATTACTCCTTCCCCGAATCTTTTGACCCACCACACAGACCGTCAAAATTCCTCTTCCACGTAATTTTTTTTTTTTCATACTTACATTGGGATCTGTATCAGTGGCGTTAACTCTCAGTACAGTTGTACCGATGGGTACGTTCTCGTTAATTTCCTGGTAATACGACTGGCTGAAGAATAATGGATCAGCATTATTCCTGATGACATTGACAGTCACAGTGTACGTCTGGGGCTGAGCTCGTGGTGGAACACCTTGATCAGATATGCTGACTGTAGCCTGAAAATGACATTTAAGTTTGAAAGATGGTGAAATATCAGAAAAATATTTGAAAAAAGTTTCAAACAAATTTATGATAGTACAAATTTTGCTGCTAAACTTAATTGCGATTGAATTTAATAACAACTTTTAAAATACAAAAATTGATCATCAAAATGAACGAGAATCATACTCTATAAAATATTGAAAGAAAAAAATTCTTGCGTACCACAAACTGGTTAAAAGATCTGTCTGAGGCAAGGGAGCGAATCAACCTTAAGTTTCCGCTGTTATCGATCTGCAGGTACTGGAGTGCTCTAGAATCACCGTTCAAAGTAAATGCTAGCTGGTTTCCTGGAGACTGCAAAAGAATTTTTTTCCAAAAATTCAACACATGTAAAATATACAATGTTGGTTATATACTGTTTCAGAGATTTTACTTGTTTATAACACTGAAGCTGTTCAATTTTCAGTGAGGAGGACTGTAAAATACTATCTTTTCTATGTGAAGGCAATCTGTGGACATCAATAACTTCACAAAAATAGAACAGACTGGACATTAAAATAGCAAACAAAGGAATTCAGTTTGATAAAATATTGCATATCTATTTTCAAATCCTGTCTCAGAAAATGCATCCAATCAAATCCAGCAGCTATAATGGTACCATGACGACGATGTCGAGTGTGATTGCTCACAAATACTTTTTGTGTTATGTGAATGCATTGGTCATTTACTTATGAGAAATGTTTCACCAAAAATCTATAGAAGGCAATAACACCAAAAAGCGAGAAGAAGGGAAAATACCTGTTGATCCAAGTCCCGGGCATTGAGAGTGATTATAATATCTTGTACTGGTCGGTTTTCTATAACATCGAGTACGGTAGAGAAAGGTCCTGTGTTAGGTACCCATTGAGGTGTTTGTAGATTTCTGTCCACATTTATGGTCACCGTACCTGTGGCAGTCAAACCTCCCAAATCAGTAGCTATTACGGTTAGCTGAAAAACAAATGTACATACATAGAAATTACCCATGCATGTGCACATAGAGCCTTTTTTCAATACATTTTTCAGATAAGCTCAAAATGCATCGAAGATGCAAAATGCCGAGTTGCAAAACTGGAATGTAAGTATGAATATGCAGACTAACATGAAATGTGTATGGTTTGTAACAACATTTTGTGGTCCTAAATGAAAATTTCTGGATCAAGAAATGGTCTTCTCTTTATTCTATATCAGCGTGTAATATATTTTCAAGGATACAGATTTTCCTGTGACCTTGATCTTTGACCTTTTGACCCAAAAATTAATGGCAAGTTTCATGATTATAGGTGCAATACAGGCTCAAAAATGGTCTGGAAACCATTTTCAATTACCTAAGTCCTGTGACCTTGATCTTTGACCCTTTGACCCCTAAATCAAAAGTGGTCATTTTCTATTCACTGGAAACATTTCTGGCAAGTTACATGATTATAGGTGCAATACAGGCTCAAATTCAGTCGGGAAACAATTTTTAATCATCTTAGTCCTGTGACCTTGACCTTTGACCTTTTAACCCCAAAATTGATAGTGGTCATCCTTGATCCATGGGAAACATTTCTGGCAAGCTTCATGATTATAATTGCAATACAGGCTGAAATATGGTCCGAAACCACTTTCAATCATCGGAGTCCTGTGACCTTGACCTTTGACCTTTGACCCCAAAATCAATAGGGGTCATTCTTGATTCATGGGAATCATTATTGGCAAGTTTCATGACTTTAGGTGCAATACAGGCTAAAATATGGCCAGGAAACCATTTTCAATCATCAGAGTCCTGTGACCTTGACCTTTGGACCCCAAAATCAAAAGTGGTCATTTTCTATTCACAGGAAACATTTCTGGCAAGTTACATGATTATAGGTGCAATACAGGCTGAAATATGGTCCGAAAACCAATTTCAATCAACAGAGTCCTGTGACCTTGACCTTTGACCTTTTGACCCCAAAATCAATAGGCCTCATCCTTGATTCAAGGGAAACATTTCTGGCAAGTTTCATGATTATAGGTGCAATACAGGCTGAAATATGGTCCGGAAACCATTTTCAATCATCTGAGTCCTGTGACCTTGACCTTTGACCTTTTGACCCCAAAATCAATAGGCCTCATCCTTGATTGAAAGGAAACATTTCTGGCAAGTTTCATGATTATAGGTGCAATACAGGCTGAAATATGGTCCGGAAACCATTTTCAATCATCTGAGTCCTGTGACCTTGACCTTTGACCTTTTGACCCCAAAATCAATAGGCCTCATCCTTGATTCAAGGGAAACATTTCTGGCAAGTTTCATGATTATAGGTGCAATACAGGCTGAAATATGGTCTGGAAACCATTTTCAATCATCTGAGTCCTGTGACCTTGACCTTTGACCTTTTGACCCCAAAATCAATAGGGCTCATCCTTGACTAATGGTGAGTAAGTGTATGAAGTTTCATTGTTATAGCCTCTTTCGTAGTTGACTTATAGTCCGGAAACCAATTGTTGACGCCTTCCCGCCCGCCCAACCGCCCGCCCAGACGCCCGCCCGCCCGCCCGCCCGTCTCACATCAAATTAAGAGCCGAGTTTTGCAACTCGGCTAAAAATTGCTTACAAAACACTTAAAATATTAACTCCCAAACATATCGCAATAAGCGTATAGGGTCATTCCAATAAACATGTACTTTTTTCTTTTTTTGCCCATCAGATCCATAAAAAACTTTTCTGCAATTTTTTAGATTAATACTACTCGATATTTCTTTGGTTATATCCTTAAATGCATTAAAACATACAAGACTATCTTAACCATTTTTTTTTTCATTTGTTCTGAAGAATAATCGACTTACTATGTACTGGCTAGAGGTGTCAGTCAGGAGAGATGTTGCCAAGGTTATTGCTCCGGTATTTGTATTGAGGGAAAATCCGGCCGGGAAGCGAGTATCGGGTATCAGAGAATAGGTTCCCATGATAAACTCAGGCTGTAAAAGGAAAAAGGAAATCATTTAGAGAAGAATACCAAAACTCCATTTTTGAAAAGCTCAGTCAATGGGCCAACTTGATTTGCACAAACCAGCAGAGATTATCTACGTATGCCAATCATATGACCTACATGTTACAGTCGAATTATCCAGTACAGAAAGGTATTTGCCATATGACAAATCGTACTGAAAATATATCAACTTTACTGGTTGAATACCCCTGATGTCATGCAATTTTGAAAAAGATGATAAACGCACATAAATGCTTCGGTCAAAGTAACCGTATGCTAAATAAAGAAGTAAGGTACTTAATGTGAACAAAAAATGTTGAATGTATCTATTTTTTTGTTTGGAAAGATGATTTCTATATCTTCATATTTAAATTTGCTCATCTTACCCTAGTGTCAGCATCAGTGGCAGAAAATGTAATGATTGGAGATGAAACACCTAGATTATTATCGATATCTACTGTCTGCGTGGCAGGCACGAATGTTGGAGCGTTATTCCTTATGACGTTAATTCTAATGGTGGCAGAAGTGGCCCGAGCTGGAACTCCGGAATCTTGGACGTTTATGGTCAGCTAGATAAAAATAGTGAGAACACTGTAAATATCAATTTATGAATCATAAAATTGATTTTTTTCAAATTATTATATCTTCTGTGGAATTTCAACTCATTTCTATCTTTTTTTTTCTTTCTTTCAACTAGAAAAGTCACTGGCACCAAGCGTAAGGTACTTGGCAATTCTGCCAAGCAGATAACAGAGACTTCTTGGATATATGCAGTACCCCTGAGCAAAACCACTTGACACTGAGTAAATTTAAGTATAAAAAAAATTAACACTTACGCTATACTGTGTAGGTGTGCTATCTGTTGTAAAAGGTCGGGTAAGAGTTATCTGTCCATTGGTCGGACTAACATAAAATAACTGAGCGTGGTTGTTTGCAGTGTTGGGTGTGGCTGTGACAGTTCCTCGAGTGAATACAATAGCGCTATTTGGTGTGCCCTAAAGAAGAGAACTTACGAATGCAATTACTATTGACAAGAATTACTTTGTAAAAAAAATCATTTCCTCTTTTGCTCAAAAGCAAAATCATCAGGAACATACTATAATTGGCAACAAGGAGTATGAAATCAAACTGAATTTATTTGCTAAGACTGAGGAAATACATACATGAGCAAAATTTTTTATGAAAAGTGAAGGTATTGCTCAAAAGCCAAAAGATACCACTTAAAATTTAAATATAGCTACAAAGACACTTATCACTGAAAAAATAGTCTGTTTAACAAAACGTTTATCTTCAAGCATACAGACATGTTTGTTACAAAATGTTTTCCAAAAAGTAAAAATATTCATACACTCGAAAAAGAAAATTTCAAAATTATTGGACCTTCAAGTATTTATCATTTTCTTCTGAACTTATTCTAGCATAAAGAAATGCACGAAATATTTTCAACGCTCCTGATAGAACAGAATAGAATACCTGAGGATCTCCGTCAGTAACAGTGATAGAATTCAGGAGAATAGAGCCGACGGGTTCTGTCTCCAGGAAAGTGAGGTCCGCGGGTACTCCAGAGATGACGGGAGTAAAATCGTTAACATCCTGAAATTATGGCATTGCATGCATAATGAACTACTTTCGGTTTGTTTTGAATTTGAAAAAAATTATATTTCCAATGTATGCCGAAGTGAGCCGATGTTGGACTATATTGAGGCAACAAATTTTCTATGCCCAGTTGAAAGGCAATAGAGAATATAATACTTTTTTCCTGGAAAAACTGAAGGGCCACAACTGCTATACACACATATAAGATGTACATGTAGAACTGTAGAATGATGTCATACCATTACTTTGCAATTTTTCTATATAAAAAAATTTAAGTAGTTTGACTGACCAATTTTGATTTTTTCCAGAACAATTAAAGTTTAATTTCAATCGAAACATGAATTTTGATACAGAATTTCTAAAGTGACATATGTAAACGTACCTGAACATTGATAGTGACAGTAACAGTTGAAGAAAGGAGGCCTGAGCTGCGTCCCTCGCTGGTCGTAATTTGGAAGACGTACTGATTCTTGGTCTCATAATCCAAGGGTGTATTAGTTGTGATAACTCCTGACTGAGCCAGACTGAAAGCGGTGAAATCTCCTGTCAAAAATTCATACGTGATTTGATCCACAAGGTCTGCATCAATTGCCTGAAAAGAAAAGGCGATGCAAAAATTTCTTTATCTATACACGTATGACAATAATACAAATGCAAATAGTAAATATAAGCTTCAAAGAAGGCTCTGAATTTTGTTTAAAAAAGAGAGAAAAGATCAAATGTAGACAGTGGCTCACTTTACATGAAATGATTTTTGATTTTCGAACAATACTTTCATTCTTACAATATAGGTCAGACTTAAAAAAAAATATCACTGTTTCACAGAAATAACTTTTTTCTGCCCAAATGACAGGTTTGACTCTTGAATTAACACTTCTGATGGAATCATCTCAAATAAGATTCTGAGAGAAAAATTTGCTTATGTCTACAAAAGTTTTATGGTTGTTCTAAATGCTGTTCTTCATGATATTGTACATAAATACTATCTCAGGACATTCTTTTGATGATGATGCACTAAACATACAAATATTTACATGTAGTACATACAAAACAATCTAGGAAGTAAAATGTTAAACGTTTTCAAATTCATTAGCATCATTTAAGAACAGATAAACTTTCAGCATGGACCAGACATGCACGTTCCGGGTACTAAACCCTTGTCAGTGATCCTCATTCTAAACAATGTAATTTGACCAAAAAGTGTGAAAAATTTGTCAAAAAATATACCGAATGACGTAGAAGGATGGGTGGGATATGATGCTACAGGACCCACATTTTAGAACTTTCAAGAAATTTTGTGACAGAAATTTTCAAATGTGTTGAAGAGACAGACCGAAGTTGATCAAACTTGGCTACATGTGGGATACAAAAAATTGACACCTGGATTAAAAGATCCTGATCAAGAACTTACAGTGACTTGTGCCACGCTGGTTCCCACCGAAACATCCTCCCGAACCTCCCTAATGACGTTGGCTGGTGCAAACAACGGGAAGGAATCTTGAAGGTCGTTAACGTTAATTGTGACAGTGGCTGTTCCGGTACGGCTGCTTATACCCCCGTCTGAAGCCAGAACTAACAGTATATGCTGCTGCTGGGTCTCGTAATCCAAGGCCTGCGCTGTGGTGATAGCACCTGATCCCGCATTTATTGAAAACCTACAAAATTGGGAAGTAGAGCATTTATGTACATGTATGTACATGTATCTGAGTAAACTTGCACATACAATCTTTTTTAAATACATAATTATAATTCATGACCTCCAATCATCAGAAGATCCTCACTTTAAAAGTAATATTTTGTTGCATTAAGATAACCTCACCAGAATCTTTAAGATCTGTCTTTTTTTTTTGCTGAGTCCATTTTTGCGATTTGATTATGCTCCCAAACTTAGCGAAAATTATACACATGTGAAAAATTCTCCATATACAGTAGGATACTTACAATCCAAATGCAGGAGAAATGGTGGCTATTTGGTAGGAGACCAGAGCATTGTTACCAGTATCTGCATCATTGGCCTAGAAAAAATAGATTATGTTTTTTTTTTCATAAATTTAAATAAAAGTTTAAATTTTGTAATGTTTTTTCATAATATTATAAAATGCGCTTTAATGCAAAAACAAGTTTTTCTATCTACACTGCAAATAATATACTATCCCATATTGTCACAGCATTTTAAATTTTCATTCACTATGAAATATCTGTATTTACGTATGACAATCAACGCAGTGATTGGGAAAGACACAAGCCATGCACCTTGGTCCCATTAATTTGGAAAATAGCCCATCAAAGTCTATGTACTTTCTTAAAAAATTGTCCATTTAAATTTTAATGCTAAGGCCATACCAAATTAATAAAATGTTCTTTGGATTTCCCGCACCATATTTTTCAAAATTCAAAAAATAATATTATAAAAATAAAATGCTCGCCCGCACCACTAAATTTATGGCATAAGAATTTTTAGGGTCGGTTATGATTTCTGCAAATCTTGAAATTTCTACAAGTCTCAGATTGTGCAAATTTCGAAGAAAATGATACTTCTTGTGTTTGAAAAATTTTGTTGGGTGCAAATTTGTTGTCCCGTATACATGGAACTGAAAGTCAAGGAGGGTAAAATGTTCGAAAATCTTTTCCGTACTGCTTATGTGCCACGCTTCCCAGTCACCAGATTCCTTTTTGAGTATGAAAAACATCAGAAATGTGTTACTGGGGTAATCTATATCAAAAATAAAAGTATTTCACTCGCTCGCCCCTTAAAAACTGCAATACTTAAAATAAAAATAAAATAATTAAATTTTCGCTCGCTCGCACCCTTTTTTCCACAAGAAAATCCGAAGAACATTTTATTAATTTGGTATGGCCTAAGAAAATACCGGAAAATGGCCCATACACATAAAATTCTTCCCAATCATTGTTCTAAACCATACACATTGCATGTCATTTCAGGACTGTTATATAGAAGTTTACCGTAACAGTTCCAACTGGTAAGTTTGCTTGGCCTTCATTAACATTGAATGTGTAGGAAGACTGCGTAAACAACGGGTTGTTGTCGTTGACGTCCAAAATTTGAATATTCAATGTTGTTTGGTCCGACTGGAATAAAGATTGTTTAGAATACATACAAATGTAAACATTGTCTCTGCAAATTGATAAAATAACATAGAATTATGGCAAGTACATACATGTATATTAATTATACAGTAAAACCATTTCTCTATTAAGAAAATTTGTAAAAAATTGAGGGTATACATGTACATAATAATGCAGAAATAAGGCATGAAATACAGAGAACAATTATAATTACCCTTCCAGTGGTATCCGTGACTCGTATCCCTATGGAGTAAGTGGGCGTGGTTTCTCTATCCAATCCTCTAGAGGAAGTGACTTCACCGCTATTCAGATAGATTTTAAATATATCTAGTTTTACTTTCACTTTTAAGAGACAGAAAATACACACCGGTACTGAAAAAGTACTTTCTATTTGGTATAAAAAATTTCGCAAATTTTGTCAACAATGGATGCATAAAATGTTGGTGCTCTTTATATTAAAATATTTATGCAAGAACTTTACTTCTTCACAATTATGTACCTTCAAATATCCGCTTTTTCATTTAAGAAAAATTTTCAACTGAGGCAATCATTATACTGCATATGGATTCTCTGTTATTCTTTTTTGCAATGATTTGAAATAGGACATGCATCTTATGAAAACATAGATATCTTTATAATATAATAACTTACGTAGTCTGACTAATGGAGAAATCCGTAACAGCAGAGAGGAATGTGAAGGTCAAAGCTTGACCTTCAGGATCTGTTGCCTAGATAAAAATAAAAATAGGATTGAAAACAGCAATTTCAGTTGGTCAAATTTCACAACAGATTAATATGGATTACTTAAATCTATTTTTTTAGATTAGTAAAAGGTCATTGAATTGATTATATATCCTTGTGAATTAAAATCTGGGGAAAAAATCAAGAAAGATATAAAAAATAATGCTTAATAAGCAATATCTATTAAATTTGTTCCTAAAAGAGTTCTTTAAAAAACTAATGCTTGGGGATAATGGCTCTAGGTTGGCAATCGAGCAGTTTTGTATGGTTTATATTTTTAAGTTTCTATATGCTCCAGTGCAAAATCAGGTTCTAAATTAAAGCATGTCTTTAAGATGTAAATAAGCAGCTGTGGGGAAAAAATTGGGAGGAAAATAATCAGAGGACAATCAACAATTGAATACAAAGGCCAATTGAAATCTTGTTCAAAGTTTTTTTTTCCAGTTTCTTTTATGCCAGGCTTCTTCAGCTTTTCATAAACTTTTGTTGTTTCATTTTATCAAGTCAAATGGGAATACAGTTTCTAAGATTCTGAGTTGGATGGAGAGAAAGCAGGTGGTATATATGTGAAGATAATAGATGACAAGTATTTTTGAGCACACTGTCTAATATAGGTACATATTGTTTCAGGAAGAAGTATGGAAAAAGGGCGAAGATTTTTACATTGAAAGACTTTTACACAGAATATTTTGATATCTGCATTTTATATTGTAAGACACTAAATTTCACTTTACAGCTAAAATGTTCGTTTTCACTTATAGCTCTCTATGGATGAAGTAATAGCATAAAAAATAGAAGCAAATGCAGTCCTCCTGTTTTTTTCTACACTAAGTTGTTTGCTAAGAACTAAAATCCTACGGTCGTCCTTACCTGCCACCCTTGTACCTAATTAACAGATCAAACATGCAGGAAATGGAAAATTAAACTAAAATTGAATTACTCAAGTTATTACAGTTAAAACCTGTGTATATGAAGTGACAGAATCCTTTCGAAACAGACTCATTTACATGAGTATGCTGATTGGCTTTCGTCAAATTAGGTAATAATGGATTTTCCCTAAGCAAAAGATGGATTTTACATTCACTAATTTAAAATCGAATTGTCCTTCTTTGTCCATGCAAGCAACTGGAAATTTGTCATTTTTTCTGATTTATTCCTTCTTGCTGGAGAAAATAGAAAATTTATTTCCATAAAAAACTAAAACACTGTTATAATGTACCTAAAAGCGAGATAAAATCAGCTCGAAATAAACAGTATTTGTCGTATGCGTGAAGAGATGCATTATTTATCCTACATTGTATGTGACAGTAATTCGTCACAAGTATGTTCTGTGGTTAGAACCTTAACTGGGTGTTCTTTATACACAGGTTTTCCTTTTTGCTGGTGTCAGTTTAAGATGGGTTTACTGTAAGGAATTTTCAAACACACAGACACCAATCAAACACTAAGAGACAGAGGGGAAAATTCATGCTTTACTGAACTACAGCATTGCTGGGGGGTTTTCATGTCTGACAATAAATAGAGAAGTGTTAAATTCATAGTGGCACACACACCAATCAAACACTGAGAGACAGAGTGGAAACTCAAGCTTTTCTGAACTAAATACAGTATTGCTGTGGGTTTTCACGTCTGATGGTAAATAGAGAAGTAGAGAAGTGTTAAAATCATAGTGGCACACACAAACACTAAGAGATGAAGGGGAAAGCTCATGTTTTCATGAACTACATGTATTAGTATTGCTGGTTTTTTGTTCTTATTTCATGGTAAATAAAGTAAATTTCTAGTGACACACACACCAATCAACACTAAGAGATTGACTAAAAATTTCATACTTTCGTGAACTAAATGTATTGCTAATTTTGTTCTTTTTTTCACATCTGATTGTAAATCAAGAAGGGAGTTAAATTTTTTTAGTGACACATCACATCAATCTTTTGTATGGAAAGCAAAAACTGCCATAATTGGCTCTATTCACATATCAAGAGTTAGTTTCAGACATTAAAATAATTGTTTGTACTTACAGGTACAGAGAAGACTGATGTCCCTACAGGAACACCCTCACTGACAGCAATATTGTATGTATCGGCAGGAATCACTGGGTCCTTAGTTCCAAGAGGTGTTACTGTTATTTCGACAGGAACGGCAGTAGAGCTGCAAAATTCAAACATAAACAATCAATTCTAATGCACTCTGTTTGTATCGCGCATTTTGATTGGTTGAGCGATGAAAAAACTGCAAGGGGATTAACGTTTCACTGCAGTTTCTGCTATGACGTCATACGTTCCCATGGCGACGTCGTCAAAAGCAGACATTTTCTAGCGCATTACTGACCATTTGCATTAGAATAGGGTTACCATACTGATGTTTTACAAAAACTGACAGGGTATCGGCGAATCCCCTGTCAGAAATGTCCGTTTTACCGCTCGGCTAACGCCTCGCGGTAAAACTCAATTTCTGACAGGGGATTCGCCGATACCCTGTCAGTTTTTGTAAAACACACGCATGGTAACCTCTAATTGTGAGTTTTTTAATAATGTCTGCTATCAAGTTTGACACTTGCAAATCTATTTTCCTTTTTTGTTAAAAATACATGGACATGTACAAGTTATGATGGAGAAGACGTCATAAAAATGTCATGAAAGATGGAGAAGACGTCATAAAAATGTCATGAAAGATTTTTGAAAACCTCAGCTCAAAAGGAAAACAAGAATTAAGGATTATTTAAAAAATGAATATATTTTTTCGACATTCTTCCAGCAACGTTTATATCCGTGCCTTCTGATTATTTACTAAATAAGATTAATTGTGAATGAAATTCATCCAATTCATTAATGTACAAGTGTAAGATATGAAAATGCCCCTACCGCCTCTGAGCAGGAACGGCAGCTTGATCTGTAGCCAGTACTGTTATAACAAATACTTGGTTTTCTACCACATTTCCGTTAATACGCAGTGTGGCGCCGGTGCCAGATGTTGCCGGTATAATGTTGAAGATGCCGGTACCTCCATTTGACACGCTCTGAATGGTGTATACAAGATCACCATTGACACCTGTGTCCGCATCTGTAGCTGACACCTATAGAGAAAACCATTGTTTTAACCATTTCAATAAATAAATACATGTACTTACATATCATAATTTTATCAATTTAGTTCAATTTTTTTCCAGTGTCCATGCACTGTATGCTTATCAGAGAAGAAATATTTTAAAAAGACAAATAGCTCACTTCTTTTAAAATCTTATCCTCTTTTTATGATGTTTTGAAAATTGAAATTCCTCAAATGTTCTATTACTACATTGTTCCATTCAAATATTTCTTCACATCACACACCAACCCTTTGCAAACTAGAGCAAAATGTCTTCTAACTTTCATCGAGCAGAATAATAAAATACTTAAAGAATAGACCCTTTCATAATAAGCTTCACTCAGATAACTTTGGTCTTTTCTTGTGATGTTCTATCCCCTCAATGATGTCGTAATGCTTAAAACCGTGGCAAGTACTGCTCAGTTATGACGTCATTTCATTGCTTTGAGTGGATAAAACACTGTACCATATGAAGAGACAAACGTGATACGAGCAAACCTTATCGTGAAAAGGTCTATACAATTTTTTATGAGAACATATATGTACACATGTATCTACATAAATACATACATCCAATAGAACTTGATTTTGGTTGGTATAGTTTTCCCTCCGGTACTGTATCGGAGTAGGATGGTGAAAGGAACACAGGGTTGTTGTCGTTTAGGTCTCTAACAATGATAGTGACCTGTGTGGACGTACTGCGAGGATTAGTTGTTCCGACCTCTGTTACAGTTACCTACAAACCAAAATAACATCCTTCTTTTTAAAATACATAAAACTTTTGATCTATGAATTGCAAGCATACCGGTAACTACCGTACACGTAGGTTCTGAGGCATTTATAAACGAAAATAACAAAGAAGATCCAGCTTTATTAATACATATAAATTGTTTCTATTTATCTAGGCCTCATAATATACAGGCTGATTTTTTTTGCCATGCCTATCATGTACAATATCGGCAAAGACACACATTAAAAGAGCGGTAAACAGAAAATGTAAATTGCTAATATCATACATGTTGCTTAAACATTTAGAGGTCTATCCTCGACAGTGAGAATATGATCTTTGTTACGTATACACGTATGTAGCGATAAAAAGACAAAATTGATGACAGAGATGTGATTCTACTTGTACAAGCAGATAAACCTAGCTACCACTCTGCCTCACTTACAGTGAATATAACCGTAGGAGTTGTTTCGTAGTTTAAGTTGGGTGTGTTCAGAACAACGTAACCATCATTGTTAACCGTAAAGAGGGAGGTCCCTGTCACTGTGTAAGTATAGCTTTGGTCTTCTCCTGCAACCTGTGAAGAAAGGTGGGAAAACTGAACAAATTTCACACTTTCAAAAGAAATTTAAGATTTAGGAATTTAGATGTATATATTTTCCCTATACATGCCATATCTTGTACTTTATTTACCTCTTTTAATTCTCAAAGTTTATTTAACTAAGACATAATATCACTGAAAAAGAACAAAATTTTCAAGGGGCTGAAAATTTTACCATTTTCACAAGAAAAGACCCCACATTACTGTACATGTACTTTTGATTTTTGAAGATGAAAAAAAAATCATGTATGTAAACATACCAAATCAGCATCTGTGACCAAGAGCTTAAGATTGCCTCCAGCATTGTTTAATGGGATAGTACCAGTTGGAGAGTTTTCATCGATGGTGCCAGTCAACGGTGCATTGGTAATGACAGGATCGTTGTTATTAGCCGGTGCAACCGGTGAACTTTATGGTTGCTCGTTCATCGCGATCTTGTCCTGTGAGTTGGCTGGCCTAATTAAATTGAAAAAAAGAAATCAAATCAAATTTCAATGTAAGATAGCCAAGATGCAGCGAAAATGATATTGTTATACGTTAATCAGAAATCAATACATGCATATTCCCAGAAATTAAATTCTATTCTACTAAAAACAAAATATACATAATTGTACATAAAAATCCCTTTCATTAGCTTCTTTGTCTAATACATGTACATATACATGTAAATATTTATTTTTCTTCTATTTTTTTGGTGTAAACAGAAAAGAAAGCAAGAATGATATCTCCTTTCTTTAGTTAATAGTTTCCCTACTACATCAATAGTTGTTTTTTTTTAGATCAGTACGATATTTCTTTGTTATTTTCTGTTTTGTGTCCTCGTGCTGGTAGATTTTGAGCCCAAAGTCATAAAACAAAACAAAATTAAAATAATAAATTCTATTGAAAATAAAATATGTTTTCATCAAAAATCAATATAAAATTGTTTGATTTTTTTTACATTTTATGTAAAAATTTAAATGTACTGCAAATATTTAAGACATTGGCTTATCTACCATTCTTTTGTTGACTAAAATCTCTATCAGATTTCACATTCCGTAACATTATATAAAATTGCAACTTTGTTTTATATGCTTGATTGTTTTTCTCCCTGGCTGGCAGGTAGGTTTCTCAATTTCAAAAGGACGCAAAACAGAATAAAAACAAGAAATGGCCTTATCTATATCAAGAAAAACATTGACAGTAACTGGACCAAATGCATGTACATAAATATGTATTAACAATTTAGACTGACAAATAAACAATTGCAGCAGGTAGGCTAAATATTATCAATTATCAATTACACACATGTAAAAAGCTACAAATCAACAGAGATTAAATTCAACTCTGTTTACCTTGATAATGAGATCAAAGTTTTCCACAGTGCTGCGATCAATACTATTTGTTTGAGTAACTGATGCCCGATACTGTCCATTACCAAGTGACGTAGTGGAAATGCTGAAGAAATTTGCATATGAAGGTGAACCAGCTGAAATAAGAAATTTTCCTTATTAGAGATTTTAAACAAAAACTATTGTATAAACAGAAGTTTTCGTGAGGCATAATTTTCACTATTTTCAAGAGTAATTTAGAAACGGGGAAAAGGTTTTTGCAAGAAAACAGTACCTTCTATCGCAGGAAATAATTCTACAATAAGATATGAAAATTTCATGAACACTTACTCGGCTCAATGTAAAACTCAAGAACTGCATTTAGAGTATCGCTATCACGGGCTATAATGTCAGTTGTAGGGGGATTGGATACAGTCACGGAAACTGGGGTCATAACTAAAGGCTGAAAATGAAAATTTCAATGGATTATGATGATATCAATTATAAGAATTTTGCTTTCAATGAATACTGATTTTGCAACAAGGATTACTATTTAAGTTTAACTTACATAGAGTATGTTCTTTAAAGTAAATTCTCATAGACTGTAAATTTGTAAAGCTTACATGTACTAGTAGATACATATACCACTTAGGCTGAATAAAAATCTTTTGATGACCAGCTGAAAATAAGTTCTGAAAGGTCCAGTTAGTTTGCTCTAATAATACTAGCTTTTTAGTGTCAGTTTAAATAAAAAAACTAGACAACTGTGGTTATTGTCCATGTTGTCCAGCAAGTCCAATGAACAGATTAACCAATCAAATTGTTACCTTAGCCACAATTCTCTTTCTTTATTCAGAGATTACTAATACTGACGTTTTGTTTGTGGTCGGTTTGTGATCGAAAATCAAGTTCTCAGAAAAACTCAATTTGCGACCATAAATTCAGCACTTCATGGCCGCAAGAATCTAGTTATTCCGATTCTAATACAATCTCAATTTTTGGGGGAATGTGATGTTATCAACACTAACAATCAGCTTGTACATGTTCATGAGTTATGGCTGTAACCAAGGAGCAAACAACCAATGAAATCCTATGTTGTTGAAACGTTGCATTAGAATGAATATTGTTATACTAACCCCTGAAGTTACGGCACCAGACGTAAGAGTCGTCCTGTACGTTGGATTAAAACAAGCTGAAGGTACTAAAGGATTGTTGGTTGATGTGATGCAGTTCGGAATAACAAACTGGGGTGGTAGATCGTCAGCATCAGTCACTCCTACTGTCAAAGTGGTATAAACTGTTCGCCTATCTGATACTACTGCAGCTTGATCCTATAACATAAAACATTTCATCGTGATTTTATGGAACATAAATAACATTTCAAGATAACAGAATGATAATTAGCAAATTCATTACATAACGAGTAATTACTGAATACAGTACGGCTTAACATTACAAAGCTAAATCTCTTCAAGTAATATAATTCTACAGTTAGTATAAGAATACACATGTTGAGATCAAGACTATCTAAGAAAAAAAATAATAAATCAACTTAAATGTCAATAATAAAACTAAATCTCTGAAGAAACTTACTCATTAATAAAATCATTCGATAAGAAAGTAATGGATCTCGAGTTTGAAAAAAGGAGGATCATACTCACTGTTGCCGATACATTTAGGATATATGACGTAACAGACTCAAAGTCCAACGGATTTGTCACGACCACTGTTCCAGTTCTTGCTACTGGAACCGAAAACAATGAGGACCCATCATTCTGCAAAGCAAAGGAGTTATACAGAGAGAGGGTTTCAGCTCAACAAAGCTAGATATGTCATTTGTTTCATGACAAAGGCAAGGTATTTTTCCAGTTTATAAAAGGTTCTATAGTATCTGATCAGGACAAAAATATTCAATTTTTAACACTGAACAGATATGGAATTAAAATGAGGTCAATATTTCATTATATTGACCATGTTGACCTGACGAAATCTGAATATTGGCCTAGGACCTAGTTTGATGTTGATATTGCAAAGTAAGCTGGTACGTATCAATACCATAAAGTGGACCATTTAATTTGTATATAACGTATTCACTTACAGCTAAACCTGTTGGTACAATGGCAAAATCTACTTCTTTGTTTGCTCCTGAATCCAAATCAGTGGCGGACAAACTGGTGAAAATGGTGTTGCCAACCGGAGTTGCCTGTTTGTTATAGAAGAAAACAAATTTCACTGTTTCTTCACACCAAAATCCTTCGTTTTCGGAAAAAAATCAGCATGACTTGAAATTTCGATGATCAGATCAAATGTATTGTTTTCAATAAACTCAACATATAAACTTTAAAAATCCCACTATATTTAATCATCAATAGTCTATCATTAAAGTTTACACAAAAAATGTAAGACTGAACTTTTTAGCATGAAAGCTTTCGATCGCACTACCGGCTTTCATCAGCTCAACTAATTTACAAGAAATGGCAAACAGAAAGCCTGACGTTATTAACATGTGCAAAATTTTGAGTGCTTAAATAACGCACTGCACCAAAAACAATATAAACATTTTCAGAACACTTATTTTTAGCTTTCTTTCAAATCAAATTCCATATGAGATGTATATATTGGAGTTTTTTTCTCAAATTCTCCCTATTTTCTCTATAAAGGTCGTTCCTTGAACAATTTCGCATTTCCGATGATGAAAAAGTGTTCTAGAGAGTGGCTATTATTGTAAAAATGAACAGCTTTTGTGTATCCTTATACATACACATGTAGTACCTATTCATTATAAAAACTTGACATCTGTACGTTCCTAATATACTTACCTCGCTAATAGTTGTTGTATAAGGAGCATTAATGAAAACTGGTGTGTTGTCGTTGACGTCTCTAATTTGAACCCTCATCAGGTAAAACTGTGCGGAATCGGAAACTCCCTACGGTGAACAAAAGAATGTTTTAAGAACTGAATTTCATCGATTTATTTTGAGGAGGTCATCATAACAAAACACAGAGACAAGAATTAGGCTCTAAATTCATCATGCTTGATCACGTTAATCTCAATGTCACATTTTTCATGGCAGATTGTGTGCCATATTCTTACATTCTCTTTTAAAAATATGCGGATTATAGGTCTCATGTTATGCTACTTACCACTCTGTTACACTCTATTGTAAATTCAATTACGTCCAAATCATCCAAAGAAGTCGATGATGTACCCTACAATGAAAGATATATAGAAAATTCTACTATGGAAATCTATGCGCACTGCAGCAGCTAATCATGACTTTTTTCTTTTTTTTTGTAAATTGGAAAATAACAGTGTACATGACTTTTTTTATTCAATATTTTCAATATGTGGTAGTCAAACTCAGATACATGACACAATGGAGTTATAATCCGGAATGTACAGCTTGAAAAAGTCCACAGTGACTATACTCATATCAGCACAATCAAACTTTTAATAGCAAGAACAGGAGGAAATTTGGCGAGTCGACATAATAGCTAACTTATGAACTACATGTAGTGCATTCTAATCATATTCCAATCCATTAATTAAAATCTAATGAACATAAAGAATTCATCATAGTCTTGAACTAGTGCACTCTTCACACAGCGCTTTAATTTCTCTAAAAAATAAATTCCACTAAAATAAGTCCATAAACAGTATTTCTGACAGCATTCAACAAATGTTCAACTTTCATGAGCCAATCTCAGACAGTAGCAAAATTAGTGTAAATATGTATGTACCTAATGTAGTTCTTTTATATTTTTTTTTGAAAATTTTGTGTTGCCTTAAGCTGCCATAAGCAATTTCAAAAAGATGAATACCGTAAAGAAAGAATCATGAAAAAACTTAAAGTTTGATGAACCTACATGTGCATATCAATAATTTTAACAATAACAAATCACTTACGTCTCTGTCAACAGCAGATTTCAATCGAAGGAATGTTCTGGTGGTGAAACCAAATGACGGTGAGGACAAGGGCTCAGTGATCAACTCAAACAGATCAGTGACAACCACATTGAATGGTGTACCCTCACTGTTTGATATGGTGAGCGAGATTCCCGTATTTGGATCATTTCCGTTTAAAACTCCTTGGATGCCGGTATCGGCTTTATAAATGTCGGCATTGCCGTTGACTGATAGATCTAATGTTGTAGCTTCAGTAACTTCAACAGATATGGTGACTCCAGAGCCTATCGATCCACAAGCTGTAAACAATTAAATAATAGGTTTTTTAATCATGTTCGTTTAAGTCCAGTTATTATAGTTTTTCACTCTTTTAAAATTAAAAAATTTTAATATAAACAAATTATTAATAGCACATTCCTGAGCCGATGTTAATGAATGAAGACATGCCCAATTCTAGATCGATGGAGGGAGTTTTAAATTGTCAGAATAACGGGTGAGGTGGGAGTTTTGAGTGTGTATACCAATTTCCTATCCCTCTGTTTCGATTATTTACATTTTATGATGCACATTTTGCAAACCTTTTCTCAACAAGAAAACTTCATCAAAATTGATACCCCCCCCCACCTTAGAACTTTGGATTTTTATATCACCGATGCATGCAAGGGAACAAGTTCAACAACCATATTGATAATGACAGAAATCATTACATGTACTGAGTTAGACAAATCTTTTTATCATTTGATTATATATTTCTTTTTCCTCATTAAACTTCAAGACAAGAGTTAATAACTTAATATTATAATATCAAATCAAATTAAGAGCGCTTAATCTCTGTGCATTGTACTCCATTTCATTGCTCAATAAAACACCGCTAAAGACGGTATGGCCGGATTGCAAAGTAAGTTTTTGTCACCAACTGGGTCTAGGTCACTAAGTCAAATATTACAGCATACATTGAGAGGTCTTGTCAGAGGCAACCTACATGTATAATATAAAGTTTCTACTGTATACAGTTCCTTAGATTTTGCTTAAACCAGGAACTTTAACCAAAGTCTTTAACTAGGTCAAAGTCCAAGGTCAAGGTCACTAGGTCCAATGTTACGGCATAAATTGAAAGGTCTCATCATGGGCAACCTAAATGTATAATATAAGGTTTCTACTGCATACAGTTCCTTAGATTTTGCTTAAACCAAGAACTTTAATCAAAATCTTTAACTAGGTCAAAGTTCAAGGTCACTGGGTCACTGGGTCAAATGTTACGGCATAAATTGAAAGGTCTCATCATGGGCAACCTACATGTATAATATAAAGTTTCTTCTGCATACAGTTCCTTAGATTTTGCTTAAACCAGAAACTTTAACCAAAATATTTAACTAGGTCAAAGTCCAAGGTCAAAGTCACTAGGTCCAATGTTACGGCATAAATTGAAAGGTCTCATCATGGGCAACCTAAATGTATAATATAAGGTTTCTACTGCATACAGTTCCTTAGATTTTGCTTAAACCAGAAACTTTAACCAAAATATTTAACTAGGTCAAAGTCCAAGGTCAAGGTCTCTAGGTCCAATGTTACGGCATAAATCGAAAGGTCTCGTCATGGGCAATCTAAATGTATAATATAAGGTTTCTACTGCATACAGTTCCTTAGATTTTGCTTAAACCAAGAACTTTAACCAAAATCTTTAACTAGGTCAAAGTTCAAGGTCAAGGTCAATGGGTCAAATGTTACGGCATAAATTGAAAGGTCTCATCATGGGCAACCTACATGTATAATATAAAGTTTCTTCTGCATACAGTTCCTTAGATTTTGCTTAAACCAGAAACTTTAACCAAAATCTTTAACTAGGTCAAAGTTCAAGGTCAAGGTCACTGGGTCAAATGTTACGGCATAAATTGAAAGGTCTCATCATGGGCAACCTACATGTATAATATAAAGTTTCTTCTGCATACAGTTCCTTAGATTTTGCTTAAACCAGAAACTTTAACCAAAATATTTAACTAGGTCAAAGTCCAAGGTCAAAGTCACTAGGTCCAATGTTACGGCATAAATTGAAAGGTCTCATCATGGGCAACCTAAATGTATAATATAAGGTTTCTACTGCATACAGTTCCTTAGATTTTGCTTAAACCAGAAACTTTAACCAAAATCTTTAACTAGGTCAAAGTCCAAGGTCAAGGTCACTAGGTCCAATGTTATGGCATAAATTGAAAGGTCTTGTCATGGGCAACCTATTTGTATAATATAAGGTTTCTACTGCGTACAGTTCCTTAGATTTTGCTTAAACCAGGAACTTTAACCAAAATCTTTAACTAGGTCAAAGCCAAAGGTCAAGGTCACTAGATCAAATGTTACGGCATAAATTGAAAGGTCTTGTCATGGGCAACCTTCATGTATAATATAAAGTTTCTACTGCATATAGTTCCTTAGATTTTGCCTCAACCAGAAACTTTAACCAAAATGTTGACGGCAGACGGACAGACGGACGGACAGACGGACGGACGGACGGACATCGTCAATCTATAGACCGGAATTGCTTTGCAATCCGGCCAAAAATTTAAACATTTACTATGTACCAATATGCATTCAATAGCTATTAAGCTTATTCAAAGGGTAATCTGCACCATAGTGCATTTTGCATGTATTTTGTGTCAAGTAGGCGGCAACTTGGGTAGAGTCAACAAAGCAAAAGAAAAAATACTGCATGCAACAATGTATATGTTTTTTTTTTTGTTGTTGACAAAATTGTTTTATATAGAAATTAAGAATAAACATTAAACATGTTAAAAAGAAGAATTATGACCTCATTTATCATGTTTATACAAATGTACTTTATACATCACATGTTGGATAACATTGTAAATTGTAATTACTTTTCAACTTATATATATATATATATATTTTTTTTTTTTTTTTTGAAAGCAAAATATTAGAAAAAAAATTTACAAAAATTTATGGTCATGTATTGGTCATTAGTGTCAAAACTAATAAAGCTCTGATTTAGTTGAAGAGGAATGGCAGACGACCTTCAGAGCTCTGGGTGTGAAAGAAAATAAAACTGTTCTAGAACAGGTATGTCTGACCCTAAATAGATGACGATGACCATGACCTTGACGGTGACCTTGACTCTCAATGAACCTCGAGACAGACAGACAGGCAGATGGACACCAGACAGTGTGATCCATATTTGTTGCTCTTGTATTGCAGGCGACATAAAAACCAGATAGTGACCTTGACTCTCATTGAGCCTTGAGATAGACGGACAGGAAGATGGACACCAGACAGTGTGATCCATATCTGTTGCTGTTGTATTGCAGGCGACATAAAAACCAGATAAAGAAATCTTCATACTAGTACAATTTTCATTGAAACAGAAGAGATATGCATTAATAGTTGGGCTTTATAACATTTTTCTGAAGCTGCATATTGTACACTACAATTTCACTTAGAGCTAAAGAGGAATTAATCATCAACCATCTACCGGTAATTTAATTCACACAAACACAATTTGTTCATTCAAAATTGACAGGTGACCACAGGTACTTTGGTTTGGTAGAAATACATAGTTACTTCATTTATCATGTTTATCTTCCTCATGCCCTTGGGCCAAGAGTGATGTCACCAGCAAAACATGTTAAAGATAAGAGAGGTACTGAAATGGACCTGCACCATGTATGTATACCATTAGACCTGACATAACAACTAAATCTATTCAACCATGAAGCTTATGTGTAGGGTAAAGTAGCCATTAAGCTAACAACAGCCCAGATCACCAAGTGGTGAGGGATTATTGTCAGTTACTTCAGAGAAGAATTTGAATTGCTGGATGTCAGTGGAATGCTGAACAATTCTAAAGGATCAGGCACATTCATTTTGTATTGTTAATTCTAATATGACTTGATTCTTTTTCCCTATTAAGACAACAGACGCGAGCCGGGCTCTATTCTCCAATATAGGCCCTATAGCGATAAGCCACGCCTACCCATTTTCTGAAAGGAGATAAACCGGCAGGAACTGGTTTTTACAGGTCTAAGTTTGGTCATCATTAGAATAGAAATAAAAAATGACAAGCCGGGCTCTATTGTCTCATAATGCCCTCACGTCCTCAGCCAATCACATTTATCACCTCGCCGCTGACGCGGCTCGGTAATAAATGTGATTGGCTGAGGACGCTCGGGCATTATGAGACAATAGAGCCCGGCTTGTCATTTTTTATTTCTTAAATGAATAATCTAGTACATCACTACATGTACTTGTGTCTTTTCAGTGTACTGGTTTTATACAACTCTATCTATTATTCAATAAACCATGCAACTGTATGCTAAAACATTGAATTCAAAACTTAACCATGCCATCAAGTCAGTCTATGTGTCTAATCAATATATCAGACCAAGACTATACAAAATTAAAGTCTCATTTATGTTTTCAAATGTAACCAATCATAGAACTGCATACTTCCTACTATCAATCAAATGTATGATAAAATCGCATCTGCAATTTTCCCCTTGTAAGTGTACAACCTGAACAAATATGACCATACTGGTGTAACAAGTCCAAGAAATGTCAACTGTTTTAATACAATTATAACAATATATCATTAATTTCTACACCACATTTTTTTTACCTTGACCGTCTTGACCTTGACCTGTTGTACCCCCATCTTTTAAATTTATGTAATTCAAGTGAACTTAATGTACAGATTAATCAGTAAGGGAAATATCATACTGAACTAAGTTGGAACCTTGACATGGCTAAAATTGTTGTATTTTGCAGCATCCACTTTCAGATTAAATTCCATGATACCTTTCACCAAGTCCAAAAATCTATCCGTATCTGCTCCAAAAAATTACTAGTATCAATTCTTATATTTTGTTATCTAACTATCTGGGTTTAAAGATGTATTACCCGGTTAGGTTAACCCAGTTTATCTGTTGATTTGAGGCCAAGGTCTCTAGGTCTGTATATCTGTTTTTTTGGCCATATTCATTTGTTTAATCATCTGCACGAAAATTACATGACTTTGACAGTCAATTCAATGTTCCACCGAGACCGAAATTTGCAACTTGGTATTCCGTAAAGTTTTTATACATGTATGCCCTTCATTTAAAATCAAGGTCATAAAATTTCCAACTGATAGCTGATATAATTATAAAGGTCAAAAGATCTTAAATTGGTCCAAGGTCTCAATACTTTTTGCCATACAAATAGATGTACTACATACTAGTAAGTAGTATATAAAGCAATTATAAAATTGTATTTTTTATCTTCCTGCCATGACCTTGACCATGATAGTGCTAGTGACCTTTACCTTGTTTCTTCGTCTTTTGGGTTAATGGGTTTAGTAGTGGGAACCTCTCCATTCAAATTTATGCATAAGGCAGTTAAAAATATTCTTTTTATCTTCCAGCCATGACCTTAAATGTGATAGCGACCTTGACCTTGCTTCTTCATCTTTTGGGTTCAATTGCGGAAACCTCTCCATACAAATATTTGTTTAAAGCAGTTTGCCAGTTAAAAAAAATTATTTTTGATCTTACAACCAAGACCTTGACCATGATAGTGACCATGGTGACCTGGATCTTCTGACCTTCATATGTTGGTTAAGATGTGATGACCTCTCCGAACATATGAGATATCCATATAATCATTTATGTAAACATGTGAAATAACCAGATGAATGGAACAGACATATATATATATATATGGACACCCAACAAAGTGATATCTGCATATCAAACTCCTCACAGTACACTCCGTTATCCCACAATGCAACATCACTGCCATAGCCTTGTGGTCATAACTCATATCTTAAAGTTACGTTACTGTGATGTCACAGGGCAGAATTCTTGGAGATTGTTTCGACTGTAAAAGAAAGAAACTTTACTTGGAGAATACCATATTGTAGAGGACATAGATCACTAGGACTTACGTGTGTTTGACTGAGAATTCACTTGAGCGATAAGCACCAATAAGATCAGGAGGGATAAAATATGGTGGTGTGAATAATGCCGCTTCATGGCTGCTGTACTTCAAAGGAGGAACTGTGTCCTCTGCCTGAAAAAAAATCAAAGTAAGTTTTAATGCATTTTACAGTTTAGTAACATTCATTAATTGGGAAAGACAGGGGCAATTGCCCATTGAAGTTTGTGTAGACCCTAGAGCTGCAACGATTCACCGCGGTGCACCGAGAATCGCGATTCTTAGCTCTGACTCGAATCGCGAGTCGTTGTGGTCAGAAACGATTCGAGTCGAATAGTCTAAATAATGCAGAAAAACGTTCTAATTTCAACTTTAAAGATTCACTAATCGCAGGATTCCCTATAAGAATGGTTTTGGGTGGTGATTTAGAATAACAGGTGAACCCTTCAAGTGCATTTCACATAGAAATTCGTAAGAAAATACAGGGTCAGAGGAAATTCGAACAGCGACTTTTGCCGAAGATCGACGAGTGCTGCCCCAAATACTGAAATGCCTCTTTTAAAAAAGTTTACCTATGAACTTCTTTGTGCAAACTGTTTAATTATCATGCATCCTTTGTGTACAGTATTGACTTTACATCCAAAGAAGGCTGTTCTGTGGAGGGGGGGGGGGGTGTCTTTGCATGTACATCATTCACAGCTTTCACTTGAACTGGGATTATATGCTTTGCTTTTAGATTCAGATGAGGTTTACAATTAAATTTTCAAATAAATGGAAAAAAAATAATGTATCCATGGAAAATTATACCGTAAATAAATCGAACCGAAAAAAATCGAATCGAGACATAAAAATCAAAATCGAACCGAATCGAGAAGTTCCCGACTCGTTGCAGCTCTAGTAGACCCATGCATTGAAATTGTGGAAAATCATGGATAATTAACCCATGCTGAAATATTCCTTCCCAATCACTGAATTTTTAAATGAAATTAGCCAAATTTTACAAAATTCAAAAGCGAATCTGAAATAATGAGGACTTGGCACTTTTGATTACTCCAGCCTCCAGATGAACATGGTGAGAATGGGGTACATGTACCTTGTTTGGAACATGGGATGAATATGTATGACTGCAATTCATGCATCATCACAATTTATTTACATGTTTGAAAGGATTAGGAGTATCAGAATTAATGTTGAAAATACATTCCTAAAAAACAAAGCAGAGAAAAAATGAAACAATATGTGATTCTCTACAATTAAAAATCCATAAAACCCATTAAAAACCTGATCCTACATGTATACTTGTGCAAGGTATGCATGTATGACTCATATTAAAAAGATTAAATGATTGAGCTACAAGCAACTCAATACACTTTCAATAAAAATATGTGCAATGGTCAAAGTCACTGAAGCATGACAGTCACCAAAGTTTAAAATAACTTGTGGAGGTGGATTCAAAAATAATATTTGAATTGAAAACATGATTCAATTAATACTGTAATGCACAATATGATACTATTCTGAATACTAGTAATACGTACATATTTGTACTTTAATCATAGATGACCTCAAAATCTTGGATCTGATTAAGACTGTTGTTCCTCATCAAAGAACCCCCCCCCCCCCACTTATCCCACTGAGAACCACACCCAAAACTTATTGATTGTATAAATCAACTTGTTTTGATAATACCATTGTCATAAATAATATGAAATCGTCTTCTGCGATGATATCATTTGACAAATTGATTACAAACTGGCAATGAGCATCATACAAGAAAGATGAAGATCAGCTCGTTTTACTACTTTACACTAAAATAAACATGTAAACGAACAAATATTGTTGTAAGATCGTATGTATTTTCAGGAAGGTTAAAGATTAAGAGTACTCCCTTAATTCCTTTTCTATAAACAACTTCCACTTTATGTACCAACTTCAGGAGGTGTGGTCATTTAAACCTTTGTGTTTAAATCAACTGATTTTCAAATAATATTTGAATAAAGACATTTTCAAAAAGTGCATTTAGCAAATTGCATATGTTTTAAGTGTCAAAGAATTTTTTTAATATTTCAGAATTTTTATTTCTAAATCAATTTTCATGTATGAGTTAGTTTTGAGAATCATTTTTCTTTCAAAAAAGTTTGAAGTTCAGTTGCATTCAGTAACAAAACAAATATGATAATTTCCTAAAAAATAAACCTTTGGACTTTCTAATTTTCCAATATTTCAAAAACATGAATGACAATCAATATGATCAAGCATAATTAAAACTTCTTTCAATGAAGACCAGTTCAGCATCATTCCATGCTGCAATATTTCAAAAGGGGTGTGATTGCATTACACAACATTTGTTTTACACCCAAAACAATTTAAAAGTTGACATTCACAATCAATTATTCACCTTGATGATATCTTTACATCAAAATTTTATTTTCATTGCTTTTCTAGCAGCTCAAACTCAAATCCATCAATTTCTGCATGTGGATCGAGTTCAAACCCAATGATGAATCATTCAGCTTTCAAAAACTAAGATAAAACATAAAACTTTGAAAGAAAAAATTAAACATTACCTTTAGCAATTTTCTTGACGATGTTAATGTTCTGATTTATTCCATAAACCTTCTCCGATCTATCGAAATATTTTTGTCAATGTTGATGAAGGTGCAACCGACAATATTCAGTAGCCGGTCATGTCAGTTGCGACACCACACCTATAAATGCGTTCAGATACAACAGGTATCGGAACTTTTCATTGAATTGCCTACCTTGCTACTATTTTGGAACCACAATAGACCCATGCTCATTCAGCTGTAGTTGACAAACCGGTTTTTCTGCCTTTGAAAGAAATCACCAAGAGAAACTAATTTTAACGGCCAATGGAAACGCGCGAAGGCGGGGGCTTTCTAGGTTAGTCAAGTAGAGCTATGTTCTGTTCGAATTACTACAAGTTCGTAGTTTCGTATTTCTTCATTCATTCATTCATTCATTCATCGTGAAGCGCGAAACGACGATATTCAAGGGGTCAGTTATATACGAGGACAGTGTAGCTAAAAAAAAAGTATATTTGAGCGTAACTGATTTGAACGTTCCCTACCGACGTGCATTTCTAAAAGAAATTGAAGCGAAGAAAATATGTACTTTCTTGTAAGCATCGCTTGGTCACAAAATTAATTAACCCTAAGGATGAATTTTCGATTTGAATATGTTTTGTATACAATCATCTTGAGATAAAACAAAAAATCGTATTATATTGGGCCGAGGATTCAGCCTGTAGGAAAGGAAAAAATAGAAAGCCACGATCGTGTACGAAGAGAGTGTCCGCCCTTGGAGTTTTTATACTTTTTTTTTTAAATATAGGAATATGGTTTGTATTGAGGAAAAACCGAGATGCACCGGTCGAATGCAGATCGCTAGAAGTTGAAGCCCCGCCATCGTGTACATAATTATACAGGAAGTGTCCTCCCTTCAGTTCAGTATTATATAAATCCAGTTATTATAAAACTTCCCAGATAGCATGACGACGTTGGGCCAATGTTGGTAATATGTTGTATGGTTGGCCGGTGGTTGGCGTTGGCATGTCAACGTTGGACCAACATTGGCCCAACATTGTATATGTCGGACATACCAATGAATTATCGCTGTTGTTGGACTGGGGTTGGGCCAATGTTGGTCCAACATCGTATGTACAAGATAAAAGCACCGATCGAATTATATAATTTTACAAATGAAATTTAAAATACACACCATCATTGAAAAGGATCAAAATTTTGTTTCAAAATAATAAAACGAAGCCATAAGAGTCAAAAGAATAATAATCTGATTTACGACATTGGTTCAATGTTGGGCCAACGTTGGTCCAAAATAAAGAAAAAATGTAAAGATTCAAATGAAATCTAATTTAATAAAAAGTCAATCTGACTTTTGTAACTGGACAATATATTAACTGAATTTATTCCTCTTTAACATATTTACATTATTTGCGATAATGGTATGAATGGGTTGACGTTGGGTCTACGTTGGACCTACGTATGTTATACCAATGTTAATTTTCAAAATACATTTATTTTTCATTTCCGAGAAGTCTTGAACTATGAAGTTTTCAAAAATTTTCAAATACTTAACAAGTCTTTAGGTAAGAAATTTGTGTCCGTCAAAAGAGGACATACTTTTTGCGGTACTGTAAGACGTTGGGTCAACGTTGGACCAACGTAAACATTGGGTAAAGAAAACATTAAAAAAAATCATAAAAAATATTAGATCATGTCTATAATGTGCATAGTTATTTCACAATGATACATACATGTATATAATATGTCAGTAATTCGAGGTTCCTGTATTACTTTATAAAATTCAATTTATCATAAAATCAACTACCGAAGTAACTGCAGAGATAAGATCTAGGTCAGTGCTTGGCCGGTAAAGTCATAATTAACACCAGATGTCTGACCAGTTTCTAAGGCAACGGAGCTAGATTGCACAATCTGATACCGGACGTTTCTTATCTGGGACGCACACTACAAGGTTTTAAGTAAAAATAAATTTGAAATAAAGCGAGAGCGGTCTGTGGACGCTAAAGTGTTGTAAAGTGTAGGCAGTAAAAGTAAGTACATTATGATATTTATTATTATTCATGATTGTTGGTAATTCGTATGTATTATTAAGGATTCCGACTATTCCGTCGGAATCCTTTCTGTTATTGCAATGTCTTTTCTTTATTCTTATTATTATTCTTATTATTATTATTATTACAAGTTAATCGGTTCCATAATAATAATATGGTGATTTAAAAAAATCTAACCAAAAAGTATCTGAAGCCTGGAAACAATGACATCCCCTAAAATGCCTATATTCCATTTTAGTGGTTTATATTTTTCCATCATATGATTCATGGTGATCATGGTTTACTCTTTTCTATCTCAAATCACCAAATTATTAATTATGGAACTGATTAACTTGCGGTACATGTAATATTAGTACATATATACTACATAGGTAATACATGTACAAATGGAATATGAGGTCAGAGTCAAGCAAAATCTAATCTGTGACCTTTCCCAATAAACAATTGTGGGATACATGATGAAATACTCATAAGCAGCATATATATATATACATTCACCTGAAGATATGTGTAACAACCATCCCCTCCCCCTTTGGCACAAAATTTCTCATGAACTCAATAAAAAATCTCAAAAGAGATTTCTAGTATACATTTTTCTATCATTATTCAAAATTTCAGATGATTTGGACAACACACTGATTTTTAATGAATTTAAAAGTTTTTACTGCACAAGAAATATACTTTCACAAAAGAATATACTTTTTAGTCTGTAATATTTAACCTTGACCTTTGATAATTGACCTTAAGTACCTTTGCCCCAGAGGATCTATCCCAATGAACATTAATATTAAATATGAACAAATTCTGATGTAGGGTTTAGAAGATATAAGCTTAGAAAGACAGACAGACAGTAAGTATGGTGACTTTATGCTCCTCCATCATGTCCATATGTGAAAGATTTCTATGTGGTCATCATTACAGTCAATGACATGGTAAATTGAAGAAATTTCTATAGGGCTAGGTGTTTGGTCAGTATCTTATCAGCTATGGCACACAGAAGAGAAGGTGGACAGAGATACAAACATCCAGATACTGTGATATTTATGTCTAAATATTGGTGTGTCATAATACTTAGTGATAAATCAGATTTCGTTTTTTTTCAAAACTGTCACATTTGAATCAATGTGCAATGAAGTGAAATGCATTTCAAACCCATTCTGAGTGAATATGTTCAGATAGTGGAATACCTGTTAAGAATGTTTTGTTACTAGTTTTAATAGTGAAGGAAATCAGACAACATGAACAACATGTATAATTTGTTATGGCCTGGCCTTGAACTTCACTTACCTTCATTTAGCAGCACAGTCACATTAAATGTGATGAAATTATCTATCATATCAAATAGGTAACAAATGCTGGTTTTGAGAATTTTCATCAATCAGACAAATGTTGCCCTGTTCATTATTTCACTTGATATGAAAGAAAAATTCGACAACAGGTTGCATCTGATGAGTCACATTTGGAAATTGTGAGTGGAAGTGCATCAAGTGTCATTCAGTTTCTAAGTATACTGAAAATAGAAAAAATATGTATATGATAAAAGAAGGGATGAATTCAGAAAGTCAACTCAGAAGGGAATACTTAATGTATAGGTGAATACCGACTCATTGATTTTAAAGTGTGCACATATTATTAAGTCATATGAAGCACAGGTATATGACACATGCCTTATACCGATAAATGTCTCCATCATTTCAAATAAAGCCTATGCTAACACAGTAAATTATGCCTGTCAGAATTGATTTTCACAAACCAAACAAATTTAAGAGCCATATCTCTGTAACACAATATTAGGTGAACATGAAAATATAAAGGCAGCAGTGTATAAATTAATATCAGGCATATTAAAAAATGTTATGATCGCTGAGCGATTTAAGTCCCCTACCCGCGGCATAAATTTTACGTGGGTCGGGCGGTTAACAACAAACAAACTTAATTCTATTAAAGGCCTGGCGTACTTCCAGTTTGCTAAGCTCTGCCCCTTCACGTGCTATAAAGTTTGTGCAGAACAATATTTGAACAGAAATAACAACTAGCAAGCTGTGATTTGTTGTCTAGTAATTCCCCTTGTCACATGAACCAATCAAATTATCAACTCGCCAGAGATTAATCTACAATTTGATCTAAATGGGTCCTTTGGACCCGAAAAATTTGACCAATGGGTCAGCAGAATTTTATGGGTCCCAAGTACTATAAAGCCTACGCTCACGCAGCAAGATATGCCTGTTGGTATTTTTTTTTCACAACACCAAAATATCTAAGTCCCATAACTCCATAAGGACAAATCAGTGTACATTAAAATCGAGAGGCGGCTTCCTCTTCGATCATGAAAATCTGTTCCATGCACCTATATTTTGCCCTTAGCTTAACATGTATGTGCATATAACCCCCCCCCCCCCCCCCCCCCCTCATTACACATTATTTCCGGATAATGTGACAAAAAATTTAAGAACCCGTTACATATGTGAAAGAACATCCTTTCTACTTGAAGTATACAAAATTTTAAAACATTTTGACCAGAAATAGATTTTTAAAGAATTTTTAACTATTTTAGTATATTTTTACATTGTATCTAAAATATCTAAGTCCCATAACTCCGTAACGACAAATCGGATGAACCTGAAAATCGAATATCATGTAAATCAGTTGACGCATATTCAAGTTATTGCGTTCCATGCGCCTATATTTTGCCCTTAGCTTAACATGTTTGTGCATATAACACCCCCCCCCCCCCCTCCCATTACAAATATCTCAGTTATGCGACCAAAAAATTAAAAACCCGTTACATATGTCAAAGAACATCCTTTTCTACCTTAAGTATACAAAATTTCAAAACAATTCAATCAAAAATAGATTTTTAAATAATTTTTAACTATTTTAGTATATTTTCACAGTATTTTAAAATATCTAAGTCCCATAACTTTGTAAGGACAAATCGAATGAACCTGAAAATCAAAAGGCGGCTTCCTCTCAACAATCCAAACATAATGTATGAATATCATGAAAATCTGTTGATGCATATTCAAGTTATTGCGTTCCATGCGCCTATATTTTGCCCTAAGCTTAACATGTATGTGCATATCACCCACTCCCCTTCCCATTACAAATATCTCGGTTTTGCGATCAAAAATTAAAAACCCGTTACATATGTCAAAGAACATCCTTTCTACTTGAAGTATACAAAATTTCAAAACATTTCGATCAAAAATAGATTTTTAAATAATTTTTAACTATTTTAGTATATTTTCACTGTATTTTAAAATATCTAAGTCCCATAACTCTGTAATGACAAATCGAATGAACCTGAAAATCGAAAGGCGGCTTCCTCTCCATAGTCCAAACATGATGTATGAATATCATGAAAATCTGTTGACGCATATTCAAGTTATTGCGTTCCATGCGCCTATATTTTGCCCTTAGCTTAACATGTATGTGCATATAAACCCCCCCCCCTTCCCATTACACAAAATATCTTGATTATGCGACAAAAAAATTAAAAACCTGTTACATATGTCAAAGAACATCCTTTCTACTTGAAGTATACAAAATTTCAAAACATTTCGACCAGAAATAGATTTTTAAATAATTTTTAACTATTTTAGTATATTTTTACAGTATTTTAAAAATCTAAGTCCCATAACTCTGTAATGACAAATCGGATGAACCTGAAAATCGAAAGGCGGCTTCCTCTCCACAGTCCAATCATAATGTATGAATTTCGTGAAAATCCGTTGACGCATAATCAAGTTATTGCGTTCCATAGCAGAACGGGTAGGATATAATGCTACAGGACCCACGTTTTAGAAATTTCAAGAAATAACAGAAATTTTAGAATGCATGGAAGAAAAGATAAACCGAAATTGATCGTTTGACTCGCATCGGACTGCATATAACTGTTATATCCAAACATTTTGATGCGCAACATTTAATGTCTCTTACAATACCATGGACATGATCAACCTTCTGTAAGGTTTAAATGACCAGACAAAATATAAACACGAGACAGTAATTTTACATAAAACTTTCAATATCGAGAACGATATCATGAACTAAAGGGGACACACTGTACAAAAATGAATAATGGGTACGATGGGACGCATGATCTGGAATCAATGGGTCCTGGGGTATTTTTAAGCGTCAGTAACGCAGGACGCAGAAGTAGATTAATCCCTAGCCTCGCTGCTTCGCGGCTCAGAGATAATTTGTTTGGTTCATGCAACTGGGGAATTACTGGACAATAATCAATGGCTAGCTAGTTGTTATTTCTTAAGCAATAGCTTCATTTTGGCAGAAGATGCAATATGCATTTATCAGCCGTAAGGGTGAAACGTTTACCAAATTTCCTAAACGTGTACACGGAAGGCTGTAAACGAAACGTAAACGTTTAAACGTTTCTTATGTATTCATTATTGTGAATAGTGATATTCATTAGTGTTAATTTGCAGACGTGGTAATAAATTGACATAGATACGACTTATTTATGCTTGACCAGATAAAATTCTTAACTTTAATACAACATGCTGATGTTTCTTATAGTAATAAGATAACTTTCAAAGATTAAAAAATTAAACTCTTATTTTAAAACGTGTTTGAACGACTCCCATAATTCAAAAATACAAGTGAGTTACACAAAACAGTTAATCCATGGAAGGTTTGACACTGGGCAATCGAGGTAAGGGCGTTAATGGGCGGAGAAATGGGCACAGAGAGTCTGAGACGAAGAAATAGACAGTAGTGACGGATAAAGAGACGTTTGTGTGTTTGAAGTGTTTGTTTAAAGTTTGTCCACTGTGTCCGAATAGAGGGATGCGTACATAAATACACGTACGTAATCTCCGAAATGAGCATGCAAATGCCTGACTTCGCGACTTCAGGAAATGACAACTATAGTATTGAGTTTTTAGAGTATGATTTATAATAATTTTAAAGAAGATATTTTTGTATGCTACGTACAGTAGTCCGTTACGTACAGTAGTCCGTGTACACGTTTATAAATTATGTAAACGTTTACAGCCAAAAAACGAAACGGCTCCGTGTACACGTGTAAACGTTTCACCCTTAATCAGCCGTTCCATAATTTTTCTCGAATTTCAATCAAGCCTGTACTGATTTCAATGCCTAATAATCATAACAATTTACATGTTCTGAATATATAGTTACATAATATATTCATCATAAAATATCTTAATAATTTCAAGCAGTCTTTCCAATAACTCACTGGCCCAACTCCAGAGTTCATAAAATGTATCAGTTTTATCGGATTTGCCAATAAAAAATTATTTGGTTCGATAAAAACTCACATTGTGTCTAAAAATTATTTGAACCGATAAAAACCTCATTTTCTATTCATTATTTGAACCATTAAAAACTCTAAAATATCCGACATTTCATGGGAAGATTTCAAGAACTCTGTGACGCCCGAGGCTACCAATTTTTTTTCTGGGCTAGTAGAAATTCTTTAAGAAACTATACAAAAAACTAGTAAAATTCATCTTCGGGCTTGTGGCTGAGAAAACTTTCAGAGAAAACTGAATAATTTCAGGTCACTTATTTGAAAAAAATAATTTAGGTCAATTAATCAAGAGAAAATAGCAGATAATTGGCTAATAATGTGATGAAGAAAACACGGACTGGGCCAATGGGACGTCTCTTTGGCTCATTCGGTAGAGCAACGGACTTAACATCAGAAGGTTGCGAGTTAGATCCGAGGTGGGGGTAGTCTCGTGTTTTCTACACTGGCGCCCAACGTAAATCCCACGAGAGATGGTGGTTAGGAGGGTTGTCGAGGAGGGGTAGGGAGGCCCAAAATTGAAAGGGGAGAGTAGTGTACTGTCCGCGCAGCTCACTTCAGAAATTGGAAAATTGAAGTTTTCTCTACTTCATCGGCATATTTTCCGGTTAAAATTTATATAAGGGGATGGATCTCGAACTCTCATAAATAACCGTGTATGATATGTCTGTACAACCAATACTTATATAACGCTCAAAGTGAAAGATAATAGTTTTAGATGGGGAGATCTCTATGTTAATTTTACTGCGACACTGTCAACATTCTCCATAGACTCAGTGTTAAAGATCGCCGACGTCGCACTAAAATTATTGTTATTATCATTAAGAAGTAAACGAAAAAGTTCCTCAATTCCACGTACATGTTCTCACAATTCCTTTTAAATTACCTGGTAAAACTATATCAATTGATAGAATAGTACCGCTAGCTTTTTCCTCGCGACGATTACACGTGACCACTGAAGCGTTTTAAGATATCACTGAGTAGCATTCTGTCATGTGATTTTCATAAAGAAAAAAAATATGGTAACCGTTGTTTACTTCAAAATATTTGAATTAAAACACAGAAATGGCTTTAGTTGAATAAAAAAAAATCATAAATAACATTCTGAAATATTGAATAGGGAATATTAAACTACATTCCGATTTTTCAGGAGGGGGGGGGGGTTGTTGAGAAGCAGAACTATCTATTTTTACAATTTTAACCTACAAATACGTTCAACGTTTTTGCTGCTCAGCGCATTTTTATATCTGAAACATATTTCCAATCAGAATTACTTTTAGAAATATTTTAAACAAACGATTAGACAATAAAAAAAAAAGTATATACACGTATATTTGTTCAATTGTTGTAACTTGAATTGTGTAAATTATCAAAAAATGTCAAAGTAGGAAAAAGACCGTTAGACGATGTGTTTTTTTTTTTTTTTTTTGTCTCGGAATTGCAATCAATTGTTTATACTACACTTAACTTTCCTTAATAACACTTTCATTCGCAAAATTTTACACTTTTTGGTAAGAAACAGGTACTGGGAGGTCTGGAGAAGAATCCAAATACATGTATCCATATTTTCCGGTGTCCCTACATGCATTAGTAAATTCAATTTATGTCAACATGTAAAAATTGCAAAACTGGTCTCTTTACTAGTTTATTGTTACTCTACTGTTCATTTTCTATACCATAATCATGTCGTTAGTTTTAATTTTGTTTTGCATTGTTCGCTTTGTTACTTGTATTTTGATTTGGTGATATCAATAAATAATTGAATTGAATTGAAATGTACGTATGATATTGATTTCGTAGTGTTTCGTACATGTATGTTTATCGGGAAAGGGCATCCATTTGTTACTGTAAAAAAATGAAGAAAAAAATAAAAGAAATGTTGTCTGAAAATAGAGATAGTTGCTATGACGTTCACATAGATAAATTAGAGTTCGTGCCCCCCTCCCTCCCCGATTCGGATACACAAGTCTTAACCCCCCCCCCCACTCCCCGCTCCAAATTTCCTAAAATATGTCCTTGGATAATCACCATGGTAATCAAAAGAAAGTTTCTTTTTTAATTTATCCATTAAAGATAGAGTGTCCCTGAAAAAAAAGTATTGAAAACGTAAAACAAAGGGTCTAGAAAGAGGAAAAAAGGAGCTATAAAAAGTTTTATTTGAAAATATGCAGTAACGACCCTTATATTGTCGATTTTTTAATAATCAAATCTCCATATACTTCTATTGTAAAAACTCAATACATTGTAGGTGGCGCCAGTGAAATGAATTAGAGCTGCGCACCCCAAATTTTTAAAGGTCTAAAACTTCGAATGTATGCGTTAGATTCGCCTGAAAATTTAAATTTATACAAATGAGAATGTATACTTTCATATGAAAAGAAAGATTTTGCATTCCAAAATTTTGTAAAATTAATTAATTTTCAGGGACACCGTCCCTTTAAATTTGACCAGTACTAGGTAAATGTACGGTTTGAATACCCGTTATATGTAATGCTTCAGTGGTCACGTGTAATCACCGTGAGGAAAAATTAGCGGTACTTTCTTATCGATTGATATAGTTTTACCAGGTAATTCAAAAGGAATTGTGAGAACATGTACGTGGAATTGAGGAACTTTTTCGTTTACTTCTTAATGATAATAACAATAACATAGAAAACTCCCTATTTAAAACTATTTTCTTTCACTGTGAGCATAGTTGGTCGTACAGACATATCAAACACTGTTAGTTATGAGAGTTCGAGATCTATCTCCCTATAGAAATTTTAAACGCAAAAATTGATGACAAAGTAAAGAAAACTTCAATTTTCCGATTTCTGAAGTGTCAGCTGCATGCGTGGAGAGTAGTAAACTGGCACCTACCTGTACTAGACTGGGCCTGTGGGACATCTCTTTGGCTCATTCAGTAGAGCATCAGACTTAAAATCAGAACCTTACTAGTTCGATCCAAGTGGGGGTAGTCTCGTGTTTTCTACAAAACTCCCAACTCGGCACTTTGGGCCTCGGAAGTGTTTCCCATCAAAAATTGTATGTGCCCCCCATGCAGTTGGGGGCCCCTGAGCTAATATTAGTAGCCCGAGGAAATTTTTGGTAGCCAGGGCAGTTGGGCTAGCGAGTTTTCGCGATGACTGTGCAAACTTTTACTCGCACCTGTCACAGTGTCAGCCTGCAGACGATCATTTAGTTTGACCCGGTATGTCTTGCATCGTCTCCCTCGGCTTACAATTTCTGTTAAGCTCCAATGAAATCAAATAAATAACTTCCCTTCAAGTAGCTTACCTAATTGAAATGAATTAAATCAGCATATAGAAGGTTATATTCAGCTCCATTTTCAACGTCGCGCGGAAAATGCAACCTCGGCGTCCATCTTGATTTCCTTGGAGATTTAGCTCGCCTGGCTCGCTTGGGTCCGCGAATTTCCTCTACATAGTTGAAAATGAATTTCTAGATTTCAACATGCTAAATCAAAGTTTCAGTGATCATAATCAAATGCTACTAATTTTTAAAGATGGAAAATAATTATTTTCTGCACAAGCTATATTCATACTAGCTGTAATAAGGGGTTATCAAAACAGGTTAGGGTCGCTTATGTGCATGTTAATAATCGGAATCGGGTCCCTATTTCGACTAATTCCTTTTTACTATATAATCATGCTAAATCGTTATTATTTGTCCGATACATAAGCGGGCCTAAAAACGTAGTATTATTAAGGATTCCGACTTCCGTCGGAATCCTTTCTGTTATTGTATTGTCTTTTCTTTATTCTTATTATTCTTATTATTATTATTATTATTATTCTTACCCCCAAGCCAATCCAGAGACTTTACAACAAAGTACCGCATCATATGATAAAATGGAAAGTATCATGTGAAAGAGCGAATAAAGATCTTCATATATATTTTTTTTTCTTGTCGAAAAGTTTACATATGCCCCCGCTAGAGGTCATCAAAGGTAAAATCTTTAAAACCTTATAACTCCTAAACTAACCGTGCGATTTGAATGAAATTTGTTTTATATTGTTCTTTGGAAAATTTGCAAACTTTTTTACGCTTACATGCTCGATAAAATATTTACGGTTTTCGCGCTATTTTGAGTTGAAATTGGAACTTTAAATTGGCACAGTGCCAATTTCTACAGTTTTTGAGATTTTGAGTTGAAACTTGGATGGTAGGTTACTTATAGGTAGTCATTGATGATGACCTAGTTTCAAGGTCAAATTTTGATTCTCAATGTCACAACAAACTTTTGCCTATAGAACAAACACTATTTGACCTTGACAGTTCAAACTTCATAAATACAATCATTGATCCAAGCCCCATCACCTTGACCTTGACCCAAGGTCAAATTCTCATTCTCAAGGTCACAACAAAAATTTTCCCATAGAACAAAGACCATTTGACCTTGAGAGTTAAAACTTTGCGCAAATGTTCCTTACATCAAGTCCTTTCACCTTGACCTTGACCCAAGGTCATTTGTTCGATTTCAAGGTCAAAACAGACTTTTGTTGATAAAATATTGAGCTTTGAATAGATGAAAAGGAATTTTGATGAGAATAAACTAAAATGCTTATCTTTCATCCATGATCTTGGTTCAAGGTCAAATAAACTTTTTCAAGGTCATAACAAACATTTACTCTTGTATGATTGAGAGAATTTTGTTCTTAAATATTTATTCTTCACACAAGTAGTACTTCTTATTTGAACTTTACATAGTAAGATAGATAACTCTTTTATTCTTGTTCTATGTTTCCTTTTTTTATCTTAGTAGCATTACTTGTCTGTACTTTCATGCTGTTGTCATTCTCTATTTATAGAAATTTTCTCATTGCTAATTCATTGTGCAATTCTTTTTGGGATAGTAATTTCAAAGGAATCAAAATGGATAGAATAGATCTAGGAGTTTAAAGCCTTCCTAAACTTGAAAGGTATTTATCATCTTTTTCTTCTATTTTGTCGATAAATAAATAAGAGTCCCAAATTAGACATAAGCTCCTTTCCCTCATTTGCTGAAGTGAATTAGGTACAAAAGCAACTATTCTTTTTTCCATCTTCTTTATTCGGATTTTAACACTTCAGTTCCGAGGAAGGTCTAATAAAGGAGGAATCCGTCTGTTGCTTGCAACAGTAGCCATCTAGTTATTATTATTATGGTTAATTATTATTTTTATTCTTACCCCCTCATCATTTCCAGACACTTTATTCAAAGGTCTTCTAACACAGAGCAAAAGGGATGGTACCATCAGAAAGAGCATTACAAGATCTTCTTTAACTAATTTTTGTTTTTCGATAAGTTCACCAATGCCCCTGCTGGAGGTCATCAAAGGTCAAATCTTTAAACACTTCTAACTCCTAAACTAACCGTACGATCTGAACGAAATTTGTTTTAAAATGTTCTTTGGGAAAATTGTAAACTTTTATACGCTTACATGCTCGATAAAATATATACGGTTTTCGCGCTATTCCAAGTTGAAAATGGAACTTTAAATTGGCACAGTGCCAATTTCTACATTTTTTGAGATTTTGAGTTGAAACTTTGATTGTAGGTTACTTATAGGTGGTCATTTAATGTTGACCTACTTTCAAGGTCAAATTTTCATTCTCAAGGTCACAACAAACTTTTGACTATAGAACAAAAAGTATTTGACCTTCAGAGTTCAATCTTCATAAATATTATCGTTAAACCAAGCTCTTTCACCTTGACCTTGACCCAAGGTCAAATTTTGATTCTCAAGGTCACAACAAAGTTTTGCCTATAGAACAAAGACTATTTGACCTTCAGAGTTCAAACTTCATACATATCAATGTTCAGTCAAGCTCTTTTATCTTGACCTTGACCCAAGGTCAAATTCTCATTCTCAAGGTCACAACATACTTTAGTCTATAAAACAAATATTTTTTGACCTTGTGAGTTCATACATTACACAAATATTCCTTGCAACAAACCCTTTCACCATGACCTTGACTCAAGGTCATTTGTTCGATTTCAAGGTCACAACCGACTTTGGTTAATTAGATATTGAGCTTTGCTCAGATTAAGATCAATCATGATGAGAATGCTCAGGTTAAGATCAATCGTGATGAGAATGATCACAATACTTATCTTTCATTTATGACATTGGTTCAAGGTCAAATTATCATTCTCAAGGTCATAACAATCATTTACTCTTGTAGAATTCACACTCTTTGTCCTATACTATTTATTCTTCACACAAGTAGTCTTTCTTGTTTGAACTTAACATAGTATAAGAAAGATAACTCTTTTATTTTTGTTCTCTGTTTCTTTTTTTCTTAGTAGCATTACATATCTGTACTTTCATGTTGTTGTCATTTTCTATTAATAGAAATGATCTCATTGCAAAATCATTGTGCAATCCTGTTTTGAGATAGTTATCGTAAAGGATTTGATATTGATTGAACATGGAGTTTAAAGCTTTTGTAAAATTGAAAGGTATTTATTATTCTTTTCTTATATTTTGTTGATAAATGAATAAGAGTCCCAAGTTAGACATAAGCTCTTTTGACTCAATTGCTGAAGTGAATAAGGTACTAAAGCAACTATTCTTTTTTTCATCTTCATATTTCGGATTTTTACACTTCAGTTCCGAGGAAGGTCTAATAAAGGAGGAATCCGTCTGTTGCTTGCAACAGTAGCCATCTAGTTTTATTTATTTTTGTTCATATTGTAGAAATCAAATTAACTAGTATCATTAATCATGTTAATTTATTTAAATATCTGATATTTTCGTATTTTTTCTCTTTTGCAGTAATATACCACGTTGAAATGGAGATCGGTTGATCTAATAATTTGGAGATAGTATTCGACTTGATGAGGAAGAAAGGAAAAGTGGAGATAGCAAAGGACCAGAGTTGTGTTTGAAGTCGGATAGTTAACATTGAGTGATTTATGTTCAGACTTGTGGATGAATAAATATGAGGATATTTATTTTCTACTTTCAGATCACCAAAGGAGCTACGGCCAACGTTACCAACAAAAAGTCAACATTCAGCCAACATATCATTACAATGTTGGATTGATGTTGGACCAACATAAATCCGATATATATATCAAACTGGGCCAACGTTGGGCCAACGTGTAAACATCCGAGGTCTGACATCGGCCCAACAGCGACCCAACTTGTGGGGCCAACGTTGGGCCGATGAGCAACATTGCATTGGCCCAACATTCACTGCCGATATTGGCCCAACGTAAATGTCACCGATGGACTTGCGTTGGGCCAACATCAGCATGCTATCTGGGTTGCGGCATGATCGAACAAAATCTGTAAATAGTTTTAAAAACAATTTATACAAATTCTGATCATTAATTTGTATTTAAAAAAAAAAAAAAACCTGATGGGCGGATCCAGAAATTTCGGATACAGTGAATCCCAAATCACTTCTTCAAATATAATTTTTAACCAGGAACAACCAGAGAGAGGAACCAAGCGCGAAAATTATCCAAACATGCATGACCATTTATGAATATGGGTTAAATCTCCAACGAGATGGGGATACTGATAGAGGATGACCGTTATACCCCACCCATCCCCTCTCGCGACAGCAAAGTTGCATTAGAGAGGTATGATTGAAGACGGCGATTAACTCTCTCTCTCTCTCTCTCTCTCTCTCTCTCTCTCTCTCTCTCTCTTCGAGAGGTGTTACACAACTTGATAAAAAAAAGGTCAGATCAAAGGTCAAAATTCCTAATCTGTCCATGGATCTTTTTGTAATGAAAAAATCATATTTTTGCTGCTTTTTTTATTATACTCTTTCTGTACTTTCTTTAGATATATGTTCTATAAGCATCGGTAAAGATAAAGGTATTTAATATATACAACAAGGTCAACCAGGTTTTATTAACATTTCAAAACCACGTGGAATCTTATCATAACCGTTTCAGGTGACGAAACACCTTTTATACCTGTGTACTCAGGTACGGAAATATATTACCATGTTACAGTGTGATTGAAATTTCGCAAATAAAGGAGTATATTTCACACATCCTGGTTTGATGTCATAGGACTGATTTCGTTGGAAAAGAAAGTAAAAGACTCAAAGAAATTCAAATAGTGTGTGTCCAAAGATCGAACAGAAAAAATGACAAAATACAGGACAGAACAAATAAGTGTGGTGGTTCTACTCGTAGTAGTGTTTACTACGTGTGTCTCAGACGAACAAGGTAGGGCTCTCCAATCACGGATCTGGGGGGAGCTAGGGGCCGTGAGGGTAGGGCTATGGGGGGGGAGGGGCCGTGAGGGTAGGGCTAAACGTCAGGCCTACCCTGGAATCGGCCAAAAATGCTGGGTTTTCCTATCTCGCATATTTTTTCCGTCTCTCTCTCTCTCTCTCTCTCTCTCTCTCTCTCTCTCTCTCTCTCTCTCTCTCTCTTTAACTAATTTAGATCAAGAGAAAGAATCGGGTCATATGTATTATGTTTCGCGTCGTTAATCTATAGTACATGTAAGTAGCCAGATTACATAGTCAACAGAATGACAATCCGATCAAACATACACCTTCGCTATGTTTAGAATTCAATGAATCAGATCAAACAAAGTGAACGTGGGTGTTCTGTCTCCACCTATGGTACCTGTAACTGAAATATACATGACATGGATGTGTTTTTATTTTTTCTAGATCAAGTGTTTTGTAGTTTCTATATCCTATGTATTTAGTGGACCGATCGAACATCAATACCTATAAATACCGAGCCATTGGCATTGTGCACACAGTTCCAGTTTTAAGAAACACACCACTATCTTTAAAAACAATCACAGATCTAGAGGGGATCGGGACCCCATCGCCTTTTAATTTTCACTAAAATGCTTATTTTCCTATTTTGGTTTACAATTTCCCCCTCATCCCCAAATGGTTTAGACTACTCCAAGATCAAGGACATTCGAGACCCCCCCCCCCCCCCCCCCGATTCGGATCTGCTTTTGGGAAAATGGGGGGGGGGGTGATATATAATCTATATCGTATTCAAGCCTGCATTTTAAACTGATTGAACACTATATATGCTACCTCACTGTCAACGATGTGTTGAAAATACATCTGATACATTTAACTCATATTACACAACATGTACCTACCTATCCTTAAAATTGCAACACATTTGAATTTTTAATGTAGTGGCTTTCTATCTGAAAAATCGATCCTTCACACGTCCTGTTTATAGGTGTTTGTTTGTTTGTTTTTTTTTTTCGGAAATCAGAATAATTCATTTCATTAATAACTGTTTCTGGGGTAAAGAACGGAGGATGCTGAAAATTTTCCAAGCAAATATATTCTATATGTGCTTTTTCATAAAACATATAACATGAAACCATGTCAACTTTTATTCTTATGCGAAAAATAAGTTTAGAGGATAGAATAAAATAAACAGAGCTGTAAGGATACTTTGAAGTCCTGCATCGCAAAAAAAAAATATATTATATTATTTACCTTTACATAAAACCTTTATTTCTGCGCAATTTTTGTTGCCTTAAGTTTATTTTAAAAAGTGAAGATCTCTTTTTTTTTCTTTTGAAAAACTCGACGTCATCAGGATATTTTACTTTTTACAGTCGCTGTTATTTATTAGTATTTTAGTTGTGGATAATCAAGGATTAAGCCATGACATGTATATGGGATTTTAAAAAAAACTGTCCAAGGGCTAAAAAAGGTACTTCTATATTCCATGATGTCATAAACGATATTACCGAGTTTCAATGCTACAATAATCCGATAACTTTTTTTCTTTGCAGAATCAACAAAATCGACGACACAAATTCAGCCAACGAGAACATCCCTAGTTACAATGGATGCGACGATCAACCCATCTGTAAATTTAACTTCAGTTTTACTCGGTGACGACACATCGTCCATCGCCCTATCTCTACCAAACTCTACTGTTTCTTCAATTATTACGTCGACTGTTGACTCTAATATGGCGGCGGAATCAGTTTCATTGACCTCTATATTTTCATCTCAAAGTTTGTCTTTAAATTCATCTGCGTCTGCAAATTCACTTGCCTTTTCAAATTCAGTAAAATCTACAAATTCAATTGGATCTACGAATTCAGTTGAATCTACAAATTCAATTGAATCCTCAATGTCACTTTCATCTACAAATTCACTTGCATCTGACACAAAGATGACAACGCAAGCGATGTCGTCATCTTCAACGGAGATGTCCTCAAGTATTTCTCATAGCTCCATATCTACAAGCACTGTATCACATGATATGACGTCAATGAGTTCTACGGCCATGGCGTCATCAGCATCGTCATCGTCGTTGGAATCATCGTTTTCATCGTCTTCTGTATCGATGTCAGGATCTTTCAGCGACCACACCGCTAGCTCGTTTTCTAGTTCACCAGTGGGGTCATCTAGTATACCCCCAATGTCTTCGTCAATTTTGTCATCAACGCCTATGTCATCGTCTACGTCATCTTCCCTGCCGTCCAAATCAGAAGCGTCCGGTGGCATGAGCTCAGCTGGGGTGGCAGCCATAACTATTGTTATTATAGTGATCTTGATAGGAGCTTTTGTTGGCATCGTCTATTACAGAAGGTGTGTGTAGCATTTTTGTAACGAATCCATACCAATGTCTGTCTTTCTGTCCGTCCGCTCGTCTGTCTGTTCATGGGCAAACTTTTTCTTTTATTACCACTCCCCCGCTAATAAGATGAATGGGGTACTAGTCTACTGGTCCACCATGTACGTCCTCAATGAAACCTTACACATGGAGTGAAATGACCAAAAGGGTAACCCTCTTTTATTGAGATTTCTATGAAAAAAAAATCATCAAATACGAGTAATTTGACATTTATGCCCTAATGATATGGAGATAGAACTAAGCAACCAGTGGTCTTTCGACTTAAAAACTTGACATGAAGGACATATTTGTTTCTATATCTGTACATATTTTGCCGAATCCTGTTTAGTTTGAACATATTTTATTGCCATATAAAAGAAATGGGATTGGGCTCAAGTTTGCACAACATTATATATATAAGCCCTTTCCCTACAATAATTACAAAATCTTGAATGACATGTCGAATCCTGTAACTATGATACTTCACACTTAGTTTTTTTCTCTGACCTACGGAGCTGAGGGCCTCTATCAAGCTTGTGCTAAAAGGCCAAGGTCAATCTGGATTCGTAGACAAATCTGACAAAAATTCGAAAGCCGTGATTGCCTGGTTGAAAAAAAAAAACCAGGGCATTGCAATGGGACGGGTCTATATTTTTATTTATGGAACGCAAATCATCTCGCGATTGAATACTACAGGATTTCCTTTTTTTTAAAGCAACGTTTTATCGATCAGTTGATGTTATGGATATTAGTGAATATCAAGAAGCTGTCTATGTTTGCAACGGAAAATGCTATTTTTGAACACCGTATATTACATTATATTACAAAATTTATTACAATATACATGTACAAGTTTCATGGTTTTTAATCCATAGGTAGATCTGAGGGGGTGGACAGGGTGAAAGGGAGGAGGGAGGAAGGGGCGGGAGGAGGGAGTGAAGGGGAAAAAAGGGGAGGAAGGGGGCGAGAGGAGGGAGGAAGGGGCGGGAGGAGGGAGATAAGGTAAGGGTGTAAAGGAGGGGGAGGTAAGGAGTTGGGAAGGGGAGAGAGGTACCCCCCTGTCCGCCCCCCCCCCCCTCCCCCGATCTCTCGCAATCTACGTGTATATATGATTATATATGTGATATTTTTCAGACACTATGTGACCGGACAGTGGGCACAATTACCAGGAACCGGATCTGTGGCGTACAAACCATGGGACAATGAGGCAAGTGGTGAGGTAGGCATGACATCAAAAACATAGAATATTTGTATTTTTTTCAAAAATGACACGTCAAGCTCATTCAGAGAATGTTATGTTAATTGGCCCCTCGTTTTTGTTTGCTCGTTATAAGAGCAGGGCAAGGTTATTCTAAAAACAATTTGGTACCATCAGAAAGGTTTTGTCACTAGGAAATTCAATACCAGTTTGGTATATGAAGAAAGCCCATCTCTTACCATTCAAAGTTATTCCGAAGATTAACGTTTTTCGAATATAGATCAACCCCAAAGTCAAGGTCACAAGGTCAAACATTTTGGTGTTAACAGAAAGGTCTTGTCACTATATTAAATATGTATGCCCAAAGTTAAAGCTTTTGTTCAAAAGTAGGTCAAACTCAATGTAAGTTGTAACAAGGTAAGAAATTTTGGTACCAACAGAAAGTAATTGTCACAAGTAATACCAATGTATAAGTATATGATCCCTAGCACGTTTTTGTGACCGATAGACAGAGGTACGGACGGACAGACAGAAAGACAGACGAACGAGATTTAATGTCCCGCGCTTTCGCGAAAGCAGGTACTATTGAACTAATCGATAATCCTTTCTTGTGATCGTCCAGAATATGAAAAATTTAGCGCGACAAGAGGTCATATACTTTCTACTTACTTTGCCACATTTGCACTTTGACACCTGAGATTAATAAAGAATTGATTAGAATTGGTTTCATAGAAAGTGCGGAGCCTGGTAGTACCATATGTAATTGAATGCACAAACAGAGTTAACATTCTTCGGAGAGTAACGAAATGTAGGTGTCGCCACTCAAACTCAAACTCAAATAATTAGAGAGCTCTTCAATTCATTAAAGAGCTCTTTAACAGAATTAGGGAGCTCTTTATTTCAATTAAAGAGCTCTTTAATTCTATTATTGCGCTCTTTAGTTCATTTATTGCGCTCATAAATACAGTTAGAGCACTCTCTGATTCTTTTAAAGAGCTCTTTAATTCGTATCATTTATTGAGCGCAATAAATGAATTAAAGTGCTCTCTGATTTTATGATTGAGCGCAATAGATGAATTAAAGAGGGCAATAATTGTTTTATTGCGCTCAATAATACAATCAGAGAGCTCTTAAATTTTTTCATGAGCACAAATATGTGAATTAAAGATCTCTTAATTACAGAGCTCTATAAAAGAATTGATGAGCTCTCTAATACAATTATAGAGCTCTTTAATTAATACAAAGCCGATTTTTGTAATTAGAGAGCTCTTTAATTCAATTGAAGGGATCTTCAATCGTTTTACAGAGCTCATTAATTCAATTAAAGAGCTCTAATTCTTTTAGAGAGCTCTTTAATCATAATATGGATATGTCCTTTTTAAAGAGCTCTCTAATACAATTAAAGAGCTCTCTAATACAACCGAAGAGCTCTCTAATAGAATTAGAGAGCTCTTTAATTGAATTATAGAGCTCTGTAAAAGAATTAGAGAGTTCCGTAAAAGAATTGAAGAGCTCTCTAATTACAATAATCGGCAATGTATGAATTAAAGAGCTCTATAATTTGATTAGAGAGCTCTTTAATTCTTTTATAGGGCTCTATAATTAATTAATGAGCTCTTTATTTATTTGAGTTTCTGTTAATTTGGCTTTCCATACTTGTGGAAACCGACCTGTTATACCGGCTTCAGTATTATTAGCAATTTTAGTGGAAAGAAACTATGTCCAATCCTCTGAAATAGCTAACGAGGTCGTGTTTTGTGAACACAGAGCAGAGCACGGACTGTACTTCGTATTTGCCTTCTGGGTTTTTTTTTTCAAATCAATTTGCAACTCCATCTGTGTGTTTCGAGGGCCCCTGCGATATGCTGTCTGTTTGTATGGTCTTCTTATTGTGCGTTCTTCGAGACGTCTGGGTAATCGGAAAAGTGGGAGGGTTGTGCGCACGTAATCCGGATAACGACACCGTCTGCTATTTGCGTGGCAGATGGCCGTCCTAAGTCGGCACTGGTTGCTCATTGGTCTCGTTGGTTTATGTGTGGTCTTTTGTGTTTCATGTTTCTGTGTGATTTGGCGTTCCTTGTCTCTTTTGCGTCTCTCTGTGTTTTTTGCGTTGGGTGTTGTGGGGTCTTGCTGTGGGTGCTGCAACCGGGTGTTGTTGGAGATCCCCTCCTTTCTTGTGACGAACTATATACAGCCATTTGCAGAGAACGAGCACCATATGAGCGATTCAATCAACAATTATCTTGCCGGTTCAAGCGGAAAATGATCTCACCTGTCCGTTCTCTTATCTGAGTATAACGGGTCTATATTGTGTCATCTGAATATCAACCGATAAAGCAACGAACAGAAAGTGCGATTAGGATTTGAATGATATTTATTTTTTTTCTTGCTCTTTCAGTGTTATATACAATTTAATGAAATGATTGAATTGCTTCAGAATAGCAAATATGTCCATTAAAACGGATGTAACAGGTGACCAAACAAATATAAATGCATATGCCTTTTCTTTGTTATTTTCTGTTTTGCGTCCTCGTGCTGGTACTGCCTGGTAGGTTTTAAGCCCAGTCATAAAACAAAACAAAATTAAAATAATGAAATCTGTGAAAATCAAATGTTTTCTACAAAAATCGAAGATAAATTGTTAGATTTGTCTTTTTCCATACAGTAACCAAAGCACTGTTATAATTCAAGACATTGCATTATATCTATTATTCTTTTGTGAACTAAATCTGTTAATACAAATCAAATGAATAAGTTTCTGTCGGATTTCATAGTCACATTATATGGAATTGGAACCTTGTCTTATATGCTTGTTTGTTTTTTCTACCTTGCTGGCTGGTAGCTTTCTCAATTTCAAAAGGACGCAAAACAGAGTAAAAACAAGAAGTGGCCTTAGCAATATTCACAACGAAATAATTCACAATTACATATTCAGATATCCGAGATTCGTGTAGTAATTTTTACAATCAACTGGAGAAATTTGTGACACGCTTTTGAAAATTGCATATTCTAGATTAGTTTCAATCAATTGTTTAAATTCATTTCGTCGCATGATTTGTCTAATTTTGCTGAAAACATTTTCCACGGGATTAAGATCTGGCGAGTAAGTAGGTGTAAATACATATTAGATCCCAAATTGATCTAAAAACACAGAGAGCGCTTTTCACCACTGTAACGATGAACTGGCGCATTATCAACGACCACTATATCCCCGGGAACCAAGGCGTGGTGTCCCTCATCCGTATAGGAGTCTATAGCTTGGTCAAAAAAGTTTAAATACTGGATAGTATCAGTAGCACCATCAACAACATTACAATGAACCACGCCGTTTACCCCGATCATGAGGTTAAATTGGTAGATTTGGTCTTTGAACTAACCCCTACGGCCCTTTCACCCCGTAGTGCATGTCCATATATAGGACTACAGTCGCGAGAATTAAATCCAGCTTCGTCGAAATATTTGATACGATGAACATCTTTCTGTGATAAATAGTACATGAGAGCCTCGGTATATTTCAGATTATCACTTGTGAAACGTTCTCTAGCTGGTTTGCACAATCGTTTTCGTGTAAATTCACCTGCTGGTAGATTTTGTTTTAAAGCACGAGATATCGTTGATTCATGAATAATTTTATTGCAATTTTCCAAAAGTTTATTATGTATTTTTCTCAAAGAAATAGATGGTCTTTCCCTTTTTAAGAATTCAATGTAATGTAAATCATTTTGATCCAGCGACATTGTAGACCCTTTGGTTGGTCCTTTAGGTTTTGATTCAACGTTTTTGTCATTTATCCAAGACAACCATGCTCTTGTTACACAATTTTTATCAATCAATAATTCTTTTGATACCTTAGCTTTAATTCCCCGCGGTATACTCCCTGTATCATCATTTGCACCATAGTCTTTTAATTTTGAAATAATATTTAATCGGAAATCAGCACTAGGGCTTGTTCCAAACTTGTATAATCTTCCCTTTTTGGATTTTGACATTTCCATTTCTTGTTGAGCGGACATGTGTACCTTAACAGTAACAGTGTAAGCTATCAATATAGATGTACATGTACCATACATGTATGATAAAGATCTACATGACCTCATGCTGTGATAAATTGACCATAATAATTACATGACAGGAAGTTTGACCGATGTATCGATATTTAAATTCCGCTGTGGTGTTGTTTCGTTTTGTGTAAAATTTTATTGCCGCGTCTATTAAGGGAGTATCTTTCAGTGGCAAATAAAGGGGAAATATCAACAGGGGCCCATGTATATTCACATTAATAAAAATCTTCTTCCCACGAACTTACATCCGCACCTGAATTTGAGAACTTCATTTGCTGGGCGTACATGATCTATTCCTGCAGATTGTTTAACTTTTAAGGAATAAAGCTTAAAATTTACATTATGGCGAACATAGTAGAAGCTACTAGGCTGGACGTTAAGATTCATTTTCAGTCGCATGGTAGAGAACGTTGCATGTATGTGGAATTTGAAATGATGGAACTTCAGAATTTTGGATTTTGGGGATTTTGCAGTAAACTTCGGAACGAAGTTCCTGCCCTTCAGAACATGCATGCAGAAATGATGAAGATTACATTTCGCGATGATCAGGGTGATTGGGTCGATGCTGGCGAGAAAACTTTTTCGAAATTTTTGGGTGCAGCAGTTTATGACTCTAAGTTCGGGCCTAATCCGCGGATCAGTGTCAAAGTCTTTGAAGGCTCGCCAATGGTCAGCAACAAGTCTTCCGACATACGTGTATCACACAATTTAACCACGCCTGCGAGGAAAGGCCTTAACTTTAATAATGCACAAGCTTATCTAAGTCCTATACAATTAGACATAAAGATCAAAGATGACGAATATAAGAATCAGAAGTTTGAATATAAGGAGCTATGTGCTAAAGTGCAATCTCTGCAAGATCAGTACAGTGTAAGGGTTGCAGAAGATAAAACCATTCCTCTTTGCGGAAACTGTCATTTGCGCATTTCAAAATCGCACAATAAACGTAATTGCAAAGCTACACAGTGTGATGATGTATGAATTTGTGGAAATCTCGCTTCTCACGAGAACGCAAAGCTCGAACTTAAGGAGCTGACTTCTGCTAGGGATAAAGCTGAATGAAAAAGCTCAAAGCTGAATTAGACGCTAAAATCAAAATGGAAGAAACTGTAAATCAAAGTTTTGAGGCAAAGGTAAAACCATTTTTGATCAATTCCAATCAAGGAAAATATCTTTTTGATGGATATAAGGAGAGGTCCCGTCTAATTCTGGCCGACACAGCTATCCTTAGAAAGCATTATAAGGGTATTATCCCCACTAACACTGATAATGAATCAAATAAATGGCAGGAAATAATCAAAATTTTCGAAGAACGACACGTTCCCAAGCAGAAAGTATCGAACCCTGTTCGCCAATTATTAGAGGCAAACCCTGTTCATAATGTACAGTTTCCTCAGATTCCCAATATACCAAGACCTCATTTCCTATGTCTGGACTATCCCCATATCAGTACATTTGGACCTATCCTCCCATGGCTCAACCATCTACTATCGCGCGCGGAGCAGCCACCGCAGCTTTAGGCTGTCCAAACAGCGCTCCATACGAGCCTTTAGCTGGACTTGGGACGAACAGCCCGTCTGTTCAGCAGCTCACAACTGCAGGCGAAAGCGATACATTTCCTGATGATTCCCGTCAGCCTAATACAACTATACCACTAGAGCCAAATTTCGATACAATGTCAAGTAACCCCTGGAATGACATATAACTTTTATCATTTCTGATCTGAACTTAACACTTTTAAGAGGATTCTAAAATTTGACTTAAAGTTTTGTATTCATCAAATAGGGTAGTCCACAAGATAAATGGACGGAGTTTCAATTTGAGATTGAATTTGATTAGTAGTAGTTTGATACCAGAACTAACATGACTGTCTGTCGTTGATTTGCCTCTCTCTTTGGGGGGGGGGTCTTTTTATTTATTAATGGATATTTTTGTTTTTTGATTTTTTTTTCATCGAAATGGAAAGATTCAATTTATATCCAATATGATTAAATAAATTTCCACATATTATGTCTTATCAAACTTCTTTCTTTTTGGGTAAAGGAATATCAAACGCATAAACAAACAAGTCTGTCCTATGTCTCGACTAGATGGACCTGCCAGAATTTATTCTAACACACAGGCGCTCGATATCCGCCTTTTTTGTTGTAAGAAAAATGTAAGGGGCGGATGTCATTGAGGGTAATTGGCGTCGAGCGTCTTTTCCTTTTTAGGAATATGGTATAATTGTGTAAGTCTCCATTAACAAGGCAATCGCGAACTCCCGAATGGAGGCAGAACCAGGCGCCCGGGAGGAGTGAGCATCCATCAATATTTACAATATCAATATTTACAAAAAAACTGATTATAAAACAAAGATTTAGCATTATTTCGCATATTGTGCTAGTCAACAAATCTCTCCGTTAAATGTCACGCGCGATTGCTTGGATGCCCAGTCCTTGTCATTACCAGGTATGATTACCGTTAGAATACTTTGACAGCGCTGTGTTGAAAAGCGTTCACTCAAACGCTAACTTGGTGCTCCTTCTTTGCAATGGGCTGTATACTCTCATATAGCGTTACGTTGGAAAAGAAACTACATGTATTATTTCCCAAAGCAACACCGGGTCATGGGAGCAGATAACACACATAAATAGGCAATATAGATGAGATTAGAAATACATTGTGTCAATCTTGAAATTTATTTTATGTTTTCTTTATATTTTCAGTCTCTACGAATTAATCGATGAACCCCAACGGATGCCTTTTGGAAATGATGATACGGATTACAATGACAAAAAAAAACACATCTAAATTTGTATAACAAGAGCAAAACTTAGTGTGATACTATAACAACCAGATTCATATCTTCACCAAACAACTTGTTACTGATAAAACTATTCGATATGGAAATTGACCCTTTTTTCGTGCATTTCCCATCTTGGTATTATAAAGTATTTTGCTTTCATCCAACGCTTTGTGGGCTTGCAAATATGGTTGCATTCACGCAAAACAAGAAAAAAAAATTGTTTTGTAAGCTTATATTTGATCGAGGGTTTTTTTGTTTCATGGTACGCATTAAATAAATATCAATTTTCAACCAATATATTGAAACCGTTCTTTTCGCCATCCCTCCCTCATGGTGGTGTAAGATTATATTATTCTCGGGCAGTGTACGTAGCTTCATTGAAAAAGATCTGAGTTTATAATTGTATCAATCTGATTGAATCTTTTCTGATGTATTGATGATGACTTTGTTAATTTTGATTTTAAAAAAATAAAAGACATAAACCTGATGGATTAAAATTGTTGTTTTGTGAGATTATAGTTACCTATATGTACACGTACATGCGGAAATTTGATTGCAGTATTATTTCATGGAAATAGAAAGATCATCGCAACGAGGCCCTGCACACTTCTACCAGCGATTGGTTTTACCTAAAAAAAAACCCATTGCTATCATCTATTTTTGTCTGTCATTTACTTAGTCTGAGTTTTTTTTGTCCTAAATTGGAACTTTTTCATAAATAAACCGTCTGTCTGTCTGTCTGTCTGTCTGTCTGTCTGTCTGTCTGTCTGCCTGTGTCTAATTCTTTTTCTCGTTTTCAAGAACACAAAACCTGAACAAAATCCTCACTTCAATTTCATACGTCAGCATACGGCAATATAGCCTGTTTTATGAACGCCTGTATTACCAACATTCATGTCATGTAATTTATCACCATTTCTCTGTTGTTAAACGCAATAAATATCCTTTAGAACGGGACTATATAAAGAATAACAGTCTGTCCCTCATCAAACGAGATATAACCCATAAAGATAATCGAGCTGACCTTTCTAGTGACTTACTGTATTTTCTTTTGCACTGCGGAGCAGTTAAACTCGTTCCCTGCGTTTGAATATTTAAAGTGTAATAATTACTTCTTTCCAACTCTGTCGCCTGAAAGAAGCTTTGTTTTGGCCCTTTATCAACTTGACATCATAGATTAGTTTAAACTGTATTTATTCCAGACAAGCATGGTGACAATGACAGTACAATAACACAAGAGATTGGAAAACAAGTGGTTCACCACTTATATCAATTCCTCTCTCACATCTCTCACTTCACGACGATCACGGTACAATACATATATGGTGTATGAAAAGTAAATAAATAAGGTGCGAGAAAAGTTAACAATAGTGAAAACTGGATTATAGTAAATGAAGGATCACACACGTACAAATACAAAGTGTAACATAATTGATAAATGAAGATTCACACAATTAATTCAAAAAAGAGTGACTGACGATACTCATACAATAATTGAAGCCTATGTAAAACGCTTGGATTTGACTATAAATTTTTGAACATTGAGGAAAATCTTACAGTTGGTTTCGAAACTCAAATTTTCATCTCCAAAAGTAATAGGGTTGTGCCGATATCTAAATTCATCGAATGAATATATTGTTGTCTTAGTAAGTTATATTTGTTACAATCAAGTAGGTAATGGAAATTAGATTCAATTTTTCCACATGTACAATAGGGATCTTTCCACATGTACAATAGGGACATCATAGATTACCTTGCTATTACGGAAACTTGTCAATTCATCCAAATATAAACGAAATTAAAAGATGTTATGCTACTAAATCCACCCTTCTGGAAATATGGAGCCGCGCACTCTTTGCTAATTAAACGCACAAATTTAAATTAAAAAAAAAAACTTGAGGATGTTACTGATACACATATATTTTAAAAGTATCACCGATGAGGATTTACTGACCAAAAACACGTATCTGGTGCATAGAATTGGTTTGAAATTTCATTTTAAAAGAAAGTAAAGAGTTTGAATACGCCCATATTATTTTGATAAGAGATTGCTTCAGTCCGCTAAGCATTGGCGGTCCAAAGTAGCTTTAGGATGCGTTACATTTCATCGTCTTTGTATGTAGTCCGTTCACTGGCTGCAGGTACATGTATATGCTATCTCCAAGGACCGGGCACATCTTGTGAAGCATTGATTTGGCAAAACGGATCAAGTTCGCGTTTCGTCGCTTCATACCTAATCTCTGGCTTACGTTCCCTTGGATTATATTTTTTCACATTACATGTACAATATGTAGAACAAATGATAGTCAGCTATGAAAAATTTAAAATAAATGAACAAAGTCTAGGAATTGTTCTACAATGGTTACCAAAAAGGGAACATGAAAATGACGTCCGTCAACCCAACCAGAAAAGTGTATTTACATGGGGCCTACAAGGGTCCTATATTACAAATACTCTGGGACCAATATATGTATCCCAGAGGGGAGCGCTGTGTGAAATGCAACTTTTGTCCATATAGGTCCACCATGGGCCAGTCCACACTATTTTACATGAGGTTCACTATGAGACCAGTGTAGGCCATATGTCACACGCATGGGCAAACACAGATGGGACCCATTTTTACGGTGTTCATTAGGGGACATCGCTTCTTCAAATCTTCGCCCCACTATATATCACCAGTCGAAGAATTTAAGAAATGATGCGAAGAATTGAAGTAATGATGCGAAGAATTGAAGTAATAATGCGAAGAATGGAAGTACTGATGCGAAGAAACGATTATTTCTTCAAATCTTCACATTTTTTCAACAAATCTTCGCACCATTACTTCAATTCTTCGCATAATTTCTTCAAATCTTCAACTCTTCGCATCATTTCTTCAATTCTTCGCATCATTTCTTCAATCTTCGCAGCATTACTTCAAATCTTCGCATCATTACTATAAATCTTCGCATGATTAATTTAAATCTTTAAATCTTCGCATCATTAAGTACTTCAAATCTTCAAATCATTACTTCAAATCTTCGCATCTTTACTTCAAATCTTCGCATTTTGACATTGTCAGAAATACTCATCTTTCAATTACTCGATTACTGTATATTAATCATTTCAAGTAATATTTTATGCTAGAATTTTATTCATTTTGAATCTTAATGAATTATTTCCTTATGTAAAAATGGAGGGGAAGATTTTCAATTTACAAATTTTGAAGGAGAGTGACACACCCGTTTGTATACCCGACTCCAAAATCTTGAATAGAAAAAAAATATTGGATTTCTAGTGTAAAAGACTTCTTTATTAATGTCCCATATATAAAAAAGAAGAAAAAGCTACCAAAAAGAATGAAAATAACAATACAAAATCACTCAGAAATATATATATATATATATATATAAATATATACAAAAACAAAGACTATAGGCTAATCATTTCGAAGATATCTCAATTTTAAAAATAATTATATTTTACAGTTGAAAAAGCATCGACTTACAACACATTATCGTACATGGGACGCAATACGAATTCTGGGTTCCCCCTCTTCCGAGTGTTTGTGTAAAAGAAGCTGAAAATGTATGAAAATCACCCCCTCCATTTTTACATAAGAAAATAATTCATTCAGATTCAAAATGAATAAAATTCTAGCATAAAAGATAGCATTATTTCTGACAAAGTCAATGTGCGAAGAATTGAAGAAATTAAGTAATGATGCGAAGAATTGAAGATTTGAAGTAATGATGTGAAGATTTTAAGTAATGATGCGAATATTTGAAGATTTAAAGCAATGATGCCAATATTTGAAGTAAAGATGCCAAGATTTGAAGTAATGATGCGAAGATTTGAAGATTTAAAGTAATGTTGCGAAGATTTGAATACTTGAAGTAATGATGCGAAGATTTGAAGTAATGATGCGAAGATTTGAAGAAATAAAGAAATGATGCGAAGAGTTGAAGTAATGATGCGAAGATTTGAAGAAATAAAGAAAAGATGCGAAGAGTTGAAGAAATGATGCGAAGATTTGAAGAAATGATGCGAAGATTTTGAATCATTTCTTCAATTCTTCGAATGGTGATATATAGTAGGTCGAAGATTTGAAGAAGCGATGACCCTAATGTCCTATGTATTTGGGAAGCGCTATTGTAGTAAGTCGTTTTAAAATGAAAATATTTGGTAACTACTTTATATAGTCTCTTTCTTTATACTTTATATAGTTTCTTTTCACTGACAATAGGACAAAGGAACTGTTAAGATAAGGCATAAAATCTGCCCTGAAAAGTCGAAATTTCAAAATGCAAAACTTAAGAATTTTTTTCGGTAGAAATGTCAAGTAACTTGGTCCACATATGAATCTGCTATTAGATGGGATAATTTATTCAAAATAAGACCGATATTTGGGTCAAAATAAGCGTTTTTTACACAGAAATCAATGGAAAACGGAAAAGTTTTATACATCATCGCCCCCCCCCCCTCCCTCGCTTTACAATGCCACTTTCACCAAAGGTGTATATCAATAAAACACATTTTCTGACCAAGTGGGGTTCTGAAAGGGGGGGACAATGTCCCACAAAGTTAACTTTTCTTATCCAATTTAGACTTGAAAAGGTAACAGAAGTATAATAAACATAAAAAATATGTAAAATAATGCATTTTTTGTGCATTTTCGTTCGATATTCGACGTTTTCCATCGTCTGTACCGCTATACCTCTTCAACTCGTAATCATAACATCTATCACCAAATTTATTTGAATAAAATACCTACTAGGAATCTTATAATACTTTATATTTTCATCCTGACTAATTTTTATCTAAAGCGGAAGGACGACGCACGAGAAATAATCGAGCGCTTTCAGGGCTAAATCCGGCCCTTATCTTAACAGCTCCTCCGATTTCGTGAAAAGAAAGAGCGGATAACTCTCCACATTGATCAATGTCAATCTCCAACCATAGTTATAGTTTTTTTAACCAGGATAGGGCACAGTTACGTGAAATGTAAATTCTGGCCACGCCCCTACAAAATATGAAGCAATTTAAAACACATTAAAATACATAATATCCGTGTTCACTCAGACACAGCTAGGATGTAGTTTACCGGTGACGCAAAATATCCTTAAATCTGATCTCTTTATATTTACTAAATTTTGTATGTTTTGGATCAAATTTCATTTGAAGATCTGCCCTGTTGAATCCCCTCTTACTACTAGTCGTGTTACATGCACTTTATCAAGCGTCGTCAAATTCTCTGTTCAAATAAACGATGCGAATTCGATATATCTATAGCAGATTTAAATTAAATGAAAGAGAGCATTCTATTCTTTTTAAGAATTGCGTTGTGTTTACAAATGCGAAGATTATCATTTTGTTAAACGATCTGTCTGAATCATAAGCTGGCATTATAATATTTGAAGCTTATAATGTTATATTTACAAAGTATACATCCTATAATAGATAAAAAATTTACTATTGATAGAACCATAAATCAAAAGTAACAAACACAGGGGCTCGTTGCGAAATATACCTTTTTTTCCCATGAAATCATACTGAAATCAGCAAAACTCTGGACATCCCCTTTTCCACTAGTTCCATTCAATCAGCTATGTACAGCGATTTCCTGCCGATTCTATCTTTTGTGTGGAATATGGAGATTAGAATCAGCGGGGAATCGTTGTATTTGAATGGAACAAAGACAAAAGGGAGCAGGAATTTTGATTGCAGTGTGATGTCACGGAAATTCTCAAAAAGAGCCCCTGTGTTTGTTGCTTTTGATTTTTTTTTTTCTCATACCTAATACCAATTTTAAAGTTATTTTATAGTTACTACTGCTGTTAAAACGAGGATTTACGATACCCTATATATAGTCTGGTTCCTCCGGAAGCCCGTAGGTGACAGGTTTGACTTACAATTTATCTGGCGGCCGCCAGATAATTTTTCTGGCGGCCGCCACTTTAATTGAGAACTTTTTAAGAGGTCCCAGGAACCAGACTAAATCTCTCCCCAAGTATGCCACACTAGAAACCAGACGAAGCTGTGCTTTAGAAGAAAACACCAGTCTTTATACTCCCCCGGGAGAGTATGACAGAAGGGTAATTAAGGTGGGTCCCTACTCAAAGAATTAACAGATGAAATTTGTATTTTAGGGTTTTTTTCCTAAACACTATGGTCCAAATGAGAAAGAAAACACAGACATAGATATGCAATATTTTTTCATTAAGGATACAGCACATTATAGAAAGGTACCCTTGCACAAATATCAAATATCCAGCATATGCTTTTGAACCCTCCAAATTCAGTTATAATAATAATATGTTTATTTGTTTTGTTTTATCTTATGATAACAAGTCAGTAACACATAAATTACAAACCTTCAAATGTGATTCTTTTGTTATTCATCGGTCATTTTATTTCATAAAGACCGCGGACGATTCTATATATATAAGGTTTTATGAACGTTCAATGAAGTGTGGAGGTCAATAAAAACAATGAGGGGCGGAGAAAAGAAAATTATTTCCGTCGCGGGTGTGAATTGTTTTGATTATAATGAGTATTTAGCCATAGTATAGAAAATATTGTGTTTCAAGTCCGCTAAAGACATCCTTTTATAAGAAATGTTAACAGAAGAAGAATAGACTCTTCTATCCCGAAAACCCCAAAATGCCACTTCAAATCAATCTAGATCCCTATAGCGATTCTCGAAGACCAACTATTCTACATGCTTTTCAAATACATGTATATTGAGGAACGTGATGGTCAAAATAAAGAAATATTATCCTCACTTGATCAGAAAATCTTTCCTTATCTCTATTTGCAATAATGTAATCACATATTTAAAAACTTTAATGGAAATAAAAATCTAATAATAATAATTACACTGCTATTTTTCTTCTTTGACCGAAGACAGGGTACCCTTCAGAAATTCATCGGGATGTATAACAAATTATTTTACTTCTATGGCCTAATAATCGTTACCGTTGCATATTCCCACCCAATAATTTGCATGGTCAATTTCATTTTGAAACGCGGGGGTGTACTAAATATTTAGATTTTTATTTTTCGAAAAATTGAAGAAAATCTGCGGTTTGTAAGTCGGATATAGACCTCGTTGAGGTCTGTATGAAGGTAAGATGCCCTCGGAGAGAACAGGGTGGTGTTTAAAGACCTCGGCCGAAGGCCGAGGTCTTTAAACACCACCCTGTTCTCTCCGAGGGCATCTTACCTTCATACAGACCTCAACGAGGTCTTTATCCTATGTAAATTCAAACATAAATCTGAGCATGATAAGCCTCCAAACATAAGGACACCACCTTATAATTTCATGACATTTTTTACCAATAATATATACTATATCCAACTTTTTTTTTTTCAGAAAAAAACAGATGAAGTTTTTTCGTTTTGCAATATTTCATATAATTATGTATGTAGATGAAGAAAAAAAAAACACATACAGGTACACAGTTTTATAAATGATCAAGATATGGCTCCAAACACAAGGGTACCCCTTTATAATTTCATCGCAATTTCAAATAAGAATATATAGTATATCCCACTTTTTTGCATAAAATACCTGATGGAAGTTCTTCATTTTGCATTATTTCATATTATAATGTATATAGATTGTGAAAAAATCACATACAGGTATACAGCTTTATAAATGATCAAGATATCGCTCCAAAGTTAAGGGTACCCCATAACAATTTCATTGCCTTTTCAACTAAGAATATACCGGTATACTATATCCATCTTTTTTGCATAAAATACCTGATGGAAGTTGTTCATAATATATTGCATAATTTCATAAGATAATGTCCATAGATGAAGAAAAATCACATACAGGTATACATTTTTATAAATGATCAAGATATCGCTCCAAACATACTGCATAGAAGGAATAACCTATAGCGGTTGAGTAGGGACCCACCTTAAATATCCAACCTTCAAGCCTTATATCCTCCTTTCTATGCATCAGGCGTATTATTCTTGTATTGCTAACTAAAGTATCAGTATTTTGTCCCCATTTTCTTTGTCTGAATCAGTACTAACAGTAAACTAGCACATGATGTACCGCGAAGATTTTTTTTTCTGAAGACACTCAGGGATTTATTTTATATTGCTGATCGAGCCTCCTGGCGCGAAATTCCCCTCCTGCCGACTGCCCGTGCGGCTCACATCAGAAAATGGAGATACACGCGATTTTGACTACTTTTGAAATAATAATGACACGACTTAGCGATTTCTGTTGAATTGTATCAATTTCATTTAAATTTTCACTCGATAAACTGGTCAAAATTGCGCCGGTTTATAGAAGTGCTATCTGTATAGAGCGTGACTTATGATTTTTGAAAGGAAAAGCTAATATATAAGTAAAGTAACACTTAGATAGACCATATTTTCCTGGCTGAAAATGTACAGGAAATCAAGCGAAGAGATGAATGAGTTTGAAATATTTGTCCTCGATACGTCTTCAACTTACCTGTACTTTCGGTTTGCAAAGCAGCATGGCATTTCTTGGCATAGAAGATGGTCTTATCGGACTAAATAGCGAGTCTTCGTGGAACCTGAACAAAATAGGAGGGTGTCCTGTATGGTTATCTATTCTTAATGATCATTTTGAATTTCTATGACATGAAATTAAACTAAAATCACAGTTTCTCCTTAAAAGATATTTACCAGGTTGGGATAGCTACATTGGCAACAGAGAGTCGTTTGCTATTCGGTTTTGGGAAGAAAAGACCAAATAGCAAACAACTCTCTGTTACCACTGTAACTAAGGTTGGGGAAAACTTCAGATCGAGCTATAATTGTTCGATTGGGCTAATAGGGATGTTCGAGTGACGAAAAAGTGACGTCACTCTGTGCATGCGCATGAAAATTGGTTGGCAAAAAGTGGTTCTCTTATATAATATGTATAGCAATGTCCACTGCTATTTACGTTAATAATCTTTATCGGTACGTTTTATCGACAGATATAATTAAGTTAAGATTACTTCAAAGTTGTTATATTATAGTGGACGCAATAAACCTTTTAAAACGAGACGGACATGTGATTCCAGTATTCTCAATAGAGACAGATTTTGATACAGCCAACCTTTTGGTTTATATGTAGAGAGGACGTCGACCTTAAGTTTTGTTTGTGTGACTTTGACCTTATTAACAGACAGATAGGTATTCCAGTATGCACACCATGCACTATTGACAGGACGCACTCTGCGTTTGTAAGTAATAAGAATAGTAAAAGTTTATAAATTTATTGGCAAGTAATGGCCGCGGTGGATTAACATCATAAGAGAAATTATGATAAACATTATTAATATATTAATTATGATAAACATTATGAAGTTTGTTGAGCACTAAACGTGACCACTCAAGAGCTGCCAATGCAGCATTGTACATTAACATTAAACATTAAGTGGATGCCAGATGATAAGGACAAACCACATGGTAACAATTTACCAACATTATTCATTATGCATTATTCATTATGTGGATGCCAGATGATAAGGACAAACCACATGGTAACAATTTACCAACATTATTATTATAAAATGAGTTCTTGGCAACGCCGGTGTACTTTCCTTGCGTGCTAGAACCCATAATACTATTTAAAGTTTATATTTAGAATCGGTAGAGTGGTTTATGGCCATAGTCCCTAAACACATGATGATGAATGCACAATGTTCTTTGGAGCACTCCTGTTGGTCCAGAATCCACCGCGACAAGGGCTTCTGTGGTAAAGAGGGTTAGAAGCAGGCACAGCGACACTAAAGAGGGGGTTGATAGCACGAAACGCTGAAAGCAGCATGATTATACGTTCCAATCCAGACGACTGTTGCTGAAAGAAAAAACTAGAGACAAAAAAAAATGCAACAAAGTATTAATCAAAGTTACGTATTCTTATTTTGATGTAGAATGGATCATCCATTGCTATTTACAGGGTGGGAGTGGGGGGCAATTTCGACAAAATTGTACGTCTTCTCTGGTCTACAGCATTGGTGAACGTGAGAGCGGGAAGTCTGGTGGAAAAATACCCCTTCTTAGAGTAGTGTGCGTGACCAAGCAATGTCAAGGTTAAAACATGGTACCGTAGTGGAGACCCGGATGTTGCTGTAACTGACTGGTGGAAGATCGATAACTCGCCTAAGTGAAGTTAAATTGATAGGAGTCATCTTCTCTTGCGCCACGATAAATGGAAATATTAACCAGACAAGCAGTAATATTTCATCTTATAGTGGACGCAATAAACCTTTTAAAACGAGACGGACATGTGATTCCAGTATTCTCAATAGAGACAGATTTTGATACAGCCAACCTTTTGGTTTATATGTAGAGAGGACTTCGACCTTAAGTTTTGCTTGTGTGACTTTGACCTTATTAACAGACAGATAGGTATTCCAGTATGCACACCATGCACTATTGACAGGACGCACTCTGCGTTTGTAAGTAATAAGAATAGTACAAGTTTATAAATTTATTGGCAAGTAATGGCCGCGGTGGATTAACATCATAAGAGAAATTATGATAAACATTATTAATATATTAATTATGATAAACATTATGAAGTTTGTTGAGCACTAAACGTGACCACTCAAGAGCTGCCAATGCAGCATTGTACATTAACATTAAACATTAAGTGGATGCCAGATGATAAGGACAAACCACATGGTAACGATTTACCAACATTATTCATTATGCATTATTCATTATGTGGATGCCAGATGATAAGGACAAACCACATGGTAACGATTTACCAACATTATTCATTATGCATTATTCATTATGTGGATGCCAGATGATAAGGACAAACCACATGGTAACAATTTACCAACATTATTATTATAAAATGAGTTCTTGGCAACGCCGGTGTACTTTCCTTGCGTGCTAGAACCCATAATACTATTTAAAGTTTATATTTAGAATCGGTAGAGTGGTTTATGGCCACATGATCTTTGATCACGCCAACTAACTCAAGTTGGTGAAACCACTATATACCGATTCCAAATAAAAACTTTACCACCGCGGCCTCATATCCGGGTAGGGGCGAGAGGCTGAGGTCATTAGGGTAGGCGGGGAAGGGAATGTGGACTGGGGTCATTTGGATGGGTAGGGAGCATTAAATCAGTTCTGGTTGAGGGGTCAGATTTGAAACTATGGCAGCGTTGTGGAATTTAAATCATCGAGGAATGAATGCCATATATTGAATACTTTTATACATGCATGTTGAAGATGGTTTCTAGGCAACGAAGAAATTGGGAAGGGGGTACTTTCATTCGATATGTATTTTAAATCATAACAGAGAGGGACTGCATGGGGGTCATTATAGTGGGATGGAAGGGAAAAGTGTGTTGGGTCATTAGGATGGGGAGGGCTGGGGACATTAATGAGGGATGGGAGGATAATATTGGGAGGGGGTAGAGACTGGATGCTCAATTAATTCACAATTTTGTTAGAAATGAGCCATATGCAACTCTTGTAATTTAGGCGGGTCTACTTTGACAGGGAGGCGGTTAGAACGAATGTTTTCTAAAACGAATTCAATGTCCCTGGTTGATAAGTGTACATCAACTGATACTACGAGATTTTTGGTATCCCTATGCAACTTGACATAACATGAAGGGGCAAAATTAAAATTTTGTTTTCATTCTATTATGTTTGTTTGTTTGGTTGTTTTTTTTGTTTTGTTTTGTTTTGTTTGTTTGTTTTTTTTTTTTTTTACGCCATTGCAGGCTTGGAAATACATGTACTTACTTTCGTTTGCTACATGTTTTGTTTTGTTTTGTTTTGTTTTGTTTTGTTTTTGTTTTTGTTTTTGTTTTTTAATATATTTATAAGCATATCAGACTCCGAGAGTAATTGTTAGCGATATAGAGGTGCTGACATGACATGACTTGTTTATCAAATGAATAGACGATCTTTGGAAAAGTTTCAACAGTCTTTAGACTGAAAAAGGAAACGGCTGGTTTATAATTGGATTGAACAAAATTATGCGACGTCGCAGTAGTATCAGACATATATAGATAATGATGCCAGTACATATAATTTTCGTGATTTTGTTAAAATTCGAGATGTCATAACTTCCTGAAGTGTTCATGCCCAAATATTTTCCTAATCCTATACGTAATAATAAATTAGTGAGGGAACGACGAGGGAAATAGAAACCGCTTTAAGAATTTTTTTTTTTTTTTTTTTTTTTTTTTTTCTCCATTATTATTGTTATTTATTATTTTTACTTATTTTGAATTTATGGTGTCGTTTGATCGTATTTGCGAAATTAAAATATATGTTATTCAATATAAATTTATTGCATCCGACACGGTTTCGGATATCGAATCGTCGATAGTGCTCCGATAGAGCGAAGCCAACGTAATTTAACGTAGCTCGCGGTTTTAGAACAAAATTGATTACCTACCCTGAAAGTTTGCATATGAAAACTAGAAGATTCAAACCTTCACTCGTGAAAAAATGAATTCACTTCACCGCCGATTTAACATTTTATAGGCCTCCAAAAATGGCACGTTACATTGTATAAAATAGCAATTTACGTTACTTCCGTGTACTATCATGCTGACACTGCTTTGCTTTCATAGAAATTTTCTTTCTTATTTTGCGGTCAGTTCCCTAAATTAAATTTTATTCATAAACGGCATATATTTCTGAGTCGATTTATAAGAAAAAATGAATATGTAAACAATTTTGTTTTCAAGTTATAAAAGTATGAAAATACAAGAAAAGAGTGTAAACTCCGAATAAAAATTGACGTCGCGGTCATAACGTTAGGTATTTGCTTGACGACGTTATCTTTCTTATACCACGAAGAAAAAATATTCTCTCGACAATTACAATAAAGTGCTGATTATACACCCGCAACAGAGCTGTGGGGGTATGCTGGATTCACCATTGTCGTCCGTCCGTCCGTTTTTCTGTCCGTAGACAAAAGTTTGTTATCGCAACTCCTCCCAAACCAATCGATGAATTTCAGTGAAACCTTACACAATGACAGGTCATTATATGTAGATGTGCATGAAGAAAGGGACTTGCTGTCGAAAAAGTAACACCTGAGTTATGGCCCTTAGACTTAGATTTTTCATGAAAGTTATCAATGACAAACCTTGTCATCACAACTCATCCCGAACCATAGATGAATGAATGAAACTTTACACAATGAAAGATCATAATATGTAGATGTGCATGAAGAAAGGGAAAAGCTACAACTGAGTTATTGCTTAATTGATTTGATTTGATAGGGAAGGAGGATTCTTCTTCTTTTTTTTCTTTTCTTTTTTGGCTAGACGGATTATGATTTTTTGATTTATAGCATATAATACACTTTTTGTGACGAGGGAGAGGGGGCTAGTACGGATTAATGTATATATGTTGCAGGAAAGATTTCACGTAATTCCTAAAATTTATAAGATTTCTTGTGTATATAACTCCTGTATCTGGTCAGGTATTTCATGTAATTCATGAATTTTTCGTGAATATTTACTATTATTTCCCAACCTGATCGAGTTCCGTCTAATTTTTTTTTTGACTTATGAAATCAGGCCATAGTAATCAAATATTTTGTTTTACGTCTCGAACTTTTTATAAAAGGACCCTCCTGCCAGGCATGTGTTTTCGACCCTCCTGCCAGGCATGAAAACGCAAATACATGATCAATATGAAGAAAGAAAGATATTGTTTGGCATAAGTCAGAACCAAACCACAACTTATCAGCACACGAAGAGCTCTATGACCTGTAAAGAAGGAGACTTGTCATATATAATCCAAAACGCAATTTGACGCAAAAAAAAATATAATAAAATGTTCTTTATTAAGGCTTTATGAAAAAAAAAATCAGTTTGTACGTACTGAGATGCATAATACTCGATTTCAACACAAATCAGATCGCATTGATAAAAAAATAAATTAAAAAAAAGCAAAATGCATAGCACTGGTTAAAAATTAAACCCAATTTGAATTTTTTATTTTAATAAAGTGCGTTTTTTGTTTTGTTTTTTTTTTTTTGCTCACCTGAGCGAAGCCGTCATCGCCATCCAATATGTGGCTTTGAAAAAATATTATACTAGTACGTTAAAAACGTGATAATTCAGCTTTTTTTTAATTTCTGGATGAAAGAGGCCCTGACAATTTCTATACAAGAAGCACAGGATAGAAATTAAAACTACGTTCACTATTCAAAAAAAATGTCGGATCGTCCTAATTCGACCAAAGAGCTAATGCACATCACTTTTATAAAAAAAAAAAGAAATTATGAAAAGCCGATTGAGGTATATATAGTGACAACGACATGATTTATAATCAAATTTTCAAAGCTCTTGTGCTTTACAGAGACTAATCCTTGCTATTATTTCAATCAAAGTTTTATATCAGTGTGAGTGCTTGTACGTGGGGGGGGCTGAATTTTCTTAGCCAATCATGTAAAAAAAACCCTGAAAAGCGCAAAATTGTAAAAAAAGAAAAAAGAAATTACGATCCATGAATAAAGATTATCGTTTTTTTCTTTTTTAATCATCGAGATATATTGTACAGGCCGATTGACACTCTTGTCCGTGGCATGTATTTCGCTTTTGTACGATTTTATTTAATAATAAGTCTTCAGTTTACGTCTACTAATTTTCAGCTAAAGATAGTTTCGTTTGTGTTATAATTTAGTGCGGTTCTTTCCGATATACAATGAATAGAACGTTTCTTTTAATTTGGCGGCAATGTAATGCAGACAACGTCGCGTAGTAAGCGTTGTGACGTTACAAATAAAATGTGCACCACTATTCCTTTGAACCACGAAACTTGCGTACTAAAAGTCCAATGACGACACAAACCCGCGAGCTACGTTAAGTACTTGTCGCCCTTTATTATATATAAAATTTTCAGTTGCGCGTTTCAGGAAAAAATTTACTCCGCTCACATGTTTGAGATACAATTCTGGTACGTTATTTTTAGTATGTAAGTAGGCATTGAATAAGATGAAAAAAAAGGGGGGGGCGGGACGGGACGGGACGTATAGATATTGGGCCAAATGTACAGTTTTGTTTTGTTTTGTTTTTTGTTTTGTTTTGGGGGGTTTGTGTGTGTGTGTGGTTTTTTTTTTTTTTTTTCTTTTTTTTTTTGGGGGGGGGGGGGGTGTTATTATTTGTTTGTTTGTTTGTTGTTGTTGTTTTGTTTTGTTTTGTTTTGTTTTTTTTTTTGTTTTTGTTTTTGTTTTTGTTTTTTTTTTTGGTTTTTTTTTTTTGGTTTTTTTTTTGGTTTTTTTGTTTTCTTGGTTTTCTTTCTTTTTTTTTTTTTTTAATTTGTTTGTTTGTTTGTTGTTTTTTTTTTGTATGTTTATTTTTAATTGACGTTCATAGAATGGTGAAGGCGTATTGATGCAGATGGATATAATTTATTTTGCAAGCCCTGAGAATTTCAGATTTTGCTGTTAATGCGCATGTTTGAAGTACGTGTAAAGACAATAAACCTGCCAACGGTGTTCAGAAATGGTTTCTATATTAGCAATTAGCGGGCGCTTCTACACCTCTGTCAAGTTTATTTCACGGATTTTTTATTATTATTTTTTATTTTATTTTATTTATTTATTATTACTTCATTTACTTTATTTTTATTTTTTTATTATTATTATTATTTTTTTTTATTTATTTATTTATTTTATTTTCTTTAATCCAAATATATCATAATTTTCCGAATAAACGAGAAACAGAAGAAGAATAATAATCTTTTGAGACACTTTCTTTGGAGTAGAAGTTCGGGGGGGGGGCAATTATAAGAAATTCCCGAAGTGTAAACCTGGAAATTATCGTAGGTCATTGATTACACTGTATGCTGTTGGTATGATTATGTGAATTCTCAGACATCGGAAGGTCCAAGATTGATCATGACCGAGACGGAGAACATGACACTATTACACAAGAGTTTGAAACAAGGTTGAATTTGAAACAACCTTGTAACGAAAGTTGAATGGTTAACATATACTTGTTAAATCGCGCAAGGATTTGTTACAATGTATTTACAAAATTTATATATTGAGAATGGGACGGGCGATGACGAATTCGCATGCACTCTGATAAACGAGATTTATTCATAAAGTAATGATGATTAAATTTGATTATATTTGAAAATTTGTAATATGTCCTGATTTGAAAATTTATGTTAATTTAAAATGAAAAGAATAAGAATGAGGAGCGAAAATAGAACGTGAAGGTTACGGATAAGTTAACATGGGGTGCTGATAAGGCCGTGTAATTTGTAGGTCAGAGATGCACTGCGCTTTTTCGGCTTTTATGTTATTTACGATCCCCGTCGGGCCATTTGACAACGCGGATCTCGTTTCTTCTGTGGTCGCAAACTTTTCAGATATTTTAATGAGCCAGACCGATCATGCCGATTGAGTCTTGGCAGATGGTTATCGGTGTTTATCGTGGTAGTAGGAGGGGAATGTCCATTTCCTATCGCGCTAGGAGAGTGAGTCCCATTTAATGTGGGACAATATAATAATTCTAAGTTAATTCGGTGCTAATTCATCTAGGGCGTTTTGATAATGCATCGTTTCCATTTCATGCATATAGAAATAAAATACGTTTAAACTAACCTTAAGCACATACAATGCCCATAGCAAATACATACATAATCCAATAATACATGAGCATGATGAGAATTGATATGGAAATTGTGTTATAATTTAGCACTGTTTTCCCACAATTTTTCAAACAGAATTTATTTTCGAGCCGCGCATTTCTCGTGCATACGCATGCTTGAACGGTTGAGACGACATCATATCAATTATCATGTAAACATACGAATGAAGATACAATAAATGAATAAATAAATAAATGCAAAGATAAATAGATAAATGATACCATAAGCCGTTCTTTAAGAACAAAGAATCTGAGTGGCTGATATCAAACTGTCGCGATGACTGCAATTTGAAGACGTGTCTATCATTTTATATCTATGTTGTTTGACTATATATAGAACTATATACTCTACATGTAATGATGTTATGATGTAACAGGGAATAGGCAAATAATTAGCTACAATAAATGCGAACGTAAATCACTAAATAAACAGATGAGTACTGTATGATGTAGTTAACTATATAAATAAAGATAAAAAGACAAATAAAAGACTGAATAGGTAAATAAATAAACAGATAGATAATTAGTATTACATAGGTAAACGAGTAAATACGTGTATGATCTAGAGATGCTCAAAATCAAATTACAAATACATGTTGTAAATCAAACAGAGACTTAAATGCTAGACATCCGTAACTCTTTAAGAACACTATCTTGAAAAGAAAGTATTGATACACGTAATTGGAACTGTAAACAATCGCATGGCGCGAGACTTTTTCAATTCAATTCAATTGAATTTTATTCAGGCAATGTATATCATACAATAGCACAGGTTATAATGCATAATCAATGTCAACAAAGTCATATTCAATATATCACAGAATTTTGCTTATCACACTTAAATTTGGCTAAAGTATCACAGTTGATCTAGTAAAAATATCACAGTTGATCTAGTACATGTATCTTTAGTAGAATAACTGATTTTAAATTTTAAATCAAAGATATCACAGAAGTAACTATCACATTATAGGTGCATTGCATAGATATTGCCTAGGATAACCCATTAAAGCAATTCATAGTGTGCTTATTTCCAATGGGGTCCTGACATATTAATAAATATAAGTAAATAAATAGGGTTAGTTTAAACTTAAATTAAATAAATATAGGGACTTTGGCAACGACAACCCGGACGGACTATAATAAAAACATGTAACATTTCACAATGCCTGATTAATAATTAAATTGATTTTAAAACTAAATCATACATTAGAAATTATATTTCTATACACATTTCATTTAAAAATCATAAATAAATTCATTTAGCTCTCTGTTTCTAGCATTTTCGGTTAAATGTGCCTTGACTGCAGCTTTGAAAGAAGTTCTATTTCTGACTAAAGATGGAAGTTCGGTTATTGTTTTCGGTATTGTGACACAGGTGAGCTATTAAGTAACTTCATATAAAACTTAATCAGGAGTGACTATTGTTTTAACCGTGTTGAACAATCTTTTATAGGTGGTAATTCCAGGCAAGCTCACGTGTGTACAAATAACTCTTACCTTACTGTGTCTGAAAATTGAATTTAGACGATACTACATACTTTACCGACTTTATGTTACCACGAAATCGATAAAAAAAAAAAAAAAAACTCCAGACAAAGGCATCGCTGAGTAGTCAGGCTGCAAATCGTAGTAGGGTACGTTTCGTCATCACCCCGGTACTCCGACACAAGTACTGATGTACAGAAAGGTCACTACTGGGCGGTAACGTAAACTGGTAACAATGGTCAAAGTTTAATGGTATTTATCAGTCCAATTTCGACAAAATTGTACGTCTTCTCTGGTCTACAGCATTGGTGAACGTGAGAGCGGGAAGTCTGGTGGAAAAATACCCCTTCTTAGAGTAGTGTGCGTGACCAAGCAATGTCAAGGTTAAAACATGGTACCGTAGTGGAGACCCGGATGTTGCTGTAACTGACTGGTGGAAGATCGATAACTCGCCTAAGTGAAGTTAAATTGATAGGAGTCATCTTCTCTTGCGCCACGATAAATGGAAATATTAACCAGACAAGCAGTAATATTTCATCATATTAATCAATCGTTTTAATTGCTTGTGATATTTTTTTTAATTTTTCTCTGTTAATCACCGGTATGTATAAACAGCATTTAGTCTCTCTGTGGGTTGATTAAATTTTTTAAGTCGTGAATGTGAACATCTTATATCATTCATCAATTTATCAAGTCCAACCTATACGATGCATCTCGTATACACAAGACAATGATCTGACACCTGCCATTTACCTTGATTTTTGTCGACTGTCCAGGTAGATTTTTCACCCAGGCGCCGCGGCGGAACCAATGATCCGCAAAGGAGAGAAAACCACTGCATGTGATCTATCTATTTTATGTATTGTAGTTTTTGATATTTTGATATGGATGAAACGTCTAAACCATCTTTTTTTTTTTTTGGTAAATACTTACATAACATTTGTCTTTTAGTTGAAAGAAGCAAAAAGGAAATACAATCCATTTATAAATATGATCATAATCATATAAAAGTTGGATCATCATTCAATATTTCTCATTTATATCTCAAGATTATTTATTTATTTATTTATTTATTTATTTATTTATTTATTTATTTATTTATTTATTTATTTATTTATTTTTATTTTTTTTTATTTTTTTTATTTCAACGGGATAATTGTTTAAATAATTCCGAAAATTAGATGGAAGTCCGAACATCTATTCTTGAAATTCTTTTTAAATTACTGGATGTTTTAACAGTCGAGGTGCAAAAGATGGAAATAGAATGCTAGGATTTTATATGGTCCGAGATCCCTCTCTTTAATCCATGTTAAAATTTATCATTTATTTTTATTGTGTATTTTAATCTTATCTTTCATTTTAAATTCATTAATGTCTCTTTTTATCCCAACGATTTTCAGGCTGCCCAAACTTACATGGATGTTGAGAAATAAATGCTTCTTTAGGCATTCTAAAATTATAATCTTGAGCCCCCCTCCCCCTTTCTCTAGCAAGCAAAAAGTTAGATAAGGCATGTCAATTTAAAAAAAAAATTCCATATCCAAAGTAAGAAAAATACTGAAGGAATAATAAAAGAGAAAAAGATAATTTGTGCGTGTTTTCATTGTAATTACTATGACCGGCTTTATCTATAAATTGGAGACAGTCGTGAGAAAAAAACAAAAACACCCCCCCCCCCCAAAAAAGCTAAGAAAATTAGTACTCTTTATTTCATTAACGTTGTCTGTGAGTTAAATCAATTTTTTTCCGTTTTGCGTTTTCAAACAGTTCGACATTAATTTCGGTCAAACTATTTCCCTCTTTCCATCTCGTTCAAATGCTCCGCCTTAATTAAATCACAACTAATATGCATGTTTGATGGATAGGTGTTTACTTGTCAAAACAACTGGTAATTAGTCGGGTATGTCACACCTAATTCAGGAGCATAAAAGTGGGACACTATGAATTACACCGGCTTCGTTGAAAAGCAAAATTTGAAGAAAAGAAAAATCGGCAGTTTATTGATTCTTGCCCCCCCCCCCCCCCCCCCCCCCCCCCATCGAACGGCAGTCTGATATACTAACAAACTCAGCGGGATTTCTTTATTGTTGTGATTAGAATGGTCAGTATCACAGCAGGACTTATCAATAAAATAATAACAGGAAAGTAGCGTATATAAGAGCATCAAGTGTCGATTTATCCCCGGATAACCTGTATATTTCCCTTCACTGCCAACCGTTTTTGCCAACCAGCCTCGTTTTCGCGAGACCCGTGACGTCATGGCGAACATCCCTATAGCTCCATGTAGCTATCACAAAACTATTTTTTCATGTACTGGTGTCAGAACAGTTTCTGGACAGTAACAGTTTTCGGACAGTCGCCCTTTTCAAGTACTTTGAAGGAAATTATTTTCAAAATTTTGTGATAATTTTGTAGATTGTTAAATGCAGAATTCAAATCAGGAATCATTTGAACAAAGTTTTGCATCCAAGTTGCTTTATCACACCCCCCTTTTATGCCTTTCTGTCCCGTTTAACAGGTTGGGGAAAACTTTTTTTAGACAGTCATTTGTAGAAAAGATTGAAGAAAATAATATCCAAAGATCATCCAGTTTGGGCTGAAATTGATCGAGATTGACAAATTTAAAATCAGGTGTCCGGAAACTGTTCCAGTGATATGCGAAAAATGGCCAAAATATTGGGTCATAAAATTAGTCTGGAAACCATATTTTTTGGGAGATTTAATATTTTCTTTCAACATGAGTATCTGTGGGAAGGGCATAGCATTATTTTAGAGAAATATGAGTTTTTTTTTCATTGATGGACGGAGGAGTTATCCCTGAAATTAACCTACAAAATCGTCCGGAAACTGTTCCGACACTAGTACAGATGATGAGCAACAAGATTTTTAAAATATGAAAAGTTTAAAGTTCCTTTTCTCCTGATCTGCTGACATTTCTACTGGGGTTCCTATATGAAAGTTGTAGTATTTTATCAGTACTAGTGCGACTTGTACTGGTGGAGAAGTAATTATCGCTGATTTTTAAAGCAATTTTTTTGCTCTATTTCCTTTGATTTTTAAGACTTGCACATGGATTTTGGACAGCACAAACTAAAAACCCTTTACCTGTACTTCCATAAATTTTCAATAAATTCTGATGACTTATACTGGTTTTATAAGCAATTAAAATGCCCTAGTTTTAAGCACTCTTTAAAGAGGTTGGAGAAGCAATTATCGCCGCATGGGATCATTCTTTCCTAATTTCCACAATATTGTAACTAAAATTATACCATCATATTCCTCTATTCTTTCTCTAATCTGTTGTAATAGAAATTATTGATAGTAGTTTGAAATTTTTTCAATGATTAAGGAAGAAGATAGCAAGGTGCACCGCCATCGCCTCGAGGAGCTCGGGGGAAGACAACGCATTTTCATGAAATTAAGCTGCTAAAATCTTAGTTTACATGGAATGGATTTATTTGAAATTTCATATACAGTTTGATAAACATTATAAGTGTAAGTGCTGAAAGACTCAAGTCTCTGTCATTCGTAGAACTGAAGATATGGGCAAAATGGTGATTATTACTGCTCGGCGATAACTACTTCCCCACCAGTAAACAAAATTTAAAATATTAATTTTTTTTGAAAACATAGCCAGAAAAAATGCATCAGGCAAGGTTTAATAAATGTAAACGGCCAAGATAGTTATCATTGAGAAAAGGGATTTAGACAGGGAATTTTACTGTTGTGAAAGCAGGAATTACTTAGTTACAATGTTTATTTCAATATCGCCTTTAGTAAGCATGTGGTAATATGTGATTGTGACATACAATTGGCTTGCACCACAGCAGTTTATGCAGAGTTCATGAAATGTATCGGTTTTACCTGATTTGCCGATAAAAATTGTTTTGTCTGATAAAAACTCATGGTATCTATTATTTGGACCGATATAATTTCCAAAATGTCCGACATTTTGTTGGAAGATTTCAAGAACTCTGCCATGGGAAGGAATTGAGACCCTCTGACACCCAAATGTTACCCAATATTTACATATGCCCATTCATTTGTATTGAATTTCCACTGTGATTATAGGAGTATAACTGCGGTGGCGTGATTTGAACTATTACATCATAGTAACTTGGCTTGATTTGAACAATGACGGTTCGTAGTAATAGAGCCTTAGCAACAGAGTTTTAAACATCATTTAAGCGTGAAAAACTGGAATGTAAATATATATAATAACTGTCTTTTGGAATTTGATTATACTGTGATAACCTACAATGGATCCAGGATTTATGTTTCTCATAATGCACTATTATGTTTCTCATAATTCCTGGATCCATTGTAGGTTATCAAAGTTTAGTCACATTCCAAATGACAGTTATTCTATAAATAGAAACAAAGTGTGAGACAGGCGAAATATTGTAGCTACACTCTTATATGTACCATAACTCTAAGCAAGCAATATAAGCCTCATGATTCTTTTGTTGATATTTAATTCAGAATTGTGTGTCTGTATTTATACAATGTTATGATCTTTAATATGTTTACAAAAAAGAAATTATCACCATGTTGATCTTTATTTTATAGGATTGGATGAAGATACCAGAGAAGTTGCCATGCTGTCCTAACTGTGGGAACACCTTACTACTGATCATGCAGTTATATTGCCCATTAGGAGATTCCTGTTACCATAGAACTCTGTATATCTTTGCATGCAAGAATAAATCTTGCTGGTCCTCCCCTACTAGGTAATACCTCTGTCACACCTAGCCGGATAAGGGGAATGCACGAGTGACGGATAACAAAATTGTTATCCGTTGGTTTCCATTCGCTTCCGTTACTCATCCACTAGTCGTCCGTTGAAATTGTTACTCAATCGACGATGTCTGTTCTGTTCGTTGGAAGGTTTTGATGCTCAAAATTTTCCACCAATCAGAACGGACAAAGGCGTCCGTTACTCGTACGTTACGTGTCCATTGATATCCGTTTTGTCCGGTACTCATCTGTTACATCTCCAGTAGCTGTCCAATTGGTGTCAGTTAGTATCTGTTAGGTGTCCTTTGATATCCAGTAGACTTGGTTTACGAACGGACATCCACCGGACGTGAAACAGATAAAATGGAGATGTAACGGACAGCTACTGGAGGTCAACGGATGAGTAACGGTTGTCCATTCAATATCCGTTTTGTCCAGTTCTAGTACTTTCCATTTCTGTTACTTGTACGGTGAAGTCCGTTACTTTTCCAGTATCTCTGGTAATCGTATAGTAGGTATTCGTTTCAAACTAGTCACAAGAGCCACGAGCAGTGACAGCGTTGACTTTTTACAAAAAGACGACCAATGGACTAAGGATTTTGGCAATTTTATCATCTGTTAGACGTCCGTTCACGCTATCCGGTAAGGTGTGACATTACCATAATATGATAGCTGTAATGGAGGAAACTCCAAATTAACATAAACTTTTAAAATACACTTAAGTCTAAGAGCTTTTTGAATAATTGAAGATTATTCTCATCTTCATAAAATCAGGTATCAGATTCATCCAATTCTTTTACCCTGCTGGATGCATGAAGATGATAAAATTGCTCTTTGATGGATATGAACTGTGAATCAATTGTATTTAAAGAGCGCTTCAATATTTGCTTTCCACAATAGACCCTTTCTATTGCAGGAAGCAAAGTTCTAAATTTTGTGATTTCCTAATAGTTTTGCTTTCTAACCTTTATCAAACATCAAAAATGACTGTGACATCCGCATGATGATTTTTTTTTTAATTTCTGCGAGATCACAATGGCAGTGTTCTAGGATTCCATTACCCATTAACTAAGGTAAGTGAAAGGATATGCGATCCCCTCTTTATTCTAACGGAAAATTTTGATTGGGTAAGTGAGTTTCCTTGCTGCGTCAGCTAATTTTTGGTGTGAACTTAACCATAGGCATTGGTAAGTTGTTTTTTAATAAAATCCTAGAGCACTGAATGGTCAGTGGGAAAGCTCTCCAATTTAATTGGTGAAGTATTTAAATTATTGCATGGATGTGTTTAGTTTTTTTAAATTTGAATATTACATCAAAAGAAAAAAATTTGAATGGGTTTACATTTAATTGGACATCAGATTGTCACATATGTTGTATACATTATACATATACAATGTAATAACATCTACATTTACATTTTGCTTTGCATAATTATTTCAGCTGGTTGGTTTTAAGATCCCAGATATTAGATGAAAGTAGAATCTTGACAAATAAGCCTAGTCAAGTCACTGAAAAAATGTTCGAAACTGAAGATGACTGGGGTGTAGATAACGATGACTGGGGAGATGAAAAAAAAGATGATTCGGAAATGAATAAAGTTACTGAATGGGATAATAGTACCTCCAAACCTGTAGCAGATTCAATAACTGAGATTCATCCTTCAAATCATTTTGAAGTTGAAAGTGAACAAAGAAGAGATTGTTCTGATGAAAATCGTGGAAAGATACTAGGAGAAGGGAATGAAAATGTATTTGAAGGAAAGCCGAGTATTGAGAATCTTAATATCAAACATGATCAGACGGGTGCTGGAAACTATGTTGGACCGAAGTATGATTGTTTGGTTGCTCATTATGTTAATGTGATTGACGAACCTAGCTGCTGTGAGAATGAAGACAGTCATGTGCAAAAACTTTTACGTGAATATGAAAGAACTGAAGGGTCAGTCATGTCATCATTGGATGATGCAGATAGTAGGTATGAGGTAGTTAACTACATATAGCTCATTTTGATATTCACTGATTAGAAAATCATAATCTCTGCTTCTCCACTCTGCAATTTCAATGACAATGATATTGTTTTACAGATCTTATTTTCTCTTAATGTGTAGTTAATTTGAATTAGTTAAATCATTGTCACAGTTATCATATATAATAAGTCCAGCTGAGTGGTGTGAAATCATTTATTTACAAATTAAATTGAATTTTCTGGAAAGGAAACAGCATAAATGACACAGTAATGAGTATGTACACATTTATCAACTGTTAGTGATTTTTTCGTAACATGAAAGATATGATATTTTTCTCATAGCAGGTCGTCAGCAGATGAGAAATATGAAAAAGATGACATCAGACATGGGGACAAAGTTTTCCATCATTTTACAAAGCAGGTCTCAGTCTGTCCACAGCAATGTATAAGGTACTGTGTATAGAAGCATGATGGTGGTGCATATAGCTTTTCAATATTCAAGTATTAGTTTAGTACAGTGATGATTTTTATTATGCCCCCAGAATCAAAGGTTCGGGAGCATATAGATTTTGGCCTGTCCATCTGTTTGTCTATCTGTTTTTCCGTGACAAAAACTTAAACATTGAGCATAACTTTTGAATGGTAAGTGATAGGGCTTTGGTATTTCACATGTGTATTCCTTGTGACAAGACCTTTCCATTGAGACCAAAATTTACAAATGTATGACCTCATGACCTTGACCTTGATCTTTGACTTGCTTCTCAAAAAGCTTTAACATTGGGCATAACTTTTGATTGGTTAGTGATAAACTTTGATATTTCACATGGGTATTCCTTGTGACAAGACCTTTCCATTGATACCAAATTTTTTTACCTCTTGGCCTTGACCTTTGACGTACTTCTCAAAAACTTTAACACTGTGCATAAATTTTGATTGCTAAAAGATAGGGCTTTGCTATTTCACATGTGTATTCCTTGTGACAAGACCTTTCCCTTGAGACCAAAAATGTTGACCTCATGGCTTTGACCTTTGTCATACTTCGATCTCAAAAAGCTTTAACCTTGGGCATAACTTTTGTTTCTAATGGGGATTCTTTATGACAAGTAATAACCAGATTTTTTACCTCTTGGCCTTGACCTTTGACCTACTTCTCAAAAAACTTTAACATTTTACATAACTTTTGATTGGTAAGTGATATATTAAAGGGCTTTTCGCTGTATATGGTGTTAATGCTGACAAAGATGCAGACGGGGGCATTTGTGTTTCACAAACACAAATTTTGTTTTCCTCCTTATTCTTTCAGTACAGTTACTATATTATTATGATAGTTTTGCCGCCTTTATTTTGCACATTTTTAATATTTTTGCTTATTGAGAAAATCATTACTGTTAATAAAGGGAGTAGGGTTTATAAAGGACATGCAGCACAAAATGCAATGAATTATGAAGTGAAGCAAACCCCAGTGTTACTTTTAAATTATAAGTATGCATGAAACTAGTCTTAATGTGTGAACAGGGAAAGGCGGGATGAGTAGAGCATCTGGCCTATGGATAGAGAAAATGAATTAGACACTTACAAATTCCAAGTGGTCATGACCATCTAACTCCCTTTATTTCACTCCCAAATTGTTTTTACTGCACTACGTAGAATCTTTAGGAATAATTTGAAATTATTTATTGCTTTTATGATGAATATATTTCAGGTATCAGTGGAATGGTACACCACTGTATATAAGCACTCCCACACCTGATGTTCTAAACGCAGGAAAGATACTATGTAAATACTGTGGGGTTCCATTAGTATTTGAACTGCAGTTAATGCCAGCATTAGTCAACTACTTAAAGTTACCAGACCAATCAGGTGAGCTCTTTTAAGACCCAGAGAAAGTTGGTCAATGATTTATTTATCCTCTTTCAAAAAGCCTTGCTTGTAAAATGGTGACAGATCCAGCAAATGTAACTTTGAGACTCTGCATGTGCTAGGTTGATACATCTGAATATCCAGAATATTTCTGTAATGATTGGGAGGTAAATGTTGAGGTTACTTTATTTTCCAGGAATTCTTATACTGTAAACGTGGTTATTTTCGATGGGGGAAATTTTTGTGAATTGGCCAATTTTAAGTCTAATTTACTAGTTGTAATTTTCATCTTGGGTTATTTTCATGATAATAATGCAATCGTGAAAAATGTGAAAATTTGCCCCACTGCACAAATTTCCATGTTTACAGTATGTGTCTGTAATTTGAGATTCACGGGTATGTAGATTTTGTTACGTCCATATTGTCTGTCTTCATGTCTGTCCATTTTCTGTTGTCTGTCTGTACCGCAGGAGATAGAGGAGGGGGATACTATAGTATCCAGGCGCCCTTGTTTAGATATTTGTTCTGTAATAATTGTTCCATGTTTTTATGACCTTATGTAAAATATGTATCAAAATAAATTTTCAATTTCAGAATCAGCATTGGAGTTTGGTACTTTGCTTGTCTATACCTGCAAGGCAAGTTGTTGGTCCGACAGTGATACCATACGGCATGAAACTGTAGTGGTACAACAGGACCCTGATCAACATCTATTCAAATAAGCTGTGATGTCAATACATTAAGTTATTTATTTACAATATTTTTTAATAATCTACTTTTATTTATACAATTCTAATAGGATTATAATTGTTAATGTTTTGGATTCATTGTGCAGTCCAATTAAATGATAATGATATTATTTTTGTCATCTCTTTCGATGTACATGTATATTGTATCTACATGAATTATTATGACATTTAGAACACATACTGGAATGACCTTGATGATTTTCAAGGTCTATGTCAAGGTACACACTACTACTGGAGGTACATGTATTTTTGTACAGATATTTAATCAAACTTGCTAAAGAGATGGAAATGGTAAAAAAAATGTCATAACCTCAAGAGAAAGCTTTGCAACAGAACTCCTACAAGTTTTGAGCAAGTTCTTAAACGATTCTATTGAAACATTTGAACACCTATTGGTTGCAGTCAGCAACGGATGCAAAGGATTTCAATGGAAGCAGAAGCAATTTTGCAAGGTCCTCTCTAGAAGGTGTTTTTCAATCAATTCATCAATCAAGATGCACACTTTACTTATGAAACAGCCCAGCTAAATTATCTTAGAGGAATCACCACTGCTGTACAGAATTTCACAAAACATTACAGAAAGCAAGTTCTCCAGCATAATTACATCCATCAAACGAGATGCCCTCCAATGGATATGATTGGCTTGCACGTCTTCAACTTTTCCCCTGCAACCTTCTGCACTTGACATTAGACTTGTACGAGCTTTGTAGGCCCGCTTGCATCTCTTATTCCATATGCATGGCAGGCAAAGGAGACTACAATTTCCATTGTCTTGTTCCTAACACAATTATAATGGAGAAATATTTAGTTCTTTCAAATTACACTTACCCAGGTATATACACAGTTTCAGGAATCTCGTATCCATACAGTTTTCATAAAAAAAATCTGTGATTACAAAGCTTATGTGAGCTGTCATCACTCAGATGGTCATCTGTCTGTCTCATACCCTTATGAAAGGGAAAGGCTAAACCCTTAGCTGTTGGACCTTCTTCCTTTCGAGTAAGGATTGTAGTGTTAATATGAAGTACCCTTTTGATTTTAAAGAAGTCAAAATGTCTTGTGGAAAGTGTAGTGCTGGTGGCGTAGTGATTATCGCGGTGGACTACAAACACATCTACATGTTGGTCGTGGGTTCGGATCTCACCATCGCCGGTCATTGCAAAAACCATTGTAACCTTGGGCAGGTTACTTTACACAATGTTGTACTCTCTCCATCCAGAAGTAAACCGGGCACGTGGCACGTGAGACGAGCCTGTGATGTGAATGAAAAGCATTTGCGCTTTAAAGCGGCAGCACTGCTTGTATACTCCCACGGGGGTTGAGAAGGCACTAGATTGTACAGGTCTCGCCAGGGGGGTGATTGGAGAAGTCGCGTGAAGCTCAGGCGAATGAGACTATAAACCCATATCTTTTGGAGGGAAGGATACTATCCCGACCTTCAGCACCGAGATCTTTGAAACTGATACAGAGGGATGTCAATTTCATCTGTCATAGGTAAAGGTCGTTTTAGGGGGTAGCCAAAACAGATACTGGGCATTATAAGCACTTTTGAAGTCGTACATTAGTTTGAATAGTTATCAAATTATGCACACGAGTTACCCATGATGTTAATGTCGAGGTCAGTGAATGACATGGATGAAATAAAACAATAATTTTGTTGTCATGTAAAATGAAGGAGGGGATCTCCAAACAGACTCAACTCGGTTGCAGCACCCATAGCGAAACACCTCATGCAAAAACACAGATTAGACGTGCACCGCAAGAGATGGATACTACAAGGGGCTATATAAGAAAGCCGATGTGCTCACAAACACTTTGAATTAACTTTAATTTATTGCCCATTTTACACTACATGCTGAAGCTTTCGGCATAGACACATTCACAGGTTTATGATCAAGAACATTGGGACAACGACCAGAGAGTCATGAGTGATAACATTTGATTTCCAAAAACTAGTTTATCGTACAATGTATGTATATGAATTGATCATACACAGATAAATTCAGGACACCACTCCGAAATTCCAAGTATAAAAATTGGGATTTCTTATCTGTTATTTAACCCAAACGTTCTTTCACAGATCAAACGACCACCATGAAGACTGTATTAGCAGTGTTTGCTTGTTTCTGTGTGTCTTATGCGGTAAGTAGAACCAGATCTTCTTCAGAACTTTTCGCCAAATTCGGCTTTTTGTACTCGAAGTTTGTAATATGGCTTCTGATGTAAACTCACGACCTAAATAATAGGGAAAAAACATTTGGAATCGCCGAAGTTGTGGTGATTTTTAGGTTTTCAATGAATTATATAAGGCATCATCCGTAATTGTTCAAAGACTATCCAAAAAACAAAAACACAAAAAAACCCGCTTAGATTATACAAAACCATTAGTTCTCCTCAAATTTTTCGAAGGAAAATGTTGTCTTCTCATATTGTAGAGTTCGATCTTGTCAAAAAGTACGGATTAATAAGACACGGTCCATTTGATATTCTGGGGGGGGGCTTGGGTTTTTTTCGAAAAAAATAATTTTGCTCTCATTTTTGATGAAAAAAATAAATTTGCTTATGATGTGACAGAAAAAAATAATCTTGCTCTTGCAAATATTCTGAATTTGAAGAATTACCATAAAATTTTCCGGCTCGCTCCGCTCGCCGCAGTTTTCAATTTGTATCAAAAATTTTTGGCTCGCTTCGCTCGCCATTATACATTTTCTATCAAAACATTATTTACTATGGCAAAGTCCATATATAAATATGAAGATATCAAAAGTTATACATGTGTGAAATGAAAAAAGAGCTTCCTTAAAAGCTTACATTAATTTATTGTGAATATTTATGTATTGCTATTAATACATGTTGCATGTATCCCTTCATATAACTTCAGTTATTCACCAATTTACAATTCTACATTTACATGTAAAATTATGTCTAGGAGAGCTTCCCCTCAGACCCTCTTATACATGTACATGTTATATACATGTACCTTATATAAAATATTGAGAATTGTATTGTAAAAATCTTTTATCTCTCTGTTTAAAATGAATTCTTGCATAAAAATAAACTAATATATTAATATTTAGAGTTTTGAGTAAAAATATAAATAATTTCTAACAATCAAACACAAACATTCTTAATATGCGCATCACTTTGTTGAAAAAAAAATCCTTGCTCCAACTATGCAAGAAAAAAATAATTTTGCCCTGGTCCGGGGCGAAAAAAATAATCTTGCTCCAACAAAAAACCCAAGCCCCCCCCAGAATATCAAATGGACCGTGCCTAAATCCTGCAATCGACATTTTTTTCTTAATTTATTAATGAATTGATTTTTCGTTGTTTTATTTGTACTAATATACTGCTTTTTACAACCTCTATAATGGTGTCGGTGTGATTTTCACAAAGATAAATGTCGTTTCCAAATGAATTTTGTCAATCACAGCCCTGGATGATATAATCGACAGTCTCAAATGATATTTCTATTTCATTTAAGCTCACCTCGACGAAGTTGAGTGAGCTTATGCTATAACCCCCCCCCCCCCGCGTCTGTGTCCACGTCCGGTGTTAAGAAGTTTGGGGTAGCTCAGTCTTTTTGCAAAGTACTGATGCTACAGTAACCAAACTTGCACAAGTGACTCATCTTTGAATGCTGAGGTGAACCCATGCATCGGATGCTGCATCTGACCTACATTTTCCGCTTGAGTGACTTGGTTAAGAAGTTTTGGGTAGCTCAGAGTGACTTGGTAAAGAAGTTTGGAGTAGCTCAGTATCTGACAAAGTGCTGATTCTACAGTAACCAAACCTGCACAAATGATTCATCTTGGGATGCAGAGATGGAACTATGCATAGCATGCAGCATCTGACCTACTTTTTACGCTTGAGTGACTTTAGGGTTGTCACGGTTGATTCGGTTAACCGCGGTTCAAGCTTGGTCGGTTCGATTCGGATTGTACTTTACGGATTTCGATTCGGTTCGGTTCGGTTCTTTTTTTTCCTTTTTTTTTTTTGGTTATATCTTATAATCAGTAGTTTATCAATGTTGTTTGATACACAGACTGTGATTGGGTACTTTGTCATATTTCACTCAATGAAATGGGTTGTTTCACTTCTTGATTGTAAACGTGCACCAGTTTTTATGACAGATGGAGTCTAAGAAGTCTTCTTAGTGTTGTAGTTTGGTTAATTTGTTGAATGTTGATAAAATCTCGAAGAAAGATGACAGCCCTAGTGAGCCAATACTGAGCAAAGTATAAGTGCTACGTGTACCAAACTTGCATATTGGATGTATCTTTGATCAAACTTTCATAAAATGACCTTGACCTACTTTTTCCGCTTGAGTGATTTTGTCTTTAAAAGCCAATATTGAGCAAAGTATAAGTGCTTCATGTACCAAACTTGCATATTGGATGTATGTTTGAATAAACTTTCATAAAATGACCTTGACCTACTTTTTTCGCTTGAGTGATTTTGGTTTTAAAAGCCAATATTAAGCATAGTGTAAGTGCTACATGCATGTACCAAACTTGCATAATGGATGTGTCTTTGATTGATGAAACTTTCATAAAATGACCTTGACCTACTTTTTCCACTTGAATGATTTTGCCTTTAAAAGTCAATGTACATGTACTTAAAATATGTTTGAATTGAATTTTGCTGCCACGAGGTGAGCGTCGTAATCTGTGATTACCTATGTTTATGTTTCTGAGTATGAAGCAGAAATGCATGAATTTATGATGATCTGCCAAGAACTTTTTCTAATATAATCTGAGTCCCAACTTATGCAAATTTTATGTCTAAATCTACATTGTAGGCAGCAAAATCATGTGTAACAAGCGCCGACTGTGCTCCAGATGAGTGTTGCTTTAACCACCAAGGTCCTCTTATTGTTAGCAGACGACAACTGGATGGAATCCTTGGACTAAATCCTGTAACTCCTCATGAAGGTATCAAAATGACTTATCTGAGTCAAATGCTGACGGATTGAGTTTTGAACTCTGTGCAACCCTGCTCATTATTTCATGAAACCTAATGCTGAGACGCCAACACAAAAATGTCCACCGAAAATGTTGATCGATCCAGTCCAGTACACGGAATTACCCACCTATGGAGCTGAGTTCGATCTCGGCTCTGCAACTAGTCAACTCAAACAAAGTATTAGTATATTTCATTTATGCATGGTTGTCACAGAAAGAAGGTATTTCAGCATAGGTTCTCTTCCATAATATAATGGAGTGTTTTTAAGCCACAGTCACATTGTGATGTCACCTTACAGCAAGCATGATTTCTTCGGTACCACGGGGTAACCGAACAAGTGGGAGGGTTGGGTGCATGCAGTCCGGATAAAAGTACAATTTGATACCAACGTGGCAGATGGCCGTCCTAATTCGGCACCGATTGCCTATTGGTCTCGTTGGTTTTGTGTTCAGTGTTTTGATGCCGTGTTTGCTGATCCTTGTCCCTTTTGCTCGTCGACTCTGTGTTTCGCATAAGGTTGTCTCGATGTTTTGCTGTGGATACTGCAACCGAGTCGTGTTGGAGATTCCCTCCTTTCTTTCATATATAGCTACGTTAGCGTACTTGATGTGTAGTTTACTTGATATGTTGTTTTCATGAACATTTTTCGGTTGTCAAGTTTAAGACTGAAACCCTGAGAGGGTTATGGCCGCGTGTTTTTGGTCAAACATGCGACGTAGTTTTTCATGAACAACGTTGTTCTCTTCCATGCACACGCTTCTTGGAACATATACAGTTTGCGTGTTTATGTTTATCGTCTCAAGATTGTAAACAAACATAAAAATAAACAACAAATTCTATGTACTAGTATATAACTAAATTAAATATACTTAATTAAACGACATAAACAACTTTGATTGCATCTTTTTTCTCCAGGAGTATGCGAGAAGTACGTCGAAGAGGGACACTACTGCAGCGCATTCGCAACTCTAAACGGGCACTGTGGATGTACCAAAGGCTCACACTGTGAATTTATACCTATTTCCACTACTTTCACACCCACTTTCGCTCCATCTAAGAAAAGATCAGTGTTCTTTCCTGGTGCCGGGTCCTATATGTGTACTCGTACTAAACTACAACCACTCATGGTATCGAAGTAATAAAGTTCCAAATTAAGCTGTGTTTTATTTGTTCTTTTTATAGGAAAAAAAATCCTTCGTTTTCCATCTTTTTCGTGTCATGTTTCGACGGAATAAGAAATACAAGTATTAGCTTTTACAAAAAGCTTGCCGGCAGTTCTGACATTAATTTAATAAATGTTGTAAAATACTAGTAAGAAAAAATTGGAATAAACGATTTTTTTTCTTGTTGACCAATCGCACATTTCCGGGCTTTTCCGTTTTTATTTCCGATTCAAGCTACGGAAATTTCCGAGGATCTGTGATTGTTGTAGGACGTATCGGTACAAAGACTTTTCGATGCATCTTTCGGATGAAAATGCACTGATACGATATGACTTTCATTTGTAAAGTCATCTAGACTCTTGAGCCGACCTGATGAAAGTATCTTATGCACAGATTCTGAATAACATTGACGAATATTTGCATATTTTGTAATTGTCCACCAATAATATTGCCAAGAGTTATTTTATCCGTGCAAGTATGTCACGATTGATTACAGTATACCGGCAGTCATGACTGCCGGTAACTAGTAGACATGAAAAAGATTAATGCAATACTAGTGTGCGTTCAAGCCGGAGAGAAATTCTATTTTCTACATGTACCTATTATTTCTCCTCCCGGGCACCTGGTCCAACCTCTAGCTTGCTAGGGTCCGTCGATGTTCAATTTGGTGTTCTTTTGTGAGTGTTGTTGAGATTGTCGTCAGGATCTTCTTTAACTCATTTGTGTTACACTTATGCCCTTTGCCGTGTGGAACTCGTAAAAAAGCTTCCTGCGAGGGATTTGACAGTAAGTGTTTTGAATATTTTTCCCTGACATGGTCGCCATATAGCACTTTCTATATAGACATAACTTCAGACAGTGCATGTATTTTAGATACACGTATTTTCATTTTCGTGCGTGAACATCGACGGCGGGTGCGGCTAACCAAACAGGGGATGCTTACTCCTCCCGGGCACCTTGTCCCACCTCTGGCTTGCTAGGGGTCCGTCGATGTTCATTTTGGTACTCTATTGTGAGTGTTGTTGAGAGTATCGTCAGGATCTTCTTTAACTCATTAGATCACAAATCATTTCGAGGTATTATTTTCATGAATGAGTGTCAAGCACAAAACTCATACCAGAATTAAATAACAACCATCAGTGGACATAAAAAAAACATGAAACATGCACCCCCCCCAGCAAAACAAAATAAAAACAAAACAAATCATCAAAACAAAAACCAATGGAAAACACTATGCGTAGGAGCCAAAATGAATCCCTAAATGAGTTGAGATCAGGTACCAGGAGAGAGTCAGCATCTCCTGCTTACCAGCAACAACCGTCACTTTAGCAATGCAGAAATTGTCAAACCGGAGGTTGTATCGAACTCGGTGTGTTTTGATGGATAACTTAAATCAACGTTGTGGCCGAAGATGTTTTATTGTGTTTCACATTGTCTTTGTATCGTGTGACAATAATTATAAAAATTCTATAGTTTTGCAATGTCATTATATTCAATCCTTTAACTATTTGATCACTCAAGAACAGGGGTACATATTTTGTATTTGCCTTTATGTGCTTAGCTTTTTAAATAAAAGAAAAACGAAATCAACGAAAATGCATATAAATACACTTCCTTGTTAGCAGAGGTTGGTCGCTTACGTTGCAACAACATGTTTCTTTGATATTTGAATTGAGTCTTACAATATAACATCGCGTACTCCAGATAGCTTGTATATTAGAATAAGGATTAGTAGAAGTCTTTGTTCATATTTAGTAATTTTATATATCGTCTTTGAGTTAGTGAGTTAAGTCAGAATTCAAAAATTTACAATGTAAAACCAAACAACAAAACAAATTTTCTCGCTCGCAAAAGCAGTAAGAGTGAATCCTCTCCTCAATGTAGAGATCAGGTGTCCGGTGAAAGTAAGCATCTACTGGTTGCTAACAACAACCGTCACTTTAAACGTGCTGAAAAACTGGTGAATGTATCATATTGTTTGGGGAAGGGTTCTAAATTGAATATCTTTCAAATGGTTTGGACAAAGTCTTGGGATAGCAGCCCCCCTCCCCAAGCAAAAAAAAAAAAAACAAAAAAAACAAAAAAAACAAAGAAAACAAACTAAAACACCGAAAGTAAAAATCACCATAGACAATATTGAAGAACGATTTTACGATGACAGTGATGGCAGAACCAGATGTTTATAAGGAATAAACAGATGGTCTCATAATACCTGACGGAATACACCGAATTCTCCCTCCAATTGACCACAGCGGAGCACACCCATGCGATTTCACAAGAAATGCCAATGGACTTAAAGTCCATCCGCTAAAAACTAACGACTGGTATGTTTATACGAATAACGTGTGTACAACCCTTCAAATTTTCAGAACATAGAGAGGTATCCCTAGTCGCACAGCTGTCGTATAAACAACAAACCTTTTCACTGTAAGGTAACATCACAATCATGACGGTCGAATGCAGGGGAAATCGAGTAAAACAAAATACTGTGTGAATAGGTATCACAGGACGTGGATAACAGTCCGTGTTTTGCTGGCTAAAATGAGTTCTTTGTCAATCACCGAGAAGTCCAAACGTTCTGATACACACACAATACAACCTTATATCCAAGTGTCGTTGGTTGTTTCTGCTACATGATAATATAATAGGTAAAAAAAGGTTTATTATTGTTTTGTGTATGTGTGTGTGTGTTTTTTTTAACGGTTTCAATTCAAAGTCGATCTGCCTCTGATCATTTATAATTTGTTTATATCACGTCATCCTTGCCAGCAAATGTTGACGCTGGAATTGTTGTCCCAAATTTCTAAAACTTGGCTGTCGCCATTGTCAGACTGATGGTGTGACGTATTGTCCGATATGACCCTGTCTGAATACAAGTTTTGCACCGAATTCTTATCTTGATAACCAAAGTTATAACTAGTATCGAACTACTTGGATTACATTTCTACAACAGCAATGAAATTCTTACTAGCAGCAACGATTGTTTGTCTGTTTTTCTCAGCTGCCCTGGTATGTACTAATTAAAAAAATTCGGGGTAAAAAAATCATCTGTTTCGTTCCAGAAAGATTTTTTAACAAGAAAGTATAAACATCGTTTGAAAATTATAGCAATTGTCAAATAATAAAATCCTAGTATGTTAATTTGTTTTACTATCTTCTAATATAGGCAGCAAAATCATGTATAACAAGCGCCGACTTGTGCTCAAAATGAGTGTTGCTTTAACCACCAAGGTCCTCTTATTGTTAGCAGACGACAACTTAGCGGCATCCTCCCTTTGCCTGAGCACAAAGGTAAGAATTTTCTAGGACTTTAACGAAAATATTACAGAAATGTTGAACAAGGGAGAGATCGAAATTCAATATTTGTATATGAGGCGAGGCGTTTGTAATACAAAATGTAACAACGAATAGAAGAAAGTACGACCTCGATCGTGTCACGCAAGCAGGATATGTTTACTCTCCCCGGACAGTTTATCTCATCTCCACTTGGGGAAGGGGGGTAATTTTTGCTCCTTTGTAGAATGTTTTGGTTGTTTGGTCTTTTCCCCTGGTTTATTCTAACATTTATTTGTCACAAAATTTCATACAGCATATATGAATGATGGTGATAAATTCAGGATCTGGAAACTGGTTTCGCATATTGATTTTTTTTTTATCTCAGATGATTTTAATTTTTTTTTATTTTCATTCACTCACCTTTTACCTATCAACCTAAAATTTAGTAAAGTATTTGCCCCTTCAAATAAATGTCCGAAAATCTGTTGATTTGGACGGCTACATTAAGAAGGGCTTTTGGGTTGCCATGTATCTAGAATATAAAGCCATGGTCTAATTTCCCTACCAATGACTGACCTAATCAGAGTAAAATGTGTCGTTACTCTCGATGACAGTATCCATATATCCAGATGGTGAAGATAGCTAGAAGTCATCTGCTCAAAATTTTCTCCAAAAGTTTGAACCCTGTTCAACATCTTTAAGAAAGGCTGGAGAAAAAAAAAAAACGACCTAGTGACTTTCGGTCTCGACAGCTTTTCTAGTTTTCACTAATGATGCTTTCTTGTTGATAGGTGTGTGTGAGAAATACAAGACAAAGGGAGAATACTGCAGCGCATTCGACACTCTGAACGGACACTGTGGGTGTGGTCAAGGCCTTCATTGTACCTTCGTCCCAGCGCCTACACCAGTGACAGCAGCACCACTTCCCGTGCCATCCAAGAGGTCCGTGTACTTTCCAGGACCTGGCTCGTATATGTGTGCCACACAAAACTGAATATTGATTTAAACAAAATTAAATCACTGAATATTTAAAATATAACTGAATATTTCATTTCAAAATTTTTGCCATTTTGAAGTCTACTTCGAAGACCTGTGTTAATTAAATTAATTACACTTTCGACAAGACCATGAGATCCTGCAGCTTATAAATTCAATATCATTGAAAGAACCAACTACTAAGTACACGTTAAGTCTCAAGGAATTGTTAACTAGTGTCCGTACTATGGTATGTTTAAGTGAAAGTCTTTTATATATCTTCTATTCCGTCCGTCCGATCGTCCATCAATACATATGTCTTTCGATGCTCGCCGATATGCCGCTTCTATAAAGATCAGGAGAAAATCCCCCAAGATGACGACGCAACAGTGATCACAGCGGAACTCGCACGCGTGAGACGAGAAAAATGGAACAAACAGATTTAGATAACGAGAACAACATAACAACATGGAAACATGAAAAAACAACTCTATAGATAATGTGTTTTGTAACGGGTATGCAACACTGACACAGCAAGTGCATTTATATATATATGCACAACCAATGTAATTCCCTGAGATGTTACTATTGAAAGGAACGTGCTGCAAGTCGTGTATTAACACTCGTGACGTCACAATGCATAAGATCTAAAGAAACATGCCGCGACGGCTGTTCTAACCTGCAAACTGAACCCGCGGTGAGATGAATATTGACGTCACTCTTTTACCTAGAAAAGGCAATTTCAGAAAACAAGAATGAAATAGACAACTATAGTGCATATATATAGAATAAATGTCATAATTTGTGTTTTGTTACGGGTATACAACACACAGCAAGTGCATTTATCGTACATGTAATGCGCGTTAGCGCATTTCATGCGATAAATGCACTTGCTGTGTGTTGTATACCCGTAACAAAACACAAATTAAGACACTTATTCTCTATATATCCTACATGTAAAGCGTGTTAGCGCATTTCATGCGATAAATGCACCTGCTGTGTGTTTCAAGTGAAAAAGGTGACGTTAAAATTCAGGTCACAGCGGGTTCAGTTTGCAGTTTAGAACAGCCGTCATGGCATCTTTCTTTAGATCTTATGCATTGTGACGTCACGAATAAATAAATCTCCACTCCAGAGATTCTCCGTGTAAAAAAGAAATTCATCGTAGGTGGCGCCATTCAAAGAACATTTTCAGACGAACGTCAGTATAGGTGGCGCCACTCAAATAAATAAATGCCACGCAGCACACAAAATAAATATAAATAGACAAACCGCAGGCCGTAAAAGCGCCTGGTATGCGTGCGTATGTATGCGTTCTGTGTGTTAACTGTGTTACAACACACAGGGCGCATATGTACGCACGCATACCAGGCGCTTTTACTGCCTGTGAGGCAAACCTACAACGGAATAAGACGTTCGGGTTAGTCAGTACACTGTCTTTGACTTTGTTTTTTTATTGCCCGTCTGTAAACTTCTGATTTCCCTTTAATCCAATTTCACCAAATCCGCTACACCAAGGTGAAGAACAACGCTTAGAAGATTGACAACTTTAATCGTTTTTTTTTTTCTAACAATTAATAATGGTAAATTGAACAAGTTTGTGATCATACATACACTTTGAAATCTATATTTCTGATAATCCCAGAAAAAAAATCGATATTTATGAGCATCCTAAAGATTTCGCGAATTTGATACGCCCTTACCCAAAAAGTAGGACGATGATGATGACGTATCGGATCAGCGATTAGTGAAGACGATATGATCCAAAACAGGAACACTTAAAAAAAATATTGATATATATTAATTTTTCTGAGTGTTTCGGAATTTATGTCCGTCATTTGACTGACTTCTTAGATTGCATGCTTCTCCTTTTCTTTAATATATTGGAATATTGTCCGTAAGATATTTTGCGTTCGTCGTCAACAATTGGCGCGGACATTCTGTCGTAATATTCCTCTAGTTTTCGAATATCATCCATACTTTTGCTGGACCCGATAGCCATCCTCTTCTTGCTTTCTACTAGACTCTTTTCCTTCGGCGTACTTTTGATAGTCACTCTTTTTCGACCAGCAGCGAATCGTTCCTCCCTGTATTTATCCGTGATCGGCTTTCCGGTGCGAGGATCAATGTGATTGGATGCCAGAAATTTACGTAACTTCCTGTTTTCCTCCATTAGTTTTTCAGTACGAGATTTGTCCTTCGTTAATTGGTCTACCTCCATTTTACGGCGCTCGTTCTCCTTTTGCAGTTCTAGCAGCTTTTTGGTCACTGACTCAACTTTTATGGTCATTTCAAACGATTGCGTCTCCAACCTTGTCAGTTGATTTTTGCGGTCTTCGATGTCTTTAATCAGAAAATTGTTCGTTGCTCTCGCATGATCTAGTCGTTTTCTCATTAGATCCACTGTTTCTGCGGTTACTCCCATATTCTGTTCTTGCTGTCGTCTGAGTTTGTCGTTTTCCCGCCTCAGTCGTTCCAGTTCTTGAATAAGATCTTTCATTTGATCTACAAGACGACCTCGTTCCTTTTCTATGAGTTCGTCAGTCTTCTGCTTCATTTCCTCTATTACAAGTACCTCGTCCACAATCTGAACCCTTTTCTGTGTCGCCTTTGGGAGGGGTTTTGTCTCCGTCCCCTTTGCATCCCTCTTTGGCTTCATTGCGTTACTTGACATCATGCAATACTAAGTTTGTTATGCACATATCGACCAAGAACTTCGAATCATTCTTATATAGATCAATACATATATATTGAGATCATCAACTCCACTTTTATTATGTTAATAAATTCCTATTCACCATTATCATACGATCAAATGCTCTTTCATATATGATGATTTTTGAAACACATGCACCTCTTTTTTTTCATATAAAGGAAATAAATGCGCCATATAATTCTGATCAAAGCAGTGACAAGTATGTTATCTTGAGTTTTAGATTTTTGAGCATCAAACATTTTATGTCCCTACTTTAATTATTTATACAAATAAAAGCTATCCCCCATAATCTGAAAGAAAACAAAGTTTGATTAATGTGTTGTATTGGTACATTCACAATCATATACCTTGGAAAAGTCTCATCCCTGTACGAGAAACAACATTCAAAAGAAAGATATCTAAATTCAATTTGAGAGGTGTGTACATTCATGAATACACAGGACATAGAAATGCTTGTCAAATTCTCGCCGACACTTTACGGTGCATTTAGAGCTGAACAACGAAATAGGATTTTTTATACATGTATATCGTGATTGCAATAAATCAACAAAATCCTTTACATTTGAAAAAAATCGAGCAATTTAACCTGCGCGAAATTTGAGTCAAATATATAATATATTCGCCAATATTCATTTCCGTGAGTCACGATATAGGTCCAAAATCACGTTGACGTTGATCCTTGACATTGACATTACGTGCGTTGGTTTGTGTGTTTGTAAGCATATGTGTCCGTTTTTTTAACAGCATAGAAGAAAAAGGAACAAAAAAAAAAAAAAAAAAAAGAAGCACTAAACATTCCACAAATGTTCCCTATGGGGAGAGGATGAGTTCTATTGTAGGTCAAGGTCACTGGGGACTCGGTGCTAAAAATTACCACTTGAATAAGACAGTCGTCAAACTTTCCACAAATGTTGCTCGTTGGGAAAGGATTAGGGTCTTTTAAAGGTCAAGGTAAGGTCGACTTAAAAAAAAGTTAAAGACAAAGTTGGAACCAGTGAATCGAAGGACCATCAAACCTACCGTCAATGTTTCCTATTGGGAGAGGATATTGTGAACCTCCTTGGTTTTCAAGGTCTAGGGCCAAAGGTCAAGATAATTGTTCTTATTACCAACACACAAGTACATTAATTACGTATTTTTGTTTACATTTCGAAATACCAGAAAAGAGTCTCACCCATCAGCATGAGGAACAAAATCTATTTTTGTACTCTTTTACATTAATTGAATAAAAATTCTTGCGTCTGGTTGTCACCTTGCACTGTGATGTGGCGTTCAACTTTGCTGAGACCTTGTGGCCCTCTGGTAACTGAGAGGGTTAAAATTTTGCACATGTGTCCGAATGTCCATATTTGATGTTGGCATTCACTTCTTTGCATATCATGTCATGATCGAGAATGGGTTGCTCTCTACTGTGTTTGTGTGGTTCCTTTTGTCAATAGTGTTTTCGTGTTTGTTAGTACCAGTGTGTGTGTTGTCAAGCACTGTCAAACACACTTGCTATCGTTATAAACCGTGGGTTTAATTTGAATTGAAGGGATCCCTTTCTCCTTCCACAAACACAAGGTTTGACATTGCTATTTTAATGAAAATTGCCGAAATATTGCCCCAAGCTATTAATTCAACCCCCCCCCCCCCCACACACACACAAAATGTGAGAAGTCGACCAGCCTTCAATAGTGTAGTTGGACATCCTTCGACAACAGTTTTGTGAATTTGCTCCTGGATCTGTGCATTTTGCTTTGTCACTAAAAAAAAAAAAAAAAAAAAAAAAAAAAATAGGATGAAACAAACCGCTTCTCGTAAACGGACGCTCGACCTGAATCATTGCAAAATTGAACCTAATTGTAACATATGAAATATGCATATAAAAATTAGGCTTATCAATTTTGTTGCTATAGTATGAGTGTTGTAGTATACCTAATTATCAGTCAACCCTTGACAAATGTGACATAAATGTGCAAAAGTATGCAGGTGCGTCAACGGAGTTTTTCATAAACACACAAAAAACGGTATTATATAGTGGATTTTCCCAAATCCTGCATATAGTTAATACCTATCTGTGTTCGAATCTGAAACGTGACCTATCTATATTAAAGTGCGCCTGTATCTGGAGTAGGATCGTTTCTCATTTCATACCTTTAAGTGTTTTACCTGTTTCAGTGATATTTTTTGACAGTCCCTGTGACGACTTACAAGAAAATAATTCATCCGCGGAAAATCTGGTCACATGTGTTTTTATGTTACATCAAAGCATTTTTATATACAAATGTAGATGTTGGTCACACGACTTGGTCAGTCCGTTCCGACGACGGTTAATGGTGTATTTAAATCTCTATAGATTGGTTTTCAATCGGTATTTATCGATCACTTAGCGGAGTGACAGGACGTGCACTGCTCTATATTGTATTTTAACACAGTTCACTGGATTAATAGTTCAAGAACTCAACATGCATTAAATGGTCCCATGCATAAATATTGAACGTTTTAGGAAAATTATACGGTGAAATATAGAAGCAAATGTAAAATGAAAGCAATGATTACCAGTGAACTTGTTTAGAATCATGGATACTTGCCATAAGTGTGGAAAACCTGTTTATTTTGGTAAGTATACCAAGTCAATTATGGGTTAGAAATGACATTCCAGCTATTTAACCCACACTCCCTTTAATCATTGCATGGGCTATCATTGAAACATCATTTGAAGGAAAAGGTGCATGCTACTCATAAACTTGTATTTGGCCTCTTTTACAATGATTATTAATATTACAGACGTAATTGGTCAAAAGGTTCGGAGAGGGGGGAGGGGGTAATGCAAGATGTTGGAATCGTGGCTTCGGGGAAAAGGGAGGGGCATATACTGGGTCATACATATTTTCACCTGTCCTATTGTATTGAATGATGAAAAGTTAGTAATGGAATGGAGTGCGAGGCTCCGTGAGCCCCTCTTATACATTTAAAAATGATATCTGTAATATGAAAGGGGGGGGGGGCGGTGTTGTGTTCCGCCGAGCCCATGCCCTGCGTTTAATAAATCCCTAATACGAAAGCAATTGCAAGGATATAACTTTATTTGAAATTTTCTTTTGAATAAACGGGCCGTTGTTCACATTTGAAGATAGGAGACTACCCCTGTAAAACGATATCATTGGTATGTAGCCCATACAATCGATCGTGGACCCCAGCTCTTCAGTGCCTGCAAAGTGTTTGTTCTAGCCTATGTTGGACCATAAATATTGAATGACCCTGCTAGTATGAACTGCTCCTTTTTTTACTGTCCTTTTCTCTGACCACACCCAATTTATGAACATAACAAGACAGTATCAAGTTAAAGGATCGCGACACTAAATACTTCGGCTTGGGATTAGCACATGGAATTTAAAGTTGTATGTATTATTGTATATACTGGTGTCCTTCAGTGTAAAACGAAAGGTATCATCTTTCTTTAAAACCCTTATAAACCTTGTGTTTTATTTACTGTACATGTATGATAATATCCAAAGTTTATAGGATAATATTGTTAAGTTTCATTTCAAATTTCGAGTCCAAACTGACCCCCTCCCTTCGAAAAAAAAAACCGTCAAAAAGGCTATTTTCTCTATTTACTTGAAATCGTTACAGGCCGAACCCCCTCCCTATTGACTGGACTGAACCCCCCTCCTCCCCGTTTCCGAAAAAAAAAGCCTATTCATGTTAACAGTTTGAAACATTTGTAAAGTACATCGACGTTGCTTCAGTGCGTTGTTTGAAGTTTTCACCTGCAGGCCAGGTGAATGACCTCTAATTAATTAGCAATGATAAAATACACAATCCTCGTTAAAACGATGACAAGTGTCCCTATGTAGGATTAGATGTCACTGCACATTACAGAGCTTCAAGCAAATATCGTCTATCAAGAATAATATCTGTAGTTTGCTTGACGAACATTGCAATACTGCATTTTGCAATTGTCACTGAATGCTTGATTCAAGACAAGATGTTCCGTCCGAAATGTTTTTTTTTTTTTTTCATTTTCGCATATATCTTTGACAAAAAAAAATGTTTTCTTCTCTGGACAAGGATAAAGACCACCGGATTTCTCAGCATCAGAAACGGCCAACAACACATTGCCATTTGCAAAGCGTTTTCGCCTTTATTGCGGCTACAGGTTTCCGAAATCCATTCGCAAATTCAAAAGGGGTCTATCAGATCTAATGCAAGATATATCGACCCTGGTATTTCTTGATTAATTCGTAAAATCACTGCTACATAATAAGGTACTCTGATATAGGGGATATTTTCAAGTATCTTATCACGGCATGTCCTGGATTAGTAACATGACAGGTGCTTATATCGTGTACATAGATGAACTCTCGTTATATCCTCGTAAATGCCACTGTACGACTGTTTTATTGTCGCTGTACCAAAGAAAATTTGCTAAGTGGTACTATAAATAATGCATATTGTCCCGATGAAGGGTCATTGTCATTTGTTTTCGTCTGTGGCCGAGTGGTTCGTATGTTTCATGCGGAATGTGGTCTTGGCCTCCAACCCCCCCCCCCCCCCCCTAGATCGGCGCTTGTATATGATCATATCATATTCTAAATGTTAGTCGGCCAAAAGCTTATAAAAATTATACCGACTTTTATTTAATCAGTATAATGCGCCTATATCCATAAATAACTCATAACTGGTCCATCCTAGCTAGTTCAGAAAATCTGAAATAAAGCGTAAGCTGAGCGTTTCCTGATAATTTCATTTGGGACAATTGCCTGCCAAACCTCGTAGTCTAAAATGTCCCTTGGTTTATCAATATCCCTCTATGCAATGCAGGTTGTTGCCTGACGTACATAGATAGAGAGATATCATTGACTGACATAGGCATTGTGACAGATCAATGAAACACTTGTTTGAAATTGAAGGCATTTTGTAACAGCAAGTTGAGATCGATTGAGTTAAGCTGGGTCCTTTTATTGGTGTAAAAACTGTTCTGTTTGCTATTCATGAAAGATAGGATTTAGCGTTCCCCTCTAATACGGGTACATTTGTATTCGGAAAACCGAAGTACGGATTTGCTGATATCCAACTGTAGTTATCCTTGTTTCTACATTAATTTTGTTCTGAAATAAACCTGCCATCAAAAGAAAAAAAAATGCAAAGGAAGGCATCGCAATACAAAAATGTATTACTATTGTTGAAAACTCAACAAGAGTATCCAAAACGATCAATTCCTTGTAGACTATTTTTACCTTGAGTTTGCCTCTGACCCTGATAATCAGTGGCTTTGACCTTAACACCTGACCTTGGCCACCATTAAGGCTCTTCCTCTGGTCACGGAACCTTATCCTTTGTGGCAAGTTTGAGAACCGTCAGGGGCTACGTCTGTCACTTACTTGGATTACATTATATACCCCCATGAACTCTGCACCCAGACTCTAGACTCTAGACCCAGTGCGGACCAATTTAAGATCGAACGAGCCACAGGAGACGTACTTGTCCTCGGTCAGTCTGGTTTAATCTGCTCAAACCTTAATTGCCCTTCTTCGACGCATGGCGGCTAGCCAAACAGGGGATGCTTACCCCTCCCGGGTACCTGGTTCTGCCTCTAGCTTGCTAGGGGTCCGTCGATGCTCAATTTTGTGCTCTTTGGTGAGTGTTGTTGAGATTATCGTCAGCATCTTCTTTAACCCATGTGGAGAGAAACGTTGGAAGTGAAAATAGATGAGAATGGTAGTCACCTTTTGCTTTAACGTAAACAAATGAAAAAAAAACCAACAACAGTGTAATATGTATCATAAAAAATGAACAGACATGTGCTTGAAACCCTCTGTTTCAGACAAGTATCGATGGGGCTTCTAAATACATACGTAAATATTGACTTAGTACATACATCTCCGTAGATAGAGCTTATACAAATAGCTACTTTCGGGGACAACAAATCGCGTATGGAGTATTTTCATTGAAAATATTGCCAATAAAGTTAATAATTTGTTTACACAATTTTTGTGATATCTAAATCCTGTTATCTAAACCTCAAATAGGCTATGAGTTTCTCGACCAGGAAGATTTAAAATTATATCAAAATGTTCAGAAAGTGTTCTTGATAGTGTATTCATTGTCATTTAGCACCATTAATTTCATCCTCCGTCCCTCCTTCCGTACGCCCGTCGGCCCGATCGGCATTTATATGAATAAATCGGATCCAAAAGAAAGCCATCTTCTCAAGACAAGTGCATGTAATCACAGGAGCTCGATGCAAACAACCCTCAATAAAACCCACCCCTTCCCATCTCTCTCTAGTCAAAGTATATAGGGGGGCGGACATGGGGGTACCTCTCTCCCCCTCCCGCCCCTCCTCCCTCCCCTCCTTTTCACCTTTCAATTACCTCCCCTACCGCCCCCTTCCTCCCTCCTCCCCCTTCCCTCCCTCCTCCCGCCCCCTTCCTCCCTCTCCCTTTCACCCTGTCCACCCCCTCATATAAGGAAAGTAGGGGCGGATATTCTTGTGAATCGTTGGCATCGAGCTCCCTTACTTGTCTCGAGAAGATTTTGATGTCTCTCCGCACCTTTTGGCTTCTCTACAATTGTTACATAGTATAAAAGAAGCAGGTACTCTCAATAGGTTTTTAGCAATTATTTTTTTTTTTACACTGATTCCGTTTAATACTTAACTTTATACTTAATATATTTTCTATGTTTGAACAGCTGAGAGAAAAACGTCATTAGGGAAGAACTGGCATCCAACATGTCTGAAATGTCAGGAGTGTGGTAAAGTCCTCACCCCAGGGCAACATGCAGAGGTATAATGGTGTTTTATACCAAGAAAAAAAAAACAAGAATGCCTTTTTTAAACAGAATAATAGAATATTTGTTTCTTTATAATAAATTCATATTAATGTATATTATCTTTCAAATTTTTAGAATACGTTATTCATATCAAAATAAATAAACGTCCGTCAGACTGTCTCTCCCAATAAGCTTATCTGGGTCATAATATTTCACAGAATTGTTGTCCAGGATCTACCTTGACCCATGGTCAAAGGTCAAGGTCATCGTACAGTTGTGTGAAAGATCTTGCCCGGACGATAACTTTTCACTTCCTGGATGGATCTGAGTAATGTATTTTTGTACAGAGTTGTTGCCCAGGACTCAAGGATGTGCCATAACTTCAAGTTGATTCAAATAATAGGTAAAAGGTCAAGGTCACAGTACATGCTGGTTGAAAAATCTTGTCCTTGCAACTTTTCGCGACTTTAATGGATTTGAATATTTCACAGAATTTTTGCCAAGAACCCAACGGTATCTCATTAATTTGAACTTTGGTCAAAGGTCATGGTCACAGTGCACATTATTAATAAGATTTTGGGATTTGTTGGAGTTCAGTTTTGATTGTTCAAAGCCTTCTAAGTTCTAGGCAGAGTTGCAGGAGTTAGTTTTATGTCGGTAGGGGATTTATATCGCTCGGACAAAATACATACATGTTTTATATAATTTCGAAGATGTCGCTTTAGCTCAAATAGAGGCCCAAGCATATCACAACTGGTCTTTATATAGCTGAGCCTATGATATTCTGAATGTGCTGTCTGGAATAATATGGTCATGTCGATCGATTTAAAATTTATTATATAATTAGAGACTGCTGTGTAAATAATCATTCCACTTAATTCGTTTTTTTTTTTACAGCACAAGGGCATGCCTTACTGTCACAAACCATGTTACGCTGCCAAGTTTGGACCCCAAATGATGGGATACGGTTCAAATGTGGCGTCACCTGCCAACTTCAGGCGGGGACAGCACGGTACCCTATATAATGGTGATGTAGACTTTGATATGAAGAAAGTATACGAGAGTCCCTCACCCTCCTCGAAAACCAATCGCAAAAGTACAAGTGATATAAACTCTAACAAAGACAAAGTATCTGGACATAGACCTAAAAGTGAAAATCTTCAGCGGACGAACAATAATATACCAAACGTCATTCAACCATCACAACCTGATAAAGAAGCAAAGACGCCCCAATGGACCAAGTAAGGATTTTTTTTTTTTACATTTCATTCGTGTAGGCTATCTTAACGAGAGTGAATTGGAGTGATCGAATGGGGTGGTGAGAAGTGGGGTGGTCAGAACCAAACCAACACCCCTCTTTGAAAGTTTCACCCCAGCCTTGCGTATTTATATATTTCTCCTCCCACCCGTTATCACTGAATCCTCGCATTTATGAAATGTCACTTTTATTCAGTTTTGCCATAAACTTACGTAGATTTTTTACAGCCAGTGACGTAGATCTACTATATATATTCTATATGAAATATGCATATCTGATGCACTTAGAAAATAGGTTCAAAATTTCGTCTAAAAAGAATTTGCTCTCGGTCCAAAGAAAAGTTTGATGAGCAATGAAATTGTGAAAAAAAACTAATATTAATTAATGATTAAAATAAAGACTGATATGCTGGTACTCCCAAAACGCACCTGTTCATTACTCAGAAATCTCTTAGAGTTATCTCCCGTTACACGGAAATCACCATTTTCATGCGAACATCCGTTGTTCACATTTATGATGTAAACACGGCTCAGTAAATATTTAGAGAAGTATGAGGCTCAGCAGGTAATCAATGATCGTCCTATAGTTGGCTTATCATTTCCTAAATACACATAATGATGAATGAACATATAAATACTGGCTTGCATGATTGAGTCTCTCAGTCTCGCTCTCTGACTCCGACTGAGACTGGGAGTGTGATTCCAAAATGAGAAAGAATGTAAAATTGCCTTTTTAATCTTTCAACAATTGAATTATTCATCAGAGTTGATAATAAAGAATCTAAAAAACCAAAAAACGAATGAAAGATGTGATCACGAAGAAAATGTGTGTGGGGGGGAGGGGGGGAGGCGAGGGATGGGGTGAACAATCAGCTAAATAGTGTATCTGCATGTGCATTAAAATGCACATGTGTGTACATCAATTTGAAGGACTAATTGTTTCACATAATCAGTCAGGGGCATCACTGATTTTAGTCCTCTTGAGGCTCTTTGGAAATGACTGATAATGATACTCATAATTTATTTTTCGATTTCCTTTGCATACCTGTCAACTCTCCCTCATTTGGAGGGAGACTCCCTCTTTCTGACCTCATCTCCCTCCATGGCATTTCTCCCTCGAGGGAGACCAAAATCTCCCTCTTTTTGACTAATTCACCCTCTTTCTCCCTTTTTTTTGGCATATTTACCATAGAAGAATTACTGAGATCTAAACAGCGACATTCAGAGCATTCATGAAAAATTGCATGACAAAATGCAAGAAAATTTAAGAATGCAATAAATTATTGAAACATGTTTCATAGTCTATAAATGTTTTTGCGTTGAAATGACAGCACAATGAAATTACTTGAAAATTGGTTTTGCTTGAAATGTCCAATTCATTAAAAATGTAGCAAAATGGGTTAACGCGCAATCTCCCTCTTTTTTAAGTGCAAAGGAGGGAGATCTCCCTCTTTTTAAGATTACAAAGTTGACAGGTATGCCTTTGTAAACAAACACGATCAAAGATATTCTTCAAAATGATAGAAATCAGTCATATAAAAATGATTGAATTCTGTCATATTCTAAACTTTGTCGATTTCACTATCTAGGGAAATCTAATTCCAGGGATTTGTACTTTCTAATCTGCACCAACTGAATTCACTCATAAAATGAAAATGCGCAGGAAAGAGTTTCTAGAAATAAGAATGTGTGCAAAAAGCATGGAATTCAGTAATTTTGAGGTTAAGCAGCAAGTTGAGTCAAAATCAGATTCAAAATTACTGATGACAGTCATTTCTGAAAAAGTACTGAAATCAGTGATGCCCCTGACTGATATTTCCATTTACTTTTATGAAGTGAATTTTCTCCAGTCACTCAAATTGTTAAATGACAACCTGGTATGGGCTATGAAATCTTTGATCCGGCTTGAATGTTCAAATATTGTTCAGATACAATACTGTTCTGATTGGAAGAACTGTGTTGTATATATGTACATTGTATTTAGTACTTGTGTAAATACATGTATTATACATGTAAACATGTAAAATTTCTTGCTTTGACTTTAATGTTCTTCCTTGAAACTTCTATTATATGTACACTGTACATGTATGAAGACAAAACATTTAGATAACATTGGCAGATTTAGACAGGGTATGGGGGGGGGTTGCACACCCCCTAAAATCGGCAAAGTGGGTATTTTTTTAAACTCAACATTGAATTTGTAGACTCAATTTTCTGCAGTTTTAAGTGGAATTTAAGAAAAATTTCCGCTGGCTTGCTTCCGCTTGCCAGATACTAGTACCTCTATTTACATGCATTATTTTGCGTAACATTTCTGCGACAAACAAAAAAACAAAAAACGCTAATGCATGACCATTACATGAGAAAATAGCAGCCAGCATTATGAAGAAATATAACTTCATTCTGACACACCTCAACTTTTCTTTAGATCAGTACTCTTTTTCCATCTTCAGACCAGTCTTTTTTCCAGGGGGGGGGGGGGATGGATGGGTTGGAAAATTGCTCCACTGTGCTCACCAGTTATGTTCTCAATTATATGGCTTTACTTCTATAAGAAGAATGCGTCATGGGAATGGGGGGATGTGATATTCATCATGCACCCCTCTTAAACTCAAATCCTGTTTCAGCCGCTGTAAAGTATCTAGATTTTGGAGACTGGCCATGGGTAATTGCATACTTTTGTCTCATATTATGGTCAAGTTCAATTTATACCAATTTTATTCCATATACATGTATAGCCTGAAAAGGCATACTCATACTCTTTTTTGACCTGTCTGTGTTTTTGTAGGCTTGCTTGACTGTATTAAAGTAAAAACAGTAAACAGAATCTTCATATTTGCAGTTATCTTCATGTAAAACAAGACTTTTCACTTTAACATACCCGGTAATACATTGACCTTTGACCAATGATCCTTGATCTTTGAATAGACCAAATTTTAAGAAAAACACTCTTATGTCAGTTCAATCCCCATTCATTATTTAAGGTAGTATATTCAATTCACTAAATGAAAGTAGATTTCATGAAATACAAATATACCTTGACCTTGTCCCAGTGACATTGAGCTCTGATTAATATAAACCTGCCCTAAAAGAAAAGTTTTCAGTGGTGGCATGAACAGATATCTGTCTATGAACATTTTTGTTAAGTTTTTCAACATTTTTGTTAAGTTTTCGAAAAATCTTTCAACCTATGAATTATGTAAAGTTTGTAAACCAAATTTAGAATGTGAATATCAATACACATGTAGTTGGAGATACTGTTGACTTTTGGGTCAAGGTCACTTTTTCTTACCCTGATGGATGATGCAAAAAGACACTCTGCTATAGACACATGTTCAACAAACATTTTCTTGTTGATTACATGTATATCCATCTACTATTTTAAGAGAATGCCTGTGTAATGTCGCTGTTTTATGTCCATTAGCCTGCATGTGTTACATATTGTCCCTTTCTTCTGTAAAAGTGATGAGGTGTTAAAAAGGGTCAGTCTGCATCTGTCCTCCTGTTCTTCAGTCTTAGAACTGATAAATGGTGAGTGATGGAGTTTTCACATTTCACTTGTTATCCGTGTGACAAGCCTTTTCCATAATCCATCGGCATTATCATTGCTACCATATTTGTTCACCTTGTGACCTTGGCCTAGGAGTTTGACCTACTTTTGAAAAACTTTAACCTTGGACATAATTTAACTTGATCCTTTACTCGAGCCTACTATTTGAAAACTTTTGAACGGTAAATGATAGGCTAAGGGATTTCATATTTCACATGGGTATATGACCTTTCCATTTGTATAAAAATTATTTACCTTAACCTGGGAGTTGACCCATTTTTGAAAAAAAAAATATGCTTGGGTATAACATTAATTTGAAGTCTTTTTCTAAAGGAAAATGGACTTGAAATATTGGTTTCCATGCGCCTAATGATAAATCTAGATCAACAAATCAATGTCACTGATATAAGCCAAATTTGAATAAATGAATAACTATTTATAGAAGTCACTGACAACTTTGCAGTTTGTACATGTATTTTAAAACAGACGTAATCTTCAAACAGTATCTATGTTCGGACGTGCATATCAATGACCGTTTGGTTTCAAAACCTTTACTTTTAAGCTTATACATGTATTATACAGGGAACGGCTAATTCGTAGGTCAAGGTCACAGAAATCGATGAATTTCAAAGTATTAAAAACACCATTTATGGAATGGAGTATTATAGTTAATTTATACGAGGTCTGTTACATTTGTTTCGTTCTATAAATTGTGATAATATCTAGCACAGGGGTTTCTGAAACGAGAAAGAAAAATAAAAGATGTCAGATCAAGGTCATTAGTTTCATGTCAGGGTCACATAATTAGGTCTTCCGACTTCCGTCGGAAGACCTATTGTTTTCGTAACCGTGGAAAATTGGATCAGCGATTTCTCAAGAACCCTGTAAGCTAGGACAATGAAAGTTCTCCAACGTTACGTTTGGAGTAAAAGCTAGATTGGTCTTTTTTATTTTTGGTCTCTGTTATTTTTTTAATTATGTTTTTTAGTAGATTCAAATAATTGACGGGAGCGTCGAATTACTCAAAAGGACCGAAATCTTCATGTTTTGCTATTTGTAAGCTTAAATATCTCGTATTTTGCTATCTACAATTTCCATTCTTTTTGAAAGTCGACAGCCATGCAAGATATGAAATGCTAGATGCACACTGTAACGATTTATTACGATGACGTCCTTCACCGTCCTTCATATTTCCAAATTCAGAAGTTCATAGGAGGAAGACACTTTTTTGCTTATAATAGTAAACAAAAATTAAGCTTGTGAAGTTTCCTAAAAATTTCAATATTATTATTTTTTATCCATATATCTGTCTTATTTAGTCTTTCTGATTTTTCCTATCTCTTACTGTTGAAAAGATATGAGCATCGAAATTTTGAGTTGTGTATTTCGATACACCTTCACGCCAACAGATCGGGCGCACACTAAAATTGGTAGTCCGAGTCCGACTCGAGAAAAGCAGTGTTGAGATTTTCAAATTCCGATTTCACGGCAATGATGAATATGCATTTCATAAATACATTTCGATATACACAATTTGATTTTAAAACAGTTGATTAATTTAGAAGAGATCAGCTACAAACCAGAATTTACACACAAAAAGTGGTAGTTTGATTCCGATTTCTAACCTACAAACCTGTTTCTAAACTTCAATAACTATATTTTGACATCAAGTTTAATTTCTAATTCTAGCAAACGTTCGAACATAATTTTCGGTTGGTTTATTTACAAATTGATGAACAATTTCTCCAACATTCTTCCCTCCCCTCGTTTTTCGAAAACAGTTCTGTTTATATTGAACGATGTCGCCATGATGGAAATTCAAAATAAACTTTGAAAAAAGGGAAGGGGGGGTCCAAATTTGAACCTTCACAGCGAGAACCTCATGGTATTTATATATATATATTGAACATAACTTGTTATAACCATTTCTCTTCTCAAGAAAATTGGTTCTACAGCTACGAGCTCGCCTTTTTTATGGGGGAAGGGGGCAGGAAGAATTTGCAAAAAAAAAAAAAAAAAAAATCCCGGCTCTGAAAAATGCTGAAAAAAATATTCCGGCCCAAAGGGCCGGCAATTTTTTTTTCCCGGACCATGCAAAAGTAAGGATACATTGCATGATATGGACATTTTTGCTGGCCCTTTGTGCCAGACAATTTAAAGTCAAAAAATTAATTAATATAAATACAAACTGTTCACATAGCTGTATCTACCAGAGACCTAATACGCATAGGCACAAAAATCTAGAAAAGGTTCTATTTAAACATCATACAATCTGTCTGAAATTCGCTAATTGCAAAGAGACATCTGAAGTTATTAACTCATACTCTGTAACAGCGGGGAGTTTAGCTTACACAGACATTCACAACATTTGACAATTTGTTTAAATCCGGCCCGAAGAACCGGCGAAAATTTTTCTCCGACTCTGGTAATGGCTGAAAAAATGGCCTGCTCAGAAAATTGCTGAAAAATTTTTACCGGCTGGCAATAGAATTCCTGCCCCCCCCCCCCCCCCAAATCAAATGGTTGCTCACCAACAATTATCGGTTTGAAAATTTAATGTTACTGCTATTTGAAAACTTAAATATATAATATACATACATGTAATGTGACGTCCTTCATATTTCCAAACCAAAAATTGTATAGGAGGAAGACACTCTTGTTGCAACCGCAACAAGAAACCTCTCTAGTTAAGATAATTTTTGTGATGCCATGAGGGGGGGGGGTGTTCTTATGTTTTTCATTCAATAATTATGTTATTCTTTAGGTACCATGTCACGTGTATGGAGACTATTTATAAGTTTGTTATTACAGTTGGGTCTTAATGAAGCAGTTTGTTGTTGCAGTTGGGCATACAGCCGATGCCCCCGCGTTTGATGCTAGGTGAATTGCCATGTTATTGTACCTTGTATGTGAGTAAGATACTTGACTCTGACAATAATGAGGTACATATCCCCCATGTTACCTGTTTTCCTCATCAACTTTGGCTTGGCAAGGCCAGACTTAGGTAATGTTCGTTTTCCTTCAACGACAGTCGCATTATTAATCACATTTGAGGTGAGGATAATGAAGAATGTACGAATTACCTTTCATTGATCCGATTTGTAAACAAGCTTCTTGTGAGAGGGCAGATTTAGAGTGGGGATGGTTTCAGCCCTTGATTTGGCCGTATTTTACGTAGATTTATTTTTCAAAATCATTGGCAGGATACCCCACCCCTCTTTGGCGGACTGGACATCTCCGCCATGGAAAGAATATTTTTATACATGTATAGTTGTCATTTTTTTCTGAAAAAAAATCTATAAAAATAAAGATTCAAAGTGAAACGATCCGTACATTCAACGTTTCAATTTTTATGTGCTTACAGGTTTAACATCTTTAGACGGTCAGTGTTCAAAAGCGTTCTTGAACTGTGATCGCTTGTGGGTGTTGCAACGGTCGCTATAGTAAACGGATCTCTATAGTAAACGTTTGGCATACAAACCACATGTTCTGGTCGATTGTTTATTTTATTTGGCCTAAACATGATTGAATTGCAATGCCTATGGAGAGCCAGAGATAATCTTGCCAGCAAGCAATATATATATACTTTTCAGTATTGTATGTTCCAAGAATTTTCTGTTGTATGGTATCCAAAATCAAAAATTATGGTGAAAAATGTAGTGAATTTTGTGCTGTGTAGTCGATGAAGCTGTCGTGACTTTTTTTTCTGGGGTACAAATTATTTGCGAAGAGCTAGGGCATGGCAAATTGCTTTCCTCTCATGTAGAGCCAAGACTCCTCAAACTACTTGTCTGTCACGAAGAGCTAAGACGTCGCAATTTCAACTGCTTGTCTGTCATTATCATTGGGACAGGAATCGAGACTGGTTTATACCTTTCCATCTAGAATGCATTGTGTCATTTTGTATGTGATCAATGACCTATGTACATTATCTAATGATAAATGACTGATATTACAACCTGATTGAGAACGGAACGTGTCCCGCGCTAAGTAATGATTCCAAAGTTTACCTGCGATTGAACATGGAGTAGATTTCATGGATTTGTTATATCACTTCCCCCTCTAGATATACCGTGGTTTATTGGGACCTGACCTACCTGGATTTTACACTGTACCTCCTTACATTATCTGATGATTTACTGAGATAATCGAATGCATAAAGATCGGAGTTCCCTATCTTGGCCTGGTTTGGAATACAAATTTTTACACACAGCGTAAACGACTGTTTACGTTCGTACGACTTCTCAAGGTGATATTTTCTTAGATTCATATTTTGCGTGATGTTATTATTGGAGTATTAGTGGATTTTCTTTAGCGACTTGTAAGCCAGTGTGTGATGTTTCTGATTGATTTCTGTTTAATGGAGGTACGACATGACAGAACTTGGAGTTTATGACCAGGGAACGCTGATTGACTACGACCAGGACACTCTCATTGACAAAGCTCAGTAAGTCTGTGTGCCAAATAACAGAATAATACCAAAATAATACGTGTGTGGGTGTGGTGGTCGTCTTTTTGTGTGTTTTGTGTGATATAATGTTTTACTGAATATGTCCGGATCCATTATAAGGGGGATGTCACCCCACCTCGTCCATTGTTAAGGGTCAAAGGAAGCTCCTATTGTGTTTGTTGAATATGCATATACCGACTCTGAATAAATTTTATGTCGCCTCTCTCGCCATCCATTGTTTTGCATTCGTCAAAATGCTAATTGTCTCAAATATTGATCACTGAAGGAAAAATGAGCACCCCCCCCCTTTGTTTCAACCAAAATGTTCTTGGATGTAAATCTGGATCCGCACGTTACATGTATATGCAGAAGCATACCAATGTTGTAAAGTCTAGTCAGTGTTTGGGTGTTACTTAACAATTAAACATCGTACTTGACCCCCACCCCCCCAAAAAAAGAATAATTGGGAGTATGGTTCACTGATAGATATTTGTGTTTTCAATAGATTCTCTGTGTGACTGTTTACGTGTGTTTCGTTCTTTACGTTCGTCTTAGTCCTAACTCGACAGGTTACATTTGTAAAATTAAAAGAATTCATAGACCAGAACGAGTAATTCCATTAACCTATTTTCTGTAGCAAAGGTAGGATGTGTAATTTACACGGTTAAGTAGCAAAGGTCGAATATATTTCCAATGTGAATGAAATCTTTATTTGATAGAAAAATAGCTACAAAGAAAGAAAGGGAAACGAAGTGTATACTGTTGAATCAGGTAGGTACCCCAGTGACCAACAATAAGTCAAATGCTGTGCACGTGACAAGCACTTTACGGACCAAACATAGTGGCGACACCTATAACGAATTAGACACCATTGCAACTAGACTATCCAAGAACAGATATGTCGCCTCTCTCATTAGACTTACTCAAGTCCTTATATCAAATGGATTTTAAAATTAAAATTAAATAAATGACTTTTTATTACACGAATAATTTCTCTTCACTGCCTTACAAAATTTTCCTCTCTGCTTAATGGTATCTCTGCAACCAATTTCTCACTGCTTATAGTTTTATTTCGATTCGACTTGAAAAATCTAATTAATGACTGCAATTCTCTTTACATAACTTTATTTGATATAAGGACTTGAGCGAGTCTACTCTCGCATGTTTGACCTAAGTATTGTTACCTTGACATTGAAGGAGGATTTTTGCTCATCGGTTGTTTACTCGGCTGTCTTTCTGACAAGTCGTATAAGTCTTGTTTGCAGAAAACCATTCGCCCCCCCCCCCCTCCTGGTATCATTGAAACTCCCTTCCTTACGCGCACTGTAGAAAATGAAAATTCTACATCCACACATCACTTGGGTGTATCCGTTTTCGTATTATACTCGTTGCGTCACATCGATGTAATTTACAAATGCTAAGTTTTTATAGATCATTTGGAAATGCATGTTTTAATATACGTATCAACTTCAATATCTAGAACTATGTTTTTTTATCCCACTAGCTTTACTTTTATGTCGCTCTGTGATTCAAGTATTCAAGCGAGAAGCAATTCTCAACTTCAGGGAAATAACATTTCAAATGAGAAGTCTCGTATCATTGCATATCACCGTATTCAGATCAAAGTAGATGAAAACATAGATACTGGTTTTGGGACGTCTGCTGAAAATTGAATATTCGTAAACTACTAGTACTTTGCACGATAACAGAACTTACGCAAACTAGTAACAGTTTAAAAACATCAAAACGTTTTGCAAGTCATATTTGATTATTATGCGTACGCACGGATAAGCTCTTCATTCGGAGTTCACCGTGATAAAGTTTTATGACACTGTAAGATTCAGAATCGTATAGCCAACGTATGTCCGTCTGTCTTTCTGTCTGTCTGTTTGCAAATTATTTTCAATATTTATCATAACTTTCTTTCCATTGATACCCGATGTTTTTACCTTGACCTTGGAATTTGACCTATTCTGGCAAAACACCTGCATCCGTCTTCTGGGAACACCAGTGTTTCGCAAACGCATTTTCTTATTTGTATTCCTGTCTGTCCGTATGCTTGTGAGCCTAATGCAAAACTCGACTCTGGCGTCAACAATTTGTTTCCGGACTATAAGTCAACTATGATATATGCTAGAACAATGAAACTTCATACACTTACCATGAGTCAAGGATGAACCCTATCGATTTTGGGATCAAAAGATCAAAGGTCAAGGTCATAGGATTCAGATGATTGAAAATGGTTTCCGGACCATGTAAGAGCCTGTATCGCTTTTATGATTGTGAAACTTACCAGAAATGTTTCCCATGAATCAAGGATGAACCCTACTGAATTTTGGGTCGAATAGTCAAATGTCAAGGTCATAGGACTCAGATGATTGAAAATGGTTTCCGGGCCATATTAGAGCCTGTGTCGCTTCTATGATGGTGAAATTTACGAGAAATGTTCCCCATGAATCAAGGATGATCCCTATTGATTTTGGGGTCAAAAGATCAAAGGTCAAGGTCATATGACTCAGATAATTGAAAATGGATTTCGGACCATATTAGAGCCTTTATTGTACCTATGATCATGAAACTTGCCAGAGTTGTTCCCAATAAACAAAGGATTATCCCTATTGAGTTTAGGGTCAAATGTCAAGGTCATATGACTTAGATGATTGAAAATGGTTTTCGGACCGTATTAGAGCCTCTATTGTACCTATGATCATGAAACTTTTCAGAAATGTTTCCCATGAATCAAGGATGATCCCTATTGATTTTTTGGTCAAAAGGTCAAATGTCAAGGTCATATGACTCCTATAAATGAAAATGGTTTCCGGACCATATTAGAGCCTGTATTGCACCTGTTATCATGGAACTTGTCAGAAATGTTTCCCATGAATCAAGGATAATTCCTGATGATTTTGGGGTTAAAAAGTCAAAGGTCAAAATCATAGGACTCTGATAAATGAAAATGGTTTCTTAATCATATATGAATGAGTATCAACCTGAAATGTGCCAGTAATGTTTCCCATCTGTCGAGATCATATTCAATTCATGTACATTGCAAGTCTGCATATTCATACTTACTCGGCACTTTGCATCTTTGATGCATTTAAAGCTTATTCATAAGTTTGTATGCTTCCTTTACGGATATATCTATGAGTTTCAATATGAGATGCCAAAGGACATGTATCTGAAGTCACAGATTTTGCGGTTGATGGTAGTTGCTATAGCAATTTCCAATATGTGCTCAATCATTCAAATAGATTTTATACCGGTACACAGTGATAAAGGTTAAGGTCAAAGAGAAATCTTTTTGACATTGAACATATGTCAATAGCTATAGATTAATTTCAATTTCACGACTTTGTCAATTTCCGCTATCAAAGTTTCTGATTAGTATTTGTTTCTATTGCAAAATTCTGATTTGATTTCTCTCGATAATCAAGGCTGTGATTTGCTCTCTTTCGATGACCTAGACTCTCATGAGCTTTCTCATGATGCCCAAGGCTCAGATTGGTTTCAATCCCAATTTCAATTGGTTTCAGACAGTCTCAATTTCAATTGGTTTCAATTTCCATCAAGAATGACCAATTCTCTCGAGGTTTAATGATATGATTTAACCAAGTCTTTCCAACGCCAATAAACTAATTTAATTTAGCTTTCTCTCGATTGTCAAGGCCTTGTTCCGTTTTCTATCGATTGTCAATGTTCTGATCAGCAATATATCGATGACCAAAGATCTGATCAGATAATTTTCGATGATCTCGATGTCCAAAGTTCTGGTTCAAATTCTGTCGATGGCCAAGGTTTTAATGAGCTTTTTCTGGATGACGAAGGCTCTGATTTGCTTTCTATCGATAACCAAGGCTCTGGTTTTCTTTCTGTTTATTCTATGACCAAGATTCTGATTTGCTTTCTCTCGATGATGCTTAAAAATCATGTCAGTGCTCTAATTTCCTTTCTATTGATTTGCTTTCCATGGATGACAAATTCTCTGATTTGCTTTACTTCGATGACCAATTCTCTGATTTGCTTTACATCGATGACCAATGATTTGATTTGCTTTCCATGGATGACCAATTCTCTGATTTGCTTTACTTCGATGACCAATTCTCTGATTTGCTTTCCATCGATGGCCAATGCTCTGATTTGCTTTCCATCGATGGTCAATGCTCTGATTTGCTTTCCATCGATGACCAATGATTTGATTTGCTTTCCTTCGATGGCCAATTCTGATTTGCTTTACATCGATGACCAATGCTCTGATTTGCTTTCCTTCGATGGCCAATACTCTGATTTGCTTTACTTTGATGACCAATTCTCTGATTTGCTTTCCATCGATGACCAATGCTCTGATTTGCTTTACTTCGATGAACAACTCTCTGATTTGCTTTACATCGATGACCAATGATTTGATTTGCTTTACATGGATGACCAATTCTCTGATTTGCTTTACATTGATGACCAATGCTCTGATTTGCTTTACATCGATGACCAATGATTTGATTTGCTTTCCATGGATGACAAATTCTCTGATTTGCTTTACTTCGATGACCAATTCTCTGATTTGCTTTACATCGATGGCCAATGCTCTGATTTGCTTTCCATCGATGACCAATTCTCTGATTTGCTTTCCTTCGATGGCCAATGCTCTGATTTGCTTTACATCGATGACCAATGCTCTGATTTGCTTTCCTTCGATGACCAATTCTCTGATTTGCTTTCCATCGATGACCAATGCTCTGATTTGCTTTACATCGATGGCCAATGCTCTGATTTGCTTTACATGGATGACCAATTCTCTGATTTGCTTTACATCGATGACCAATGCTCTGATTTGCTTTACATGGATGACCAATTCTCTGATTTGCTTTACATCGATGACCAATGCTCTGATTTGCTTTACATCGATGACCAATGATTTGATTTGCTTTACATGGATGACCAATTCTCTGATTTGCTTTACATCGATGACCAATGCTCTGATTTGCTTTACATCGATGACCAATGATTTGATTTGCTTTCCATCGATGGCCAATGCTCTGATTTGCTTTACATCGATGACCAATTCTCTGATTTGCTTTCCTTCGATGGCCAATTCTGATTTGCTTTACATCGATGACCAATGCTCCGATTTGCTTTCCATCGATGGCCAATGCTCTGATTTGCTTTCCATCGATGGCCAATGCTCTGATTTGCTTTACATCGATGACCAATTCTCTGATTTGCTTTCCTTCGATGGCCAATTCTGATTTGCTTTACATCGATGACCAATGCTCTGATTTGCTTTACATCGATGACCAATGCTCTGATTTGCTTTCCATCGATGGCCAATGCTCTGATTTGCTTTCCTTCGATGGCCAATGCTCTGATTTGCTTTACATCGATGACCAACGCTCTGAATCATTTTCTCTCGTTTGAAAGACTCTGAATCATTTTCTATCGTTGATGAATGATTTTCTATCGTTGATCAAGGCTCTACTTCGCTTTCTCTCAATGACAAAAGCTCTGATTGGCTATTTGTCAATGACGAAGACATTGATTGGTTTCTTTCGATGACTAAAGTCGCTAATTCGCATTGTCTCGCTTACCAAGGTCTCTCGTTTACCAAATTAAGACTCATATTCACTTTACCTTGTCTAAGAAAGAGCTTATCGCAACCTTGTCTCGCGAAGATAACCTGTGTCTGATTTAAGTAGTTGTTATAGAGCTCGGTAGGTCTATATTGTCACATTTTGAATTTGAAAATAGAAAATGAAGTGCTAAAAATAAAAAGGTAACCATATACCTATAGACATCAGATACACCATATTCTGTATACAGACCTAGCATTGATGCGTGCATTAACAAGGAAGATTCATATAGTCTAATCAGGAAGATAAAGTAAAATACTTCATAAAGCTGTGGTGCTCTAGTTATGAATAGTTTAGACAGAGTCGAAGTTAAAAGTTCTTATGCTATTTGTTTTGAGGAACTTGACAATATTGATTTAGTGTCATATACTATTACTACGGGGAATACTCGGTAACCGAAGTCCTTCATCATGTGAATATATAAAGTATGACGAAAAGGAATGGAAAGTTAATTGAACTTCCAGAATGGTGGTAGGTTTTGCTGAGTTTTAATTTTTTTTTTTAAGATTTCATATAAATGTCATATAAAGGCTGTGAATTTTGTTCTCAAATGTTTAGTTGACCACGATAGTACGAATTAGGATAAGATATGTCTTATGATGACGAGATTTTTTTTTTAAACTTTGTAATATTTTAACTAATGTAACAATGTTTATTTACAATTAATGACTTGATTCTCGAAACTATACCTAATGAAAAGACCAGACTAGAAATTTTAAAGCGACAGTAGGCGATGAACCTGTACATGTACGTATATATTAAACTCTTATCTGGAGAAATTGGGCAAAATTGATTTGGATACAATCTAAAACACCACTTAAATATGGGTTATGTACACAAATTTTATCACAATATCCTTATCAGGTAGCGTTTTATTGTTTCCTGTTCGGAAATTCGACTCAATTCCGAATGGAGTTGATTACATATGTACACATATACTGTAACATGCGATTTGATATGCTCGAAAACCGAGAAAGCACGACAATCAGGGAATTTACTACATGATACTCAAATGATGGTTTCACGGACTACTTCACACTAACTTTAAAATTATGAACGTTTATGTTCAGGAATGAAACTTAGAAATGACTAACACACGACCGTTTCGTTAACCATCATATTTTAAAATTATGAACGTTTATGTTGAGGAATGAAACTTAGAAATGCCTAACACACGACCGTTTCGTTAACCATCATATTTTAAAATTATGAACGTTTATGTTGAGGAATGAAACGTAGAAATGCCAAACACACGACCGTTTCTCGAACCATCACATTTTAAAATAATGGACGTTTTTTTTTTCAGGAATGAAACGTAGAAATGACTAACACACGACCGTTTCTTGAACCATCATATTTTAAAGTTATGAACGTTTATGTTCAGGAATGAAACGTAGAAATGCCTAACACACGACTGTTTCTTGAACCATCATATTTTAAAATTATGAACGTTTATGGTCAGGAATGAAACGTAGAAATGCCTAACACACGACCGTATCTTGAACCATCATATTTTAAAATTATGAACGTTTATGGTCAGGAATGAAACGTAGAAATGCCTAACACACGGCCGTTTCTTGAACCATCATATTTTAAAATTATGAACGTTTATGTTCAGGAATGAAACGTAGAAATGCCCAACACACGACCGTTTCTTGAACCATCATATTTTAAAATTATGAAGTTTATGTTCAGGAATGAAACGTAGAAATGCCTAACACACGACCGTTTCTCGAACCATCATATTTTAAAATTATGAACGTTTATGTTCAGGAATGAAACGTAGAAATGCCTAACACACGACCGTTTCTCGAACCATCATATTTAAAAATTATGAACGTTTATGTTCAGGAATGAAACGTAGAAATGCCTAACACACGACCGTATCTTGAACCATCATATTTTAAAATTATGAACGTTTATGGTCAGGAATGAAACGTAGAAATGCCTAACACACGAACGTATCTTGAACCATCATATTTTAAAATTATGAACGTTTATGGTCAGGAATGAAACGTAGAAATGCCTAACACACGAACGTATCTTGAACCATCATATTTTAAAATTATGAACGTTTATGGTCAGGAATGAAACGTATAAATGCCTAACACACGACCGTTTCGTGAACCATCATATTTTAGAATTATGAACGTTTATGGTCAGGAATGAAACGTAGAAATGCCTAACACACGACCGTTTCGTGAACCATCATATTTTAGAATTATGAACGTTTATGATCAGGAATGAAACGTAGAAGTGCCTAACATACGTCCGTTTCTTGAACCATCATAATTTCCCCCATGATCTGTTGGAGAGCAGCCCCCCTTATCCACCACCCCCCTTTATCCACCACCCCAATCCCAACTGTGTTCACATTGATTTTGTAGATATATTTCAAATCTGTCACCTCTTTTCGTATCAGCGATTTCTTGATAATGATCTCACTATTTCAACATTTTGTTCAATGAAGGAAAATACTGTATTTACGAATTTCACATATATTCCTCCTGTTAATTTCAGGCAGCAGTTGGTACAAAAAATCAAAGATTTTAATCAATTTTACGAAGGGAAGAAAAGGCAACCAGTCGTTGCCAAGGAAGTGAGTATATGTTTAAAGTTGGTTTTTTTTGACAACTTAATACTTTAGGCCTCTTTACTCTTTAGTTTAGGGTTTTTACTTCAGCCACTGAAGCGGCCAACAATTCTTTGCTACTTGAATGGATATTCCCTCCAAATAGCAAAATGTTATTGACCGTTTCTGTGGCTACTTTAGGCCTTACTTGTATCAAACTATTAGAATTGATAATCAAATGTGAATACAAATTATGTATGTCTTCAAACGTCTGAGGTATACCTCAATGATGTTAGGTTACACATTGAGGTATACCTCAGATGTTTTAAGACATACATAATACTGAGGTCTAGGTCATCAGAATAAGACTTTTTAGCTCGCCGGGACGAATGTCCGGAGAGCTATTGTCATACCCCCGGTGTCGGCGTTGGCGTTGGTGTTGGCGTTGGCGTCTGCGTGCGCGTGCACAACAACTTTAACCTTGCTTATAACTTATAAACCAATACAGATTGGGCTTTCATATTTCACATGTGCATTCCTTGTGACAAGACCTTTCCATGGATACCAAAATTTTTGACCTTGTGACCTTGACCTTAGAGATTGACCTACTTTTGAAAAACTTTAACCTTGGCCATATTTTTGGAATGGTAAGTGATAGGGCTTTGATATTTCACATGTGTATTCCTTGTGACAAGACCTTTCCATGGATACCAAAATTTTTGACCTTGTGACCTTGACCTTGGAGATTGATCTACTTTTGAAAAACTTTAACCTTGGCCATATTTTTGGAATGGTAAGTGATAGGGCTTTGATATTTCACATGTGTATTCCTTGTGACAAGACCTTTCCATGGATACCAAAATTTTTGACCTTGTGACCTTGACCTTGGAGATTGACCTACTTTTGAAAAACTTTAACCTTGGCCATATTTTTGGAATGGTAATTGATAGGGCTTTGATATTTCACATGTGTATTCCTTGTGACAAGACCTTTCCATGGATACCAAAATTTTTGACCTTGTGACCTTGACCTTGGAGATTGACCTACTTATGAAAAACTTTAACCTTGGCCATATTTTTGGAATGGTAAGTGATAGGGCTTTGATATTTCACATGTGTATTCCTTGTGACAAGACCTTTCCATGGATACCAAAATTTTTGACCTTGTGACCTCGACCTTGGAGATTGACCTACTTTTGAAAAACTTTAACCTTGGCCATATTTTTGGAATGGTAAGTGATAGGGCTTTGATATTTCACATGTGTATTCCTTGTGACAAGACGTTTCCATGGATACCAAATTTTTGGCCTTGTGACCTTGACCTTGGAGATGATTGACCTACTTATGAAAAACTTTAACCTTGGCCATATTTTTGGAATGGTAAGTGATAGGGCTTTGATATTTCACATGTGTATTCCTTGTGACAAGACCTTTCCATGGATACCAAAATTTTTGACCTTGTGACCTTGACCTTGGAGATGATTGACCTACTTTTGAAAAACTTTAACCTTGGCCATATTTTTTGAATGGTAAGTGATAGGGCTTTGATATTTCACATGTGCATTCCTTGTGATAAGACCTTTTTTATTGTTGTTGTTGCAATTTACATATGGTTGCCACCATCGAGCTATGTTGTCATTCTGACAAGTCTGGTTGGAATTATGGATTTATAGTTTTAATATATTTTGTAAAATAGTAAATAACTTTCAATATCCTTTAACCTTAACGGGCCATCAAAAGTGTCAATATTGGGATAATGACACCAATTATATCTATATCAATGAAAATTTTCAAAGGCATTATACGTTCATATATAGATTCAATGTCTATATTAAGATTGTACAAGATTTCAATCTGAAAAATGCAGAAAAATAATCAATTACAACTTTGTACAGCTAAAAAGGAAATCTATCCCTTGAACCAAAATTTGCAATGTCCAAAATTGGCAAGCCTTGTCTTGGACACCAAAACTAAATTTTAGATGAGATTTTTCCTGTCCCTGCACAAAATGGCGATAGACTCTATTTATAATTTGTCTGCATGTTACCTAGGTAATAATTTACATGCATGAAAATGAAGAAGATTTTATACATAAGTATCTTATTCGGTAGAACCTTTCACATTATCTCAGAGCTACAGTGGTACTTAATTTGAAGCTTATATCTGGGGGACACAAATTAGATTGCACATGTTCCAGTGACCTCATTCGATTGTTATAATACTTTTGGTGTGGAATCAACAAAACTGGATTCTGCACACAACATCTTATAACAATAGGCCACTTGCCGAAATTCATAATGGCTGACAAAATGACGAAAATATCCGATGTAAGCTGTTTTGGCGCACTTTTTCATTGTTACGTCTCAATGGACAGTGACGTCATGATGTAAAACAATGCCAAAGGATGTTGACTCGGACATTTTGTTCTTTCTAACAAGATCGCAAAATGGTATATAGAATGATGTCACTAGTGTGTGCACAATTTATTTTTTTATCCTCTGGAACTTAGTTTCTAGTTCAGTACCACAGATACTATGAACGGGTCTATAGGGATCTTCTTTACAATATTTCAGGAAGGTGATAGTCTAGTCATACAGGGACCCTTAAGGATATACTGGGGAGTAGAACAAGCAATCAAGTTTCAGCAATTCGATAATGTACCAGCATACCCTTCACCGGGCCCCACAAACTGGAGGCATAGCTTTATGCCAGGGGACAATGGCCCTGATATCAGCAAGGAAGATATAAAGAAACTACAGTATGAAGAGGTGAGTGATATCAGCAAGGAAGATATAAAGAAACTACAATATGAAGAGGTGAGTGATATCAGCAAAGAAGATGCCCCACAAACTGTACACATAGCTTCATGCCGGGAGACATTTGGCCTGATATCAGCAAAGAAGATATTATAAGACTCTTTCATGGTCTTCTATGAAAGATACATTGGTTCCATCCGCGGGGTCTCAAAATCATGTAAAACCCGAGGTTTGCCAAGGTTTTTGCAAAATTTTGAGACCCCGAGGTTGGAAATGATGTATCTATCATAGAAGACCATGAAAGAGTATTTTAGCTCACCTCAACGAAGTTGAGATGAGCTTATGCTATAACCCCGGCGTCCGCGTCCCCGTCCCCGTCCGCGTCCAGTTAAAGTTTTTGGGCAACTCAATATCTGACAAAGTACTGATGCTACAGTAACCAAACTTGCACAAGTGATTCATCTTGGGATGCTGAGGTGAACCCATGCATCGGATGCAGCATCTGACCTACATTTTCCAGTTGAATGACTTTGTCAATGTCTGGTTAAAGTTTTTGGGGTAGTTCAGTATCTGACAAAGTACTGATGCTACAGTAACCAAACTTGCACAAGTGATTCATCTTGGGATGCTGAGGTGAACCCATGCATCGGATGCAGCATCTGACCTACATTTTCTGGTTGAATGACTTTGTCAATGTCTGGTTAAAGTTTTTGGGGTAGTTCAGTATCTGACAAAGTACTGATGCTACAGTAACCAAACTTGCACAAGTGATTCATCTTGAGATGCTGAGGTGAACCCATGCATTGGATGCAGCATCTGACCTACTTTTTCCGCTTGAGTGATTTTGCCTAACCAATATTGAGCAAAGTATAAGTGCTACATGTACCAAACTTGCATATTGGATGTATCTTTGATCAAACTTTGATAAAATGACCTTGACCTACTTTTTCCACTTGAGTGATTTTGCCTTTAAAGGCCAATATTTAGCAAAGTATAAGTGCTACAAGTACCAAACTTGCATATTGGATGTATCTTTGGTCAAACTTTCATAAAATGACCTTGACCTACTTTTTCCGCTTGAGCGATTCTGCCTTTAAAGGCCAATATTGAGCAAAGTATAAGTGCTACATGTACCAAACTTGCATATGGGATGTATCTTTGATCGAACTTTCATAAATGACCTTGACCTACGTTTTCTGCTTGAGTGATTTTGCCTTTAAAGGCCAATATTGATCAAAGTATAAGTGCAACATGTACCAAACTTGCACATTGGATGTATCTTTGATCAAACTTTCATAAAATGACTTTGACCTACTTTTTCCGCTTGAGCGATTCTGCCTTTTAAGGCCAATATTGAGCAAAGTATAAGTGCTACATTTACCAAACTTGCATATTGGATGTATCTTTGATCAAACTTTCATAAAATGACCTTGACCTACTTTTTCCACTTGAGTGATTTTGCCTTTAAAGGCCAATATTGAGCAAAATATAAGTACTACATGTACCAAACTTGCTTATTGGATGTATCTTTGATCGAATTTTCATAAAATGACCTTGACCTACTTTTTCCGCATGAGTGATTTTGCATTTAAAGGCCAATATTGAGCAAAGTATAAGTGCTACATGTACCAAACTTGCATATTGGATGTATCTTTGATCAAACTTTATAAAATGACTGACCTACTTTTTCCACTTGAGTGATTTTGCCTTTAAAGGCCAATATTGAGCAAAGTATAAGTGCTACATGTACCAAACTTGCATATTGGATGTATCTTTGATCAAACTTTCTTAAAATGACCTTGACCTACTTTTTTCCACTTGAGTGATTTTCTTATTATACATGTACTTAGAGATTTGTTTAAATTGAACTTTGCTGCCGCGAGGTGAGCTTCGTAATCTTTGATTACACTATGTTTCTCTCATATCTAAGGGCCAAAGTTAAAACTGAAAGACTAAAGACAAAATTTGAAAAATGTCAAGTTGATCTAATTGCAAAAATTTTGTGATATTCAAATTCAGTGCCCCGGAAAATGATTTATTCTATAAGAATAAACTATGAAGATTAGGCTTTTCTAAACATAACACAAGAATACATTGAAAAACAATCTAAAATTCAATGTTTTATTGCCACATCGCCGCTAGCTTGTTTTGCAGGCTGAAATCATGACGTCACAATAGCGTCACGTGATATGAGATACAGCTGTCACGTGATATGTGATACAGATGTCGCTAACATAGCTGTATCTCATGGGCCTTCTCTGTAAAACATACTTGGGTATGAGAGAAAAAGAAATTACAATATGAAGAGGTGAGTGATATCAGCAAAGAAGATGTAAAGAAATGGAATTATAATGGCTTAATAGATAAAAAGAAATTATAATGTGAAGAGGTGAGTGATATCAGCTTAGAAGATATTAAGAAAATTCAGTATGAAGAAGTGGGTGATATCAGCAAGGATTCAGTATGAAGAGGTGAGTGATATCAGCAAAGATTCAGTATGAAGAAGTGAGTGATATCAGCAAAGAAGATATTAAGAAAGTTCTGTATGAAGAGGTGAGTGACACCAGCAAAGAATCAGTATGAAGAGGTGAGTGATATCAGCAAAGAAGGTATTAAGAAAGTTCAGTATGAAGAGGTGAGTGATATCAGCAAAGATTCAGTATGAAGAGGAGAGTGATATCAGCTTAGAAGATATTAAGAAAGTTCAGTATGAAGAGGTGAGTGATATCAGCAAAGATTCAGTATGAAGAGGTGAGTGATATCAGCAAAGAAGATATTAAGAAAGTTCAGTATGAAGAGGTGAGTGATATCAGCAAAGATTCAGTATGAAGAGGTGAGTGATATCAGCAAAGATTCAGTATGAAGAGGTGAGTGATATCAGCAAAGAAGATATTAAGAAAGTTCTGTATGAAGAGGTGAGTGATATCAGCAAAGATTCAGTATGAAGAGGTGAGTGATAATAGCAAAAAAAGATATTTATTAAGAAAGTTCAGTATGAAGAGGTGAGTGATATCAGCTTAGAAGATGAAGGTTAAGGTATCAACAAAGTTGACAAAGAAATTCTGATTATTTGAAAAGAAAATATTAGATCATTAGTTCCAATGGGTAAAACCTAGGTATGTCTGTTTGTCTTTTTTCCTGAAATGAATGTACTGTCAAATTAAAAGAGCAGATTAGAAAAAAGTTCCTTTTGCATCCATTAGGGGATGTCATATTCTTTCAGAAATGTACGTTTTTCCTTAATATTTCCCTTTTTTATGGAGAATTTCACAAAAATATTGATCTATTTCCCTCTCTAATTTGAAACTATGTCTTTTATCTGTACATGCATTTCCTTTGTATGAAGGGAAGTTATTTCATTATTTCTGTAAAATAGACTTGAATAATTGATTCGATGTTCTATGAGATATTTTGTGTATTTGATTTGAATGCTGATTGGCTCTTTCCTTCTTCTTTGGTCTGTCCTTAAATGATACTTTGTACATTTTTGACTTTTTGCTTATGGTTACTGAAAGTTAAACATTTATGAGGAAATCAGAATCTTAGATCTAATGTGTGATATATATATCCTATATTCACAAGAGAACAAAAGAACTATAAGGAAGTAAGAATTGTAATGAAATAATCATTTGATGTACTGTTAGCCTATTGTAGTGCTGAAAAAAAAAATGATTTTATGCAGAACCCTTGAAGTAAGAAAGAAAGATTGAAATATTTCTTCCAGAGGGAAGGGATGGTACAAACCATAAGAGTCCCCTTCGGCGTTGCCGGTAGGGGACTAAAAAACACAAACACTTGAGGGAAGGGATGATACAAATAATAACACAAACACTCGAGTGTTTGTGTTTATATTTGAAAACAGAAAGCAATGAGGGTAAAAAGTAAAAAAAAAAAAAACAAACTTTGATCTCGACTTTGATATTCTTAGGCACTTTCGACAGAATTGTCTGGCTTGAATATAAGAAATAGACTGATGGGGCCTTTTGAATGTTTGAATTGATGCTCCTTGTGATATGAAAAGGTATGCAAAACAAATTTTGTTAAAACATGTATACCAAGTTTCATGAAAATCTGCTACATCAATCTGAAGGAAGAAAGATGTACAGACTTTGAGAACATTCTTTACCTTATGGCATATTTGTATAAATTTATCACGTATATATGTAACTTACAATACAAAATTTTATTCATTTAATCACATACAAAGTTATTGTTATTTATTTCAGTCCCCACCCACCTCTCCCAGGGTCAGTCGAGGGATAGATGACAGTATGATATTCACGCCCCCTGAGGGTGTGGTGATGAGGAAGAAGAATATCAGGAAATTTAATACAGTAGCCTACAGAGGGGACTCACGACCAAACAAATGGAAAAGGGCATCAATTAACGGTCATGTATATAACTTTGATGTAAGTATTTTGTAAACATGTATTCACATTTTTTCATACTCCACAGCTTTTAGGAGCCGTGTCATTGCTGTATTGTCCTTCCCTCTGTCTGTCTGTCCATCTTAATTCTTATCTTGGTCATAGGCCAGTCGTCAGATTTATACATGGTACTTAGACTTTAAGACATTGGTCAGTCAAGATAAAATTTTCAAGAGCAATGACAGACATTTCTGAATATTTAAAGTGGTTTCTGAAATGTCAAGGTCATTTCTGTAAGGTCAATATAATTTCTGAAATCTCAAGGTCGTTTCTGAAAGGTCAATTTTTTTTCTGAAGAATCAATTCCAATTCTTAAAGCTGATCAACACTTTTGATAATAAATACTGAATAGTTTCAGCAAAAAAATGTATACCAAACAATCATTCTTAAGCTTTGAGTTAAGGTAACTTTCTTTAAAACATCTAGAAAATAAAACCTTCAATACTATTCCAAAAACTTGTAGAATTGAATTTATTTAAGAAGACTCTCGGATGAATGTAATGAGTCGTTTCTTGAGCCTATGTCAATATATTCTTTCTTCTTTCAGACACGTGTGTTCACCCCGATGTTGGGTAGCTGTACTAGTGTAACTGTAGACAGTAAAAAGACAACAGATGATGTCATCAGGACACTTCTAGAAAAGTTCAAGGTAAGAAAAACACTTTATATCTTGTTTTGTGCTCCTTTTTGTGAAATAGGAGACATATTTGTCTTGTCTCAATGTCTGTCTGTTTTTTGTCTGTCCAAAATGCATTTCTTGGGCATTATACTCTTGAACGATGAAATATTTTGCATGTCTTTCTTTAGGTAAGAAGGTTTGGCCTCGTGGCCTTGACCTTGCTTGTAGAAAGGAATTAACCTTAAAGCACAATTTATAGATCTGTGCCTGGATATTGTTTTTTATGAACACAAGTGTTTTAATCACAGAACTCAGAAATCCATTAAATGTTCATCATAGTAGTCATGAACACATTAATTGCAATTTTTGATTTTGGAATAAGTGCTTGATTTCTAATATGACTATAAAACTTCTTTTACAGATTGAGAATAAGCCAAATGAATTCTCTCTGTATATGGTATCAGAAAATGAAGGTAAGGTTTTTAGACTGTCTTTTGCTCTCATTTTGAAGTGTTTATGGATGATTTATTACTTAATACCGAAGTATCTACATTTTCAAAGTAATTATGATGTCTCCATAATAGAATGTTTGTTGTAGTACATGTATATTAATGTTTTGATCTGTGCATTCATTTGTCTATGTTGTCTTGTTTATTTAGGTATACTTCAAATGTGTATTAAATGTGACCAAGCCAAGCTACCGATATGTTTTTACTTATCTCTACCTTGACATATTTAGAACTCTTAAAATTTTCTTGGAGAGAGTTTCACTCTATAACTCCACTGTATCTAATCAAATACTGGTAACAAAACTCAAGCTTAGTGAAAAATTAAGTATTGAAGTTGGAATTAATACTAGACTGTATTTGATGATGGATATGGCATGCCATCCTAAATACATCAAGGTGGAGGTGAATAAAGATAAAAGATGACTTGTGACAGGACCTTACTTTTAATACCAAAATTTGTAGGATGTTAAGCTGAATAAACATGTATAACAAATTGCAATGTGAATTAACAATATTCTCCAATAATAATTCATCCTCACATTTATTTTAGGAGAGACATTGCTCAGGACGCAGGACATTCCATTGTTGGAGAGAATAGCATTAGGACCCGATGAAAGCTCAGGATGTAAACTGTTTCTAAAGGACAGAATAGCGCTTCCTCGCAAAGGTTCGCTTGTTAATTTTACGGTAGTGGAAGAGTCGGAGGAGCCTCACACACCTGATGAAATTACGCCAGTGGTTCCATGGTCCGACCCCAAAGAAGAACGGCTACCTGCGGAAATAGAACAGCTTGTGGCTCTACCGGAGCCTGTACTACAGGGAATACTGCGGAAATTCAAGGAGGATGAAGAAATTGACGTAAAAACAATTAAAGCTAGGTAAGTAGCAGTATTGAAAACTTTCATATAGTATATCGACCAATTTATTTGTACCTTCAATGGATGCTTGTGATGTACTGGTGAGAATCAATCATATTGGATGTTATATGTACATTGGATAATTTTCAGTCCATTATTTCCCTTGATACAATGTGTCCCTTTTTGAGAGATAAAGAATTTGCAAATCTCCATGAAGTCTTTGAATTTCTATTGAAACATTATATATTATCATATTCTGCCCCTCAATAGTAATTACTGTAAAAGAATAGAAAACAAATATTGAATAGAAGTCAAATTCATACAACTCCTGTTGAATATACATGTATATAATTCAGTAAATATTTATCAAATTGTTCAATGATATATTGACTGATTGACATGTATATTCTAATTCTAATGCTATACTAATTTTCGTCATACTGGCATACATTTAAAACATGTAAACTATGAAATCAAAATGGCATACATTTTGAAAATTAAAACATCAATTTGAATAGAAATAATGTTATCTTTGTATGACTACTTATTTATAAATAATCTTTGTTTTTCAGGTATGATTTAGTCAGAAGAAAAATTAGAGGACAGTTAGAAAAATTAAAGTCAGGAGCCAGTGTATGAGTAAAGGTTGTATGTGCGTCTATGTAGAATACATAAACAAAGGATCAGAAAGGAAGGAATTTCCCCGTATGTAGCAGAAAATATACAGCACGTAAATTCTGTCAATGTGGGGAAAATTCTTATTTGTTCATCTTTTAATTAGAAATATTAATGCCTGACTAATTAGATGTGAGATTGTAATTACCTGTATGTTACATTTTTATTTGGGAGCACTATGTCACAATTTCTATGTATAGCTACTCATCAGAATTACAGTTCTGCACTTGGTAAATTTAAATAATAACGATGAAATTGATGATGTCAAACAAAGATAGAATAATAGCCACTACCAAAGTACAGTATTTGTAGGGATTTACATGTTACAGTCAATTTTCTCATATGATTGTCATGAATACATGAAACTTTTTTTTGGACAAATCTGTTATTGTAACATGATGAAATACTTTCTAAAAAATTTTTGAGTATGTACCCAGTAATATGTCCGAAATACCGATATAATTTTTTTCCCTTACACTCTGAAGAGATCTATACTTTCAAAGGAAAGGATTGGAAAAAGTTGAAGAATAGTTAATAGATAGACTAGAAAAATCTGAAAAACGAAAGATTACAAGGGTATATACATGGATGTCTAGATAGATTGTACATTAAAATCACATACATGTATATGATGTAAATCTAACTTTAACAAACACTCATTGCCTCATATTCTCAGCTAATTTTGGCAAAAATTCCATGCAAAGCTCTCAGTCATGTTCATTTGGAAACAGAAGAAGAAAATTTTTAATTTATGTTATCAAACTAGATGCAACCTTTGGAGGATTTTATAGCAATATTCCTTTGTTACGGCATTTTTCTGTACAGAAAAAAATACTGATCGTTATGTGCCAATGATTTTGAAAAAGCAATTCTCACTTTATTTCACTTTGTTATATTTACCGTAATGACACACATGGTGTTTGAAGAACTCAGCTTTATTGTCTTCCAGTTGCAAGTACTGTTGCTTGCTTTTACACGTATTGCTATTCATGTATGCCACACTAATTTACCCCTTCCGATCATGTAAAAAGGTTTAGAGAATTCATGATGTCACAATGTATTTTTGGTGTTTGACAGAGGTTTAAAGCTGTCTTGAAAATTTGCACTTCTTTTTCTAATTGATGGAAAAATTGAATATATCTTACAGAAAATTAGGATTGCTGGAGTTTTGCATATCATAATGATATCATGAAAATATGTCTCTCAACTTTTTTAGGAAAACAGATAGTTTTCTTACGATAAAGAAATTAATTTTCCAATTCAAAGTTTTTTAACAACTTCTAATTAAACTGCTGCTGGCCATACAAAACTGAATGTTCTATTTTACTACATATTTATTGCATGTCACAAATATTGACTATTTTTGTATGATTACTAATGGTTGTGATGAATGCAACTTGTTATCAAATTATTTTCCTATTTAAGACCTTAATGTAATCATATCTATTTAAGACAAAATGGAATTTCTAAATACCGGTATTCAGTCGGAGTATCATAAGAGGCGCAAATTTAGAAAAATATTAATCATGTACTGTATGTGTAATTATTTTATGCTGAAATTTATAAGTAAGCGGGATTTTAGTTTTAATGGATAAAATACTAACGTGCATATGAAAGTCTTAATACATGTACTTGTGTGAAAAAAGGCATGTGTTTTAGGGTACCCATATTTTTTCAGACCTTTGAAATTACTGATTACTCTATAATGCTGAATTGCATCGTTATGTATGTTTCCACTAATATTGGTTAAACGCTGAAATAACTACATTTTCAGTACATGTATTATGTCTATGAGCTAATAATATTAAGCTATATAAATCTATGACACTAAATATTGATTACAGTGTTGACAATCAATTTGTTCTTTTCCCAGCGATTTTTATTTTGATCATCTTTACTCTGGGTACACAAAAGTTTAAATTTACATCCTCATACCATAAGTGTAATACATGTACCAAGTTTAGTATTGAATTTGTACCGTACTCATTTCACTTATAGTAACAGGTACCTATTTTTTCCTACTCAAATGTCATTACCAACACTTAGTTTAATGTTTTACGAAAATGTATAGTGAAAGTATAGTGCATCCAATTTTTTCATCATGAGAATCATGTTTTAGTTTCAATTAATTAAAGTTTCTCCTTTAATTTTGCTATTTATAATCGTGCTTGCTTAATAGTATATGCTTTGTTACGATGTACATGCGGGAAAAGATACATTCCACTTTACTGTTATGTTTGTCGTTATATTATAAATTTGTATGTACATTTGTACAGTATAGTCTAGATTTTTTGTCCTTGTTGCTTAAAAACACAATATTTGTTGACATCAAATTTTTAACCATTATTTTTGAGTACACATTTGATGAAAGAGATTGACTTATCAGAATAATTATGTCCCCTAAAATATGTTTCTATTTCCTCATACAATGTATATTTCTTGTTTATAAATGTGCCTAAGATGTAGAAAGTGTTGTTTCAAATTTACCGGTAGTTTTATATGTCTAGAGATTATACATGTATTACTTATTGTGTATGTGTGTGTCAACTTAACGTAGTAATTACATTTAGTTCTTGCTTTTAACTTCACTTATATTTTTGGTTCAGTAAGGACATCCCAAAATTAAAATTTTGCCGACATTAACTTGAAATTTCTCAATAGATCTCATTTCCTGGTATTTCCTGATTCAAGTATGACATTCATATGTGCAAGTATACACAAATTATACATGTATCTAGAAATAATTTCCAATTAGTTGTTTAAAAAAATAATTATCCATTAAACATGCAAAAAAATAAAAGAAAAAAGATAAATAAATAGAATAAATGAACAAGCAAAGGAAAAAACCCCAATCAAACAGACTTTCAACCAAAACAAAAATTCACATGGAAAATGTCTTATTGAAAGTGATTTCTGGGAAAAGGAATGTGTATATGATTGTACTTACGGAACTTTAACTTGTGCAAGTTGCCAGAGAATGCATAATAGAGGTCTATCAAACAGTATTTACTTCTAGAAACTTTGAGTGAACAATAGAAAAAAAATGTGATTCTCCATTTCTACATGTATATTGATTGAATTTGACAAAAATAATATTGATTGAATTTGACAAATATAATTTTTTTCCCGTATCCGTATGGTTTGAATGATGTTTGTTTGAAAAAACTGGAAATACGTGTATTCAAAACCCACAGTTTTCAAAAACTATTTAATCTCTCTCGACACAAAGCGATATTCTTTCATTTACAGAGTACTTGCACTTTTAAAAATATTTAGATTTGAATTATGCAATATTTTCAATCAAATGAGTTTCGCCTCAGGATTTTTTTATAGAACATTTTGATTTTTTTAGAGTCACGTAGAGTGTTTCTAAGCTTGCCATACATTTGTTGATTTTGTTTTATGGAAGATCAAATTTTCTTATGATTCTACATGTTAAATATTAAAAAATATGTTCAGTAATGTTTTTGTCCTAAAAAATAGCCATCTGGCTTCTACGAGGTCTGAACATTTTTCTCATGACTGAAGTATACTGTAAACATTGTTATTTTCGCTGGGGGAAAATTTCGCGATTATAACATCAAGACGTTTCGCGTGGGGGAAATATTCACAATAAAAATGTCTTTCCCATTGGAAGAATGCATCGAGGATGTTTTCACGTAGGGGAAATTTTAGCGAAATCCCTCGATTTGCGAAAAACGCGAAAATTACCCCCTCTCGAAAATTTCCACGTGTACATTACTTCTGGAAATAAAAAATCTCATCTCCCAAAAGTAACTCTAATATTCAGGGTAGTATCATACTTTGAACTTTTCATCTTTTAGTCTTTCACCCTACATTTATCTTCTTGCCATATCAAACCACCCACCCATGCACCCACCCTGTCCCATACCAAAATACACCCACCATATACCCTTTGCACCATTTAATAAAAAGTGCAAGAGTTGATAAATATTTTTACTTTACATGTACTTGTATATTTTCAGTCTATTTCACACGTTAGCATACTTATGTTTCATTATCCAATACATGAGGGACTACATAGTACAATCATGAACACTCAGATTTCTACCAATCGTTAGCAACAAAAAAAAAGACAACTTTTTGCAACAGAAAAGCTACTCATTTAACGGAAATTAGCTTAGTACATTGTAATTTCACTTTCAATTAGAAAAGTAGGTCACTAATTGAAATTTGCACAAAGTAGTCAAAGAAATCATTGCAGTTGAAGTAATAAAGTTGTTTTTAAGCTGAAATGGAATGTAGATCGACTGATAGATATATTCTTGAATCACTTTCTATTGGTGAAGTGAAGAATCTCACATGAATAATTTGTCTTTTTATACCTTTTAATGTAAATCTATCATGTTAAGAATCTAATGTCTGTTATTAAAATGCATAGTTCTGAAAATGTTGTGAAATAATTTACTCAGAAAAATATCACAAAAGGGAACAATTCTGATATATTCTTATCTTTCTATCTCTGTAGTATGTACCATTACAATGTCAAAGGTGACGAGTTAACTGTTCAGTTCAGATCAGCTGATACTGTATAGTTACAGTAATCATCTTTTTAAACAAACAGTATATATAGATGTATGTCACTACTTGGCTTGTATGTATTTTAGTATTCAAGTTGCAACAAAATTGTATTCTAGAAATTGTTATGGCAAGTCCTCAGAGGGTACATTATATATTACTTATGTGTTCTAGTTCTGTTATTGAAATTAAAAAACAAAAAAGATTTTAAGGTATTTATAATCCATACAACATTCAAATTTAAATGCATGGGCTAAGAAGTCTGGTTATACTTTATATTACTGAAAATATTAAGAATGATGGTTCCAAATATATTAACCTTGATGTATAAAGAAAGGGAAGTAATAGTATGTTTATTCTTTATATATGGGAAAAATGTTGAATACAGATTTTTTTCGACGGCTTTAAATGTTTTGGGTACAATTCTGCAAACATTCAAGTTCCTTTTAGTTGAAATTACAAAGAAATGTTCTAACTTAAGTTTTAGAACTTTATTGCATTGTTATTGTGCAGATGCTAAATGTAAAATTGTCTACTAATGTATTTGTTCATGATTTTCTAGTGTGCAGTGTGGTTACATATATATGTAATATGTTGATTGAGTCGAGAATTATTACAAAATTGCAATAATTTAGAATAATATTCTGTTATGACATCTTTTGTTTGTAATAAATTTTAATACTATGAAATGGAGAGTGCTATAATCATTTTTTTTTTTGTCGCTTACAATATTGCAAGAACGACATATAGGGAGCGCATACTCAGTTCTGCATCTGTCTGTCTGATAGTCACACTTTCATATGTATACTATAAATGGCTATAACTTGATTGATATGCATTAAAATTCCATCAAGCTGGCAGGTGTGGTCAAGTAGGTGACACTCAACACTCAGTGAAGGTCAAAGTCACCTGCACCTGCTGCACAGAGATTGTAAGGTGTACACATCTTGTAAGTTGATATTACGCAAACAAGATGCTGATTAAATCCTTTAGTTAACAAAACATTTGACATATTTTATATGACAAACAGACAATCTGCTGGTTAAGGCAATTTTAAATGTCATTATGTAGGTCAAAAGTCAAGGTCAAAGCTTAGAATTGGTTCAAATCATTGCATATACTCTAGAAGGTGTATTTTAAACCAGAACCTCATCAAATTTAGTTTACATAAGAAAGAACCTATTCAAGTCCAGTTTGCAGATAATGAATAAGGCATGGTCCATTTGATATTCAGGGGGGGGGGGGGGGGGGGGCTTGGGTTTTTTGTCGGAGCAAGATTTTTTTTTTTTGCCCTGGACCGGGGCAAAATTATTTTTTTCTTGCAAAGTTGGAGCAAGGAAATTTTTTTTAACAAAGTGATGCACATATTAAGAATTATGTTTGTGTTTTATCAATAGAAATTATTTATATTTTTACTCAAAACTCTTAATATTAATCTGTTACTATACTAGTTTATTTTTATGCAAATATTCAATTCACTTTTAAAAAGAGAGATAAAAGATTTTTACAATACAATTCTCAATATTTTATATAAGGTACATGTATGTAACATGTATAAGAGGGTCTGAGGGGAAGGTCTCCTGACAAATTTTTAAATGTTACCAAGAATTGTAAATTGGTGAAGTTCTCCTTCCAAGCTTGCAAGAACATAAAATTAGATTCTATGGGATACATGCAACATGTATTAATAGCAATACATAAATATTGATAATATATTTAAGCTTTTTAGGAAGCCTCTTTATATCCACATACATGTATAACTTTTGATATCTTCAAATATATAAACTCTGATATAAGTAAATAATGTTTTGATAGAAAGATTATTTGTAAGAGCAAGATTATTTTTTTCTGTCACACCATAAGCAAATTTATTTTTTTCATCAAAATTGAGAGCAAATTATTTTTTTCGAAAAAAACCCAAGCCCCCCCCCCCCCCCCCCCAGAATATCAAATGGACTGTGCCTAACTATAAGTCATTATATACACTCAAGTGGAAGCTTCTTTCAACAGAGCTTCATTGAACACAATAATTAATTGGTTATTTAATAAAGAACTATATTGATTTTCAAGGTCATAGCTCAGAGGTAAAGGCCACATTATATTGGAACTGGTCGACATCCCTTCATACACTAGCTGTGCTTAAAATGAGATATTAAAAAAAATCCTGACAGCACTTAACAGAACTCACAAGAGTCACACACTGAGCTTCGACGGACCCCTAGCAAGCTAGAGGTGGGCGACCAGGTCTCCGGGAAGAGTAAGCATACCCTGTTTGGCTAGCCACATCGGCCAGCCGTTGCATATGTTCATGCATGAACGAAAATTAAAACAGTATCTACAAAGCATGCCTTTTTCAACAGAATTGCATACAAATATGTATAACAATTGAATATATTAAAGGAGACAGAAGCTTATTTATTTTTCAGGTCAAAGGTCATTCAAAGTCACATGTTTTCAATGCCCACAAGGGCAAGAAAGATAACTCGGTGTGCCTGCACAAATCCAAAGGTCATTAACTGGAACGAGGAAGAAGCAGGAGTTGTCATGTACATGTAAGCGCATCCAAGACAAGTAAGTTTTTTTTAAATGTGTTTTTCACCTTGATGCATTTGGTGAATCATTATAAATATACAATAGATTAACACACTAGAAAACTTCACTTCTTATATTTCCGTAAGTTTCATATTTTATACGTCCCTTTTCTTGAACTGACGAACTGGAATATTTTCTATTCCTTTTCAGCATTGTGTATGGGAACACGACAAAGTTCAAAGATCATTAAAATGACAACGAGACGAAAAGCTCCAATATTTGTTGATGGTTTTGTAAAACAGGGATTTGAGAAGGTGAAGGAAAGATTCAGGTATACTCCATGAACTTTCATCTGTTCATCAAATAGAATCATGCACGATTTCCCTTTAAAATATTTTATTTGATGTAAAATAAAGAAAGCATCTGACTGTTGTAGAAAGCTTGTGTAGTTTGTTTCAATTATAGTTATAGTCCAGCATGCATATTTATATGTGGGCAAGAATTCATCTAAAGGGGGGGGGGGGGGGTCGGACAGGGGGTACCCCTCCCCCTTACTCCCCCTCCTCCACCCCCTCCTTTACGTCCCCTCTCCTGCCCCCTTCCTTCCCTCCTCCCTCTTGCCCCCTTCCTCCCCCTCCCTTTCACCCTGTCCACCCCCTCATCTAATAGTCTATGCAGAGATAAAAAGGGCAAATTTCATGGGAGGGAGTCTCCCTTGTGCATTTTTATGCCCCATAATTGAAGATTTGGGGCATATAGTTTTTTGGCATGTCCGTTTGTCTGTACAACTTTGTCTGTCTATTTATCTGTTTGTCTGCAAAAACAACCTTGACCATAACTTTTCAATGGTAAGTGATAGGGCTTTCATATTTGACGTGCATTCCTTGTGACAAGACCTTTTCTATGGACCTTGTGACCTTGACCTTGGAGTTTGACATCCTTTTGAAAAACTCTATCCTTAGCTATATCTTTTCAATGATAAGTAACAGGGCTTTCATATTTCACATGTGTATTCCTTGTGACAAGACCTTTCCATTGATACCAATATTTTTTACCTTGTGACCTTGGAGTTTGACCTCCTTTTGAAAAACTTTAACCTAGGGTATAACTAATTAAAGAATTAAGTCAAACTTTCATGTATTTTCATGAAAATGACAATCCGGAATTCCCTCTGGATGGACACCAACTCCCTTAATCATATATACTTGAAAAAAACTAGAGCAATTTAAAACAAAGGTCACCAGACACCTTTCATAATTAACTTTCTATTTATAGCTAATGGTATGTACGTCCTTGAACTCTGAATCAAAGAATCATAATGATTATATGTGATCTTTAATAGAAAGAAGGAAATTCTCGGAATTTCACTTTGGTTTGGTCTTTACCCTGCTTACATTTTACAAAGTTTCATTCATGTTACAGGCTATGACATTGACCTTTGGCCTCTTTCTCTGAAAATTAATTATGCCTTTTACTCAGGACATGGTGATAATTTCTGGCAAATTTGAACATCCTGGGGCTCACAGTATAATGGCTAGCTGTTACATCCTACCCAAAAGATTACTCTTACATCTACTATTGACCTTGACCTTGACCTTAGATCTCTGACCTTTAAATTTACTAAAGCTTCTTCCTCTTGCAATGGGGATCCTCTGCAGCAAGTTTGAAGAAGATAGTGCTTATGGTTAAGTCTAGTAATATTTACTGTTTATGCATAATGGATATACTTGTATAAAGTGTATGTATACTAATGTCACTGTAGTACATCAATATTCATTTTATGCATATGTTCAGGACTTTTGTATGCAAAATAACTTTTATACAGTAGTATTCATATATTGATTATCTTGCCCATAATTATATAATTTTGCAAGAGCAGAATTTTTTTTTTACATTTTGTATATTTTTAACCGTTTTGTTTCTTTCATATTTTAACTTCTTTATAGACACAATTTAGAGACAGAGCTTGAAGTAGGAGGTACATTTTCTGCGTACTACAAAGGAGAACTTGTGGTTAATCTGTGGGGAGGGTACGCTGACAGAGAGGCACGTAGATACTGGAGCAAAGACACACTACCGTGCTTCTATTCTACTACCAAATCGGCATCAGCTGTTGTCATAGCTCATCTTGTAGACAGGTTTGTTATTTGTATTCATACTGTATTTTGTCCTCATCTGGAAAAAAATCCAGCTCTGAATTTATAAAAACCCTCCCTAAATTTGCCTAGTGTATTATAAGCAAAATCTTTTCAATTTCCCTAGTACTAGGTGTTGAAAATGATGTTTTTTTGCATATGAAAGCAATCAATTACAATGTTTATGCCTCATTAGAAGAATTCTTTGAAGATGCGATTTATGAACTTGAACTTGATTCTAGGTCATTAGTGTAGCTTCAAGGTCATTGTCAAATTTTGTATTTTTTCTATGGTATGTGTCATAATTCATATTTGATGTGTAGAATTTAATTTATGTCATGTCTGCATGACATTTCAAGGTCACAAGTAAAGATCTCGACCAACAGAATAGAATACTGTAAATTGGTTTTTATTCGTCAGGTACCAATTTTCATCATTTTCGTCAGTGCCTCCCTTGACGAAATTACGTATCGACGAATATAAATACTCCTGACAAAATATAGTGTAGAAAGGAAAAATTGAATCTTAAGAGTTAAAACGACAGGCAAATGATAAATCAGTGAAAACTGAATATGCACACAAAGTGGCATGTGATGTACTTCTAATTACCAAGTGATATGTTTTCACAACAAGCTAGGTGGTATAGGTGTCTCTAATTGTTTGTTTACCAATAATTGCTAAACAAACAATGAAAACAAACGCATACGGCATATACCTGAATGTTAAGTTGGCATTTGAACAGATGAATTTATATTCTAGGGACCCTTGAATGACGAATTTACGTACTGACGAAATGGTCATTTTGAACGAATTGACGAAAATTGGTACTGACGAAAATAAAGCAATTTACAGTATACATAATTTTTCCACAGTACTTGTGACAATGAAGATCTTAAAGGCTTCATCAAAGGTCATGACTCTATGTCAAGGTCACTCAAGTGTTCATATTGACTATAAAGATTATTTGTTCAGAAAATAACATATTTTTGTTTTTATTACAGAGGAGTGTTGGATTATAAAGAAAAAGTATGCAAGTATTGGCCAGATTTTGCAGTTAATGGGAAAGACAATGTAACTCTGGAGACTTTGATTTGTAACCAGGTATAAAAATTGTACTTGGTTATCATACATGTATAAAACAGGTTAAACTATACTGGTGATTTATTATGACATCACTTAAGTAATTCTATTCTATTATAACATTACTTTGTATGAACAATCTTTTTCAAAAAGAAACTGCTGTGACCTTGACTTTTATCCATGACCTTGACACAAACAAGTGATCTTTAGTTGATTTGTCAAATGCAAAGTTTGTTGACCATACTTTTTTCCAATCAAGGCAGGACTATCAATAACAGAAGAAAAATTCAAAATGGCTCTTGTTCAAGATGATCCAGAGAAACTTGGAAAAATCTTAGCTAATCAAAAACCTCTGTGGGAACCAGGTAAAATAATAAAACATAATTGCAGTTCGAAATTATCAATATGTAACAATGTACATTCTCAATAGCTTATTGAAATCATTGTAATTGTTCCAAATACATGTATTAACTGAATATCTATTATATCATCAGTTCCCCCCCAAAAAAGACCAAACTTGGACCTACTTTTGTGATAAACATCCGAAAATGAGGGACCAAAATTCTATGAATTAACTTGTTTTTTTTTCTAAAGATTTCAAACAATTTTTTTTCTTAAGGTACAAATCATGGCTATCATCCTATAACGTTTGCCCTGTACTTGGACCAGATAGTACGTAGAGTGGACCCCTTACAGAGGAGCCTAGCTCAGTATTTCCATCAGGAGATAGCCTTGCCATTTGGTATTCAATTACTCAAACAAATATTTACTTAGCAATGTTCAAGTTTTGTAAAGAGTACTGTCAACTGTGTTATTAACTTCAAACTTTGGTGTTACATGTAATACATGGTTTGGTGTTACATGTAATACATGGTTTGGTGTTACATGTAGTACATGGTTTGGTATTACATGTAATACATGGTTTGGTATTACATGTAATACATGCTTTGGTGCTACATGTAATACATGGTTTGGTGTTACATGTAATACATGGTTTGGTGTTACATGTAATACATGGTTTGGTATTACATGTAATACATGGTTTGGTATTACATGTAATACATGCTTTGGTGCTACATGTAATACATGGTTTGGTGTTACATGTAATACATGGTTTGGTGTTACATGTAATACATGGTTTAGTGTTACATGTAATACATGTAAATTACCTTCAACATCAAACATGCAATTTTAAAAATGTACAATAAATAACCAACTGTGTTCAGAGACTGTCTTATAGAAGGCTTTTATTTTCCAAGTAAAAACCACCTTTTTTATGTGACCTTGATAAGACATTGAAGACTCTCTTAAAACGGGTTTTAATATGAAGGCTCTATCTGTTTGCAGATATAGAATTTTATATTGGAGTACCATATGAGTTACAGTACAGAACACCTAGGATTACGATGCTGAAGCAGTTTGATTCTGAAGATTACATCAAGAATTTCAAAGGAGATCTTAGTATACTTAGACTAACGGCTGTCAATCCTACAGACTTTATAGGGGTGAGGATATGAAAAATGGATAGAATTAATGAGCTCTCCCTTCAGTCAGAGAGCAGTACTTTATATGCACTTACTTAAGTGGAATTCTTATTTTAGCAAAGTTAGCACTATATTCAAGACTTTGCTAAATCATTTACAGATTATAATTGAAAAGGAGCTGTTATGATAAGGGCCGTATTTAGCCCTGAATCCCGTGACTTATTTCTTCCGTATGGCGAATCGTACACAGAAAAACATGAATCATTATTGAAATATAATGTATTTGCAGACCTTTTACATGTTTTACATTATGTTAAGGATCTCTTAAGGTTGGAAAATTAAGGTCGAAAGAGGTAGGGGTGCTCGGATAGAAAATCCGATTATATCGACAAAAAACGTATACATTTTTGAATATTTTATTTAAAATGGATAAATATAAGCTAAAAGACATCAAATATGTCTACATTGTGTATCAGAAATAGATTTCGAACGTTCTACCTCCTTTAATCGGTAAATAATGAAATCCGGAACTTAAAATACGGTCTTATTCTTCATTCAATAGCTACAATGTAAGCCTTTTAGCGCGAAATACACATTGACGGAGAAATGAACATCACTCTTGCTTATTTCGTTTCTAATTCTTGTATCTTTCATTCAATCATATCGAGTACACAAGGTTTGATTGATTAAAGAGGAAAAATAGTCAAATGTGCTATATTTAATGGTCAAAAAGATCGATTCTTATAAAATGCACCCCCCTTTCCATATTTAGTTTTTCGTCTCTGGGGTAGTGTTCCCCCTGGAGATACAGAACCCCACTTTGCCAAAAAAATTGTATCATGGATACACATCTCCAGTAAAAGTGGCTTTCTGTATATCCGGGGGGAACAATGTTCAATAAAACTTTTCCGTTTTCTATTGATTTCTATGGGAAAAAGATAAGTTTTGACCTAAAAATTAGCAATATTATACAAAACAGATAAAAAATAACTTCATATTCTGATGGGATGCCGTATAAGTATACATTTTACCAAAAAAAGGTTTTTGAAATTTCAATTTTCAAAATTCCACTTTTCAGGGCTGATTTTACGCCTTATCTTAACAGCTCCTTAGTAAAATGTGCTAATTCATGATGACATTAATAAGTCACATTTACTAATTTTGCCTCATTTCCAAAATCATTTTTGATGCGCTATAATACATGTAAGTTAACATAAAGTACATTCTGCAAGAAAGGACTCAACATGGCACACATTTTCTAGATTACAATTACCTATTTCTACATGTTCTAGGTGAAAAGAATGAACGACCCCGAGATAAAGGTGCTGCCTGTTGGCTCAGTATGTGGACACGGCACGGCACAGGCTGTTGCCAAGTTACATGCCATTCTGGCAAATGGCGGCACATGGCAAGGGAAGCGACTGCTGTCTGAAGACTCTATAGCCAGATTCCAGCAGATAAAGAGTGCCGGTTATGATCTGGCTTTCAGTATGGACGGCATGTGGAGTTATGGTACCATGGTGTTCCCGGTGAAAGAAATAGGAAAACCAGTAAGATTCTCATCTTTTATGACAAAGAATGATTATATTCTTGGTCGTAAAACATGTTGCGATACTTTCTTTTCTGATTTAGACAAGCCAGAAATTAAATGATCTTTAAATTTCAGATTCCAAAAATAAATTATTTTAGAATTTGAAATGGGATGGAATTTATCCATTTGCACTGGTAAAGAGCTTCTTCAATGCACTTGATGTGTTTATTCTGTTTATCCTCCATGACCATCAAAGTAAATATCCATTATTAGCTGAGCTACTTACATGTATGTAAAGGGAATCTACCTGTGAAGTATTGTTACAATTTGAATACAAACCTACATCTATTTCATTTCAGACAATGTTTTTGTTTGGTCATGGTGGTTACGGTGGACAGATGGGATTAGCCGATGCCAATTACAACGTAGGACTGGCTTACGCTACGAACTACCTAGACCCGACGTCACGTGCAGGGGCCGATGCCGACAAGAGGTGGCCCTCCATGTACAATAGTCTTTACGAATGCATACGTAAAATAGAAAACCAAACGGCACATAGGAGAACTTTATATGTGTTTGAAGACTATAAAAAGGCAAAGGGTAGCCTTATGTGATTAACGAAGACAAACTTTTCATTGTTTGAATGGTGCTATAATGTGATACAGGTAGTTTCAAAATACTACATTGTTTTATATGAATATTTTTATACTTTGTTGATTTCTACATGTTTGTGATTTTAATACTCAGGGACCGTGACATTGAAGTTGTTACTATCAAATTATGCAGAGATACATAATAATACAATAAACAAATAACTGATGTATGTCAAATTTATTGAAAAAAAAAGCAGTTCCTGAGGCATGGTTTACATTGATCGAAGGCAGTTCTAAACATGTGTGTTGGAATAGAGATCTAGTAGTTGACTTTGTAAATATGCATATGTCACAACTTTGAAACACTGAACAGATTGGTTGAAATGAATATAGTGGAGAAAATGCTATAAAACTAAACAGAACCCCTAACCTACCCAAAATTCTAGTTGAAGTAATCTCAAGTTTCTTACATACTTTCTAGGAGAAAATTAATCTGTTTTTTTTCTACATTGTAGTTGCTCATATTTTTTCTGTAATCATTTCAATAGTGTGGTGATACTGTAAATACCTTTATTCATACATGTACAATGTATGCAATCAAATAATATCTCTACACATATTTTCATTTTTTTTTTTCTGTAGGATGGGTATGGATTTTTTTTTTTGGTTTTCTATCGGAATGACATTTACAGACAAGGTACTTGAACACACTTTCATTCATCATTAAAATATAAGATTTACAGAGCTGCCTACGACTTATGATGTACGTGTATATCAAATGCAATTCTTTTTTTTTCATGAAATGACACACTATACAGCTTTCCTTGCAAGCCATAACACAAACGTAACAAACCAATATAATACAAACCAATACAAACCCTTGTATCATACAAGTAAAGTAGCGACAAATTGTGCATGTCAATTCATCCCCTTTTGTACAAACTTTAACTACAAACATACTAACAATTGCATATTTTCATTCATCTGACTAGAGAAGGATTTTGTATGAACTTGAAAAAAAGGCAATATTAATTCTCCTGGCAGTGAAGTAAACAAGCCATATTTCTGGAAACTACAGCAAAAATTCCAATAGTCGATGACTAACTAACAAGAAATAGTGAAAAACAATGTACAATGAGCACATAACAATCTTCAAAGTATCTTTACAACTTGGAAGAAAAAATAAAACACTTAGTTAGATGGTCAGATACATACATGTATATGAGAAAAAATGTAAATATTCAGCTTGTTGGCATGAACATTTTTATCAAAAATAATATAATTTTCCTGGTTACTTCCTGAGTGGATATAAAAACAAAAAGAAGTCCTGTACATTTATTGACAAACCAAGTAAATACATGTGCATGTATCATGACTTATTTTAACTTAGTACGATGTGTTTGTCATCCATCTAGTACTTGAACTCGGATTTCAATTTCCAAAATCCCGAACCATTCACTTTCTCAAAATCACATATTTTGTGCAACATGGCTTTGAATTTCGGTGAGTCAGTTGGTGGAAGTTTTGGTCCAAACTCGCCGAGAATTTCACGAGTCGATGCTTTTCCTATTGTACTACAACCAAATAGAATGAAGTTCTTGATTTCAGAAATGAGTTTAAATGAGTCGCTATCAATCACCGGTACACTTGTATCTTCTTCATTCTCATCTTCATCTTCTTCATCATCGTTTCCTGGAGGTTTAGCGACAACCTCATTACGTTTTTTCATCTGTAAAATCAGCTGATCAGAGGACATGACATTTTCCGCTCTTACGCCCGTCTGCAAGTTTTTCACAACATTTCCAGCCAGGGATCCGTCAAAGTGCTGCTGTGAGGAGGTGGAGGTGGAGGGAGTGGAGGATGAGGTAGAGGTGGAGGCACTAGTACTCTGTAATGATATAGTTGATACACATATAAAGCAAAATTTAAATTCCTCATATACATGTACATCATGTCAACTGCATTGAATAGACTTTTTTGTCCCAATAGACCTTCACATTACCGATAGACTTACATTTTAGACATGCCAAGACCCTACATCACAACTTTTGACGTTATTTCTAACTGTGACATCATAAATCTGCGACTGGCCTCATAATTAAAAACTACTTCAAATCTTGTGATGTCGGGTCTTAGGATGTGTAAAATGCAAGTCAACTGCAGTAATTTGAAAATCGTCTATTTAAGGGTTGCCCTCAGGCATAAGACTCAAGAGATCAAGTAAATTCTTTCTAAAATGACTTATAACTTATATTACAACTTAAGCCTCTATAATGTTATTAAAACACAAAATGCAAAATGTTAGAATAAGACAAAAGGATGACAAATGTAATTTACCTGTGCTAAAATGGGCTCAGCCTTTTTGGTTTTGTCTACAAGAAGACTGTTCTTTTTGTTTCCAAATCTTGGCCTGTAAGTTATGAACACAATATTATCCATTTATACAACCATTACATGTACCTTATGGTTTTCTGAAATGACTTTGCCTGCTTTACAACAAATTAAAATTCAAAAATACTTCAGCGATTTGGTTTTTTCAACTTCATAGAATACCATATGCCTTGATAGTTTCATAATAAATATCAGTACATACATGTATAATAAGACTTCATAGAATACCATATGCCTTGATAGTTTCATAATAAATATCAGTACATACATGTATAATAAGACCAGTAATTCAGTGATTGGGAAGGAAATTTTGTGTATGGGCCATTTTCCATCACTTTCTAAAATTTCAATGGGCCATTTCTTAAGAAAGTACAAAAGACTTCAATGGACCATTTTGCAAATTAATGGGACTATGGCGCATGGCCCCTGTCCTTCCCAATCACTGGTAATTAAAGATAATTTTAAGAAGTACAGATCCAAATTCCTTACTTTTTAGCCCCAGACTGTCCTGTCCATGTTGGTATCCCTGATTTGGCATCATGACAGTTTGACCTTGACCTTTTTAGGGCTTTGGCTGCATCCTTGGCAATGCGCTCTGCTTCAGATTCTATGATCATGTAGTCATGCTTGTTTGGATCCATGATGACATCATGCTTCATTGCACATTCCATGCCTGAAATATGACAATTTGCATATTTTTCATTACTTTTTTGGAGCTGACATCAGTTTACTGTGTTATAACCTTCCCTTCTTTCACTATGAGCCTTGTACCACAAAATTTTGTCTCAGTGTTTTGAAAAAAAAAATTGTACTAAATGTATAACTCAATACATGCATCATCAGTGCAGTATCTCAGTGAATTTTTAAAAATACATTGTACTAAATGTGTAACTCAATACATGTATCATCAGTGCAGTATCTGTAAACCACTGTCCATTCCAAAATAAAAACTTTACAAAACGGTCAAAGAGAGTACCGGCAAATGATTCTACATATACAGAATGTCATCCTGAAGAAACATTGCAAAACAAAACAGGGTATTTTCGATGGACGCTTCCTCACCATTGATTTCATTACAAATCATTCAAAGTGTCAACATCCTACTGACCATTGAAAAATGGAGATTCAGCAAAAGAAACAAAACAAATACAAATCAGAACAATAGTTTCATTAGAAAACTTTAGTGACAGTACACAAACCTGTTTTCTTGAACAATCGATGAAGTACATAATCGTCCTCTTTAGTATGATCATCTTTCTCCTCTGTGTTATTCTGTGGCTTGTATTCTCCTTGTTTTACCAGATGAGAAACCTTTTCACCTTCAAATTCTGCAAAACAAAAAGCTGATCCATGTTAACAAAGAAACTTTTCTTAATATTTTTTCAGGAGACAAGACGAGAAATTATTTTCACCTTCAAATTCTTACATGTAAGTTGTTCATGTTGTTACATGTAAATCAAGAACATTTCATCACTGTTTTTCAGATTGATCAAATACAATATTATCAAGAGAGCTTCCTACACTAATGACTGAAATTGCTCATAACATTTGCAAATTGATGTGCTTTTATCAACATATCATAATTAAGATAATTGTTTTCTTAAAAGATAATACCTGCATCTTTGTGCTTCCTCTTCTTATGCTTCTTCCTTCTCTCTTTCTCAGAATGGGAATCTCTTCTTTCTTTGGAGTGTTTCCCATGTCTGTCAGAATGGCTCTTCTTTGACGATCTATGATCCTTCTCTTCTGAATGCTTTCTTTCTTTTTCACAGTTTCGACAAGAGTCCTTATTCTCTTTCCTATTTTTACTTTCCAAACTGACATCGAGTCTTGAATTTCTTTCTATATTTACAGCATTGCTGTCCAAGAATCTCTCTCCTTTAGATTTCAGCTTACTTGTCTCTCCAAGGTTCAGTCTTCCACTTTCACTTGATGGTCCTTTACTGTCACTTTGACCTTGTTTTCCATGCATAATTTTCTCGCTAAGTTTCCTTGCCAATTCTCTCATTCGTTTGATTTCATCCTCCTCGAAAAACTTGCTTCCTTCTTCGTCACTTGGAGGTTTTTCTTCTTCTTTCTGTTTCTCTCTCATAAGGTCAAATCTATTGACCCGCTTTTTGACCTCTGACTTCCTGACCTCTGACCCAGTTCCAGCAAATATTGCACTTGTTTCTGTTCCTTCTTTGTCGTCTTTACTACCAAGGTCAAACAGTTCATAAAGGTCGTTTGATTTGAAAAATCTTCTTTGCTTGGGATCTTTCAAAACTCTGTTGGTCAGAAACTGCTTGAAAATTTGCCTGCAATACAAAAACAGTTCATAAATTTCACACAAACAATAGTGGGCTGAAATTTGCTACTGTTCAAAAGACAATTCATACTGTCTCCATTATGAGGGTGATGGACTTTGCCATGGAAAAAGGAAACATAAATTCATAACAAATTTTATCCACATCGACTCACTCTTTTTATTCTAGATTTTACCTGCGATAGATATGATTTTTACATGTGATAAATCTGAATTTTACCTGTGATAGATCTGAATTTTACATGTGATAGATCTAAAATTTACCTGTGATAGATTTTACCTTAAATTTTACAAGTGATAGATCTGAATTTTACATGTGATAGATTTGAATTTTACATATTATGATAGATCTGAATTTTACATGTGATAAATATGAATTTTACAGGAGATCTTAATTTTACATAAGACCACATTCTACGCGTGATCTGATTTTTTTCTGAATTTTACACATGAAAGACTTTTTCCAGAATTTTACCTGTGATAGATTTTTTCCTCTATTGTCCCCGAGGTCAGAAGCCTGTAGATAGTGACCTGTTTTGTTTGACCGATCCTCCAAGTTCTCTCCCTTGCCTGTGTATCTGTACTTGGGTTCCAGTCAGGGTCATAGATGATGACTTTGTTAGCACCGGTCAAGTTCACTCCAAGCCCGCCCACGCGAGTGGTCAGTAAGAACACAAAGATTGAGGGGTCCTGAATTCAAAGACATGTATAATTGAACATACATGTACATGACCAAACATCTTTCTTGAAAGGGGTTTGAACTTGATTTTTCTAATCATGATACAAATATAATAGAATAAACATTTTCTAGGAAATTGTCAGCTAAGATTTGCATTTGGTAAAAGGCAGTATTGATCATCCAATTCTATATTATACATGTATATAGAAAAATATCCAAATAGGGGACAAAGTTTTCATATGTCAATTATAAATGTATGATGATTTAAAAAAAATTTGAACCTTAACTAATACATGTACACGTATTGAGTCTTTGCGAGTTTTTTCCTCTTACAGACGGTATCTGACATAAAACCATTGTGACGTTATGAAAATAGTATGGTAACGTCGATTTTATACCGTCATTCCTCAGACTTTTAGGACTGTTTCCATAGAATTTGATGACGTCATAATCAGTCTATGTCAGATACCGTCTCAAATGGAAAGTAAATCTGGTTTTCGAAAATAGCAAATACATGTATGTGTATCAGTTTTACAATATTTTACAAAATATTTGATGACAATAATTTTTTTCATGTCAGATACCGTCTCAACTTGATACAGTATAATCGAAATTCTGAATAATGTAAGATGGAAAACACAGAAGCAGTTTGTGCTGACCTTGTTGAATGTGTTGATGAGAGGTTGTCGTGTGGATATAGGGGTACCACCGTCCATCCTCAGATACGTGTACGACTCGTCCAGTACAAACTTCTCCAGAATGTCAAGCATCTGAAAAAGAAAATATTATCACGTCTGATTTTCAATACAATTGTACCAGTTTGTAAAGAAATTTTGAGAAAACCTTTGTAACTTATATTGATCATCATGAAGTTTTAAAATATGCATCCAAATTCTAATGAATGGACTATTGCCCCACATTGATCCAAAATTTCACTTTGATAACTCACAACCAATACCTATACGTGTACATTTAAAAATCAGAAAATAAATAGTCAGTAGATTGACATTTTGAGAAAAATCATCCCATCCTTCCCTTCCTTAAAAACATAGAAAAGCAGACAATTCTCAACTACTGAAATGATGTTATACCTTCCAGAAAATATTTGTGACCGTTTTAAACCTAAATTTTATGTGTACAGACACTGACATCACATCATTTGGCAAAATTTTGAATTATGACGTCATATTGATCGCAATGACTTTATGCATTGTCATGTTTTCTATTTTGACGTCACAATTGAAATATCCCCAAACTGAAATTTTGTGATGTCTGGTGTCTGTCTGCATAATGAATCTACTGGAAAATCAGCTATTATTAACCTGTGGTTTATATAATGTTACAAAAAAGTGTTAAAATACTTACAGCTCTGCTTTGAGAGAAGAGTAGAACCCTGTGTCCTTGTTTCTTCCACAGTTTGAGTAAGGCCTCTACGACAATCATCTTCCCCGCCCTCCGCCAGTATCCAAACTCCAGGGTGGGGTCCCCGTGAGTGTCCTCCCCTATATATAGCTTGGGACCTCCTGTACATATGTCGGCATGGTTACAAATCTTACGCAGAGTAATCAGGCCAGCAAATATCTACAAAGAAGACGTTTACAAACTACCCGTATGATTCTAGTAATGATGATAATGCAAAGTGGCAATAACGTTGAACTTCATTACGGTTATAACAAGAAAATAATTGCCGTTAACATTGCAAACATCAAATTTTGCCTTTTATTCACAAAAGTAGAAATTGTATTTGAATGGGAATAGCTAGATTTTGATGTTATGTCTGCATCCACTAAATGATGCTACTGTGTCGATACAAAACCTCAGTTTGGGACTGTAAAATAGTATTTGTAACATAGATTAAATGCATTATACCCGGTACACTCTTCTTTAGACAAATATGTTATGAACAGGTCTGACTGTCTGTCTGTCCCTTATTTGAATTAAAGAGGCAATCTGACATCAATTATACCATGACTTGAAGATTTTTGTTTACCTGGAATTTGCCCTGTAAAATAGCCTGACATTCCCTGGACTGTAAATACTCCATGTAAACTTCCCTTTGTTCGTCTGTGAGCCGACAAAATAGCACCTGTTAATAAAATGACATACATGTACATGTATTTACATCATACAATCTTACTCTTCAACAGTTTACATTATTGACACAAAAATGATTATTTGTTGTGGTTGTTCTTAGCATATCTAGTGAATTTTATAAATGAAACAACTGAGGGTTTGCGAAATGTCTGCCATGACATGGCACCTACTGATTCATAAACAATGTTATCAACAAATAATCAAAGCCTTGTTTGAACTTTGAGTTTGATAGGCAATTAACTATGATGTCATAATACAAAAGTCTGCCAGAAAGTGTGATGTTAGACATTTGGTGACCCATGAATTGAAGTGGTACACTACACAGTAATTCTTTACATTCATACGAAAATTTCCTTAATAGTCCAATTGCAATGCATAAAAGTCTAATTGCTATGCATAAAGGAAAATGTCGGAAGAAAAAAACTGTCTTCGAATATTTATAGAATAACTGTCTTTTGGAATGTGATTATACTGTGATAACCTACAATGGATCATGGAATTATGTTCCACAATGCGTGTTAGCGCATTATGAGAAACATAATTCCTGGATCCATTGTAGGTTATCACAGTATAATCACATTCCAAAAGACAGTTATTATATATATTTACATTCAAGTTTTTCACGTTTTAATGACGTTAAAATACGTTTACAACTACGTTGCTAAGGCTCTGTTACTACGTACCGTCGAAGTTCAAATCAAGCCAACTTACTATGACGTCATAGTTCAAATCACGCCACTGCGGTTATACTCCTATAATCACAGTGTAAATTCTATACAAACGAATGGGCATACGTAAATATACATGTATAAAAACATCATCTTTGTCATTTTATCATGATGATACCGTAACTGAGATAACGAGTGAATACAATGTATGTATTGTGCTCAGATTCTGTACCTGTTCATTTTTGCTTGGTAGATTGATCTTGACATCTGCCTTCATTCTTCTCAGTAAGTATGGGTTAATGGTATCGCGTAGGACACACGCACATTTATAGGCAGTCTGTACCTGCAACATTAAAAAAGTTTCTCTTACTTGTACATTGATATAGCCGTGAATTTACTTTCAAATGTTTGATTTCTTCATGAATATGCAAAATGTTAATTGAATGAATTTTCATTTCAAATCTCTCTCATATCATAAACTTTTTTTTAAAAAGTATCTCCACTTACTTGAATTTCTGTTGCATTTGCATATCCACCTTGGACGATGGGAACTGAGAAATGGGCCAAGAAATCTGGCAAGGTTCCAAGTTTTCCAGGAAAAATAAAGTCGAACAAGGACCATAACTCCTTCAGATTATTTTGTATTGGAGAGCCAGATAGTATAATTCTGTGCGGTGTTTTAAACTGAAAGTCAAAATCAAACAGAACTTTACAATTCAAATTAAACACATTTTCACCACTGAAATTTAATTACCTTTCTATGTAACAACTTTTAAAAATATGCAAACTAAAGGTTTTACAGTCTTATAAGGTCTGAATGCTGAGAGACTTAAATTTCAATTCCTTTAAAAATAATTCAAATTTAAAATAAACTTTCAGGTATTTTCACTCTATGACCTAGCATTGACAATGAATCAACATACTTGACCTATATTTTAACCTGACCTAAATTGCCAGTTGTCAGACATCACACCTGATGACCTATTTTTACATAATGACATCACACTTGGTGGCCAATGAAACAATGCTTTGATGTGCCATTCAATTACATGGTCATAATGTTTAAGTCCACCAAAATGCCAGATGTCCAACATTTGGCAATCCCTCAATTGTTACCCTGACTGTCCTAACCTAACCTACACGTACAAGTAAAGTTTTCTTACCGTACCCATTTCTATTTTCCTGACCTTACCTGTTTGCACACCAGGGTGGCCTGAGCATCAGGGTTCCTGATTTTGTGACCCTCATCCAGTACAACATAATGCCAGTTATACGGTAGTACAGCATCTTGATGTAACACCAGAGTGGTGTACGACGTCACCAGTACTCCATTACACTTCACTATCTTCCTCACCAACTCATCCTTATACGGATAGAGTAAAGATTTGTTAAAAATTGTCAATTTTCATGCCCTTATTGACTTCTTGTATGCTTATTTCAAAATTCATTACTTTTTTCTCCTTTTTGCTGATACTATAAATTGTTTAAATATTTATATTTCAACAAAATTTTTCATGAAAAAGAAAATTCTACCCTTAGCACAGAAAACTTTTTAGTAGTTAACAAACCTCTGAGCAGGTAGCGGACCCTGAGGAGTGCAGTATAGCGACACGGAACATCGGCCACCATTTGTGGAACTCTCGTACCCACTGCTGCATCACGGTGGTGGGACATACGATCAACGAGGGTCCTATTCCCTTGTATCTATATTTGAAAAAGACGGTGTGGAAACAATTATGAAGAAAGTGTGGAATTATTTTATGCGATTCATTGTGAATGTGCACAGGAAGACTCAGAGGAAAATAAAACAAAACAGAAAATGAGCAACAAAGAAAATTACATTTACAGATCCCAAATCTGGATTTCAAGAAATCTATTTTTAGCCAACAATTATGATTTTTATAAAACTAGACTTGGACGAATAGATCAGACAGACAACAGACGTTTCATCGTTTAATGAAAATTGTTTTTGTGGTGGCATATTTAATAGACCGTCTTCACATTTACCTCACATTTACCGCTAGACTTGCATTTTAGACACGCCAAGATGTTACATGTATTTCTATGACTGAGGGATCATAAATCTCCTACAGCGTCACAGTTAAAGGTTACGTCAAATCTTGTGATGTTGGGTCTTAGGATGAGTAAATAGCAAGTCAACGGTAATGTGAAAATTGTCCATTGTGCCATCCTGATACATTCTCATATTTTTAGTTTTGGTATCATGATAAAAATAGCACTTCTGCCAAATATTTGAAAATGACTGAAATCTGTTGAAATTTGTAAATCATATATTTCACGCCCTTGTTCATAGGTCCCAAAGTTTGTACCTGAAGTCTTTAGCCCTGAGTTTACTCTGTCTAAGAGCTGCCATAAATGCAATCATCTGAATGGTTTTACCGAGTCCCATTTCATCACCAATTATTCCCCCTGCTTGTTGGCAGTGAAGCTCCCATAACCAGCTTACTCCAACCTTCTGGTAACTATAAATTAAAGCAAAAGATATATGAATATACATGTACATTATGAGCAGATCTTCCCTATTCAAAAGGATAGCAAATTGACCTAATCTTTTATTCATTTGTTGTACATATACATGTACTTATTTTTCCACAAAACCAAACTTAAGCTGAAGCATACATGTACATTTGTAAAGGCATATTGACATTCTAGCATATTCACAAACAAGCACATTCAATAGACCATTTTCTGATCTTGTTATAAAGCTCAAAATGTCCGGGCCAACATATTTTGGCGTTGTTTTCATAATGACGTCACTAATTGAAGACATAATTCCATTGAGAAGTATGGTAACAATGAAAATGAATGCAAAAATTGCCCATCCCGAACATTTTTAGTGATTTTGTCAGGCATTCTAAATTACGGCAAGTGGTCTATTGATTTAACATAGTCTTGCTGACATTACTAGTATTGTACTTTTATAAAATAAAAGTAATTTTTTGTAGAGGAAGTGAAGGACAGTTTCGTATATCTAGGTTTGAATTTATAACATATCAGAATAAATACATCTCCTTACTCAAATAGTTTGGACCATATTCTCCCCGGCACTGTCAGTCCACCATCAAAAGTCTTGTCCTCAGGGTCCACTATTTCTCCAGCAGCAATCTGTTTATCTCGCAGAATTTCTGCATCATTAAAATCACTACAAAATCAGGGAAAAAAGGATGAAACTTGTAGCATACAACATACACATACAATGTATAAAATGAACACGACTTCTCTGCTGAAAGTGCATTACTCATGGTCATATCATCACTCAGCTAAATGACAAAAAAGTAACATATAACACTTTGAAAAGGCCAAACTTTCAGAACCTTTTATACAATATTTACATGTATTTAGTACCTCATTCTCATCTCATATAGATCATCGTCACCGTCATCTTTAGTTCTGACGGAGGCTTCCCTACTGACTTTACGTTTTAGAGGAAGACCTGACAAATCCCCTTCATCATCACTCGTGACAAACTTTGGTGGCTTCTTGGGACGTAAAGACAGTTTCCTCTTCTTTGACTTTTTCTCTGGAAAGAAAGATTGATTTATGACACTAAAACATTTACCAAACATGTGACTTCCTTTCTTTAAATTTGAATACAAAATTTTAAGTTTAATGATAGACATTGATATTTCATTTCGTAGGTTATTAAGAATGTGAAAAGAATTTACCCTTTTGACTACAGTTGTGAAAAATTTTAGACAATTCAAATAATCACAATGCATTTTTGATGTTTGACCTTTGTTTGAATTTTGTGTGTCCAAGGTAAAAACATTTTGACATCATGAAACTTAGCACTTTATTTCCGCTATTACTAATGCTGTATACTAAAATTTCCATGAAGCCACCTTAAACTGAAAACAAAGTTTACCTTTTGGTTCCAGGTTATCACTTGTTTCATCCACCTCACTCAGCCCAGAATCACTTGACACTTCCTGCAGTTCTTTCTCCGTTGGTCTATACTCATCCGACAGATATCCATCGGGATCGTCTTGGTAACATGCCTCCTCGTCACTCATCGGAGAATCCTCTGTGAAATTATGGCTAATTTTGTATTTCCGCCTACTTCTGTATGAGTCTCCATTGTACGAACCCTCAACATCGTTCCTATAATGCCTTTTATCTCGAGCATCGAAGTAGTTTTCTTTCTTCCTTGATTCCTCCCTTGAACTAGATGACGAGACTAAATCTTTCTTCTTTGACTTGTGAGATTTGTGATGTTTGCTGCTCCCTGGTTCCTTTGTAGAGTCCTGAGAATCGGTGCTACTTTCTTCTAGGTTGGCTGACGAAGGTCCCTGAACAGCGGTATCTTTAGTATTTTCAGCACCAGTGGCAGTTTCCTATATGTACACAAATATGATTTGTGCAGACAAAAAGGACTATATGTTCATAAATTATGAAAGCTATGAGAGTTATTTTACATCTACATGTTTTCAGAAATAGCATTAAGTTAAGCTAAATGAATCCTTGTTTTCTAGCAAAGTTTTTAAATGTCATAAATCAACACATGTATAGTAGTAAATTTTTTGCATTTACTTTTTATAAAGCAAAGATACCAAGCAATTTCACAGTACAATGTACTTACAATATTTTCTGTGGTCTCGGTTTTTATAATGGTTCCAAACGGAGTCATCTGACCCAGTCTTATCATTCTCTCCTTTTCCGATTCCTTTGAGCCTCCCAGACCCAGCAAGTGATTCAAGTCAGCTAGTTCTATAAAATTATCTCATAAGTTTATAATATCTCTCAATTTTCTTCAATTAAAAACTAATCACTATGTTGATTTTAAAACTACACCTTAGACTTACATGAACCACTTTTTTTGTGTTAAAACCATCATCTTATTTAAAATAAAAGTTCTTGATAAAATTTTTTGCAATAAGGAGGGGAAGTCAAATTGGAAAAGTTTTTCTGCTAATTTTGACATTTGGATCCCTTTTCACAGGACATGTTATAAGTAATAAACATTACATTTACCTTGACCTGAATCATCTTCCTGAGAATTAGTGTCCTCTACTGACCCATTTAACTTTTTTTGTACAGCCTTTTGTCTGGCTAATAGGGTCTTCAGCTGGCTCAACTGAAATTTACATCATACATGACATAAAGTCTTAAAGTACAGCTACATGTGTATGAATACGCAAAACTAAAGTTTATCAAGAAAAATACACTAGCTTTTATCCTTCCACATTGCTGTACATTATTTCTAAGGTTGTTTTGGTCAACATTTCAGCTAATTTCCCTAAATACATGTACTATGACTGTGTATTAGTATGTTTTAAAGAATGATTGATTTTAAAGTTTCTCCAATTTTAATCATGACTTCATCATCATAAAATTCTACTTTACATTACTGTGGCTTGATACTGTAAATGTAGCGAAGAAACATTTAAACTAAACTTACTTTATTTTCTCTCTGCTTTTCTACAGAACTTAACCTGGCTTTTACGTGGCTACTTGTTGATGCAGCATTCCCAAGAGAATTTATCACTTTGCTTAGGGTTTCAATCTCCTTCTTTACTTTCCTGTAAAGGCGATTCATCAGAAAAGTGATCTTTTATTAATAACTTTTAGATTCAGACTGTAAGATTTTTAGTACCAATACATGTATCTCTGAGCTTTTTATATTGCATTTTCATTCATGTATTTGATTAAAGTTGACAAACTCAAATATTTGTTCATCAGTACATGTATGTAGCATACAAAAATAGAAGTTTTACTCAACTGTACCTGCAATATGCCATGAGTTTATTCAAGCAATATATGAAAGTATGGTACCTGTACTTTGAACCAATATAGGTCATAAACTGAATAACTTGATCCTTGAGCCTACATGTACATCGATAAAAAATCTGTAATAATTTTCTTTTCTCTGTTTAAGATAATTGTTCTAAAGTTGTCTTAATACAATAACATCATAGATGTTGATTTTAAGGAAAAAAACAGAAAGATTCAATTGTAAAAGAAAAAAAAAGAAAGAAAAGCTTACGCAATATCATATTTGATGTCCATATCTTCCTTCTCTAGCTGCTTTCTTTTTCTCTCTTCTTCCTCTTTTGCCATAGCGTCATCAACTTGTGCCATAACACCTTGAGGAAAAGGAAAACATTTATACTCCTTTATATTTTTCCATATACCGTATGTGTACTTATTTAAGCGGGATTCATATTTTAGTGGACTTAGCGCGATAAAGACTGGGCTAATTCAGACAACCTTAAATTACTGAAGTTTTAAATACTTTTATAGATTACTGTTGAAAATATGTCATGTGCGCTAATTCATGATAACGCTAATATGTCAATTTGCCCATTTTTGCCCGGTTTGCGCTAAAATTTGGTTGCGCTAAAATACAGTACACATACAGTATTTATCAATTTTTAAATGAAATTTGTAAAAGTCATTCCAAGTTTAACTAAGGAGTCAAGGACCAATTTCTTACTGACAAAATTGAAAGTACTCACTACTGTAGCTGAAAAGAATGAATTTTACATTATATCTACAATACAAATGACATATGAAGCTGTAGTACCTTGTTCAAAGTCATCTTGGTTAAAGACATCCAATCCAAGTCCCTTTAGCTCTTCAGATACAAGGTTGTCACTCAGCTGTGCCACAGGAATGAGCTCTCTGTTTACATGAAATCTGGAATTGTGTTCACTCTTTGCTTCAGGTGCTTCCGAACTACTTTCATTTTCACTTTTCGGATCCACATTGCTTCCATTATTCATACCAGAGGGAACTTCATCTTCTAACAGATGTTTAGCATCCATGGCTCAGTTATCTACTGGAAGATAATGAAATTGTTGTAATTCATTTAATATATTTATTCATATCATGGCAATTTTTTGTTTCAAATTGGAAATTGTTAGTCCCTTGTAGCTCGACAATCTCAGACTGAACTAATCTATTATATTGTATACACTTTGTACTTGTAGTGCCATCTGAAGGCCAGGTTGTTACGTGATACGCTGATAGCACAATACATTTGTATCATGCATATCTGACGAAAATGTTAAGATCAAGGTTGGCTATGACAAGGATTTCTAAACAATTTATATAATTAGTCCTTGGTTATAAGAGTATCATCATCATTTTCAAATAGAAATATTCCCTACTGTCCTTGCAGCTCACTTCAGAAATTGGAAAATTGAAGTTTTCTGTACTTTGTCGGCAAATTTTGCGATCAGAATTTTAATTTATATAGGGGGATAGATTTCTCATAACTTACGGTGTGTCAGACATCTTAACATGTACCTACTATTAATACTATGCTCACATGTGCAGTGAAAGAAAATAGTTCTAGATAGGGAGTTTTCTATGTTAATTTTGGCGTGACGTCGCTGATGTTTAACACTGAGTCTACGACGACGTCACGCTAAAATTAACATAGAAATTCCCCCATTATAAACGGTGTTTTATGAGAGTTCGAGATCTACCCCACTATAAGAATTTTAATTGGAAAATATGCCGAAAAAGCGGAGAAACCTTCCATTTTGCTATTTCTGAAGTGAGCTGCGCGGACAGTAGTATTAAAGTAGTAGGACCGTTCACTTTTGATGTTCTAAATGTTGAAGATCAATTTTCAAAATCAAATCTTGATCAAATAACTAAAACTTACACGTTTCGTACCAGCAGAAACTTTCATCTAACTTTCTACGTACATCAGATTAAACTGCTAATCTTCCTGGAACTGAATTTGTCATGAATATGCAGAAATCAGAGATTACACAACACCAATTCCAGTTTCTACTTTCATTTTGACAATTTACTCCATGTTATAAGCGACAGAGAATAAAGGATGAATTTTATGCTTATTTAAGTTAATAGGAAGATAAATTATCATGTACTTCGTTTGAAATTTATTTTGAATAATTGATCTACAGTACCAAATTAATACAAAAGCCACTGAAACGTACTTTCCATCATTTTCTTCATTGATGTAAGCGATGAATTATTGAAGTCTGCTGCATCATTCAACTTGCCTATCTAAAACTGTAAAATGTCGACAGTACAAGTCCTTTGCCCAAATGGCAGACGACAAAATGTGAAGATAACACCAAATACTAAACTACTTCAGGTAAAAATCAGTGACAGGGATTATTCTTTGGTTAGAATGAGTCTGTGTAGCGAGACACTTTTCACTGAAATGCAAAAGCTGAAAACAAGATATTGAGAATATAAAGCCTCTTCGTCAACTTTAAATCCTGTGACATACCAATACAGGTACAGATGGACAAACAGACACAACATCAATTCACATATTCATTTCGCAATCTAGCCAATGACAGTTTTTGTGAAGGTCTCAAATTTATACATGTAGGACATTCTGTCCTTTGAAGCTCAAAACTTAACCAGATCCAAAAATCATATACCAGATAAAAAAATTGTATGAAGGACTTACAAGTTACATTATTGGACTTGATCGAGGGGTGTTTCAAAGTTCAATCGTGTCGGTTGTAAAAGCTCTACAGAGCTTATGTTCTTTGTTATTTATGTACACAGTGCCGACTTTAAATAAATATTACTTTCTTAAATATTACTTACTTACTAAAATATGTTTGTACTTGGATTTATTGCGACGAATTAAGCAAGTAAAGCCGAAATAGAGTATACGTTTAAGTCAAAGAAATTATCAAATTAAGTGTCAATTAGTGTTGTAACGATTATCGGCGACATCATCGCTGATACCCTTCGATTTTGATTAATCGATTATGTTTTTGAGAATCGATTATAATCGGAAAGATTCAACGTGGAAAAGAATGACATAGTTTTCGGTCAAATTCGCGTATGACAAGTACGAATAAAACGAAAGTAGATCAACGATCGTTTCTACGAGTTAAAGTTTGTAGCGTAGCGTGAATAGTTTGAGAAGGAAACACTTTCTAAGGCATACAATGGATGGAATTAGGATTCTCATTGAATTTTATAGTAATGAAAAATACTCTTATAGAAAACTTCAACGTCAGATGCGATACAGGCCTGTGATACGTCAATATCTACTCGTCTAGAAACAAAAAAACTTTTTTAGTTTTTACGCCGAACTCCTGAGCTTTGTAAGAAGGACAATGGCAGTGAATTTCACAGTACAGTAAGCCTTAACTCCACGAAGATGATTCCTTGAATGAACAAGGTCTTTAGTCAACTTGTTCTTGTGTCGTATGGACCCCCCTCCCCCCAAAAAAATTTCCTGCATCTGCCATATAAAGTTGTCGACTATTAAAATATATTTGTTTTGACTCCATTACTGCTGTGATCTTGACATAATATTTCATTTACTAGACAGGATTTTATCATTCTGAGGTTGGAGTTCTTTCTAGACATTTTGCTATTATATATATTCATTACTTGCCATATTCTTTTCTGTAAAAACAAGAAAGAATTATTTCCGATTAAATTGAAATAATCGATTAAAATCCTCTCCGATTATAAACCGATAATCGATTATGAAATTTTTCCGATTATACAACACTAGTGTCAATTTCCCTTACACTATTATGTTTTTAATTTCCTCTAGCCCCCTCCCAGTGATTGGGAAGGACAGCTGGCCATGCGTCATACTAGTTTCATAATTTGAAAATTGGCCCATTGAAGTCTGCATGTTCAGAATATGATTGTTTGGAAATGGCCCAATGAAATAGACCATTTTCACATTACCTTTTACACACTCCAAGACCCGTCAGCTCAACTTTTGACGTTATTTTTCACTTTGACATCATGGAACTCAATCGAGATCACAGTTAAAAGTTACGTCAAATGTCCTAGTTATTCTTGTGACCAAGAGGGGTAATATAAAGAAGAACCCTATTACTTTTTTTACATGTAGGTCATAGGTCATTATAAGGTCACAGATGGACTTAACCAAAAACATTGTATACAGCCTACAGGGCACATTTTTCATCAGAACTGTTCAAACTGTCCTCAAAAACTGCGACAATACTCCAGAGGAGGTTATGCAGTAACCAGAAGAAGAAGAAACTGTATACATTTATTGCTTTTGACATACAATTTACATAACATATCCTGTAAGGGAGAATCTAAACTGACTTTCAAGGTCACAGGTCAAAGATCATGGTCTCAGATGGCAAAATCCTTGTATCATGTGTATACACTATAGAGGCCAGATTTTCACAAATCTTCTTCAAGCTGTACACACTTCTTGCCCATGACCCAAGGAAGGTCATTGATCAAAGGTCAAGGTCACAGATAGGACAATAGCAGAATGAGCAAATGTAGGTCATAAGTCAAAAGGTCGATAAGAAATTCTACTGATACTGGGACACAACTGTATGTTTAAAAGGAAATCTTAAGTGCAGTTTGAAGATTATTGATATATAATGATACTTACTGATATTTACATGTATGAAATGTAAGGTGATGCTACCGTATTGTTTGGTTGTCTTGCTTGTTGTGTTACAGGAGATGATACACATACAATTTACATGTACATGTATATTAAAGTTCACAATTTTGTATAATTTCAGGTTTTGGAGGAAGTTTGTAAGAAGCAAGGATTTCTTCCACCAGAAGATTTTAATCTTGTGTAAGATTTAAGTAAATTTTCTTTCAAATTTGATGAGAGATATGTTTTCTAGTAATTGAACTACATGTATTCTTACTTAAGTACATGTATTGATTCATATATTAATTTATATGTCCATTGCGTTCTAGAATGATTGCCCATCCACATGTCCATTTTTCTTAGTATAGACCCTTTCACGCGTACTTGTGGTTCACTTTTATCTCTTCGTAGGACGATTTTGTCCACTAGATCAATTAAATGACGTCATTCTGTGCCAAATAGTAGCATACACTGTCAAGGATGACGTCATTTGATTGTTCTGGTGGGCAAAATCGTCCTACGAAGAGACAAAAGTGAACCTAAGGGACGTTAGCGCGAAAGGGTATATTCTATCCATCCATCTGTCCATTCATCTTAGATAATAGAGCAAAATATCTACATGCCTTTTATTAACCTCATATTTTTTTTTTACAAATGATCAATTAAATATTATCTCACAGGCCGTCGCCAGGCCTAATTTGGGGCCGATATTTGGCCCCATTCCCAGTGCAAATTAGTATCTTTTTTCCCAATTTAGGTATTAAGAATTCCCAATTCACAGGCATATATCAGACGGATTGAGATACAGAAAGTGTGATAAAAAGGATCATATAAGAGAGCATATTGCATATGACCCTGAATATGCTTTAAAAACATGTTCAAAACTATTTGACTATCACTAAGTAAAGGTTTAAATTGGACGATTTCAAATGCTTCATATTACTATTAGCTAGAAAATTCCCAATTTGGTAAAAATATAGCTATTTTTCCCAATTTAAAGGGCCCATGCCCCTGTCTGAAAATACCCAGTGACAGCCCTGTCTCAAATAATGTCCTACACAATTGGTCACAATTTTATGATGATCAAATGACAATTGTTTATTTTGATATGTATAAGAGAATATTTGGTTTGACACATCTTTCAAATCAGATTATTTCTCATTCTCTTAAAGCATTCATTTTCCAACATACATGTAAAATTTTAATCTATTCAGAGGCATATCAGACTGAGTTTGATTACTGTAACACAGTACATATGCCAAGAACAGATTCTGAATAGTATAACACACGTGTACATGTACTACAAGTGCACATGGAATATGTGTAGGAGTACTGTATCTTCCCAGTCTAAATGTTGAATGAATACTTTATCTTTTTATTTCAGTCATGGGAATACAAGGAAACCCTTAGATGTAACTTTGTCGGTCAGGTTTGCCAATCTCCCTAACAATGCTAAGCTAGAGTTGGTCAAATCACAGAGCAGTCGAGCAGAGGAGGATGTTCTTGTCGCTCTACAATTAGAGAACGGAGAACGACTTCAGCAAAAGTTCTCACCTTCTACAAAACTTTGGGACATCTTGCTTCACTGGGAAAATCTCCCTGATAGGTACATGTACATTGTATTTTGTTTTCTCACTCCTGATTTCTTTCATTTTTCATTCCAATGTCTTTTGGCATAATTGAAGCACTGTATGCTGTAACCAATTTTTAGCTGATTATTTTTCAAATGCAATATGCTATACCTCTGTTTTGATATACTCTTATTTTTATGCCCCTGGAATCAAAGATTCGGGGGCATATAGTTTTTGGCCTGTATTCCTTGTGCGAAGACCTTTCCATTGATACCAAAATTTTTGACCTCATGACCTTGACCTTTGACCTACTTTTCAAAAACTATCACATTGGGCATAACTTTTGAATGGTAAGTGTTAGGGCTTTCAAATTTCACATGGTTATTCCTTGTGGCAAGACCTTTCCATTGATACCAACATTTTTGTCCTCATGACCTTGACCTTGACCTTTGACCTACTTTTCAAAAAATTTAACATTGGGCATAACTTTTGAATGGTAAGTGGTAGGGCTTTCAAATTTCACATGTGTATTCCTTGTGAGAAGACCTGTCCAATGATACCAAAATTTTTTACCTTGTGACCTTGACCTTGACCTATGACCTACTTTTCAAAAACTTTAACATTGGGCGTAACTTTTGAATGGTAAGTGGTAGGGCTTTCTTATTTCAAATGTGTATTCCTTGTGACCAAACCTTTCCATGATACCAAAATTTTTGACCTTGTGACCTCGACCTTGACCTTTGACCTACTTTACAAGAACTTTAACATTTGGAATAACTTTTGAATGGTAAGTGATAGGGCTTTGATATTTCACATGTGTATTCCTTGTCACAAGATTTTTCCATTGATACCAAAAATTTTTAACTAAAAGACCCTGACCTTGACCTTTCACATACACATACTTACAAATGTAACAGAAAATGGTGTTTATACATTTGTACTAACAAAGATGCGACAGGGGCATTCATGTTTCACAAACACAGGTGTTATTTGTGTTAAATTTATACAAATTTCACATTGTTGTGCTTATGTTTTGAAAATCATTTTGATCTTCTATCAGAAGACATCCAAAGGGAAGTTGGAATAAAAAATTAGCAAATTAATTAGAGACTATTTCAGACATTGTCGGCTATAAAATTTTTGTAGAAAATCTATGAAATAACTTATATGTGTCCTCTATATTACTTTTTGATATCATTATTTTATAGTGCATACAATGGTCATCTGACTGTAACAGACCCAACTCATTCTCCACCCATACATCCAACCTGTATCTACATGAGGGAGGAGGTAGGTACAGACATGTAAATAGTATGATTTTCCTTAGTTTTTAATAAGACTGATGATTTTCCTTTCCAATATCCAGAATTTATGTATGATTTATAAAATGGTGCACCGTGGCGTATAGTATGATTCTGTAGGTATAAATTTCAGCATTGCAAGATGTTTGGGTATATTCTCATCGAGGACAAATACATTGTATGTACATTGTATATTTGATATACAGAGTTACTTCCCATTTGGGATGGTATCTGAAGTAAATGTATTATGACATGAAGTTCATTTGGGTAATATATGAAGCATGCTTTTCCTGAATTTACAATGTTTTCCATTGAATTTAATTAGTTTACGCCTGATACTGTCCATACTGACAGTCCCATATTGAAAGAAACTATGTCTGTTGAAATGACTGAATATCAGGAAAATGTATACGATGGGGCTATTGGCTGGTGACATCACATTTAGTAAATGAACCATGAACTATAGTTGAATCTCTACTCTGCATCTTCTTTTTTCTCCAGGTGATAGGTGAAATCGGACTGAAACATACTACACTGAAGAAGCTTGGTCTCACAGGAGGGAAAGCTGTATTAAGGTTTAAGATTTCTACTGATATATTTCAAGTCAAATTAGAATCAAAGGCTGTACTTGTCAAAAAAACAAAACAAAAAACTTGATTTATACTTTTGTATCATAGTATTCCAAAATTTGACTTGAAAATTTCTTAGTGTTTCTGTTTATATTGGTCAAATACTCTTAGAGGCAAGTTAAATTAAAAAAATTAAAATGCCATGTGAAAAAGAATAAAAATTATGTAAAAGAATTACGTGTTCATGTTATAGATAGAAAAACAAATTAGAACTAAAAGTTATCAATCAATTATGTTCGTAATGTTCAAGTTTCTAGAGTAATTTCTTTTCATTTAATATTTGTATTGAAAGGCAAAAGTTTCTTGGTTATAATGAAATTTAAAAAAAACACATAAATTTTTCAGGTTGATTCATCGTCCAGTAGAAGATTCCGTTATTGCAGAAATCACACAGAAAGTTGAACAGGAGCAAAGAAAACAAGATCACCTTGAAAAACTTGTCCGACAAAAATCACAACTGAATGAATCTGAAGAAAAAAGTGTAAAGCTTACAAAAACTGAAGAAGAGGCTACAAGTTCAAATATTTCAGAGTCTGGTGCTAAATGTAATTCATCAAGTTCAGACAGTTCAGAAACGTCAAAATCAAATAAATTTGAACCAATGGATATTGAAAGTACACAGGAAAATGTGCCAATGGAAACAGACTCAATATCGAGTATAAAAGATTCAGTGAAAACAGAGGTTCCAAGTGTTCAGAATCAATCTAGTGGTGCTAACGTTAATAAAGGATCTCAAAACAGAAATGAAGATTCTAGTAGAAGAAATATAGAGGGACGTAGGCAACAAGAGGAATTTGCAGAAAGCATTCAACAGATGAACATTCCTGGGGTTCAAGTATTTACACCGGGAGATTTCCAAAATTTATCGCAAGAGGATCAAGAGGTCTCGTCTTTTTTTGATAATTATAAATTAATGTACATTATAGCGAGAGAAAAAAATAACGTTTTACAAAGATTTAATGGATTGAATAGTAATTATTCTAGATGTGTTAAGGCAAGGATTTCTGTAATGTCCGGTACATAGTTAGTTTTACTCAGTTAAAACTGTTGAAAAGATTTTGATAAAACTAAATGATGATGAGGAAGATAAGAAGAAAAAATTCAAAACATTATTTTTGCCCTTCAAGAAAATTTGTAGATATGTTGGACTTACAATTTTGGTTGCAGGTAGCAAGGCGATTAGCAGCATTCTACATGCCACAACTAGGTATCCAACATCAACAACCTTCCAGACAGATGGTCGCAAAACCTAAACGACAAAAACCAGATCCTGCGCCATTTGCTGAATTCAAGGTCAGTTGATTACATCCAATTTTATATCATTTTGATACTGTTTCGATGTTCACAGATAGACACATTTGACATTGTTTTTTTTCAAAGGCTTTTTTGAGTTGTACATGTTGTCCTGCAAGACTTCTCATTTCATTTGTCCATTATAATGCAAATTTTTATGTTGTCTTATCTGATATAGAATTATTGAATATGGATAGGTCCTCTATTCATGAAAGAACACACAGAGGTCGAAAACACAAAGTGAAGCATACAGGCCAAGGTCGCAAAGTTATATTTGAGTGGAAGCCTCCTGCTTGTAGACAAAAATAGTAAACTGATTCAAATTTTGTATGTACATGTATCTCAACACTAATGAGCAGTTTGGATATTTGTGTATTTTTGCATATAATTATAGCTTGCTTACACCACCAGCTTCTTTCTGTTTTAATAGTCCATTTTCCAGAAAATATCTATGAACGTTTCAAACCTTGATTTTATATGCACAGACACCAGACATCACATCATTTGGCAAATTTTCCCATTGCGACATCACATCTGATCGCACCGCCTCAAAGCACCTTGATGTGTTGCCATGCCTTTTATTTTGACGTCACAATGAAAATATCGCCAAATTTTGTGATGTCTGGTGTCTCTCCGCCTTATGAATCAGTTCATAGATAGTATTTGTACATGAATTTTATTGTTGAATCTTGTATTTCAGTTTCCTGAGGAAACAAAAGGCAAAAAAGTATACAAGAACGATTTGAGGTTAGTATTACTGTGTTACGACTTATTTAAAGGATAAAGAAATGTGTGTTTCCTGTAACCCTCTTCATAATCACTCAGCACTCAATCAGACCTGGCTACTTTTACAATTTTTTTATGCCCCCGGAATCAAAGATTCAGGGGTCATAGTTTTTGGGCTGTCTGTCTGTCTGTTTGTCTGTTTGTCCGAAAAACTTTAACATTGGGTATAACTTTTGAATAGAAGGTGATAGAGCTTTCATATTTCATATGTGTATTCCTTGTGACATGACCTTTCCATTGATACCAAAATTTTTGACCTCATGACCTTGACCTTTGACCTACTTAACAGAAAATGGTGTTATGCTTACAAAGATGCCATCAGGGGCATTGGTGTTTCACAAACACAGGCTTTATTTTCACAATTATGCTATAGGCTTTTGCAGCTCAATTTTACGCTTCCAACATTTTTCCAAGCAGAATGACTTTTTGAGAGTATCTCTAACAGACGAATAGACTGGCATACATAACTGTGTGAAATTTCAAATTCAAAATTGATATGAAAGTATATTTATCTTGTTATTTTAGAGAACAGCTGAGAGAAAAATAATGATATATTGCAATTCATGTAGAACTTGTCAATGTTTTTAGGAGAGGTATATTTACATATGAAAGACATTACTCATTTTTCTTTATTGATGATACTTTTGATTATGCTTTTGCCATTAAAATTAGCCTCCCTTTTTTTCCAGTGAGGTGAAACGAGAAGAATTTAGGGTAAGTCTTTGTTTAAAACATATTCATGTATAAAAGATGTCCTAAACTTTCTTTTGAAATAAATACATGTACATGTATATTAATATTTTGTACGTTACATTTAACACAAAATTTTCATTATATAGCCGTGTGACAGACAAACAAAGTTGTTCAGTATGGAGGAAGAAGTCCATTCACCAACCACATCAGAAGGTGTGAATTTATCATAATTTATGTAAAGTAAAAATTTCTTTTTCTGTTTGTCCATTTGTTTGCCTTAGATATTGCACATTATTCTATAAACTATAAATTGTGACTCTCTGATTGGCTGATAACTTCATTGACGCTACTGAATAAATCACTGTTTGCCATGGTTTAAAAATAGACCAGGATTAGCCCCACTAACTTCTGCAAATGACGTCGTTATTTATTGTGAATCAAATATGAAATTATAGAATAAAACATTTATGGACTTTTAACTCAGTATATATGATGTGATATTGATATTGAGGCTTCACCTCGGTCAATATTTTCACAATAAGTAAATATCACATCATATGCACTGAGTTGAAAGTCCAAAATTGTATATTGTCTACATCCTATGATTTCTCTCTAATTGTGTCAAGGCTGGAGCTCCTGACCTTTGCCTTGCTTTGTGGCTTAACCTATCCTACCCACAATCTATAGATGCTAACAGTGGCATAATGTTTCATAAACAAATTTAATGTTAAACCTTTATGTGTAGAATAGTAAATACTAAAAAAAAATAAAAAAGGCGTAGAAAATGATCCATATGAAAAGGTTTAATCAAGGATGATGTCAAATTCACAAGAGAAAGAATCCATACATAATTAATGTATTAGGCTTTTAAGAAGCAATTATTTAAGAAATGACTGTCTGACTTTTGTGTTCATGGGTGTATAATTCTGGTTGGTCACATGCAATTTCCGTGAATCGCGAACCGGAAAATTTGCACGTGTCCAACCAGAATTATGCATCCATAAACACCAAAAGTAAACAGTCATTACTTATATTTACATTTATTCTAATTATCGGTCATTTTCATTTGCATGCACATCACTTATTTTGCCTGTAACAGCATCAAATGTATTTTGACGTTGGTAAATTCTCCAAACATGCAACACTTGAACATGATGTCACAATAGCAACCCAAGTTATGTGAATATAGTTCTAGTTGCCTAATGGGTATTTAACATGGGGAATCTACTAGTAATGTAAATATTTAAACTTAACTTTGGAGTTTGGACATGTTTGACTTTATGTTTATGATTATCTTTATATTTTCAGAATTACCAGATGAGTTCTTTGAAGTAACAGAGAATGATGTCAGAAGAATTTACCAAGACCTACAAAGACGATTGTAAGTACTGACTTCTAGATCTTCTCGTTAAACAATTTAAAACAATGACGTTCTTTGTCAAAGAAAAGAATTCATTAGATTCAATAAATGATGATACATGTGTATAAAAATTTGCTTTGCTTGCACTGCAACGCCCTTCAGTGCCTAGTTTGGAAATCTATTCCATTCTATTTTATTCTAGAAACAAATGATAAACAAAACTAGTACTAGTAAAAAATTGTTTAGTTGTCTAAACATCGAAAGGAATCAGAAGACCATCTTTAAGTTCAGAAAAGATTTGTTTGAAGCTCTGGTAAGTTTTCATAATTTTCAGTTGAAGAATGGAAAGTATTTTAAAAATTTGTTTTCTTCCTATGGTTTCTTGGAGTTGTGACAGATCAATAGACCATTTTCTGATCTTGTTAGAGAGCACAAAATGTCCCAAGTCGACATCTTTTGGCATTGTTTTACATTATGACGTCACTGTTAAAAGACGCAGTTCCATTGTGATGTAACAATGAAAAGTGCGCAAAAATTGCCTACTTCGGACATTTTTCGTCATTTTGTCAGCCATTATGAATTTCGGCAAGTGGCCTATTCTATGAACTAAAATTTGGTTCCAATTTATAACATTGTTTTTACAGGAGAGCAGATGAGGACCAGCCCCTTATGACCCGAGCCATGCAGCAGAATAAGCTGGAAGATAGGTATAGTCAGTATGACACGGTGGTTATCAGAGTACAGTTCCCTGATAAACATGTACTGCAAGGACTGTTCAGACCAAAGGAAACTGGTATGTTGTTTAAACATTATGAAAACAGGTTAATGTTTCTAAGTGTATTTTCAATTTAAATGATCAAGCCCTGTGTCTGAAAAAAATTGTCATTTGGACCATCCTCATCAAAAGGTTTCTTTATTGTGTAGAAATAAATAATGGAATTTGATTTTATTTGGTAAAAATTAAATATACATGGACATGTTCCCGTTTAGAACTATCTGATTAAGAAATACATAACAATAAAAATAATTATCTGTTTCTATTTTCTTTTCATCAGTTTTTGCAGTTCAAAAGTTTGTGAAAGGACATTTAGAAGATAAAAATTTAGATTTCTATTTATGTAAGTATGTTTTAATAATCATATATATATGTACATGTACATTGCGATAACTTAAACAATTATACATACAAATGTACATGTAAGTACGTTTAAGAATGAACTCCACTCTTTTCTCATGCAACTTACATTTGTATTTCAAAGTTGCACTTTACCATTAATTATCCTATATTTATCTTATTCACTCTGTACACCTAAATATTTTTTGTACCATAAACCGATGTATGTTTTGTTCCTTGACTATTTATTCCAATGTATTTGAAGTTTGCAGTGAAATTTTCTCTATATATTAATTATTTCAGATACAGCTCCTCCTAAAACAGTGCTTAAGGACAGGACTTTGTCATTAATTGAGGTAAAGTATGTGTGAATACCTTTGAGATCACACTCATAGCAAATCAATATGCATTGCATTTGGCAAGAATTTTGAAGATTCGTTTGTATATACAATGTACTATTCAAATTTTAAAAAATTGCCATTTTGAGTAAGGTACATGTACATGTATTTATGTATGAAAGAAATGACTTCCATTAATAAATATATAGCCTGTGTTTGTGAAACATGAATGCCCCAGGTGGCATCATTGTTAGTATAAACACCATTTTCTGTTGAGTACGTGAAAGGTCAAAGTCAGGATGACAAAGTCAAAACTTTTGCTATCAATGGAAAGGTTTTCTCACAAGGAATACACATGTGAAATATGAAAGCCCTATCACTTACCATTCAAAAGATATGCCCAATGTTAAAGTTTTTGAAAAGTAGGTTAAAGGTCAAGGTCAAGGTCATGAAGTCAAAACTTTTGGTATCAATGAAAAGGTCTTGTCACAAGGAATACACATGTAAATTATGAAAGCCCTATCATTTACCATTCAAAAGTTAAGCCCAATGTTAAAGTTTTTGAAAAGTAGGTCAAAGGTCAAGGTCACGAGGTTAAAAAATTTGGTATTAATGGAAACGTCTTGCCACAAAGAATACACATGTGAAATATGAAAGCCCTATCACTTACCATTCAAAAGTTATGCCCAATGTTAAAGTTTATGAAAAGTAGGTCAAAGGTCAAGGTCATGAGGTCAAAAATTTTGGTATCCATGGAAAGGTCTTGTCACAAGGAATACACATGTGAAATATGAAAGCCCTATCACCCTCCATTCAAAAGTTATGCCCAGTGTTAAAGTTTTTCAGACAAACAGACAGACAGACGGACAGGCCAAAAACTATATGCCCCCGAATCTGTGATTCCGGGGGCATATTAAAGCCATTAACAAATGCTCAAGGGAAATCATAAAAAAGCACTCCTATTTCACTTTTTAAAACAATTCAAGGTCAAGTACAGCAGGTAAATGACTTCTATTCTTTTTAGCTCGCAGGGACGAAAGAGTCCAGAGAGCTAATGCCATACCCTCGTTGTCGTCGTTGTCTGTAGACAAAACTTTAACCTGGGCTATATTTCTTGAACTATAAGGGATAGAGCTTTGATATTTCACATGTAGATACCTTGTGACAAGACCTTTCATTTGAGACCATGACCTTTGACCTAGTGACCATGACCTTGGACTTTGACCTTCTTTTCAAAAACTTTAACCTGGACTATATCTCTTGAACTATACACATATGATACATGATAAGGGATAGGGCTTTGATGTTTCACATGTAGATACCTTATGACAAGACCTTTCATTTGAGACCATGACCTTTGACCTAGTGGCCTTGACCTTGGACTTTGACCTACTTTTCAAAATCTTTAAGCTGGGTTTTACCTCTTCTACTATAAGGGGTAGGGCTTTGATATTTCACATGAAGATACCTTGTGACGAGACCATTCATTTGAGACCATGTCCATTGACTTAATGACCTTGATCTTGGACTTTGACCTACTTTTGAAAAAATTATATTTATTTTTCATGCATATCTTTACTAATACCAAGACCTTTTATTTGAGACAATGACCATTAACGTAGTGATCTTGACCTGAACCATTAACCTACTTTTTTTAAATTAAAATTTTACTTAAACTTTGGCTGTATCTTTAGCTCTCTAAGGGATATGACTAATGTTAGATGCATAGACTCTTCATGACAATGCTTTTTGTAATTTTAGAAGTTTTTTGATTTTTGACAAAAGCTGCTACGGCGAGCTATGTAATCTTTGATTACCCTATGTTTTTTCCTACAGGCTAAACTAGCACCTGCTTCTGTGGTTTACTTTGGTTCAACAACAGAAAAAGGTAGTTAAAGTTAACTTTGTAGATGTATTCTTTTGGAAAATTCAACAACTTCTATTTAATGATAGATATAGCTATTTCTTTCTGTAATCTGAATTTGAAATACATCATTCCTCTTAATGTATATGTATGGCAATACTTTAATGCAATAGCAGACTGATATTTACAATGTATATTACTCATATGCTCAAATATGGAAATTTCTTTGATGTCACAGAAGTTTCTGTCTTGTATTGTTTGTAATACCGTATAAAGGATCCTAAACGAGTTTTTGTAAATAATACTGATCGATATGGTAAAGAATTAATTTTGACTCTCTTGATGTAAGCTTTACTAAATACTGGCCACATGGTTTCTTGTGTCAGGAAAACAAGAAAAAGGTGTACATAAGGAAAGAGAATAAATCTTCTATAGTGTAGTACACAAGCATCATACTTTGTATAACAGTTTGCCATTCATTACAGATCACTACCTAGCTGAAAACATTCTTGGAACTTTGGAGTCTCGAAGTAAAGCTGATGAAATTGTGGAAAAGAGGTAAGTAAATTTAAGAAATAACAACTAGCTAACCGTGGTTTATTGTCCAGTAACTCCTGGAGTCCGATGAATCAATCAAATTATTGATAAGTTGATTGGTTCATGTGACAAGGAATTACTGTACAATAAACCACGGCTAGCTAGTTGTTATTTCTATTCTAATATATTCTGATTATAGCAGAGACAAGTAGTGTTGCTTCAGTAGTTTTCAGAAAATGAAGGGTCTTCAGAAAATCAATTTTAGAGTATGCGCGCGAGTAGGCATGGCATATGTGTTGGAGAATAAGCCATGTGTGAGCTCTATAGCATATATAGGGAGAAAATCTCAGTTCACATTAGAAGTGAAATTTTACCCCTTGATGCTACATGTATATCAAATATGTATGAGCTAGTTTCAAAGTAGAAAAAATGTAATAAAGAGATAGTTGAATAATGAAAGTCTCTCTCATGTAAATGAGTATTTGTTTATGAAAATGTTATCTCAACTGTCATTTATAACTAAATTTCATATTTTCCAGTCTTTCAAAATCAGGAACAGATGATTCCTCAAAAGTAGACTATGAAAAACCAGGACCAAGCTCAATACAGAAACCTAAACCAAAACCAAAGCAGGAAAACAGTTCATCATCGGGCTCGGGGAAACAGCCTGGTGCTCCAAAATGGTTTGTAATGGGTAAGTTAACTGATAAAAGTTATTCTTTGTACAGTATTGTATGTCATTTGGTAAAGGAGAGAAGTGATCATTTACAAGACTGGTTCACAATAACTTCACGCAAAAATACCCAAATGTGAACACACAGGACAAAATTCAACCAGAGACAAGATTTACAATCAAAACCAGCCATACATACATGTACATGTATATATCATTAGTGCATCACATGATAAATCCTTGGAATTCCATTGGTTGAGCACGTGGGGACTATGAGAGAATAGTGCCTGGCGACCGGGCAATATTACTTTTTGCTTAACAGAGTTATGTCGCTTGGAGAGTATTAATGCGCTATAAATAGGTATTGCCACTTCCTTGTAAATAATCTGAATTGCTAAGTCTATCCTTTTTAAATGCTATCAAGGTCATCTGATGCACTAAACCTATTAATGCCCGTTTGTGTGAGTACTATTTACCTATTAATGCCCGTTTGTGTGGGTACTATTCTCTCATAGTGTTGCTTTTGGAAGGAATAGTGCCCGAGCGTCAACGAGGGCACTATTTACCTTCTAAAAGCAACACTATGAGAGAATAGTACCCACACAAAGGGGCTTTAATGGGTTTAGTGCATCACGTGACTGTAGAATCAATTAATTAATTAATCAATTACAATTTACTCGAGATATCAAAGAAAAGTGTTCTTTATTTCCCCCTACTTCGCTTATTGCTATTTACATTCATGCATTGTTCATGACGTCATAATACTTCCTATGGGACGTAACTCTGTTAAGCAAAAAGCAATAGTGCCCGGGTGCCGGGCACTATTCTCTCATAGTCCCCGCGTGCTTAACCAATGAAATTCCGAGGATTTATCATGTGATGCACTAATCTCTCGTAGTGTTGTTTTTGAAGGTAAATAGTGCCCGAGCGTCGATCACTTTCTCGTAGACATTTCTATCTATCTGGTAGTCACGCTTTCACTTGAATGGCTATAACTTGATAAGTTTACTTTATACTGCCACCAAACTTGGAGGGATGGTCAACCTCAAGCATATCGAGTCTCAACATCCAATGAGGTCAAGGTCACATATTTAGATTGAAAGATATGCTATGGATGACATAAAGTACATATTTGTGAACAGTGTAGTTTATTCAAACAAGACTTTGTCTTTTATGGAGGTAGGATGCCCATGTATTTCTATTTATCACATGATATACCCGTTATGCAGTTTCATAAAGCCATTTCATAAATATATGATATGATAACACGTTACATATCGCTCTGCTTGAATGCGATTGGTCAAGTTTGGAACCTAATCACATAAACCTTGACAAATGTGACCTTTCAAATATCGGTCAACTGTTAGATTCAGACCTGGAGTGAATATCATTGATTAAAATTGTTGTTGTTGAAATAATTCTTGAATTAAAATACTTTTCAAAATTGAAATACTTTTCTCTTACGCACAGAATATCTATATGATGGGGACGCTACTTCTCATGGCGTAGCAGACAACTTCTAGAACACGGCGTGATTCGCCTCTACAGTTCTCGGAAACGTTGATTTCACTTTAGAAATATACATTTTTATGCAATATCTTGTGATAAAAAGAATTGCAAATGAATTTTCATTTCATACGATGCATTATGAAACTCGTTGTGCGTTTTATATAGCCAAGGCTCCGGGATATAAAACAAACAACTTGTTTCATAATATGTACATCGTATGAAATGAAAATTCATTTGAGATCCTATATGTATTAGATTTACACCATATAAACTGAATTTAGGGCCATAGAGTTTTGATCTGTTCTATAATCTAATATTCTTTGTACAAATTTTGCATGTGTAATAGTATTCTTTGCCAATAGAGCATTCTTTCAATGCAAAATGTTTGATCTCTTGATTTTTGACTTCAAGGCATAAACTATTAACAGAAAGTGGAAAAGTTCTGTTGTTTTCTGAACAAGGCAGAAGTGTTTCATAAACATATATGTATCTTGTATAAAACAAAAACTATTAAAGTTTTGGCCTCTTGGTTTCTAGTGTAGAGAAGCAATTGTACTTGGCAATCTTTTAAATTTTAGTGCAATCATTTCTTCACAGGTGATAAAGGCAAGTGGCAAAATTATCCTGTAAAAGATAGATATTATGTTTAATCCCACCTCTGGCAAATTTCTTGCAATCTGATTGGTCGAGAAGAATCGAATATTATGTTGTATTATTATATTGACATGATATTATTTTGATATCCTGCTTCCGCTAAGATGCTTTACGATATTGACGTCACCGAAATGCTTTGAAATGTGTTGACGTTACATACACAAGCCAAAAGCCATTGGTGGGATAAATTCGTTATACAGTGTTTTACAGGGGGATACTATTAGTTATACAGTGTTTTACAGGGGAGATACAGAAATATATTGGGTCGATGAAAAAAGTTGTATTGGGCGAGGCGAAGCCGAGCCCAATACAACTTTTTTCATCGACCCAATATATTTTTGTATCTCCCCTGTAAAACACTGTATAACGAATTTATCCCACCGATGGCTTTTGGCTAGTGTATGTAACGTCAACATATTTTAAAGCATCTCGGTGACGTCAATATCGTAAAGCGTCTTAGTAGAAGCAGGATATTAAAATAATATCCTGTCAGTAAAATGATACAACATAATATTCGGTTCTTCTCGACCAATCAGATTGCAAGAAATTTGCCAGAGGTGGGATAAAAAAATATATTGGGTCGATGAAAAAAGTTGTAAGTTATATATTTCTGTATCCCCCCTGTAAAACACTGTATAACTAATAATATTTCTATCTTTTCCCCTTGTAGGACCAAAGATGTTTTGTATATCTATTTATGTTTGTGTTTGTTTTTCAGGTAAAAAGAAATAAGACCATTCTCTGGACAGATGGATCTCTACTGTGATGATGATGTCACGATTCCTCTATGAAAGAAATTCCCTTAAGTGAAAAGACAAGCCTCTCTGAAGATTTGGTATTTCCAGTTTATTGTTAACAATGGTATAAATAATCTATGCAAAATGGTATCCATCAATGAAGTGCAATGAAATGGAAACTATATTGCAGTCTTAACAATAAACAATGCTAAAATGAAATAGGTACAAAATAAACCTTGAAATGAATCTTCAAATCTATTTTGTTAAATCTTTAAGTTTATTTTGTATGTTTAAAATGAAGGTTCTCATAATGCGACATTAAATTATTCAATAATGATGATTCTTCAATAGTGATGATTTACATTTGTCTTTTAAAATCTAATTATTTACATGTAACCATTCATGGATATACATGTATCCCTGAAATTGAACTACATTACAAAGAAAATATCATGAATTAGCCTCTATATAGCTATGAATGGACAAGAGATTCTATGAAGTAAATATACATATTGATCAAGTTACGAAGAGTTATCCCCTCTTGCGGACCCAAAAAAAATAATATCAATTTATATTGTTCAAATGTTAGTGATGCTGTGACCAGGATAAGTTGCACCTGACTGAATTGGAAATTGTAATAATATTAACACTAAGAATTAAGCAATATCTAAATTGGGTTTAAACTCTGGAGCAAAAGACGAAAAAAATTTGTATTGAAACATGTGACAAAGCATGCGAACATAGAGTTATCTCCTCTTGCAGAATTTTCAGTTTTGAGTATTCCAAGGAAAGTTGTACTGTTTTAAAATATTGGTGTTTAAAGTCTGGTTGGATGTAACTGACCAGAATGCATACTATCTAACGGAGTGGGAAATTGTATGAAAACTTTGCCTCTACGAAGCCATTCGCAGAAAGGAGAATCCTTGTACAACCTCCGGCATACAATTTCGTTTTGAAGATCGCAAATGCACAATGTTCAAATGCTGGTTTGATACTGTTGACTGTCTTTCTGGATGAATGGGTACTTCAACCACACTCCTTATGATGTGTGCCTTTAGGTATAGCACTTTTATGTCACTACATGTCTACGAATTTTCACCTATACAAAGGAGATAGATGTCTGGGACTATTTTTCCCACCTCGAAACTTCTCATTCTGCAATGGAAATACAAGACAATATAAAAGGATTAGAATTGAGTAACCTTAAATTTAACATGTCAAATAAGCATGAAAAAGGATTCGATTTACATGTAAGTTTTTCATACAAGACTAACACATCCTTACCCCTCACAATGAGGAAATTCACAATCATTTGTATTACAAAAAAAGGTCACAAGAGACAAAGATCTTCACATTTCGATGGTTTACTCTTAAAGGTCTATACCAAATTTTGATTTACATTTATTCTTTCTTATTGCTTGTGAATTTGAATAGATATATCCTCGATACTTTACTGTGGAAAATGTATTATCAAAGCAACAATGTAAGCAATCTCTAATGCTTGTATGCAACTTGATGCAAGAATACATGAATTACAATCTTATAATACATGAACAACCAATTCTACTCTGAAATTAAAAATTACTGCGTTCAAGCAACTAGTCATCTGCACAATAATTATCAACCTAATCCTAATAGTGTATTGGTAAATAATCTTTACTGCATGTACACATAAATATCAATCTTCCCTATTGTATGCAATACGCTGAGCTATACATGGTAAATCTTAATAGCAATTATAAGCTTCATATGATACCGTATAACCAGAAATTTTCGCGAGATACTAATTTTCGCTATATTCGCGAGAGATTTTGAATCGCGAAAAATTATATGCGCGAAAAATTGTGTTTGATAAGGTTGATCATAAATTGGTAATTCCGTCTCATTTGTTCATATTGTACATGTGCATTGTTCATTTTTACTGATTAGACATAAAGAGAAGTGAATTGAGTGTGTTCTCATGATAGAAATAACTAATACTTCAATAATAAAAGATACAAAACAATACCACCATATGTACATATTCGTTTCTAATTCAGGAATTGCGAAAAATTGTACTCACGAAAATAAAGACACCCTATTTTACCATTAAATCGCGAAATTTGATACTCGCGAAAATTTCTGGTTATACGGTAATATGTCTCGTTTCACTACGTTTGTCTGTTTACCTAGATCTACATCTAGATGCTAGAAATAAAAGACAAAATATTGCAAATCAATATATGCAAAATAATTCCTGTTTACTGTGCAGGACTCACATCTGTCTATATAACAAATACTTTTCCTCTCAGCCTTCTAGTACTAGGGGCTGTATCCTTAACAATTGAAGGAAATTTCAGTAAAAATTTTGACATAAAAAGAATTTCCTTTATTCATACTGTAAACTTGTCTCATACTCTTTATATATTACCATGAAAGTGTTTGACATTGTACTGTAAATGTTCTTATATTTAGTGCTATTAATAACTGCACTAAAATATGAATCTGCCAAAATAAACACAAACACATTTACTTCTTTTGGTGTAAGCATCTTTGAAAGATTCTGTTTTAGAGATCATGGAAACAAGTTTAAGAAATAATTTTTTTGCGCCAGATTAGTCAAATAAAAGAAATAAAAGAAACTAATTAAAAACCAAGACCAATCATATTGCTCATATAAGATATTTGGGTCAATGACCATATAAATTGAAACTTACATATAAGGGGTAATCATGTAGCACCATTCCTCCAGATCTGCCAAATCCATGTTCCGCCTCATTAAGCCGTATGTTCATATCTGCACGTTCCCTACCCCAGCTTCTAGAATTATCGTCTAGCTGTTTTTCTAGGGCCTGTATTCTAGCTTCAGCTTTTTCCAATGATTGGTACAGCTCAAGTTTATCTGTGTCATTGCCTGCATTTCTCCCTGTTAGTCTTAGTTGATCCTTAGAGTGAAGAAAGCAACACATACATAATAAGAAGATGACATATGCACTACCCACCACAAATAAGTATCCAGGTTGCACAAACACTAGAACATTCATGAAGAACTCATTATCATCCCAATATTTTCTCTTCTTAGCTTTAAAATGCATGAAAATTATCAAAATATTGTTTGCATCATTTATCTTTTAACAAAAATGGAAAACAAGAGGAAAGTATTCTAGGTGGATAGTGTTTGTACATGTCAGAGTCAGATTGAAAATTGCAGATCTGAAGTCATCTAAATGCTTATCTTATGCTTTTTGTATGGGTGAAGAGGATCAAGGAATGGACAAAGAATGTATAGGAAATAGTAACCATAATAAGTTAGTTCTATGAATGGATTTGAAAGTTATCTGTAAATAAGCTCCGAGCAGATACCCTTAAATCTTCCGTTTGTTGACGTAGGCGTTTGTTCTCTTCAAGCAAAGCTGCATTGGCATCTTCAGCTGCTTTATCTAGAAAATATAAAAAAAGAGTATAAAGTATACAGTTTATACTCTGTCAAAGACAACAGCTACTTTTACATTTGTTTTAATAGGGTAAAAGGAAGAATTCTTTGTGTAGAAAAAAATTAGTCAAAGGAAGAGAACTAAGAGATGATAGCTCGGAATTTTTGATAAAATGTAGTAAAAATAGTCAGAGCCCCCTTCTGAATCAAACCACCACTACACTTAAATTGGTCTTGTTATCCTATGAAAACTTTCTCCATTTCCGCCATATTACTTTCAAATTTTCTTGTAATTTCTAAAAATGATTCTAATAAACAACCAAAAAATCTAAAGGGGGTAAAAAACGAATATTTCAACAAGAAAAGACCCTAACAGAACAGTTTCTGGAGGCAAAACTGAAAGGTTTCTGGTAATCTGGAAACGGAATTTCATTTTATGGCAGAAAAAAATCATATTTAATGCACACTTCCTTACCTGTGCCCCTCTTCCCCCTCTCTTTGTGTTGTTTCTCCAGTACTTTCTCCATTCTCTCTATCACCCTTTCCTGTTTCTTACACGCCTCCTCCAGTTGCCTCATTTTCTTAATCTTGGCCTGTAGAGACACCACAAGCTCTGATTGGTGCTTGTAGCTCTGCTGTATTTGTAAGAACTTCTTCTCTTGGTCATTTTTCTGAAATTTTCAGAGGCATTTGGTTGGTTAACATGGTTATGTTTGATATATTTGTAGATTTCATAGATATGATTATATAAAATGGGCGTATGATAAATTTGACTTGTAAACTTTTTGTGTTGATGAAAATATGTTTAGTCTGCCAATTGTTTGGTTATGTGAATCAATATTTATTGGGTTTAAAAGTAATGATCTTTAAATGTAAACATGTGAAGTACATCAGAAGATTGCAATAATGCTTTGCAAGTTCTAAAATGATTTGATTTGCATAAATGTACTTCGTAGTAAGCATAAACTAGCTAATTTTTCTTACTTTGATGAGTTCGTTCTGTAACTTTTGAACTTTGTCTTTATATGCAGATATATCTCCTGAACTTCTGGTCAAGGTCTGCTTCAGTGCGGCTGGAAAAATTGAAATACACATTCACAATCAAAGAAATGAAAATCTACCTTGAAATAATCTGAATAATATGTAGCGTCCAAAGACGGGCGTATAATAATGCCACCTGAAAGTTTTTAAAAGACTTGAAGTAGCTTTTTAGTTCTTCAAGTTGATGCAATATCTTATCTCTACTCTATCAGTTTCAGATTTTGTTCTCCCCTTTAATGTGGAGGTCAACTGGTTAAACAGCTTGTTTTCCTAAAATTTTTGTCTTTTTTGCACAAATGCACTGTGCTTTCCACTGTACTGTAGCACATAAGATGATGCTTGTTTAAATTTTGCATATACTTTATGAGTGATTTGGATATTTACCGTATCTTGACATGACTTCTGGTTTTGTGAGGTTGTCTAGTTCTGATGAGTCTATCATAAGTTTACTGGCGTCATTGTAGTTAGCTAGGTCCCTCCTTAACTGGCTGTTGTTGGCCTCCAAATCACGCACCTGCTGACGTAATGCCAAGATGTCCTGTCCCATCTTATGTACGGCAGCTCTGTAGTTCTCTAGCTCCTTCATTTGATGGTCAAGTACGCTCATAGAGGTCTTGTCAAGGTCATCTGGCGCACGACTTATGGTGGAATAGAACGAAATAAAAATTAGATTTATTCCATTTTTTCCTGATTTTTTTTTAGTGTTTTTAGTGTGTGTTTTGTGCATTGTTTATTGCAAGTACTTGTAAAGTCAGTTGTTTGTAAGCCCTTCTTTATTAGTATACTTAAAAAGATTGTTTCACCAACGGTTAAAGTACATCATTGTTGAGTAATTTAATAAGACAAAGCTCTTGAAATAGTTATTCAGTCTCAAAGTCGAGAAGGTAAGGCAAAATCATTCGAAATTCCATTGGAACAATTGCAAACCCACGAATAAACAATATTCCGAAGTAAGACTAGGTGCACTGGTCTCACTTCGGATCAATCTCACTTCGGATAAAAAAATCAATTTCAATGAAAATCAACTGAAAGGGACAATAATTTTTTTTTTCGAAAACTCCTTTCATTTGAAAACAACAGAAATTAAGACACAAAGTGACAATACCTAGTGCTAGGTACTCCCGGGTACTGAGTGGATACCGGTGGTGGTGGATGACGTGTACCGTGTGGTGGTCCACCTTTGTCAGGGTCCACAAATATGTACTGATACTCTGGTAGTACCGATTCTACAGCCTCATACGACGGCATCTCCCCATCTTTGATTGGCTGTAACGAGATGTTTATTGTGCAGTCTACATTCAAATTTCTTCAGATGTGTTTTTGAAGTACTTATGTATTGAAAGATATTTGAAACAAGGAGTTTGGAATTATGATTCCCCATTAAAATGGTTGGTACAGTTTAACTTTTGCCCGATCACATTTTTTTCTTGGAAAATAAAATATGTTTAAACCTCATCAAAAATGGGTGTTAGTTATTTTCAAGAGTAATGGAACTGAAATTCACACGGACTGTAAGAAAAAAGAAGATGCACATTCGCCTTTTATATATAATAAGTGACATGTTTAAGGTTTCAAAATGAAATTCAAATCAGAACAAACGCCGAATCGAGATTTCGGTCGCATCATTTTCTCAAGAGCGAAGGGCGGGCAAGCCTATTCAATATTGTTCTTTTTCTTTTAATAATATAGAAAATCACAATTATAGTGAAATGGCTGGCCTATCCTTTGGTCTATATTTTTTCGATTTTATCCCAATAAAATAGATTGTGAGAGCCGAAAAGTATCAGTACTTCTGAAAGCTTCAGCAAATTTAGCCATAAACCGTTCAAAATATCACAAGTTTATAGCTGAAATTTGCATATCGTGTCATCTACAAATATTAATCCGCTCAGCTCCAAGCTAGATCGGCAACAAGTTGTTCTCAGGGCAAAGCAAGGTCTGATGATCTGTCAATATAATTAGAGGAAATGTCCACATAACGAGCAGGGCTTTCAGGAAGCTTCCCATTAGACCTTATCTTGTGCAAATGAAATGCATTTCATGATGATATAAAACGGCAGAGTCATCATACAGCATTCAATCAGGGTAAAATTGATTTTGCCATTATTGAAGGATAATTTATATTACACTTGTCTTTTGATTCAGTAGACAGCGTGATGAAAAAGAAAATGAGCGTACCAAGATTTTTTTTTCGAACTGAGGAAAGATGGGGGACGGGGTGGTGGTCAAGGCCAGTCCGATCAGGATTTAACTTATTTAAAATGGTCAAAATTTTCACAAAGCGCAGATTAATACCCTCTTCCCACACCCTCTCGCACTTCTACGTGCCCTTTCGAAGACTTTTTTTTCATTCAGAATCAGATATACATATAGTTTTGTCATTTTCTAACTTTCAATTCTGAATCATTAAAAGTGAGCACATGAGTATAAGAAGAATTCTGAAGAGTTTGGTTTGAGTCAATCCAGATAAGGGCTATTCAATCCCATATTTATTATACTTTATCACAATGTTTGTATTTCGTGGCGAAGTAATCAGACTAAAAATGATATATTTGTTAATAATGTCTCCACGAACTGAAATAAAACGTCTGTTGAAGAACATTAGCAGACACGAACCCAAACGTGTGATAATTTTGAAATACCGGGCAACAGGTACAACTTTTTAAGACAAAATTAGAGAACAGTCCTACAATTTTCATTATTTATAAAATATAATTAGACAAAAATGTCAATTTAGCCATAAAAAATAAAATATTCACAAGTACCTACGTTGGTAACTAAAAACTTTTTATTGCCTATCTTCGTAGAGAATTGAAAATATATTTACATGGGTTAATAGCTAGTAAGCTTGCGCTTCATACTTTTCCAAATATTTTTTCTTTACCAAATACTGACAAAAAATATTCTCGTATCTCTTACCTCTGATGAATATGGCCTGTAGTACATAGTAGCCATCTTGAATGATTTTTATATCAACAAAATCTCCGTCTCAAAATTCAAAATTTCACTACAACCATCCGATTCCTTCAGAAAACAATCACTTCTAATTCACCCGTCACATACTGGCACATAATTTCTTAACCTGATTTTATTATAATCCTCTATAATCATCAAACGGTATAAAAACTATATTTATTTGGATATTGTCCTATATCTTAAAGGGGTATTCTATCCACACCACGAAACATGTAAAACTTTTAAAGGTACCGTTGGGAAATTCTTATTGAACGTTGATAAATAATTCAAATGCAATATTCATTATAGACCTGGCTACCAGTCGCAAGAATTTCCCTAAATTAACTATAGATACAAATCAATGACCGATTGTACTCTATACATAGTTTGATATAAAATCTTCAATATTTTGATTAATCTAGGTTAAGAAATAGCGGTGTTTAAGAGATTTAAGTCGGCTTTCTTGTTTACTTGTGGCCCCCTGGATACGGACTTGTTTACGCATGCCGCCTTACCAGATTTAAAGGGTCTAAATGCATTTGCAATTTTGGGTCTTATTCAACAGATATATATGTCTGTATATACCCATTCCATTCAATTGCCATCTCCGCCTTTATATCTTATACAGTTATTCATTTTAATGCGCTGAAATGTTTTTTTTTTTTCGAACAGTTATCTAGAGTGTGATGAGTTGTAAGACGATTTTGGGTGATAAATCTCACAATGCATGTTGAATAGGGTAACCATTTTCGAGTGATTATTACTTAGTACTGTATGCTTTCCATTTGGAGAAGAAATGCTTAAAATATATCAAAGCCACAAAAGACATGCAGTAAAAGACATGCAAATATCGACCCTGAAAAGGAAATTAATTAGTTTGGAAGGGAAAACGCATTTATTTCATTATTCATAATTCATAAGAAGTCCTGGGAGTTAATTTAGTAATTAATTTTCTTGATTATTTGCCGTTTATGGCCACCAATATTTGGATGGAATAAATCATGTTTTGTCATTAATTCTCTACAATTAAATTTGTAATATAAAACCAAGAAGAAAAATTACTTGCATATGAATTAGGTTCAGCAATTTTCGAATGAAAAGGTATCAAAGAATGACGTATGTATATGGCGTGGTATTAATTTATCTGACAATGGGTAGATAAAAGTGACATTTTGCAAAATTAACATTAGTATATTGTATTTCAAATCAGATATGCCATATGGTCATTTTCGAAATAGGCGTAAATAGAAACATATTCCAAAATGGCAATAACTCAACTTTCAAGTACTTAAAGAAATAAGCAATTATCAGTATTTATCACCATTGGAACTAAAAAAAAACCAACCAAACAAACAAACAAGATGCGAATGTAAAACACGAATGCTCCCATCGGGATCTTCATGTACGGGGACAAAAACTCCATTAAGCACATATAGTAAGAAATACAAAATCAAGAAATGACAGAAAATAGAAATTTTCAATTACTGAAGTGAAAACTGTTTATATATTGATATTTTATGGAACAAAGAACATATAAAGGGAATTGAACCTCTCTTTTCATTTGGTCCCAAAATAATTGTTCATTCAATACTCTATTATCATAATATTCCATGATAGGGGAAAATGATGACTGAGTGACAAATCTCAAAATCCACCTCACAGGTGTATGGCATAAACTCTATAGAAAGACAAATTCTATGTATGGAATTTTCCATTGATGGATTCTGTTTGATGGACGATATATTTATATTCATAGAGTATCAAACACCTGTGTTTAATGTAAAAGAAAGTCAGCTTTAGCTTTCATTTCGCAAACTCAAATTCTCATTTAACACAAATTGAAAATTATAAAATTGTGTTCAATTTTAACAACAAGAAAATGATTAACATATCATTTAAAACACGAACTATGCAACATTTACCTTAATGTTAGCTCTGGAATATACTTGGTACAATATCTGCGGCTATAAATATCAATTTTCCTCTAAATGCAATGCCTTTTTGACCGGATTGCAAAGCAATCCCAGTCTATGGATTGACGATGTCCGTCTGTCTGTCCGTCTGTTGTCAACATTTTGGTTAAAGTTTTTGGTTGAAGCAAAATCTAAGGAACTATATGCAGTAGAAACATAATATTATACATATAGGTTGCACATGACAAGACCTTTAAATTTATGAAGTAATATTTGACCTAGTGACCTTGACCTATTAGCTTCTTTAAAAAATACTTTAGCTATATCTCTATATCTATTAGAGATAGGGCTTTGACATTTCACATGTAGATTCCTTGTGATATGAGCTTTCACTTAATACTATGACCTTCAACCTAGTGACCCTGACCTAGTTACCCTTGACAATTTATGTTATTATCCATATTATCCATCTCTTTTATACCCAAATCAACAAACAACAACATAAGTTTGCCTCAGATATAAATTTGAGCAATATAGGTCCAAGCATATGGGCATTCTTTAATTTTTCCTAACAAAAACTCAATTTGCAATCAGGCCATACCACCTTTAGCTTAATAGTCAAACTGACCTTTATGCATGTTACTGTTACCTGAACCCTTGCTTTGCCATCTTTGGTAACACTATATTTTCTTCATGCTTGAAGTTTTTGACAATCAGGATATAACTATGCATTGCTTTTAAATTGATGAAGCCAAATTATTCTTTTTGAAGGTCACAGATCAAATTGCAAGAACAGTATAATGGTCTGAAACCTAATATGCCATATAAACGTACATTACTTCATTAAGTCAAGCTGTTGTCAATACCCCAGCGCCTGTGTCTGGAAAAAAACTTAGACTTGGCTATATCTCCTGAACTAAAGGGGTTAGTATTTCATATTTCACATACAGATTTTCTGAATTACCAGAGCATTCATTTGATACCACGGCTTTTGACCTAGTGGCCTTGACCTTTGAGCATTTTCTGTATGTTGTTATTAATTGTTATTTATTAGCAACACCCATCTGAAAGCTATGTTAAATGTCTTTCTGAAAAGTCTTGTCAACAAAGTTTGCATGCATGTTGCTCAAGAGGTCTATTGGTTTTCAAAGTCATTTGATTATATTCAACAGTCTAATATTATCTTTGCAAAAAACATGTGTTTGTGAAACACAAATGACCCCGTTGGCATCTTTATCAGTAAAACAGCTGAAATGTCAAAAGTAGGTCACAGTTCAAGGTCAAGGTCACAAGGTCAAAATTTTGGTATCCATTGAAAGGTCTTGTCATAAGGAATACACATGTGAAATATGAAAGCCCTATCACTTACCATTCAAAACTTATGGCTAAAGTAAAAGTTTCTCTTAAGTAGGACAAACTCTAAGGTCAAGGTCACGTGGTGTAATTTTATTATCCATGGAAGGGTCTTTTCACAAGGAATACACATATGAAATAAGTAAGCCCTATCACTTACCATTCAAAAGTTATGGTCAATGTTAAAGTTTTTCATAAGTAGGTCGAACTCAAAATTCAAGGTCACAAGGTAAAAAAATTGGTATTTATGGAAAGGTCTTGTCACAGGGAATACTCATGTAAAATATGAAAGCCCTATCACTTACCATTCAAAAGTTATGGCCAAGGTTAAAGTTTTTTGGAAAGAAGGTCAAACTCCAAGGTCAAGGTCACATGGTAAAAAAAATTTGGTATCCATGGAAAGGTCTTGTCACAAGAATATAAAAGCCCTGTCACTTGCCATTCAAAAAGTTATGGCCGAGGTTAAAGTATTTGAAAAATAGGTCTAACTTCAAAGTCAAGGTCCGCAAGGTCAAAAATGTTGGTATCCATGGGAAGGTCTTTTCACAAGGAATACACATTTGAAATATGAAATCCCTATCACTTACCATTCAAAAGTTATGACCGAGGTTACAGTTTTTTTTTGCAGAAAAACAGACAAAGGGACAGACCAAAAACTATTGCCCCCGAATCTCTGATTACGGGGGCATAAAAATGAGAAAATATCTAGATTACTGGAGGTCAAAATTCCATGTAGTATTTGTTTCACTTTCCCAGGATCAATTTTTTTTAAATAAACCATAACTTACAGACAGGGGTCTCTTTTTCTTCTTCTGTACAAAGTATGCTGGCTTATCAGGAGGGGGTGTGTCAGGGACCTTCCTCAGCTGTAGTGTCCAGGGACTTCTCATCAGCAAATGTTACCGTAAGTACTTCTGGTGTCTTTCCACCATCCCCTGTACGGTAATACCCTAGTGAGGGCTCTGGGTACAAATCAAGGACAGGTAAATCTTCCATGTTGCTCACCTGAACCATGGAATCTGGTTCCTGTGGTAGAATATAAATTTTAGAATTTGAATGATACATTCTATATTGATTTATCATGTTTACAGGGCTTGTTTATGAAAGATACATGAGATGTATTGTTTATAAAAGATACTGAGACCTATTTATTTTTCAAAAAGGAAATTTAATGCATTTATGAATGTCAATTTACACTAAAAGAAACTCACATTTGTAGTAATAAGCCTTAGGATCATTCCTACCGTGGGTTGTTTCCCCTCTACAGTTACAACATCTGAACCCTGAAATCAGTTTCATAATTTCTTATTTTCATAGGAATTCCAATCCATTGATAAAAGTTCTGTAGCAGATTAGTCCATGAACATTTCAAATATCCTTAATTTGATATTACATGTATTAATTCTTTCAATCAGATTTCTTGGATGAAAGTTATCAATTAATTTAGACCCCCATGGGTGAAACTATCTTTGGAAATCTTTAACAAAGCACTATCTAGAGTAATTTTGCTGCTGTATGGACATCTACGAGCATCACTAGTTTTACAGACATGTTATACTTCAACTTTTGGTTTTAATAATTTTCTATTCAATATTTAATTTTGAAAATCAAAATTGAATTTATTACTCAATTCATTCTGTTGAAAGCATTTTTTTTTTACTTTCAATTTTCTACAACTGGCTCAATACATGTATATAACTATACTAACTGGGAAATAAAACAGGATATCTATCTATTTACTTACACCAGGATAATCCTTGAAAACCTTTATGATTGAAATCATACTTTAAATTTCATTTTTTCAATGTATAAACTACTTACTAGTATACAAAACTCAATTGAGAACAATAAATGAGACATCATATACATTTATTTTGAAACAAGCATTAAAATATTTCAGTCTGACATCATTATTCATGACCAGTATAATGGTTGCACGATGGCCATTGTATGTGATCTTTCATATGATAAAGTATGACATACCTGTATAGGTAGACCTTCAACCCTGAGTCCTTTCTTGGCATTGTCCTTAATGAGCTCCTTATACATATCCTGGTCCATCTGTAGTGCTGAGAATCCCATGGGACTTTTGACCCGCCAAAACTGATCAGACATCGCTGTAATATGAGTTTGAAAGTTTGATAAATATCTTAGCATGCAATATTGAAAATACAGATAAGCTGTATCTGTTACATAATCAAACAAGACTCTGCTGTCAACAACAACAAATCTGAAGAGGAATCAGAAAATGACAAATTTCACAAGCACAGACTCCAAACAAAAAATGAATTCTGGAGGCAACTTATGAGATTTCTGGTAATCTTTGATGCAGAATTCTGCTTTTCAGCAGACAACAATCAATCGTGTTTGCATATTAACTCAAATTCCAGTTATTTAAGTGCAATCAAATTTTAGTAAGAACTGGCAAAATGTATAGAAATTGACCTATTATCATTATCAAGATGTAGCGCACATGCCTTGTTTTATAAAATCTTAATTTACTGCTGAAAGTGCACTCATATAAAAGTGTACTTAAACACGGTAACTGGTCATCAAAGCTCTCCCAGAATACCTGTAGTAGCTACATAATATTCGATGACTAGAGCAGCAGAAGGGGTGAAGATGGTGGCTTTGTCTCTCTCGTCACAGAAAAGGTATGGATGGTTCCATTTAGGCTGTACATCAGGACGGCCAGGAAGACTTATCTGTGGTAGAACATAGAACTAAGCTTAAGGCAACTCTGGCACAATCAATGAATTTACATGACCACCTCCACCCCCACCTCAGAAAACAGAAGAGCATATAGTTGTCGTCATGTCTGTGTGTCTGTACATTTGTCCAACCTTATACCCTCTACACCTATATCATAATTCACCTTAACTTTATTCAGGTTTAGGGATTTTGTACAAAGATCATTCAAGGTCATTTCTTGCAGGTCAAGATCACTTATTAAGTAAGACTAAAAGTAACATCAAGTACTTGAGATCTCTTTCTACAGAATTTAATCATACTTAACCAGAATGTTTACAGGATGTGACATTTTGGTAATTTCTGAAAGTTCAAGGTCACCTGTTAACTACGACATAAATACCATTAAGCACTTATATTTTCCTACACTTTTCATAAAAATTTGATCATACTTCACAAAAATATTTTACACTAGGGTGTTGGATTTAGGACAAAGGTTACAAGGTCATTTCTTGAAGGTCAATGTCACTTATTAAGTAGGACTAAAAATGACATAAAGTACATATGGATATATACCTTCCACCAGAATATAATCATACTTCACCGAAAAGTTTTACAGGATGTGACATTTTGGATAAGGTCATTCATGATCACTTCTAAAAGGTCAAGGTCAAATGCTAATTACAACTTTTATCGTACCATAAAGCACTTATATTTTCCTAAAAATTTGATTGTGCTTCACAAAAATATTTCACACTAGGATTTGGGTTTTTGGACGAAGGTAACAAGGTCACACTCAAGATAAAATCTGAAAGGTCAAGGTCGTGACATAAATAGATATTAGACAATGGGACATGTGAAAAATTCAAAAATGTCAATACAAATTCACATGATAAAAATATAAAAATTTCAAATAATTATTAACCTGAGGATAACCATGCTTTGTCCTTGGAGGTACTATGAAGGCGGAGGGATGTGGTGAAGGAAAAGTAACACTGGTCATGGTAACACCGGCTGTTCTAGGGTGAGATACCAAATAATCACTCCTGGAAAAGAAGAGGTCCTTCATTTCATTACTTGGAGGTACAATGAAGGAGGAGAGATGTGGTGAAAAAAAGTAACACTGTTATAGGGTGAGACATCAAGTAATCACTCCTGTAACAATAGAGGTACTACATTACATTACTTTGAGGTATTAATAAAGAAGAAGGCATGTGGTGAAGGAAAAGTAACACTGGTCATGGTAACACAGGCTGTTCTAGGGTAAGATACCAAGTAATCACTCCTGTAACAATTGAGGTACTACATTACATTACTTGGGGGTACTATAAAGGATGTGGAGGGAAAAGAAACACTGGTCATGGTAACACAAGCTGTTCTAGGGTGAGATACAAAGTAATCACTCCTGTAACAATAGAGGTACTACATAACATTACTTGGATGTACTATGAAGGAGGAGGGATGTGGTGAAGGAAAAGTAAGACCAGTCAAGGTAACACCGGCTGTTCTAGGGTGAGATACTAAGTAATCACTTCTATAACAATAGAGGTACTACATAACATTACTTGGAGGTACTATAAAGGAGGAGGGATGTGGTGAAGGAAAAATAACACTGGTCATGGTAACACCAGCTGTTCTAGGGTAAGATACTAAGTAATCACTCCTGTAACAATAGAGGTACTACATTACATTATTTGGAGGTACTATAAAGGTTGTGGTGATTGAAAAGTAACACTATTCATGGTAACATTAGCTGTTCTAGGGTGAGGTACTAAGCAATCACTCCTGTAACAAAAGAGGTACTACATTACATTACTTGGATGTACTATGAAGGAGGAGGGATGTGGTTAAGGAAAGGTAACACTGGTCGAGGTAACATCGGCTGTTCTAGGGTGAGATACTAAGTAATCTTTTCTGTAACAATAGAGGTACTACATAACATTACTTGGAGGAAGTATAAAGGAGGAGGGATGTGGTGAAGGAAAAGTAACACTGGTCATGGTAACACCGACTGTTTTAGGGTGAGATACTGAGTAATCACTCCTGTATCAATAGAGGTACTACAATACAATACTTTGAGGTACTAATAAAGGAGGAGGGATGTAGTGATGAAAAAGTAACACTGGTCATAGTAACACCGGCTATTCTGGGGTGAGATACAAAGTAATCACTCCTGTAATAAAAGAGGTACTACATTACATTACTTGGATGTACTATGAAGGAGGAGGGATGTGGTGAAGGAAAAGTAACACCAGTCAAGGTAACACCGGCTGTTCTAGGGTGAGATACTAAGTAATCACTTCTATAACAATCGAGGTACTACATAACATTACTTGGAGGTACTATAAAGGAGGAGGGATGTGGTGAAGGAAAAATAACACTGGTCATGGTAACACCAGCTGTTCTAGGGTAAGATACTAAGTAATCACTCCTGTAACAATAGAGGTACTACATTACATTATTTGGAGGTACTATAAAGGTTGTGGTGATTGAAAAGTAACACTATTCATGGTAACATTAGCTGTTCTAGGGTGAGGTACTAAGCAATCACTCCTGTAACAAAAGAGGTACTACATTACATTACTTGGATGTACTACGAAGGAGGAGGGATGTGGTTAAGGAAAAGTAACACCGGTCGAGGTAACATCGGCTGTTCTAGGGTGAGATACTAAGTAATCTTTTCTGTAACAATAGAGGTACTACATAACATTACTTGGAGGTACTATAAAGGAGAAGGGATGTGGTGAAGGAAAAGTAACACTGGTCATGGTAACACCAACTGTTTTAGGGTGAGATACTGAGTAATCACTCCTGTAACAACAGAGGTACTACAATACAATATTTTGAGGTACTATAAAAGAGGAGGGATGTGGTGAAGGAAAAGTAACACTGGTCATGGTAACACCAGCTGTTCTAGGGTAAGATACCAAGTAATCACTCCTGTAAAAGAAGAGGTACTACATTACATTACTTGGCGGTACTATAAAGGATGTAGTGATGGAAAAGTAACACTGGTCATGGTAACACAGACTCTTCTAGGGTGAGATACTAAGTAATCACTCCTGTAACAATAGAGGTACTACATAACGTTACTTGGAGGCACTATGAAGGAAGAGGAATGTGGTGAAGGAAAAGTAACACTGGTCAAGGTAACACTGGCTGTTCTAGGGTGTGATACTAAGTTATCACTGCTATAAAAGTAGAGGTACTACATTACATTACTTGGAGGTACTATAAAAGAGAAGGGATGTGGTGAGGGAAATGTAACACTGGTCATGGTAACACCAGCTGTTCTAGGGTGTGATACCAAGTAATCACTCCTGTAAAAGAAGGTCCTAGAATTATGTGAAAAAATTAAATACTGACTGCCAATTCAAATACACTGGTAAGTAAACAAATTATGAAAGAAAAAAAATTACCCATTTGTAGTTTGTGAATGAAAAAGTATTATAAATTCTTTATCTGGCATGATCACTTACATATGATATGATACTTTCATTATAGACATATACGTAAATTATGACACTGTGTTCCATTGATGATGCATAAATACTGAAGTAATTTATGTGTTTGGTTTTTGTGTGTGTCAAATAAGATACTATAAGTATTCACATGATATAGTTTTATTCTTTATCTCCTTTCTAATATCTTATATTCTACAATTGAATTCAACTGAACATAGTTAAAAAAAATACTAAAATGCCATATAAGTATTACTTGTAGTTATAAAAGTCCGGTACAATCCTTGCCACAGCAATAAGAGGTCCTGGTGATGTCTGTAAGGGTTTCTGTACTGATTGGAGCAATACCTATAAAAATTATAAAGGGCAAACAAATTACGTAGTTATGGTTAAGGTCTCTCTGTTGTGGTATATGAAATCATTATTTCAAATTAGCAAATTAACTATGAAATTGAATTCATTTCAAGACTTACAAACATTTACCCTTAAATAAGTTCCTATATCAAAAGGATTTGTGGCATCGTTTGAATTCAGGAGCATAAATAGAAAATGCTTGATATGCATGTAGTACAATTTTATGAGGAAGTTGCCTTATAAAAGAGTTATCTGCTCTTGCAGAATTTTAAAACAACTTTATTTTGTTCACTCATGCATGAGTTTACCGCCACTTTCTTACTCTTTATAGGTAAGATTATTTATTCATGTTCTTTATGTTGCCTTTTCAGTATAATATTACCTCCAAACCAAGGTAGTTAGGACAAGCTGGGTCCTTGGGCAGCTGGGGAAGTTTCCTAGTAATTGTGGCAAACACTCTTACTCCATTTGGCACTCCTTTCTGTTGCTGTAAGTCAAATTATACCTAAAGAAATTTGGACATTTTATCTATCATACAATTGGTGCTATAGAGTCTAAATTAAAATTATGTTAAAATTTAAATTTCATATCTCAGCCTGCATCCTCTTCTTTGATGTCCCTTTGAATACTCTTGTTTGAAAATTGGAATTACTGAGACAAAATGCTTGACATGCTCTGAACTTGACAAATTCTGGGCTATTCTAAGCATAGCAAGCTTCAAGTTCTAAAAAGTTTTTAAAAGCTTTATGTATATTAACCTTGACAAAGTTCCGACCTTGACATATTCTGAGCTACACTAGTTTTGACCTTTAAGAGTTCAGCGTTCATCTTTTCAATTCTGGCCTTAATTGACATGTTCTACATCTCACTAGTTCTGCCCTTGACAAATTCTGAGTTTGGTATGTTGTAACCTTAACTAGTTTTGGCCTTGACCTAAAACAATTCTGAGACTGGTATAATTATTATTAATTAACGTTTAGAACTTCTGACAATGGAAATTTTTAAATTAGAAAAAAATATGTTTAATATGACAATATTCTATCTTCAAATTTTCTTGCCATGTTCTATCAATCTTTTTCCTTTCTTACCTGGACAAACTCTCAGCTAAGCAAACAGTGATTTGTTTATTAAATATTTTAAAAATTTCTCACCTTATCAAATTCTAGGTTGATGATTTCATACCTAATGATGAGTCCCTACCTTGACAAGTTCTAAGTGATACTGATGAAAAGGCTTTAGATAATGTAGAGGTATAATGTAGTCTACTAGCTCTTGTTTACTAGGGCCATCAGCTACAGACAGCATTAGATCTGAAATATTAAATTGTCATACATAAGTAATTTAAAGTATCTTTGAAATTCCATGTACAATACACATATAATGTAAAAGCGAAATGCAACAGAGTAAAAATATGTCAAAAATATTGTTTCATTCTTTTGACCAAAAAATGTCATATCTTCTTAAGAATTAATTTCCTTGGTTTTGGAATGAAATTTTAAAAGAGATGGTTTTATTCTGAAGAATAAGTTTGTCAAAGGTGGTAAAATCAACCAGACCCACCCTAACTTATTAAAGTCTGAGATGACATCATGCTATGAGATATGAATACCTTCAACCCCCCCCCCCCCTCTCTCTCTTTCCATTCTCCAAAGTTTATGATTTAGTATAGATTAGAGAAAGACTCTTTGTTTAACTTATCTATCCCCTGGCGAGGAAGTGTGCAAATAAAAGATAAAGGCTACATAAAGAGTCTTCAATTTTAACTTCATATAAATTTATGAAAAAAATACATGTATTGCATATGGATAAAATTGATCCTTTGTTTGAATAACAGTCCTTTTAAGTTCCCTTATAGGATTTGTATTGATATACATTGTATTTTGAAGATATATGATGATGGCATAACATTGTTTGAACTTCATCAAATGTGAAAGAATTAAACAATTGCACCATGAGTTTATACCTTGAAATTCAAGGAATGCATTTGTTTTGAAATTTTCAATTAGACCAACATAATTTTCTCAACATTCTGTAACAAACTGTTAGCGATATGCAAATTATCATTGATAGATGAATCATTGTTTTTCTATCTAACTATTTCGAAACAATATTGCACAGTCAGGCTTTTGTGTTTTTTTTTTACTTAAATTCAAAATAATATGACCGACTTTCGTCTTTGGCAGTTTCCTCGGTGGTTTCACAATGGACCATTTCTTCCCATGCCGGTGCAGTGGTCGGTCTGAGGGACGTGTGAGTTACAGCACCGTTACCCTGATCCTTCTCATGTGGAGCTCTCACATTACTTGTAAAGACATCATTAAACAAAAAAATAAATTCATATGCACTGTGAAATAAATCTGATTCAGTTAATTCTATACAGATTCAACATCATTGTTATATATGAACAACCTTCCTATCCATTGAATCCCTATTGATTATTAAGTCAAAGGTCAAAGTTCAAGGTCAAACTTTGTATTTATAGTATTTTCAAATCGTTAATGTAGGTAATTCTTTATCTACATTTATGTAGCTTCACTCTTAGATTGCTTGAATATATGACATGAGTAGAGGCCCCATCCTTTTTTTAAAGATCTAAAGGTCAAGGTCACACCTGGCATGTATTTTTGCTCTACAGTTCAAGCGATTCTTGATGTAAAGTAATGAAACTTCATATGCATATTGCTTTTGAGGTAAGAGATCTATTGATTTTGGGGCAAAAATGTCAAGGTTAAAGTTGTCAGAAATGGATTGAACAGCATTATCAGCAATTCCATGCAATAACTCAAGTATTCCTTGACAATACTGATGAAACTTTATACGTACATGTAAATTTCTTATGATCATCCATTGAAACTTTGCATATATGGAAAACATAATTTCTGTACAATAACTGAAAACTTATCGATTGTAACCTACAATGATAAACCTTAACACACATATTGCTTATGAATTATAATATTAGGAGCCCTGATTCATATGGTCAAATTCAAGGTCAAACTTGAATACTTGACTCAATCTTGACCTAACTTAGCAAGTTGTGACCAGGAGGTGACCCATATTGATTTTTTGTTTAAAAAAGTTCAAGGTCAATATGAGCTTGCATTGCATTGACAAACACCTTGATTATTTAAAATTAGATGCTCACGATGCAGAACTCTTGGTTTTCCTTGTGTCAGGGGATCATAGGCTGCAGTATTGACCAAGACTATTACGTACAATACAAGGGTATTTGTCTTCTTATTTTGTCTCAGATTTCAAAATAATCGAAATTGATACAAGAATTTAAGAAAAGCTCATGAATACCCCATTATCATTTTTACCTGACAACAAAAGCCTTTGGTACTTTTTCCTCCTGTGTCATTGGTAGACTTGTAGCACCGTGTAGTATCATGTCTATCTGTTCTTTACCCTTGGATGCCACATGGCGGTATGCATTTCCAATAATAAAGGTACTGTTATCCTTCTCCCCTAGAGGTCTCTCAGTTAGCTAAATGATATAAAAATCCAAAAGCATATGATTTTGAAGAGTGAAAGAGCTTCAGAATGAGAAGGGGAAAATATTAAACCCCCCCCCCCTCTTTTTTCTTCAAGTATACTTATATCCAATACATGGAATATTAATCTAATTTGGGATTCTAGCATGGGACCATTTGATTTTGCAGCTGTAGAATGTCGCCCCTCGCCAGAATCTCTTGTCAGCCATGCATAATTACTACATGTATGGTGCAAAATTTTAAAAACGGACATGGCCTTTTTTTCATATTCCAGATCTACATTTCCACATACCTGTCTGTTAGTACTTAGAGGTGGTAGCTCAGGGGATTCTGGTAGCTGCAGTGATAATTTGTCATGACCCCAAGAGCTGGTCGGTGACGGTTGGGGTGGGGGTTCCAGCCTCTTAGGTCTGGGTGTTGGTCTATGCACTACCTTCCTTTTGGGTGGCGGTGTAAGAATGGGGGATCTTGGTTTTACGGGGACCATCTCCCTCAGTGCATAGTTGGCACGTACTCTACCGCAATGCATCTGGACACTGTCCGTGCTTAATGTCCTCAGAAGGGAGATGATGTCCGTATAGTTATAGAAGTCCTCCCCACGCTCTACGTAGGCTCGGATTTTAGGGGCATTGGGACGGGGGTATATGGCAAATTTTCCCTCCCCCACCTTCTTGCCCATTTCTCCATTATCTGGCAAACTGAAGGCCTCCACCAGCAAATACACATCATGGTTCTTGTCATTCTTGCAAAATCCTGCATAGAAAAATATACGAAAATTGTGTCAAATCGTGTGGGTTTCTCACAAACTGGGATTTAAAAATGTTCAGCAAAAGACACCACTGCAGAATCTTTTGATTTGTACAATTATTCAAATTTCTTGTGTTAAGTAGTTTGTTTAATTTTTTTTTAAATACGCCAGTCCCCCGCCTCACTTTTCTTAACCTTTCTTTGTGGAAAATGAAGAAAGATATCATATAGTCTATAAAGTCAGTTGTAACATCCAGAAAAAGACATATATATGTAATGCAGGATAAAATTTCACATACTCGATCCCATGCGCGGATCTATGCAAATGTTTCGAAAGAAAAAAAGGGGTCAGCCTACGTATATCAGCAGAGTAATGGGAAATTAAAACAAAAAAGTTCATGGAATTCCAGGGATGATATGGTACAGTCCAGATACCACCTTCTAGATCCGCTTATGTTTCGTACACAAACACATTTCAGGGGTTTTTTTCCTTGTTTTTGGGGCCGAATTTCGGCCCCTTCCCAATGCCAAATTTCCTCTATTTTTCCCAAAAAATCACCCTGAAATTCCCAAAGAGGAATTATGAAAAAATCACCTGAGAAAATAAGACTTAAAACCTGGAAGTCAGCACAAAATGTCCTATTTCGAAGTGCATTTTTTAAAGTTTTTTTTATTCATCCCTTGTTTAGATCAAGCAAATCAATAGATTATCAGTGTTAATAAATGATACTTTAGGGTTATACTTTGGTGAGAATTTGTTCCAAAATTTTCCCAATTTTAGCAAAATGTCGCAAATTTTCCCAAATGGGACAGGCACAGGCACCTTCCCCAAAATAAAAAAAAACCCTGCATTTACTACCAAACAAAAACCCACCTGTAGGAAGTCTGAAGGTGAACTTATTGTCATGAAACCTCGCCAAGACTTGGGATTCTGGCTGTCGTACCACGTCCGTCTCCACCTCGTAATCGTTCGTAAAGACATTGGTCTTGGGTTTCCTGACCTGGATCGAGCTGTAGTCATTTGTATGGAGACTTTGGATGGACAATTTCAGGAAGTACCGTCCCTCGTGGTTAAACTGGGCATCGTGGATACTGATATCAAATTCTAATGCTTTGTCGTATACTTTTGGCAGATAGGATATCAGCGATTCCATCGTCAAAGTTTCATCGTATTCTGCTCATTCCTTGATAAAATTTATAAAGAATTAATGAAACACATGTCTTCTACTAAAAGACCGATAATTCCAATATTCCTTTAAATCAGTGTGTGAAATATAGAAGAAATAAAAATGTAGAAGTGAACAAAACGGTCTGTATCATAACGCATTTTTTAAAATAGTATAATTTCTATAGTTTTCACAATTGTTCATTTAATGTGATGTACATTTCCGTTTGAGATTATTTATGTGTCGTTGAACATGGTTGTTGCTATAAGAAACATACAACATTAATTTTTTTCCAAACAGTTCATTTCATTTACGTAAGTGCTTACCAGCGAACAAATTTTATTCATTAATTTCATTTACTAAGATCTGAATAAAAATGTTAAATAAAATAACTTCAATAAAAAGAAACTGAAAAAGCATAAAAAATTGTTTACACATTTACATAATTTCAAAGTTTCCTAAAACACGTAGATCTAGTTCATAATAATTTAGATTACCAAAACCGTTTGTATAAAAAAAGAAGAGAAAAGGAAAGAAAGATATATCATTTAAAGACTGAATATTTTGTACATTTACTAACCTTGAAAAATTGAATTCAAAATAATTTCCAAGAATTATTTAAATTCATGATCAATCGTTTCAAATGCAAATCACCATCAAACTGAACGTATTTTATCTAATTTATTCAAAGTTCATATATATATATATTCATTTTCTATTTACTTACACTACGGGGTAACGGAACTGTGCGTATATATAAATCTTAACTTGCCCGTGAAAAAGAAAACTTGCATCTCATTTTCTATAGATACCTATAACGTATTGTTCAAAACCAATATCAGTGTTTCACCGTGCAGTGATTTTCTATAAGGCCAATAGAAATTGGTCTTTAATATTTCTGAAGGGTACCTGTTTACAAATGAGGTACACTGGCTTTTACATTGATATTCAAAAGACATTTAGATAGAGCGAAATAGAATAAAGAAATGTCATTGAATGAATCGGAAGATGTGATGAAATCATATTATGCTGAGTAAATATTCTATTCAGCTGTGGGATAATTGAATTCCTTTTAGAATATACCTATTCACCATGTGCCTGAACATGTCTGTATATAACGGACTTGCATTCGTACAGCGATGTCTTTTTTTCTTTTCTTCTTTTTTGTAATAAAGTTTTTCTTTCGTACAGTCCAATGGTTCGAGTTTTCTCAACAATAATCATTACAAGACCAGGTGTGAAATACTTTTTTTTTAAATTGGAGCTTAATAATAGTGTGATTGTATCTATGAGGAGATAATTTAAAATACGTATTATTTCGATTAAACTTAATCTCGTTTGAGATTCATGCAAGCGTCTATTTACTATGCTGTTTTAGCGTAGTAGTAAAAAAAAACCACACACACATACACCAAAAAAAAAAACCAAAAAAAAACCAAAAAAAAAAAAAAAACAGCATAGTAAATAGACGCGTGCATGTATTTCAAACGAGATTAGATCAAACTGCCCACCACATCACTATTCATTTAGACAACGATGTGCACTTTCAAAAAAAAAAAAAATCACCGAAAAAGCGCTCAATATGATTTTTTGTTCACAAAATTATTTGGCTAATTTCAAGACGTCTTTGACTTAATTGATGCATATTATAATTGTATTTCGTGCTCTGACGTTTGGTCTCATTGATTCAAACAATAAGCGTATTTAATAAAATGGAAGCTCTCTATTCAGTTGAAATGTTTTCCAAAGATTTTGGTTTAAAAATTTTGCGCAGAGATATTATGTTCAATACGTTTATGTTAAACCTATTATCATTTCCATTTATCATTCATGTCTGAGCGTCTAGAATTGTAAGAGTCTTATCTGGAAAATGTTTGTCCGTCCGTCTGTCTGTCCTTTGTCATTAACTTTATATTGGTCGTACAATGTTATTTAAAGTTTCATAGTGATATACGACATAGTTCAAACAAGCCGACGTACAGCGCAGCTTTCTCTCGCACAGCATAAAATAAGTAAATGTCATAATATCCCAGCACAGGAGCTCGATGCCAACAACTCTCAATGACACCCGCCCCTTCCGTCTCTCTCTAGTCAAATATATAAGGAAAGTAGGGACGGATATTCTTGTGGATCGTTGGCATCGAGCTACTGTATATCCCAGCAACCCTCAGTACACAAAAATTTACATGATACATCAGGACTATTTAAGGTATAAATTTGACCAAGATCCATTGAAAAATATCACCTCTAGAGTGACCAGTAATGAATTTCAGTCTGTTAACTTGACCTTTGTCCCATGAACTTTAAAATCTGTATGGTTCTTCCGTATGACATGATCAATAAATGTTAGTTTAATCATATTTTATTTCAAATAACAGAAAAAGGATTGGACAAAAGTTTTCACAACATTATATAATGCCCTCTCCCAAACATTATATAATGCCCTCTCCTAATAATAAATGTACATGTACAGTAATAAATGTACATGTACACATCTTATTTATCAAAGATCCAATGGAAAATGTCACTTCTAGAGTGTATACAAGATTTTGACCAATTTTCCTATCTGTGCCCTTGACCTTTGTCCTATGACCTTGAAAATCTATATGGTTCTTCATATGTCATAAGCAATATTGTGCATAGTTTGACCAAGATCCATTGAACATGCCACCTCCAGAGTGTATGCAAGATTTTGACCAATTCCAATCACCTTGAACTTTTGTCATATGACCTTGAAAATATGTATTGTTCTTCCTTATGCCATGAGCAATGCATGTACACAGTTTTACCAAGATCCTTGAAATAAATCCACCTCTAGAGTGTATAAAAGATTTTGACCAATGTGACCTTTGTTCTATAACCTTGAAAATCAAGAGGGCTCTACCTTTTGTCATAAGTAATACGTGTACACAGTATGACCAAGGTCAATTGAAAAATGTCATGTATGTATACATGGTTTTGACCAATTCCCATCTGTTACCTTAACTTTTGTCCTATGACCTTGAAATAAGTTTTGTTCTTCCTTGTGTCAAAAGCAATAAATGTGCACAGTTTGACCCAGATCCTAGCCTCTAGAGTGTATATAAGATTTTGACCAGTGTGACCTTGACCTTTGTCCTATGACCTTGAAAATCAAGAGGGTTTAAAAATGCCACCTCTATCTAGAGTGTATGCAATACAAGGATATTGATCAAATCTAATCTTAAATTCTTTGACCTTGGCCGGACTTGACCTTGAAAATCAATTAGGTTCTTTCTTATGTCATTAGTGTTTTTTAAAAGTTATGAAGTTTGACAAAGATACAATGTAAAATGTACCCTCTCATCAGTGGGTCTATTGCACTGTGAATATAAACATCTATATATCAATTCAAAACACAGGCACTAGAATCAAAATATTTATATTATTTCCTCCCCTTCTGCCAATTCAAAAGGGATACTTTCCCTCAATAGTGGGGAGGATTTCATTGTTGGCGTCGACTTACCAGAACCAAGCCAAGTAATTATTAACCCCCCCCCCCTCATTTCAATACTGAATTTACAGTAGTATTTTTGTATTCTGTACAATAGGTTGAAACAAATGTAATTGTAAACTCTGATAAAACTATTATGGCTAGCTAAACCCAGCATATCCTTGTTGTTGGCGTCGAATTTGGATTTTGCGGCATAGAGAACTTTTTGTCGTACTAAACATAAGTATCAGCGTGAATTATAACCGTGTCGCTCCAACAGAATGAAAATGGTGCTCTCGAGATTAGAATGGATTTGATTTTGTATGCGATCAAGATCTAGTTGGGGATTTAGAGATTAGAGTTCTTCAAATATTCCCTCGTCGGATTTCGACCTTTCAAACATAAATGAGGAGACATGATGCATGATCCATTTTAAGTAAAAAGAATCGAAGTAGATTCTGAAACCAATATGTGAATATCTCGCTTCACCATCGCCACCTTGAGAAATGAATTTCATATGTTGATTTTTACCACATATTTGTCTCAAAATAGAAATTAAAAAAAAAATGCAAAAAAAAAAAAAAAAAATTAACGTATTGTTCACCCCTGTCCGATTCTTGCCGCATTTTGTGTGAACCTACACTAAAACATTAATTTACATAAAAATCCGTTTAGTTAATTTACATAGTCATTTTACATGTTTTTAGAATTTTCCTCAAAAGTACACATATCACGGTATTGCAACTGTAGATCTTCTCCAAAAGTTTTAAGAAAAACTACTGTCATTTCAAAAAAAAATATATATATATATATATATTACTGATCTCTAGAACTTCTGATTAAGAGTATACATTTGGTTGTCATATACACTACCTTCCTCTTTTTCATAATTTTATTAGTATTTTTTGGTCAGAACATCAGTTTTAAGTTAAGACCCTTTACATGTTTTGCGCATACTTAACTATAGTACGACTCGCAAGTCTCGGATTGGACAAGTCATTGTTGTTGCAGTGGCGGATTCAGGGGGGTGCGGAGGGGGCGCCCGCCCCCCCGGCACTGACCCCAAATTTTCCAAAAACAGGTATATTTTTGCCCATTTTCAGTAAAAATCGGCAAAATTCGCCCCTTGACCCCCCGGCAAAGGGGGCGCTGGATCCGCCACTGTGTTGGGATTTCTAACGACTTGGAAATCTATTTAAAGTTACAAACATTATCTTTTCACATTAATGTCGCTGTAGAATTATGTAATGTTTATGTCAGACTAAGCTTCCATTCAGTCGGAGTAGTCACGATATAAATGGCAATCTATTTTTAGAAACTTCGTCATTTCTGACGAAAACGAAAGTTGACTGTAGATTTTGATTTCCTTTGTCAGTTTGTTATAACGTTAGTCATTAGTGTCATAGTGGTATTTATTCTGTAAAACAGTTATCCAGTCATTCAGAGAAAATGGACGATAACATGAAGATTGATCAGTCAGCTACTGGTTTGTTGATTACACATGACTTTCATTTTCAATCAATTCATTTGTTCATTGTTTTTTTATCTTACTGTAATTATTATTATATATGATCTGTCAATTTTGAGAGCCTGCCTTTTTGGGATTCTGGCACAGGACCATTTTTGAAATTATCTGCCATTGTTTTATACCCTTAAATACCACGGATGTATAGAGCTTTTCACGCTAGTGTTCATTTGGTTCCTTTTTTGTCTTCGTAGGATGATTTTGCCCAACAGAACAATAAAATGACATCATTCAGCGTGCATCGTCAAAGATGACATCATTTGATTGTTCTGGTGGGCAAAATCATCAATTTCTCTTTTATGAATTCTTTTGCAATATGATAGTCGGAAAGGGGGAGGGGGCATGAGGTACATGTCATGCAACTTCAGGTATCCAGGTACTGCTTTTGCCAAAAAAATCTCTGTTATACAAATGTAGAAAGACAGTGAAGCGTGCTTATCATTTATTGATTTAATGCAAATGGCACACGGCAGCCCCATGCATGTTTAAACAGGGATTTTTCAAGTCAGTTTTTGGGTCCGATTATCGGACCCATTCCCAACACCAAAATGGCCTGTATTTTCCCAATTTATGGTTGAAATTTCCCAATTTGAACCTCATAAATTTTTTGAAGTGTTCTTCAATAAAGAGCAAAATAATGAAGACTGAAATACATTGCAGAAATACGAGATTGACGATCGATATGTAAACTGGTCAGAAATCTTATATCCGGTATAGGTTTATGTTTTAATAAATCATCAAATCGTATCTCCAGTATTGGGAACCCATGACCATGTCGTCTTACAGCAGCAAATTTGATACCAAAAAATGACAAAAGGGAGTACATCTTCTTTGTACAGGAGAGATACGTTCTTCAAAATAAAATTTTGGATAGTGACTATAAAAGAAACAACAGAAAGTAGTTCATGTTCAGTAAATAGAATAGGGCGACTCGGACAGTGGGAATGTCCCCTGTCAAACACTGACTTTGAATCTGAATCCTGATTGATCATGATCATTAAAGTAGCCTGTTCCTGATCCTAGAAGATTATCATTATGTCCTTTGAAGTACAATCTAAAGCATGTAAAGTATAGATAGTTTTACTAGTTCTTTGTTTACATTTTGTATTTTATTGAAGACACTTTGAATAAGAAGGAGTTATATATCTGTGTAAGGATTTAGTCCATTAAGAATCAAATTAAACTATTGGAAATTCCCAATTTCATTAAAACGCCGCGATTTTTCCCAATTTTACCGGACCCTGGACCCAAAGTAAAATACCCTGAAAAATCCCTGTTAAAATATTTTGTTGTGTACTGACCAGATGTGCAAATGATAGTGGATCATTCGTTTGCTCAAGATTGATACCAGTTTCCGTGTCTCACATGTATGAATAACACTGTCTCGTTAACTTTAGTTATACAATGCTTTATATTTCCTCCTTTTCTCTATACATGGCATACATATACTAACGAATATTCGAATACCGATTTTCCATTCGAATATTTGCTGATTGATTTTATTGTACAATGTACCAAATAACCAGAAATTTTCGCGAGTATCAAATTTCGCGATTTTATGGTATAATAGGGTGTCTTTATTTTCGCAAATACTATTTTTCGCGATTCTATAATTACAAATAAACGTGTTCATATGATGTTATTGTTTTGTACCTTAAGCATTATTGAAGTTTTAGTTAGTTGAGTCTATCATAAGCATGATAAGAGTACACTCAATTCACTCCTTGTTACGTTTAATCAGGAAAAGTGTAGTGTAACCGATATAACAATTTATGATATACCTTATCAAACACAATTTTTCCCGATTCCAAATAAATTGCAAATATAGCGAAAATAAGTACCTTGTGAAAATTTCTGGTTATACGGTATTATGAATGAAATTGAAAATTCAGGCAGTATAATCCCTGTTGGGATTCTGGCACAGGGTCATTTTATGGACCTTTTCAAGATTGAACCACTTGTCTTTTGGTATGGTATATTTACCCATAGTCATAGAGCTGAAAGGAATATTCGAATATTCGCGAATGAATAGTTATCAGCGAATATTCGAATGGAAAATTGGTATTTGAATATTCGTTCGTAAGAAGGGGGGGGGGGGCAATTTCATTGTCCAGAAGATTTATTTGGACCGATAAAAATCCCCAAATGTCTGACATTTCAAAGGAAGATCTAAAGAGCTCTGTTTGTAGAAAAAGTTAGGCATTATACACCTACATGTAATCAACTTTAAATCTGAGCAAAAATTCATATCACTTAAGGTGGGGGTGATGATCAAGACTGCACGGATGCCAAGCCGAAGAACGAAAGTGATGTCGATGCAAAAAAGTTCTCTACAAGAACTGGACCACAACAAACAAGGTACACAACTCCTTAGTTTATATCTTTCTGCTATTGTAAAAGATGTATGTACTGGGAATAGACGTTAATCCAAATTTTATATTACATTTTATAAAAAGATATGATGTAAGTGAATGAGGAATGAGTTCACACTTTTTGAATACATAATTTGTTAAGTGGGAAGCTGAATTTATACGAATTAATTGTGTGTATACATGTTTTTTGAAGATTATAAAGATGTTTAAAAAAATAGAATGTAAAAAGATGATATGAATAAATTACATCAAAAGTTCTATGAATTTTTTTTCCATTTTGTAAATCGGTCATTCACAGTTCATGATATCTGTCTTTGATCTCATTTTCAGGAACACCCCTGCTCCAGGCACAGTGGTACAGACCAGGGCAGAATTGTTTGCTCATGCCTACAAAATGGACTATAACCGTAGAGGAGTTGCTCTCATCATCAATAATAAAAAGTTTCACCACAGCACGGGACTGAATGATCGTAACGGAACAGATGTTGACGCTTCGGCTTTGGCCTGCAGATTTTCCGAGCTTGGATTTGAACCAGAGATAAGACATAACCAAAGTGCTAAAGAAATGAAAGACACTATCAGTCAATGTAAGATATATCATTCAATCATATACTATCACACAGTCAGTATAAAACCCGACGCCAAAATAGTGATCAGTCTCATACTGTAAACATGAACATTTTTGTGTAGGGCAATTTTTGCATATTATACAAATCAAGGGACTTCAAGAAAATTCATCCCATGTGAAAATAAGTGGTAAACCCTGCTGCATTCTTACAGAGGCAGAAATGTTTGTATATCCCCCCCTCCCCCACCCTGTAATGTCTTGATGTTATAATCACGAAATTTTCCCCCACTGAAAATAACCACTTTTACAATAATCCACATAAAAATTACAAAGATCGTGTAAGGTTTATTATCCAAAACTAAAGGCTTGTCATCTACGTTATTCATTGACTCTCCTAGTATAGCGAAAAAGAAGTATGAATGGGTAATTTGACATATTAGCATAATCATGAATTAGTGCACTTGACTTATCTACAGATAAGAGTTAATTGATTTTGTGTAGTCTTGAATAAGCGTGGTCTTCATAGCTAGAATGTTAATCCTGCTAAAATAAGTGCACGCAGAGTATTTTATACCAATTGAAACAAAATCCAATGTTTTATTCCATGATCTAATAAAATGTTTACCTTACTACAGTTGCGACAGTAGACCATACTGATGCTGACTGTTTTGCCTGTGCCATTCTGTCACATGGAGAGGAGGGTACAGTGTGGGGAACAGATAGACAAATTAAGGTGGATGATATCCTAGCTCCGTTCAAGGGAGATGTATGCGCATCTCTTACTGGAAAACCAAAGCTCTTCTTCATTCAGGTAAGAATACTTCTGTAGAAGACCATTAATATCATGAAGGAATTTTCAGATGAATATAAATATTTCAGATAATTTAGAAGTTGAAATAAGGAAAGAATTAATAAAAGAAAAAACATGTGTCAATGTGTTAATGTGTTGAGAGAAAATTCAGAAATTAAAAAAAAAAAGTTGCAATAATGAAGTTGCAGTATGAATTAACTGATACTATCAAAGGATACTTCATATATGCTTAACTTACTCTTTTGGACAATTCAATTTCTGACAAAGAAAGGATTTTATGACATCATATTTCTATGAAAATTGTTGTAAATTCAGGGTAATGATTGTACATAATAACAATACCGTAGGAAATTGATTGCATGTACCTTGTTTGAAATTGGCTATAACTCTATGTCTGTAAATGTCTGTTTGTGTTACAGGCGTGTAGAGGGACAAAATTTGACAGTGGTGCTGACATGAATGTAGCTGATGCTATAGGCTTTATGGATGAAGACGTTGCCATGCAAACTCACAGAATCCCTGCTGAGGCAGACTTTCTTGTGGCTTATTCTGTAGTTCCAGGTAATTAGTCTTGAGAGGTGCTGAATTGCTGGCAATAATTCCTGATGATTAATTGATTTTGACCAAATTCTTTGGATTTCTTAGAAAATTAAATCAAAGAATGATTGACTAAACAAGACCACAGCTCCAACCATTCTTCTGATACTTCCCAAGATGATGTCCCTAAAATGTTATTTGGATTCTTATAATTTTGTTACGCCACTGATCAATTCCTTTAAAAAGTAAATTTTGATGTATCGATCTTATTGAATTGATCACAAAGTGCAAGTGGTACATCACTTCTCATTTTCTTCAAAGTTAGAATACAATAATTCTAGTTTGAAAAGTGATGCACTGTACATTGAACTATTTTCTAAGTGCTTTTGGCAACGTACAAATTTTATTAATTGTTTTAAAACTGTATTCACTAGAACTACTGATCTAGTAAAGTTACTGTATCTTTTGCAATATTATGAAAAATTTTTATCATGTTCTATCATATTTATCTATATTTTGGTACAAAAATCATCATATACTAATATTTAGTTAGATATTTATCATATTCTATACTTATATCATAATACAATGATTGGTACACGTATTTTCTACAGGTTTCTATTCGTGGAGAAATTCGGCTGATGGGTCTTGGTTTGTCCAGGCTTTGTCCCGAGTCCTTGAGGAGCACGGCACAGAACTTGACCTTCTGACCATGATGACACGAGTCAATCAGAAGGTGGCTCTGCAGTTCCAGTCAACCACGTCCAATCCAAATCTCAGCGGAAAAAAACAAATTCCGTGTGTCACCTCAATGCTCACAAAGGACGTCTACTTCATACCTAAATCTTGAGGATGTTTCTGAATAGAATTGCTGGTAACATTCAGACGAGAACAGAAAAAAAAAATCAGGAAGAATTTTTGTATTAAGGTAAAATTCATGTGTTCCATGCTTAAGTACCTTTGTCACATTTCATGACAAAAAAAGAGAAGGAAATTGTTTTTTTCTTAATTACAAGTGTCTTGTGTTTTCTATTTAAAGACCTGTGTGTATGAAATTATACTATCCTAATTTTGAATGATCTCTGTTTTGGGTACAGCCATAAAAATTGGAAAAAAGAAATCTGAATTTTTATCATGATAGAATAACTTCGACATACATGTACATTGTATATGTTATTACTCTCCAACTCATTCAAACTTTATGAAATTGAAATATAACTAGCAGCATTGTATTGAGTCATGATATACATGTAGCTTTGTTTACATAAAAACTAACTCCACAAACGTTTACATGTATGTGAAGAAACTTTGCACCGTTTTAATTCAGCATTTACATGTGTGTTTTGATATAGTAATATGAGAATATTAAGTAACATTTTAACGTAATAATTTGTTACATGATCATATACATGTATTTCTCCACAAGATGCCTTGTCATTCCTGTAATTTAAGATGGACTTATGATGTTTTGATGCTGTCTGTTGTCTGTCCCTATACGTCATGTATCTAAGTGACACGGTACAAATAAAGCTTTCAGCCCTGGACTTCCTCATTGCCAAAGCAAGAGAAAGAAGTCTATCAATGTTAAAGGTCAGAGGACAAGGTTGCTGCTTCTGCTTGTAGGAATAAAACTGTTTGGAGAAGTCGTGATACCAACAAGAATTTAGGACCCTTTAATCCATGTATGTCGTGACAGACCTCTCTTACTACTTGTATTGATTTTCAGTATAAGAGGACAAAGGTCAAAGTGAAGGTCAGTTGCACAAAAAAAACCTTTGACCTCTATTGACTAGTTATTGCTTGTGCCATGGTAGGAGAACAAATATTAAGGTCTACCACATTTTGAAATCAATATTGCTGTGTACAAACTTTTGGGCCTTGAATATTAGACCTTGCATCACCCAAGACGTAAACAAAACTACTTTTTTATTTTCAAGGTCAATGTCAAAGTCATGGCTAAAAATAATGTCTACCTGCAACATGTATACTATAAGTATAACATCCCTTGCACTTGAATTGTTGAAGGGCTTACAGTGTGTTGTTTGCTTCATTATTTTTCATTTAAAACTGCTTATAGCACTAAGATCTCAATTTTTGAACAAATTGAATGTATTGTTATACTTTGAAATGAGAGATGAAGGCTGTTTCAGATGACGAAAAATCATCTATATCTAAACGATCTGAGAGGTAATTTAACTATTCAAGATATTTAGATATGATTTTGTACATATGATTTTGTACAGAATAACATATAAGACTACCACATTTTTATGGATTTTGATTTTGTACATATGATTTTGTACAAAATAACATATAAGACTACCACATTTTTACGGATTTTGATTTTGTACATATGATTTTGTACAGAATAACATATAAGACTACCACATTTTTATGGATTTGATACACATTTTCTATCTGCTCCACTCATATAATTTGATATTTTTTTCTTGCTTTTTTTTATGAGTAAAAAAATCTTGAATAAGGAATACTTTTGATCAATTCCATTCGATGTTCTTGATTAATTCCATTCGATGTTCTTACTGCAATTCTGGTGGGAAAATTTAAGTAAATAGAACTTGTTCTTACAATCTGAATTTTATATTACAATCTAGTCCAGTTTAATGTACAATCTACAATTAATTCAACAGTTTTTGTTTCTTTTTTAATTTTGAATATTTGTTGTATGAAAGGTTGCTTTTGCTAGAAAGTAGAATTATGTAAGGGTTAATTTGAAATTCTTCATTTATTGCATTCATTTCTTGCCATTTTCTCTACTGCCACTTATGTGTCTCATTTTCTACATTAGTCCCAGTCTCAGGTGCTCTTATAGTGTATACTTAGAAACTTTTGCTGTGTATTAACCTTTGCTTCTTCTGCGGTCAGCCTTGTACTGCTAAAGTTTGTCTCAGTGAATAGAAATACCAAATAATCAGGAGTGGATCTGCGAAACATTGTCCGAGTGAAAGGGGTTTCTTATATAAAACCAAAATAGAAAATACTAGCAAAAGATTCTACTTATAAAATATCATATATATGCATTTTAAGTAAGGCTAAAGTTTTATAAGTTGGTTTACAGATCCACTATCTTTGATTTTTTACAAGTTCTTGAAAAAAAAGTCTCCTTGTTTTTTGATATTCTGAAAATATTACGCAGTGATCAGTTGTCCTGTCTGTCTGTAAATCTGTAAGTTTCAATTAATAAATGTATGAGATACTAACCTCATATTACATTTTGTTTATCGTCCTTGAACTCTTGGCATATACACGTAGTAGCCTTTGTATTTCAACATGGACCCTTTTATAAATCTGTTAAACTTTGCACTTCATATAAAGGCTTTATCAAGCAACACCTGTGGAAAAAGTTAAGATTTAGATGTGTATTATTCAAAATGTGATACTTAGATAGTGCTACATTGAGGTCATAAGATTACTCTTCTCTAGAAATTTCCAATACAAAATTCTAGGAATCTCTATAATTGGTATGTACATATTTGTTTTATATGTGTGAAGTTTTGAAAAGTAACAAAGTTTCCATCTATTTGATTAGATTCCCACTATTGTAAACCAAAACTGTTTTTGTTCATGCCAAGTTCAATTTCAGAGACTGATGAAATGTTAACAACATGTATCTTGTAAAAAATGTTCTATCTCATGTACAAAATGTAACACTATTTTTCAGGCCAGATAGATTTGAAGTAAAGATACTCTTCATTGAAAAGTTGTGTTTCTGAATGTATTTGTACCCTACAAACAAAGCAGAGGGGACCTAATAGTTTTTACTCTGTCTGTCTGGATAGAACAAAACAATTTTTACCTCATAATTCCAGTTTATATGTACCATTTATGTCTTGTTTTGGAAATTCTGACATAGAAAGTATAGAAAACTGATAATCTTCTACGACAGTAAAGAAAGGTCAATTAGAACTGCCCGTGGACAAATTATACCCCCCGCAGGACATTTTTCTCTAATCGGATTCATTGATGACATAACACAGAAAGCTCTGGTCATAAGGAATCTTTATGTAAAATATCAAAGCCCTATCCCTTATAGTTTAAAAGTAGGTCAAGGTCACCAGGTCAAAAGTAATGGTATCAAATGAAAGCTTCTGTCATGAGGAATCTATATGTGAAATATCAAAGCCCTATTCCTTATAGTTAAAAAGTAGGTCAAAGGTCAAGATAAAGGTCACTAGGTCAAAAGTCATGATATCAGATGAAAGCTGTCATCATGAAGAATCTATACGTGAAATATCAAAGCCTTATCCCTTATAATTCAAAAGTAGGTCAAAGGTCAAGGTCACTAGGTCAAAAGTCATGGTATCATATGAAAGCTTCCGTCATGAGGAATATACATGTGAAATATCAAAGCCCTATCCCTTATATTTTAAAAGTGGGTCAAAGGTCATGATCAAGGTGACTAGTTCAGAGGTCATGATATCAAATGAAAGAATCTAACTGTAAAATATCAAAGCCCTATGCCTTATAATTTAAAAGTAGGTCAAAGGTCAAGGTCACTAGGTCAAAAGTTATCAAATGAAAGCTTTCGTCATGAGGAATATACATGTGAAATATCACAGCCCTATCCCTTATAGTTTAAAAGTAGGTCAAAGGTCATGATCAAGGTCACTAGGTCAAAAGTCATGATATCAAATGAAAGCTCTCATGAAGAATCTTATGTATGAAATACCAAAGCCCTATCCCTTATAGTTAAAAAGTAGGTCAAATGTCAAGATCAAGGTCACTAGGTCAAAAGTCATGATAACAAATGAAAGCTCCCATCATGAGGTATATGTGGAATATCAAAGCCCTATTCCTTATACTTTAAAAGTAGGTCAAAGGTCAAGATCACACGGTCACCTGTGGAAAAAGTTAAGATTTAGATGTGTATTATACAAAATGTGATACTTAGATAGTGCTACATTGAGGTCATAAGATTACTCTTCTCTAGAAATTTCCAATACAAAATTCTAGGAATCTCTATAATTGGTATGTACATATTTGTTTTATATGTGTGAAGTTTTGAAAAGTAACAAAGTTTCCATCTATTTGATTAGATTCCCACTATTGTAAACCAAAACTGTTTTTGTTCATGCCAAGTTCAATTTCAGAGACTGATGAAATGTTAACAACATGTATCTTGTAAAAAATGTTCTATCTCATGTACAAAATGTAACACTATTTTTCAGGCCAGATAGATTTGAAGTAAAGATACTCTTCATTGAAAAGTTGTGTTTCTGAATGTATTTGTACCCTACAAACAAAGCAGAGGGGACCTAATAGTTTTTACTCTGTCTGTCTGGATAGAACAAAACAATTTTTACCTCATAATTCCAGTTTATATGTACCATTTATGTCTTGTTTTGGAAATTCTGACATAGAAAGTATAGAAAACTGATAATCTTCTACGACAGTAAAGAAAGGTCAGTTAGAACTGCCCGTGGACAAATTATACCCCCCGCAGGACATTTTTCTCTAATCGGATTCATTGATGACATAACACAGAAAGCTCTGGTCATAAGGAATCTTTATGTAAAATATCAAAGCCCTATCCCTTATAGTTTAAAAGTAGGTCAAGGTCACCAGGTCAAAAGTAATGGTATCAAATGAAAGCTTCTGTCATGAGGAATCTATATGTGAAATATCAAAGCCCTATTCCTTATAGTTAAAAAGTAGGTCAAAGGTCAAGATAAAGGTCACTAGGTCAAAAGTCATGATATCAGATGAAAGCTGTCATCATGAAGAATCTATACGTGAAATATCAAAGCCTTATCCCTTATAATTCAAAAGTAGGTCAAAGGTCAAGGTCACTAGGTCAAAAGTCATGGTATCATATGAAAGCTTCCGTCATGAGGAATATACATGTGAAATATCAAAGCCCTATCCCTTATATTTTAAAAGTGGGTCAAAGGTCATGATCAAGGTGACTAGTTCAGAGGTCATGATATCAAATGAAAGAATCTAACTGTAAAATATCAAAGCCCTATGCCTTATAATTTAAAGGTAGGTCAAAGGTCAAGGTCACTAGGTCAAAAGTTATCAAATGAAAGCTTTCGTCATGAGGAATATACATGTGAAATATCACAGCCCTATCCCTTATAGTTTAAAAGTAGGTCAAAGGTCATGATCAAGGTCACTAGGTCAAAAGTCATGATATCAAATGAAAGCTCTCATCATGAAGAATCTTATGTATGAAATACCAAAGCCCTATCCCTTATAGTTAAAAAGTAGGTCAAATGTCAAGATCAAGGTCACTAGGTCAAAAGTCATGATAACAAATGAAAGCTCCCATCATGAGGTATATGTGAAATATCAAAGCCCTATTCCTTATACTTTAAAAGTAGGTCAAAGGTCAAGATCACACGGTCAATTGCCTTGGAGTAAAACTTGTGATGAATGTCTGTATGAAATATTAAAGCCTCATCAATTATACTTGAGGAGATATTCACTTTACCAACATCTTAACCAAAGTCAAGGTCACTAGGTCAAATGTCTTGGTATCAAAATGTAGTACTTGCTATGGTGAATAATTGTATAAAATATGAAAGCCCTATAACTTATACTTGAAGAGATATTCACTTCAAGAACTTCTTAACAAAAATATAACTATAACAAAAATATAACTATAAGGTCAAAGTTCAAGGTCACTAGGTCATATGTCTTGGTATCAAAATGTAGAACTTATTATGGTGAATATATGTATGAAATATGAAAGCACAATCACTTATACATTTACTTGAAGAATTATCTGCTTAAGAACTTCTTAATGGGACGGACAGGTTGACAGACGGACAGACACACAGACAGGGTGTTTCCTATATACCCCCCCCCCAAACTTCATTTGCAGGGGGTATAATGACTAGAAAAAGGAGATACATCACAATGAATTTCCACAGCAAGTTTCATCCAAGTGTTACGTCTTCAAATTTATAGTATCATTTCAGAACAGATGAATTTGCAGCATGGACCAGACATGCATGTTTCGGGTACTTAACCCTCGTAGGTGATCGTCAATCCCAACAATGAAATATAGGTAAAGACTGAATGTCCAAAAAATACTGAAAGACGTAATAGGATGGGTGTGATATGATGCTACAAGAAGTGTACATTTACAGGAGAAAAGTCTGGTAAAATCTTTCACTCTTGGAGAGTAATTCCTTTTGAATTTTTGTGAAAGGTCAAAGCGACAACTGAAAATGGGGTCAAAACATGAAATATGCTTTAGATGACATACATGTAGTAAGTTTGTTTGTCAGACTTCTTACACCTTTTGGTTATCCTGTATTTAAAGAAGAACTCAATAGACCCTTTCATGCTGATTTATGTCCGTTTAGTTCACTTTTCTCTCTTCATAGGATGATTTGACCAACCAGAACAATCAAATGATGTTGTCCTTGAAGATGTACCCTACTATTTGGAGCGGAATGACATTCGATTGTTCTGGTGGGCAAAATTGTCCTACATTGTACCTAGACATAAAAGTGAACTGAATGGACATAAGTGCGAAAGGATCTGTTGATTTTCTGGTCAAGGTTGCAGATGTGTAATGTACATCCTTATTTCAGCATATTAAATACCAAAGCTATACTAACTGTTTACAAAGTTTGGAAGAGCTGTATCGAGTTTTATTCAAGATCATGATGCATGTAGACTGTCAATTGTCATTCACCATTATGTGTACTTTGGAAGATATTTCTCAAATGGCCTTGATCTAATTAGAAATGTCAGCAAAATTTTAAATTTTCACACATATTGTAAATACTCTCAAGTGAACTTTTCGTTGTACTTTCTGCAGGACATAACCAACATCTCAGCAAAACATTTGGTACTGCTTGTGATATTTTAAAGACTTAATGAATTTCTAGGGCAAAGGTAAACACACCAAAGACAATTTTATAAAATACATGTATCTCTTGGCCTGAGAGGAATGTGGAACAAAGCTTGTGATGTACTGCAATAAAGTGCCAGCCATAAATTGTACACACCTTAAAATGTTCCATTGTCTTTAGTCTTTAGACCCTGTCAACATTGACAAATTTTGACCTAACAAAGACTCACTTCTGATGTTCTCAATTGAAAGTCCATGATGCTCCACTATTTAACTTTGTTTTGCTTGTTTTAAATCCATTTCTAAAACAAATTCACTCTTAAAAAAAGAAATACACGAATGAGCAAAATGTTTTTATTTTTAGTACATGTATATTCAAATACATGTTTATAACTGTTCAAATAAACTACATGTACATGTATCATTCAACCCATAACAATTTGTAAAAGAGGCTTTGCAAGATTTTGTACCATATCATTATATGAATGAAGTAAAGTCCTCCGTAGGGAAGTTATATGATAAAATAAATAACAATAAACACTCAATATCCACAATTTTTCTGCCACTCCGCCTTTATCAAGTGGAAAAGCATGAATATAAAACTATGTAATACTGTAAACGTGAAAATTTTGTGTGGGGGTAATTTTCGCGTCTTTGCAAATCTATGGACTTCGTGAGAATTTCCCCCACACGAAAATATCTCCGCTGCATTCTTACAATGAGAAAAAAATGTTATCGAGAAAATTTCCCCAACGCGTAATGTCTTGATGCGAAAAACGTGAAATTTTCTCCCAGTGAAAATAACCACGTTTACAGTATCCATAACTGCTGGTAAACAAAGCCCAGTGTCAAAATCCTCGTCTATATAAAACAGATTGGCACATTTCAAAATTTCTTGCCAAAAGTTTATATCAGCTTTGTTTACCAGCAGCTATCCATATGACATAGAATTCTTTTATATTCGTGCTTTTCTTCTTGACAAAGGCCGAGTGGCCGAAAATTTGTGGATATTAAGTGCATTTCATTATATCTTGTTTTAAGGTCTCAGCCATTTCAATCATTCATAACAATACACGAGGATAATATTAGTTACTGGCCATCTACAGAGATTTATTTCGCCTTGGACTAGAATGTCGAAAACTGATTGGATAGAGCCCGTCACGTGGAAGCGGTCTATAACTCTATAGACTTTCTTATAGACCGTCAGTAGACAATAAATTCGAAGTGGGAAATCCAAGATGGCGGACGTTAATATGAAAAATGCAGCGGCCGGGAATCGAACCCGGGCCGCCCGCGTGGCAGGCGAGCATTCTACCACTGAACCACCGATGCTTATGGAAATAGGTAAAAAATATTGTTTATATAGATCAGACTACACGTAATCTATTTTTAGCTGATGACTCGTTTATGTAGGTTGAATACCTGGGAAGTGACACACTTTTGAATTCACAAAGGTAAGGGAAATTTGTGATGAAGGGGTCCTCGGCTAAATAAAACACTTATTTGGTCAGTTACAGACCGTCTACGGAGATATGTCGGGTTGGTAAAATCTATGGAAGGCTCGGCTTCGCCTCGCCTTCCATAGATTTTACCAACCCGACATATCTCCGTAGACGGTCTGTAACTGACCAAATAAGTAATATTGTCTGGTTGATCAAGCCCATAGAAGGCTTGATCAATATGACAGATCTCTGTGGTTGGTCAGTAACAAACCTAATAACTGTTTTATTTTGTCGAGGAGCAAAACCTCTGTTTTTTGTTGCAGAAAATTGGTGTTTCATGACTCCTTTTACTTGCGAATTCATTCATACGGCAATGGCGGAATTGCTCACAGTCTATAGAAATTTAGACGGCGTGCACGTGACGTGATTTACGCTCTCTGATTGGTTCGAACTAGTCCTTGGCAAAAAAAAAACTTATCTCTTATACAAAATCAACTATCTACTGGAGCGAAAATAGAAATGAAAGGAAACTTAAAGCCCTTTTAGGGTTGTTGGACAAGGGCTTTTGAATTTAAACTGAGAGGTCATAGCTGAAGGGCAAATGAAGTTATGACTTATCAGTATGAATATACATGTATTTTCTGAACAAAGGAGAAGGTACATTAAGACCCCATATCGGCCCTGTTGTTTCCTGAGAAATTCAAATCGTGAAAATTGATCAACTGTGATTATTTTATTTATATACAAGATCAGTTACATATATACATTAAAATCGCTTTTCATCTTGATGCACCCCTACGAAATTATAGCTCATCAAACAAAGGAAGGATTAACAAATCCGGATATTTCTTTAGAAAATCACATATATTTTCGAGAATTTCATATAGAGCAAGACGATCTGCTAAAAATAAAAGTAGAAAAATGAATCAATAACCTCCATATCTGTCGATTAAAAGTGACAAATGAGTAGTAGACGTTCTTGCTCTAGTTGAAAATTAATGATTTGTCTTGCGTAGAAATGTATGTGGAAGATGCATGGACCACGTCGGCACGGCTTTATGACGTCATTATAATGACGTCATTTGATTGACAATGCAGGTGCATGCACTTGCGTAACATATTTAAATCAGGAATCGGTTTTCTCTTGAAATTCGGTTTGATTTATATACGTTTGTAGTAAAAACAAACAAACAAAAAAAGGCTGAACATTGATATATTTTACTAACATAGTGGGGTTCACCGAGCATGTCGCATAAAATCTCCGCCGGTAAAATAACTTAAATTTTAGGAGTAAAATAGTAAAAAAAAAAAAACCGAGCAAGTTAACCAGAAATTAGATTCATTGATTCAAGGATCACAAATCCACTATAACTGATAGGGAAGTAAAAAAATTCTATTGGCATGATCAACCCGACAACAATCTCTGTAGACGGTCAAGATCATGGACGGATCCAGAATTTCATTTCAGGATTGGTCCGTAAGTCCGAATTTTTCTGAATAGGAAGAAAAAGGGGGGGGGGGGGGGGGGGGGGTTACACACCAGACAATAAAGTCCTTGATTAATGACTGTCCGTTCTATTTTTCAGTACATGTATAAATAAAACAGATGACTGGCGGGCTAAAAAGCGAGCAAAAAGCTTAAATTCTTGAATTTTCACATCATGGTACTAAAACCTTGAATTTTCACATCATTGTACTCGATTTATGATATGCAAATACAAAAAATGGCGAGCGATAGCGAGACGTTAAATTGTTTTTTTTTTTCAGAGCAAGTCCTCTATTCGTGTCTTTTTCAGTTTCATTACTCCTAGTGCCCCTGTTTATTGACCAAATTGAAATGTACATGGGCTTTTGAGGAAAGCGCAGCATCTTTTGAAAAAAAAAACGTGTGTGCCGTACTATTTGATCTAAAAAGGTTCCGAATCCCTCTCTCCCCACCCCACCACCACCATAGTCTACCAACATTAAATTATGAAATAACATATCGATTTTATATTAAAAAAAATAATATGCCAGCGATTCGATACTAATGTAAAACAATTGACCCTTCCGATTGCGGGAAAATGATGCAAAATTTCGTGACGTCACAATGCTTTTACCTCGGACAAACAAGCTTCGAACCTCAACATCGAAATTGCATTGTGACGTCATGGAATTTCTCAAAATTTTCCCGCGTTCAGAAGGGTCAATTACAAACTGTTCATTTAGTGAACCATGTGCATTTTTGGGTGTTTAGGTGAAAAAAAACCAAACCAAACCAAACAAAATACACACTGTTTTGGAAAAGTACATCACCCTGATATACATTAGTTATTATGTATACAAAATTATTCAATCAGTAAATGGAATTGAACAGTATAGCCATAAGAAAAATATAGTCTGCGTCTCTCTTTTGGTAGCTTTCTCGCAATCTTGTGACTTCTCGTAAATACATCAATAAATCGAATTTACTCACAGGGGCTACAGTACACAGAGTACATTGTCAAAATAAATCCCCCCACTTATAATACATAAACAAAAAATGTTTATGTATTATAGGGGGGGGGGGGTTCGTATTTATATTGTACTCCCTGTGTACTGTAGCCCCTGTTATTCACCGCGATTTTATCGAATTCTTTCAGTGGCGCCATCTATCACAGTTTCTTGCAATGGCTGTGATAATTGTTTACGCAAGATTTATTCTATTCATTTGTTTTATTTTATGTTTTATTCGTATATTCCTAATTCTGTGTCTGTCTTTTGGTAGCTTTCTCGCAATCTTAAGACTTCTCCTAAATAAATTAATAAATTTATCGAAATTTACTCACAGGGGCTACAGTACACATAGTACAAAATAAATCCCCCCACTTATAATACATAAACAAAAAATGTTTATGTATTATAAGGGGGGGGGGGTCGTATTTATATTGTACTCCCTGTGTACATGTACTGTAGCCTCTGTTACTCATCGAGATTTTATCGAATTCTTTCAGTGCCGTCATCTATCACAGTTTCTTGCAACGGCTGTGATAACTGTAAACGCAAGATTTATTCTATTTATTTGTTTCATTTTATGTTTTATTCGTATATTCCTAATTCCTTAATTGCAGCTTTATATATAAATATACATATATTAAACAAACTAAGGTTAATTTTAAATTAATGCTTATTGACGTATTTAGATGGGCGTTTTTGGCGCCACAAGCAAAAAAAAAAAATAAAAATAAAAAAATAAAAAAATAAAAAAAATAAAATAAAATCGGTAAGTAAGGTACATTCGCATTAGGTGGGCTTATACTTGAGTTTTGATGTCGAACGTTCGGAAAATTATTTTCTCGCTCCCGGCCGCTCGCCACGTAACTGTTTGTTGATTGCATATCAAATTGCTCTAAAAGAAACTCCGGCTTTTTCTGATAATTACACTAAGTAAGTCAACATGCCCTTACAGCAAGGGGTGTGACCCCCCCCCCCCTAAAAATCGCTGGCTTGCTTTGCTCATCAGATAACTATCGATCATAAGATATAGCTTTTCATAACAATCCAATAACCATGATACAGATTTCAAATGGCTATTTCATTACTGCCTTCATCAAGCAAAACGGTCAATCGCCACAAGATAATTTTTTGTCCCCCTTCAGGAACGCCCTGGACCCCTTGGACAGGGACGTCGACCCTAGTCGCTCTCCCAGACTCATTAATTGACTTTCTGATATTCACTACATCCCCCATCTCAAATTTAAGAGGTAATATCTCTGTCTTTTCGTTCGTTTGAATGACTGTAATATATGCACGGATATGATTTTTAAAAACATCATAATTCCCTTAAATTCTAGAATCAGTTATAGCATTAATATGAGACAGTCTCCAAGAATAACCCAGAAGCTAAAAGATGACGTACAATACTTTATCAATCGCAGATTTTCGAGGATTCATGAAATCGTTTCATGGCAAAAACTTGAGCAAAACAATCATTATGAATAATGTAAGAATACAGCAATTTGTTATCTGACAACGTTATATCACGACGTGATCATAACGTCACATGACGTCAAAGTCAGTGAAACAGAAAGCTTACATACGTGTTTTCAAATTGCTATAAAATCGCAACGGAATATCCGATTCTCAAAATTCAAACTCATTTACATTCTGTAAATCTTGTATTTTCATTGTTCAAAGTTTGCTTCATTTCTCAGATAGGGCGATTTTGGCATACATGTATAACGTACCTTCTCCTTTGTTGTGTGAATGAATTTGTACATGATTTCTAAGTATGGTATTATGATAATTATGAATTGATTCATAAAATAAGTTGGTTCAGTAATACATATCACATAGACCTACCATGTGTTTGCAAAGGCCTGACAAAAACAATGTAAATTCTCTCAATAAATACATCAACCCAATCTGGGATTAAATTCAGTTTAGCAAGCAATTTTGCTTAAGTATGAAGATATCATTGCACATATCCAGTAAAAGTTTTAAGAATCCTGCTAAGTAGGTCAAGTGATGTCCTGGATATTTTTAAATCCTGGAGATATGCCATATTTCAGGAAATCTGTTGGAGTTTTGCCAAGTGATTGACCTCCAGGGGTCGTTGCCATAGCATCATCTTGTATGAAGTCATCCTCTTCATCCTAAAAAAGTTACTCAGCTGCATTAAGATTCTACTGATGTATAGGTCAATATAGAGGAGGATTAAGGAAATTTATACCTTGGTGTATGCATACCTGTACCTGTAAACTTTGAAATTCTGAATAGAGGGAGATCTCCCTCTGTGACATTTGAAAAAGAGGGAAATTATGCATGAACCAATTTACCAACATTTATGATAAATTGCAACACTTGGGGGGAACCCTCTTTCAAACAATTTCAATGAATAATAACCTCTTAAGTCTAAGAAAGTGTACAGTATAAGCAATGACTATGAATGAAATAAGTAGGAGATGTTGGCAAAAAGAGGGAGGATTGTAATTTAGGGAGGGAGATGAAGTCCATGGGGGAAACTCCCTCCTAAAGAGGGAGAATACACAAAAATGTGTATGGGTGGATCTAGTATGTGATAAAGGGAATGCAGACCATGTCAAAATTTGGCACAAACATGTTTGATTTACTGAAAATTGCTGTAAACCATCTTTAATTCACGACGTCTTAAGTTCGCTAACACGAGTGAAGTGACTGGTTCGTGGCGTTTTATTTTCGCGACATCATATATACATGTACATAACTTACTACAAATGTGCTAGGACATACATGTATTCGTGGCATTTTATGTTTGCGAATCGAAGGACCTCGTGAATATCGCGAAGATAAAACCTCACGAAACCATCTTTAATTCACGGCGTCTTAAGTTTGCTAACACGAGTGAAGTGACTGGCTCGTGGCGTATTATTTTCGTGACATCATATATACATTTACATAACTTACTACAAATGTGCTAGGACATACATGTATTCGTGGCATTTTATGTTTGCGAATCAAAGGACCTCACATATCGCGAAAATAAAATGCTCACGAATCAAAGACGGTTTACAGTACTGGCTTGGCATCACGACTAAGACTGCAGACCAGAAACATTCCCCACCCTCCACAACCAACACCACAGTACTAGACAGCTTCATCATTTCTTGTTTTGTATCTAAGTTTGATATTGTTAAACAATAAAAAGAATTTGGAGTACAGTCATTATTATTACTCCAAAGTACATGTAGTAAAGTGCAAAACTTGGCAAGGGAAACAATGAGAAATATTGAAAATCAGGATTTGTACTCACATAATTTTCATTACCTGAATAAATCAAATAAATCAAGATCAAAATTACCTCCTCAATATCAATTTCCTCTTCAACACAACCTTGGAACTCTCTGTACAGTGGAATAATAAATTTTCTGGACCTACAGGTAAATACAAGAAATAAATGTTAAAAATATTTCCAATGCAATGTTAACTTTAAATCATACAGTATGCTTGTTTGATGTTTCGACAAGCAGATATCAGAAGAAATTTTGTTCACTACTGATGCGTTGGATATGTATCACCTCTTCACATACTATAAGGAATCTATTACTCTAGCAGAGTATAAAGGTAATTGTATATTGTTTTAATCGTGACCAGCAATTGTATGTACCAGAAAATTTGTTCCCTTCTGACTCCATTCTATTTATTAATTCACTCATTAAAACAAATAGGGGAGAATTTACAATTCGAGGTGCATATCAGCGTTTTGTTCAAAATATTTGTGAAAAAATAAGTGATATGATGTAATGATGTTTCAAACTACTACAAAAAGTAAAATACTAGTACCTGTTCAATAGATATGGGTCAAAGGGGAAAAACGAGTCAAGAGTCACCGTAACACTGCCGGCACTACTCTCTGCTGACACAGGTAAAAGGCAACGTCTATTTCTCTCTATAATAGTATCACAGAAAGCCAACTGATGCATCCTAGGTAAAGAAAATAAATAATACTTGGTTAACTCCATGAAAATAAAACGGACAAGATAGGACTACATGTACATGTATCTATGGTTTTATTGAAAATTACTGCCGAGATTAATTTCTCTATTTTGCAAATTCTAGTGACAAAGTCTTCTCAATGTTTCTTAAAACATTGTTCTTTTCTCATAGATAGCTTGAAAATATGGAATATTCATCTTTTTTAACAGACTGTTCAAGAACAGGTACATTGTATGTTGCCTTAAGCATTTTTGGCCCTACATACATGTACATGTATGTGACCTTGACCCTCATTTGGTGTTGAGTTTCATCATGCTTGACAATTCCAGCAATTTTGATGGTACAGTTTACTCTCGTTTACTCAAACTCGGTTAACTCGAATTTCTGCTTAAGTCGAACTGTTTTCAAAAGTCCTGATTCTCTTCCATTGATCTCTATGCATTTTTACTCCTGATAACTTGAATTCCAATAACTCAAACTTTTCGTTAAGTCGAACTAATTTTTAGGTCCCATAAGTCATTTTACATTGAAAATTTACCTCAGTAAGTCGAACCACAAATTAATTTCAATTCTTAAACAAAAACCAATTCATTTTAAGGAGATCTGTTTATGGATAATTGATACTGTATTGCTATGGAGTCATAAATACAAACATTTAAGGTAGCTTGGTCATTAAAAATGGACAACACAAACGTTTGTGAACGGTGATAGAGAAAGGGAAATAGTCTTTTGAAAAATTGATTGCTGATGATGTACTCAATAAGTCGAACTCCTGATAAGTCGAACTATTTCTGATGGTCCTGTGAAGTTCGACTTATCGAGAGTAGACTGTAGTATAATGTATATCAATCAAGTTATAGCCATCTATGTGTATAGCCATCTATGTGAAAGTTTGACAACCACATCCCTCACATGTACATGTGTCACTCCTGTGTTGCAGGCGACATAACAATCCCTATGTGCTAATTCCCTTGCAGGCAATATAAAAACTTGTTCAATTCCACGTATAGGGCATAACAACGCTTTAAAATTGTTATCATTTTTAAAGCATGTACATCAATGTTACATATTTACCTTGTAATAGATGCAAATGTTTTGACAATAACAGGTAAGACTATTCTCAGCGGGTTAAGTCGACTGGTGACAATCCTCTGAAAATTCAAACTCTCTGCCCACTTATAGCCTACAATAAATGATACAAGTAAATCTTAAGTAACTGTCCTTACAAAGTAGCAAAGGTCTTAAAATTGCAAGGCATGCAAATCTTTTAAAAACTCCAGAGGCTACTATTTATGTAAGCTATAAAATTATAACAACATAGTGGCTAGGAAATTTTCTAAGCTCTCTGCTCATTTATGTTTTTAATAACAGATAATTTTTGATTTATTAGAAAAAACACTTATCTGCTTATGTTTTGAATTATTAATAAAGTGGTGGAAAATTTGGCTAAATTCCTGCACTTAGCAAGGCTGACTAGCTAATTATTTGAAAAAGTGTTCTGAAAGACAGATACAAGTTAGCAAGTTTCAAAATTCAGCATTTTAAAAAAATCCTCTAAGCTGCACAAGTATATCAGTCATAAATTGAATTAGGCACACAAAAATCTGTAATTTTAGATGAAGATAAAGAGCCAAATACATACATATATCAATATTTACATTGCAGGTTGATTTCCTATGTTTAACGCCTATTCAATTTTGACGTTCACTTCACGATGAACTCAGGTTGGCCCCAATCACATAACGTGCGCGCAAGAAGTTCAAACAGTGGGCGGGGCTTACTGATGCTGAATTTGCGATCAGGAGGAGATTCCTAACATGTGTACGGGGAATGAGACTATATAAAAGAGGAGAAACAGACGGGGACAACCAAAAAAAAAAAAATGATTGAAACCATTGAAATATGTGTAACATCTCTATGTACGCATATATGTACAGTTTCCACAAAGTTCATGTGTACTTCAATGTAGATGGCGCTACCGAAATGAATTTATGTAGCGCTGATGCTGAATTTGCGATCAGGAGGAGATTCCTAACATGTGTACGGGGAATGAGACGATATAAAAAAGAAGAAACAGACGGGGACAACCAAAAAAATCCTTGAAACCATTGAAATATGTGTAACAACTCTATGTACGCGTATATGTACAGTTTCCACAAAGTTCATTTGTACTTCAATGTAGATGGCGCTACCGAAATGAATTTATGCAGCGCCGACTTCTCTAATATTATAAATAAGGCTTTTTTTCTCTTTAAATTGTTTATAAAAAGCTAAAATTCATCATGAAAACGTTTTAGCAGATATTTACAACATTGTGAAAGCGTTGTAACAGTCCATTTTTAAACGTGAACTTCCACCGAGTTCATGTGTACCTGAATGTAGATGGCGCTACTGAATTGAATTTATGCAGCACTGACTTTTCTAATTATAAATAAGGCCGTATTCTCTTCAAATTGTTTACAAAAAATTAAGACTCATCGTGAAAACAATTTAAAAATAAAAATTATTCGGTCATTTTAATATCAAACCGTATATTTTGGTTCTTTGCAATGGAATATTTCTTGCCCTTCCTGGTAGGGAGAATTGACACACGTGAAACATTTAGATCTTAATTTTCACTTAATTTGTATCAACTTTGGAGGATGTTTTTCAAAGATATTTTACATCTGAATGTTTCTGAATGTAAATATAAGGAATGAGTATCTTACTTTTTGCGTTCATGGCTTTTACACTCTGGTTCGACAGGCGCAAATCTTTCGAGAACCGCTTCGCGGTTCACGAGATTTGCGCCTGTCGAATCAGAGTGTAAAAGCCATGAACGCAAAAAATAAGACACTCATTCCTTAAATGTAGAAGAAAATTCTGGTTATAAGTAATTTTTTTCACATCTATAAGTCCTCTTTTCATTTATATATGAAGAAATAATTATAACATACACTTTAGGTTGTTACCTTTTTTCGTTTCAAATATTTCTTTATTCCTGAACACAAATACATAGAATACAGCCTGACAGACGGCGTAAAACGGTCCATGATGTGCTATGTCTGGGTACAGAGTCTCATTACTAATCTGGTCCAGATATTTATGGATCCATCCACAAAGGAGATCCAAACATGACGTCACCGTGCTGAAAAATGTGAAGTTATTATCAATTCCTATTTATCCTGTTTTGACCTACATGTATGAATATAAACTACTGCATATATACATGTACATGTATAATGAAATGCCTTAAAATATGATGTGTTGGAAGTGTTCTTAAACATTTTCTCCGTGAGAGTTTTTGAAGATTTTTCAGCTTCCTCTAGTCTGGCATCATTATTGAAAGCGGCATATTCCAGAGATATCATGGCATAAAGAAATGTAAGAAAATAAGAATGTAAAGTGGCATTGTTGTAAAGGGAATGTAAAATCAACATCTCAATCCCGTCAGTGTCTGCATAAAGAGTCCCAACATAAAATTAAACATTCATGGACTTTACCATGCACTTACCATTTCTAACCAGCAGACAAGGATATCACATAGGGATTTTGTTGTCAGATTTTTCCAATTGACCAAGACTACTGGCAAATTCATCTTTTTTCTCTCTTTTATTATGTATTTTAAAAGTGTTTCTGGTTTTTGTTATTAATTACTATATTAAATTCGATAACATATGTATGGTACAAAAACATACCTGATGGGGACAAATAAGGCCCTGGATAGTATACTGCCCATATAACCAGCTGCTGCCTGTCTGAACACCCCCTGTACATTAGGATCCTGGATTCGCTTCCATAAGAAATCCATAAAGCCTTCACATATCGCCTGAAATCATTACTAGAAAGGTCAGAAATATGAAGTTACTTATTCTTAATTTGAAGGGTATTTATTCTCTACATTTTTTCCCCGGAACTTTGTGCTTTATCATACATGTGTACAAATGTACATGTATATTATCATGACTTTTTACATTTACATTGTCTTACTACATATTTTTCCATTTTATTCTTTTTTCAGGTATAATGATGCAATTTAGCTCCGGGCCATCAAGTGTCTTTACGATGTCAATACATGAATTTGCAATAGAAAACTTTGTATCCATTTAGGTCTAAAAACTTTTAAAAACATCAAAACAACTGGTTCATGTACGGTATAGTATACACATGAAATATTATCTTGACCTTGATCCTCATTGAGTTTCAATATGCTTGAAGTTCAGGACTAGATGTTCCAACCCCTCTAATTGGCCCTATAATTTTGATGAAAATTGGTTTTATTGAATGAAATATAAATCATCACATATTGCAATGTACAATATGTGAGGAAACACTGAGTCATAATTTTGAGCAGTTGTAACGTCACATGTGTGTTGAATGATGTTATATTCATATTTTGAATGTCTTAGTATTCAGCTTAGGGCTATCAAATCCAATTAATCTTTCAAAACAATCTTTCTTCATATCGGTTCACAGTACATTTTTAAACATTTTGTAAACGAGAAGATTATGAATATCTGAATGTCTTTTAAAAAAGTTTGGACAAAATGGCAAGTTACCGTACCTACTCCTTTGTTTGGAACATAATACTACTGCATATCAAGCAATTCATATCCATGTACGTGTCAGACTATCAACCCAACAGACAAATGTTTGCCAAGGAAAGATATCCTTTTTTTAAAAACTTTTTCTTCACATGTGGTACTGTAAATTGGTTTTTATTCGTCAGGTACCAATTTTCGTCATTTTCGTCAGTGCCTCCCTTGACGAAATTACATACCGACGAATGTAAATACTCCTGACAAAATATAGTGTAGAAAGGAAAAAATTAAATCAGTATCTTGGTGAACTTTTAAAAATAGCATCGGGAGCACAGAGGAGGGGGAATGAAAAAGCTGCAGGTTCCAAGTTTTAATGTACTTCTAATTACCAAATGATATGTTTTCACAACAAGCTAGGTAGTAAACATATCTCTAATTGTTTGTTTACCAATAATTGTTAAACAAACAATGACAGCAAACACATACGGTTCATCTGAGTTGAAAGTTGGCATTTGAACAGACAAATTTACATTTTATGGACCCTTTGATGACGAATTTACGTTACTGACGAAATGGTTATTTTGCACGAATTGACGAAAATTGGTACTGACGAAAATAAGGCAATTTACAGTATTTAAATTAGATCATACAAACCTGTTTGAGGCTACAGAGATAAAACATGATAAACTGAACATGACATGAGGCGTGGGTTGGTAAGATGACCTGCTCAAATATTAATAATAACTCTCGGTAAAGCTGCTTGGTGGCCTCCCAGTTCAGTTTCCCTGAAAATGTGTAATCTTTCTTTAGGTTTATAATAACAGAATGTTTTGTGATATACACATAATTTATGATACATGTAATGACATTTACCTATTGTTAGTTGTACTTGTAAGTACGTGTTGTCAGCTATAAAAGAGAAAATTTTGTGCCAAAGGATCTAGAAAAGATCACAGACAATACCGCATTATCAAGAACCTCTTCCATATTCCTGTGTATAGAGAAATTTTAACCCCATTTTATTTTCACAGAATTCCACATACAGGTGAATTTCAGATGGCGGATAAAATCATAAGTAAATGATATTGTAAGAAATGTGTGAAGTTGGTGAATTTAGAAATATTGCGTGAATCAGTGTCTTACCTACCTACAGGCTTTCTACTCTACCTTGATGAAAAAGTAGGAAAAAAGTAGGAGTAGGCAATGAAAAAAAGTAGGAGAAATATAGGAAAAAAAAGGAATTGATAAGGGAAAAGTAGGAGATTTTCCATCACTTTTAGCGACACAGTAAGCAATGTTTTGTAGACTGGTAATGTTCATCTTTGTGGAAATCACTGAGAGAAATAAGGACAGATTGATTTTTGCATGTAAAATATAAAGAATGGGCGAGCGAAGCGAGCCCGAAATTTTTTAAAAACTTTGAGTCGACGACAAGTGAAGATGAAAAAGTAGGAATAGTAGGAGGTTTTAAAGAAAAAGTAGGAAAAAATAGGATCAAAATAAAAATGTAGGAAAAGTAGGAAATAGTAGGAAAAAGTAGGAACAGTCAGTAGAAAGCCTGTACCTAGCAAATTCAAAGCTGTGTTCAGGGGTGCGTTCAGGAACGTAGCCACTCACTGTGTGGTTAACTTTGAGAGGCTAACTCTGCCTGAACGCTTCGCTAACTTTGAACTTATTTCTTGTTTCCAATAAATCATAAAATCAGAAAGACAGAAAATTATTCATGCAAACTTATTCTCACCTGCAAAATTAAGAAAAATAAAGATATTCTGATTTAAATTGTACCTAAAATGTAGGATTAATACATTTGTCAACCATTTGACGTTGCTGCTATAGCAGACGACATGACACGGAGCGAGAGTAAGCATAGAATTTTTAGGCTTATTATCCCTACGCAGTGGCTCAATCATTGGTCCATTCGGCTACGTAGAGTTAGTAAGCTCTATTGAGCAGCTATGTTCCTGAACGCACCCCAGTCTTGAGACATTTCTCACCTTGAGTATGGCAGATATTATATATGTATTGTAAAGTGAGATCCATGACGACATCTAATTTATGTGCTTCCTTGTGAGACATGGGTTTACCACATCTGTCTTCTAAATTCTTCTTATTCCACGAACTTTCTGTTGATGTAATTTCTTTTTGAATCTCTGGATCATCCTGCAATATGGTTATAAATTCTAAATTTATGAAACAAATGAAATCATATTAGGTCATAATGCAATTGCAATCTCACATGTGAAAGTCCCTTGTCATCTACATGAATAATGTAAAAGTCCCATAGAACATTACATGTAATAAATTAACATCTGTCATATGTAAAAGTCAACATCTTATAAGTAAAAGAAATTTTTACATTTCACATGTGTTAAAGTTACTTATCATCTACATGTGCCATGTAAAGAACTTTTACCATCTCATGAATAAAAGTCAACCTCACATGAAAAAGTCACTAACTTACATGTCAAGGAAATAATCATCTTACATGTAAAAATAACTTACCATCTCATGTGTATAGACAAGCACTTACCATCTCACATGCAAAATTTATTAACACTCTCACTTGTGAAAAGTAACTAAACATCTCCAATATTTAAGTTACAAACCATGTAAAGTCCACTTACAGTTACAATCTAACAGGATCACCATCTCTAATGTAAAGCCCTTACAACCTTACATGTAAAAGTTATGAACAGTCACACATCATTTTACATGTTAAAAAAGATTCAAATTTCACATATAAGTTTAACTACATGTGACTATAATGTGAAAATTACATACCATCTCAAACAATACCTCCTGTTCCATGTCCTCCTCCTCCTCGTCATTATCCTCTGCTTCCTCTATCTCATGTCGTGGACATCTCACCTGATAAAACACAGATATTTATATTCTTTTTTTTATATAACAAACATAAAAGCCTGATATGAACTGCTAAACATCTTTTTTTCTCAGATTATTAAGCCAATCTATTTATAAGGCATAAGGACTCTAAAGGAGCCATCCCTGCTACATATGTTTAATGAATTGAACTTTCAGCATTAGAAAACGGAGACCATCATTGTCATTCATTATCATCAGAATATTAGAAAAATCTTCGTAACATTTGGGCAACATACGATATGTTCGACCTGAAAACAAACCTTAGCCCGAGACAAAAGACTACATTTGTCAGAAGATCCAACAAATCATATATTGCCGGACTTCCAAGTCAGTGATTGTTCTGTTAATGTACATGTACCATTAAAAATTGAGAAAATTGTTGCTTTGTGATGTAAAAGAAAAGCTTGGCATGTGTTCACGTGCACGTACATTTAGCATGACTTTAAGGAGGTCCAGGACAGCCAGACTGAAATTTGATCCTATCATTTAATTTTCCTAAAAATAGCAATCCAAGGAATGCTTGTGTCGCCTGCGAAGCAGATTATTATTCTAGAAAGTTGATCAAATTTATTGGTATCAGTAGAAAAGTATTGTCAAATGAAATTCATTTGAAATATCAGACCTCTTAATTACAAATAAAAAGATATGGTTATTCTCCAATTTTCAGAAAAGAGTGTCAATCATCTAGGTCAAGGTCACTACGTAAAAATTGGTAACAAAAAGGTCTCATCATAAGAAATATTAAAGACCTATCACCTACCAATTAAAAGATATATACAACCTTAGAAAAGAAGGTCAAATAGCTAGGTCAAGGTCAAAAGGTAAAGCATTATGGTATGTGTAGAATGACATTGTGACAAGGAAAATACATGTGAAATATCAAAGCCCTATCACCTATCAATCAAAAGATATAGCAATATTACTTTTCTTGAAAAGTAGGTCAAATATCTAGGTCGAGGTCAAAAGGTCAAATTTTATGGTCTGTGTAGAAAGGTCTTGTCACAAGAAATACACATGTGAAATACCAAAGCCCTATCACTTACCAATCAAAAGATATAGCGAATCTTATCTTTTTTTTCAAAAGTAGGTCAAATATCTAGGTCAAGGTCACAAGGTCAAAAATTATGGTATGTGTAGAAAGGTCTTGCCTTAAGAATTGCACATGTGAAATATCAAAGTCCTAACACTTACCAATCAAAAGATATATCCATTCTTAATTTTTTTAAAGTAGGTCAAATATGTAGGTCAAGGTCACTAGGTCAAAAATTATTGTATGTGTAGGAAGGTCTTGTCACAAGGAATACACATGTGAAATACCAAAGCCCTATCACTTACCAATCAAAAGATATAGCAAATCTTATCTTTTTTTCAAAAGTAGGTCAAATATCTAGGTCAAGGTCACAAGGTCAAATATTATGGTATGTGTGGAAAGGGGTTGCCACAAGAATTGCACATGTGAAATATCAAAGTCCTAGCACTTACCAATCAAAAGATATATCCATTCTTAAGTTTTTTGAAAAGTAGGTCAAATATGTAGGTCAAGGTCACTAGGTCAAAAATTATGGTATGTGTAGGAAGGTCTTGTCACAAGGAATACACATGTGAAATATCAAAGCCCTATCACTTACCAATCAAAAGTTATGGGCTGTGACACCCAAAGTGTGACAGACAGACAGACGGACGGACTGACAGACGGACGGACAGACGGACAATGGACAAAGTGATCCCTAAGTGTCGCTATGCTTCGCAGGCGACACAAAAATTATAAATGTTAATAATTGAAACATACTTTTTCTACATGCAAAGTTTCATCAATTTTTTACCGTTAGTTTTGAAGCTACGAACGTACATAAATACCCATTGAAAGCCCCAAAATGGGCCGTAAATGTGACGTTAAAATTAACACACTTTAGGTAATGAAAAACAGTTACAAATCTTCTGGGGAGGCAGAATATTGGGTCCCTGTAAAGTGCGAAACGAAACAAAAACGAAACGAAACGAAACAAAACAAATCGAAACGAAACGAAACAAATCGAAACGAAACAAATCGAAACGAAACGAAACAAATCGAAACGAAACGAAACAGATCGAAACGAAACAAAACATAAAACTTAAAGAAAATGAAAAAAAGAGGAAAAATCGCCGAAAACGAATATTTCAAGACAAGATCAGCATGTAATATTGCCTTAATCAAAGAGTTCTACATTTGTAACTAGTGCCGAGAGTGTTTCTTGAAAGAGTCAAAGTTGACAATTAAAAAAAGTAAATGTCAAATGCCATTCATGTATTTAAGAGGAATAAAGGAGGGGATAGAAAACCACGCTATGACACCGTAATGAGATCATAAAACGGGGTGGGGGCACATTTCAGGAAAAAAAATCTTATCCTTTTTCAAACGAAATGTGCCACCCCCATCCCCTCCCAGGTTTTTAATTGTTCTCATTTTTCTGATAAAATTTTAAAATACACATAACGGAACAGTTCCGTTTCCTCTGCGCTAGACTCCTCCCTGCTAAATAATATTTTTCTGTCTGTGACGAGGTTATTCATCCCAATCACTCTCCTTTAAAATGCAATTGTGCTATATACCGTATATATTATGTTTTAATCGTCAACTTTGATTCTTTAAACCAGAAGTCTCTGACGAGACAGTAGCTCTCCTGGTTGTTTTTTCTAAAACATCAATTTCCTTTCTTTTTTTTTAAACCAAGACCATATGGAGCAGGCGCTCTAACAAATTATAAGTAGCATGACAAAACTACATATCCATTATACTGCAACTATAATAGCACTCATATAATTCATAATATCCGAGATAAAGTATTTCTAAAAAGAATGTCACACCCACTTTCCAAGATCCTAGGGGCCAAGGGCTGCTAGCTCAAATAACTATCAATGACACATCAAGACTACAGATCCATAATATTGGATAAAGAATTAACTCCCCATCATTAATAGCTTTAAACGAGTAGAGAGCACAACTATATAGGAAAAATTACCACACCCATTTTAAAAGACCCTGGGGGTATAGGGCTAAAACAAAAATATCAGGTACACAACTATGCCACAGACCCATCATATTGCAAAAAGAATTAAGTCTCCATCATTTATAGTGTCAGAGGAGTTGTCCGGACAAGATTACATAGAATTTAATGACCACGCCCATTTTATAAGACCCTGGGGGTCAGGGACTGAAACTAAATGTCAGGTGCACAACTAGACCATGGACCAAGTAAAATGCAAAAAGAATTAACTTTCTATCTCTAACAGTTTCAGAGGAGTTGTCTGGACAAGATTACATAGAATTTAATGACCACGCCCATTTAATAAGACCCTGGGGGTCAGGGACTGAAACTAAATGCCAGGTGCACAACTAGACCATGGACCAAGTAAAATGCAAAAAGAATTAACTTTCTATCTCTAACAGTTTCAGAGGAGTTGTCTGGACAAGATTACACAGCATTTAATGACCACGCCCATTTTATAAGACCCTGGGGGTCAGGGACTGAAACTAAATGTCAGGTGCACATCTAGATCATGGTCCAAGTAAAATGCAAAAAGAATTACGGTAACTTTCTATCTCTCACAGTTTCAGAGGAGTTTTCCGGACAATAATTGTTTACGGACAGACGGACGGACGCCGGACAAAGGGTGATCGCATAAGCTCGACTGGTCTGAGACCAGTAGAGCTAAAAACCCTCCAGCCACAAGAACTAACGGTTGAAGGCAATAATGAGGGGGTGGACAGGGACAAAGGGAGGGGAGAGAAAGGGGGCAGGAGGAGGGAAGAAGGGGGCGGGAGGAGAGGAAAGGGGCGAGAGGAGGGACAGATGATTGGGAGGGCAACAGTAACCCCCCCCAAAAAATAGGAAATTACTTTTAATATAAATAATCTTGCTCTTATGCATTCATGTACATAATTTTAATTTTAAAAATTACCACGAAATTCATCTATATATACCTTAAAAATTTTTCCTGATCGCTTCTCTCGCGGCAATTTTCAATTCATTTTTCAAATACTCCAGGCTCGCTTCGCTCCCCTTAGTTTTTCATCTAAACAGGTCTATTTCTTTTTTCAAGGTTTTAAAAAGGAAATAACCCAAAATAACTACACTATTGCACCAATTTACACTTTAAAGTTTAAACATTTGTCTTGACCGCCCAAGACCCCCTCCCCCATGGGGAGGGGGGAGGCAGCAGGAGGAGAATGGTACCCCCTAACCCTTCAATAAGATCTTGTCTTGAAATATTCGTTTTCGGCAATTTTTCCTCTTTTTCTCATTTTCTTTAAGTTTTATGTTTTGTTTCGTTTCGATCTGTTTCGTTTCGATCTGTTTCGTTTCGTTTCGATCTGTTTCGTTTCGTTTCGATCTGTTTCGTTTCGTTTCGATCTGTTTCGTTTCGATTTATTTCGTTTCGTTTCGATTTGTTTCGTTTTTGTTTCGTTTCGCACTTTACAGGTACCCCAGAATATTAACAAGTTCTGTATTTTTCATTTAGATATGATGTGGGCAATCGGATATGTATAGAATTATAAATGATCACTAAGACTTTTAAAAGAAATTGTCGAAAGGAGATAAATTTATGTCTATTTTCAAAACGTCTTTGAGTTGCTCATTTTTAATAATAAAGTCCCTTTATCTGAAACTCTATCATTTATTTTCCTTAAAAACTTGATATTATCTTCCTCATTTGTCAAGTGAAACACCTATAAATTCCTATTGAAATTTGACCGTCAGTCTTCAAGTTATAGTGATTTTGCTACCCCCTCCCCCTTATTTCTACGTTAGTAATCCTGACGTTCTTGCAAAAAACGTGCCAATGTCGCCGTTTCTATTGTGACATCATAACTAATCCAGAGCTTTCCGATTGGTTTCTTTCGGATACTGTTCTGGAACCCCTTAAGTCATTCTGATGTGTAAACAAGAGGAATTTGAAGATTTCAATGTGTGAGAAAAATAATCAAGCACCACATTTGAGTTCCTGATAGATAAATATCAGTCTCGGGTGTGATGGATCAATGTCCCAACCTCAGCTAATGCCTCCTTTGGGACTTGATAAATCCTACCCTTGACTGAAATTTTTCTATCCGGAACTCAAAGTAGTGCTAGATTCTACTAATCCATTTGTAGATCACCACATGAATATTTACATCAAAAGTCAGCATTCCGTCTACTACGAGGCGGCATATTTTCTGACGTAGTGAGGGTATGTAATGTGTGGTCTGTAGTAGATTTCTGATGAAGCACTCATGGTAGTATACATCCTTCGTCATGTGTGGGTAGAGGTCTGTCAACAATGGCATCAGTACAACAGGACACCTGGTGAATGAAGGAGAAATATCACATTTAAAGCAATGTACAGATATATAATTAAATTCTGGGAAACGATGGTATGAAATCGACATTACCATACCAATTTCATGACGTCACGATGCTTTTATATCAGATACTGTCTCAAATGGGAAATAACTCCATTTTCCGCAAAGACTCAAACAGTTTTACTGTAAACATGGAAATTTTGGCGTGGGGGTGATTTTCGCGTTTCTCGTGAATCGAGGGATTTCGCGAAAATTTCCCCATGCGAAAATATCCCTGCTGCATTCTTACTATGGGAAAGACATTTTTATCGCGAATATTTCCCCCATGCGAAACGTCTTGATGTTATAATTGTGAAATCAGCAAAAATAACCATGTTTACAGTATTCAAAATTTTTTTTAAATTACAATGTCTCATTGGAAATAAATTCACTGGTAGATTATTTACAATTAAAATGAAGATGCATGGAAAATTTATTTCTTAGCATAACTATTTGCATTCATGATCACTTTCGAAATCCTGCGCATGTCTCTTGAAATTCATGTATGCATACACTTACATTGGTGTACACTGGAACAATGCCTTCAGTAACATGTGTACATTGACAAAGGCTACCTCATCTCTCTGTCTCGTTTCCTTTGTGATGATAAAGTTACCATTGTCATCCTTAGGATTTAAGGGAGCCAACTCTGTAAAAATTAAAAGATTACCTTTTTCTCACATTTTGAAAAAGTTTAGTGATAAAATCAGATCTAAATACATGTATGCAAAAAGCAAGATATGATATTTTGTCTCCTAATTATAACCTACTTTTTACAGTAATATGAATGAGAGAAAAGAAGCAGTTGAACCAAATTTAAATTATGAACATTTTGACTGAACAAATATGCAAGATCGCAAATTCTTCAACCAAGATTACATGAACGTTTTCGCACACTCTTTGATTGTTCTCCATTGTTTTGATGTCATCAATTTACTTGGGCAGAAAAGTTGCCGAAATTTTAAACAATGGTTTTGGTAGGTGACTAAATGCAAATCAGAACGGACATGCTGTACGCAATGTAGTTGCGATCTTGCGTATTAAGAGGAAAATTTGAACCATTTAGCACTAAGGACCAAAGTCTATGGTAAGTTTTATGTACATGTAAGTGAAGATCAGAAAAAATTGTAAAGAAAAAATAAATCCATTCTGGAAAGAACATTTCGGGATAAGTTACTTACTTGGCAGGAAATGTTTGACCAGCATACGTAAGCCTGCCCTTAGGTAACATGTATGTGCCGACAGTAGACTTAGTAATAAAGACTGGTAATCCTGTACTACATCTGGCTTCTGTGTCACCCAGTCTAACTTCTGAAATAAGAAACATTTCACAATGTCAATTTAGATATTTAGGCACGTTATTTTCCTATCCCTTTAGTAAAACCATTTTGCATACTTATAACCAGTTCATCAACTTTTCATAAAAACAAATCAAGAGGATAATGGCCAATGGAATATTGTAAGAAAAGAATGATGCAAATATTTTCTATTAAGAACATAAAGATCAAAGATAAAAGTCCCACAAGAAAAGCACAGGTGCAGAATGTACCATATGCACTTACCAAAATAATTCCAACAAGAATTTCAAACTCCTTGTCAATGAGCGTTACATAGTTTCTGATTGCTTTCATGTAGTGTTTTAAATCTTCTGGCTGGAAAAAAAAAAAGTAGAAACTTCAGTCTAGGTAGCTAAATTTACATATTTAATCATAATTCATTGACATGATGATGGTATATTTACTCTAATACCAAAACTGAAAACAACTGAGATTTTCAATTTATTAAGTGTATCTTAAACCTATTAGGTGTATTTCAAAAATCTTATGGTTTGATAGTAACTTACAATTTCAATAAATATTTGTTGTCAATCTATATCTTAAATCCAACAAACAGATTGATATCAATTTCTTTGTACATGTATGCACACATGGTAATTAGAGTCTAATTTCTTCACATTAAGCGAAACAATTTTTCAAATTCTTGTTGGTTTACCTGTATCTCAGGATCCCCTAGTCTGCTCAGAAATTTGTCGTACTCCTTTGTATAACCCTGTTTATACTGATCCAACAGAAGTGAAAGGTCCAGGGGAGCTCTTCTCTTCTTTTCAGGGACACTCATTGTGGGTATTCTATTCTAAAAACAGAACAAAATTTAAGGTCAAGAAGATAAGAAGGTTAACGCAGAGGACTTGTATGAAGATGTATAACATCTGTCAGTGATAATATCTACGGTATGCAAAATTAAAAATTTGTTGAGAGAAGGGAAAATTATCAACATTTTCAACTAGATTCATTTTCCAAAAAAATATTGGTGCAAAAAGAAGGCAAAATTTTGACCCTTTAATGAATTCCACTCTAAAACTGTATGTACTTCTTCCTTTTAATAAATTTGCCCTTTGAGATTACTTTTTCACTTGAGAGAAATATTGGAATTAATGAAAATTAATTAATAAAGTACATGTATATGTTGTACAAATTATAGGGTCTTTTTACACCATTTCCATTGTATTTAGTACAAAAATTATTATCCTGGTAAGGTATAATCATAAACTATATATTTTCTGAAAGGGGATAATTCCCTGGATATACTGATATGAGGCTACCAGAACTTCAAAATCAAAGGGAAGAAACTCTTGTATTACTTGGTGAATTTTTAATAATTTTTTTTAGAAAAATATGACAATTTATGCCTTATCAGACATTCCCCTTTGTGTTTTTAGCCCTGACAGACATATTAAATCTGTGCTTTGGGCATTGATACCTTTCAGAAAAAATATACTGTACCTGTAGTTTATACTAGTATCTTATACATGTATGTAATATTACTAGGCATGAAACTAGAAATAGACTTGTGTGGTCTCCAAAGCTTGCATTAAGGATGACGAATACTTAAGGGATTCAAGGTCAAAAGCTATTTAAAACTGCTTTAATTGATCAATGTATCCTAAATGAGGAAATATACAACAAGAGTTCATCTCAATCCAGGTCTTTCATATATTCAATGGTCTGATGAGCATAATGGTCCAAAAACAGCAATAAGCGGACGTAACATTTCTGACAGTTTGTGCCATAAAACGTCAAAATTCGAAGCTTTTCAATATTTCCTTGATATTTACACAAATGACATTCGAGTTTTCCCTTTATACTGAATATCTTGATTCATTTAGAGCAAAAACTTCATCAGTATAGACAAGTTTCAGAAAATATTCACCATTTTGCCTCCAAGTACCCCATGAATAATAACGTAAAAATACTCAACAGTACCATATCAGTCGCGCATAAAACAATAAAATCAAGGTCAAACCATGCAAAAATGGTTGTTGATATATTCTAATCTATAAGATCAATTGATTTGTAAAGAAAATTTTATATGTATCCATATAAATAGTAAAGATACAATGATAATCACCCCCCCACCCCCATTTTTTCTCGAAAATAAAAGATATATTGCAACCTATAGCTTCCATTGATATAGGTTTGCTACCTTAATATCAATAAAAAATATGAATAATTTTATGCATACACTGTCAGGCAATTTCATTGAAATGACCTTGATCTGACATTGAGCTTGATAACTCTTATATATATATAAAAAAAAACTCAAACAGCATTCTGAGATACATATACAAGATGACACGAAGCATAAGCATTTCCTTGCCTGGTAATAAAAACCTTGGACTTTTCATAGTGTCTCATTCTGAGATGTTTTAGAATTTTTTTCACAAGTTTTCTTTTATTTTAACCTCTGAGCTTGAGCTTCAGCATTTTACCTTGAAATTCAATCAATTTTATCCAATCACCCAATCCATATAATAGTCATGGAAAATTGATGACGTCATCCGACTATTGGTCCTTCTTAATGTCCAAGTTGTGATCTTAATAGTGGCCATGACCTTGACCCACCCAGAGTAACTAATGTATCTCATAATCCAACATACATGTAGAGGCATTATATACATATTTTAAAGGTAAGCTATGAACATGTATGTGAAATGTGGCTTTGACCCAAAATATATGACCTTGACCTTCAATATGACGTACATGTACCTTAATCCACATCTACTCCCAACTACATGTAGTAAGAATGCTACCCAAACTCATTTTCACCTAGTACCATGGGTAATGAGATTTCTAGAACACTGCTTTTATGTCAATCTTTAACCACAAGATTTTCTCAATTTCGCAACTTTGCTAAAGCAGTTACTGAATGATCGAGCAATCGGCCATGTTTTATTGTTCGATTTTCAATTCTATGTTGATAAATCTGAAGTAACATCTTTTCCATTAAAGACCGAACATTATAGAAAATTCTCTCTAATATAGTTCTTACTGAAACTCTTTCACAACTGTAACCAGGGGCGGATCCAGACCCCCAATTGCCGGGGGGGGGGCACATACAATTTTTATGGAAATCACTTGCGAGGCCCGAAGGGCCGAGTGGGGGAGGGTATGGGAGGGGGTTTCCTCCTCCCATTGGTGGGGGTTCGGGGTGCCTCCCCCGAGAAAATTTTGAAAAAATGAAGCAATTTGGTGGCATCTGAAGCGTATTTGAACTGAATTTAGAAGGGATTTGGCGCGCATGATCAATCAATGTCAGTAACAATAATTATTATTTATGTAGAATATATTTGAAAATTTTCGAAATTTTCTGATGCTTGTACTGTTCTTGCACGGCATGCAGAAGTCAACATTTTCAGGGACTTCCTAAAGAAACGGGCGGATCAGGAGAAGTTTGAAAGGGCAGATAGGTCAGCCCATGGGAGGGAGGGGTGTCCAGCCATAAATACTCTTAAAACTAGGAAAAATCAGCATTTTATGCAAATTCCAGGCAGGACTTGACCCCCAAACCACCCTAGATCCGCGCTTGTTTGTTAATATTTGTATAAAGGTAAAGAAAATAAGTAATTACAGGGTTTTTTCTATCCCCTGATGTCAGGGGCTTGGGCCGAGGAAATTGGGAAGTTTGCAACATTTTAACCTTAATTGGGAAATAAATTTCAAACAACAAAAAAATATATTCATGCAAATTATCCCTTATCATATCGATTGTCTATATTTTGAATCCCTCCTAGAGCATGTTTGTTCTACTTTCGTTTCCCTTTCAGTAAATTGGAAATGAATTTCTCATGTTGGAGAAAAGATTGAATTAGGAATTTTAAGGTCTAGAATTGGAGAAAAGTACCTCTTTTTACCGAATTTTGGCCCCAAACAGACCCTAAAAAATTCCCTTGTAATTGATTAATTTCCTTGTCAAACTAGAGATCACGGGTGCCCCATTCCCTGCATTGTCCAGATTGAAAGGTTTAATTATTTCCTGGCAGTTCTATCATGATTATATATTTTTGATTTACCTAGGGACTTCACCGAAAATGTAATCATGATCACTTCGATTCTAAAAATAAAGAAAAACATGCATTTTTATCTTTTCAAAACTCTTGGAGGTAGCCGGTTTTTAAAATCTGGCCAAAACAATTTCAATTGTTCATTTTAAAAAGATTGATCATGACCTCAAATTTAGAGTTAAAAAATGTAAGTTTTATAGGAGGTTGTATCGAAGATTTGGTCGAGAAAGATGTGTTAAATATGCCTTGCTTAGGATATAAAGTTCCTAATTCACTCCTCAGATAAAGAAAATTCGATATGAACATGATTCAATGTAGGTTGTTTCCGAAACGTGTGTACGTCCACGTACAGACAATGGACATGACTATCTATCCCCGAGAAATTTTTGGAAAATTTACTCAAATCGGTGGTTTCTGGGGTGTTTTATGGGACTATTTCTGACTAGTTTCATAGATTTATTACAGAAACAGTAATTTTTAAAATGCTTCCAAAAGCATGTCATAAGTGCCCCTTCTTTGGGCACTGCCGGGGGGTGGGGGGGGGGTGGGGGGGGGCACGTGCCCCCGTGCCCCCCCCACCCCCCCCCCCCCCCCCCCCCCGGCTGAATCCGCCACTGGTAACATATCTAATCTGAAACTATCATTACTTATAGTCTTATGTTGATTTCTAGTGAAACTTTAGAATTTTCCTTAATTTTATCCAATTTTGTTAATTCAAATCCCCCCTACACGGCAATCGTTCAGTTTCTGCTTCCATTTGGTTACTGTTTTTACACCAGTACAGAGAACAAACAGTGTATTCTTTGCACCATGGCAATGAGTTTCAAATAAAGAATCGAAGATAAATTTTGAAACAGGAAATTATCAAATACAAAACAAAAACAGTTACCCCCCCCCCCCCCCCCTTTCACCAATTTATGACTCCCATACAGTAATTAAATTATCTCAATTCAAAATAATTTACAGTTTTTTAAGTAAACAAAGTTTGATTTGAAAAATGTTGATTACCAATTCAATTAACAGCTGAGCAACATCTACTGATGTAAACACATTGCACAACATCCAACAGCATGGTGAACGCTCTCCAATTTGGAGGTAAAAAACTGAGAGAGTATGGCGGCGCCCATAAATTTTCACGTTCGTGTTAAAATTTTCTTTGAAAACTTCGCTGTGCAACCAACGTGGCTTTTACTTGATCAAAAAGATACCAGAACCATTAAGAAATTATGCAAAATTATATACAAAAACTTTATTGGAGAAAAGACGCACTTGGAATTGTATCTTGAGAACTGCCGAATACCCCAGTGGGAAAGTACAAGAATCCTGCATGATAATGACATTATTTTTGTGCGAGCATTAGAGAAGAGAACACAAAATGAAAGGTTGATGCATTGAAATAATTATAGATATAGATTAAAGCAAAGATCTATCACAAGACATCATTACAGCTGCAACAAACTGACGAAGATCTTATTTGTTACACTCCTACTGTCCAAGGCACTTGGATCTGAGCAGAATTAAAATTTTGCCATATATTTATGCAGTTCTATTTTCACAAGCCGTAATTACTCTATCAGTTGTCGTTTATGAAAAAGGGGAGAGAACGTACATGTATATGTAAGCAACTTTTCTGAGTACAATTTTAAGGGGTATGGACAAACCGTTTTTCGCCATATTGGATTTTATGTAGTGTGTTATTGAAAATCTTTCCTTACACCGAGTCATGGCTCCAACTTCAACCATTTTAATCCCAAGTATTCTCAACCCCAATAGCTACATTTTCCCATATTTTCTACGGAAAATTACATTAATATTTTAACATTAGAAACTTTTTAAATTCATGCACCGAACTGCACAGCTGCACCTTTGAAGAATTTATGAACAATACTATAACTTACCTTAAACATTACATTGATACTATATCTACAACCATTTGTCCTTCGATTTTGAGTACAAGGTCTCATTGTCATATAAATCTCTTGTTAATACAACACGGTGTCTTTTCGAACACGAGTTTTTACAGGTAGCCATTTTCACGTGCCGATCCGCCCCAACATAGGTAGAAAAAATAAACGATTTTAAAGTTCCTGGGGTAATTCACTAGAATTTCGACTGTTTGCGATTCAATCATTAATTATTTACATGATATATTAGAACAATGGGATAGTCATGTGAATTATAGGTGACAAATTACAAATGTGCAACATTCCGGGGATCCGCCACTGGATTCATTTCAATGTTGATATGGCTACTAGCCCCTTGCGTGTAAAATGAAGATACCCGGTATTTTGAGAAAGTATGATCAAAATTGGAGGACAAATGTTTGTAGACATATGATGATAGTAACGTTTAAGGTGGGTTATAGTATTAATCATGAATCCTGCAAACCTGTAGCTGCGCAGTTCGGTGCACTAAGTTCAAATGGTTGTCATGTAAAAATATTGATGCAGTTTTTGTTTAAAATGATGGGAAATTGACGATGTTGAGGTAAAGAAAACTTAGTATTAAAATGGTTAAGATTGGAGTCTTAATTCTGCAGAACGACAGATTTTCAAGTTTGCTTCACGTGAAATCCAATATGGCCGATAAACGTTTGTCCATACCCCTTAATATGAATCTAGGCATTGCCTACGAGGGAGCGTAGCATGTTTCAAAGTTATTGTCTTACTTTTGAAGGACCCGTTTGTCTGATCATCTACAAATTTATTCATCAACCAAATTATTCAAATTCTGTTGATTTTGAATTTGTAATTCGTTCCTTGGTATACAATACATGTATGTATGTAAAATAATTATCCTAAGTTATAGATAAAGATATTCCTTCAAATCATGAATGTTTCAGACTTCAAGTGCAAAGTCGCACATACTGTAACATAATTTTTGACGTCATAACCTTTTGAGCACTGACTTCATTACATCATTATTTACATGTACTTTCTGCAAGAAGGCTGGAGTACATGTAACATTGGTTAAACGGTTTAGTAAATTTTATTCAGCTGTGTACATTAATTTTGTATGAGAGAAAAGTACTCAATTAGGAAATTCAAATTGGTTAAGTACTGATTGTTTTACTGACTTCAAATTTTTTTTCATTCTTCACAGTATGAATTTCTGCTGGGCTACTGTGGTTTCCGTTGGAAGTGGTGGAAAGATCTGGAATAGAGAAAAAAATTGGCTTTCGGTATAGGCAGTATTTCTGAAAGTTTAGTATCTTTAAAAAGTTGATGTAAGGTAGGAACTTACATACCGTATGTGTATAGACTTTCCTACCTATAGGGTCGCTTCATGACCAGTATGCTACCTAATAACAAAAGCTACATGTAATGTAGTTGATCATGTCTCATTTCAGATTGTTTTCCGCTCATTTGAAATCACTTTCAGTATATAAAGCTGAGCGTCCTGGTAGCTCATTGCTTTCTCTATCAACCCACACTCATCTTCCACAAAGAATGAAATTACTCAACAGAAGCATGTACAGGTCAGGTATATACATGTACATGCATACATGTATTAAGGTGATCAAGTTTTAGTGTCTTTTTTTTGCCGTAGCTTAGGATTCTCTCTAGTGAAATATGAGTGAGGATTGACAGAGAAAGCATGAAGGTACAATGTGCAAGGTTTTTCATCTATAAACATGTACATTGAAAGTGATTTTAAATTAGCGGATATTGATCTCAAGTGAGAAGTGACCTTCTTTTGTTGTAAAAAAGTTGCGTATCTTTTCTCCCCATGCTCCCACCTTTTTTTCACCAACAGCAAGCTTGTGAATTCAAAATAAAACAGAACTTCAGAACTACTGGTGTATGCAAAATTTGATATTTGCTCAGAATCCATGTGCCTCTGTTTACGCTATGACAAATGTTCAGCTTCAATCGTGGCAAAACTAGATGCTGTTTCTTAATCATAAGTACATGTTATCGTAATACCGTTTAAAGAGTTGTCAGAGGTTTTAGATGAGAAGTATTGCAGACTGAGGAGTTTCAGACAAAAGACTTGAGACAAAACCAAGCCAGCCCTTTGTTGATTGTAAAATGTTACTAGGTGGTTTCAAACAAAAATTCCAGAGGCTTTTAACAAAATCCAGTTTCGACCACATTATCATTCAGAGTTATGCATGTACATACATGAAGCTACAGGCACTTGTTTAGTAAACACCCCCCCCCCCAGCTCCTTACTATGTACAGTTACATGTACAATGTATATGTCTCTCAGTCAGAGCTTGAAATTTATTCGTTTTATGAATGTCTCATTTATAGAAGTAGAGGGTTTCTTTCAAATTCTTTTCTATATTTGCAGAATAAGTCCTTTCACACCTGTAGAAGGTGAATTAAAACAGCAAGCCAAGAAGACCAAAAGAAAGCCTGTTTCTGTCGAAGAAACAGAGAAAAGACAAAAAAGAGGCAATGTAGAAGAAAACGAAGGCCAAAAGTCCAAAGAGGCAAAGAAAAGAAAACTTGATGATGATACTCCTATAAGTGGTGGTAGTAGCCATGGTAGTAGGAACAAGCCCAGGCGATTAAAAAGTTTCTCTGTAGGCCACCTTCTTCAAACACAAATTCTAGGTAAAAATGTCTCGTTTAGTGATGAACCAAATGTAAAGAAGTCGACGAAAAAAGATGTTACACAATGCACAGATGTAGATGTTACTGACAATCAAGAAGAAAATGATTCAGCTGTGGATAAAGATGGAGATACAGTAGAAGAAAATGAGAAAGCTGGAGGGGACGCTACTCCGATGGAGAAGAGAAAAAGGAAGAGAAAGCGCAACAGAAGAAAAAGGAAACCAGTGGAAGGACAAAACGATAGTTTTATGTCTGGTTTTGGAGGAGGAAATCAGAAATCTACGGTTTATCAACAAGAAGTTAGCCAATCGCGGATCGATCCTGCTCCTGTAAATGTCAAGCCGCCTAGAACATTCCGAGTAGATCAAAAGACGTATAACTCTGTGGGATCGTACATGAAATTCGACTCTGATGATGAAGTTGAAGGAAAAGATTCGGAAATGGAAGTATCCATGGTTTCTTCTACTCCAAAGGAAGTACAGATGTCCATAAAAGATTCTAATTCTTTCACTTCAGAAAATAGACACCAAAATGATCAGGTGAAAGTTCTGTCATATAATTCCGATTTTCAGCATAGCTATAACAACAAAATCAATGCAGAAAACTGGAAGGAGAGAAACAATAAAACAAAATCTGTAAACAGGACTTTTGACGACTCGAGAATAAGTCAAAATGGAGAACTGCAGGAGAGTTTTTCAAGTGAAAGGCCCGAGTCTTGGCAGTGGGGAAGAGGAACAAAGGATTGTAAAGTAGATTCTCCTAGAGAAAATCATTATACAGACAGTCAGTATCAGGAAGATAATACTGAAAATTCTGAACCAGAAATTGTGAAATCAGTTCTAGCGAATGGTGTGGCTGTTTACACAAGGAAAAGGAATCCAGGTCGTAGATCTTATGCGGAAATGAGCAAAGCTCAGCAGCTTAACACAAGACTGACAAACAAGTCTGTTGTTTTAAAGGTTCGTTCTTTCCAACTTTTTAGTGCATACACTATGTGTAAAATAACAAAACATTATTTTTTTGTTATGCAAATAACATGATTATTTTTTAATAACTTTGCAGTTACATGTATAGATATATAGATTAAGATTATAAAGAATTAAGAAATCCTTAAATCTTATAAAATGATATATTCAGATAATTCTTAACATTGTCAAATTATTAATCAAATTTACCTTCAAATTCAGATTTATATACTGATCACAAAATAAAAATTGAAATGAAAATCATATTACTAATTTCATTCATAACTTCGTAACAATTCTACAATGTATTTTTATTCAGATGTAAATATTGTAGGGCTGTCACGATTTAACGCAGTTCTTGATTCGGCGCAGTTCTTGACGACTGTTCGATACACAATACGAGAAGAGGCCGTATTGTTGATTTATGATTTGTTTTTGGCATTTGGTTTGATCTTTAAAAAATCAACACGCCTTACACGGTGATGCTCGACGCCGAATCGTCAAAGATAATTTTAAAAGACACTCCTGTTTTCTAGTCAATACAATAATTCTAAATGCATTCAGGTTATGAAAAATCTTAATTTGTTCTTGTTAAATTTATTTCATTAAAATATCTTACGAATTACAGAAATGCCTTCATATCTACATTAAAAATTATGTATCGTGATACGAATCTTATCGTGATACGTATCGTATCGTGAGCTTAGCTTATCGTGACAGCCCTAAGATATTAGTAGAAAAGTTGCCACTGTAGGGGTAAATATTTACTAATAATGATTTGACTACTCTAACTACCATTGTTTTATTACAGAACCCTGAGACAGTACCAGAATCTAAAGCAACACCAAAACAGAGCAGTTCCTCCTCTTCCTCCTCCTCCTCCTCTTCATCATCCTCTGAGGACAGCAGTGATGAGGAAGCAGTGACCAAAAAGTCCTCTCAGAGGCAGCCCTCTAATACTGAGGATTCAAAGGCTTTAAAACTCGTAGCAGTCCCTGTATTCCGTGATTACAGCAGGTTTCCTCCCCTGAGTGGCCCACCTCGTCAAGGAGATACCATCGCATATAAGGTCAGATTATAGATGTATGCCAAAGATCGTTAGCAATATTACATCTTTTACATGTACCATTCAATCTTTTCAATTTCACAGGCTCTTTATCCTTTTGTATTATTAAAAGTATTGTGATTGTCATTTAAATTCTTTAAAACCTTCATATTTGAAGCACTGTTCTCCTTGAGTATTACACTTGCTTCTGAAGAATTTGATAATGTCACATTTGGTCAACCTCAGATACCTGAACAAATGGGAAGTAACCAGACAATTTTCACGTTACTGCAGTAGATATGCATTGTATAGAGGCCAAGAACCGACTTCATGATATTTGATTTAACTTTTCACTGTGATGTCACATCAGATCTATGATGTCTAAGAAAAAAATAACGTCAAAAGTTGTGATGTTGGGTCCTGGCATGTCTAGCGGTATAACGAAAATGGTCTATACAGTTACATTTCATCAGTCAATCAGTGTCAATCATATTGGTGTTCAGATTTGTTAGTGTTTATATGGGTTCCAATGCAATGTACATGTACCTGTACATACAAAATAGATCATTCATTCATTGAAAGACATTAGTTTAAATCTGAATCACTTGAAAGAATACACTTTTTTTTCCAAAAGTTATTATCATAACTACAATATTATTTTTTATTACAATATTACATATTTCCTTCAGATTTTGGAAATGTCAAGCAGTTACACACCAGAAGTCTCAGATTTCAAGGTTAGAATATCAAACATTAGAATATATCTATATAAATTGTATTAGCAACATGAGTTACACATACAATGTAATTACTGCTACAGTATATTTTGTAATTTTACATTTTTTTGTAATTACATTAAAGTACATGAACTTGTACCCAATTTTAACATTTCAATTTTTTTTTATATCTGTTATTTAAAAGATTTTATACTGACCGAGGTCTGTATTTTTGAAGACTCAGAATATTTTTTGACAGGAAGCATCAGTGGTGAAGTACGACCATGACCTGAAAACAGTGGAGCTGAAACTCCAACAACAGTGGTCAAGTGAGTAGTGATTACAATGTATTTAGGTAATAAATTGGAAGGGAGATATATTTGGGCCGTTCAGTGCATACATTTTAGTAGCCCAAATACGGTAAGAGTCGCCAGTTCCATCTTAGATGGTATCAAAATCATGGAAAACTCTAGTCTTACCAAGGGTTGTGCAAGATTTTTAGACCCCCATAGGATAACCATGTATTTTTCAAAGAAAAGCATGAATATGTATTTTCTCTCATACTAACTTTACCAAGAATCAAAATTAAAATTGAAAGCAAAAAGACAAAATTGAATGCCAATTCCATCTGGATTGAGTGACGAGTGCTCAGGGTAAACACATGAAATTCGGTAGTGTTTTATCTGCAAAACAGTACTACTTTTGTCACATAAGTTTATAATTATTACATGTATAGATCATTATAAAAAGACTTTTATCTCTGAGTACTGTACATTTTGTATATAATATCATTGTTATCACCATATCTCTGTACCATTGCTTTCATTGGTTGTGAGAATAAATTATTCATTCATTAATTCAATAGCCAAAATTTTATATTTGAGTTCAGCACTCCTATAGTGGTTTGCTTCATACAAATATATTTATTTATCTAATTTTCAGAGAAAAACACAAGTGGGAAATTTGAGGTTGATATTGATGAGGATGAAGATTTTACCATAAGCAATGATCTAAATGAAGCTGGAAATGTAAGGCTTTCTACTGTTACATAACTCTATTTTGCTGTAATATTTCATATACATGTACATGTAGTAGAAACGTGTTCTTAAGAGAACAATCCAGTTCAGTTTTACATGTATGTCATCTATGATGCAACATTGATATTAAGGAAGCATGTTTGCTCACCAGAAATTCCCTATTTTCATCAGATTATTGCAGTTTTGAATATATAATTATCATGAACAATTGTTGCTTATTTTTTCATGAATTTACTTGCATCTTTTCAGTTAACACTACAGTGGACTTCCTTATTGGACCCACGTCTAGTAACAGACTGATTACGGCCAGAAGAAAGCAACATGATTTACTGGACTTAGTATCTGTCTTCAATTGTGCTTGTAAAACTCCATGTTATGACATGTTCAAAAAGTTAGATCATGCAGACTTTTTTATATTATGATGGAATCATATAAACGATGTTGTACATGTATTATGATGGAATCATATAAAAGAAAAAAAATATATCTTCATCTTGCCTATATTCTTTGTTTGCCTGCAAGTTAAGACTTAAAAATTTTCACTTATGCCAGGTGTTGGCATTACGAATTCAGCTAAATTTTGGTTCAAAACATAGCTTCCCCTTTTATGGCAAAAACTTGAAATGCATTCTTGAAATAAAAAAAGTTTGATCTTTATTACCTTGCCCTGATTTGACTCAATCTTGAAGAACACACTATGAATCTCATATTTCTAAGTATCCAAAAGGGTTTTCTTTTGTTCACAATTGTGACTTTGACCTTTTTTTCCTGACCTTGAAAATTGATTTGTGTATCTCTTACCATGAGCAACTCACAAAATCTGAGGAAGACCTGAAGAACATGGGACCTATATTTTTCTGAAAGGAGTAGGTAACCTGCCATTTCGGCCCTTTTCAAAGTTGTTCATATATCCATAATATTCTTCTTTATAAAATGTCAAATGTATGGTGAATCTAAATCAAGAAGGCCTGTTCTGATTTCACAGCCCTATACTGAATAATACATGTTGTATGTCGCTAAAAATGTTGAAATCATTGAAAATATCAATGAGTGATATTTCGATACAAAATTATGAAATCAAGTAGCGCTCCAGGCCATGCCCATGAATATTTTTGTACCAATCGATGGATTTCTGATCGGCATTTTGATTTGCAAAAAATAAATATCGTGGGCAGGGCCTGGAGCGTAGATGAATTTTGAAGATTAGTGTGTAAAATACGATTATTTTCCTTTGTTTTGCGTCATTCAGGGCAAATGGTCAGAACATGATGTCGTCCATCACGCGGGATCAGAAATATGATGTGGTATTTTCTCAAACATTCAACATTGCAAAAAGTGATACATTCGTTTATTGTCAAAATTATAGGGCCAATACGAGGGGTTAGCGCACCTAGTCCTTTCCTCTGGTGAAGACTCTTACGAATATCAACATAAATGAATCACTACATCAGAACAATATTACTAAAGTGAAATTCTCTCATGGAGTCTATTGCTTGTATGGGGAATATGAATTTGTGCAACATTTTCAATTCGTCTGTTGTGCTATGTTATTCAAGGATTCTTTCTTTAATGAAGAACGGCAAATATCTCTAGTTACAAGTTCATGACTATGAAAATCCTTGAGCTAAACCTTCAGTCTGCTTCCTTCTACAGATTTTACATGCAAAGTTTGCAATGATATTTGACAGTTGACAAGGTCTTCCTCTTGTCTTGTTGGTAAGGCCCCCATGTCCACAAGAGGTTGCTATAAATTCATATAGGCATACTGTAGTTGAACTTGATTCCAGTCAGTTCAATATCTGTTCAGATGAAAAGACTGGAAATCAACTTTTCATTAAAAGGGCAGCAAATCCTGTTGAGGGTCACACTCAACATTGTAAAACTTGATCCATAACTCTTTACACTTATGCTTGATAAGCTGGAAGGGAAAAGTCATTTCGTCAAAAAGAAAAAGTTAGTCAACTACATGTACAGTATTAATATGTACATGTAACACATCAAAATGAAGCCAATAGCAAGTCTTGGAAGAAAGCAGAGGACTCAATTTCTTTTCAAAGGGCAGTCTGTGAAATTAAGTCAACAAGTACCATAGTCAATCTTGATCTCATCATTCTGAGGCTCCAAAACAAAGAACTCTAGGCACTTATAGTTCATAGTAAGTGTCCGCTCAGAATCTGAGAAAAGTCGGAAAACTAATTTTCATCCAAGGTCAAAAGCTACAGTAATTAAAGTCCATCTTTAACTTATCAAGCCAAAGCTTCACATACATGTATAGTAACAATTTCATATCTGTAGAGAAAGCAGGAAACCAATTCTCTTGAAAGGGTGATAACTCCTGTATATTCATGTATGGGTCAAGATCTACCTAGGCCGGGTTAGCGCAGTGGTAGCGCGCTCGCTTCTCACCTCTAAGGTCCCGGGTTCGAATCCCAGATTCGGCGAAGGGTCTTATGTGGGAGGGTAGGTGATCCCCCACAAAGGCCTCTGCAGGGGGGTTTTCCTCCAGGTACTCTGATTTCCTCCTGCTCCTTGGACCCCCTCACGCCAACATCTGAGCCAACGTGAGACATTAATATAAGTTGTGTAACTTGTTTGTTAAACGTTGTAAAATAGATAAGTTTAAATTTTACCTAATAGAACTTGATGTTACTCATCACACTACAGGTCCTCAGCAAATTTTAGCTCAACATGAATGATGAAAACAGAACATGTGGACAACTTGAGCATCAAATACAGACAACTGATAAAGACCTATGCCCCCTCTGGTTTGACACATTTGTTTTCTGTACAAGATTTGCCTAGTAAACTAAATGTCATTTTGAATATTTTATTCATCAATTCTGAGGAATGCAATAAATTGTATCAAAATAATTTTAATGGCGTATTATAACATGTATAATTTTAGAACAACTTGCTGTATTACATAGCTAAATTAAATTAAATTAAAGATATTCACAAATTTGCTGTCTGCATGATTAATACACATGTATACATTTATATATGTATTTTACAAAATTAATATCACAACTATTTCTGCTTCAGCATAATTTCTGTTGACTTGAACCTGAAAGCAAAGAAGAAATAAAGACCGTCAGAAATAAAACCTGTGTTTGTGAAACACGAATGCCCCTGTTGGCATCTTTGTCAGTAAAACAGATGAAACGTAGTTTCACATTTGAGGTCAAAGTCACAAGGTCAAATTTAGTATCCCTGGAAAAATCTTGTCACATGGAATTCATGTGTGAAATATGAAAGCCCTATCACTTACCTTTCAAAAGTTATGGCTAATGTTTAAATTTCCAATGTAAGGTCAAATTCCAAGGTTAAGGTCACAATGTCAAAAATTTTGGTATCCATGGAAAGGTCTTGTCACAAGGAATGCACATGTGAAATATGAAAGCCCTATCACTTACCATTCAAAAGTTATGCCCAAGGTTAAAGTTGTTCAAAAGTAGGTCAAACTCTAAGGTCAAGGTCACAAGGTCAAAAATTTTTGTACCCATGGAAAGGTCTTGTCACAAGGAATGCACATGTGAAATATGAAATCCTTATCACTTACCATTCAAAAGTTATGCCCAAGGTTAAAGTTTTTGCGGACAAACATACAAACAGACGGACAGACCAAAAACTATATGCCCCCGAATCTTCGATTACGGGGGCATAAAAAAATACAACAATATACTGCTAAGAAATAAAGACAGAAATAACTGCTCACTGGTTACCAATAGATACACATACTCATAAAAGAAACAATTGATAGCTTAGAAATCAAAATCTATCCAATAAAAGTGCAGTAAATACTGTAAACGTAGAAATTTTTGCATGGGGTAATTTTCACGTATTTCACGAATTGAGAGACTTTGCAAAAATTTCCCCTATGAAAAAATAACCCTGTTGCATTCTTATAAAGGCAGAGACATTTAAATCGCGAATACTTCCCCAATCGTAACGTCTTGATGTAATAATCGCAAAATTCTGCCCCAGCAAAAATAACCACTTTTAGAGTAAAAGTAGTATAATACATACAGGTTTTTAATTCTGTCAACTTGCTCCTGGGTAACAGTATCATCGACACGGACTGACATCGATTCCCCCAGTATGAGCTTGGTGTCACCCTCGATGTTATGAGTGGGGGTACTAGCTCTGCGGGAGTTGACTTCCGTATTTGACATGGCAAAAGTGTCGTCACCGTTGTCGTTAGTTTGGTTGAATCTGGACGGAGTATTTGGGTGCTGCCTTATGGGTGAGAGACCAAGAGATGATGTGTCTGTGAGGTGACTGAGCGCGGGGTTCTCTCTGTAGGGAGGATTTATGACAGGCTCTGAAAATATACGGGCATAAAAATTATTTACGTGTACGCTAGAGCAACTTTTACCAAAAGTGTGAAGGGGGTTTAGCCTTTGGACAAATTCACATACAGTACTTACATGTACTTAGGGAAGTAATCTTGAGAGGAGAAAGTCCATTATTCATCACCAAAAAAACTTTTTTCTTCTTTTTCTAAAAGATGGGAATTATAAATGGGGATAGATAAATTTTCTGTCATTTTCTTTCTGACCATTGTAGGGTTAACATCTCTTCCAATATTGCAATCTGATTGGTCAGTTATACATGTACATGTATCCCTTTTCCCCCTCTACATTTTTTAATTGACACATGAATTTTGGGTATCTCATTAGCATAATAATGTGTGCCTTTGATACTACACACTGCTTGTGACTTTTAGTCAATAACTTGAATGGACCCTTCAATCTTCAATGCAGATTTATCATGCCTATCAAGTTTACGTCACTCAGGTGTATATATTAATGACCAGGTTGTTGAAAAACCTGGTCATTAAGAATATGATTGACAATTTTTAGCTCTATCAAACATAAAACGAAAATTACCTGGTCTTGGAGGTCTATTTTCGACATGTTGTTGGACGGAACTGTTAGAACTGTGACTTGATGGTACTGCTGCTACCTGAAAACAAACAATAGAAAACGAAATTCATAATGGCTTACAAAATGACGAAAAATGTCCAAGGTAGACAATTTTTGCGCACTTTTTCATTGGAATTAAGCCTTTTGACAGTGACATCATAATGTAAGACAACCCTAAAAGATGTTGACTCGGACATTTTATGCTTTCTAACAAAGTCGGAAAATGATCCATTGCCTTATGTTGAATTAGCACACATGCTAAATATATTTTCACATTATAATTGATTACAAGTATAGATGTTAGTGTAGTCTTGTATTAGCGTGATCTTGACAGCACTAACGCGCATGCAGTATAAAAGTCTTCTTCGGCATATAAGTATAAATGTGATTAACTTTAAATAAGGCCAAAACTTTAAGGTCAACTGAACAAGGTAAAAAATTTGGTGCCAACTGAAAAGTTTTGCTAGAAGCCAAATAAAATTTGAGAGCCTTATCACTTTCCATTCAAAATTAAGATCAAGGTTCAACATTCTCAAATGTAAGTCAAACTACAAAGTCAAGGTCGTGAGGCTAAAAGAATTGGTACCAATAGAAAGGTATTGCGACAAGGGAAACAAATGTTGAATAATTGAAAGCTCTATCGCTCACCATTTTCAAAAGGTATTGCCTTGATTTAAAGTTTTGCATGTTTGACCCTAAGTATGTGACTTTGAAAGTGACCTTGACCTTTATTGGGTGCTGAGTCTTATCCTTTACCCCACAGACTGAAAACTAGAAGCCCCATCGCCAAAACTTTGAGGACACTTCATGTTTATGAGCAAAAAGGTAGTTTCAAAACTTTCTTGTTTGGATAGTGTTTGCTTTTACCTCTGTATTGTGTACATGAGGATGTACCCTCCTCTCCTCTCCTGAGTTTCCTCTGACAAAGACGTCATTATTAGTGTAGCTGCCATCATGTGGTGCAGGTCTATGGTACTGGTTATTTGAGTAGCTAGCTTCATGTGGTACAGGGTTATGATACTGGTTATTGGTGTAGCCACCATCGTGTTGTACAGGGTTATGGCACTGGTGTACCGCTGATGCTGCAGCTGCTGATTTACCATCAGTGTTAGGTGATGAGATTGTCTGAGAAACCTACAAAGTGTGATACAATTATTACCTCACAAATAAGACTTGTCAGAACACAACATCACTCACTGTGTAGGTTTTTGATAGTAAAAAGGCAATTAATCTATTTAAAAAGTGAGATATGGTTTAATAACTTTTAAAGTAGGTCAAACCCACTGGTCAAGGTCAATTGTCAAGAACTCAAAAGGTCTAGTCATTAAGAATCTACAAATAAAATGTCAAATCTCCAATCTTTAAGATACAATGAATAGCCAAATTTAATTTGTTTTTGAAAGTACATGTGCATTAAGCTTCAAGGACAAAGTCAAGAGGTCAAAAGTCAAGGTCCCTAATAAAAAGTCAGGTCAAGAGGAACCCAAATGAGAAATATCAAAGCCCTACCCCTTATATACATTAGAAAGTCTACCTTGGACTCTAGAATAGAGACTCTGTTTTCTACCATGACCATTCTGGCTGTCAGGGTCTATATCTGGCTCAGGATCTGCTGGATTCTTGGATCTGTTTGTGGCTGAGCCTGGTCTGCATGAAACACTGACTCTAAGCCAAATATTTTATTATTTTTCATGGGGGAGTTGTATAATAATTACCTTGGACTCTAGAATAGAGACTCTGTTTTCAACCAGGACCATTCTGGCTGTAAGTGTTTCTATCTGGCTCAGGATCTGCTGGATTCTTGGATCTGTTTGTGGCTGAGCCTGAACTGCATGTAACACTGACTCTAAACCTGAGATTTTCTCCTGAGTACTGCTGAACAGCTGGTTATGAAAATTGCAATGAAAATTGCAAAAAAAAAATTCATTATTTTATAAACCTATGCTTCATGGTTTCAGAAAATTCACCATAGTAAAGTATCTTTCCATAATAGAAGATTACTTTATGGATTAATTTTATTTTCACACATAGTATTGTAAGTAAATTTTGGATTTTTACAATACATACTAAAATGTTACCTTCTAAAATGTAATTCAAAATTCCAAAATGATTTCATCAAATCATGATATGAAAATCAAAGCACTGAAGGTACTGAGTGCGAATAGCCAGAAAAATATCACTTATAATGTATGACAAAATATTGTGTTTTCAAAGTTATATTTGTTCCTGAACACCTTCGTAAGTTTGTAGGCCAGTTTATGGACGAATAATGACAGAACTAAAGTGCAAATCCATAATGTTGTCGTAATGAATTGAAAGATGATGTCTGACATTGAACATGAAAATTAAATAACATCACATTTTAAAAATCTACCCCCCCCCCCCTAAAAATACAACAATCCAATATGACTATCCATTGATGATACCACATACAAGGAAAGAAGAAGAATCTTATTTTCTAATTTTATCCCCACTCTCTCTTTAACGTTTCATGTTCAATGTTAGGTGTGTGCTAAGAATTTGAAGGAAAATTCACTTCATTTTTAGTATATAAAAACATGATACATCGTTAATGGGAATGTTTTGATCTTTTATTTTTCATAATTATTAATATCATATTTCATGATGGAAGTTCCTAATTTTTCCGTCATATACAGATTTTGTTTTGTGAAGCGGGACAAAATAAGCCTACTTGAAGTTAGTTTTACGTTTCAATGATTCAACTTAATATCTTTATCAATAGCACAGTACAGCCTGTGTTCATCTCAGTACATACAGATGCAACTTTTCATTAGGCCATGCATGTACATAACATGACAGCTCGATTCATACAGATAATTCATTGATTCAGACAGTGATCAGACTTTATACCGATCATGACACTGAAGCAGTCCCAAGGTACATGTAAACAGAGTAACATCGTTTATACATACTCAGTAGACGGGGCACCCATGAGTGAAGAAATCAGGCAATCGCTATGTGCTATTCGCACAATAAAACCATAGCATTTGATGGTAAAGTGTAATTATCAGATAGACGGACAGATAGACAGGCAAATTTAAAAGTTCTGCACATACCTCTGTAAGTTTGCCAATCTGATCTTGTAAGGAATTTTGTGCTGCATAGTTAGATGTATCAGGTCTGGAAGGTTCCATTATTGAATGACTAGGGGTGACAGCATTAACAGTCTCAATATCTGAACTACTTCTGTCATCTTCTTCTTCTTCTTCTTCCTCCTCCTCCTCATCAAATCTCATGTTTGAAATTCCTTTAAACAACATGAAAATCAATCGTACAATCATAATCCTCATTGTACAGTATCATGAATTGCTAGATTGCCAAATGTCAGAATCATACCTGTTGGTGGACCTGTACATTATCAATGGCCAATAAAACATTTTACGGTTAACCAATCAGAATCCATGCTACCTATCCATTTGCATTTTAATAAACATTTATTTATGGTAAAATTGATTTACAGGAAGACAACGTTATTGCAGACTTCAAGGAATCAAAATTACATGTACTTTGTTACAAACATAATGCACTTAATCTATAAAAGATTTTGTTAAAATAACTCTGTTGGAAAAGGAATTCTACTTTGTTATAGGCAAGGATTGGCCAAAACTGTGTTCAATATACATTTTGTAAATAAGTTTACTGAATTGGTAACAGTAAGATGTGTACCTCTATTTTGAAACTGTTCATCCTTGACCATAGTCTTTACTTTGGCTACACTAGGTGTTATAACTGCCCAGTTAAATCCCCTTGGATTTTCTAAAACTCTGTGCTCAGATGGCAGCACTTCCTTGGTAACCCTTGGCGACAAAGACACAACTTCTGCACTTCGTGGAGTGTCCTCATCGTGGAACGGTTTTATTGATGGAACCTCAGACTGACGATGTAAGTGTGTTGAGGCAAGGTGACGGGTCATGGGGCTCGTGGGTGAGACAGGTTGTATAAGCTCGTTAACGATCTGTGGAGGACTGTCTTTACTGTGATGAGATAATTCGGAGGATGATCGCGGCACGTCTGTGGATAGCGCTGATGACGGTTGCATGATGGCACTCTTAGATTTCCTAATCTACAAACATTTCTCATATTATCAATATCTCTCTATAAGTCTATACATTCTTTATAGGATTTTTTTTCTGAGATTCCTACATATAAATGAAATTTAAGACAGTCTGTCTAACTACATGTACTTACATGCTTATGGGTTATCCCCGTAATAAATGCACCAATGATTGCAAGATCTACAGTGTCTTAGATAGATTGCCTACATGTAAAGCTCAGTATAGGCAAATTTTTCAAAAAATTGAAATACATATCTGCAATAAGTGACTTTTTTTCAATTCAATACACTTCTCACAGGGAGTTAAAAGTTACTGAAGTTCATTCATTTTGTTGTGTTGTTTATAATTGTTCATGATTTCAAAACTGTTTTCCTTACCGAATAATGGTACACGTACCTTCATTTGCAAAGTATCATTTAGCAACTTTCAAAATTCTTTGACAATTTTACATACATCAACCCCAGTAAAGAAATAAAATTCAAAATTAAATGTATCAACAATTCTATACACAATAAGTTCAGCTGTACCTTATTTGCACCAACAGTTTGACCCAGCACACTTGTTACTGCAGATGTAGGTCTCTTACTACTAGGGCCGAGGGTTCTGTTCTTTTCCTGAACCCTCTGTAGAACTTCCGTGCACATGATAACCTTCCTCTCTGTGAAACCCGCACTGAAAAACTGCTCTTTCGTGATTGGTGGTTTATAGTTGAACATGTCCCGCAGAAGCTAAATTGAAATGAAATGAATGTCATTCTCAGTCACATAATGTATAAGTAGAATCATTCACAGATACTTTCTTTTGCGTTTAAAAAAAGTAAACCTTTTTGCTGGGGCAATGATTCACAGATCCGTTCCTGGTGCTACTGAATTATGCAGTTTGTATTTTTATTCACTGAGACAATCATTCATGGTACAAGGCTGACCACGATTGTAAGCATCAGTGAAGCATACATACAAGCAACCTACCTTATAAAGAGCTTCCATGAATCTCATGTCTGTTTTGCCATACAGCTCTACGTCAGACTTGGATATGAGTTCGGCTATAGCATGGCTATAACTTGTAAACACATAGTGATAAATAGGTAGGAGGGTGGCTGCCTTCCCCTCCGTAAGCCTACAAAAAATTAGATAACTTGTAAATTTACAAGTATAGAGGAATAAAAAAAGGAAATTTTTAAGGTTAAATAAATACATTTAAATCATAATAGCAGCATTACAGTGAATGGAAATTAGTATTTATAGAAATAGTTTTACACATAATTTGGATTTTCTTTGCAGGTCACTCAAAGAACATTACATTATGCAATAGATTTACAATTTAATGTTACCAGTAAGGAGACCGAGTGATCCCAACATGTCCCCCTTGCATTGCGGGCAACATAAATGGACGGTCTTACTGATCGTTGAGTGTTTATTCATATTTAGGAAAATTTGAAGACATACATTTTTGTAATTCCCCTTCCAATAGGTAAATGTACAAGTAGGGTATGGGTGTCCTGAACATCCATAGAATTTTATTAGAGGACTGGAGTCATTCAATCATCATCTTCTCAAGACAAGTGTACGTAATACCTTACTTCACTATGTCGCATATCATTCACAAAACTACGTCTCCGGAGAGTTTTGTTCGGAGACTCATAAGGCCAAAACTTTGAATTATTTACAAGCAAAAGAGCTTGTTAATGTGTTTGCAAGAATGAAATTAAGCTTGTTTTAATAAAATATCTGACGAATTACAGAAATAATGCCTTCATATCTACATTAAAAATGATGTATCGTAATACGAATCGTATTGTGAGTAAATATCGGATACGTATCGTATCGTGAGTTTAGGGTATTGTGACAGCCCTAGAAAATATAAGGGTTGTTCTAAATTTAGCTCTCTGGAGGTGGTTATAGCAATATATTCAGAAGCCCCAGACATGTTTTCAACCAATCAGTAATGGGTATATTTTCCAGTACATCATACAATAATTACATTTATCTTGATCTCGTTTATACTTTACAGTGCACAGTGTAGACTAGCAGCTGTTCTTGGTTTTCTCTTTTCGTACAAGGCATAAAACAGTTCCTCAGTTTACCCTAAATTTTCCAGTTTGGGATGTGTACAATTTTTATATTAAAGGCTAACGCTCTCTCATCTATGTTATTTAAGATGGTTAAATTGAAGAGGCACATACCCTACGTCCTGTTAAAAATTAAGACAACTGAGCCCTAAGGAGAGGTGGTAGTGAGAGGAAGGAGCAATAACTCTGTTTGGAGATTGATATTGAAATTGACGTTAAGATAGTTGTTCAGGTTATCATGACCATCAATGCATTCAAGCATTTATAAAATCGCTCAATGTCTTTGTATATGATGCTCAAATAAAAGTACTATAACACCCATTTAAGAACTATGTAATGCTGACAGATGTTCACTTTCATATGTATCATTACAGAATAATTACAGAATAATTCCTTAATTGTCTACCATACCCCTTTAGATCTAACACATCTTTGTATCTGATCTTTTTTAGCTCTTTCTGCAGTTTTCGGATGTTGTTCGTTAAATCTCCAGTTGCCATTTCTTGAAATGGAATATACTCTACAAGAAAAAAAAGTTAATAAATGAATTAGTTCTCATCGCAGAATGAGTATTACATAAATTCTTTATATAGAACAGATGGAAGGAAATGGGAATGGAAATTAATTTGTTTTTTCACATCAGTTTAGTCAAATGTTTGCATTTTTTTATCTATAATTTATTTCATAATTAAAATTAATCAATGCACATTAGTCAAATTTTAAGTGAAACTTATCAAGAAAGTACAATGTATGAAAACTTGTCAGTCAGGGGTATAACTCATTTCAGTTATATTTTTCATCACTGAAATCAGTTATTTTTCTTGCAGATATTTATAGAATCACTTAAAATATAACTGATTCAAGTTACAAAACTTTCTAAGGTCAAATGTGATTATATGTCATCCATTGTGTACAGAAAAGTTTAATTGACCTCATCAGATGCAATATTGGTGCCTCTTCAAAAATAAATTAAGGTCACAGCGGGGAAAAAATCACATTTGGACAAAATCTGGGGACTATCTAAACTTGACCTTTGATTTTACCAATACACTTAAAATGACAAATGAAATTAACAGATTTTGTATGACCTGCATTCATGTACTATAGACGAAGATTATATGTACTGCATACCATACCATAAGCTAAATATCGCACTGTCCAGTATCTAGGTAAATCAGTGCATCTCTTATTTTCTAGTACTGGAAGATATTGGTAACAATACTCTAGTACATTTTTTCTTCCAGTATCTGTAACATTACTAAGTATTTAAGCATATTGACCTCCAAATTTATCTGATCCAATTTTAATTTACAAGAAAAATAAAGCCTGTGTTTGTGAAACACGAATGCCCACGGCCCCGGTGGCATCTTTGTTAGTATAAACACTATTTTCTGTTAAGTACATGTATGTGAAAGGTCAAAGTCAGGGTCAATGGGATAAAAGGTCAAAGGTCAAGGTCACGAAGCCAAAAATTTTGGTATCAATTGAAAGGCTTTGTCACAAGGAATAGACATGTCAAATATGAAAGCTCTATCACTAACCATTCAAAAGTTATGCCCAATGTTAAAGTTTTTGAAAAGTAGGTCAAAGGTCAAGGTCAAGATCACAAGGTCAAAAATTTTGGTATCAATGGAAAGGTCTTGTCACAAGGAATACACATGTGAAATATGAAAGCCCTATCACTTCCCATTCAAAAGTTATGTCCAATGTTAAAGTTTTTCGGACAAACAGATAGACAAACAGACGGACAGGCCAAAAACTATATGCCCCCGAATCTTTGATTCTGGAAGCATAAAAAGGAATCGAACATAAAATTACGAATCAAATACATGTAATTGAAATTAATGCTGAATGCTAACAGAACTCAAATTTGGAAATTTATGGTCAAATTTGCTTCAGATTCCAAGAGCTAAAGAAACTTTCATATTATCTGCCGCACTGAATTTGAAGCTTGAGATCAGTTCCAGGGGACAAACAATAGATTGCACATGCACAAGACACTTTGTTTAATTTTTATGTGTAGTTATGTTTCATTTATTCCACGCAAAATGTCCTATAACAATCAAATGGTGTCAATGGTGCATGCACAAATTCAGTTGACTGTGTCTTGGAACTGAGCTTAATTTCCGTACTGCAGATAATGTGAAATGGTCTATGAAGGACTGGAATCAAGCTATCTTTGGTCCATGCTGAAAGTTTATCTGCACTTAAATGATGCTATTGAATTCAAAGATGTTTAACATTTGAACACTGTCACAAAGCAATTTACTGATTAAGGGCACTTGATCATCAAAAAATGAAGCCAAAATTCGGCCCCATTCCCTTACAGAATAGTATGTTTTTTCCCCTTAAATGGAAAAAAAAAATCCCTCTATTATGCCAAGATACTTTGCTACAATTTGTCCACAAAAATTTGCATTACAGGTAATGCATAATCAAGTTCTGAATGGTTAAATATTTCAAATGCTTCAATGAAATATCATCATGTGTAACCCATGGGGAAGCTCATACCTCACAAACCCCTTGGGACAATTGAATTGAAAACGTTCAAAAGGTGTGTCCTGAAATGCGGCAATCTCATTGGTTAGCTATGTTTTTAGCACTAAGAAATGAGCTGAAAGCAACGCTGACGTTTTTACAATTTGTTACACTGTCCAGAGAAGTATCTTTTAAAATGTAACGTACATGTACTTAACAACAGTCAATAAGCTTAAAATGCATCAAAGATGCAAAGTGCCGAGTTGCAAAACTTGAATATAAGTAAAATATACATGATTTGAATATGGTCTCGACAGATGGGAAACATTATTAGCATGTTTCAGGTTGATCCACATTCATATATAATTCAGAAACCATTTTCAATTAACGAGTCCTATGAATTTGACCTTTGATCTCTTGACCCCAAAATTAATAGGAAACATTTCTGGCAAGTTACATGATAATAGGTGCAATACAGGCTCAAATTAACCATTTTTAATCATCTTAGTCCTGTGACCTTGACCTTTGAACCCCAAAATTGATAGTGGTCATCCTTGATCCATGGGAAACATTTCTGGCAAGCTTCATGATTATAATTGCAATACAGGCTGAAATATGGTCCGGAAACCACTTTCAATCATCGGAGTCCTGTGACCTTGACCTTTGACCTTTTGACCCCAAAATCAATAGGGGTCATTCTTGATTCATGGGAATCATTATTGGCAAGTTTCATGACTTTAGGTGCAATACAGGCTAAAATATGGCCAGGAAACCATTTCAAATCATCAGAGTCCTGTGACCTTGACCTTTGACCTTTTGACCCCAAAATCAAAAGTGGTCATTTTCTATTCACAGGAAACATTTCTGGCAAGTTACATGATTATAGGTGCAATACAGGCTGAAATATGGTCCGAAAACCAATTTCAATCAACAGAGTCCTGTGACCTTGACCTTTGACCTTTTGACCCCAAAAGCAATAGGCCTCATCCTTGATTCAAGGGAAACATTTCTGGCAAGTTTCATGACTTTAGGTGCAATACAGGCTAAAATATGGCCAGGAAACCATTTTCAATCATCAGAGTCCTGTGACCTTGACCTTTGACCCCAAAATCAAAAGTGGTCATTTTCTATTCACAGGAAACATTTCTGGCAAGTTACATGATTATAGGTGCAATACAGGCTGAAATATGGTCCGAAAACCAATTTCAATCAAAAAAGTCCTGTGACCTTGACCTTTGACCTTTTGACCCCAAAATCAATAGGCATCATCCTTGATTCAAGGGAAACATTTCTGGCAAGTTTCATGATTATAGGTGCAATACAGGCTGAAATAAGGTCCGGAAACCATTTTCAATCATCTGAGTCCTGTGACCTTGACCTTTGACCTTTTGACCCCAAAATCAATAGGCCTCATCCTTGATTCAAGGGAAACATTTCTGGCAAGTTTCATGATTATAGGTGCAATACAGGCTGAAATATGGTCCGGAAACGATTTTCAATCATCTGAGTCCTGTGACCTTGACCTTTGACCTTTTGACCCCAAAATCAATAGGGCTCATCCTTGACTAATGGTGAGTAAGTGTATGAAGTTTCATTGTTATAGCCTCTTTCGTAGTTGACTTATAGTCCGGAAACCAATTGTTGACGCCCTCCCGCCCGCCCGCCCAGACGCCCGCCCAACCGCCCGCCCGCCCGCCCGTCTCACATCAAATTAAGAGCCGAGTTTTGCAACTCGGCTAAAAATGCTTCAAGGGGTAAGTGCGGTAACCTGCCATTTCTACCCTACATGTATGTTTAAAGTTGTCATGTAACACCAGTTCACGACATGTGGTTGGGGAATTCCAGAAAAAGTTCACTGGCATCAGAATTTTAACATTTTCAATTTTTCTAACCTCAATTGACCCTTTCGAACGCGGGAAAATTTTGAGAAATTCCATGACGTCACAATGCAATTTCGATATTTGACTGAGGTTCGAAGCTTAAGTTTGTCCGAGGTAAAAGCATTGTGACGTCACAATTTTTTTCATTTTTTTCCCGCAATCTGAAGGGTCAATAATGTATATATTTTTGAAAAGGTCTTTATGAGACGATAATTTTGAAATTTGTTTGATTAAAATCGGACCGAAACAAAAAACCTGTTATTAACGAAAAGAACTTCAATGAATTTATTTTTAAACATAGGTAATCACAGATTACGAAGCTCACCTCGTGACAGCAAAATTCAATTCAAACATATTTCTTAGTACATGTATATTGGCTTTTAAAGGCAAAACCACTCAAGCAGAAAAAGTAGGTCAAGGTCATTTTATGAAAGTTTGATCAAAGATACATCCAATATGCAAGTTTGGTACATGTAGCAGTTATACTTTGCTCAATATTGGCTTTATAGAGCAAAATCACTCAAGCGGAAAAAGTAGGTCAAGGTCATTTTATGAAAGATTGATCAAAGATACATCCAATATGCAAGTTTGGTACATGCATCACTTGTACTTTGCTCAATATTGGCTTTATAGAGCAAAATCACTCAAGCGGAAAAAGTAGGTCGAGGTCATTTTATGAAAGTTTGATCAAAGATACATCCAATATGCAAGTTTGGTACATGTAGCAGTTATACTTTGCTCAATATTGGCTTTATAGAGCAAAATCACTCAAGCGGAAAAAGTAGGTCAAGGTCATTTTATGAAAGTTTGATCAAAGATACATCCAATATGCAAGTTTGGTACATGTATCACTTATACTTTGCTCAATATTGGCTTTTAAAGGCAAAATCACTCAAGCGGAAAAAGTAGGTCGAGGTCATTTTTTGAAAGTTTGATCAAAGATACATCTAATATGTAAGTTTGGAACATCTAGCACTTATACTTTGCTCAATATTGGCTTTTAAAGGCAAAATCACTCAAGCGGAAAAAGTAGGTCAAGGTCATTTTATGAAAGTTTGATCAAAGATACATCCAATATGCAAGTTTGGTACATGTAGCACTTATACTTTGCTCAATATTGGCTTTTAAAAGCGAAATTACTCAAGTGGAAAAAGTAGGTCAGATGCTGCATCCGATGCATAGGTCCATCTCGGCATCCAAAGATGAATCACTTGTGCAAGTTTGGTTACTGTAGCATCAGTACTTTGTCAGATACTGAGCTACCCCAAACTTCTTAACCAAGTCACTCAAGCGGAAAATGTAGGTCAGATGCTGCATTCAATGCATGGGTTCACCTCAGCATCCAAAGATGAATCACTTGTGCCAGTTTGGTTACTGTAGCATCAGTACTTTGTCAGATACTGAGCTACCCCAAACTTCTTAACCAAGTCACTCAAGCGGAAAATGTAGGTCAGATGCTGCATACGATGCATGGGTTCACCTCAGCATCCAAAGATGAATCACTTGTGCCAGTTTGGTTACTGTAGCATTGGTACTTTGTCAGATACTGAGCTACCCCAAACTTCTTAACCAAGTCACTCAAGCGGAAAATGTAGGTCAGATGCTGCATACGATGCATGGGTTCACCTCAGCATCCAAAGATGAATCACTTGTGCCAGTTTGGTTACTGTAGCATTAGTACTTTGTCAGATACTGAGCTACCCCAAACTTCTTAACCAAGTCACTCAAGCGGAAAATGTAGGTCAGATGCTGCATACGATGCATGGGTTCACCTCAGCATCCAAAGATGAATCACTTGTGCCAGTTTGGTTACTGTAGCATTAGTACTTTGTCAGATACTGAGCTACCCCAAACTTCTTAACCAAGTCACTCAAGCGGAAAATGTAGGTCAGATGCTACATCTGATTCATGGGTTCACCTCAGTATCCAAAGATGAATCACTTGTGCCAGTTTGGTTACTGTAGCATTAGTACTTTGTCAGATACTGAGCTACCCCAAACTTCTTAACCAAGTCACTCAAGCGGAAAATGTAGGTCAGATGCTGCATACGATGCATGGGTTCACCTCAGCATCCAAAGATGAATCACTTGTGCCAGTTTGGTTACTGTAGCATTAGTACTTTGTCAGATACTGAGCTACCCCAAACTTCTTAACCAAGTCACTCAAGCGGAAAATGTAGGTCAGATGCTGCATCTGATGCATGGGTTCACCTCAGCATCCAAAGATGAATCACTTGTGCAAGTTTGGTTACTGTAGCATTAGTACTTTGTCAGATACTGAGCTACCCCAAACTTCTTAATCGGACGCGGACGCGGACGCGGACACGGACGCGGACGCGGACGCGTGGGGTTATAGCATAAGCTCACTCAACTTCGTCGAGGTGAGCTAAAAATTGTGTATGATTTTATTTCATAGCCATTAATTTATGTATTATGAGCATGTTTCCTGGTATCAAATGATTTAAAATCAAGTGCTGAAAATGAGTATAAACAAAAAACTGCAATAAAAGTTTGGAATATTAAAGATTTAGAAATTTTCAGTTCGGTTTGTCGGCACTTGACTATTCGTCACCGAGTGCTTGAATGTAGATAACCTGTTAATCATTTCAACAAGGGGAGTGGCTACATTCAAGAATATGACCAATTAGTTTTGAAGGTTTTCATTTCTTCTGTCCCACGGGGGTATGTGAGGTACGATCTACCCCGGTATTCACACGATGATGAAATATAACTTAGAATCAATCTGTTCCAGTGTAATAATTAGGTTTTTATCTCATAAATGTCGTTAACTTCACCCTCTAGGATATGTGTACCACCTACTGTCCGCGCAGCTCACTTCAGAAATCAGAAATTAAAGTTTTCTTTAATTTGTTGGCATATTTTCCGATTAAAATTTATATAGGGGGATAGATCTCGAACTCTCATAACTAACGGTGTATGATATATGTCTGTACGACCAATAGTATGCTCACAGTGAAAGAAAATAATTTTAGATAGGGAGTTTTCTATGTTAATTTTAGCATGACGTCGTCGACGTTCTCCATAGACTCAGTGTTAAACATCGGCGACGTGGCACTAAAATTAACAAAGAAAACTTCCCATCTAAAACTATTTTCTTTCACTGCGAGCGTAATATTTGTCGTACAGACATATACACCGTTAGTTATGAGACTTCGAGACCTATCCCCCGATATACATGTCAATCTCAAAAATTGCCGACAAAGTAGAAAAAACTTCAATTTTCCGATTTCTGAAGTGAGCTGCGCGGACAGTAAACAGCTAAATAGAAAGAATGCTCTGGTCATTCACAGCAGCTGCCTCGTTAAGCCCCTGTTCCACTGCAATCCCGCTGTACCTACGTTCATCCCCGACCTCGAAAATTGCCAGGTCCGGAGAGAACGGCTCTTAGTCGTATCTAGGTCTGGTACAGCGTATGTTGGTCTAGAATCGATCGGTATTAGAGGGGGCACGCTTTAGAGGTCGGGAAAAGTTTCCCGTATTCTTTCAACCGGTTGAAAGCATACGGGAAACTTTTCCGCTCTCTTTGTGGTCGTGAAATAGTCGGCGCTTGGTCGGGATAGTCGGGGGCACAGCCTAGGTTAATCGTGTCCTGGTCAGGAAGGAGCGTGGTTTGAGCGTAATCTGATCGGCATTTACCTAAACCCCGCTCTCTTCACGCATCAGATACGCTTTAATTACGCCCTGTTCCCGATCTTTACCCGTATATTCTACGCTCTTACCACGATCTATCCACTACAGATTCAATGTTTGCTGATCTTACCAAGACTTTTTCATGATCATCTTGCGACCTATTCACGCTCTATATGACCAAGTTACGACTAAACGACCCTTAAAATAGAATGTGTGCATATTTCATTCATTTTCTCGCACTGATATTGATTTGTTCAAAATACTTATTATCAAAATGTCGCCTCGACGAGTCTTGGCTATCTAATGCCATTTTTTAAGTAAGGAAAATTTTTAATTTTGATCGCGACACTTTTGTGACTCAGTGTTAAACATCGGCGACGTGGCACTAAAATTAACAAAGAAAACTTCCCATCTAAAACTATTTTCTTTCACTGCGAGCGTAATATTTGTCGTACAGACATATACACCGTTAGTTATGAGACTTCGAGATCTATCCCCCGATATACATGTCAATCTCAAAAATTGCCGACAAAGTAGAAAAAACTTCAATTTTCCGATTTCTGAAGTGAGCTGCGCGGACAGTAAACAGCTAAATAGAAAGAATGCTCTGGTCATTCACAGCAGCTGCCTCGTTAAGCCCCCGTTCCACTGCAATCCCGCTGTACCTACGTTCATCCCCGACCTCGAAAATTGCCAGGTCGGGAGAGAACGGCTCTTAGTCGTATCTTGGTCTGGTACAGCGTATGTTGGTCTAGAATCGATTGATATTAGAGCGGGCACGCTTTAGAGGTCGGGAAAAGTTTCCCGTATTCTTTCAACCGGTTGAAAGCATACGGGAAACTTTCCCGCTCTCTTTGTGGTCGTGAAATAGTCGGCGCTTGGTCGGGATAGTCGGGGGTACAGCCTAGGTTAATCGTGTCCTGGTCGGGAAGGAGCGTGGTTTGAGCGTAATCTGATCGGCATTTACCTAAACCCCGCTCTCTTCACGCATCAGATACGCTTTAATTACGCCCTGTTCCTGATCTTTACCCGTCTATTCTATGCTCTTACCACGATCTATCCACTACAGATTCAATGTTTGCTGATCTTACCAAGACTTTTTCATGATCATCTTGCGACCTATTCACGCTCTATATGACCAAGTTACGACCAAACGACCCTTAAAATAGAATGTGTGCATATTTCATTCATTTTCTCGCACTGATATTGATTTGTTCAAAATACTTATTATCAAAATGTCGCCTCGACGAGTCTTGGCTATCTAATGCCATTTTTTAAGTAAGGAAAATTTTTAATTTTGATCGCGACACTTTTGTGACTCAGTGTTAAACATCGGCGACGTGGCACTAAAATTAACAAAGAAAACTTCCCATCTAAAACTATTTTCTTTCACTGCGAGCGTAATATTTGTCGTACAGACATATACACCGTTAGTTATGAGACTTCGAGATCTATCCCCCGATATACATGTCAATCTCAAAAATTGCCAACAAAGTAGAAAAAACTTCAATTTTCCGATTTCTGAAGTGAGCTGCGCGGACAGTAAACAGCTAAATAGAAAGAATGCTCTGGTCATTCACAGCAGCTGCCTCGTTAAGCCCCTGTTCCACTGCAATCCCGCTGTACCTACGTTCATCCCCGACCTCGAAAATTGCCAGGTCGGGAGAGAACGGCTCTTTAGTCGTATCTTGGTCTGGTACAGCGTATGTTGGTCTAGAACATTTTCATGATCATCTTGCGACCTATTCACGCTCTATATGACCAAGTTACGACCAAACGACCCTTAAAATAGAATGTGTGCATATAATTTTCATTCATTTTCTCGCACTGATATTGATTTGTTCAAAATACTTATTATCAAAATGTCGCCTCGACGAGTCTTGGCTATCCAATGCCATTTTTTAAGTAAGGAAAATTTTTAATTTTGATCGCGACACTTTTGGATAAGGCTTGGTCAAAACGAGAAATTCTTCTTGGTCGATACGATCATTGGATATTGACAAATGAGATCACTGAGTTAGAAATTGTGTTTTGAGCGGAAATGCGTCGGGGACAGTCAGTAATAGATCGGGATTGCATCGGGAATAGATCGGGTTTTGGTCGGAAATAGATCGGAGTTTGATCGGATAGAACGGGACTTGGTCGGCAATATGATTGTGAGTAGAGCGGGTAAAGCGTGAGTAAGTCCGTGATGAAATATAATTCGGTCATAAATTGATCAGGAGCCGGTCGGGAATAGAGCGTGATGTCAAGAAAAAAAATGAAAAAGTCTGGAAAGTTTTGTGAAAATTGCGGTCGGGAATGGTCGTACATGTAGGTACAGCGGAATTGCAGTGGAACGGTGGCTTTATTGAATCACCCGACACAGTGTAAATAGTTTATAGCACTCAATCTAAATTTATATAGCCTAGCAACACTTATATGATTTAAATTTCTGCAAGTTAAAGGAGATAACTATGAAGTAGAAGTATCTGCGAGCGAAATGTACAAGGGGCGAGACTTTCATTTGTTTACATTAGTTTCGCTTTATCTTTACTTCTTGATTATTCTGAATCATTCTTTTTCGTAGTGTACGCTTTAACAATAAAATTGCTGTTATATTTAGTCAAAGTTTGAATATGTATAGTAATAAATACTGTACTCTCCTAAAAGGCCTCGGTTCACATTCGCGGGCACCTGCCCAAACACTTCAAGGTTTGGTTTGCATGCGAACTACGATCTCGACTTTTGTAAATTTTGAAATTCATACTCATCCTCTGACTGTAAAAGTGGAGAGGTATGGGGCGCCGTTTTACTATTTATTACCTATTTTTTTGATATCACAGATTTATTTTTTGATATCACAAATTTATATTTTGATATCACAAATTTATTTTTTGATATCACAAATTTTTATTTTATCAAATCACAAAATCAATTTGTATTAGCCGTTTAACTATTTATTCCCTATTTTTTGATATCAAAAAATTGAATTTGTGATATCACAAATTCGATTTTTTATATCATAAATTCGAATTTTTGATATCACAAATTCCGTCATATTTTTACAAAATTACCAAAATAATTTCACACAAGTACAAGTAGTAATGCAACATGTCCTTATTTTTTTCAAGTTTATATGGAGGAACACAACATCCCAAAATTTCTTGCAAGCAAAAAAAAAAAAAAAAAAAAAAAAAAAAAAAAAACCAAACCAAAAACCAAAACCAAAAAAGAAAAGTAAAAAAAAAAAAGGGGGGGGGGGGTAGATAAAGAATGGGGGTTTCATGTTCTGTATGCACAAATTTAGATATATCTGGTGCAGTTCTAAATTTTGGATCTGTTTTTTTTTTACTACATGAATAAATGTCTGGCGAGCGAAAACGACATCTTGGCACAAACTACAAGTAGTCGATCCGTCAACACTGAAGAAAAGGAAACTTGGAAAAGAAAAGTAGATTTTTTTTGCAACAGCCCCCCCCCCCCTACCCGCTCCTTCTCCTAAAAATAATTTGATGTGAAGTTTTAATCGCTGAGAAATAACGCAAAAAGGTACATGCATAATTTCTGATCAAATGATGATCAAACATATAAATCTCTAAAGTTGCTGTTATTTAAGTCCGTCGTGATTTTTTTTTTTTGGAATGACATGTCGAATATCTAAGTTGTGTACATCAGTGAATGCCATGAAATTCAAGTTTACAAAAAACCCAAACTTCAGAATCCAAATATCGTAATCAAGGGGGGGGGGGGGGGGGGGGCAGGGGATACCTCTGCCCCTCCCGACCCTTCTTCCCTCCTACTACCCCTTTCCTCCCTCCTCCCCCTTTCTCTCGTTCCTTCCCTCCTCCCGCCCCTTACTTCCCCTCCCCTCCTTTTCACCCTGTCCACCCCCATCATCAATAGGCATGTGACATCATGAAAAAAAAAAAAACAAAAACAACTGCAATATTCTGTACCGAAACATAAATTCAGACTAGTGATTCCCAAAAGAAGATAAGATCAGGTGCCCCGGGAGGGTAAGCATCTCATGCATGCAAGCAACAACGGTCACTTTAACAGTACAGAAAAGGTCAAAACAGGTGCATGTGTCAAATACTGTGTTTCTGGATAATTCTTTCAAAATGATTGTGTACAACAAGATGCTACGGTGTCTAATATTTTCTTTGTTTCCCATGCGCTGCAGCTAGAGACGTATCAAAAGAACGACAATTTTATTGCCTCACAATTTTAGTCGCTCACATGTTTACCTTTGGTTATTTATCACGCCTCGTACTAATTTCAGCCAGTACTACGGCCACGTGGTGTCTTACCTTAATTTTCAAAGTAAAAAATTACAAAGAAAACTTTACGAAATGGTTCTCGGCATGATAAATTCGTTAAAGGGTCTATTCCTATTCAAGAAAAACCCTAATATAACTAATAGAAGTTTCTCAGTTAGATGCTTCACAATCAGAACGATGTCTGATAGTTTGAGCTTGCCAAATAGGAATAGAGTAGGCATTTTGTTTAGGACAATTCTCTGTTCAACTCTCAAGAACTAATCCTCTTGGGATTCCTGTTGATCAAACGACAGAAGTTACTGTTAACAAAAACACATAAACTCCTGGGGTTACGGCACAATTCAGCCTAAATGCAGCAGCAGTTAAACGATACTATATATAACGGCTGAGTATCGAAGTGCATTTTTGGGACAACTTCGAGTTAATGACATTGGTTGGTAAAACAAGATCGGAAGGATCACATACTTATCTTAGCAATTCTAGAACTGAAAAGGACGAGGAGTCATTTGATTCAGTCACAAGTCTCTTCAAAGAATGGGGAAATCCATTTTCAGATAAACAGGCTCTTGTCAGTGTGTCTACGACCAGAGTGGCACCAAAGGAGGTAGCTTCTGACTTATCAAAGACAAGGCAGATCGGAGAAAAGGCTAATGGGATATTTAAGCAAGAGCGGTTGTAGAAAGATCCCCAAATAAGAAGTTTCATAATTTTATGAAAACTCAGAGGCTGCAAACTTTTAGCAATCTCATAAAGCAAAAGGAAATAAAATCAGGAGGCAGAATGACTATTCTGAAAGCTGGCAGGACATTATATGGGAGAATAATTGTTATGGCCGAGAGACGCAATCTTCAAATGGAAGAAATTCTCTCTCATCCTCTCGGACCTTTGCCTTGGGCTTTGTCTACACCAGATGGATTTTGAGGAAGACTTATAAAGCAGCTCTTGCTACAATACTACAAAAACACCGGGTACAACGCAGCATTACGTGGGCTTGTTGTGTTGCGACCCGGGGACTTGTGCTGAAGCGATGAAAAGCAGACCGAGCTGTACATCAGCTTCTATAACTCCAGAAATAAGATACCTAGGCTCTTAAAACTGATCCTACGGACCTCAGCAAATATCAAGGAATGTTCCCATGTACTTAGTTTCGTTTCACAGTCGTTTGTTCTCTCAGACACTTCAACACTATTTCGCGAGTTGGACGATCCAAATAGGGAAATAATTTCAATAGGACTTTCATGTCTTAAAATAGGATTTTACGCATGTGTTCATACTTGGAGACATGGATAATGGTCATATATTTCTATTTTGAATGCTTTCAGGTGGTAATACAGCGTAATAAATGAAATATTCTTCAATTTCTTTTGTTGTGTATGGGAGCTTGTTTCCATGTTGTGAATGGGTGTATGTTCTGTCGCAGTTCATACTATATTTTGTTTGATATTTAAGGTTATATTTCAGGCGCGTAGCCAGAGTAGGTATGATGTGTACTCAATTCAGTCTATGCAGGCAGGGGGGGGGGGTGCCTTGAGACCCCCAATGGGTGAAGAGCGAAGTCCTGGTAGTGAAATATGGCAATTTGAAACACCCAATTTTCACTGTTAAATGTCTTATATTCAAGTATAAAGTAAATGTCGATGTTCGATTTAATGTATCTAGTTGTACATTTTTTAATGTTCATAATATGTTGACGTAATTCTTCTATTTCCTCACTGTTCAAATAATCTCGTTTTTGTGAGGTTCTATTTTTCCTTCTTTCTTCCTACTTTGAATTTTTCTAACTTTTCTATTTTTACTTATTTATTTATTCATTTATTTATTTATTTATTTTTTTTTTGCAAAATGATGTGCACGCAGTTGCGTACTTGCGTATGGGCAGCTACGCGCCTGTATTTCAATTAAGTACAATAAACATGTATGCTTTTCCTAATTAGATATGCCGTATTCAAATTCCGTCAACATTATTAAATGAAGTACAAGTACCAAAGATGAAGAAGGACAACGTATATATTTGATGACACACAATTATATTAATGAAAATGGATGAGAAAACATTGTAGATGATTTACGTATATGTACACCCCCTCAGACATGATACACACATAAAAATGGATTAGACTTTATAGTCTATACTGATGATGTTTCTTGATTTACGTGCAATTGTTTCAAATGTATTTTGCGACTTTCCGTAACCATTTTTTATAATTCGAAGTAAGATATTGAATGATGTTATTCCAAACGAACCTTATACATGATTATCGCAAGCGGATCTAGATCGAGTCCCTCCCAATTTCGCTATCAATTTACTATAGTAGATGAAATAGTATGAATTTCTAGACTAAACCATTCATTCTGAGAAATCTGAATCGTTTTGGTTTTTTATTCAATATTTAAAAACAACATCCCTGGCTCACTACAGCTTGCCAGTTTACAACATTATCAATATCAAATATAATTGCAATTTCCCCCCAGCTACGATATAACATAACTCGCACCAACCACCCCAACCCCCGTATCAAATATATAAGGAAGTGGACTAATTAATAAGTATCAACACTCACTGGTAGAGAATTCTAGCTAAAATCTTGATTCCGAATGTGACAAAAATTTCGCTGGTTAGCTTTCGCCCATCAGTAAACCACAGTAAAAAAAATCAGTTGAAAGACAACAAGGATCTCGAAAGTATAAAGAATTCCCTGTCAATATTGTGCGAACTCATTAATTATGTCCCCCACCCATCAGGGAGGAGACATATTGGATTTGCCTTCGCGTCCGTCTGTCTGTCTGTCCGTCTGTCACACATCGTGTCCGGGCTATATCTCCTGAACCGTTTGCCCGATCACTATGTTGTTCCTTATGATAAAAAGATATAACATCACCCTGACCCATCTTTGGTAATTGTACTTCATTAAAGTAATTCCATAAATAATGTTGACGGGATACTGAATACAGGATTTCTTAGGAAAACCATACATGTTTCTTGTGCTAAATTGGAATAAAACCTTAATTATCAACCAAAATATAGTATGAACATACACCCATACACAACATGGAAACAAGCCCCCATACACAACATAAGAAATTGAAGAATATTCCATTTATTACCACCTAAAACATTCAAAATAGAAATATATGACCATTATCCATGTCTCTAGGTATGAACATTGTGCGTAAAATCCTATTATAAGACAGTAATGTCCTATTGAAATTATTTTCATATTTGGATCGTCCAACTCGCGAAATAGTGTTGAAGTGTTTGAGAGAACAAACGACTGTGAAACGAAACTAAGCACATGGGAACATTCCTTGATATTTGCTGAGTTCCGTAGGATCAGATTTAAGAGCTTAGGTATCTTATTTCTGGAGTTATAGAAGCTGATGTACAGCTCGGTCTGCTTTTCTTCGCTTCAGCACAAGCCCCGGGTCGCAGCACAACAAGCCCCCGTGATGCTGCCTTGTACCCGGTGAAAAATATGTGGACGTAGCTGATGAATAACCGGGGAATTCAGCATCATTGATCGATGGATTGAGCCTTGTTCAAAAAGTAAGAAGAGATCAAAAAACGTTTAGAGACATTTCTAAAACTGTCTTCAAAATGGCACTACGAATCGACTCTGAAAGATACGTTAACAGAATTGATGTGGTCTTAGATACATACATTGAACATTATATAAAAACACAGAGAGAGAAATGCGAGGAAGTGAAGATGGTTTCATGTTACAAAACATAACCGTAAGTCAAATTGTGAGGCAATGGAAACCTTTCCTTAGTAAGACAGCAAACAAGACCAATCTGATTGACTTCTTTATCAACGAATGGAGGAAACCCGAAAACAAGGCTATTATAGGTGACGCCAAGGTCATGTATGTAAACGCATTCAAATTGAATAGTATCATTTAAGAACAGATAAATTGTCAACATGGACCAGACATGCACGTTTCGGGTACTTAACCCTCGTCAGTGATCCTAAAATCTCAACAATGTAATATTCAAAAAAAGTATGAAAGTTACTATGTCGAAAAGGCGTACCGAAAGACGTAGCAGGATGGGTGGGATATGATGCTACAGGACTCACGTTTTAGAAATTTCAAGAAATTTTGATAACAGTAATTTTAGAATGTTACTGCAAATGACAAATGTATAAGGATTTCATCAGGAAGTGATTGTGAGATCCAGAGCTTCTGTGTAAGCAGGAAGAGGCAGATGGGCGCTTATTTCTACATGCTGAACATGCAACAAAAGAATCATACAGTGCAATACAGATGTGCTGTGAGGATACAGACGTTTTGATAATGGCATTGGCCTTTTGGGAGCAGACTGAGGTCCCGATACTCATTAAGTGCGATTCTAGGACAAGGACTAGATTAGTTGATGTCAAGAAAATAGCTACCACTCTAGGATCTGGTGTTTGTAAAGCGCTCATTGGACTACATACCTTTACAGGATGTGATACTGTAAGTGCATTTGCTGGAAAAGGAAAGGCAAGTGCATTAAATCTTGCAAAATCAGACACACCTTCTAGCAACTTTTCAAATACTTGGAGAAGAATCGATCATTTCAGATGACTTGATGTGTGAACTTGAGAAATTTACTCTATGCACCAAAATCCTCTGCAACAAGTGTCAATACATCAAGATATGATCTATTTTGTGCGAAACGTTAAGAAATAGAGAGTCACCAGTTGCCTCCTTGTCATGACTGCCTCAAGAAACATTCATAGAGGGCAAATTATCAAGCTGCCATTTGGAGGAGATGTCTAGAACAAATTCCGGAGGTTCCGAATCCAGTTGGAAGAGAGTGGAAAATGGAGGAGAGAGAGGGTGGACTCCAATTGGTTGTCCATTCGATGGATGTGCCTCCAGTTCCTGATGCAGTTGATATTGACTTGCTGTCATGTAATTAAACCAAAAAATGTACTATACCGAAATGTGTTTGTGTTGCAAATGGTCTACACTGTACAGATATGTGTCGACTTCCATCATGTCATGACCTTTGCGTCTTTCACTTCTGCTTGTTAGTCGTTTTCAAAAAGGGATTTATATACTAGTATGTAAACGTCTTCAAATTGAATAGCATCATTTAAGAGCAGATAAATTGGCAATATGGACCAGACATGCACGTTTCGGGTACTTAACCCTCGTCAGTGATCCTCAAATCTAAACAATGTAATATGCCAAAAAAGTATGAAAGTTACTGTGTCGAAAAATCGTACCAAAAGACGTAGCTGGATAGGTGGGATATGATGCTACAGGACCCACGTTTTAGAAATTTCAAGAAATTTTGATAACAGAAATTTTAGAATGCGTTGAAGAAACAATCAACCGAAATTGATCGAACTTGGCTACATGTGCCCTCGGGAACTCCTGGTCCACTAGCAGTGACACTCACCAAGTGGTATAAATGTAAACGTCTTCAAATTGAATAGCATCATTTAAGAGCAGATAAATTGGCAATATGGACCTGAACTGAACTGATTTATTTCTCTTCACCATAGTTAAAACATAGGTATACAGAGATATAAAGTTGAATTACAATATAATAGATGTGAAATAGGCATGCGTTAATCAGTGTATGGGATTAATTCAATTCTCAATATTACTGAAAGATAATTCTGAAAATAAAAATGATCGAGTTACATAACAAAAACAAATTAAAGTATGAAATAGATATCAGATGCAAGGCTTGTTGTATTAAGATGATAAATTTATTTAGATAGAGGAGCATAATTCGTTAATTTTGCGTATGAATGTACAAATTTTTCGAAGAAAAGATTGTTTTTTGGAGGACATTATATTTCTAAAAGTAATAACATTTGTTTTTTGGAGGACATTATATTTTTAAAAGTAATAACATTTCTATGTCTGATATGCATAGGCGATAAAGCTAATCTTCTTTCCTGTCCTAATGATGTACAATTCAAAATATAGTGAAATTCATCCCCTATTTCATTTAGATTGCATTTTTCACAAATTATGTTTTCTCGGGTTATGTTATGCCAACGACCTTTTTCTATGGGGAGATGATGATTACAGAATCTAAATTTTAGGAAAGTTATTGCATCTTTTTTTGGAAGGATGTTTAGATAATTTTCAAACTTCAACTCTTCTTTAAAAATTCTATAATTAAGAGATTTTGAAGAATGTTCGACTGTTGATATCCAACTTTGTTTGAATTGATCTATTAATGTTAATTTTACTTTAGATTTTAACCAATTTTTATTAGGGAAACTTTGATTTAGCCAGATGTTTGAAAGACCACAATTATTCGGAATTTGTTTCAGATTTTCAACCCAACTAATTTTTGTAACACTATTTTCATTTATTTGATAACTTGCTTTATAAAGAAGATTTGCTAATTTAATACTTTTACCGCTCATCAATTTACTCCAATACGAGATAATTCTTGCTTGTATTTGTATTTTCATAGGATATCTTCCTAGCTCGCCATAAACCATGAAATCTGGGGTTGTGGTTTTTAGATGGAGAAGAAGTTTGCAAATTTTTAAGTGTACTCTTTCTATAGTTATTAAATTGTTGAATCCCCAGAGTTCACAGCCATATAAAAGAATAGGAGCAACGATTTTGTCGAAAAGATCCAATTGACATTGAATGGATAAATTGTGCATTCTGCCTTTTTGAAGTACTGTATAACATGCCTGGGTTGCAAGTTTTGATTGTTTTTGTAGGGCTGCTTTAAATGAACCGGATCGGTTAAGTATAATTCCCAAGTAATTAAAATCGTTTACAATTTCTAACTGTTCGTTATTGTAAGTGAATTGTACATTTACGGGTTGTCTCCCTTTGCCAAAAATGATAACTTTAGTTTTGCTTATATTTAGTTTAAGATTCCAATTATCACAGTAAGTTTTAAAATTATTTATCTGAACTTGTAATTCCTGTGCCGATTCCGCTAAAAGGACTGTATCATCTGCATATAGTATTGCAAACAGTTTGATATAAACTCCAATATTTTCTTCAATTAATTTTGTAATAGTTGGTAAGCCTTCAGCATGTGAATCATTAAGAAAATCATGTAGATCATTTACAGAGATGGAAAACAAAAAAGATGATAAATTTTCGCCCTGTCTTACCCCATTTTCGCAATTAAAGAAGTCTGAACATTGGTTTCCTAAGACAATTTTTGATTTGATTTGCTTATACATATTCAAAATGATATTGTACATGTTTCCTTGTATATTATTTGTTAGAAGTTTATAAGAGCTTTCCGCCAAACCGTGTCAAACGCCTTTTCAAAGTCGACGAAGACGCAAAACAGTTTTCTTTTCTTTAATTTTAGAAGTTCAAATAAAATATGTATGGAGAATAGATTATCAATAGTTGAGTATGATTTTCTAAATCCTGTTTGATTTTCATGAATTATGTTAAAACGCTCAGAGAATGAATTTAACCGTTCATTTAATAAGATGTAAATAGCTTTCCAACGCAACTTAATCTGGTAATTGGTCTATAATTTTTTGGATTACTTTTTTCTCCCTCATTTTTATATATATACATTTCCTTGAAGCCAACAAGATGGAATTATACCAAAGGAAAATATAAGATTGAAAAGCTTTACGTAGAAAGGTAGAAGGATATGCGATGTAGATTTTATATATTCATTCCTTATCTTATCTTCTCCACACGCTTTATTGTTCTTTAGATTTCGTACACATTTCATTATTTCATCTTTCGTTATTTCATCATTCAATTCGTTATTTAATTCAAGAACTTGTAGAGAATCAATCTCCCTATCTAATCTTGCGTTGATTTCGTCTTTTATTTCTGGACTTTTATTAAGGTCTCTAAAATATTCATAAAATGTATCTAATTTTATTGAGTTCTCCTCTCTTTTGTTACTTCTATTTCCACTGTTTAAAATCTTCCAATACTCTCTTGGATTTTTGCTTTTCATATCTTTTAATGTTTTGGTCATATTTTTTCGGTATCTTTTTATTTCTGTGTCTAGTTTCTTTTTGTATTGTTTTTCTTTTGTTTTATAATCAATATACGTATTCTGTGTTTTTATCCTGTAATGATAATTTTTAGATTTCCTATAAATTTGACGTGCTTTTTTACATTCACTGGAATCATGGTGCATTTTTCCTTTTCTTCTTTTGTTTTGAACTTTTTTCAGAAATGTTGATAATTTTAGTACCTAATATAAGTTTAGCTGCATCTACGTATATGTCATTTAAGTTTTCTACAATTTCATTTATTTTTACATCTGTGACATTTTGTGAAGTTTCCGCATTATCTATATCTGATATAAGTTGATCAATTTTATTTTTGTTTATAGAATTTACGTATATATCTTGTTTCTCAGGTTCCCATGCATGGATTATTTTTTTAATTTCCTCTACTGAGTTTGCAGATAGATCATTTTTATCTTGGAACACATTCATTTTAAGCTGAATTTCTATTGGACAGTGCACATCAGAGAATAATATATTATGTTCAATCACTTTCATATTTGTTATATTATCAAAGAGATCATAATTACAAATAAAATAGTCTACAGTACTGACTGACTTGCATGTTGTTTCACCTGTTTTATTATCACCTATACGACCATTGACGAAGAGTAAATTATTTGATTTACATGCATCAATTAAAATTTTACCATATGGATTTACTATTTTGTCTTTATTATTTCTTTCTTTGTTCAAGACTGGAATATTTGGTTGAATGGATTCTAAAATGTCTATAATATTATTTTCGTTATCTGGTTCATAATCAAATATTTCCGATTCTGCACCAGTTCTGGCATTGAAATCACCAGTGAGAATTACGTGTTTTTCAATACATGTATTTGCTTGCATTAGTTCGTGCATCTCAATTTCGATTTCATTAAAAGCTTCCCTACTGCTATATTTGGAGTTTTCTGGAGGTATATATACAGCCCCAACTAGAACATTTCTATCAAAATTTGTAAATTTATTTGTAATTTCAAACCATAATACATATTTAGATTCAGTTTCATGAAAATGAATAAAATCATGGAGATCTTGTTTGTATGCTACAACAATACCTCCAGAACTCCTCTTCCCATATTTAACACGATTTTTCATTTTGAAAATAAAACCTTCATTGCTCAATACATCTACATCATCAGTTTTGGCTTCTTGAAAGCACAAAATATCATGATTATTAAAGAGTTCTTTGAACTCTGGATAATTAAGCCTTCTCTTAAGGCCACAACAATTAAGAGAAAGTAGGTCAAGTTGTATGTCCTCCGTAGGAGGATTACGCTCCCCTGCTGTATCCTATCTCTGGGGTGTATGCTATCCTGCGACGCGACCAGACATGCACGTTTCGGGTACTTAACCCTCGTCAGTGATCCTCAAATCTAAACAATGTAATATGCCAAAAAAATATGAAAGTTACTATATATACAAACTTGTAAAGACATTCTGGAAATTTTACAAAAATTATTGTCAACTACGTTTGAAATTCGGACCCATACAAGCAACAGAGTATATTACTTTGGGTATTTCGCAACCTGCATTTTATGGTGACATGATCAACAAAATTAGAAGGATCAAAGGTAATCAGAATTACCATCGAAAATGCGTCAGAATCATCAAACGCCTCTTATACCGTGGATATGATCCTAATGTCACCAAACGGACACTGGGCTTGGTACTTGACCAATCTACAGTCTTGTACCAGCGCATCCTTAATACTTGCAGCCTGACTGACTGTGACGACGGGACTCCATGACGGGCCCTGTCCAAACCTCTTTTGAGAAGACAGGGCCCCGACCACCTGTCCTCTCTGAATGTCAGTCGAACTCCTCGGGTGATAACATACATTAGCTCGCTACAGCCGGCAGAGCACAGGTTGTAGTACGCATGCCCTCTTTTTATATCCATTTACATATTCATCTGTGTTGCTTGGGCCCCTGCGTTTTGCGGTCTTGTTTGTGTGTGGTCATCTAACAGTGAGGAGATAGTTTTACACCCCAATTGTACGTTCTTCGAGACCTCTGGGTAATCGGAATAGTGGGAGGGTTGTGCGCACGTAATCCAGGATAACCACACCGTCTGCTACTGACGTGGCAGATGGCCGTCCTAAGTCGGCACCGTTTACCCATTGGTCTCGTTGGTTTATGTGTAGTCATTTGTGTTTTATGTTTTTCTGTGATTTGACGTTCCTTGTACTACTGCGTCTCTTTCTGTGCGTGTCTTTTTTGTGTTTTACAGTGGGTGTTTTGGGAGGTTGCTGTTGGTGCTGCAACTAGGTGTTGTTGGACATCCCCTCCTTTCTTACTTTGTCGAAAAAGCATACCGAAAGACGAAGCTCGATAGGTGGGATATGATGCTACAGGACCCACGTTTTAGAAATTTCAAGAAATTTTGATAATAGAAATTTTAGAATGCGTTGAAGAAAGGATCAACCGAAATTGATCGAACTTGGCTACATGTGCCCTTTGGGGACTCTTGGTCCACCAGCAGTGACACTCACCAAGTGGTATAAATGTAAACGTCTTCAAATTGAATATTATTAATTGTTTATTAATTCTGAGCAGTTTTTAAGTCTAGTTGCCAAATGACTTTTTTTTTGGGGGGGGGGGACCCTAAACTTGGTAAGCACAAAATATTTTGTATAAAACGGATGTTATATCCTATACTTTGATAATCCAGCGAATGTCAGGCTGGCATCCTTGGACAATTCGAAATATTTTGGGGAAAGTAAAACTTTTTAAAAAGAAAAAGCATTGAAAATTGAGAAAATGCATTTTAAAATGTCTACCAACCGCTGCAGCTAGAGTGGCATCGAAAGAACGACAATTTCATTGCCTTAAGCTCAATTTAACAGTTTACTCGCACATAAAGGGGAAAACTGTGTGTTCTTTTTAATGAAAAGTCGTTGAAAATTTGTAAAATGCAATTTCCCTTTTTATGCTATAGCTTAAACAAAGTTAAGTACCAAACGCACAATTTTAAGGGGTAACGAGCGACTGATCGTATAAATGACAGAAGAAATAAAAAATCTGAATAGAATTTTTACAATTTACTGAAATTTGAAGTATGACAGTAATTTTGATACACCTTTTCATCAATAATAGAAAGAGTTCCGATAATTGTAAAATTTCACTCGAACTTTAATAACAGGAAAACGGTTAAACACGGATTGAAACGAAGGAATTGGCTATGAGAGTTTGCTCGCTTACCAGCCACTCGTTACCCCTTAATGCTTTTGAAAATGGTATATGTCAGATTAGCAATTTGCTATAACGAATAATGGGGAATTGTACTAAATTATTGTATTAGCTGTTTGTTGTTTCCCAATTTTGAACGATTTTTCATTAAAAGATAACAGTTTTCCCATTTTACGTACATAAGCTTGATATTTAAAGGCAATGAAATTTTCTCTTAAAAAATCTCACTTTTCCCCAAATATTTCGAATTGCCCAAGAAAGCCAGGCTAGTACCACCCGATTATCAAAGAAGAGGGTAATGACATCAATTTTATGCAGAATATTTTGTGTTTACCATATTTGTTTTTGTTTCACGAGTGACAACTAGAGTACATAACATCTTTCCATATTCAGTAAATGTAATAATTCGGAAGTGTTCCAACTCTCTACATTCTTGAAGAAAATTTGAAACCAATTTTAATAAACCAGAAACGTGTTTCGGATAGTAAATCCTCATCAGTGATAGTTATTTTAAAAATGCCGAAGTGGTTTTCTGACACAGCCAAATGTATTTCATTTGCGCCCTCTGGTTTTATTTTTTGAATATAAATTTGTTCATTTAATTTGCAGAGATTTTATGAAGGGTCTATTCAGTAGCACTGTTGAATGACATCTATGACTAAAATAATATTGAAAGGATGTTAACCTCCTTTAATTTCGATGATATTTTTGGAATTACAAGTTTCCGAACTTGCAAAACAATATATAAGATGTCAAATTAATAAATGGTCAAAACAAAGCTTCTTTCAGGCGACAGAGCTGGAAAGAAGTAATTATTACACATTAACATCCAGTCATGGGGAACAAGTTTAACTGCTCTACACTGCAAAAGTAAATAAGTGCAAGTAATACGTACAAATAAAAAAGAACTGAATTTGTTCAATACCCCTTAATAAATGAAAATTATCATTATAATTTATAATTATCAAAACAAAATTATACATTACAATATTTTTTATATTCAACATGTTCCATAGGGACTCTGCAATTATAACAAAAATGTTGACATTTTTAAAAGTGCATTCAGACCGTATATATAGTTCATGACCTACATCTCAACGTGTCATGTAAAGTATTGTACAAGGTGTAGAAGTGACGACAAAAAACTTATTCATTGGTCGTTTAAATACTTTTGATTGCAACATACGCAAATAAAAAAGAATCAAGGATATTCTGGAATCATCTTTTTTGGGGACATAACATAAAAACGGAGCAAGGTTTTTTTCAGAGAATAAAGGTAAATAGTGTTTTGAATTAGAAAAAAAAAACTGTTTATCTATGAGGGCATCAGTTCTATCGAAGTTCAAAAGTTTCTTTGTTTTAAGTAATCAGAGACAGTTCATTTTAGGTGAGACTTGATTATTTCACAATAGGAAAGGGAGCTAATGAAAACTAGAGTGTGGTTCGGAACTAATCATAAAGTATTAAAAGTCCTTTCAGAAATGACCATTTTGTATAGCATAACAGTTGAGTAATTTCAATGTCATTTGTTCGGTATACTTTTCAACACTGTGATATTGTAAATTTCTATTGAAAAAAAAGTACATTTCGTCAAGTAAAAGGAGGTAGGAACAAAAAAAAAAAACGACACGAATTTCGGAGAGAGTGGGGTAGTTGATAAAAACAAAGAAGAAACTGGCGTCGTAGTTCAGCATAGCTTCTTTTAGAAAGTAAAATCCGCCAAAACCTTTTAGATGCCAAGGACATAAACATCTAGCTTTTGAATAAATAAGACTAAAATAACACAAAAACATTAAAACAAACAACTAAAGCCTTTCCTATTCAGAAATCCCTTCTTTACCCTGTACGTTTGATATTAACACGAGAGAACAAACCGTCAAATGAGTTAAAGAAGATCCTGACGATAATCTCAACAGCACTCACAATAAAGCACAAAATTAAACATCGACGGACCCCTAGCAAGCTAAGGTTGGACCGGGTGCCCGGGAGGAGTAAGCATCCCCTGTTGGCTAGCCGCACCTGCCGTCGATGTTCATGCACGAAAATTAAAACAATTTATGAAATACATGCATTGCTCTGTCTGAGGTTATGTCTATGTAGAAAGTGCTATGGCGACCATGTCGGGGAGAAATATTCAAAACACTTACTGTCAAACCCCTCGCGGGGAACTTTTTTACGACCTTCACACGGCAAAGGGCATAAGTGTGAAACACATGAATTTGTAGACGTTTAACATTAAAAGAAGATCCTGACGATAATCTCAACATCACTCACAATAGAGCACCAAACTGAGCATCGACGGACCCCTAGCAGGCTAAAGGTAGGACCAGGTGCCCGGGAGGAGTAAGCATCCCCTATTGTCAAAGGAACGAAGACTGGTTCAAAGGATGACAACAGTCAAGATGCAATAAAAGCTAAAAAGTATCCAAAAGGTGGATGGAAATGGATGATACTTTTCAGTGCTTTTATATTCAATGTCATCGTAGATGGATGTTCGTATTCATTTGGCGTATTATACACCCGCCTTGTCAAAGATTTCAAATCATCCAGGAGCGATACTGCCTGGATAGGATCAGTCTTTGCTTCTGCTCCTTTACTTTGTGGACCAGTAGCAAGTTTTGTTACAAACAGAAATGGTTTCCAAAAGGCGTCAATATTTGGGGGCATTATAGCTTTTATTGGATTATTTTCAATTCTATTTGCACCATCTGTTGAAATTCTATGTATCACATTTGGCGTTATTGGAGGAATCGGATTCTCCTTGCCATATTTGGTATCTAGTGTCATCGTCCCAATATATTTCCATCGTAAAGTCGCTCTCGCCTCTGGTGTAGCAGAATGTGGTTCTGGAGTGGGACCTTTAATATGTACCCCTCTTTTAGAATATCTCATCAGTGAGTATGGATGGCGTGGTGCTATCTTAATCACAGCAGGTATAGTCGCAAACACAGCAGTATGTGGTGCTGTTAATATACCCCTCAACCCTTCGTCAGAGAAAAAGGATGAAGGAAACAACGATACATGCAAGTATGCATAAACTTGCCGGTAAAATAATAATGTTCATGAAATTGATATGGTGTCATCTAATATAATTATGACTAATGCCTTGAAAGATAGTTGTAATAATCTTACAACTATACCTCTTCCAATGATTAGTACTGCTAGAAATGTTGAACGTCTTCAAATTCAATAGCGCCATTTAAGAACAGATACATTTGCAGCATGGACCAGACATGCACGTTTCGGGTACTTAACCATCGTCAATGATCCTCAATCTAAATATTGGAATATGACCAAAGAGTGTGAATATTATTATGTCAGTCAGAATGTGTAAATGAGACATTACATAATGAGCATTCAAATCTTGCTCAAAGTTAAAACCGCTGCTGACATTTCATCATTGCAGAGATATCGAAAGGAATAATGAACCAAACACTTGCTTTATATCAAAATGCTCTATACTTCTTTTTGATACATTTATTTTTCTCAACTGGAGATATATTACGATCGCGCTGTTGAACTTGGAGAAAACGAGTTTGATGTAAACGTCTTCAAATTGAATACCATCATTTAAAGGTCTCGTCTAAAAGTTTTTAAATACTAAAATACCTTTATTATATTTTACTTATTCATACTAGAGAAAAAATCTCAAAAGAATTATATTTTCCGACCGTCCGTTTTCCTGTAAATCGACCTGAAAAGTCTAATCATTGAAGAGGCGCGATTGAATTATCTGCCCCTTTGTGTGACGTCATGTGCACCCAAGCGAGTGTTAGAGGCTATCTGAAGGCATTGAGGGATGAAACTCCCCAATCTTGTTTACTTGAATGATAGATAAAAACAAATCGGTACCAAAAACGTTTTATTGATTTATTTATTTTCATATTTTATTTATTTATCTATTTTTTTTTCTTCTTGGGGGGTTTGGGGGTTGTTCTTCTAAAACGACTCTAGAGCGTATTCGGAATTAACCAAGTATGACTTTTACCTATCATTGAGTGATGGCCTTAGTTATCCGGGTATAAGTGTCATTTTATATATAGAGGTTGTATATTCAAATCAGAGTGATCGCAGGCGTGTCATATACAGGCAAGCCTATAGATTGCGTAATATCTGACCCCCGTACAAGGTGTGAACAACAAATTAGACCACGACAGGCATTTGTTGGGAAATAGACGGTAAATGCTTTTACGTTTGGGCAATGTTCGTCTTGATGGAATTTTAGAAAAAACAAAGTTACCAATGCCATATTATGAAAAAAGATCTGCATGACGTTAAAATTCGAATGACCGCTAAAATATGCTGGAAGTTATATGATGCCCGCTAGTCTAGTCATCTTTTTGTTTGAAAAAATCAATTTAAAATAACAAGTTTTTCTTGAGGATCGATCTTTATAGACCATGACGAAATAGTTTAACTATTGTCAATCTCTTATCATGCTTATACACCATGCAGTGCCAAGATCGACCCTTATCTTCAGGTAAATTGTATATCTGGTCCAAAATCGGTGAAAATTATGCATGGATACACCATATTTTCTTTTCTTATTATTGCACTTTTGGTAAAGCTAATTTATACAGGTTTCAAATATTCATATTGCACCATTTGCATATATTTTTCGCAAAATTTCCCGAGGGAGGCCCCGGACCGCCTCCCGCACCTCTCCCCCCCCCTCGATGCAACCCCCGCCCCCTCTGGATCCGCCACGGAAAACCACGGATTTTTCAATATTTGTATTTACTCGATAATAATTAATCATTCAATTTTTCAGAATACTTCAGCCCGATTGTAAAAAAAAAACATCTCCCGAATTTACAACATTTTTCGATACACAAATGCATAGATATTACAAACATTCATTCCATAGTCTGTTTATTGGCGTAAGTATTTCGTTACATTTGATATTTAGTAATGAAGTTTGCATGTTATATATGTTAAAAAAGATATATGTGATAACATCATTAAATTCTATGTCTTTACTGCTTACTCCTCCCGGGCACCTGGTCCCACCTCTGGCTTGCTAGGGGTCCGTCGATCTTTAATTTTCTGCTCTGTTGAGAGTGCTGTTGAGATTATCGTCGGGATCTTCTTTGACTCATTTGTGTCACACTTATGCCCTTTGCCGTGTGGAGCTCGTAAAAACGTTCCCCGCGAGGGGTTGGACAGTAAGTGTTTTGAATATACTTCCCTGACATTGTCGCCATAGCACTTTCTATATAGACATAACGTCAAACAGTGCAGGTATTTCATATATTTTCATTTCCATGCTTCATTAATATCGACGGCGGGTGCGGCTAGCCAACAGGGGATGCTTACTCCTCCGGGCACCTGGTCCCACCTCTGGCTTGCTAGGGGTCCGTCGATGTTTAATTTTCTGCTCTGTTGAGAGTGCTGTTGAGATTATCGTCGGGATCTTCTATGACTCATTTGTGTCACACTTATGCCCTTTGCCGTGTGGAGCTCGTAAAAAAGTTCCCCGCGAGGGGTTGGACAGTAAGTGTTTTGAATATACTTCCCTGACATTGTCGCCATAGCACTTTCTTTATAGACATAACGTCAGACAGTGCAGGTATTTCATATATTTTCATTTCCATGCTTCATTAATATCGACGGCGGGTGCGGCTAGCCAACAGGGGATGCTTACTCCTCCCGGGCACCTGGTCCCACCTCTGGCTTGCTAGGGGTCCGTCGATCTTTAATTTTCTGCTCTGTTGAGAGTGCTGATGAGATTATCGTCGGGATCTTCTTTGACTCATTTGTGTCACACTTATGCCCTTTGTCGTGTGGAGCTCGTAAAAAAGTTCCCCGCGAGGGGTTGGACAGTAAGTGTTTTGAATATACTTCCCTGACATTGTCGCCATAGCACTTTCTATATAGACATAACGTCAGACAGTGCAGGTATTTCATATATTTTCATTTCCATGCTTCATTAATATCGACGGCGGGTGCGGCTAGCCAACAGGGGATGCTTACTCCTCCCGGGCACCTGGTCCCACCTCTGGCTTGCTAGGGGTCCGTCGATGTTTAATTTTCTGCTCTGTTGAGAGTGCTGTTGAGATTATCGTCGGGATCTTCTTTGACTCATTTGTGTCACACTTATGCCCTTTGCCGTGTGGAGCTCGTAAAAAAGTTCCCCGCGAGGGGTTGGACAGTAAGTGTTTTGAATATACTTCCCTGACATTGTCGCCATAGCACTTTCTATATAGACATAACGTCAGACAGTGCAGGTATTTCATATATTTTCATTTCCATGCTTCATTAATATCGACGGCGGGTGCGGCTAGCCAACAGGGGATGCTTACTCCTCCCGGGCACCTGGTCCCACCTCTGGCTTGCTAGGGGTCCGTCGATCTTTAATTTTCTGCTCTGTTGAGAGTGCTGTTGAGATTATCGTCGGGATCTTCTATGACTCATTTGTGTCACACTTATGCCCTTTGCCGTGTGGAGCTCGTAAAAAAGTTCCCCGCGAGGGGTTGGACAGTAAGTGTTTTGAATATACTTCCCTGACATTGTCGCCATAGCACTTTCTATATAGACATAACGTCAGACAGTGCAGGTATTTCATATATTTTCATTTCCATGCTTCATTAATATCGACGGCGGGTGCGGCTAGCCAACAGGGGATGCTTACTCCTCCCGGGCACCTGGTCCCACCTCTGGCTTGCTAGGGGTCCGTCGATGTTTAATTTTCTGCTCTGTTGAGAGTGCTGTTGAGATTATCGTCGGGATCTTCTATGACTCATTTGTGTCACACTTATGCCCTTTGCCGTGTGGAGCTCGTAAAAAAGTTCCCCGCGAGGGGTTGGACAGTAAGTGTTTTGAATATACTTCCCTGACATTGTCTCCATAGCACTTTCTATATAGACATAACGTCAGACAGTGCAGGTATTTCATATATTTTGATTTCCATGCTTCATTAATATCGACGGCGGGTGCGGCTAGCCAACAGGGGATGCTTACTCCTCCCGGGCAACTGGTCCCACCTCTGGCTTGCTAGGGGTCCGTCGATCTTTAATTTTCTGCTCTGTTGAGAGTGCTGATGAGATTATCGTCGGGATCTTCTTTGACTCATTTGTGTCACACTTATGCCCTTTGTCGTGTGGAGCTCGTAAAAAAGTTCCCCGCGAGGGGTTGGACAGTAAGTGTTTTGAATATACTTCCCTGACATTGTCGCCATAGCACTTTCTATATAGACATAACGTCAGACAGTGCAGGTATTTCATATATTTTCATTTCCATGCTTCATTAATATCGACGGCGGGTGCGGCTAGCCAACAGGGGATGCTTACTCCTCCCGGGCACCTGGTCCCACCTCTGGCTTGCTAGGGGTCCGTCGATGTTTAATTTTCTGCTCTGTTGAGAGTGCTGTTGAGATTATCGTCGGGATCTTCTATGACTCATTTGTGTCACACTTATGCCCTTTGCCGTGTGGAGCTCGTAAAAAAGTTCCCCGCGAGGGGTTGGACAGTAAGTGTTTTGAATATACTTCCCTGACATTGTCTCCATAGCACTTTCTATATAGACATAACGTCAGACAGTGCAGGTATTTCATATATTTTGATTTCCATGCTTCATTAATATCGACGGCGGGTGCGGCTAGCCAACAGGGGATGCTTACTCCTCCCGGGCACCTGGTCCCACCTCTGGCTTGCTAGGGGTCCGTCGATCTTTAATTTTCTGCTCTGTTGAGAGTGCTGATGAGATTATCGTCGGGATCTTCTTTGACTCATTTGTGTCACACTTATGCCCTTTGTCGTGTGGAGCTCGTAAAAAAGTTCCCCGCGAGGGGTTGGACAGTAAGTGTTTTGAATATACTTCCCTGACATTGTCGCCATAGCACTTTCTATATCCCACCTCTGGCTTGCTAGGGGTCCGTCGATGTTTAATTTTCTGCTCTGTTGAGAGTGCTGTTGAGATTATCGTCGGGATCTTCTTTGACTCATTTGTGTCACACTTATGCCCTTTGCCGTGTGGAGCTCGTAAAAAAGTTCCCCGCGAGGGGTTGGACAGTAAGTGTTTTGAATATACTTCCCTGACATTGTCGCCATAGCACTTTCTATATAGACATAACGTCAGACAGTGCAGGTATTTCATATATTTTCATTTCCATGCTTCATTAATATCGACGGCGGGTGCGGCTAGCCAACAGGGGATGCTTACTCCTCCCGGGCACCTGGTCCCACCTCTGGCTTGCTAGGGGTCCGTCGATCTTTAATTTTCTGCTCTGTTGAGAGTGCTGTTGAGATTATCGTCGGGATCTTCTATGACTCATTTGTGTCACACTTATGCCCTTTGCCGTGTGGAGCTCGTAAAAAAGTTCCCCGCGAGGGGTTGGACAGTAAGTGTTTTGAATATACTTCCCTGACATTGTCTCCATAGCACTTTCTATATAGACATAACGTCAGACAGTGCAGGTATTTCATATATTTTGATTTCCATGCTTCATTAATATCGACGGTGGGTGCGGCTAGCCAACAGGGGATGCTTACTCCTCCCGGGCACCTGGTCCCACCTCTGGCTTGCTAGGGGTCCGTCGATCTTTAATTTTCTGCTCTGTTGAGAGTGCTGTTGAGATTATCGTCGGGATCTTCTTTGACTCATTTGTGTCACACTTATGCCCTTTGCCGTGTGGAGCTCGTAAAAAAGTTCCCCGCGAGGGGTTGGACAGTAAGTGTTTTGAATATACTTCCCTGACATTGTCGCCATAGCACTTTCTATATAGACATAACGTCAGACAGTGCAGGTATTTCATATATTTTCATTTCCATGCTTCATTAATATCGACGGCGGGTGCGGCTAGCCAACAGGGGATGCTTACACCTCCCGGGCACCTGGTCCCACCTCTGGCTTGCTAGGGGTCCGTCGATGTTTAATTTTCTGCTTTATTGAGAGTGCTGTTGATATTATCGTCGGGATCTTCTTTGACTCATTTAATTTTTCGCATTTTTTCACATTTTTTTTTCTCAATTTTGTCTGAAGTGGTTGTTAGTAAACATAATTAACAAACAACAATAACAACTGGCCTGAAGATACTGTGTAAACTGCATGTAATCAGTAAATGAGTTGACAGGCGCTGTATAGACGGCAAATATATATATTTTCTGATAAAGTAAACTTAAATATTTCGATACCAAAGACTCGATGTGTATCCAAGTGCGTTAATTTCAAGATTGTGCAGTAAATAATTTGTCAGAAAACGTTCTAGAAATCGAAGTAAAGATTTTTAAAAAATGAACCAACCCTCCACTCATCATTACGCTTTTTGCCGACAACTTTTATACGGTTATTCGGCAACGATCGCCAAGCCTTTGATGCACCGACAAACTCGGCCGTAAAGATACAAATTGTTTGTTTCAACATTATTTTTGCATTTCCTTATCATCTTCCTCTACAGCACTTCATTCGAATTCATTTGATACCAACCACGACCACAATATTCCAATTAAACTCATAGAAATAAATCTACACACATTTAATTTTTTTGGCCATCAAAGTTTCTTTTTGCTAATAACTTTTTTGTTTTAAGTCCGATTTAATTGAAATCATTTTCTAAATCGCCGTCTCGGAAAGACCTTTTCAAAAATATATACATTACTAAGGGTTGCTCGAAAAATTCAATCCATAAAATTTCGCCCCGGTAGCAAATCTCGAAAGCAGGTGAAGCCACTTTCTATTGGAAACTTCTAACCGCACAGTCGTCAGCTTATGATATCAAAACGATTGTTAATGTGATGTACAAAATTAGCGCAAAGCTATTCGATGTTTGATGAATTAAAAGAAAAAAAGAAATATATACTCGCATATATCGTTCTTTTTAAGCTGTGTATAAATACAGTGATTACAGCATAGTATATGCAGGCTTGGGTGTACCTTACGTCATCGCCACGGGAAGTAATTCGGGCAGGCTTTTTTGAATTTTAATACGGGACGGAATTTGGTCGAAGGAAAATTGGAATGTGTTATTCTAGATCTACTTGATCAAGTGAACAAGAAAAAATGAGATGAGTGAGGGATCTTTGCGCGTGACCTTTAAGAACAGATAAACTGGCAACGTGGACCAGACATGCACGTTTCGGGTACTTAACCCTCATCAGTGATTCTAAAATCTAAACAATGTAATATGCCAAAAAAAGTATGAAAGTTACTATGTCGAAAAAGCGTACCGAAAGACGTGGCAGGATGGGTGGGACATGATGCTACAGAACCCACATTTTAGAAATTTCAAGAAATTTTGATAACAGAAATTTAGAATGCGTTGAAGAAACGATCAACCGAAATTGATCGAACTTGGCTACATGTGCCCTCGGGGACTCCATGATGGGTCTCGACTTATACCGGCCGTCGGTGTTTTACATACAATAGGAAACATTGCATTTGGTTTTATTGGGGACAGGGAGGGTGTTAACAGATCTTTATTTTATTCAGTCGCTCTTTGGTTAGGTGGAGTTTCGCTAGCTGACTACAATATTTTTATAGGAGTTTATGGATTTTTCTCGACCGTTACCGAGGCTCTCAAATTAGCAATTCTAGTAGACATGGTTGGAATGGCTAAGTTAACGGATGCCCACGGACTCCTTTTTTTTCTTAAGGGAATAACTAATATGACTGGACCACCTATAGCTGATGAGAGGCAATTATTAAGTTTAATCCAGTCATATTGACATCAGCATGATAAAAACGACTGCAGTACCCACAACATAACAGAATAGACACCCACAGAAAGAGACACAAAAGGGACAATTTAAGGAACACCAAAGAAAGGAGGGATCTCCAACAACACTAGGTTGTAGCACACACAACAAAACACCCACTGCAAAAAAATACAGAACAGACACCGACAGAAAGAGACACAAAAGGGACAAGGAACTCCAACTCACACCATAGAAACATTAAACATAAAAGACCACACACAAACAAACGAGAACAATGGGCACCCGGTGTCGACTTAGGACGGCCATCTGCCACGTAAGAAGCAGACGGTGTGGTTATCATGGATTACGAGCGCACAACCCTCCCACTATTCCGATTTCCCAGAGGTCTCGAAGAACGCACAATTATGGTGTAAAACAACCTCCTCACTGTTAGATGACCACACATAAACAAGACCGTAAAACGTAGGGGTCCAAGCAACACAGATGAATATGCAAATGCATATAAAAAGAGGACGTGCGTAATACAGTCCGTGCTCTGCCGGCTGTTGCGAGCTCATATATGTTATCACTCGAGGAGTCCGACTGACATTCGGAGAGGACAGGTGGTCGGGGCCCTGTCTTCTCTGAAGATGTTTGGACAGGGCCCGTCATGGAGTCCCGTCGTCACAGTCAGTCAGAGTGCAAGTCTTAAAAATGCGCTCGTACAATACTGTAGATTGGTCAAGTACCAAGCTTAGTGTCCGTCTGGTGACATTAGGATCATATCCACGGTATAAAAGGCGTTTGATGACTCTGACTACGGTATAAAAGTCGTTTGATAACTCTGACCAACTCACACAATTGAAACAAGAAACACAAAATACCACAAATAAACAAATGAGACCAACTCATACCATAGAAACATGAAACAAAAGACCACACTTAAACCAACGAGACCAATGGGCAACCGGTGCCGAAAAGAAGATCCTGATGACAATCTCAACAGCACTCACAACAGAGCACCAACGTTTAAGGTCTTCAAATTCATTAGCATTACTTTAGGACAGATACATTTACAGCATGGACCAGACATGCACGTTTCGGGTACTTAACCCTCGTCAGTGATCGTCAATCTAAACAATGAAAAATGGTCAAAATTTGTGAAATTATGTCCTAAATATACCTAAAGATGTAGCAAGATGGCTGGGATATGATGCTACAGGACCCAGGTTTCAGAAATTTGAGAAAATTTTGTAAACAGAATTTTTCAAATGCGTTTGAAGAAACGACCAACCGAAATTGATCGAACTTGGCTACATGTGCCCTCGGGGTCTCCTGGTCCACCAGCAGTGACACTCACCAAGTGGTACAAATGTTTAACGTCTTCAAATTCATTAGCATCATTTTAGAACAGATAAATTTACTGCATGGACCAGACATGCACGTTTTGGATATTTAACCCTTGTCAGTGATTAAAGTTGAGCATTGACGGACTCCTAGCAAGTTAAATGATGGGACCAGGTGTCCGGGTGGTGTAAGCATCCCCTGTTTGGCTAGCCACACACGCCGTCGATGTTCACGCACGAAAATGAAAACAATATCTACAAAACATGCACTGTCTGAGGTTATGTTCACATAGACAGTGCTATGGCGACCATGTCAGTGTTATAAACATTGTATTTGTGTGATTTTTTTTTCGTTTTCCAGTGATTCGAACAACATACCAAACATGAAAAAAGAACTGAATAATATATCCTATTTCATTTTACTTCTCTATTTCTAGGTTGGCTTTTCGACGTCTCAGGATCTTACGATTTCACGTTTTATACGACAGGGATATCTCTGATAGTAGCTGGTATATTCTCAGTCGATCCATCGACTGGATGCAAAAATAATGCTTAGTAACTTATTTATCCATATTAAGTCTCTACCGTCTATTTTAGTGCGCCATATGCGCACTGCAACAGGTTATGTCTCATAAGTTTTGAAGATAGACAGAATTAATATCGAAATTGTGTTAAAAGCATCAAACGCCTTCTATACCGTGGATATAATTCTCTCATCATACGGACATTTGGCTGGGCACTGGACCAATCTACATCCTTGTACCACCGTATTCTTGAGAATTGCACTTTGACTGACGGTGACGACAGGACTCCATGACGGGCCCTGTCCATACCTCTTTTGAGAAGACAGGGCTCCGACCACCTCTCTGAATGTCAGTCGGACTCCTCATGTGATCACATGCACGAACTAGCTACAGCCGGCAGAGCACGGATTGTATTTTGCATGCATTCTGTTTACATCCATTTACATATCCACTTGTGTCTTTCTTGCGCCGTTGCGTCACGCTGTCTATTTGTATGTTCACCTTACAGCGCGAAGGTTATTTGGATGGGTGCAGGGTGGTCATGCTGGAAATCATCCCATTTTCTTTACACCACAATATTGCTTTCTTCGAGACCTCTGGGTAATCGGGAAAGTGGAAGGGTTCTGCGCACGTAATCCGGATAACCACACCGTCACTTCTTTTGTGACAGAAGGCCGTCATAAGTCGGCACCAGTTGCCCATTGGTCTCGTTGGTTTATGTGTGGTCTTTTGTGTTTCATGTTTCTATGGTGTGCGTTGGTGATCCTTGTCCCTTTTGTGTCTCTTTCTCTGGGTGTCTAGGAGTTTTGCTGTGGGTGCTGCAACAGAGTGTTCTTGCAGATCCGCTCCTTTCCTTTGTATTTCTATCAATTTTGATGAAAGTAATCATTAAAGATGTACATATCAGTTAGTTGAGAAAGCAATGCAAAATCATTAGATTTTCCATTGAAACAGTTGCGAACCTCGGAATGAATACATTCCGAAGTGAGACCAGGTGCCCGGGGAGAGTCAGCGTTTCCTGGTTGCATGCAACACCCGTTTCAGCTCTATGAAAACTTGTCAAATTCGGTGTTTGTCTCGATGTACATATTGATGTACATATCAGGTAAATATTTCTTGTTTTGTGATGATGACTCAGGCTCCTCTTTTCATGTTTGTCCATAATGTTCATACTTTTTTCCTGACTTAATATCACATTTGTCAATGTCATTTGATTGAAAGAATCACACATAAGTCATTGAATCTTTTTTTTTAATTGTAAGCGATATAGACCGTGGGTTTCTTGTTTTCAATTAAAATCAAAGTGTTTCAATGATATTAATGTTAAACGTCTTCGAATTCAATAGCATCATTTAAGAACAGATAAATTTGCAGCTTGGACCAGACATACACGTTTCGGGTCAGTGATTCCTCAATTTAAAAAATGTAATATGGCCAAAGAGTGTGAAAATTATTAAGTCCAAAAATTTTACCGACAGACGTAGCAGGATGGATGGGATATGATGCTAAAGTACCCACGTTTTAGAAATTTCAAGAAATTCTGATAACATAAATTTTCGAATGCGTTGAAGAGACGATTAGCCGAAAAACTTGGCTACATGTGCCTTCGGGGACTCCTGGTCCAACAGCAGTGACACTCACTAAGTAGTACAAATGTTAAACGTCTTCAAATTCAGTATTAGGAGTTCGCTTCTTTTCATTTGGTGGATGTTTTCGTTTCTTTGCTTTGGTTTCTTTTCAGGCTGTCGTTTGCCTTCGGTTTATGATTTTCTGAATCATCGATTTTGTACTGTGTATTGGGATATGGTCATTATCCATATATGTCATTTAAAGGGAAAATTAAAAGTTAATACATAAATATCCTTGTTCATGGTACGATTCGGCTTTCCTACAAACGGAAAAACAGAAATAAGTCAGTCATCAACTTTTTGCACTGATGCACTGTAACGCACTAAGTTTGCGAGTGCTTACATTGTCAAGTTATAGAGGGTCAAGGAAGCGTATCTTTTAAATTTGTGCGTCAGATATAAATACCCTATTCATTCCTTAATATATCAAAAATTTATCTAACGTGCAACACATATGAAAAGAATGTCAAAAGAACTACAGATCAAAAATAGTTCTGCTATTTTAGGAGCTTTACATCGTAAAACAAAACAGAATACAGGTAAAAGTGCTTTTTTAAGTAGCAATTATACTTGTCTTGTAGTCAGTGAACATATTTTGAATTTTTTATTTCTTCTTTTTCAATATTCGCTAAGATGATGTCTTTCGGTACGAGTTTACCTCGCTGCCTTGAACAGCGGACCTTCTTGAGCATTTCTTAATTATGATATAAAATGGAAGTTACCGGATGTGACAATGATATATTCGGTATTATTGATGTTGCTAAAGTGACGATCGCCGACCATTTGATTCTGGGGTTGGGGGATGGTAAGAAGGGGGCTGACAAATTTTTATGGGTGTCACTTATTGATTTCAAACGCAGAGCAGCCCAGTGTAAGGATTCAAGGTAAGATAATTCATTTTCATCAGACGAAATTTGAACAGAAACAAACAAAAAAAAAAAAAAAAAAAAAAAACCAAATAAATAGGAAAAAAAAAATATCTAATATTGACTTTGAGTGAGAGAATTCAACAGTACTTCATAAAATTTAGGGGAAATTGAATGTGATGGTTTCTTGGCTATCCCAAATTAACTTTTTTAAAAAAAAAGGGCATGGTAAAGGGGGATTGTTACTGGGATTTCTCGCCCAGAATTTATTTTCTAATTTTCTTATTCTGATCCATGCTGCAAATTCATTTGTTCTTAAATGATGCTATGGAAATTGAAGATGTTTAACATTTTAAAATATAAGATAATTTAGTTTTAATTCCTCGGTACTATAAATTAAACTAATGACATTTTGTTTTTAATGGACTGCATTTTGATGCAGTAGACTAAAATGTAAATAAAACAAACAAAACAAAAATATTCATCACTGCATGCAGATGATATATTCCACGGAAATTCCCTATGATTAAACTAGGTAAATACTGTGTAAATCTACTTTATATGAATCTATTTTAGGCCCATAACATGATGATCAGTTTCAATTATATGATGATAATCTATTCTGATCAAGAATAAATTACGAAGGCTGACTGATATGTTGTGAGCCTCTTATTGAAGGATTTTAATTTTATCAGACATTTTGCATAATTTATCTATATAATCCCCTTCTATATCTATACATTTTTGCTTAAGGGCTGCAACACTACATATAAAGAACTCCTTTTCTTCTCCAGTTTTGCTCTTACCCTTTGAGACAGCCTATATGAGGCACATGAGTTGTCTCAAAGGCTCCAATTGACCAATCATAAAAGAGAATCTTATTGTGACGTCATAGTTACATCAGTCAGAAAACATGGCGTTAGATGGCATGAAACGTTGTTTGAATTCACATTTTCGTATGTTTCATGGTAGAAGAAACTCGTGATCGAAATTTTTCATGAAATTCTTGGGACATGGGAATGGTGATGATTAAATAATGAAATTTCCGTCACTCGTGTAAATATTTATGTTTCACTCAGTAGATCGTCATAGAACCTATTAATCTTGACTGTTCAGAAATCCAACCACTGCAAGTATGACTTCATCATCGGACTGAAAGTGGGTGCCAGAAAAAGCTGCTTTAAATTTTGGGAGTAGATAAAAGTCTGATGGAGCTAGATCATATGAATAAGGCGAATGCTCAATCAAATTAATACCACAATTATGAATGGCAGCCTTGGCAGTAACAGATTTTTGAACAAGGAACATCCTCCTGATAGAACAACACACCTTTAACTTGTGAGCTTTCCGCGGCGCTTAAGTCTAATATTTTCCGGTAATTGTGTCAGAAGTGAAACCTGTGCCATTGATTTTTTGTCCTTTTTGGAGATATTCTATCGGCAGAATACCTTGTGCATCCAAGAAAACCGAAAACTCACAACATATCAGTCAGCCCTTATATCCACCTATAAACATCAAAGAAATACATATCAGTAATTCAAAGTTGTAAAGGAAAGGCAAAACTATTAGAATTTCCATTGGAACGGCTGCTGAACCTCGGAATGAATAACATTCAGAAGCGAGACCAGGTGCCCGCAGAGAGTCAGCGTCTCCTGATTGCATGCAACACCCGTTGTAACAGCTCTATGAAAACCTGTCAAATTCGTTGATTGTCTCGACGTACATATTGATGTACATATCATGTAAATATTTCTTCTTTGGTGATGATGACAACCATCCATTTCACTGATCATTTCTTATATCCCCGTAGCGACTGAAGAACTATCTCGATGATGATTTCAGCCGTTATGTAATAAACCAAACGTTCTTACAGCCAAAGAAACAGTCACAAAGAATGACAAATATGGAAAATGACCATATCCCTGTATACAGCACAAAATCGATAATTCAGAAAACCAGAAACCGAAGGCATACAAAATCAAGATAAAACAGGAATCAAAGCAAACAAACAAAAACCTCCACCATATGAAAAGAAGCGAACTCCCGATATGGGAGTTAGACCAGATGCCCAGGAAGAGTAAGCATCCCCTGCTTGCATGAAACAACCTCCGCTTCAATTCGGTAGAACTGTCACATCCGGTTACTTCAATTTCGGAAGATATAGAGTACAATCTTTGATTCGATGGTTCAAATGGTATATGGCAGAATATCATCCACCATTCTGGAGAGTGGGATATCATAGTGTATGACGAGTTCCCCATATCGATGTTAGTCGGTCACAAACATATCCTTGACTGAGAAGCTTATCTGAAAGACGCCCAGCTCTCAGAACAAAATCCGTATATTTGGTACTTGGTCTGGCATAGCGTATCAACTGAGATATGAACACGCCATGCATAAGCAGGCGATGAAGGGATGTTGCTACTCAGAAAAGGAAAGTTTGTGAACTTACAAACCTTAAAATGTTATTCTTTTCTTATTCATCGGTCATTTTACTTTATAAAGACCGCGGACGAGTCTTAATATACGAGGTGTTAGGAACGTTCAATGAAGTGTGGAGGTCAATTAAAACAAATAGGGGCGGAGAAAAAGGAAATTATTTCAGTCCCGGATGTGAATTGTTTTGATTAAAATGAGTATTCGGCTATAATATAGAAAATATCGTGTTTTGTTATGTCCGCTAAAGACATCATTTTTATGAGAAATGTTAACAGAAGAAGAATATACTCTTCAATTATCATCCAAAAAAAGTTTTTAAAAGCCATTTCAAATCAATCTAGATCCCGAAGATAAATAATTTTAAATGCTCTTCAAATAAATGTTTATTGAGGAACTTGATGTACAAAATAAATGAGGTAAAGAAGACCCTGACGATAATCTCAACAACACTCACAACAGAGTACATTACTTTGGGTATTACACAACCTGCCTTTTATGGTGATATGACAAACAAAATTAGAAGGATCAAATGTAGACAGCATAACCATCTAAAATGCATCAGAATCATCAAACGCCTTTTATACAGTGGATATGATCCTAATGTCACCAGTCGGACACTAGGCTTGGTAATTGACCAGTAATTGGTAATTGACAGTCTTGTACCAGCGCATTCTTGAGACTTGCACTCTAACTGACTGTGACGACGGGACTCCATGACTGGCCATGTCCAAACCTCTTAAGAAAAGACAGGGCCCCGACCACCTGTCCTCTCTGAATGTCAGTCGGACTCCTCGGGTGATAACATACATGATCTCGCGTCGACAGAGCACGTATTGTAGTACGTACGCCCTTTTTATATCCATTTACATATCCACTTGTGTGTTGCTTGGACCCCTGTGTTTTGCGGTCTTGTTCGTGTGTGGTCATCTAACAATAAGGAGGTTGTTTTACACCTCAATTGTACGTTCTTCAAGACCTCCGGGGTAATTGGAGAAATGAGAGGTTGTGCGTAATCCATGATAACCACACCATTTGCTACTTGTGTGGCAAATGGCCGTTCAAAGTCGGCACCGGTTGCCCATTGGTCTCGTTGGTTTATATGTTGTCTTTAGTGTTTGATGTTTATATGTCTCTTTTTCGTCTCTTAGTATGCCCGTCTTTTCGCATTGGATGTTTTTGTGTTTTGCTGTTGGTGCTGCAACAGGGTCTTGTTGGAGATCCCCTCCCTTCCTTCAAAATAGAGCACAAAACTGAGCATCGACGGACCCCTAGCAAGCTAGAGGTGGGACCAGGTGCCCGGGAGGAGTAAGCATCCCCTGTTGGCTAGCCGCACCGCCGTCGATGTTCACGCACGAGAAAGAAAGTTAAAGAAATATTATCCTCGTTTGATTAGAAAATCTTTTCGTATCTCTTAATAATTCAATTACCTATTCAAAAACTCTAATGGAAACAGAACTCATTGTCGAACTGTTATATTCTTCTCTGACCAAATAAAGGGTATCTTTCAGAAAATTATCGGGATGTATTAGAAACTATTTTTCTACTATAGGGCCTAATAATCCTTACCGTGGCATATTTCCACCCGATAATGTGCATGGTCAATTTCATTTTGAAAAGCAGGGGTGTATTTAATATTTGGATTTTTCTGGAAACTGAAGAAAATCTGCGGTTTGTAAGTCGTAAAAAGACCTCGGATGAAAAGGCGACCTCGGTATTTAAACACCACCCTCTTCTCTCCTTGGGCATCTTACCTTCATACAGACCTCAACGATGTCTTTATCCTATACATACGAACACAGCAAGCATGATAATATATAAATCAATGGTAGTTATTATTTTTTCACAATGAAGTTTAATCTTTCTATCATTCAGATGCATATGACACGAGATACCATGCAGATAAAAAGATAAAGCAAAGATCAAAAGATGAAGATATTCAAGAAAATTTGGAAGCCAAAGAGTATCCAAAAGGTGGTTGGAAATGGATGATACTTTTCAGTGCTTTTATATTCAATGTCATCGTAGATGGATGTTCATATTCATTTGGTGTATTATACACCCGCCTTGTCAAGGATTTCAAATCATCCAGGAGCGATACTGCCTGGATAGGATCAGTCTTTGCTTCTGCTCCTTTACTTTGTGGACCAGTAGCAAGTTTTGTTACAAACAGATACGGTTTCCGAAAGGCGTCAATATTTGGAGGAATTATTGCTTTTATTGGGTTATTTTCAAGTGTATTTGCACCATCTGTTGAAATTCTGTGTATCACATTTGGCGTTATCGGAGGAATCGGATTCTCCTTGCCATATTTGGTATCTAGTGTTATCGTCCCAATATATTTCCATCGTAAAGTCGCTCTCGCCTCTGGAATAGCAGAATGTGGTTCTGGAGTGGGGACTTTGATATTTGCCCCTCTATTAGAATATCTCATCAGTCAGTATGGCTGGCGTGGTGCTATCTTGATCACAGCAGGAATAGTCGCAAACACAGTAGTATGTGGTGCTGTTAATAGACCTTTTAACCCTTCCTCAAAGAAAAAGGAGGAAGAGGACAGCGAGACGAGCATACCGAAACTTGTCGATAAAAAAATCCTTAAAGATGCATCTGAAACTGATATGGTGTCATCAAAGAAAAAGGAGGAAGAGGACAACGAGACAAGCATACCGAAACTTACCGATAAAACATTCCTTAAAGATGAATCTGAAACTGATATGGTGTCATCAAAGAAAAAGGAGGACAACGAAACAAGCATACCGAAATTTACCGATAAAACATTCCTTAAAGATGAATCTGAAACTGATATGGTGTCATCAAAGAAAAAGGAGGACAACGAAACAAGCATACCGAAATTTACCGATAAAACATTCCTTAAAGATGAATCTGAAACTGATATGGTGTCATCAAAGAAAAAGGAGGAAGAGGACAACCAGACAAGCATGTCGAAAGTTGCCGATAAAGATGTGTCTGAAAATGAGATGATGTCATCACATGTCAATACGAGTTTAAAAGAAGATGCAACAAACATTCATGTTTCAACGATCATCAATGTCAGTTATTCAGAATCTATAGACCAGACTGTAGAAAATGAGCATTCAACGTCTTGCTCCAAGTTAAAACTGCTGTTGACATGCCACGGTTGCAAGCAGATCGAAAGGAATAAAGAAGCAAACACTTGTTGTACTTCAAAATGCTCCATAACTGTATTTGATACATCTATTCTATTTAACTGGCGATATATGATGTTTTCATTCTCGAATATCATTCTCTATTTGTGGTACGACGTCCCTTACATGTTTACAGTAGATCGCGCTGTTGAACTTGGAGAAAACGAGTTTGATGCGTCTCTGCTTATATCAGCCGTCGGTGTTTTGCACACAATAGGAAACGTTGCATTTGGTTTTATTGGAGACAGGAAGGGTGTTAACAGATCTTTATTCTATTCAGTCGCTCTATGGTTATGTGGAGTTTCGTTAGCTGTTGTACCCCTGTTTGATAAGCTAATTGACTACGGTATTTTCATAGGAGTTTATGGTCTCTTCTCGGCCGTAACTGAGGCTCTCAAAGTAGCAATTCTGGTAGACGTTGTTGGAATGGACAAATTAACGGATGCATATGGACTCCTTCTTTTTCTTCAGGGAATTGCTAATTTGACTGGACCGCCTATAGCTGGTGAGTGACAAATCTTTCACCAACCACATGCTTTCATATTATTGTAAATGATGCCAGTGGAATGAAATATTGTAGTTCTCTTATGCATGATTTTTTCGTCTTTACGTATTTCGAAAAACTCGAAAATCGAATAATGACATGTGATTTTGCTTATCTATTTCCAGGTCGGCTGTTTGACGTCACAGGAACTTATGACTATACGTTTTATATCGCAGGGATATCTCTTGTAGTAGCTGGTCTATTTTCAGTCATACCATCGTTTGGTCTCCAAAATAAAACTGAGAACTAGTGACAATTGTTCCTTTCTAATATGTGTTTGTGAACCTCACTATATTTCTTTCTGATTGGCAAACATCTGTGTCTCACGGTTATCCTGCGTAATCTGATCATATCATGCGCACGTAATCAGGATAACCACACCGTCTGCTACTGATGTGGCAGATGGCAGTCCTAAGTCGGCGCCGATTGCCCATTGATGTCGTTGATTATGTGTAGTCATTTGTATTTGATGTTTCTATGTAATTTGGCATGCCTTGTACCATTTGCGTCTCTTTTTGTGCGTGTCTGCTTTGTGTTTTTAAAGTGGGTGTTTTGGGGTTTTGCTGTTGGTACTGTAACCGCATGTTGTTGGAGATCCTCTCATTTCTTATATAAGTATAGGCTCGAGTTACATCATAAATACTTTAAATCAAAAATGTAAATAATGTGTATTAAATGAAGTGTCACCTCACTCTATATGAAAATATGAAATAAATTTTTTGGACTTGATCTGACGACAGACAGTATAAAATGGAAGGAAGTTTTATACTCTTGTTTTTAAAATTTCTGCAGAGGCCATATTGCAATCATTTCAATATAAAGTCTTGAACAGAATTTTGTTTACAAAACCACTTCTTTTGAAATGTAACCTTAAATCAACAGAACTTTGTAGTTTTTATCATGTAACAAAAGAGACTTTATTTCAAAAATGTAGTTTCAGCATCACCATCTGGAGAAATAATGAAAATTTGCTAAAGGAAACAGGCGATATTGACATAACTTTTAAAAAAGACATTATTTTAGGAAATTTTGATCATAAATACAAAAAATGCAATTAACTGCATTCTTCTTAAGAAAAGCGCTTTATACATATATGAAAATGCGAAGAAAAGACTCCACAGCTTTCAGACTATTTTCTTTCTAAGAAATCAAAAGAAGATGGACTTATACTCCTTCCATTCAAAAACTGATAAGAAATAAAAGGAAATATTACTCTTGTATGGACTATGATCATTTCTTTCTAAATAACATGTTTATATTGTATACTTGTATATGTCAACATACCTACATGACGGATATAATAAACTACCCGGTAAATTAAAAAAAAATATATGAAAACAAAACAGGAGGCGCTTCACGATTTTTTCAATGAGACAAGATCCTGACGACAATCTCAACAGGACTGACAATGAATCACCAAATTTAGCATCGACGGACCCCTAACTAGCTAGAGGTGGGACCAGTTGCCCGGCAGGAGAAAGCATCCCCTGTTTGGCTGGTCGCACCCGCCGTCGATGCTCACGCACGAAATTGAAAACAATATCTACAAACCATGCACCGTCTGAGGTCATGTCTGTAAAGAAAGTAGTTTGAATCGATTTTGCTGAAAGAACCACTGATGGCGATTCATTATCCGAAACATGTATGTCTGATGTACCGCTTTTAGAATATTTCTGTCTCTTAGAATATTTCTGTCTTTTAGAATATTTCTGTATAGAAGATTTTCGAATACCTCTGTATATGAGATCCCCCTTTCCAGAATGATCAGTGACATTCTACATTGTGATGGAATGGCCGTCATCATCACCAAACAAGACATACTTACCTGATATGCCTGATATGTACATCAAAATTGACATGTACATCAAAATGTACATCGAGACAATCACCGAATTTGACAGGTTTCAATGGAGCTGTTGCGATGGGTGTTGCGTGCAATCAGGAGACGTTGACTCTCCCCGGGCACCTGGTCTCACTTCCGAATTTTGTTCATTTCAAGGTTCGCAACCGTTCCTGTTGAAAATCTAATGATTTTGCCTTGCCTTCTCGACTATGAGACTGAATAAATGATGGTTACTTCTGTAATGTTTATCTAGAAAGCTGCTCTGGGTCTTATGCAGTGGAGATGGACTCTTCGTCTTGACACACTTATTTTTTGTTGCATTGTGGAGCTTGTAAAAAGCTTTCTGTGACTTGGCATTTGAAGTGTCTTTTCAATTACGTACTTTCTTTCCGACGCAGGTGACAGAGAGAAGCTTTTCATTGGCGAAAAATGAATAATATATATTATTTTGAAAGTAAATATGTTGTATATAAATAGAAAAAACTATTCAACACAAAACGCAGCATTCCCTCGCACGGCACCAATTTACCCGCACACAAGTAGGTAACAACCTTAAATTTAACCGATGCCAACAAATATCTTTGGTTAAGTTCTGATCGATATTGTGCCCTCAAGACTGTATAAAAATATTGTTTCCAATCTGTGACCTTGACCTTAGACCTTTAAATCAATAGTGATCATACACATGTCATACGCATTAAGTAATGAAGTTTGGCGAAGATCTATCCAAAGCTGTGCCCTCTAGACTGTACACAAGGCTTGTAAACAATTCCACTTTGTGACCTTTGACCTAGAAAATATATAGGAATCTTCCTCTTGTAATAATCAATAATTGTATGAAGTTTGGTGAATATCTAATAATAAGTGCGACCTCTGGGCTGTATACAAGGGTTTTGAACATTTCAAATATGTGACTTTGACCTTTGACCTTGATTATCAATCGGGTTCTCTCTCTAACGCTTTTTATACCGTGGATATAATCCTTCTGTCACCCTTGGCTCGGCTTGGTACTGGGCCAATATATAGCCTTGTGCCAGTGCATTCTTAAGACTTGCACTCTGACTAATAGACTGGATTCCATGACAGGCCCTGTCCAAACCTCTTTAGAGAAGACAGGGCCCCGACCATCTGTCCTCTCTGAATGTCTGTCGAACTCCTCGGGTGATACCATGCATTAGCTCGCTACAGCCCGCAGAGCATAGGCTGTATTTAGTACTTTATTATGTTTTAATATCCATTTACATATCCATATGTATCTTTTTTATGCCCCTGCGTCATGCTGTCTGTGAGGATGTTATTTTACACCACAGTTTTACGTTCTTCAAGACCTCTGGGTGATCGGAAAAGTGGGACGGTTGTGCCCACGTAATCAGGATAACTAAACTTTCTGCTACTGACGCGGAAGATGGCAGTCCTAAGTCGGCACCGATTGCCCATTGGTTCGTTGGTTTATATGTAATCATTCGTGTTTGATATTTCTATGTGATTGTATGAAGTTTGGTGAATATCCAATCAAAACTGTAACCTCTTGGCTGTATACAAGAATTCTAAACATTTCACATCTGTGACCCTGACCTTTGACCTTGAAAATCAATAGAATTCTTTCTTTTGCCATGAGCAATAATTCTATGAAGTTTGGTTGAGATCCAATCAAAACTGCGTTCTCTAGGCTGTATACAAATAGTGTGACGCACACACAAACACTCATTCGAACAAACGCTCTAACGAACACGTACGAGAGAGACGGCATTACTTTTTCTCCCTGCAACTATGTTGCGAGGGGATAATAAAACATGTCATTCCAAATGCCAATCAAATGAAGGAGGTTAACACACTTTTACCATCCCTCCAATGATATTATATATTATATTTTAAGTTAATTAGGCCTGTGAATAGACCATAGACAAAATTCGGACACACCCACTCTTTGGATAATACTTATATTGCATCGACGGCGGATGCAGCTAGCCAAACAGGGGATGCTTATCCTCCCGGGCACCTAGTCCCACCTCTAGCTTGCTAGGAGTCCGTCGATGCTATTTGGGTTTTTTTTGCTCTATTGTGAGTGCTGTTGAGATTGTCGTCAGGATCTTCTTTATCTCACTTATATATATATATATATATATATATATATATATATATATATATATATATAGACAGCACAAAAGAGGTGAAAACAACCACGTTCACTATTCAGACAATGTCGGATCAGCCCAACAAAGGGCGAATGCACGTCGCTTGGAAAAAAAAAGATATAAAAGCACTGCTTTTATATAAGCAGTGCTTTTATATATATATATATATATATATATATATATATATATATATATATATATATATATATATATATATATATATATATACTGATCAGGATTTAATATGCGAAGCACGTGTCTTGTGCATGAAAATTGGTTTGGAAATTTTCTTCAAGAGGGTATAGAGTTGGAACACTTCCGTATTTTTATATGACATTTTGAACTAAAATCAGGGGATGCTACACTAAACTATTTTTTCCTTATTGAACAATTTGGCTTAAATTACCACTGATGAAGACTCCTTATCCGAAACATGCATGTGTGGCATCCCGTATTTAGAAATTATGTTTAGAAGGCTTCTCTGTTGAAGTGAACTTGAACATTTCGTTTTTCTATGATTTTTATTCTTGCATTGGACTCCTATCTGTGGATTGTTCATTAGATAGTGCAGTCTTTCGTGTTTATATGGTACTGTGTTATTATGTCCTTCTGTCCACTGGCTTTTTCGTGAGATTGGTTCTGTTTTATATTTTTCAAGAATTGGTATGCCTTTTGATGGTAAATTTTGATCTTTGGTTTGGGTTTGACGATACGAAACGTCTAATTTAGCTTATTTAAATAAACATTACAGAAGTACCCATCAGTTATTCAGTCTAGTAAGTTAAAGAAGATCCTGACAATAATCTCAACAGCACTCACAATAGAGCACCAAATTGAGCATCGACGGACCCCTAGCAATCTAGAGGTGGGACCAGGTGCCCGGGAGGAGAAGCATCCCCTGTTGGCTAGCCGCACCCGCCGTCGATGTTCATGCACGAAAATAAGAACAATATATAAAATACATGCATTGCACTGTCTGAGGTTATATCTATATAGAAAGTGCTATGGCGACCATGTCAGGGAAAAATATTCAAAACACTTACTGTCAAACCCCTCGCGGGGAACTTTTTTACGAGCTCCACACGGCAAAGGGCATAAGTGTGACACAAATGAGTTAAAGAAGATCCTGACAATAATCTCAACAGCACTCACAATAGAGCACCAAATTGAGCATCGACGGACCCCTAGCAATCTAGAGGTGGGACCAGGTGCCCGGGAGGAGAAGCATCCCCTGTTGGCTAGCCGCACCCGCCGTCGATGTTCATGCACGAAAATAAGAACAATATATAAAATACATGCATTGCACTGTCTGAGGTTATATCTATATAGAAAGTGCTATGGCGACCATGTCAGGGAAAAATATTCAAAACACTTACTGTCAAACCCCTCGCGGGGAACTTTTTTACGAGCTCCACACGGCAAAGGGCATAAGTGTGACACAAATGAGTTAAAGAAGATCCTGACAATAATCTCAACAGCACTCACAATAGAGCACCAAATTGAGCATCGACGGACCCCTAGCAATCTAGAGGTGGGACCAGGTGCCCGGGAGGAGAAGCATCCCCTGTTGGCTAGCCGCACCCGCCGTCGATGTTCATGCACGAAAATAAGAACAATATATAAAATACATGCATTGCACTGTCTGAGGTTATATCTATATAGAAAGTGCTATGGCGACCATGTCAGGGAAAAATATTCAAAACACTTACTGTCAAACCCCTCGCGGGGAACTAGTAGTCGAGAAGGCAAGGCAAAATCATTAGATTTTCCACAGGAACGGTTGCTAACCTCGGAATGAACAAAATTACGAAGTGAGACCAGGTGCCCGGGGAGGGTCAGCGTCTCCTGATTGCATGCAACATCCGTCGCAACAGCTCCATGGAAACCTGTCCAATTCGGTGATTGTCTCGATGTACATTTTGATGTACACATGTCAGGTAAGTATGTCTTGTTTGGTGATGATGACAGCCATTCAATCACAATGAAGAATGTCAGTGATCATTCTGGAAAGGGGGATCTCATATGCTTTTATTACATCCCCGTAGCGACCGAAGAACTTCCTCAATGATGATTTCAGCCGTTGTATAACATAACACTGAACAAGAAGCTTACTTGCAAGCCGTCTATCTATCGTTTTTCTATGATTTTTGTTCTTGCATTGGACTCCTATCTGGAGATTGTTCATTAAATAGTGCAGTTGTGAGTGCTCTTGAGATTGTCGTCAGGATGTACATTTGAACCACTTGGTGAGTGTCACTGCTGGTAGACCAGGAGTCCCCGAGGGCACATGTAGTTAAGTTCGATCAGCTTCGGTTGATCGTCTGTCTCTTCAACGCATTCGAAAATTTATGTTATCAAAATTTCTTGAAATTTCTAAAACGTGGGTCCTGTAGCATCATATCCCACCCATCCTGCTACGTCTTTCGGTAAATTTTTGTACAAAATAATTTTCACACTCTTTGGCAATATCACATTGTTTAGATTGAGGATCACTGACGAGGGTTAAATACCCGAAACGTGCATGTCTGGTCCATGCTGAAAATTTATCTGCTCTTACATGATGCTATTAAATTTGAAGACGTTTAACACATGTATATGTAGCCAAGTTAGAAAATTTGAAAATTTGTTAAATACTTTTGCGGTCTGAGGTGCTGGCCATAAGCCCAGAGGTTGAAACTTGTGGTTTCGAATACCGTTCTAATAGAGGTGGTCTTATTTTTTAAAATACATTTTTTTGCCAAATAAAAGTTTATAAATGAGAAGTCATATTTTCACATTTCTTCCTAAATTTTTATTTTACTCGAATAATTTCTTTCATCTCCATGAGATATGGAACGTATTCTAAGTCTATTGCAAATAATCGAGACTAATCTATATATATTTATTTTCGGGAACATTCAAAAGCTTCTGCCCAGCCACGGTGTCTTCATTGTCGTGCGTGAACATAGACGGCGGGTGCGGCTAGCCAAACAGGGGATGCTTACTTCTCCCGGGCACCTGTTCCACCTCTAGCTTGCTAGGGGTCCTTCGATGCTTAGTGTTATGCTCTATTGTGAGTGATGCTGAGATTAATGTCAGGATCTTCTTTAACTCATTTATCACGGATCATTCCATTTTTTTAGATGGGTATTCTACAAATGAAATACACTAAAGTTAAAGGGTACATGAAAATCAATTTTCAGAGAAGACAAAATCCATATTGAAAAAGGTATATTTTGTGTTAAAATTTCAGACTTATAATAAATATTCTACACGCTCCATCAAAAATGATTAAATTCCTCTTTATTCTGTTTTGTTCGTCATACAGTTTTCTTTCATATTTCGTTCAATTAATTAAATCTATAACATGAAAATCGCTAACAGTGAAATAAGATATAATCATCTACAATCACCTTTCGAGATATATAAGAACCACGCGTCCGAAATAAATGCCATAAGGAGAAATGGAAATATCTCTATTTATATGATATTATTTTTATAAACAATGAATGGCACATTTGCATCAAAAATATTAAAATGAAATAAACAGTAAAGATCACGAAAACAATTGCACAAACAGGCACTTGGACGAAATAACAGATTTGCTTAACGGGATTTCTTGTAGATGGCGCTACGAAAAACGAAATTCCAATGCATTAATATTTAGTTTTTACATTAATTCAGTTTGCCTTTTTCTTGTGAATTATTTCAATGCTATTATTTTTAGTTTCATCATATCTTTCAAGATATTTACATGAAAGAAAGCACTAAAACACTTCTATATATTGAGCGATTTTAATTATTAGAACAGCATTGTTTTGACGCGTACCCGAAGGGGATTCCCCATTTCGTTCTGTACTATAATACCACATTTTGTACAGAAAGTTTATTTGGTTGGGCGATATGTACATGTTTTGGTTAATGCATCTCTCTTTCAGCTTACATTTTAAACGTCTTTAAATTCAATAGCATGATTTAAGACTAGATAAATTTACAGCATGGACCAGACATGTACGTTTCGGATACTTGACCCTCGTCAGTGATCCTCAGTCTAAATAATGTAATATGGCCAAAAAGTGTGAAATTAATATATCCAAAAATGTACCGAAAGATGTAGCAGAATGGGTGGGATATGATGCTACAGGACCCACGTTTTAGGTATTTCAAGAAATTTTGTAACAGAAAATTTCAAATGCGTTGAAGAGACAGAAGATCAACCGAAGTTGATCGAACTTGGCTACATTTGCCCTAGGGGACTCTTGGTCCACCAGCAGTGACACTCACCAAGTAGTTCAAATGGTAAACGTCTTTAAATTCAATAGTATCATTTCAGACTAGATAAATTTACAGCATGGACCAGACATGTACGTTTCGGGTACTTAACCCTCGTCAGTGATCCTTATTTAATTTGGTGATAGTCATAGATTTTTTAATTTAAAAAATCTTTTTTTTTTCATTTATTCTCCTTTTTTTCGTTTCTTTTCAATCTTATTTTCAACCCCCCAACGCTGTACGTACGTTTACTAGTAATAAAGTTAGATATATTAAACATATTAATGTCCACTCACAAAAGGCGCTTCGTGGTCGAGCGGTCTGAGGCGCTGAACATAAACCATGAGGGCGAAAATTGTGGTTTCGAATCCCGCTCTAGTTGAAGAAATCTTAATTTCATACTTTTTGTCAAATAAAAGTTTATCAAGTCATATTTTCACATTTCTTACTTATTTTAGAATTATTTAACTTCTTCATGAAATATTAAGGTTAGGGTTGCAACTACAGGGAGATAACTCTATCTTCGTATCACGCAATATTTGAAACCGACATGGACGATAAATGGTATTATCATATACTCTAATTTACATTACCGTTTATAAGCTTTCCCATTGGCCAAAACGCGGTCACATGCAATGCGATTAATCGTCGTATTGAACTGTTTCCGGTCATATTGACGCGTTTCCTTTTTTGTGTATTGTAGTCTGCAGCAAACTTGAGTGTTGCCGACATAACTGACCGTGATATTTTGCAGCACTTCTAGATAGAAAGAAAATAAAAGTTGAAGGGTCAAACATTTTACTATCATACAAAATCTTGAGTACATCTATCTGAGAAAAAAAGTGAAAGTGAGCAGTGTTATAGAAGCAAAACGGAAGTAACCAGTTTCTCTTCAAATTTTCATGTATATGATAAAACAGTTATAGCACAGATGATTCGGTCGATATGATGATTTATGGAGTGATAAAACCAATATCAACCTCGGCCTTCGGCCTCGGTCGATATTGGTTTTATCACTCCATAAATCATCATATCGACCTCATCACTGTGCAATAATTGTATATAAGCTCAGTTTGTTGCATTATTTCAGAAAAATATAATACTTCTTGACATTTTCATTGCTGAATGGGTATTTTAGGGGAAAATGCATATTTTTCAATGAAAAATCGCCGAAAATACGAAACAATTTGTCATTTTCTCATGAGTTCTGCTTCTAAATGAGTTAAAGAAGATCCTGGCGATAATCTCAACAGCACTCACAATAGAAAACCAAACTGCACATCGACGGATCCCTAGCAAGCTAGAGGTGGGATCAGGGGCCCGGGAGGAGTAAGCATCCCATGTTGGCTAGCCGCACCCGCTGTCGATGTTCATGCACGAAATTGAAAACAATATATAAATTACATGCACTGCACTGTCTGAGGTTATGTCTATATAGAAAGTGCCATGGCGACCCTGTCAGGGAAAATATTCAAAACACTTACTGCCAAACATCAGAATATATACTATTCATTATACTCTTTGAAAATGAGTATTTGGACGAATACTCATAATTTTGGAACTCATTTTCAAATTGGAATTTTTGGGAACATTCTATAGCTTCTGCCCAGCAATGACGTCTTATTGCTGATCATTCCATATTTTGTAATAGAGAATTAGAAATTCAAACTTGGAGTAAATCTCTATGTTTTGGGTCAAAATGTTGATTTTTTGAACAATTATTGTGCTATTTATAGAAAGAGTTATTTTGCTCAAAAACGAATTCGAGTACATATTGGTTTGACTGCTTTAGGATACTACTTGGTGAGTGTCACTGCTGGTGGACCAGGAGTCCCCGAGGGCACATGTAGCCAAGTTCGATCAATTTCGGTTGATCGTTTCTTCAACGCATTCTAAAATTTATGTTATCAAAATTTCTTGAAATTTCTAAAACGTGGGTCCTGTAGCATCATATCCCACCCATTCTGCAACGTCTTTCGGTACGCTTTTTCGACATAGTAACTTTCACACTTTTTTGGCTTATTACATTGTTTAGATTTGAGGATCACTGACGACGATTAAGTACCCGAAACGTGCATGTCTGGTCCATGTTGCCAATTTACCTGTTCTTAAATGATGCTATTCAATATGAAGACGTTTACATAAAACAATACCATAGCTCTGTACATAGAAAAAAATGTGTGTATCTGGCGACCTTCTAGCTATTAATAAAAATAATGAATTGTTGCCATGGCAACCAGCAAAATCGTATTTATAAGAAAATACACTCCTTAGAACTTTTTATTTTATCCGAATTTTTCAAAATATGCTTTAATTCATACACAAGCTACAAAAATACAAAAAAGAAGGGTATATATGACTTTTTGAAATTTCATGCATTGCAGAGGAATGTTAAGTTATGACGTGGTATTCTCTAAAATGACGAAAATGTTTAAATAGGCCAAAAATGGACGTTTATAGCCAAAAAACGAAACGGGCAATTTTTGATTTTTTAGTCTGAATAGTTCGAGGAGATGTTCCTCTACATGTGGACATATCCATCTTTCTTCTACCTTATTTCTATTAAAAGTCGCCACCCTGACCTTAAACGTATTGTAAGCCCATTCCAATTGGTCAAGACTAATCTACATATTTTTGAGAACATTCTATAGGTTCTGCCCAGCAATGACGTCTTATTGCTGATCATTCCATAGTTTGACGTGTACCCAAAGGGGATTCCCCATTTCGTACTGTACTATAATACCACTTTTTGTACAAAAAGCTATTTGGTCGGGCGATATGTACAGGGTTTATTTGATGCATCTTTTTCAGCTTACATACGTCACTAGACCAGAATTTTGCCCAGGCAACACTTTGATACCCAAATCTGTATTTGAGGATGGTGAATCGTACATGTTTGTGTGGTCAACTTACACTGGGGTGATTATTATACTTCCAAACCTTCAAATGTGCTTCTTTTGTTATTCATCGGTCATTTTATTTCATAAAGACCGCGGACGATTCTAAATATACGAGGTTTTATGAACGTACGATAAAGTGAGGAGGTCAATAAAAAACAATGAGGGGCGGAGTAAAGAAAATTATTTCGGTCGCGGGTGTGAATTGTTTTGATTATTAAGAGTATTCGGCCATAGTATAGATAATATTGTGTTTCAAGTCCGCGAAAGAATCCTTTAATGAGAAATGTGAGCAGGTTCTTCTATCCCTAAAAGCTCAAATCAATCTAGATCCCCATAGCGATTCTTGAAGACCAATTATTCTAAAAGCTCTCCAAATAAATGTATATTGAGGAACTTGATGGACAAAATAAGAAATATTGTCCTTACTTGATTAGAAAACCTTTCCTTAAATTTAATTACCTATTCAACAACCTTAATGGAAAAAGACCTAATTATTTACCTGTTATTTTCTTCTCTGGCCGAATACAGGGTAGTGAGGGTACCTTTCAGAAAATTTCAGAAAGTTATCAGAATGTACAACAAACTATTTTACTACTATGGCCTGATAATCGTTACCGTCCACCCGATAATTTGCATGGTCAGTTTCATTTTGAAAAGCAGGGGTTTATTGAATATTTGGATTTTTATTTTTCTGCCTTCGGCCTCGGTCTTTAAACACCACCCTGTTCTCTCCTTGGGCATCTAACCTTCCACGAGGTCTTTATGACAAATATGGATAATGACCCTATCCCTGTATACAGCACAAAAACGATAATTCAGAAAATCAGAAACCGAAGGCATACAAAAGCAGGACAAAATAGGAACCAAAGCAAACAAACAAAAACCTCCACCACATGAAAAGAAGCGAACTCCCGATATGGGAGGGAGACCAGGTACCCAGGAAGAGTAAGCATCTCCTGCTTGCATGCATTACCCGCCGCTTCAATTCGGTAGAAATGTCACACCCGGTTACTTCCATTTCGGAAGACATAGAGTACAATCTTTGGTTGGATGGTTCAAATGGTCTATGACAAAATATCATCCACCATTCTGGAGAGTGGGAAATCATAGTGTATGACGAGTTCCCCATATCGACCGTAGAACTTCCTCAGTGACGATGTTAGTCGGTCACAAACATATCCCTGACTGAGAAGCTTATCTGCATGACGCCTAGCTCTCAGAACAAATTCCGTATATTTGGTACTTGCTCTGGCATAGCGTATTAATTGAGATATGAATACGCCATAAGCTGGAGATGAAGGGATGTTGCTACTCAGAAAAGGAAAGTTTGTAATGCTGAAATTGAAGTCGTCACGTTTGTCATAGAGTGAGGTGTTCATGTGACCATCAGTGTCGTATGACAACATTATGTCCAAATAGGATGCTGAATTATTTGTCTCAGTAGTTTCTTTGACTTCAAGCTCTGAAGGATAGATACTGCTCATGTGATCCGCGAATTTTGGATTATTGATGGACAACACATCGTCTATGTATCTGTTAGTGAAGTTGAAGTCAGAAGCTAAGTATCATTTCCCTTCAGAGACCAAAGATTGAATGAATTCAGCTTCGTACGAGTAAAGGAAAATGTCGGCAAGGAGTGGGGCACAATTGGTCCCCATTGGAATTCCGACAATTTGCTGGAATACCTTTCCTCCAAATGCCACAAAAATGTTGTCGATCAAAAAGTTTAACATCTGAATAATATCTGTTTCAGTGTACTTATTTTCAGAATCGGACTTTTCTTTTGCAAAATTGGTTTTAGTTCACAACAATAAATTTGTATTTGCGATTACCGTTCTTACTTGTAAACGCATTACTTATAATTTTTGCGAGTCTTTCTTTCAATGTAGAATGTGGAATTGTAGTGTAAAGTGTCGAAAAATCAAAGGCTTTGATCGAATGAACTTTACTAAAATGAGTGGAATTCAGATGTTCTAAAAGTTCCTTCGAATTCTTTAAAATTCACATCTGGTTGATGCCACTGCGAGAATATACTGTCGAACAATATTTTTGAAGCCCAGATTTGATTTCAGATAAAACTTTGGTGAGTAAGATCGATACAGATTTGGTAGAACATTTTGAGGAACCAGCGATGAAACGTTGTTTGTACGGATTCTTATGGATTTTAGGTATGCAGTATAAGTATGGTAAATCTAAATCTAAATTGTTAGTTTGGAAGCCAAAGGAAGCAAGAGCTGATTTGTGGTTATCTATTATTTAAGAGGCAGAAAGGTTTGTTGGGGTGTAAGTGGGATTTCCAGGTGTCGAATTTAAACCCAACTCTTTAACTAGACTGTCGAAATAGTACTTTTTGCAAGTAAATGTGTAATTATTTGAGGCTTTGTCCGCTGGTGTGATGACATAATATTCTGGGAGGTAGGTAAGCTCTGTGATAACATCAGGGTCTTTAAATATAGACTCGAATCTGGTGTTCACAGTTGATTTTAATCGGTTAATTCTAGATAAAAGTAACCCTCTGATGGATTTTATCCATTCGGAAAGGGTGTCGAGCTGTGCATCCTCTTTCTTTGTCCAACGTCTTGCATTATCCTTACAAGAGTCCATGATAATTTTGAAATTTTGGTTCCATGTAAAAAACATACTTTCTCTGTATTTGGGACCCTTTTTTAACAATTCTCTCAACTTGTCGTTCTTGACTATACTAATTGTCAATACTTATATGTATAGGATACTTATGTATCCTATACATAACAATTATTATGCGTTCTTCGAGACCTCTGGATGTGCGGGTTATGTGCACGTTACCAAGATATTCTCACCTATTGCTTCTTTAAAAGTGACATATGGTGGTACTAAGTCGGCACCGATTACCCATTGTTGTTGGTGGTTTATATGTAGTATTTCATGTGTTTATATGTAGTATTTTGTGTGTTTATGCCACGTATTTTGTGTGTTTAAATGTAGTATTTTGTGTGTTTATATGTAGTATTTTGTGTTTGTAGCTTTGATGTGGTGTTTGGTCTTCACTGTATCATTTGAGGCATTTGGTCTTGTCTTCTATGTGTTTTCGCGTGGATGTGATTCAGTGTTTTGTTTGGTTGCTGCATTCGAGTATTGTTGGAGATCTTCCCTTTATTTGGAACGAGTACTGCCCAAAGCTCATCAGAAAAGACTTTAACCTGATGTTTTAAATATATAGAAAGTTGATCGGACTTATCGGTTGATTTATCATAGTCTTTCTTCTGCCAGCAGAGCACGGGTTGATTGCTGTATGCCAATTTCTTTTATATTCGTTTACAAAATTTTAAATAATTAGAATATCAATAAATAAATATAAGATCACTGAAAAATAAAAAAGAAATCACTGTCAGTGGCGGGATCTTGAATAATTCTATGAAGAAATAAAATGCACACTTCATGAAAAATATAATGTTTAATAACTGATTTGAATACATGCCACGAAGAAAATCATAAGAAATTTTATGGAATTGAGAATTTATGAAGGAAAACTAACAAAGAACAGATGAGTACAGACATCTGCAATCGAGAAACGAAATATCTTGATAAGAAGAAAAAAATATATCCGCGACATTCGATCAAGTCAGCTTAAAATTACATTTAAGAGATGAATATGCATATATTTATGAATTTATCAGCATTATTTTCGCTGCCCAATCGATGGAATGACTGAAAATATACCAGCTACTACAAGAGATATCCCTGTGATATAAAACGTGTAGTCATAAGTCCCTGTGACGTCATACAGCCTGCCTAGGAAGGGAGAAGCAAAATTAATGATCATATGTCGTTATTCTTTATTTCAATTCAATTAATTGGAAAAAATCAGTACATAGAAGAAATACAATGAAGACAAAACCAAAACCATGAACTATTATTTTAAAAAATACAGGATTGGACTGAAATTCGCCACTCACCGGCTAAAGGTGGTCCAATCAAATTAGCGATTCCCTGAAGAAAAAGTAGGAGTCCGTAGGCATTCGTTATTTAGCCATTCCAACAATGTCTACAACAATTGCTACTTTGAGAGCCTCGGTCACGGCCGAGAAAAGTCCATAAACTCCTACGAAAATACCGTAGTCAATAAGTTGATTAAACAGTGGTACAACAGCTAACGAAACTCCACATATCCAAAGAGCGACTGAATAAAATAAAAGTTTGTTAACATCCTTCCTGTCTCCTATAAATCCGAATGCAAGGGTTCCTATCGTGTGAAAAGCTCCAATGGCCGATATAAGGAGGGACGCATCAAACTCGCTTTCTCCAAGTTCAACAGCGCGATCGACAGTGAACATATAAGGTATGTCGTCCCACAAATTAAGAATGATATTCGATAATGAAAACATGATATATCGCCAGTTGAATAGTATTGATGTATCAAAAACTATTAAAGAGCTCTTTGAAAAACAACATGCCTCTTCATCTTTATTCCTTTTCATATTTTCGCAATAAAGGCAAATCCACAACAGTTCTTGCTGAGGGCAAGACGTTGAGTGCTCATTTTCAAATGTTTTGTTCATATGTTTTGACTTACTGATGTTGCTTATCAATGAGAAAGGTATGGCTGCTACATGTACATTGTGACAACTATCTTCAAATACATTCGTCATATAGCTACTGGACGGAGTCATATCTATTTTAGACACTCCTCTAGGAAATATTTTATCGGCAAATTTTGGCCTACTTGTTTGGTAGTCTCCTCCGTCCTTTTTCTCGAACGAAGGGTTAAAAGGTCTATTAACAGCACCGCACACTACTGTATTTGCGACTACACCTGCTGTGATTAATATAGCACAACGCCAGTCATACGCTTTGATGAGATATTCTAATAGAGGAGCAAATATCAAAGTCCCCACTCCAGAACCACATTCTGCTATTCCAGAGGCGAGAGCGACTTTACGATGGAAATATATTGGGACGATGACACTAGATACCAAATATGGCAAAGAGAATCCGATTCCTCCAATAACGCCATATGTAATACACAGAATTTCAACAGATGGTGCAAATACACTTGTAAATAGTCCAACAAAAGCTATAATGCCTCCAACTATTGAAGCCTTGCGGAAACCATATCTGTTTGTAACAAAACTTGCTACTGGTCCACAAAGTAAAGGAGCAGAAGCAAAGACTGATCCTATCCAGGCAGTATCGCTCCTGGATGATTTGAAATCCTTGACAAGGCGGGTGTATAATACACCAAATGAATACGAACATCCATCTAGGATGACATTGAATATAAAGGCACTGAAAAGTATCATCCATTTCCATCCACCTTTTGGATAATTTTCGGCTTCCGATGTTTCTTGTTTAACTTCACCATTCGATCTTTGCTTCATCCTTTATTCTGTATGGTATTTTGTGTCATATGCATCTGAAAGGTACGAAGATTCTTACAGTTGATGAGTACAGGAAAGGAGGTGAACTGGACATGACAAGGTTTTCAGCACCCAAATCAAGAAAAAAAAAAAGAATAAACATCCAAATGCGACATCAGATAACGGACAATCACAATAAAAGACAGGAGAGGGACAAAGAAGACCAAACAATAAAGACATTACATATTAGTAAAGAGACTGATTTCTAGACGTTCCGGCCACAAACCAATCCGGCCACGGCTCTCTGACCCCAGTCGATGCGGCCACTGACGCATCCGGCCACAGGTACCCCAGACGATCCGGCCCCCGTATACTTTTACATAGCCATGACCATGGCCAATCACCCTGTCAATGTATAAACCCCGGACGATCCGGCCCCTGTATACTTGTATATATATGGAATATGTTATACCCAAAGTCGATCCGGCCCCTGTATACTTGTATATAATACCCCAAGTCGATCCGGCCCCTGTATACTTGTATATACCCCAAGTCGATCCGGCCCCTGTATACTTGTATATAACACCCCAAGTCGATCCGGCCCCTGTATACTTGTATATAACAACCCAAGTTGATCCGGCCCCTGTATACTTGTATATACCCCAAGTCGATCCGGCTCCTGCATACTTGTATATATAAATACTTTTAATTCTTATATTCCCAGACGATCCGGCCACCGTTAACCTGTACTGTATATAATTACTTTGCAGATAATAATGACTATCCCCAGACGACCCGGCCCCTGTTTATTTACATGTGCATTAAATGTATTAGGTATCCCAAGAAAACCCGGCCCGGTATAGAACCCCAGACGATCCGGCCCCTATATACTTGTACAGAAAATAAATTAATATTACTATAACGTATATCCCCAGACGATCCGGCCACTTTTTACATAAATAAAATTTTTTAACCAAAGATGATCCGCCCCCCCCCCCCCCCATATCATGGACAATACTGAATTTACATTCTGAGGTTTCATTTTTTTTTCACATTTATTTTTTTTTTCTAATCCTTTTTTTTTCATCTGATATAACATGTTTTGTTTTAACAACGCATTACGGGAATAGTTTTTCACATATAACTGTAGTTGAAGTTTGACTTTTGTAAAGCTTTTAATAACAAGAAATAAATTATTCTTTAAAAACAATTAAATCACCAATTTCACATATTAATTTAGTTAAGTTAATTTAGAGAGAAATGTATGTTTATAAAAGTGATGCTGTGAACCCAAGCCCAGAAGACACTGACTTTGTTTGTATGACAAGCTGAAACAATATAGATAAAATAGATTCATTATGAATTCATATATAATTATTTGAACAGTTCACATCTTAATTACTTTACTGTGTGTGCTAATTATCAGTAAATCAAAGTGAATACCGCATAATTATATTCATTAAAAGAGATGACTGAACTTCACACAAGCTGACAAAAAAAGTGAGCATGTTTGTAACATAAGCCAAGATGAAATGTTTAAATACTGGGTATCTCATCAATTCTGCATCACAATCACCATGTCTTCCTTGTGTGTTGAATGTAACCAAGAATGCCGACCCAAACAACAGTCACTAGAATGCGACCTGTGTTCTAGCAGGCAGCACCGCACCTGCAATACAAATATTACGCAGGAAGAGTACAGAGCCATGAAAAGACGGGAAACAGAATTGCCGTTCACTTGCAGCAGATGTAGACTTCCTATTTCTGATCGCAGCCCTCTTCAAGATGACATTGATAATGTGTTGGCTCCACCCGCTAAGCGTCGCAGACGCAAAATCCCTAAGATTAAAAAAAGTAAGCCAAAGCATCAACCGCTTCAACCTCCCTCACCAACGCCACTGCCATCGACGCCACTGCTGTCATCTACCCACATTGATGATGATGATGATGATGATGACTTCCCGCCACCCCCACCACCACTCGATGTACTTGACCTAGATGACTCATACCCAGATGTTGATGTATCACTGCCTCCTCCGCCTACTCCACTGATTTCATCTACACAACCAATGGACCACTCACTTACCCGACCAATGGACCAAACATCAACCCAACCAACCCACTCAATGGACCACTCACCTACTCGACCAATGGATCACTCACCTACCCGACCAATGGACCAAACATAAACCCAACCAACCCACTCAATGGACCACTCACCTACTCGACCAATGGACCACTCACCTACCCGACCAATGGACCAAACATCAACCCAACCAACCCACTCAATGGACCACTCGCCAACTCACTCGATGGATCACTCACCTACCGACAACTCATTTGACGTCTCCGTACTCATCAACCCAACCAATCCTATCAACGAGAGTGACATCCAACAAAATGGTCGCAACGACACAATCCTAGATGATGAACCCGTTACATATGAGATTGTGGAGAAGGGGTCCAAACAACGTACCAAGAAGCTTGTCAGCAGCGATGGTTATGCCCACACTGTAAAGAAGACCACTCAGTATGCCACCTACTGGAGATGCAGCGTGAGGAGTAGTACTCTGTGGTGCCGGGCTTCCGTTACTCAGAGGGGAACCACCTTTACACCAGGACTAAACTGTATGTATTATATGTTTAAAAGAAAGGAGGGGATCTCCAACAACACCAGGTTGCAGCACCCACAGCAAAATCCCAAAACACCCATGCAAAAAAAAACACAGAACAGACACCCACAGAAAGAGACTCAAAAGGGACAAGGAACACCAACTCACAACATAGAAACATGAAACATAAAAGACTACACATAAACCAACGAGAACAATGGGCAACCGGTGCCGACTTAGGACGGCCATCTGCCACGTAAATAGCAGACGGTGTGGTTATCCTGGATTACGTGCGCACAACCCTCCCACTATTCCGATTTCCCAGAGGTCTCGAAGAACGCACAATTATGGTGTAAAACAACCTCCTCACTGATGACCACACACAAACAAGACCGTAAAACACAGGGGTCCAAGCAACATAGATGAATATGTAAATGGATATAAAAAGAGGACGTGCGTAATACAGTCCGTGCTCTGCCGGCTGTAGCGAGCTGATATATGTTATCACCCGAGGAGTCCGACTGACATTCAGAGAGGACAGGTGGTCGGGGCCCTGTCTTCTCTAAGGAGGTTTGGACAGTGCCCGTCATGGAGTCCCGTCGTCACAGTCAGTCAGAGTGCAAGTCTTAAGAATGGACGTCTTAAGAAGTTTAACATCATTGTATGTGTATTTTGTTTATATTATGTATAAATCGTGAAGTATTGCTATCATAGTGCTTCAATGATCTACAATAAACGTTGAAATAAATAATATACTCGTCCTATTAATTTAATCTACTATGCTACGAAGTAGATGAAAACAATAGAAAATTGAAAAAAAAAGGCAAAAAGGCGAATGCAATCACTTCATACACCAGAACATGAATACTTACAATATCATGTCAACAACATACCATTTAACATTACATATAATTTACTACCTAATGGTACCAAAACCACAAAAGTAAATGAACTTTTAAACAGAATTAGTTCCAATGAAATGCACAGCAAGATATGTACAGCGGATATCAAATCTAAGACCCCCCTCTTCCTACTAAAAAACACAGGGGCCGGATCGTCTGGGGGTACAAGATTTTAATGGTTATATACACAGGGGCCGGATCGTCTTGGATGTTTGATTATAAACGAGGGCCGGATCGTCTGGGGACATTGTTTATTTAGATACACAGGGGCCGGATCGTCTTGGGGTACAAGATTTTAATGGTTATATACACAGGGGCCGGATCGTCCTGGGGTACAAGATTTTAATGGTTATATACACAGGGGCCGGATCGTCTTGGATGTTTGATTATAAACGAGGGCCGGATCGTCTTGGGACAATGTTTATTTATATAAGATACACAGGGGCCGGATCGTCTTGGGGTACAAGATTTTAATGGTTATATACACAGGGGCCGGATCGTCTTGGATGTTTGATTATAAACGAGGGCCGGATCGTCTGGGGACATTGTTTATTTAGATACACAGGGGCCGGATCGTCTTGGGGTACAAGATTTTAATGGTTATATACACAGGGGCCGGATCGTCCTGGGGTACAAGATTTTAATGGTTATATACACAGGGGCCGGATCGTCTTGGATGTTTGATTATAAACGAGGGCCGGATCGTCTTGGGACAATGTTTATTTATATAAGATACACAGGGGCCGGATCGTATTGGGGTACAAGATTTTAATGGCTATATACACAGGGGCCGGATCGTCTTGGGGTACAAGATTTTAATGGTTATATACACAGGGGCCGGGTCGTCTTAGGTAGTTGATTAACGGGGCCGGATCGTCTTGGATACATGTGGCCGGATTGACTGGGGGACCGGATCGTCTGGGGCCGGATCGTCTGGGACCGGTTCCCATTTCATAGTGGCCGGATTGGTTTGTGGCCGGATCGTCCTGATACCGAAGAGACTAATGGTCAACCGGTGCCTAATAAGGACGGGCATCTGCCAAGTTAGTGACAAATGGATAATACATATTAACGTATCAAATAATGACCTATCATTAAAATGCAGGAACCCTATAAAATTTTTCCATATCTTTCTTTCAGCTACTTGTTCAGAGTTATATTGCACAACGACTGAAATAATCTTTGAGGAAGTTCTTCGGTCGCTACGGGGATATAATAAAATCATATCAGATCCCCCTTTCCAGAAAGATCAGTGACATTCTGGATTGTGATTTGATGGCTGTCATCATCACCAAACAAGAAATACTTACCTGATGTGTACATACATCAACATGTATGTCGCCGAATTTGACAAGTTTCCATGGATCTGTTGCGACGGGTGTTGCATGCAATCAGGAGACGCTGACTCTCTCCGGCACCTAGTCTCACTTCGGAACGTTATTCATTCCGAGGTTCGCAACCGTTGCTATGGAAAATGTAATGATTTTGCCTTGCGTTCTCGACTTTTAGACTGAATAACTGATGGGTACTTCTTTAATGTGTCTATTTACAAAGAAAGGAGGGATCTCCAACATGACTCGGTTGCAGAAACCACAGCAAAACGCATAAAACATCTCTGGAAAAAATATTGAGTATACAAGCACAACAAGAAAAGGGAAGGATCTCCAGCATGACCACCTTGTACACACCCAGCGAAACTAGACCCTCAAGAAAATGACCCATAAATAACTTTAGACAAAACAAAAAGCCGCAAAAAGACTCTTCGCCGCGGTCAATAATTTATAGTGATAATACGGAAATGTTCCAATTCGATACCTTCTTGAAGAAATTTTCAAACCAATTTAATGCACCAGACACGTGTTTCAGATACTGAATCCTCATCAGTGATGCTTCCTGCAAAATGGATTTTCATAAGCCGCCTTAAAGGCCGACGTTGGCAACCACCGGGTCATTAATATGCATACCTGAGTGACATAGGCTTGGTAGGCGTGGCATACCGTCTTTGAAGATAAATCCGTCTGCGAGCGGCATGTTACATCTAATCCTTTATTATGCTAATGAGATATACAAGTCTCGGCTGTTGTAAGACGTCAATCAAAAATTGATAGGGGTAAAAGGATTAAATGGAACCAATCAGACGCCAATTAGAGATTTAACCCTATAGCGGTCAGTGAGGAAATGACAGAAAATTTACCTGTCCCCTTATATAGTCCCCCGTCGGCCTTTAATTCATTTCAGTCGCGCCCTCTGGTTTTATTTTTTTAATTTAACTTTTGTGCATTTACTTTACAGGGAGTGCGCGAATCCAAATTCCCTGTAGGTTCGATTCAGTAGCATATCTAAATAAAATCTATGTTCAAAATGGTATTGGAGGGATGGTGCTAAGATGTTAACCTCCTTTAATTTCGATGAAATGACAAGTTTCCGAAATACCAAAATAATATAGATGATGTCGAATTGATAAAGGGCCAAAAAAAGCCTCTTTCGGTCGACAGAGCTGGAAAGAAGTAATTAACACTAAACAAACATCAAGTCACGGGGAACGATTTCAACTGCTCCACATTGCAACCATCTAAGTGTTTATATTAATAATACGGAAGTGTTACAACTCTTTACCTTCTTGAAGAAAAATTCAATCCAATTTTAGTAAGTCAATATCAAATCATATACACTGAGTTAAAGTCCATAATTGTATAATATATCTCTATGCCATTCAGTTGAAAAGAAGAAATAAATCTTTGAATTTTGTCTTCTTAACTCGAGAAACACTCTTTACAACAACGTGAATACAAGTCAATCAGTAATAATAGATGTTTATGGCAATTATGTGTAAAACGCGCAACAATTCTTTGTTTCAAAAGTGTATGAATTTTTTTTTTCCTGTGAACTTTATACGCCGCAAAATTAAACCCATTGACGGTATTTGATGATTTTTTGTAAAAAGAAAAGATCAGGCGCTTTTTCTATTTATTGAAGAATATGTTATTCTTGAGGTGCTGAAATACTGTGAAGTTATGATAAGGATACCCTTTATGGACCAACAATCAACCAGCAACAATACTAACCTAGTGGTTAAATTAAATGATTATCAAAATATATTTGAAATATCTGAAAATGAAACACTAACAAAAAGCATTATCATAAAAAGTTTCTGTTATAATCTTTGATCAGAGAAAATATCATACCAAATTATATTAGAAAAAGTCTTTGGATTGAAGCCAGCCATCCGTCATTTGTCATTTTTTAATTTTATTTCTTAATTTCAATATTTATTTCGTTTACCTGCATCTAAACATCACTTGTTTTAGTTGGTGACAATTGGTTACTGCTTTCTTTCACAGTAGAGTTCACCTGGCAAGACGTGTACTCGTGTGATGGTAACACGTGTTTTTCACGGGGTTGCAACTTTGCTGAGAGCATCGTTCCCTGGTAACACGAGGCAGCATGATGGATCAAGTTTTGCTGAGAAATAATGGGTATTTTGTTTCAACTTAACACCATGATAAGTACATTTGTACGAATGACATCTTTTCAAGAGGCATATGGACATGTTGATACGATTCTTCATTATATTCTAAACAGAAATGCCCATTGCACCCTTTGCTGCAAAAAATCCGAACGACTTTTCATACACTTCATCAGCACGAGGATGCATTAATGCAGAATGATCTCCAGCAAAACCCACATCGAACCAACCATATTCCAATGAGTTAAAGAAGATCCTGACGATAATCTCAAAAGCACTCACAATAGAGCACAAAATTAAACATCGACGGACCCCTAGCAAACTAGAGGTTGGACCAGGTGCCCGGGAGGAGTAAGCATCCCCTGTTGGCTAGCCGCACCCGCCGTTAATAAGCATGGAAATGAAAATATATAAAATTTATGCACTGTCTGACGCTGTTTCTATATAGAAGTGCTATGGCGACAATGCCAGGGAAGTATATTCAAAACACTTACTGTCAAATTACTCGCGGGGATTTTTTTTACGAGCTCCACGCGGCAAAGGGCATAAGTGTGACACAAAAGAGTTAAAGAAGATCCTGACGATAATCTCAACAGCACTCACAATAGAGCACAAAATTAAACATCGACGGACCCCTAGCAAGCTAGAGGTGGGACCAGGTGCCCGGGAGGAGTAAGCATCCCCTGTTGGCTAGCCGCACCCGCCGTCGATGTTAATAAAGCATGGAAATGAAAATATATAAAATTTATGCACTGTCTGACGCTGTTTCTATATAGAAAGTGCTATGGCGACAATGCCAGGGAAGTATATTCAAAACACTTACTATCAAACCCCTCGCGGGGAACTTTTTTACGAGCTCCACACGGCAAAGGGCATTAGTGTGACACAAATGAGTTAAAGATCCTGACGATAATCTCAACAGCACTCACAATAGAGCACAAAATTAAACATCGAAACCCACATCGAACCGAAACCATATTTCAAAAACCACATCGAACCGAAACCATATTCTATAGAAATGAGACATTTTGTTTTAGGAAGCTTAAAGCTTTATTCAATTAGAAACTGTTTTAAGATCGCAGACAAAAAGTATGAAAGATGTTAAATTTCATCAAATTCAAAAGCATCATTTAAGAGCAGATAGATTTTCAGCATGGACCAGACATGCACGATTCGGGTATTTAGATATCTAGGTCTATTTAAATGCCTGTCAATCTGACAATACAAGCACTCACGTACCTATTACATAATATTGCATCGGTGTAAGAAGAGATGACGGTCGTCTTGTATATATATTTTGTTTTCTGGAGCAAAAGGTCCTAATTACTATTATTCATAGTTCATACTTTCAAACCGCGTGTCTTAACTCACCCAAATTTAGGTGATCGATGAAAAATCTTTTAACATTATAACGCAAAGTTTTTCTTTTCTTTTTTTCTTTAAAGATGAATCTGCATATCTTTTTCTCAGAGTTTACATTGACATTTATAGAAAAACTAATATTAAAGCCACATTTCCAAGTAAATGATAAGGACTCAAATGAGGAAAAGTCATATTTTTTTTACATTTTGTCTCTTATTCTTTATTTTATATTATTAATTTCTCTCGTCACAATAAGATTTAGAATGTATTGTAAGCCAATTGCATATAATCAGTACTATTATATCTATTTAACGTTCTTAAATGATGCTATTGAAGACGTTAAATATTCATTAAGTAAGATCTAAAATACCATTGTACCATAGAATTTAAAAACAGATTGTCAAACCAGTGGCTGTTCTTCGCCAAAATTTGCTAACAAGAAGAAGATGCTTACTCTTCCCGCACACTCTATCTCATTTCTATTAGACTCAGACTTGAAACTATAACAAAGCATCAAACAATGGACAATCAACTACAACACCAAGAAAAATTTAGAACCAATAGAAAGTCTACCGCATCATAGAAAAAATAACTAGTATAACGTTTTTGAAAGAATCAGACGTATTCAGAAGTGAATCTTGGGACTAAAAACATTTATGAGCAACAGACTGTGTCACTGCAAAAAAAAGTTTTGGAATCTGAAAATATAAACCACCTTAACATCTCGTTGTCCTCCACATTGGAAGAAATTTCGGTTAGAACCATCCTAAATAAATTTACTGGATGCTTTATTACGCTCGGGATAATTAATTGACGGGTATTGAAATTAATTTTGGCTGGCAAAACAAATGGTGCTTTCTCCTCCCGGGCACCTGGTCCCACCTCTAGCTTGCTAGGGGTACGTCGATGCTGTATTGTGAGTGCTGTTGAGGTTGTCGTCGGGATCTTCTTTATCTCATTTGTTTCACACTTATGCCCTTTGCCGTGTGGAGCTCGTAAAAAAAGTTACCCGCGAGGGGTTTGACCGTAAGTAATTTAATTGTTTGCCCTGACATGGTCGCCATAGCACTTTCTACATAGACATATCCATATACAGTGCATATTTTGTATATATTGTTTTCATTTTCGTGCATGAACATCAACGGAGGATGCGGCTAGCCAAACAGGGAATGCTTACACCTCCCGGGCGCCTGGTCCCACCTCAAGCTTGTTAGGGGTCTGTCGATGTTCAATTTGGTGTTCTGCTCTATTGTGAGTGCTGTTGAGATTGTCGACGGGATCTTCTTTATCTCATTTGCTAGCAAATATGAGATGCTTGCTATCACCGTGCACATTCTCTCATCTCCATTGGTGAGTCACTTTTGCTTCTTTGCAGAATGTTTACGTTGACCACAAGCACATGTAGAAAGAGCGTCAATATCATGTATGGTCATAAGAGAATACCGGTATCTATATATAGAGAGACAAGGCTTCCGACGAATTTTCAGCTAGAAGTAGCATTTCTGCAGTTTTTTTTGCATTTGAAGGGCAAAACGGGGTATGACCATAAAGATTGATTTGTATACTTCCTAAAAACATCAATAATTCACCCAAAAAAATCTCATAACATAGCCTAATCGTCTACCTAAGTTGGACACTTTTCTACTTTCTGTCTTGAACCTCCATTGCCAGATTAGCTAGTCAGAATCATCCAGGTGTTTTACTTTGCTTACAGTAAGCAGAGTAAAGCCTCTGAATGAATCAGAAATTTAGAAATGACATATCGTCGAATTAATTCCATGGTAACAACATATTCTGGCAGTTTTTTTTTTTAGCAAATCGTGGCAATACTCATGGGAACCAATTGTGCTTCACTCCTTTCTTATATTTTTCTATACTCATATGAAGATTTTCTATCTGTCTATGCTCTCTTACGGAAGTAAACTCTTATACAAATCAATAGCGTGCTCTCAATTAATAATCCTAATTTTGTTAATTACCTCAGCACAATCTACCCGTGTGAACTAGAAGTTAAAGAAACACCACTGAAAGCAATATCTCTGCTTCATATTTAGATATCATGCTATCTTTTGACTTTTTGTCATTCTTACTCGGATACTATAACCATATATATAACATAATTCATGTGATATTTTAAACTCCACTTATTAACATGGCGCGTTTTAACAGAGCCACCTATAATGCATTGATAATTTCCGTTTTTGCACCGGATTTTGGGGATTGTTCATTGTCCATTTCTCGGGTGAAAGTTCTTTATTATTTTTTAAAGAATTTGTAAGCCTTTTGATTGTGATTTTTTTTAATCTAATTTCGGGTTTAATGTTTGACTTACAGTCACGGATTCTTATCCAAATTTCGGATCTACGAAGTCCTTTCAATTTTTCTTTATTTTCAAATTGAAATACAGCGCGTGCAGTATGTGGCGTCACCAATATTAAATTCCGTTCTTACATTGGACTCTGTTGAAATTGTTCATAAGATAATGTCGACATTTATGTTTCTATGGTGCCGTCTGTTTGTCCGCTTGTTCTCTTATCGATCCGTTGTGTTCACTATTGGCCGGGGATCTCCCCCTTATTATTATTAATTTTTTTTTATATATTTTTCAAGAATTAGCAAGTCTATTTATTTTTGGATTCTGACGTTGGATTAAGGGGTTTGACTTTTATTCACCAAGATTTTAGTAAGCGAAATCCTGAGACATATCATTAATTTGGTAAAGAGTGCCCTCAGCAGACCTTGGCGATGAAAGTGCATTTTTGGCATTTATTTATTCAATGTAGCGTCACCTACAATGAAACTCATAATGCTACGAGGGCTGATTGATATGTTGTGAACCTCGTATTAATGGATTTGAATTTTATCATACATTTTGCGTTATTTTTCTACAAAATCCCCTTCAGTATCTTTACACTTTTGCCGCCGGTGTTTAAGGGCCTCAATACCACTTTAAAAAAAACTCCTTGTCGTAATTGGTCAAAAAGCCATCCACTGCAAGTGTGACGTCATCATCGGACTTAAAGTAGTTGTTTTCTGTTTTGGGAATAGATGAAATTCTAATGGAGCAAGATCAGGTTAGAAGGCGGATGCTCAATCAAATTAAAGCCAGAATCATGACTGGCAGCCATGGCAGTGACAGACTCTTGAACAGGATCATTGTCCTGATGGAACAACACACCTTAAAAAAGGGAGCTTTCCGCGGCGCTTAAGTTTTTCCCGTAACTGCGTCAGAAGTTAAGCATATTTGGAGATAATCTATCTGCAGAATACACTTGCAACCCATAAAAGCCAGACTCACAATATATCAATCAGCCCTCATACGTTAACAGTTCAAACGTTAGTTATAAGGACAAAGGTTGTGTTTGCACAGGGTTAGTTGAATTGATTAATTACGACAGTTTTTGTACATGATTAGTGATATGGACTTAGGATGAACATTCACAAGGTTATTTATGTGGACTAAGTCAGTACGTGCAAAACGTTTGTTAATATGGACTAAGGATGTGCATTCACAAGGTTAGTAATAAAGAATTCAGTACATGCACAATGTAAGTTGTATGGACGAAGTCGGTATATACACAAGGTTAGTTACCGTATATTGACTAAATATGTGCATGCACAAGGTTAGTGATATGGAATTTAGTACATGCACAATGTAAATTGTATGGACGAAGTCAGTATATACACAAGGTTAGTTATATTGACTAAATATGTGCATGCACAAGGTTAGTTACATCGACTAAGTCAGTACATACACAAGGTTAGTTATATGGACTATGGCTGTTTATACACAAGGTTAGTCATATAGACTATGGCTGTATAATTTACACAACAAAGGAGAGGATCTCCAACAACACCAGGTTGTAGCACCCACAGCAAAACCCTAAAACACTCAATGCAAAAACACAAAGCAGACAAGCACAGAATGAGACGCATAAGGGACAAGGAACGTCAACGCACAACACAGAAAAATCAAACACAAAGGACTACACATAAACCAATGTGACCAATGGGCAACCGGTGCCCACTTAGGACGATACAAGGCTAGTTATATGTACTACGGCTGCGTAAAGATAAGGTTAGTTATATGGACTACGGCTGTGTATACACAAGGTTAGTTATATGGACTGCGGCTGTGTTAGAACACAAGGTTAGTTATGTGGACTATGGCTTTGTATACACATGGTTAATGTATGGACTACGGTTGTGTATACATAAATGAGTTAAAGAAGATCCTGTCGATAATCTCAACAACACTCACAATAAAGCACAACACTGATCATCGACGGACCCCTAGCAAGCTAGTTGCCCGGAGGAATAAGCATCCCCTGTTTGGCTAGCCGCACCCGCCGTCGATGTTCATGCACGAAAATGAAAATAATATCTAAAATACATGCACTGTCTGAGGTTATGTCTATATAGAAAGTGCTATGGCGACCATGTCAGGGAAGAATATTCAGATGAGTTAAAGAAGATCCTGACGATAATCTCAGCAGCACTCACAATAGAGCACAAAATCAAGCATCGATGGACCCCTAGCAAGCTAGAGGTGGGACCAGGTACCCGAGAGGAGTAAACATCCCCTGTTGGCTAGCCGCACCCGCCGTCGATGTTTAAGCACGAAACTGAAAACAATATATAAAATGCATGCACTGTCTTACGTCGTGTCTATATAGAAAGTGCTATGGCGACAATGTCAGGGAAATATATTCAAAACACTTACTGTCAAACCCCTCGCGGGGAACTTTGTTACGAGCTCCACACGGCAAAGGGCATAAGTGTGACACAAATGAGTTAAAGAAGATCCTGACGATAATCTCAACAGCACTCACAATAGAGCACAAAAGTAAGCATCGACGGACGCTTAGCAAGCTACAGGTGGGACCAGGTGCCCGGGATGAGTAAGCTAGCCGCATAAGGTTAGTTATAAGGACTACGGCTGTGTTAAAACACAAGGTTAGTTATATGGATTACGGCCGTGTATACACAAGGTTAGTTGCTGTGTATGCACAAGGTTAGTCCTACGACTTACAAGGCGCACAAGTTTAAATAAACGTAACAAGGTTGTTACACTCTTGTTTGTCCCCTTTTTATTAGACACAGAATTTGATACTTAGACAAACTTGCAGACAAAAAGTATGAAAGATGTTAAATTTCAAATCAAATTCAAAAGCATCATTTAAGAGCAGATAAATTTTCAGCATGGACCAGACATGCACGTTTCGGGTATTTAGATATCTAGGTCTATTTAAATGCCTGTTAATCTGACAATACAAGCACTCACGTACCTATTACATAATATTACATCGGTGTAAGAAGAGATGACGGTCGTCTTGTATACAATGTATATATTTTGTTTTCTGGATCAAAAGGTCCTAATTACTATTATTCATAGTTCATACTTTTAAACCGCGTGTCTTAACTCACCCAAATTTAGGTGATCGATGAAAAATCTTTTTTACATTATAACGCAAAGTTTTTCTTTTATTTTTTTCTTTAAAGATGAATCTCCATATCTTTTTCTCAGAGTTTACATTGACATCTATAGAAAACTAATATTTAAGCCACATTTCCAAGTAAATGATAAGGACTCAAATGAGCAAAAGTCATATTTTTTTTACATTTTGTCTCTTATTCTTTATTTTATATTATTAATTTCTCTCGTCACAATAAGATATAGAATGTATTGTAAGCCTATTGCATATAATCAGTACTATTATATCTATTTAACTTTCTTAAATGATGCTATTGAAGAAGTTAAATATTCATTAAGTAAGATCTAAAATACCATTGTACCATAGAATTTAAAAAACAGATGGTCAAACCAGTGGCTGTTCTTCGCCAAAATTTGCTAACAAGAAGAAGATGCTTACTCTTCCCGCACACTCTATCTCATTTTTATTAGACTCAGACTGTTGAAACTATAACAAAACATCAAACAATGGACAATCAACTACAACACCAAGAGACATTTAGAACCAATAGAAAGTATTCCACATTTCAGAAAAAATAATTAGTATAACGTTCTTGAAAGAATCAGACGTATTCAGAAGTGAATCTTGTGACTAAAAAACATTTATGAGCAACAGACTGCGTCACTGCAAAAAAAAAATGTTTTGGAAATATGAAAATATAAAACACTTAAATACATCGTTGTCCTCCATATTGGAAGAAACTTCGCTTAGAACCATCCTAAACAAATGTACCGGTCGCTTTATTCTGCTCGGGATAATTAATTGACGGGTGTTGAAATTAATTTTGGCTAGCAAAACGGGGGATGCTTACTCCTCCCGGGCACCTGGTCCCACCTCTAACTTGCTAGGGGTCCGTCGATTCTCAATTTGGTGCTCTGCTCTATTGTGAGTGATGCTGAGTTTGTCGTCGGGATCTTCTTTATATCATTTGTTTCACACTTATACCCTTTGCCGTGTGGAGCTCGTAAAAAAGTTACCCGCGAGGGGTTTGACGGTTAGCGTTTTAATTGTTTGCCCTGACATGGTCGCCATAGTACTTTCTACATAGACATATCCACATACAGTGCATGTTTTGTTTTCATTTTCGGCATGAACATCAACGGCGGGTGCGGTTAGCCAAACAGGGGATGCTTACACCTCCCGGGCACCTGGTCCCACCTCTAGCTTGCTAGGTGTCCGTCGATGCTCTACTTGGTGTCCTGCTCTATTGTAAGTGCTGTTGATATTGTCCTCGAGATCTTCTTTATCTCATTTGCTAGCAAAATTATGAGATGCTTAATTACTGTCGCCGTGCACATTCTCTCATCTCCATTGGTGATTCACTTTTGCTTCTTTGCAGAATGTTTAAGTTGACGGTATTGTAGAAAACACGAGACTACCCCCACCTTGGATCGAACTCGCAACCTTCTGATGTTAAGTCCGACGCTCTACCGAGTGAACCAAAGGGACGTCCCACTGGCCCAGTCTAGTACAAGAGCCAGTTTACTACACTACTCTCCCCTTTCAATTTTGGGCCTCCCTGCCCCTCTTCGACAACCCTCCTACCCACCACCTCTCTGTGGGATTTACGTTGGGCGCCATTGTAGAAAACACGAGACTACCCCCACCTTGGATCGAACTCGCAACCTTCTGATGTTAAGTCCGACGCTCTACCGAGTGAGCCAAAGAGACGTCCCGCTGGCCCGGTCTAGTACAAGCGCCAGTTTACTACAGTATTATTTGTTTTGAAAATGTTTCTTACTCTTTGTCGGCATGGTTGTCTTCAGTGTTTGCCGTGTGTATATTTCATGATAGCAGATTTCACAATAACCATCATGCTTGGTAAGCTTTAGGATCAATAGAATTGCATTTTTGAATTACAGTGCACATTGTACTATTTCTTCATTGAATGTATTTATAGGATGGCTCCACTTACAATGATGTTGGACATCTTTCTTATTCTAATCGAGTCCAATGAGCGAAACCCGGCTTGTATGATACAGCGAGTGAAATTAAAAGGAACTTTTCAATGTCAAATTAAAAACAATCTGTTCTAATATTTTTATAAATATTCTATATTACACCGTCTGTTTGTTTCTTCCATAAAAAGGTTCACTTTTTCCAAATAAACATTAAAGAAGTACCTATCAGTTATTCAGTCTCAAAGTCGAGAAGGCAAGGCAAAATCATTAGAATTTCCATAGGAGCGGTTGCGAACCTCGGAATGAATACCATTCCGAAGTGAGACCAGTTGCTCCTGATTGCATGCTACACCCGTCGAAACAGCTCCATGGAAACTTGTCAAATTCAGTGATTGTCTCGATGTATATAATGATGTATACATCAGGTAAGTATTTCTTGTTTGGAGATGACAGCCATTCAATCACAATACAGAATGTCACTGATCATTCTGGAAGAGGGATGTGATCTGCTTTTATTATATCCCCGTGGCGAACGAAGATCTTATATAATATAACCCTGAACAAGTAGCTTACTTGAAAGCCGTCTGGTTCTAACGAGGAAATCTTCTTATTTGGAACATGCCCTGGCGTACCGTATAAGCTGGGAAACAAAAACGCCATAAGCAGGAGAATACGCAGTGTTGTTACTCATGAAAGGCAAGTTAGTTATGTGGAAGCTGAAATCATTACACTTGTCATACAGTGAGGTGTTCAAATGGTCGTTTGCGTCGAAAGATTGAAGTATATCCATGTACGAAGCAGATCTGTTGCTCTCGGTTGTTTCCTTGATCTCTAGTTCATGAAGATAGATTTCATATAGATGATCCTTTAAGTTTGGATTAATGATGGACAACACGTCATCTACGCATCTGAAGGTAAAATTGAACTGAGATGAGGTGCTTTCGCCCAGTCGAAAGCAAGGTCTGGATGAGGTCAGCTTTGTATGAATATAAAAATAAGTTCGCAAGCAGTGGGGCACAATTGGTACCCATGCGAATACCAACTGCATTGTATTTGCTGGAATACAGTTACTCCAAACACCACAAAAATGTTGTCAATCAAAAACTCAAGCATCCGGATGATATCGTCTTCAGTTTATTTTTTGTTTCTTCACGAAATAAGTATCCTCCCACCCTATGACAAGGAATTTGTATCTCCTGTTCCAATTTTTTGAAAGAAAGGTTTTGCGAATAATATTGGTCAGTCTGTTTTTGAGCTTTAAGTGTGGAATGGTAATGTAGAGCGTAGAGGAGTCGAAAGATTTTATGCTGGTAATGTGATTGAAATTGGTGGCTTTTAAATTTTTCAAAAGTTCCTCGGAATTCTTTAGGATCCATATCTGATTGATTCCATTTCTGGAATATGTTGTCTCGCAGTATGTTTGATGACCTTGCTTGATGCGAGTTGATATTTTCGTAAGCAAAATGGAAATAGGTATTGTGGAGCACCTGGACGAACCGGCAATGAATCGGTGTTAGTAAGGATTTTTGTGCATTTTTGGAATCCAGTAGATATAAGGTAGTTCAAGTTCAGAGTCATCAGTATGAATACCGATGGACTCATGAACAGATTTGTGGTTGTCAAGTATTTCAGATACAGATAAGTTTGTAAGTGTGTATGTTGGATTTATCCATCTAAAGGTATCTATTTGAATAGAGATGTATTACATTGTTATCTCGAATTGAACCAAATGGATATTATACACAACAATGGTTCGTTCTTCGAGACCGCTGAGTGACAGAAAAAGTTGGAGGGTTGTGCACATGTAGATAACTACATCATTAAGGGACAACTTATTTAAAATTCAGCTCTCTTTATTTCGTAAACTACGTAGATGTAGTTTACGAAATAGAGAGAGCTGTATTTTAATTAGATTGCTAAAGAGACAGATGATCGTCCTAAGTCGCAATGGCTGTCCATTGGTCTCTTTATTTCGTATTTAGTGTTTTATGATGTCTGATGCTTAGTCATCTATGTTCCATTGATGTCCAATTGTGTTTTTCATATTTTGGTGATTCTGTGTTTTGCTTTGTGTACTGCAACCGAGTCTTGTTGGAGATCCCCTCCTTTCTTTTATCTTCTATTGATATATCCTTGGTTTAAGGAGGTATTGAACACTTGGACGCCAAATTCAATTTTTCTAAAAATTTCTGAAATTATATATATCTTGTCTGTCCTTGACTATACAAACTTACATTTGATTCTATCCACAGGAAAATTTTCTACAAGACTTTGAAATATGCATTAGTCGACGTTTTCGTGAATTTCTTGATGACGTCATAATATTGAAAGTGTCATTCCAGTTCTCGTAAACCTATTGGAAATTAATTTTGATTTAACTTCCAAAATAACCATAAATATATTGCACTTACGTATGGAAAAGATAAAATTATTTGTGTTTTAAACATAGGCAGGATACTTGAATAAAAGATGACACTGTCGCTAAAAAATTGCAATTTCGGGCCAATTTAATGTAGTTGCTAGTTAATTATTAGGAATCATGTGGATGAATCTTTGTCAAAAACTATCAAAATTATCAAGAATGTCCAGAGATGATTTCATGATTAAATGGGAAAAATTGAATTCAGGATTAAAATATTACAAGGCTTTATATTTTCCAATTTTTTCTTCCAAAATCGTCCATTTTCAATGAAGTGACATCCGCTTTCCAGTAAAGTAAATTTGTCAACGAATACACTGTAATGAAGCTTTAATTTTCTATTTTATACATGCTAAGTTTCAATACAATACGTTTATTAATAATGTTTTTATTGCATTTTGAATGCGAAGGTTTGTGACGCTATTTTTCCCGATTACGTCGAAATGACGTCGTGGTTTGCTCATGGATAAAACTCCCAAAGTCCTTAATTTCGAAAATCGCCATAATTTCTTCAAATGACGCCGGAAATTATTCAAACTTCATCAGGATACTCTAATGCGTATATCAATCAAAGTATCAAATGTTTTAAGGGAGTTAAGACTGTACTTTTCCTAGGAAGCGAGAAAGCAAATTGTGCCGCCGCCATCTTGGTGTTCAAACCCTCCTTAAAATCATAAAAGACATTTCTATAATGGTTAGACCTTTATCATTTTAAGTTTGTCATCATAAGAAAAGTTCAGTTAACTAAACATAGATCCATGATAAATATTATATTGCACTGCAGTCACGTTTCCACTTCCTTGCGACCACATGCTGGTATCATGGACAGCACGCCGGCAACGACTAAAGATATACCTGCTGTGAGGAACGTATGGTCATAGGACCCCGAGATGTCAAACAGCCAACCTACAAAATATGAAATATTTATGTGAACATGGAATTTCTATTGAACTGAACTTTATGACTTTTCAGAACTAGACAACATTCGTATCACCATTTTGTTATGTTTTAGCCAACCCACTTCTGTGTATGTAAAAGAAAGTAGGGGATATCAAACAACACACGGTTGCAGCACCCACAGCAAAACCCCAAAACACCCAATGCCAAAAAAAAAAACAGAGCAGAAAAAGCGACGCAAAATATATACACGGAACGCCAAATCACATAGAAACATCAAACACAAATGACTACATATAAACCAACGAGACCAATGGGCAATCAGTGTCGACTTAGGACGGTCATCTGTCACGCTAGTAGCAGACGGCAAGTAGCCACGTATTATCGAAATACAAAATGTAATTTATACAATACGTCAATGCTGGATGACATAAAAAAAAATCAGTTGCTGCAACATTACAAATTCCCCCTTTCTGAGTAGTAACATGCCTTCAATCTCTCAGCAAGCTCAAACTTAAGATTTCTGAGGGGAAAGAAACGTACCGACAAACTACTCAAGCTATCTTTGCGAGCGATTTACTTTGTCACTACAGAATGTTTTGGACGATACGATGAAAATATTATGGTTATAGTCATCAAAAACACCGAATTTTATACACTCACCTACTTTGACTTTCTTTTCTGCACGACTAATATGACGGGTGTTGCTAGCAAACAGGAGATGCTTACTCTCACCGGACACCTGATCTCATCATCATTAGAGAATCCCTTTTGCTCCTTTACAGATATGGTTTGGTTGTTTTGATTGGTTTGAAATTTTTTCGTAGTTTTGTATGCCCATTAATCGTAGTTCTTGAATTTTGATTTGGACTTTGTATTTGACTCTCACTTCCTCATTCATAAAACTATAAAAAAAAATTAAATTGTTCGCGATGTATGTAGGCACATGAAATTTCATGAATTTCTTTTCAATTCACTAAAGGTCGGGTGGCCGAAAAGAAGTAGAAACGGTTTACTCCAAATACATCAATGTTCATTCTTTGAGTTTCCATTTCTGAGTTGCTATGGTTAAGGAATAAGGGTACAAAAAAGCAATATAACAATAAAGTTGGGACTTCTGTAGAGCAGAGGAAAAGTATACATACCTGCCACAGGTGGCCCCGTCAGATTGGCGATTCCCTGAAGAAACATTAGAAGTCCATAAGCATCCGTCAGTTTGGTCATACCAACAATATCCACAACGATCGCCATTTTCAGGGCCTCGGTGGCTGCCGATAAAAGACCATAAATTCCTACCAAAACACCGGTACCTACAAGCTGCTTGAAGAGAGGGACTAACGCTAAGGCAACCCCGCAAATCCAGAGAGCGACTGAGTAGAAACAAGATTTGTTGACACGATTTCTATCTCCGATGAATCCACACACTATATTTCCGACTGTATGAAGGATTCCAATTGCTGATACGACAAAGGAAGCATCATAGTCGCTTTCTCCGAGTTCAACCGCCCTATCCACATGTGAATACATACGGCACATCATACCAAAAGTACAGTATAAAATTTCGATACAGCGAACAAGAAATATTTCCAATTGAGCAAGATTGAGACATTCGCGTTTAAGATATTGAGAATAAAATTTGAGTGGCAACATGAAATTTTATTGAGCAACGAGCAGTCATTGTTCACTCCTTTGCAGAGTTTTGACGTCCTTTCACCTGTTTCTAAATTTTCTTTTTCTGTATATTCGAATGTCTGTCTTTGATAGTAGAAGGAGAATGATTACAGTTCAGCTTCGGACTCTGAGATCATCAACTTCTGTCGTTCATCTTTTGCGTTCTCGTCATCGCTATTTTCTTTACCAATCATCGTTGTAGAAGATTCAATAATGATTTCACTACTAGAGTGAAATCTAGATTTCAAAGACAAAGGACGGAAAACTGCAGCACAAACTATCGTATTCGCTACAATTCCTGAGAGTATCAATATAGCGCCACGCCATCCATATGTGCTAATGAGGTATTCTAGAAGAGGTGCAAAAATAGAGTCCCGACGCCGGCGCCACATTCTGCGAGACCGGATGCAAGAGTGAGCTTCCGTCTGAAGTAGTTCGCAACTACGACACTCGAAACCAAATACGGTAATGATACTCCGAACCCTGCAACAAGTCCGTATGTATACACAGAGCTTCAATAGATGGTGCAAAGACACTGGTAAAGAATCCCAGAAATATAATCGCTCCTCCGATTATGGACTGCTTTTCGGAATCCGTACCGATTCGTAACGAAACTCGCTATGGGGCCGCACAATAACGGGGCGGAATTTAATAAGGACCCTATCCATGCAGTTTTACTTCTTGATGCGCCGAAGTAATCGACAAGGTGAGCGAATAGCACCCCAAACGAATATGCACATCCATCTGTAATGACATTAAATATGAATGCACTGAAAACTACGATCCAGCCCCATCCTCCTTCTGGTCGATCATTGAGACTTTCGTCGCTTTGAACCTCCCCATTCTGTATTTTAACAACAGCATCTTCGCAATCTGTGTCATCCATTAACAGAGGGAGCTAGGGCTGTAAAAAATTGTAGGTTTAATATGCGAATCAAGCATTCGAAAGCAAATTCTTTCGATGGTAAGTTTATATCTATTTTACAGCTGTGTTATAAATCATTCTATTCTCACAGTCGGGTGTCTACAATTAGAACAGTCATCCATTTATAGAGCTAAAAAAGTAAAACAAAATTTCGTTTAGATTGAAAGTCGCTAAATAAATATATTATTGTCCCTTTAAGTTGAATTTAACATTTTCATTTTGTGTCTTTATATTGTTTATTTAACCCCCTGTTAAAATGCATCATAAATTAAATTGATTAAAATAATCTACTTCAGTATATACATAGTTTAGTACTAGTAGCTAACTTTTTTCCATATGGGAGAGATGAGCATCCCCTCCCCCTCTTTTTTTTTCTTTTCTTTTTTTTCCGAGGTGAGGTGCAGGCTAACTATTAAAATCGCCGAATGATATAAGGTATTCTATGAAAAAGGACAAACTTGTACCTAAGATGTAATCGAGTGTTTTATTCAACAATAGCGTCGTTTGTTTCAGTGAATGAAAGAGTGTCTGTAAGTAATAAAGAAACAGAGGGTAGTATAGGGCAAACGTCAGAGTTCTCATTGATTCCCTGGCCTGGTTATCATTGATCTAACATTCAGAGTGCAATAAGAGTATTGAGTGCAATAAGAGTAAGTCACAAGTACTTTCTGGGCCCGCCGGGAAAAAAATGGGACATAGATACTGATCGAAAATAAGTACCGTCTAATAAGGAGGCGGGGGGGGGGGGGGGGGGGGGCAGATAGTTACTTTGAGTATACAAGATTCGTCTTTGGTATATACACAATTGGGGGAGGGCTTTGCCGAGATGTTGGACAATCCGCTAGATTCCTTTGCCCCTCTTCAACATCATAGGCGGATCTAGAATTTTAGGGTGTTTTTTTTTAAAGAGTTGTACGTAAAAACGGGATTAATAAGGATATTGTCAAATTTCAAGGGTTGCCGACACCCCATACTATCACCCCCCCCCCTCCCCCCCCCCCCCCCCCCCCCTTAAGGCTAAATTTCTCCTTTCCTAAAACAAACGACACTACTATGAGAGACGATAAGGTATTTTGAATGAGACTTTACATATGTCTTTTTCTGTTGCGTTCAATTACAACATCGCACATAAAATACTTCAGTATAAACAATTGAATCTAGTGTATGTTCTATTTACAGACAAATAAAATGGCCATATTCTGAAACATATATCAAAGTAAATTAAAGATCTACCTTCTTAATCCTATGTTAGATCCATACTTAAAAAGGTTATCGATAGATCCGTACTGAAAATGATCGTATACCGCGTACAATAACGACGGAATGATGAAAATCAGACGGATGTCATAAACACACGTGCACATGCACGGTCGATGGGGTTAGCGTTCCGTCACAATCTCTGAATCATACCGATCGATGTGAAGAGGGATGTCTAAGTTTTTTGACCTAAATTATTCAACAAAGATTTTTTAAACAGTTCAGCGCACTATACTTGTTTCATATCATTGTTATGTCGCCTACAACAACTGGGCGACCATGTCTGTCGTCTGTCAGGTTTTTACTCAAGGTCACTTGTAAGGTCAAGGTCACGTACTGTGTGTATGAAAAATAAACCTTTTCTTCTTATTTTTTTTTTTTCAACGACATGTTTTAAAACTTTTGAAGGTATACATGTCAGTTTTCATATATTTTTGTCGCATACCGGTAGTCATTGTTGTTTAAAGCGATGAGCGAGCTAATTACACACCATGTATGTTCCTTAAACACCAGCTTTCTTTTTCAGAAAAGAAAAAAACAAATTTTGGCGTTCCGTATGGATTCAATGAATTTCAAAATAACAAAAATAAACAAATACGTACGTGAAAAAAAGACGAAACGATTAAAATGGTGTTAAAAGATACCCCGGCAAATACCGGCCATCCTTGCCCCGGTTTTAGTTATCCCTATTAAACCCATGGTAAAATCTACGTCAAAGATTACTGAAAAAGAGGGCATACAGTATAAAAAAAGCTTACCGCATATATAATTCACAAAGGTGATGCAACGATGCGTTCTTTTTCCTAAATCATAAAAGTATAACGAAATGTGTCCCCAGCTTCTTTATATGACCAGTCAGCTAAAACTTGACTGGGTTGCTTGACTGAACTCGGTTATTACTATGAATACGAGACCGACCAAAAATCTTCAGGCCTGAGATGTCGATTCACAAATTTTCAAAACTTTGCCCATTTCCAGTCCGAGAAACAGCGTCCATGTGCTACATAAACATTCATTTGATTTCATTTTTTTAACTTTATGTATTCCTTATATCGGACCAAAGAAGAGAGAAGTGAGGACAATCAATTTAAATTTACATCTAGGTGTTTTGTACACACTGTTTAATAAATCTATAAATCGTTTGATATGTAAAAGTACATAAACTTGATTGGTAAACTCACGCACTGATCCAATGGAGGAGGTACATTTTATTACTTTTAAAAATACCCCCCCCCCCCATTAGAAAATGTCTCTCTAAGCGGACTGGTTCGTTTCTCGATCATGACAACTTTTTTTTTACAATTTTGTTTTTGCATTTTTCTTGCGTGTGCGCTCTTTTTTGCAAAAACATGAGAAAGGAAGTGACAAGCACATCGCACGGATAGACGTCAGCGTGCGATTACTGGCTACGTTTTTTCCCGAAATATGTCCTGCAGTCCATGTTGTAAGTGCGTGTCCGTAGTTCGAACGCAGTTTGCACACAGTTGAAGATCTACATGCATTGAAGTCCGCATGCTCCCTAATCCGTTGACAGGGAAGTGCTCGCTATATGTACCTTAAAATTTACACACGATTTTGCAAGGAGACGGCATATACTTGGAAATACGGTAGGTTGGGACCACAGCTTAACGGAAAAAAAAATAACTTGAACATACTATGATTCAGTGATAACAAGGTATTAGCAATAATGGATTTATAAAGAGGTTTACTCACCGACAGATTGACAGATGGACAGACAGACCGATCAGTCTCCTTAACAAGTATAAAAGAAAGTCACACACACAAATAATAATGACACAAGTTTATTAGGCGAGGTATTTGAAATCATAGCTGTAACAATTTCATAATGGACGTGTTTGACACATAACGTAAACTAAACAATCACATAATTTGAATGACATGTTTTGCATTTTTTAAACTTACATAATGATCCGACTATCTTTCCTACCAAAATGTAGTTCATTATTATTATTTTGAGTCAGGTCAACGACAAACTAAAGAAAATACCGGTATTTGTAAATTTTAAACTACACGGACATGGCTTTTGATTACCTAATGTTCCTTACATGAAGATTAGCGCATTATTCCTGCATATTTTAAAAGTAAATGTACACCAAGAAAGACACCATTTTTCAAATTATCATTCAGAGGTGGATCTAGAATTCGGTTTGGACCCCTAGAAATAATTCCTGCTGAAAAATGAATTCAACATTATCCACTCAATATTGCATACGTCCCTCCCCCCCCCCCTTCCCCCCTCACTTACTTTTTGGCTTTTGGGCAAAAATTCTGGATCCGCCTATGAGATTCCTTTGAAGTGATATTATATTTTGAAAAAAAAACTTGTTTAAAGATTTCTGTCAAGATTTTCAGATAAATACATGTATACACATACTTCTATGTACTACATTATCTGGGGAGTATGGGAGGGGGTGTTTTTTGGGGTTTTTTTTTTAATATGATGATGAAAAATAAAATTCCAAATAAAGTCCCTATAAAAACAAATTGTACTCATGATCATTTTCTGAATAATAACTTCTGCAAGGAACAAGAAAAAGGTATGTTAAATACTGTATTTTATGATCTTTTTTCAAAAGGTACATTTTAGGTAACGGATTTCCAAACATTAAATGATATACACTGCATTTGGAAATGACTTTCACTTTTCCATACATAAATCCCACAAAAAGTAAATATTTTAACATGTCAAGATATCGAAGGCATACTTTAATTCACTGCAAATATTGTACTTTATTCTGACATTTACGAGAGTATCAACATTTATAATCATTATTTTATGATACATTTTTGCTATACCCAAATCTTATCAGGTAGTAAATAAACAATATTTCTTCTAGGAAGTTTAAAACCTTATCTAAATAAAGTAATACATTATAAAGTGTTCTGCACTGAACAAAATGTACTGTTTGAAATGGCGTATGCAAAACATGAGGCACAGGAGAAAATCAAGACTAATTATCTTTCAATCTAACACATGATTGAGGTAAATTTATGACAATTGAAAGGATTCTTATAGCTTGATTTAGACAACTTGCATTTCTTTTGAATCGTGATTTCATTGTATTGCATCATAGTAACACGTTCAGAGATCACACTTAGAATTTACAGCCAATAACATTCAAGTCAGATCAAACATAACGTAAAGCTTATGCTTAAATTATGACTGCCGCACATACTTTGACCTTCCATTTTCCCTATTCCATACCTGTCAACTTTGAAAACTTAAAAAGAGGGAGATTGGCACTTGAAAAAAAGGGAGATTGCGCATGAAACCATTTTGCTACATTTTAATGAATTAAGACATTTTGCAAAAAACAATTTTCAAATAACTTTATTGTGCTGACATTTCAATGCAAAATCATTTATAAACAATGAAACATGTATTTTCTAATTTCTTATAATTTATTGCATTCTATACATATTTTCTTGCATTTTGTCATGGAATTTCTCATGAAATGCTCTGAAAGTCGCTATCAAGAGTTATTCCTCTTAGGTTAATATGCCAAAAGAGGGAGAAAGAGGGTGATTGGGCCAAAAAGAGGGGGATTTTGGTCTCCCTTGAGGGAGAAATGCCAAGGACGGAGATGAGGTCAAAAAGAGGGAGTCTCCCTCCAAACAAGGGAGAGTTGACAGGTATGCTATTCTCACCTTTCTTTGAATGTTAAATAGAAATGGAAACTGGGAAATTTTTAATAAATCAAATTGTACATGGTACATAATAATTTCATCTTTTATACTTGTCTATGTATTAAGAGATTTCAGAGTTGGTATGAATTTTAGATAAGAGTGACAAGGAAAATGTATTTCAATACTGCATCTGAGAAACACATATGTGTATGTTTATCTTTTTCTACTTTAATGCTTTATATTGCAAAAAAAGACTAGAGTTTATGTTTCTACTATAAAGTTATGAAGTTTTTTCTCTGCACATCCAAAAAGAAGTAGAACTGATTTTTTATCAAAGAAAAAGAACAAAATACATACATGTACATATATGTGTGAACAATATTGCAAAATAATATGATACCATAATTAATAAATTAATTAATCTACCAAAGAAGGCGATTCCTAAAGGGCTCTCGCATTTGAATGTGGAGCCCTTATAATTGCCTCGGTATATTGGTAGGAAATACTATTATCACAAGGATTTAGCTGCATTGAATGACCCTGTTATTGACAATTATGAAATAATCAGAAACTAAACTGAACGCATTTCAAAGCAAGTAAGATGCGTTCTACTTGTCATAATTAGAACTCTTGAAATGTAGGTAGCACCAAGAAAAGTGAACTGAAGAGAAAATAATTCCTGCAAAATGTCTCAAATTCAGAGCCATTTCTGTCAACTGCACTAGTATAAACAAACATTTTACCGAGTTCCTGCAAATCTACGGACAAATATTTTGAAGTAGAACTCCCCATGGAGGAATAATTCATACTTTTCAAGCTCGATAACGTTTATAAAGCTATTATTACAGTCAGTGCGATCAATATGTCCCTGATAATCTGAAGAACACATGTTAAGCCAATCTGAGCAAAGCTTCAGTAATGCATTCCCTTTCCTCTATACACAGCATGTGTAAGCGCGATAAACTGTCAGTAAAGGGTACATAGTGGACGTAAAATGCAAATGGAATTCTGGGATATCCGTCATACTATTCCTAATGAGAGATGGGGCGAGTGGGTTCCCGCTATTGCCACCAGTAGTGGTACATCACCGGTGTCGAAACTGAAATAAACGACGAAACCACATTACATATCTTATTTTGAGAATATTAATGAAAATACTTTTACTGTGTTGACTATCACTATAGTGAGAATAAGTTATTAGAGCATTGGGAAAAAAATTTGCTGACTGAAAAAAAAATCCTTACTCTAATAAATTCTTGAGCTCTTTCATGTTGACGTCATTTCTCTTCACGTCTTTAAGGTACTCTGCCAACATTTTACTCTTGAAATAAATCTCCTGAAGACGGTCTTCTAAATGCATCAAACACTGAAATAGATAGATTTTAAGGTTAAGATAATCATCACTAGTTGAAAATATGATAAAAGATAAGTTGAAATAGCAAAAAACGTCCTGTATATTCAAGCATAGAAATGTAATCATTTTAATGGAAACATATTTGTTGAAAGAAGGTAATAAGAAATAAACATGACGGGAAAACAAAATTATGAAATATATACATGCTTTTTCCTATCATAATTCATAACAAATTTAAAGTAACTGTTGGTATTCATTTTGATACTTTTATAAATTAATCTTCCTATATTTAAATTCCAACTAAGATTTTTCAAGTTGTTTTTATACAACTTGCAAAATTCTTCTACACAAAAAGCATACTTACAAATTCAGAGCTCATTTTCAGCTTCCAGAGTTGTTGGACTCCTTCCAGCATATTACAGACTAGTTGTGAGGCTACAACAGGTTGCGCACCAGTGCCCGTTCTAGCGATTTCTACGCTCCTGCAATAAAATTGTTTTCACTATTATCTCAAATACATGTACATGAAGTAATGGTAAATTGGAAAGAGTTAGAAAATAAGTTGATGGAACTAATGTTCACAGATAAATTCAACTGATTCTATTTTATTTTTATTTTTTTGAGGGGGGGGGGGGGTTTAAAATATTTTCAATCCTATGGATTCTGCATTTTTGCTCTAAATCATCAAACTAAAGCTCACCACTTGTCTGTGTCAGCAATAATACACACAGCTTCCGATATTGGCTCGTCCAGCACTGAATGCTAAAACATAAAGCGAATATTAAAAGTCCCAATTAAGACAAATCACTTCAACATATAAATACACACTTATAAATATACTTAAAGCAATAAGTTATACATTTAAGCATCTCTCCAACAACATTCAAAATTTGCAGTATCCAGTTACAAACAGGATAATTAATATTCATAATGTCATTTTTGTATCATAATTTTCCTTTATTTGCACCAGTTTCCATATATTTTGATGACTGTTCTATTTGAAAGTAAAGCAAAATCAGAGGTAAAAGCTAGAAATTCTGAGAACAGCTGAAATTTTGAGAAAGCAACAAACATTTTCAAAGAAATACAAGTACAGTACATGTAGTTTACATGTACATGACAATTACGTCATCATACCTGTGTAGCCATGTGTAAATCCAGGTGCATTTTTTCCTTGAAGTCAGCTTCTGACGTTACCGTGGAGAACGAAATCTGACAGATAGTGAGAAGAGAAACCAGCCAACAATGAACGGCCAAAATTACGATCAAACATCTTGATGCTGCTGCCTGAAGTCTCGTCTACGATGCTTGATGAGAAAAGAAATAATATTGGGTAATCAAAACAGATGTCTATAACTTAGATATGTGAGTTAAGATGAGGAAAGTTTCAAAGCTTTAAATTCTTACAAATTTTCCAAGAAAAAAGAGGTATACTTAAATACAACATTTTTGTTTTCCATGAAAGAAAGCTTTATTAATCATTAATTCATTACACACAAGATTTTATTAATTAACCAATATGAAAAATCTGTCTTAGCAATGTCTTAACAATGTTCCTATATTGTTACTGTGTGTAAAAATGTTCTTTTTAAGCTTAACCTGCATGTACAAAAGTTCTTTAAGTAATCATAAATAATGGTTCTTTTCAAAATTTGATTACATATATAACACAAATTAAACATCTACTTACTTTGGCATTTCCAGTTCCTTAAAATGAACCAATGGATCCATATGATCAAAGTCCAAGCTGCTGGTGGAAGAGAGATGACGACGCCTACTTAACTCTGTGGGTGTCACTGACCTGTGGTAAAATTCCATACAACATGAATTATCACATAAATAAATCATAGATTAATGATACAAATAACTTTTTTTTATAAATTCACAATCACATGTTGTGACATAAGCTCAAAGCTTCCCATCCAAACCAGTATCCTATCTATGTTGTAAAATAGAAAAGCAACAATATTGATAGCAATGTAGTAGAAATATTTATACAGAAATATACAGACAATTCATGAAAAAAGGAAACACAATTGTGAATATTTCCTTACCGACACCTTCCAGGTGCTATAGAGCCTCTGCCCCGGTCGGTACTAATTTGCCGTGATATGGAGGACATTCTTGGACGTACCATGTGACCTACTGACCCCAATCTTTTCTCGTGCCCCTGCGAGTCTGGCTGACTTGGAAAGCTGCCTGATGCATCAGGAATATTGTCCACAGAATGTGAAATCATTCTCTGAGCACTACTTCTCCACCCGACTAATGGATGATTCACGATTCTATCTGCCTCATCTACCTGGTCGATGGTTTTTGCTTCTATACTCTCGTCATCGAAATATTCATTAAATATGCTATGGCTGCCTTCCTTTAAGAACCTTTGACGGATTTCTGAAGTGGGTACACGAGATTCCTGCCCACTTTTGTTTGAGAGTTTCTCTGTAAGCATGGACTTAGTTCTTTTATTCGGGGAGGAATGTGGTGAACCGCAGGTGTCTAATGCCTCCATTGAATGCGTCTCTTTAAGTAGAACTGCCTTTGACACATGATGAACATTTACTACCTTCACGTCTTCCCTGACCTCTGAATCTGACAATCGGCATGGTAACTGAGATTTCTCCTTTTCATAGTCATTGGAGGATTGCACTATTGAACAGTAGCCTTCATCCGAATTTATGCTATCACAAAATAATGCCACATCCTTGTGATCAGTTCCACTTCCAATACTCTTCCGGCACTTTTCCGAATCTTGCTTACTTAACGGTAAAGAGTTCGGCCTTACATTGGAAGGCTCTTGACTGTTATAATTTGTTTGTGAAATGCCGGATGTTTGAGAATCTCCCTGTTTTAAATAACTACCCTCGAAAGTTGATATCACAGATTCTTGCCTTAAATTATCACCAGTATCACTGTAATCATCTGTTAATGTATCACAACTTCCCTGCATTTTATCGCTACAGTTTGAGCTTTGCATAACATTTTGCTCTAAGCTCTGATTGGCTACTTCTTCAATAGGTGTAATAACAGATTTATCATCCAATGGGGAATCCAGACTCACTTCGTCGATGAAATTTTCGAGAGATGACAAATCTTTATTTTGAACATCACTACAGCGAATGAAGTAAGTAAGTATGTACAGTAGCTTTTTGACTAGATCTACTTTTTTCCCTACGATAACTGTCCTTGCAACTTTAATAGGGTATCCTATAGCACCATATAAGTCACTGAAAAAATCATGAATAAATAACAATATGTTAATATTAATACTCTTAAAATTGATGTACAATGAAATATATTGATATAAATAATTTGTTATTTCGAACCCTCTTCTTTAATAAGAACTCTTGAAATTTTTTTCATCCCTATTTTCTGATTTAAAAGAAGGAAACAAAACCATGAATTAGGATATAGTTTTTATGAAACGTAAAGCTCTATTGATTACAGTAAAATGTGTATATAGTAACATACCCTAGTTGAGCCCAGAGAGGATTGTATGGGTGCATTTTGGCTAGAATGTCCACCTGTAATGATGAACATGTACGTATGTCAATAAAAGAAACAACAAAATGTTATGATATTATTAATAATCACAACTCAAAATTTGATAAAAAATCATTATATGAAATGGTCTTTCACTTTTTGTGTTAAATTTGGCATCTTTTGTATCTCTACACAAGCAAATTTAAAATAATTGAACATATTCTTGAAATCAGACTTGAAAAGGCATTGAATGTAACTTCACCCATTTGGCAGAGCAATTTTAGAAATATCAGTCATATTCTTGAAATCAGACTTGAAAAGGCATTGAACTAAAATCATTCATTGAACACAGCAATTTTAGAAATATACATGTAAGTCACATTCTTGAAATCAGACTTGAAAAGTTATAGAACGTAAATTTACCCATTTGGCAGAGTGGTTTGTGAGGTACGTTTTGGACGGAGTGCCACCGGCTGGAGTAACTGTCGGCACCCAGGCTAGGTGGTGGGTGAGGACAGCTGTGATTAATGTACTCATAAAACTGAAATCACAAAAGTAAATACTCATAAAACTGAAATCAAAAAGGGAAATAAAGAAATAATTACAAAGTGTGTGTCTATTCTAGCATATAATGAAAAACTTTGCTTGAAAAGAAAACTACACAACATCTGATAAATAAATCTAGATACACCAACCGACTAAATTTATTAAAAATGTAACGACCACATGCCTAAACATGCTAAATATCATCTCCCCTTGTAGAAAAAAAACATCACTATACATCCTCTTCAGTAATTACAAGGTTACAAAAAGATATGTATTTTTTAAACTCTTATTTCAGGTACCAGATTTAAGGATGGAAATATCAGTTTTTCATTCAAGATATACTAGACTGATCAAAGAAATTTTAAGGAGGAAAGCATAGCCAAGTGAAAACCCTTGCTCCATACATACAACATCAGTGCATCAGGGAAATATAACTGATTGCAACATGTTCTCAAGTTGAATTCATCCATTTTCAAAATTAACTTACAAATGAGTGTTTTTGTTTTCAAGCTTCGAGACCAATCCCATGAATTCCTTCATAAAATCTTCACATAACTTGTATCTATAACTGGTAAAGCACATCATGTTGAGCCACACTGGTTCCGTAAGACGTGGTGTTGTGTACAAGTCAACAACGTCTTGCTGAAACTTCTCCAATGACTGAAATATGAACAAATTATTTTAGAACATGTTCTTTTTTTTTTAGCTCACCTGAGCGAAGCTCAAGTGAGCTATTGTCATAGCGCGCCGTCCGTCGTCCGTCCGTCCGTCCGTCGTCGTCGTCGTCGTCGTCGTCGTCGTCGTCCGTCCGTCCGTCCGGCGTAAACTTTTAACATTTTCAACATCTCCTCTGCAACCGCTGCACAGAATTTCTCGAAACTTCATAGGAAGCAAGTACTCAATGCCCTCTACCAAGTTTGTGTTTTTTGTGCCGATTGGTCAACAATTATGGCCGCCGAGGGCTCTGATTGGCTGACACATTTTCGACATCTCCTCTGCAACCGCTGCACAGAATTTCATGAAACTTTACAGGAAGGAAGTACTCAAGGTCCTCTACCAAGTTTGTGTTTTTCGTGCCGATCGGTCAACAAATATGGCCGCCGAGGGGTCTGATTGGCTGACACATTTTCGACATCTCCTCTGCAACCGCTGCACAGAATTTCATGAAACTTTACATGAAGGAAGTACTCAAGGTCCTCTACCAAGTTTGTGTTTTTTGTGCCGATCAGTCAACAAATATGGCCGCCGAGGGCTCTGATTGGCTGACACATTTTCGACATCTCCTCTTTAACCACTGCACAGAATTTCATGAAACTTTACAGGAAGGAAGTACTCAAGGTCCTCTACCAAGTTTGTGTTTTTCGTGCCGATCGGTCAACAAATATGGCCGCCGAGGGCTCTGATTGGCTGACACATTTTCGACATCTCCTCTGCAACCGCTGCACAGAATTTCATGAAACTTTACAGGTAGAAAGTACTCAAGGTCCTCTACCAAGTTTGTGTTTTTTGTGCCGATCAGTCAACAAATATGGCCGCCGAGGGCTCTGATTGGCTGACACATTTTCGACATCTCCTCTGCAACCGCTGCTCAGAATTTCATGAAACTTTACAGGAAGGAAGTACTCAAGGTCCTCTACCAAGTGTTTGTATTTTCTGCCGATCGGTCAACAAATATGGCCGCCGAGGGCTCTGATTGGCTGACACATTTTCGACATCTCCTCTGCAACCGCTGCACAGAATTTCATGAAACTTTACAGGAAGGAAGTACTCAAGGTCCTCTACCAAGTTTTTGTTTTTTCGTGCCGATCGGTCAACAAATATGGCCGCCGAGGGCTCTGATGGGCTGACACATTTTCGACATCTCCTCTGCAACCGCTGCTCAGAATTTCATGAAACTTTTACAGGAAGGAAGTACTCAAGGTCCTCTACCAAGTTTGTGTTTTTTGTGCCGATCAGTCAACAAATATGGCCGCCGAGGGCTCTGATTGGCTGACACATTTTCGACATCTCCTCTGCAACCGCTGCACAGAATTTCATGAAACTTTACAGGAAGGAAGTACTCAAGGTCCTCTACCAAGTTGTATTTTCTGCCGATCGGTCAACAAATATGGCCGCCGAGGGCTCTGATTGGCTGACACATTTTCGACATCTCCTCTGCAACCGTTGCACAGAATTTCATGAAACTTTACAGGAAGGAAGTACTCAAGGTCCTCTACCAAGTTTTTGTTTTTTCGTGCCGATCGGTCTACAAATATGGCCGCCGAGGGCTCTGATTGGCTGACACATTTTCGACATCTCCTCTGCAACTGCTGCACAGAATTTCATGAAACTTTACATGAAGGAAGTACTCAAGGTCCTCTACCAAGTTTGTGTTTTTTGTGCCGATCATTCAACAAATATGGCCACCGAGGGCTCTGATTGGCCAACACATTTTCGACATCTCCTCTTTAACCACTGCACAGAATTTCATGAAACTTTACAGGAAGGAAGTACTCAAGGTCTTCTACCAAGTTTGTGTTTTTTGTGCCGATCAGTCAACAAATATGGCCGCCAAAGGCTCTGATTGGCTGACACATTTTCGACATCTCCTCTGCAACCGCTGCTCAGAATTTCATGAAACTTTACAGGAAGGAAGTACTCAAGGTCCTCTACCAAGTTTGTGTTTTTTGTGCCGATCGGTCAACAAATATGGCCGCCGAGGGCTCTGATTGGCTGACACTTTTTTGACATCTCCTCTGCAACCGCTGCACAGAATTTCATGAAACTTTACAGGAAGGAAGTACTCAAGGTCCTCTACCAAGTTTTTGTTTTTCGTGCCGATCGGTCAACAAATATGGCCGCCGAGGGCTCTGATTGGCTGACACATTTTCAACATCTCCTCTGCAACTGCTGCACAGAATTTCATGAAACTTTACAGGAAGGAAGTACTCAAGGTCCTCTACCAAGTTTGTGTTTTTCGTGCCGATCATTCAACAAATATGGCTGCCGAGGGCTCTGATTGGCCAACACATTTTTGACATCTTCTCTTTAACCACTGCACAGAATTTCATGAAACTTTACAGGAAGGAAGTACTCAAGGTCCTCTACCAAGTTTGTATTTTTCGTGCCGATTGTTCAACAAATATGGCTGCTGAGGGCTCTGATTGGCTGACTCATTTTCGACATCTCCTCTGCAACCGCTGCACAGAATTTCATGAAACTTTACAGGAAGGAAGTATTCTAGGTCCTCTGCCAAGTTTGTGTTTTTCGTGCCGATCAGTCAACAAATATTGCTGCCGAGGGCTCTGATTGGCTAACACATTTTCAACATCTTCTCTGCAAAAAAACCACTGCACAGAATTTCATGAAACTTTACAGGAAGAAAGTACTCAAGGTCCTCTACCAAGATTGTGTATTTTGTGCTGATCAGTCAACAAATATGGCCGCCGAGGGCTCTGATTGGCTGACACATTTTGAAATCTCCTCTGCAACCATTGCACAGAATTTCACGAAACCTTGCAGCAAGCAAGTACTCAAGGTCCTCTGCCAAGCTTGTGTTTTTCTTGTCGATAGGTCAACAAATATGGCTGTCAAGGGCTTTGATCTGTAGGAGTATTTTTGTGACTTTAAACCCTTTGTCTGCAACTCAGGTGAGCGATGTGGCCCCCTTGGGCCTCTTGTTTCAGTTTCTTTCAATTTTGAATGGTATTTGACATAAACTGCTCTTCTGAGAATGATTAGGGGACAAATGTCTAAAATTTGATTTCCATAGAAGAAAATTTAATATTGTCATGATTTTACACTAAATTCCATATCATTTAAGAAATAAATGTAAATTATGAAAAGACAAAAAAAAAAAAACAAGGAATAAAATATGATCAATAATATGATCAAGTAGAAGGTACATCTTCAAGCAGGGATGGGGTAATTAAAAATGTAATTGTAATTAATTACAATTAATTACATTTTTCAAGTAATTGAATGTAATGTGTAATTGAAGATTTTTTCAATTACATGTAATTGTAATTTAATTAATTACAAGGCAAAAACTGCATGTAATTCCAATTACATTTCAATTACTTTTCAATTACATTTGCAACTAAAAAAAAAAATGAATATACAGATTAATCTGAGAAAAAAATTAACTTGTCATGTAATCAATTATCATTGAGTAATGGTTAAATAAACAGTTTTAACTGAATGACCACAAGACCTACTGTGACTTATAGTTATCAAAACAAAGCTTGGCTATGTGTTTCTGTTCTAATTAACTTGTTTGTCACTTCTGCAAGGACCTCCATTATATATCTAAAGTCTTAGAGATAATGCATTTTTACCTGGTTATCAACAATATAGAGACTGCATGAATAAAATTGTCAAAGGTCAATGTTTACAAAATTAATGTGTTCTGATCCTAATGTAACAAAATTCAGTTGGGAAGAATAACTTATCAAAGGCAATGACAAAATGGCTAGTATTTTTAAGTGCCAAGAATTCTGGGGAAATTTCAAGGTGAAATGTGTGCATTGTACTGTGATTAATGGTTTTCATGGTTTCTCAGTGAATCTTAAAATACATTGGACTGTTGAGGGAATATTGTCCTGCACTTTCTTGCATTTTATCAGAGACTTGAAATTTCCAATCCAGCATTGTTAAAAAATATGCCAACCAGACTTGTCAGAATGACAACATAGCTCGCCGGTGGCAACCATATGTAAATTGCAACAACAACAAAAAGTAGGTAAAATTTCAAGGTCAAGGTCACTAGGTCAAAATTTAAGGTACGGCATGAAAGGTCTTATCACAAGGAATGCACATGTGAAATATCAAAGCCCTATCACTTACCATTCAAAAAATATGGCCCAAGTTAAAGTTTTTGAAAAGTAGGTAAAATTTCAAGGTCAAGGTCACTAGGTCAAAATTTATGGTACGGCATGAAAGGTCTTATCACAAGGAATGCACATGTGAAATATCAAAGCCCTATCACTTACCATTCAAAAAATATGGCCCAAGTTAAAGTTTTTGAAAAGTAGGTAAAATTTCAAGGTCAAGGTCACTAGGTCAAAATTTATGGTACGGCATGAAAGGTCTTATCACAAGGAATGCACATGTGAAATATCAAAGCCCTATCACTTACCATTCAAAAAATATGGCCAAGGTTAAAGTTTTTCAAAAGTAGGTCAATCTCCAAGGTCAAGGTCACAAGGTCAAAAATTTTGGTATCCATGGAAAGGTCTTGTCACAAGAAATACACATGTGAAATATCAAAGCCCTATCACTTACCATTCAAAAAATATGGCCAAGGTCTTGTCACAAGGAATGCACATGTGAAATATCAAAGCCCTATCACTTACCATTCAAAAAATATGGCCAAGGTTAAAGTTTTTCAAAAGTAGGTCAATCTCCAAGGTCAAGGTCACAAGGTCAAAAATTTTGGTATCCATGGAAAGGTCTTGTCACAAGGAATACACATGTGAAATATCAAAGCCCTATCACTTACCATTCAAAAAATATGGCCAAGGTTAAAGTTTTTCAAAAGTAGGTCAATCTCCAAGGTCAAGGTCACAAGGTCAAAAATTTTGGTATCCATGGAAAGGTCTTGTCACAAGGAATGCACATGTGAAATATGAAAGCCCAATCTGTATTGGTTTAAAAGTTATAAGCAAGGTTTAAGTTTTTGTGCACGCGCACGCCAACGCCGACACCGGGGGTATGACAATAGCTCTCCGGACATCCCGGCGAGCTAAAAAGAAATTCATTAAATGAAATGTAATGTGTAATTTAATTAATTACATTTGCAATGTAATTGTAATTTAATTAATTACATTTCCAAAAAATGGCAAAGTAATGTGTAATTTAATTAATTACATTGCCAAAAATTACAATGTAATGTGTAATTTAATTAATTACATTTCAATGTAATTGACCCCATCCCTGTCTTCAAGCTAAAATTATTTTTGGACTACTTTAATTAAGAATTAACAGACTCTCTGCTCACCTCCATGACAATGTGCACAAATCTTTTTCTAGTGTAGTATGCCTTCTCCACCCCGTTCCTTAGTTTCTCCAAATGTCCCTCAAACAATGTGATATGTGAGAAAAGAAAATTCTGGAAAAGCCTGAAATATGGTTCAAAAGAATGAAATGATTATGCTTTCGATTTCATCAAGATACTCCACTGATTTCTCTTTACATTTATCAATTATCTAGTAATCATAAAATTCATCAAGATACCAATTTCTGTACTCTAAATTATACAAATGCAATATCTTGAAAAAGAAAAGGTCTGATGGTTGTATGATGGAACCATGGTGAAGCCAACTTACTGGTTGTTCTCGGTGGCTTTCTCATCATCACACAACCCAAACAGGATCCCCATGGCAACCTTGGTGTGTTTAGGGCGTGGTGAACCAGAACTGGAGTTTCCTGAAACCTGATATGGAAATAAAATAAATGTAAGTGAGGAGTATCGTAACAGCTAAAGAAACAAATTTCACATGGCTATTTTTTTTATTTCAGATTTTCCGAGTTACCTCCAATAGACAATTTTCACATTACCGAAGCTGACTTGTATTTTACACATCCTAAGACCCGACATGACAACATTTGACGTAATTTTTAACTGTGACGTCTGTATTATGACATCACAATTAGAAATAACGTCAAAAGTAGTGATGTCATGTCTTGGAGTGTCTAAAATGCAAGTCTAATGATAATATAAAGAGGGTCTATTCAGTTTGGTATCTAAGTAATTATGAAGTCATCAAAGTCTAAGACAAGCAGCATAAATTCATCTACAGAAATTTTACTATATACATTGTAATATGCATTTACTGTACCAAACAGGTTGAAAAGATAGAATAAACTTACAATGAATACATCAACATTAGCTCTTTCTTTAAAGATTTATAATTTGTACAACTACATTTTTTATATTTTGACCAAAAAAAAACCCCAAAAAACAAAAAAAGGTACACATGAAAACTGAAGTCATAAATGCTTACATCTTGTGACACTAAGTTATCATGGGAGTTTCTCTTGCGGAGACAACCCTCTATGGATGTAGACACGCCCCTAATCCATCGTCTGTGTAGACTGCTGTAACTGCTTATACTACTACAACTACTGCCGGGGGACGGAAACTGGTGATGGAAACTACCACTAGAGGTCACTGTTAAAATTGCAAAGAGCAGTAAAGTACAAATATGAATTGTTTCTGTTAGGTTATGACCATGTCAATTAAAAGTCCAAAAGAGAATTTGTTGAATTTACCTTTATCTTTTCAATACAAAGAATTTCTGAAAGAAGTGGACTTCCAAAATTAAAAAATCTAATCTACAAAATTGTGCCTTTGTTTGTTTCTGTTTTCTTTAACCTGACGGTGCATAATACTTACTTGAGGCTAGGCCGCTGTCTCTATCAAAAATGTCAAATTTGGCACTTTTAGGTGAAGGTACATCTACTGGCACACTTTGAGCTGATGTAATGAAATAAAGAAAATACATGTAAATAGAAATGCTAGTTTCTATAGTTTCAGCCTAAAAATCAACTTCAGATTTACAAATTACATTCTACTCTACAGATACTTGCAATACAGCACATATCAATAATGTCACTTTGATGGCTGAGAATCAGCCTCAGAACCAAAGTCAATAGCAAAACAAGTGCAATACTACATGTATATGCCGCTAGCCACTTTATGAGCGGAGCAGAAATACACAGCCAATTGTGCCTCACATGAAATTCATATGAAATGAGCATCATGTAAATTTCACATGAAAGTTCATGTGAAATTCATATAAATTTCACATAAGATTTATTATTATAAAATATTTCAAATGAATTTCCCATAAATTTCCTTCACATGAATTTCACATGAATTTTTCTAAGTGACCTTCACAGGAAACTGAATTCACATAACATCCATGTAAAAATCTTCACATGAATTTCATGTGTAAAAATTCATGTAAATTTCATGTTCGTGCTAGTTTCACATAAGTTTCATGTGAACTTTCATGTAAAGTTCATGTAAATTTCATATGAATTTCATATGAGGCACAATTGGCTGCGGTATATATTAATTTCTAATATCTAAGAAATTTTCCAATGAAATAGAGAGAAATCCTCCATATACATGTAAAACTTACCAATAGATCCGATAGATCTTTCGCTGTTTGAGATAAGGCGTGGACATGATAAATCTGTGTCAGAGTGGATGGGTGGTGAAAAAGAATCCAGCTCAAGGTCACTGTCTCTGTTAAAGATAATCACCATTACTTAAACTTAATTCTGATTGGTACAGACTAAAATAACTTATAATAACAAGTATGATTGCTTTGATCAATATACACTGCTGAAAACAACAGACTTTGCAATGTTTTAAATTTTGATTTTACTTGTAACATACCTTCCATGGGACTCTCTCTTCTGATTATTGCACGTGGGAATGAAGACCTTTGTCAATACCATCTCATCTCTTCAAAGAAAGGGATATGATAATAAAATATATGTAAAAATAAGTTTGTTTGTTTGATGATAATTTACTTAGTTGTAATATTAAATATGACTTTTTTATGAACTTGAAACTTAATCTTGAAATTCAAATATTCATCTGCCTAAAATCCAGTAAACAGAATAAATGCAGAAAAAAATTAAGAAGTTAAGACAAGTGTGCAACTCTTATCCCTTGTGATAAACATAGGGTAATGAAAGATAACATAGCTCGCCTATACAGGTTTTTGTCAGTAACCAGGTTAAAGTTTTTGAAAAGTAGGTCAAAGTCCAAGGTCAAGGTCATTAGGTCAAAGGTCATGGTCTCAAATGAAAGGTCTCGTCACATGGTATCTACATGTGAAATATCAAAGCCCTACCCCTTATAGTTCAAGAGATATAGCCCAGGTTAAAGTTTTGTCTATGGACGACGACAACGATGACAACAACAACGACGACGACGACGAGGGTATGGCATTAGCTCTCCGGACTTTTTTGTCCCGGCAAGCTAAAAATGGGCCTGCGCAACATCAATTGATACTATAATAATAATACCTGAGGAAATGTACTTTGACTGAGGCTCCCTTGTACGCCATTCCTACAGATCCAAACATGATCTCCTCCAACATCTTGACGTCAGAGCCGGGCTTCAAAAACTATAAAATACAATGAATTGTTATTACCTTGTAAGTATATTCATGAATGGGAACACACGTTCTTTCTGCATACATGTATAAAATGATGTTAGAAAGAGCAGTTCTATTAAATTTATCGACACTCTTATCAGAAAGTCATACTACATGTAGTAAAATAAATTGCTATTAATTCACGAGTTCCTTTTCATGAGAACATATTTTCTATTCTTTTAATACCGGTATATGGAACATATGATATTATAAAGTGCAAAGTTGAATTCAATTTATCAGAACTCCTATCAGAGAGTCTTTTGATTTTAAGGATTCACCTGAATTGTGTCCTATATTCATTTAATATGCAATGCAATATTTCAATCCTCTCTTTTATCCTTACCTCATACTTGGGACCATTTCTGTAGTGACAAGGTCTGTATATCCCAGGATCACTACCAAACGAACACCTGTTACTATCCAACGACTTGTCCTTTCTGATGCATCGACGCTTGGGCTGAAATTTAAAGTAAAGTTAAATATGTATGATCTTGAATGTCTACAGAACTTAGAAGCACATGTATATTAATGTATAATTTTTAAAAGTTTCCTAAAACAAAGAGCAAAACATTTCAGTTCCCAAAATCTAATAAATGATATATAATGTCAATGCAAAATTGGATTACCGTAAGTATGGTAACCAAATACATTGTATGAGGCTTTGTAGAATGCCATAATTTATGAACAATAGAGTATCATTTTGGAGGGAGGGGCACCATTATCACTTTTAAATTGGAAGGGAGGAGACAATACTGGTACATGTATTTTTATACTGAAAACCCATAGACTTTTCTACTTCTGTGGATCCCCCTTATTGTGAAGGCACAAAAATTCACTTTGTTCTATTTTTCCAATATGAACAAGAGTTATTTGGACTTTCCCATCTCTCTTGTAAATAGCAATGTAATGAGAGGTAAAGCCCCTGCTGAATACCCACTTATATCAGACTTTCTTCAACTCAATGTTATCCTCTTACTCTCATAGGAGTATATAAGATTTCACGATGCAAGAATACTAGTCTACATGTACTTACTTCCTCCACCCTTTTAACTGCCTTAGAATCAAATATGAGCTGTCGACAACTTTCACTGTCATGGTAGATCACTAGGCGAATCTGTGACGGGTCCAACTTGGGTGCTGGTCTGTAAATAGAAAATATGACACAAGATATAAAGTAGTTCTATGACCGTCTGATTTTGTCCAAAACTTGATGCCCTGTTCACACGAGTGTGCATTAAATCTGATTCGCATTAGATTTGATGCGCTTTATTCTAATGCGAATTAGATTCGCATTGCGTTCACACGACACATTCTAATGCGCATTAGATTTTGGTACATTTGCACTGAGAGCCGTATACTTTAGATAGTAAAAGGGTCGAATGCATGCCTGTATGTTTTTTTGCTCATAATAATTTACCTCTTCGTAAGTTGGGCTTATGCATGCATTGCATGACGTCAATGTGAGATAAAATGACGTCATAATATAATGTTACTCTACGTAAGTTAAGAGACGCAGTACAGTTACTTAGAGGGTTCATTGTGAATGAAATCAAGTGTTTTTACCTCTTATTCTATGTTTCGAGGTCCAAGGGTGATTAAGAGTGCCCAGTTATGATGGAAATGTACTGTAGAATTCTAGTAAATCATATACGCATGCGCCAGATTTAATGCGAATTAGATTCGCTTTGCGTTCACACGGCAAAATCTAATGCGCATTAAATCTAATGCGAATTAAAGTAATGCGCATTAGATTCCTCGTGTGAACACAGCTAAAATCTAATGCGCATTAAATTCGATTTAATGCGCATTAAACCCGTCGTGTAAACAGGGCATGAGTTTTGACTTTGTTCAAGTTTGAGTTACATTGTGTGGTAGTAAATGAAGCTCAGTTAGTGCACTACAAGCCTGAATCTAGAGGGGGTGAGGGGTCAGAAAAGCCCCCCCCCCCCCTTTCCTGCACCCATCCTCCTTTCAGTTTTGCCGAAACAACTTTTTTACGTATCATTTTGTTCAAAACCATAGGCTGAGAGTCCGAGTCCGGGCGGTCTGGAAACCCCCCCCCCCCCCCGGGGAAAATTGAGATCCGTCTATGCATTATGCATGTAGGTTTTACGGTAACATCAAATCACAATATTTGCTGCATCAAAGAAGAATTAATACCATTACACACCTATTCAGGTGCCTGACACTCTTACTTAATGTAAGGGGGGGGGGGGGGGGGTTACTTCTCATATTCTTGCCGAGATATTGTACAATTCGATCAATAAATACAGGTACCCTATTTGTGGAAAATTCAGGAACTCATTTTCTGTTTTAAAGAGGGATTAATGACATTATATTTCTCGGTAGTAGTGGGAGATTTAAATTCCGAAGTATGAGCAATCATCTTGACGTTTATCAAGTGAATTGTAAATTTACTTCCTAGTTTCCACTCTGTGTACTTCAACCTGAATGGATCACCTGACACGATCTTCCAGTTCTGATAAGAGAAATTTGTGACCTTACTTATACAATACGCACAATTTATTGACTTGAGAAATGTATGTCTATCTTTCTGAACTTTCGAAAAAAAAATTGGGCGACTTAAGTTTTCTTTTTTTGGGGGGGGGGGGGGGGGGTCGGTCGATTTTTTGTTTTGTTTTTCGAATATACATTGACGGATCAAGATAAATTAGGGGTGTTATGAATATTTCCCCGTTGCACTTGGCATTCGTCGAAGTCGTGTATTTCTAATAAATGATTTGCCGAAAGCCAGGGGCTGGAACCCCCCCCCCCCCCCCCCCCCGGACGGACAGTACAAACATCTTATTCCAGCTGAACACGCTATCTGCTTTGCAATCTTTTCACATGTTTATTTCATGGTGCAGGCAATAACGCAGTACATTCACCTTTATGTAAAATAATTTTATCAAACAAAATGAATCATGTGTCTCCACCCCCATACTACAGTTCAGCAAGCTTATTAGACTTCCGAAATCTAGTTCTATGACACATAGTCAAATGATAATACTTAGGATGTGAATATGTCCTGTTTATTTTCTTATTTACTTGTTTGTTTGCTTACTTATTTGCCAAATAGATTTCGACTTTATAATGATACTCTTTTCAACACCGCATCCTTGATGCTGTGCGCGGCGAAAAGAAGAAATAATTTTATGAATGGTGTACGATCGATTTTACCACATGTTGTGAATGTTCCAGTCACAAGACTTGGTACAAACATCATGTGATGTGGATAGCGTGTCACAAGTTATATAAATCGAAGTTTTATAGTCTCAATGGTCTTACAGTTTACGTAACAATTACTACCAGTCTTTACTGTGCACCAGCTGTTCAGTTATAAGCCTTTTTCTGTACTTATATCGGTTGATCATTCATTTCTCCTTTTCTTAATTTGTTCCCTACATGCCAAAGTCGCATGACAGCCTCATTATATAAAATTATAAACTGACTATTCTTCTATCAAAAGCAGCATTTTTTTTTCAAATGACAAATGACATAGTAGGTAAATCTATTTAAGTTCAAAGGTATTGAATTTTCATTAAACTTAAAGCAATACACCGAGGTTTTGACTTTGCATTTGTACAAGCATATGTATGATTTTCCTTTATTTTTACACCCCTAGATCGTAGTTTCAGCGTACGATATGTCCGTCTGTCCGTGGCAAAAACTTGTATACTCTTCATTGGTGCATGTAAGTGATAGAGCTTTAATATTTCAAGTGTGTATTCCTTGTGAAATGACCTTTTTGGTACTAAAATTTTTTACCTTAACCGTGGTGTCTGATCTTCTTTAGAAAAACTTTAACATTTGGCACATTTACAATGTAGACTGTTCAGTGATGGAGCTTTCATATTTTTAAGTTTATTATAATGCTTATAATGGCAAGAGCAGATCCCTACATTGTTTGCATTTCTGTAATTTACTAATTATATGTAACTTGCATTTGGAATGAATAAATATGTTTAAACTAAGAGCCAAAATTTCCAACTTCATGACTTGTTACTTAATTTTAAGAAACAAATAGTATTTTACATTGGGCATATCTTTTGATTGATACCCTAAAAGGCTTCCATATAGTATTTCGAGCATGTATTTCTTGAGGCAAGACTTTTCCACTTGTACTACAAGTTTCAACATTGTGTCAGTCTGGTATTTTGGTAAAGTTCTGCTGAGCCTCTTTCCATTTCATCTTGAGACATCAAAGTTTCACAAACACATTTTTTTCTCTAAAATTTACATGGACCAAAATTGCTTTATTTCTGCAGGTACATCAGTTGTACAAGATTTCAAAATCTGGAAGCGTTATTTTATAACCTTATATGTGAAGTAGCCATCATCTTTCTGACTGACTTTTCAACCTTTATATAAACCTATTGTTATATGAGCTCTGAATGGTCAATATAAAGGATAGTCACATGACTAGCTTATCCATATGATAGTGTGCACTACCTATCTTCCTATCTCTGTTATGTATCTGTGTCCATAAAATATAACACTTAAAAGTGCTTCATATTACATAATCATGTGGTTTCGATTTGAGACAAATTGTAACCGGTTAAATATCATGCACAGACTGGTTATAAACTTGTCAAGAGATCTGGGCAAAGGGGTCCAGTCTATGGTTTTAAGGAAATCATAGAAATCAAAATATGGCGAAAGCATTAACAATTTCAGGCCTTTTTCAGGGGAGGGGCTCCTGGCCACTCCCCCTCCTCTGGATCTGCAAGCTGTGCTGTATGACTTTATTCACTTTGCAAAAGGAGGGGAAAGGGGGAGGTGGATCCATATGTTGGTGCAGCATCAATGACAGTTGCAAAGAGGGTGATCAATGTGAAAATAATTTGCATTTTTCCATCCTAAATGTATTTCATGACATAGTTTGGACTGAGAATAACTTGAATTTGATGCCAAATTCTTATCTGAAATCCTTGGTAGCTACATGTACCTGTATCAAATTCTGATCTGAAAAAGTTCTGTTTTCACTGTTTTTGAATCTGTATTTTACAACATTACTGCATCAGACTGATCGGTAGAAGTACATGTACATGCAGAATTCATGCACTTAAAATAACTTGAATAGTATTACAAATAAAATATGATATAATAAAAATATCGCAGAATTCTCCTAAGAGAATGAAGACATGAAGCTTGCACAATAGAGAGTACAGTAATGGAAAATAATAAGCTACATTGTATGAAGATTTGGTCAAGACATCTGTCCCTACTTATCAAAACTTGGACTGTGATTGATACACAGGAACTTATTCGCTATTTTTGAAAACCAGAGTTACTTCCTATTTGACACGGTATCTGACATAGACTGATTATGACGTCATCAAATTCTATGGAAACAGTCCTAAAAGTCTGGAAAATGACGGTGTAAAATCGATGTTACAATACCATTTTCATGACGTCACAGGGTTTTACGTCATAACTCAGATATCATCTGTAAAGGGAAAAAAACTCTGTATTCTGCAAAGACTCGATATGATTTTGTTGTTTTCATGAGGAAAGGTATGCAAGAGGGACCTTGTAGAAAGGAATGTGCGAGGGTGGTGAATGTCTTTGGCAATTTGAGAATGGATACATTATTCCGTCTTTTCGATTTTACAGGCCTACGTTCGATTTGTGCAGGTATCTGACGTAAAAGCATTGTGACATCATTAAATTCCTTTTTAAACGTCATATTTGTAACCCTGTTTCCCTGATTTTCATGCTGGTTTCTATAAAAACTGATGATGTCACAATGTGTTGACGTCAGATACCTGTACAAATGGAAAGTAACTCTGTATTTCGAAAAGACCGAATTATAGCCTTACATGCTATCATTCCTTGCTATATGAGGTTCAGATGCACATCCCAAATTTCTGAAGTTCAAACAGTAATACATCTGTAGACAACAATATTAATACATACAGTTTATAGTAGACAACAATATTAATATATAGTTTATCATTTATGAGTTACCAATAACTTAACACATTGTTTCATAGAACTATTAGAAGTTAAGATCAAGAGGCTTACAGGTACGCCATTTTACACTACATGTACATGTACTATGCTCTAAGTTCCTTTGACTTATTACATGTACATTTTACCAGTCATATCAAATTTTAGTGAAATATTTTATTTTTACTGTACACTTCATTTATAATCATACACTGATAAAAAGAAATAAATCTGAATGTAAAATGGAAAGGTATATTTACATTCTCATAGCCACACAACCCTCACTCTGTATGGTATGTATTTGTATTCAAAGAGTTTGAAACATTCATGTTGTACCTTGACATTCTATTCTTATGATCTGCTTTTTGAAACTATGAATTGTTGTTATGTGGTTAAGTTGTACTTGCCAAATAAATGGTTGTCAGAACCTCACATGACAGCCCCCCCCCCCCCCCCCCACCTTTTCCCAGGCTCCAACAAAAAAAACCCACAGAAATCTTGTTTTAACATATTTAAATTATAGGTAATTTGTTTTAAAAATCTGGTTTTTCAAATCAAAAATATATATATATTATATTGTATAAGGAATAATTGAAACTTTTTGGGAGAAAAACATGAAAACATACCCTTTATTCTTGGCTTTACTTCCAAATTTTACATCAATATTCTGCAACAAACCCATCTTAAACTATTTCACTCATGCTTCTATTATAACATTTATTCTTCGTTTTATCATGGCATTACTATACCCACGTAGTATTATTTCACTTCATTTCGTTCTTAGTAATGTAATGTAAACACAATGTGACCCTTACTCATGTGAACTGGGTCACATGCTTCCCATCTGTTCATTGCATGTTCATAATGTTTACAAGTGTCAATATACCCGATTTTAGAATTTTGACCCCCAAAAAATTGTCACAGAGGTCAGTCCTATGATATGAAGATCATTTCCTTAGGTTTATAAGTAATCTAATCTAATTCTACTCTTTACAAATATACAGCCCCGAGACATTTTGTTTACCTTCGTGTTTACACTGCGAAACTCGTGACTCGCGCGAGCTGTTCATGTTTCTTCAGTTTTCGATGTTTTCTGCCTTTTTCTTTCAAATAACAAATACAGAATCAAATTTATGATTACATACCCTTTATTCGACTGGGTAGTCGCGTTCCAAATTCCAGAACCTTGGTTATTTTTTCTTGGCTGAAATATTTTTTGTATAAAAGCCATCTCGAAGCCATTACAACACACACATCACATGACGAAGCTACGCGAGAGTGAAATGAAACGCGCGATTTCATTGGTTGAATATTTTTGGAAATCCCCTAAAAGTATTTTGACCTAAACAATGTTATTTTTAGAAGTAATTTGGGTCAAGTTCAGGTCAGTGTACTCTGACGTCATATTCTAAGGGTTGACTGCAATTTTGGACAAGAAAAAAAAAATTGAAGAAAGATTTATGGGCATACAAGAAAAGATGGGGGGTTCTATTTTTTACAAATCCGGATTGCCAATAATAGAGCAAGTGACCATATTTCGCCGTATTTTTCGTACATTTCTTTGAAAAACTCCTAACAATAATTGCTTTTGCTAGAATTTAATTTAACTCCATTCTCGATTGAAAAACTACAAAAATAATTTATTTTACGCTTGCTTCCTTATAAAAATATTTCGTCAAAATATTTCGTTTCCATGTTTTCGGGGGTGATCATATTTCGCCGTTTTTGTTGATATATATCCTTACACACAAACGGACAAAAATTGTGATTTCATTTTCAGGAAATGTTTTGTCACCACTACTTTTATGAAATCATGCCAAATAAAATGTTTTCTTTTTTTCGGTTTTTGTAAAAATGTCGGATGTTTACGTCTAAAATTTGGTGTTTTCGTTCAATTTTCCCCATTTTGTGATATATTTTGTCAAAACTGAGTGCAGGATACATCACAATCTATCAAAGCATGACTACTACGGTCATATTTGAAAGGATATAGAAAAATAAACTTGACGTACATTTCCGATAAATTTATTGATTTTAGATTAAGACGTCCCTGCTTATAGCAAATTACTGATTTCCTCCTTTTTTTTCCTTAGAATTTCTCTCTCTCTCTCTCTCTCCATTGTTCAATCAATCTTGCATGTTTGTAACTTGAATTAGTTCCAGTTGAGCTTAGCGATACCCCGGCGACCGTTCAGTATCAGTATCATTTTTTTTTCCTTTATTGAAATCTCAAAATGCTTATTATATACATGTACAACGTATCTCCTAATTAGGAGATACTATCCCTTATTAGGAGATGAAAAATCAGACTGTGGCAATAAGACGCTTCCGTAAAGATGTATTATTCAAGTTTGTCCTTGTCCTTTAAAATCCGATAACTAATTTTTGACGCGTTTTTAGTGACATCTTATTTAATGCATAAATTTAATCTTTTATTTTCATGGAGCCCTAAGTTAAACTTTGCTGCCCCAATTTAGGTCATTTTAGCCATAATAAACTACATGTATAGGAATGCTTATCTGAAAGAATTTGCCGAAAGTTTTTGTTGTGTTGTGTTTTGTTTTGTTTTTCAAAGTTTATCAGTTTATGTGAATCTTTTTTACTGCAAAAAGGAAGGGGGGGGGGGATTCATTTCCGACATTTTCAACTTCTCCCCTGAAATTGTTCATATACTTTATCTCAAATACTAAGTTATTGTAAGAAATGTAACTTTGAAAGAGTTTGGTCAAAATGTTGACTTTTTGATTTTTTTAATATCTTTTTATTAATTTTAGATATGTATGTTTTCCTTTGTCAATGGACGTAAAGGCAGTGGGCTCAAATCCCGGGGGGACAAAACATATATATTTTTTTCCTTTTTCTTTCTTTTTTTTATCCATTTTCCGAGCTTCTTGTGCATTTTTAAATTATCTTAATAATTTCAATTTCGTTTTTGTTACACGTTTATTGCGCTTCAAAATTTTTATTCAAGTTAGCATTTCTCCCAAATCCCCCCCCCCCCCCCCCCCAAGATATTGGTGGGGGTTCGGGGGGACCTCCCCCGAGAAAATTTTGAAAAAATGAAGCAATTTGGTGGCATCTGAAGCGTATTTGAACTGAATTTAGAAGGGATTCAGTCAGTGTCAATAATGATAATTAGTATACATGTATTTTAAAAAATTGTCGACATATTTTGATGTTGTATTGTTTCTGCACGACATGCAGAAGTCAAAATGTTCAGAATTTTCTCAGGAAAGGGCGGATCAAGAAAAATTTTAAAAGGACAAAGAGGTTAGCCCATGGAGGGGGGGGGGGGTCCAGCCCTTAATTCACGCAAAAGCTACTAGGAAAAAAAGCACTTTTTTTGCAAATTCCAGGCGGGATCTAAACCCCCCTAACCATCACTCTAGATCCACGCTTGTTTGTTTTAAATTTTTTGTATGGTGAAGAAAATAAGTAAATGATAAATTTTCTTGAAAAACAAGAGATCATCGGTGCCCCATGCTCTTCATCGTCCAGATAGAAAGGTATTATTATTCATTGCATGCGCGGATCCAGCATTTTTGGTCAGAGGGGGTCCAAAATTTTAGGAAGTCCACTTAGATATTGACAATATCATGTAGGTACATATATATCGGTGCACATGATGGGAAGGGGCAATTCTGAGGGGAAAATTGTTAGCTTTCCTTTCACGTATTTTTATGAAGAATTGGCGAGCGCAGCGAGCCTGAAATGTTGTTGGATAAGAAATATTTATTTGTCTTCATTCGATCGAAATGATTATTGAATATTTTACTCTTTAAATCGGCGAGCGGAGCGAGCCGCAAATTTTTTTTTATTAATTCACATTTTGTCGATATTTCATGAGAATAAATAGATCAGAGGTGTGTCATTTCCCAAATAATCAGACATCCTAAAATGACAAAACCTTTAAAAAGATGAAGGAGGTTATACATCCTATGAAGTAAGGGACTGTTGGAAATATGAGTTCCTGAGACCCAAGACAATTATATAAAATTACTCTGGATGAAGAATTGAAAATAATAAAGGAATTTTGCAGAAAAACAGTTTTGTATTTGTTAATGGCGAGCGAAGCGAGCCAAATTTTTAGGTTTCAATGCCCTTTCATGCATTTTTTGACCTATTTCAATTAGAAATGGGCCAAAGCCGGACCCCAACTCCGAAAATCTCAGGGGGGTCCAGACCCCCGGTCTCCCCCCCCTCTGGATCCGCGCATGAATTGGCAATTCAATTCTAGAAATGAAGAAAAACATGCATTTTTGACTGCTTGCAAAATTCTTGGAGGTGCTGGTCCAAATCTGGTCGAACAATTTTAATTGTTCAATGACCTAAAAAAAAAAAAAATTGTCAATTTTATAGAGATATATCGAAGATCTAATGAAGAATAATGTGTGTTTTATGACTGGCATATATAGGACTGCTATTCCCGATTCAAATCCTCAGATGAAGAAAGTCCTATATGAAAGTTATTCAATGTAGCTTGTTGACATGGCAGTAATGCATCCTTCCCGACTTTGTAATTATTAATCTATCCTCGAGAAGATTTTGGAAAATTTTATTCAAATCGGTGGTTTCTGGGGCTATTTCTGACTATTTTCATAGATTTTTGTTAGGAAACAACAATTTATTAATGCTTCCAAAAGCATGTCATAAGTACACCTTCGTTGGGCACTGCCGGGGGGGGGGGAGGGGCGTGCCCCCTCCCCGGCTGAATCCGCCACTGAAACAGGAACGATTTAGGACGAAGTAGTGGAGACATAGGCGGAGGCCGAACTAGGGGACATTCGAAGTGACTGAATATAAATCGAGTTGGCGCTGAGTTTCAAGTGAAAGAAAATAACTTGAGGTGACAATGAGGTCTATAATGTTTATTTCTTGAAATGCAATGTATTGTTGCTCATTACAAGTATTAACATTAAACTACCAGTACAGTATGCAGTATTTTGAAAGGTTCACAACGAATGAATGACAACTTTGAAGCTGTTTTCGAATTTACTCTGATTTCTAAACATTTCAAGTGTTTTGGAAAAGTATACAAGACTTATTCAAGAAATGGCATGTACCTAAAGGTCAAAGGGTAAATGATGAAGTTAACTGTCCAAAAAATACATGTGGATTTTTTTTTATTTCATGATACAATTTTGAATGTTTAGAAAAATTGTTAAATGAAGATAAACTTCTTACTGATATACTAGGGCTGTCATGATACGCTAAGCTCACGATACTTTATGTATTGCGATATTTACGATACAATTCGTATCATGATACATAGTTTTAAATGTACGTATGAAGGCATTTCTATAATTTAGATATTTTAATAAAACAAGTTTAACAACAAATTAAGATCATTCATGACTTGAATGCTTTGAGAATTATTGTATTGACTAGAAAATAGGAGCGTCTTTTAGAGTTATATTTGTCGAGCGTCTCAATGTTGATTTTTTAAAGATAAAACTAAATGCCGAAAACGAACAGTAAATCAACGAAGCGGCCTCGTATCGTATCGTGTATTGAACCGTCATCAAGAATCGCGGTGAATCGAGAACCGCAGTAAATCATGACAGCCCTTATATGGACATGTGACGGTTCGGGATCACTGGGGATATTGTTTCACCTGTCAAGGTATAGAATTGACCCTTCCCGAACGCGGGAAAAAATTGAGAAATTCCATGACGTCACAATGCAATTTCGATGTTTGACCGAGGTTCAAAGCTTGTTTGTCCGAGGTAAAGGCATTGTGACGTCACAAAATTTTGCATTTTTTTCCCGCATTTGGAAGAGTCAATTGTTAAAGAAAAACAATGCTGGGGAAAAAAATTGCATCAGATTGAAAAGGTCAAACTTGCTGTGACTCAAGGTCATTGGTAAAGAATATGACACAGGTCGAGCTTGACAGGCTACATGTACTACCAAATAGGATCGCCTAAAACCCGTGACAAACTTGTGACGTCCGTGACGATTTTTCTGTACCATGACTACTAAGATCTGTGATGCATTGAATAATCAGTGACAACCACTATGAAACCTAATTACCGTGACTGTATACCTTAAAAATCAATACAACTATGATGTTCATTATTCATTGAGTTAATGTTTCTTTTTTTGCCTCTTTGAGCATGATTTTGGACCAGTACATCGTTTACAGAAGTAAGGGACATTTTCTAGAGGGATATCAGTAGTTTGTGTCCCCTCAAATTCAGGATGGTACCACATTTTGCATTTACCGTAGAGCATACAACTAAACTCCATCCTCTGGCGTCCTACACGAACAGAAAATTTTTAAGTATGCTGAAAATTGGAGTCCGTTTGGGTACTCATATGTTCTTGTTCCTGTCGGAAAAGCCGAAAAGGTGTAATTTCTCCCCTTTCAAATTCAAAGCAATAGATTAAATGTCCACGTTATAATTCGACATTGTAAGCTTAATGAAGTGAAACTTGAATCGAAAATTTTAATCTCTGACTTGTTATTTGTTTTCATTGTTGATATTGTAAGCTATGTGATCCTCCATTCTAATTTTCACCACGATGTGACATCATGTCACCAAGTTCTCCAAAGGCTCAATGGTAAACAATAGTGATTTCATGCAAAAATTAACGCTGATTCTGTAAAATTTGATTGCGAGCAGCCAAGATCCTATGACGTATACCAGTGAGATCTGTCGAATGGTATAAATTATATTTAAACCTTCTCGATTTCAAGATATTAATGTAAGCAAAATTTTGTTAATCAGGTTTCCAATGTGAGCTGCACAGGCAGTAGATGTTATCATGTACAGTACTCAATGGGATTTTTTTACAGATTACATAGAAGCAATTTGATTGGTCAACTGCAGGATTGCCAAATTATTCGATATTACACCTTTTGCTTGACTTATCCATTATAACCAATGATCACTGGCCTGTCGAACAATGCTTTCATTTGCCATTGATTGCGATGATTATGGCGCCATAATGTAAAAGTCCAACAGGAGGTGTGATGTCATATTTTTCGGACCGGCACTTATTTTTACACACAACAATGAACATCACTTCTGATCTGTGATCATTAGAATTTTATGTAGCTTAAGGAAACATAATACTTTTGGTGTCATCAATGTATGATGATTGGTTCATCATTACCCAAAGTAACCACAGATTTTCTTCACAGATTTTCTTCAAGCAAAATCAAGTTAATTTTGACTCTGTCTGATTCTTAATAAAAACTATGCCTTAAAATTTTATCATTACATCTGTATTACTTATTATTACAAATTTTACAGGTACATATTATGGATTTTGAAGAAGAGGATCAACAGTATTTGCATCATCATCAAAAATTGCTTTTCCATGAAAAGTTAGAGAATGGAACTCCGGCAGAGAGAGCAGAAATTACCAGAAACATTCTGGCACATTTACACATAGCCTTCAGGAATGGAAAGTTAGTAAGAATACTATTCTACCGGTACTTCATAGTTTTGATTATCACTGGTCAGTATTTACTAATGACAATCTTTTGGCTGGACTCACCAAGTTTAATAGCCAGGGAGATTAATATAATCTTACACCTCCATGAGGGAGGGATGGCGATTTCTCAACCGGAGTGTACACATTTTGCAAGTCCATGACGAGGCTTGCCGAGTCATGGACAAGCAAAATTTTTACACGAGCCATTCCTCCCTCATGGTGGTGTTTGATTGTTTTTCTCCCACTTTATCGACTATCTAGAGTGTCTGTTACAATCACCAGTTTGCCTTGCTTCCATTTCGTCCCTTTGGTAGCGATGACGTCAGAGGGTGAGATGATGACGTCAGAGGGTGAGATCGATTTATCTCACCCCAGGGAAATTTGAGAGTTCTCTGTCTCAAGTGGGAGAAACCTGTATCTCTGCAGGATATCTATGCACAGCATGTTAAGATTGGATGTTGGAGCATTTAGATTGATTACATATACATGTACATTGTATGGTGTACGTCATATTCCTTAGTGTCAAGAAAAGCTAAGGGAGGGGTTGTCCAGATTGAAAGTTAGTAAAAATAACTTTTTTTTTTCTTACAAAATTTAGGGGATGGAAGGAGATCATGACTGCTCTATCCATCACCCCTCAAGATCTGTGCATGTAGATTTCTCAGGAAGAAGTGTTTATATGCAATGAAATGATCATAGGGATATGACGATCAAACTTTACATTTGAATCACTGGTGACATTTCAGATGGCCAGACTAAATTAATTTAACGGTTTGTGAGTGTATGCTTAACTTTAAGATCATGCAATGTTTAATTTTCTGTAAAATGATATGTATATAAAAGATTTCAAGTAGGATTAAATTACTTAATTTTAGGACTTTTTTAGCTCGCGGTGACGAAAAAGTCTGGAGAGCTAATGCCATACCCTCGGCGGCGGCGGCGGCCGTAGACAAAACTTTAACCTGGGCTATATCTCTTGAACTATAAGGGGTAGGGCTTTGATATTTCACATGTAGATACCTTGTGACGAGACCTTCCATTTAGGACCATGACCTTTGACCTAGTGACCTTGACCTTGGACTTTGACCTACTTTTCAAAAACTTTAACCTGGTTTCTGACAAAAACCTATATAGGCGAGCTATGTTATCTTTGATTACCCTATGTTTGTTGTACGTAGCGGTAATTATGCATACAAATGTACTTACTTTTGCTCATAGCATGCGTCAATATGCTTTTCATTCTTCGCAGGATATCAGAAGAAAGTTACATTCTCCTACAACAAAGATTTATGAGCCAGTATTCTTCGTATGTTGATACTTTTGATACAGATACAGGTAAGATTTGTTTTTGTTCACCCGAGGGAGGTTAAGATGTTCCTATATCATAGGGTGCAGCCAGGGAATTTTTTAGGTACAAAAACATAGTTTATTGGGTCCAGGGTCCAATAGGATTGAGAAAATTACATCATTAAAAAAATTGGGAAATTGAGAAAAAATCTATGAAAATCACCTTCAAGTTCATAAAAATATCACCAAATATAACAACTTGCAGGAAGGGAATACTCAGATTCTGTTAAGTTTATGTCTTTTCTCCTGATTCAGCATCTTGATATACCTGTATGTCCATTGAACTGTTGAAAATAATGAAAATAATGATCAGAAAATTTATGTACTGTTATTAAAATGAAAATGATTATTGGCAAATTTTTTATGGTGAATCTTGAAATACTTTTAAAAATTGTAGATATTTTACACGTGTACATTGTACTTCATGATTTGTAGGACTCAATAATTATGCCGATGGAGCTTTGGCCTTATGCAGCTTGTATAGAAATGGTAAGAAACTTCAATGCAGTCCTTCGCATTATAAGATTACATGTAGGAATCTTTACACTTTTAAAAAACACCGTACACTCTAAAAAACACCATTCCCCATAGACCAATTTACTAAATGGAAAAGATATTCATAATCACATCAAGCTTTAGATGGTGGTAAATGTACCTAACTTGCACATTGGATGTTGGTAGATGTACCTAACTTGCACAATGGATGGTGGTAGATGTACCTAACTTGCACATTGGATGCATCTGTGGAGTGATTGGTATAAGCATGCGCCTTGCACCATAGTCACATTCAATATTAAAATGGCACATTTAGATTTCACTGAGTGTGCCAATGTGGCACATTGTAATTGTAATTCTTGAACAAAGTATGAAAATCTACTGTTCTTTTACTCAACGTGGTAATAATTTCACCATATTCACTTCCGACTTTCGTCAATTTAAATTTCATTCCTTTACTCTTTGTATCAATTGATACACTAGACAGTATGAAATAAATGTGTATCATGGCACATTCATTTTCAACAATGGCACATTTGTTTTGCAAATGGCCCATTGATATTCCAGTATATGGGGCCATTGTCACATTCATGTCACTGCTAATCCTGATCACTGCTGCGGGAAAGCTTTTGTAAATTGGCCTTGATTTAATTTTTCCACTTGAGTGATTTCAGATTTAATTGTCAATATTGGAATAAAGTATAAGTGGTAAATGTATAAAACTTGCCCTTTGGATGCATCCATGATCAAACTTTCATCATGTCACCCTGACCATCATTTTCACTTCAGTAATATCAAGTGAATTGTTTGGAAATAAGGCTTTCTTGTTTTGTATATGCATTCAAAATATAAAGTTCTACATTTTTGTACCAAAGCATTTGATATTAGTAGCCATGACCTTTAATGCTGAACGTGTATGAGAGTATTCAGTATGAACAATTGAATTCCTTTTATGAATGAATCAGTTCAGATAAAATAATGCACCAAGAAAGCATCACTGTGGCCTAGTTCATCAGTTCTTTTTTACAGTTGATAACTTCATTTCACAAGTTGTCTCTAACTATTGGTAAATTGATAGAAGAATTTGCAAGCTTTGATAATTTGATAAGGACTAATGAACTTACACTAGCATTTCTTCTTATTTATACTCACCTATACATTCAAATTCTGCACAGTACTGGCATTTTTGGAAATTATAATGTACCGTTACCCCAAGCTAGCTAATCCTGTCAAATTTACCAAACTGTGAAAGTCGTATCAGTCTACTAACATTCAAGGAACTTCCAGGGATTAATCTACATCTGCCTCCATGACGCATAAAAATTAACCAGGACCCATTGATTTCCGATCGCTGCGTCCCATCATCTGCATTATTAACTTTCATATAATGCATCGGCTTTAGTTCATCACTTAAGAAGCCGCGAAAACAGACTGTTTACAGTACTTGGGACTCAATAAGTTTTGCTGGGACCCATTGTATTGGCTCAGGACCCATTGGCCATAATTTCATCGTGTCCAAAGTACCCATTTATATCAAATTATAGATTAATCTCTGACTTTAAGTAACTTACCAATTGAATCCATCACAAGAAGAAATGCACCATTTATACATGTACATTTATGTATCATTGTCCACACTTCCTATACTTTGACTATATAGCAGTTTATTCTTTACAACAGAAAGTCAGAAATGGAAATCTTCACTTACTTCTGAACAATGTAAGAAGAAAGATTGGTTTCAAAAGATCTTGAAGAGAAGCCAGGTAAGTTTTTGGTTTCAAAAAATCTTGGAGAGAAGCCAGGTAAGTTTTTTACAGTACAAAGAATGTAGAATTAGTGAGTACATTAAATCATATGAACAGTGTAGTAGATAGTGAATCGTTTGTGTGTATTTCAAAAACATAATGGAAAAAATAATTCTTTAAACACATTTTCTGATGCAATTATATTTTCATTATATGGTCAATTCAAAGAAATGAAAGAAGATTTCATTATGCATTGACATGAATTCTTTGCTTTAAATGTTGATGCATATTTGTTTCATTCTGAAATTACTTGCATTAGGGTCAGAGGTTTGATGTATAAATGTTATAAGAAATAGTTACATGTAGGTGATTTGAAATTTCTTTGTTGTTCAGAAACATAATGATTTGACTGTGAAGACTTTCACTTTTGTCCAACTATATTGTATCTCTCTTTATCTAATCTATAGGAATCCTCAAATCATCTTCTTCCTCAAGACAAACAGAATACCGTCCTGATAAGATCAGAAAATGACACTAATGTGGCAAACGGCCATTCTTTGCCGAAACAAAATGTCACAGAGACAATTACACCTAGAGACCCATCAAGTATCAGTAGAATTCAAAGTATGATGAGGAATGACAGACCTGTTCAACCTCACATTGCCAACAATATGGAGGAATTTAGAAGTTACCCAGAAGTCAAAGCTCCAGAAAACTTCCCATCATTCCCTAGTCATGGTGGTGGACCTAGAGAAGATTTCAAAAGGAAGCCATTGTTTGCCAACAGTGGTCCCAGTAACAACAGTGAGTTTACACCATCAGTTTATGACTATGTGAACTTGACCAATTGTAAAAATGTTATTAACTTTTTAAAAAACAATGAAATTAGCAAATACATGTATTCGAGATTATCGAAAAGAAAATAGATTTACTGAAAACTTAATTTACATCCTTTATCTCTCAGTATTATTTTTGAAAATTCTGATATTTTTTTCATGCAAAGGAATAAAATTTGTCTCAATCAGAGATTAATCTACAATTTGATCCAAAAGGGTCCTCTGGATCCATTAAAATTAAAACAATAGGTCCCAGCAAAAATCAATGCGTCCCAAGTACTGTAAACAGTCTTTTTTCGCGGCATCTTAAATTTGCGAATACAAGTGAGATGACTGGTTCTCAACGTTTTATGTCCGCGATAATGTAATGTTCCAGGAAAAATTATTAGAAATAAAATGTCTATCTCTAAAAACTTCAATCTTATAAGTCAAATTTGCCGAATTAAGTAATTGATTGTTTTAACACGTTATCCAAACAAACCAATCATATACGGTATACGAAGACGGTACTAAGGTGAGAATAAATTTAAACGATTTCAAATGATCAGTTCATAATGTCCTGCAAGGTTTATCATGGAAGAATTTTTCCTAAATATATTGTACATGTATGTATTACATCTGAATGCCAACGATAAGAAGTTAGACTTGCAGTTGCATCGGGACTGAATATCATAACTTTTATCGAAAAAAGTTTCCGCAACGATTTCTCATTACCATACCACGGACATGATCAACCTATTATTGGATTTAAAAGAGCAGCCAAAATATATCAGATCAATTATAAAAACGAGAGATTTACATGTTAAAACGTCTCGACTTAGAAAGTTTCATGTAAACATGAACTTAAGCGGACGCATAATACAAATGTGAATAATGCGTATGGCAGGACGCAGCGCTCGGAAATCAATTGGTCGTGGGTGATTTTTATGTGTCAGAGACGCAGGACGCAGAGGTAGATTAATCCCTGCTCAATAATTAGTTTCAGTGGAAAGCAATGCTAATAATTTCGGCTACAACAACAGCAGTAATGGACCACAACAAGCACAGCAAGGTCTATACAGGAAAAGTGAGGTAAGACTTAAAAGATATTGGAGGTACATTTAGATAAAAAATAAAGTGAAAATAATATGATAGAGGAAAATTGGGGACGAGGTAAGGAAAAGTGTATTACTCATTGATATCTATCATCTATGTACATGTAGGTCACTGATATCTATTTTAAAAAAAATTTAAGGGGTGAATATTAGACCTTTTTTCTACACTCCCTTAGCTGCTTTTGTTGCTATATCGGATATTGATTGAAAATATGAAAGTTGCCTTATTGTCTGCTCATCAATCTTTTCTATGTCAAAGTTTTTACTTTGCTCCAAAGAAGTTAGTTTGTTCCCTAACCCTAACCCTAATTCATGGCACTTATGAGTACATTGTGATACAACATGAACTAGCTGTTATAAAGTTGGCCAGATTGTAAGAAAATTGAAGTACACCAATTCGTAAATTTCTTAACAAACAATTTTAATGCATCAGACACATTTTCAGATAGAAAATCTTCATCAGTGGTACTTAAAGCCAAAGTGATTTTCAATAGCACCCTCTAGTTTTATTTCTGAATTTTGTGGCTCTATTTTATAAAGAGTTTGTGGCTCCAATTTTCCTATAAGGTCCATATAGTAGCATAAAAAGAATCTATGACCAAAGAGCATGGATAATTTACAAATAAAATACATGTATCCCAAATTTCATTACACTGAGTTTCATTTTACACAAGTACATTCACCAGCATTATTTCTACCAACATACATGCCAGATTTTTTTCAGCCATTCTGGGACATTGATGAAAATTTTGCGGGACAAATAACAAAATTCTGGGACAAAAATGTTAAAATTCTGGGACACATTTCGGGACATTTTTCTGACTTATAAACAAAATGTTATCATATTGTCATGTACACAATCTAGTCCCTTAATTACTCCTGGTGTTTCACATGACAAGAAACACATGAAAAGGACTTGTCGTTTTATTTTCTTGGTGGGTCCAATAAGTTGGTCTTAATTATGACACATCACGTTTGTCTCCCGAGGAGTGGAATCGATATTATCGATATCAGCATTAAAAATCGAAAGATTTAGGTTAGCATTAATTAAAGCAGTTCTCAGTGTAATGTACTCGCGGTTATTCAAGTTTGCTTACGTACGTTTCTCTAGCGGTTGCCTTGGAGACCCGGTCCTCTTTGCGAGCCATTAATATTGCTACTTCATGGCATATTTATATAAATCTATTGATTGGAAGAGGGACAATGGGTACAACTGTTTGACATTATCTTTTAAAACTATTTTTAATGCGCGAAGTCTGGACGAAAGATATTCTATTGCACGCCTATTGTAAAATTACTCGAAACGGTGTCTGAGAAAAAAACAATCGGCCTAAGGTAATCATATGAAATAAAAACATGTAAGCTAACAGTAATCACTATCAAAACATGTTTTCACACCTATAATCTCAGGTACACCGTAAGTTAGATCCGTTGATAAGCTATTTAGCCGACAATTACGTGACTCTCTTTGAACGATGAAAGAAAAAAAATGACTTTGCACTGAAATACGGGACATTTCGAGACAAATTTTAATTTTATGGGAATTTTTCGTGTCCTGGCAGGACAGATTTTTTAGGAGCAATTTTCCGGGACATTTCTGTCCCACCGGGACATCTGGCATGTATGTACCAATTATGTATTGAATTCAAATGCATTTACACACTTGACGGCATTATTTTATCAAACCATCATTTCAGGTAGGTGGAATGAAGCGTCCTTTCCGAGAAATAGATCCTGGTCAGGTAGATGATCAAAGAGATGTCCTGTCAAATAATCCAGGTCCATTTAGGACTGCTAGAGAACAACTTGTAAGTATACTTGATCTCTTTTTTAGATGCATGTAGATATTAGATTTATTTGTGTAGAACTCAGTCTTTTCAATTTACTGAGTTATTTCCGATTTGGAACAGTATCTGACGTTACATACATGTTTTGATATCATCAAAGTGTATAGAAACAAGCATAACGTTCAGGGACAGCATGCTTCAAACACAACTTTAATTATGCATTTAGTGATACCGTGATAAAATGAAATGGAAGGCAGTGCTTTGCAAGAATTACATATGTCAAGATATTGTGAAGAAAAATGTAGAGTTCCAAATCTGCTGTTAAGGAACTTCACAAGTGATGATCATACAAAAAGTAAAAATGTATTCAAAAAAGGAGAAAAGACAAAATAACTATGTGTGATATACATGTTTTTGTTAATAAATACATAGATTATTTGAAATATTGTCAATTTAAAGTCAAAATCATATTTAGCAAATGTCCTATTGTATGTGGCCATTTTTGGCCGGATTGCAAAGCAATTCCGGTCTATAGATTGACGATGTCCGTCTGTCCGTCTGCCGTCAACATTTTGGTTAAAGTTTCTGGTTGAGGCAAAATCTAAGAAACTATATGCAGTAGAAACTTTATATTATACATGAAGGTTACCCATGACAAGACCTTTCAATTTATGCCGTAACATTTGACCTAGTGACCTTGACCTTGGACTTTGACCTAGTTAAAGATTTTGGTTAAAGTTCCTGGTTTAAGCAAAATCTAAGGAACTGTATGCAGTAGAAACCTTATATTATACATATAGGTTGCCCATGATGAGACCTTTCAATTTATGCCGTAACATTTGACCTAGTGACCTTGACCTTGGACTTTGACCTAGTTAAAGATTTTGGTTAAAGTTCCTGGTTTAAGCAAAATCTAAGGAACTGTATGCAGTAGAAACCTTATATTATACATATAGGTTGCCCATGATGAGACCTTTCAATTTATGCCATAACATTGGACCTAGTGACCTTGACCTTGGACTTTGACCTAGTAAAAGATTTTGGTTAAAGTTTCTGGTTTAAGCAAAATCTAAGGAACTGTATGCAGTAGAAACTTTATATTATACAAGTAGGTTGCCCATGATGAGACCTTTCAATTTATGCCGTAACATTTGACCCAGTGACCTTGACCTTGAACTTTGACCTAGTTAAAGATTTTGGTTAAAGTTCTTGGTTTAAGCAAAATCTAAGGAACTGTATGCAGTAGAAACCTTATATTATACATTTAGGTTGCCCATGACGAGACCTTTCAATTTATGCTGTAACATTGGACCTAGTGACCTTGACCTTGGACTTTGACCTAGTTAAAGATTTTGGTTAAAGTTCCTGCTTTAAGCAAAATCTAAGGAACTGTAGACAGTAGAAACTTTATATTATACATGTAGGTTGCCTCTGACAAGACCTCTCAATGTATGCTGTAATATTTGACTTAGTGACCTTAACCCAGTTGGTGACAAAAACTTACTTTGCAATCCGGCCATACCGTCTTTAGCGGTGTTTTATTTCATGTGAAATATCAAACAAGACTATTTCATATTCAATTTTTTTATTGTAGAGTATTGATAATCAAAAGAAGCACAACAAAGGAAGAGGTCAGGTGTCCACAATGTCGTATGGAACTGCTAAGAAATCTCTGGGGACTCGGTAATTTCATGTATTTAAAAAAGAAGAAAACACATTTCCTTTCATACATGTATACTAGAAAGAAAACTGCTGGCTGGATCTGACATTGATTAATGAATATTCTATTGAAAGGTATAAGATTAATCTCATATCATATTTACTTGTAATTAAGCCAGAATTTGAGAAAGACAAGTCTTTACTGTTCAGTCACTTTGGCTAAGTCCCATAATCACAATTTTGTTAATTTTGTTAATGGGCCATTTTGAATAACCTGTACTTTTCATGACATGAAAATGATGGAAACTTTTCAAAATAAATTTAATGGTTTTTGGAATTCAAAATATTTTCTGAACAATTATGCAAATTATTGAGGTAAGTTTCTTGGTTTTATGGCCCCATTGACAAACTGGATAGATTATGATTACATCATACCAGTAAATGTATAAATAAAACATTCTTCCAATACAATTTGATTGGGAAAAAAAAATCTTTGTACATAGACTGTTTAGTGATAAGTTACATAGAATCAATATGATAATCATCTATTTTATAGGAGGGGTCCCAGCAGTAAGTTTGTACCTCCTGTGATGAACAAAGATGAAGATGACGGGTAAGGGCTAAATTACCATGTGATCATAGTAATCTGTTATCAGCTGGTCCAGAGTAGTACTCTTATTGTTGGCAGTAGTGAGTTATTTCACAAGGCATAGTGAAGGGACATACATGTACAGTGAAACCTGTCGAAACCAATACCTGTCTAATCCAATAACCTGGCTAATCCGATGAATTTTTTCGGTCCCAAAGAATTTCCTATCTGTTCCTGTGTAAAATAACCTGACAATTGGATGTTGAATTAAATCTTTTTAATGACACTGAAAAAGTTCTGGAAGTTTCTCAAAAAGAACTAAGTTTGAAATATGGAATTGGTTATGCAACTGTATCGGACATCCTAAAAAGGAGGGAGGAATATCGTAAAGTTGTGGAAGACGATACAGGAATGGGGTGAAAACCTCATGGAAAAACAGTCTAACCTGTAGAAGCAGTCACTTTCGTTAAACAGTCACCTCCTCTAAATGGTCACTTTGAATCCCTCCCGACCTTTTTTGTTATTATATTGTACCCTTTTAAGCAGTCACCTTAGTAACGCGGTCAGCGGTCACCCCTTTCACCACCCAAGTCGCCGATTCGACCCTAATTAAGCAGTCAGTGCTGTCCCCCGTAATTACCCTTATTACTTGTACAAACATTGTAATGCAGTGGTCAGCAATAATATACATGATTGAACTGTTTGTAGGTAATCTGGTACTTAATTATGACTACTCATCACCAGGTGTAAAACGATCGATATAATATGTAAAACACGAACAATTCTCTCTGTGCAATGAAGTAAGACATTTTATGAGCAGTGCAGAGTGAGCTCAAGTTGTAGACTTGAAAGCAGTCAAACTCTGTAAAAATGAGTCAAAAATGGAAAGTTTTAACTTTAAACGAGCGTTTAGACACAATAAAATTATTGGAAAGAGGGAAGAGTGCCAGGGCTGTCGCGATCAAACGAGGCATTGGAAAGACTCAGGTTACACAAATTTTGAAACGGAAGGCTGATATTTTAGAGGACGCTGAAAATAATGTTGCGGGGGATCGAAAAAGAAAAAAACACAAATCGGGTAACGAGGATATTAACGAACTAACATTGAAATGGTTCCAGGAGGCAGTAACAAGGCATGTGCCGGTCAGTGGCCCATTATTAAAAGAACGGGCCCTAAAATTTGCAAAAGACCTCAATATTGACACTTTTAAAGCCTCTAATGGATGGCTCCCAGCATTTATTAATAACATCGTTTTTGGTACCATGAGCGGTGAAAGGGGTGACGTTGACAATGATGTCGTGCAAGACTGGATTGAGAAATTACCACTGCTTTGCAGAGACTACAGCCCAGACGATATTTTTAATATGGACGAGACTGGTCTACTATACAGGTAAGGCTTCATTTGTTAAATAACTGATTAGTTAGTCCCACAAGCCGTACATTTTTCTTTGCATGCATACCCCCCCTCCCTGCATTCGCCACCGATCTACCAACTTAAATTTAAAGGGCCAGATAATAAGTCGGTCAGTGCATTGATTTATCGATCAATTTGGTCAGTTTATGCCTTTATGGTGATCTTAATTCCTTTCTATTCATAGGGACACGACCAGACAGTCTTTTTATAACAAAGGAGATGACTGCGCTGGGGGCAAGCGATCTAAAGAGCGAGTCACATTGGCCTTGTGTTCTAGCATGACCAGCAAGAAATTAATGCCACTGTTAATTGGAAAGGCAAAGAAACCGAGATGTTTTCATAAAATAAAACCAGAGTCACTCCCGTTAAAGTACAAACATAACCGCAAGGCTTGGGTGACGTCAGCTGTGTTCGAAGAGTGGCTCAGAAATGTGAACAACCAAATGAAACGGCAGAAGAGACGCATTCTGTTGTTCGTGGACAATGCTCCGTCACACCCGAAACTTAAACTTGAAAACATAAACTTGCAGTTTTTCCCACCAAACGTCACTGCAAAAGCTCAACCGATGGACCAAGGTGTCATACAAACTTTAAAATTAAAATTCGCCAAATACGACATGTAATAAGACAAATGGACAAAAACAGAGATTTTGAAAGACATAAACATTTTACAAGCGATCTATTGGGCAAATAAATCTTGGGAAGACGTAGAAGCAGTCACAATATCAAAATGCTGTAAGAAAGCCGGTTTCGATTTTGACAAGTTTGAAGAAAATGTGGAAAGTACATGTACAGCTGACGCCGAAAGTAATGGGGTCACTAGTAGCAAGGATAGGAGGATGATGATGATGATGATGACGATGATGTACCACTTCGCGCTTTGCAGTTATCACAGGAGCTCTTTGGATGTGAATTTCAGGATTTATACAAAATTGATGAAAACATGAAAACTTGTGAGGAGACCCCCACTGATTGGGATCAGCCAGCATCTTCGATACTACACAGCATACGAGAGGATGATTCCGAGTCTGACGATGCGGAGGACACAAGTACAGAGGACACAGACAATGTGACAGTGATGAGTTCTTACGAAATGCAAAATTGTGTTGAAAAAATGAAAAAGTTTGCTTTGTATCACGGAAAAACAAATATTCTTTTATCTTTGATGGAAATAGATGACATTTTAACTCATGACTCTCTTGTTAATGGAAGACAGACAGACATCAGGAGCTTTTTAATTTCAAAATCTTAAGTACATTTTGTATTTGACAATTTTATTTTTTATCATTTTAATTTCTATGAAGACACTTTATACTTTTATTTCATGTATCAACAATTTTACAAGACAGCAATGCATATAATAAAATTGAATTATGATAAATAAATTAAATAACATTGTTCATGTACATTTATATTAATGCATCTATTTATTCAATACAATACACAGTGCTCCAAGTTGCGACTGAAAATTTGATTTTGCGACCTTAATTTAAATGAACTCGCAAAATCGCGACCATTAAAAAAATCGGGCGCCGAGTTAAACAAATTTTGTACTGATGTATAAGAATTAAAATTTAACCCAAATACACTGTGTGGGATCACGCTAAAGGCGGATACCAATACGTATTACGCAAAAAAAAAACAACAACAACAACATTGTAGATAAACAATCACCAAGGAGAGACTACGAGCGGGAACGTGATACCTTTTAAAAGATGTTGAAACCGGTATTTGGTCGGTAAAAACTACTCAGTCATATTCAATTGCCTGCTAACCTTCGATCTTCTAAAGGACTGAATACTATATACTATAGGCGTAAACTACGTGGACATTATTTTTATAATGTTGGAATAGGGGTGTTTGTCAGTTTTAAATTAGAAACCTTTTTGTCAGAAACATGAGAAATGCACTTTCATGAATTCTTTTTTGACCATTCTTCGATTACAATTTACGATAATAAAAAAAATTTTCAGATGCACACGAATTACAGATTTGCTTCGGTGAAGTAAAATTTAAAGTACCTTTATAAAATCGATAAAGTATAGCTAACGGAGGTAGACTTATGTACACTAATAAACAATGCCTTCCCTGGTAACGTCTACCCTTGCGCAACGCTTTAATCCAGTTATCTATTACTTAATTTCAACGTACAATGAATGGCTTCATACACGTATTCACTTTAGAATGTCTGTGATTTGAAAGTACATGTAAGACTTTCGTCAAGTACAATTTTCTTTCTTTGTTTTAAAACTTCTTTTACTATTGGCGAAAGATAGCTTGCACGAGTCCTGCCGATGCAGGGATAAAACTGATTATGTCAAAGTTTTTTTTCTAGCGAGGCTTTCCCTGTATAGACTTAGTTAGTTATTTTTGAGAAAATACAGATTTTGTTTCTGGAAAGTCAAACATACACAAATAGCGACCAAAAATTTGCTTATTGCAACCAAATTTTGGAAATGGCGACCAAAATTTAAGCAAGGTTGCTTTTTGGCAACCAAATCTTGAATGCTACTTGGAGCACTGATACACAAAAGAGAAAATTCCCGTTAGCATGGTTATTTATGAACTTTTAATAAAAGGTCACCTCTGTTAAGAGGTCACTTTCGTGGTATCCCTTGGGTGACTGCTCAATACAGGTTAGACTACAGGACAATTTTCTACTTTGAACGAAATAGTACATAGATGGTTTAGACAGGCTCAATCGAAAAATATTCCAATCGGTGGACCTATATTACAGGAAAAAGCGCTACAATGCGTAAGTGAGATTTGACTGGATAATTTCAAGGCATCAAATGGCTGGTTAGAGAGTTTTCTATTTCAGTACTCAATTGGTCACTTTAAAGTCTGTGGAGAAAGTGCTGACATTGATACGAAACTGGTGGAAAACTATAAATCGAACTTTTCATCGCAGAATATTCTCCCGAGAATGCATTCATTGCAGATGAAACGGGATTATTCTTTCCTGCGCTTTAAGATAAAACTTTAGCCAGTAAAAGGAAGGGGGCAAAACTCGCAAAGGAGCGACTTAAAGTTTTGCTGTGTTGTAGGGCTAAAGGAGAGAAACTTAAACCTTTTGTCATTGGCAAAGTGCAGAATCCCCGAAGTTCCACACATTTGGATAAAAAATCTTTCCCCGTTACGTGGAATGTGAATAAAAAAGCATGGATGACAGATGCACTTTTACGGAATGGATTCAGGAGTTGAATAAGGGCATGAAGAGAAAAACTCGTAAAATAGTGCTGTTCATCGATAATGCGACTTCACACGGACATTTAACCTTCAGCCACGTGACCTTAAAATTTTTGCCGGCTAATTCAAGGCACGCTATAGAAAACGTATGATAAAACATTTATTGGCCAAAATGGACGAAATTCAAAGGGCTTAATTCCGAGTTGTGAAAAGACATAACCCTTTTAAATGCTGTTTATTGGATATCATAAAATCCTGGGAGGAGACAAAGGGGAGTGCCATAGAGAGTTGCTTTCAGAAAGCAGGGTTTTCTGCAAATACAATTGACTCTGATCGTGATGATGACGGCGATTCCGATGATATTCCGTTAGCACAGCTTGCATCGCTTTGTTCCGAGGGCGTTATTGACATTAATATTGACGATAACCTGCAAACCGAATCATGTAATCCAGATGAATGGGAAAATGCATTGTTATCTGAATATAAAACAAGTGATAGTGCTGCACAATTGGCCGATAGCAGTAGCGATGACAAGGCTTGCGAGTCTGAATCCTGTGACAATGATTTGAATAACAAATCTGTGCTTGATACATGTATGTTGCAGAGGATGCGGAATTTCGCTAATCAAATTGATAGTGACTACTTAGCTCACGTTGCAGAACTGATATCTATGACGGAGGACAAACTCATAGAATCAAAGTCTGCATGTACCTAGAGCTGGCTTCTAACATTTTTTGAAAGAAAATGAACTGCACATACATGTAACGTGATGCTGTTTGTGCAAAAGTTTATTTAGCCTTGAAAAATATTTTTTCACTTTGAAATAAATCATTTTGCATTTCTCATTTCATGTATTTGTGTATTGAAATTCTGTGCATTTACATGTACATCAAATAAGAGTTTGTACAGATGACACTACCTTAAAGTACATAATAAAAAATCAGAAAAGAAAGTTCTGAATTTCAAATTTTTCCCCAACCTGTGTAATCTGATAACCTGTCTATACCAATATTTTTTTTGGGTCCGAGTCGATATCGGTTTAGACAGGTTTCACTGTAGTTTGCTGAGGGAACAATTAACAAACTACATATCTTCATTGGTCTGTTGACCAGATACAAACTAAACAGCACTAGTATCTTCATTCATGTACTCCCTACAAAAGATCACATTTACAAGTGAAATATAATTATTTAGATATTCAAGGTAAAGTACATGTATCAAACAACTAACTTAATGTAAAATCTTTAAAATTTTTTTCGTAAACTATCCTTTTCAATTGCTGTTCCTATGCATTTTAGGGATTGCTAAATGTCCAATACCGTACCTGTGGGCAGGCTAATACATTATGAGGTAATAATCAAATAGCACGTCACAGAGTTGTTTGACAGGTGATTGAATATGGTGCCATAATGCAAAATTTGGCAAGCAGGTGCCATGTTGGACATTTCTCTCAATTGTCATTCTGCTCTATTATGTTAAGGAAATCAATGATTTTATTCCAGCAATCCTGGTGCATGTATGAATGCAGTGAGCAAGTCTATATTCAATAAGGGTGGATCCAATTCCGGAGGCAGTGGGTCTGGTGCGGGGGATGAACCAGTGGACGAACGATTAAAAGGAATTGAACCAAAAATGATAGAACTCATCATGAATGAGGTAAATTTTCACTAGTAAAACCGAAAGAAGTACATGTAAATGTTGTGTTATGGAATCAGTGTTTTGATCTGTATCATTGGAATTTATTTCTTTGGAAAAAAGTTAATCCTATGTATTATTCATACATGTTTATCATACATGTATTTCTTTAATATAAGTATACCTTGAAGTATTTTGGTAATCTTTTTATGAATTATTATTTATCCAATTTACATTTACTGTCCTGTTCACTAATTCCAGCGCACCCTGTTTTCCCGATTTTCTCTAAAATATGATAATGTCATCTTCCAAATAGAGATCAGTTTTATAGTACTCCTTTAGTCGTTACAGAAAATACCATTGTTTTGACTGTACGTCAATTAAGTAAGAAATAGGACGGGAATAAAAAGTCTACGGGGATTTTCTATAGTAAAATCGCTGAAAATGTGTGACGTCGGAGGCTATGACGTCGCTGTTTATTATTGTTGACACGGAGAACAATATGGCAGCGGCTTGAAATTAACATGGGAATTTCCCATAGACATTTTAATTTTCATATTGCGGTTTGAAGGCAGCCGATAGGGTAAGTTGAAGTTAATTTCCAGTTACGACTAAAGGAGGTCAATTCTCGGAAGCAATTAATAATAGGAAAATTCATCAGACGACAGAATAAATTGCCAAAACAGGGTGCTCTGGAATTAGTGAACAGGACAGTAGGTAATTTTTGTTTAACAAATGCACAATTTTTTTAAAGTTGCTTAACTTGGCTCTGATGGTCTAAACTTATATGTCTCTATCTATATTCTTCCATCTGATAAAGGTTCCAAATATGACAAATTAACGATTTGAAATGATAGATAAAAGAAATGATACAAGTTTATTGTTAACAGCTTTTGAGGTGTTTAATCTTGAACCCATTCTGTTTAAAACAAATTCCCATCATTATTCAAAGCAGTTGACTTCATGACTTTCACTCCTTTGATTCCAAAGTATCATATCTATTTCAATGTACACAATTTTGTTTCCATGTACATGTACCCTATTTTTATGTAGATTATGGACCATGGACCTCAGATGTCTTGGGACGATATAGCAGGACTTGAGTTTGCAAAGAAGACAATAAAAGAGATTGTGGTGTGGCCCATGCTTAGGCCGTAAGTAGTCCTTGTCTTGAGAATCAAGTATACATATGATACTTAGCACATGCTCATCTAAAGAAGATCAAGACAAACTTTCGAAAAATTTAATTCTAGTCAGCTTTATTGTGTCACCTGTGAAGCATAGCGACACTTAGGGATCACATTGTCCATTGTCCGTCTGTCTGTCACACTTGGATGTCACACCCTATAAAAGTGATTCCTGAGTGTCGCTATTTTATAAATAGGAACCTGTATGTGACTAGCTTTAGATGCAAAAGCGATGTATAATATCATTGCTTTAGTGCAAACGGTAATGTTCAGGGGAAGGTTAGCGCAGACGTGTAAGTGCGCAAAAATAATTTGCAATATGAAAATTTTAATACATCTCATTTGTTTCAAGACTACTCTCTTATGCACTTCCCATACCCTAGGCATAGAAACGCTTACCTTTTATGGTCTTAACACTTGTACATTCATGCATATTCGATTAAGTCCCATTCCTAAACAGACATTTCTGTTTCTAAAGAACCGGGACTAAAACAAATGTGATTGGATGCCTAGATTATGCTAGGTGCATAAGAGAGTCGTCTTGGAAATGAGATGTATTAAAGTTTTCATAGAGCAATTTTTTTTTCATATAACAAATATTTTTACGCACATACACGTCTTCGCTCACCTTCCTGTGAACATTACCGTTTGCACTAAAGCAATGATATTATATATCGCTTTTGCATCTAAAGCTAGTATGTGACCAGAGCCATTCTTACAGAGGAACATGCTGGTTTGTTTTCTCCAAAAAGTTGAAACATTATATAGCAAACAAGTATAACCTTCCGGCCACAAATACATGTATATGTTGCAGCTAATCACAAGATCTTTTCTAATGCTGATGTATAATAAAATTTACAACGTCCGTGATGTCCAAATTGGACAAACAGAAATCAACTGTGATTGTTTCATTTTTGATTGACAAGCTTTTTGCTATTCAGAAAAAAATCTTTATTATACATGTACTTTGTATTTCGTTTCACCAAAGTAGTGCATTATTCACAAAGAGGAATTTCCCTACAAAAATTAATCATCTCAATCCATACACGACATCTACATGTATATGTATTTACTTACTTATTACAGGGACATTTTCACGGGTCTTAGGGGTCCCCCTAAAGGACTTCTGTTATTTGGACCACCTGGCACAGGCAAAACTTTAATAGGTAAAAAATTGTTGTAATTCTTTTGTCAGTACCAATGGTGACAAACGGTTAAATACCTTTCCAAATGAATCAATATTAAGCACATTCATGATACCTGTACAGTTTAATTAGATGTTCACATGATAAATCAGTTTAATGTTTGTTATTGTAGGAAAATGCATTGCCAGCCAGTCTAAATCAACATTCTTTAGCATAAGTGCCTCTTCTTTAACTTCAAAGTGGGTAAGCAACTTACTATTTATAAAACAGATATTCTTACTTGATGAGTTTATTTTATGGGAGTAGTATTGTAAATTACAATGTGAACTTTTGTGTACATGTACTTTCAAAAAGTATTTTTGTAAGATGATGTTATGTACCTCAAAACGTTAAATACAGTCAGGCCACATGTAACATAAGGCTTAGAAATAGCAACTTTATCAGCAAAAGCCTCTTTGTTTGCCGAGATTCTCTTTCTTTTCAATTATCTTAACTTTGGTAGATTTAGTCTCTTCATATTTTCTCCAAGAAAGATATGCAGTGCAAGATCACTGCAACCAATGAGATGTTGAAAATTTAGCTTGAATAGCAGAAATTTGCAAATAGAGCTGAGATTGATCAGGAGACACTTTACACATAAGTGTTATCATTACACATGTTGGACATTAGAACGTTCCATTCAAACCTTGTACAAATTCAATTTGATTTTTACGCTCATCGTGAAAAGTGCCTGAATCGGCCAATGTGGAGATACACTGCAAGTAAAACGAATCAGAACCTTGGATCATGAAGATGGAGGAAAAGAAATAGTGTACTTATTTTTCTTAGGTAGGTGAAGCAGAGAAGATGGTACGAGCCATGTTTGCCGTTGCGAGATGTTACCAGCCTGCTGTAGTGTTTATAGACGAGATAGACTCGCTGCTGTCTCAAAGAACGGATGGTGAACATGAAGCATCTCGAAGAATTAAGACAGAATTCCTTGTCCAACTGGTGAGTAAAGTACATCAAAAGCAATTCATCGTCCAAACATGTGTACATTTATGTTTCTATGAACCATACTTTATCATTCTTTTCTCAGGATGGTGCAGCCACAGTATCAGATGATAGAATACTAGTAATAGGAGCAACTAACAGGTCAGGCTCAAGTTTTAAATCGAAGATTTTTTTTTTTACCTTGATTGTGGTACTGGGTATTTGATATGAAGGTAACATCAGCTGTATCTCTTCTATAATATGTAAGGGTATTGATTAGTATTTCACTAATAGATTCGTGTATTGTTCATTGGAACAATCCAAGACATGATATACATGAAAATATTTTTATGGAGACTTTCTTGTAAATAGTTACAATTGTTTAGATTCCCATATATGGTCAGGCAAATTTTTAAATAAAAGATTGAGTGTAAGATAAACCCCCTACCTTCTTACCATAATCAATTGGCAGTAAACTTATGGATGACAATCTTACAAAGATGTAATAATTTGTATTTCTTCAAATCTAATGGAACATTTATACAGACTTCACATATATTTAAATTGCCATTTGACTATCTTTAGACCCCAGGAGATAGATGAGGCTGCCAGGAGGAGATTTGTTAAGAGGTTATACATTCCTCTCCCGGAGGGTTCTGCCCGCAGACAGATCGTAGTCAACCTATTATCTCAACAGACGTACCAACTGACGGAGGCACAACTTAGTGCCATAGAACAAAGATCTGATGGTAGGATTGATAACTGTGATTCAAATTTTTAAAAATTTCAGAAATTTCTTTCAAAGGATGTGCATAACTTTTATCTTGAATACAAGGGAAGAGAGGGTGAATGTAAATGTATAATTGACATGTTTAGTCAGACAAAATGCTCACTTATGTAATCCATACAAATAACAAATTACCACATTCCCATGTGCTCAATGTCTGACATCCAGACTTTTGCATCCTAATTTGTGTTTCATGGTAAGATTGTTATTAATAAAGTCAGACATTGATTTTTCCTTACGTGGACGTGGGTAAAGTTGATTTGGAATGTTATAGTGTATATCATTCTTTACTAGGATATTCTGGTGCTGATGTAGCTAATCTATGTAGAGAGGCAGCTTTAGGTCCAATACGCTCCATGGCCTTTGGTGAAATAGAGAACATCTGTGCTGATCAGGTAATGTTTCATTATAGGTAGAACTAATTTCTATTCTTTGGAGTGTTTTTTGTATAGAAGCATGCACATACATGTATACATGTATGTATCATAAAGAAGTTGTCAACAGATTGTACAAAGCACATTTTTGTTACCAAACAGTTGATCATATAAGTACACTCCAATTTAGAATTTAAAATTCTGCCATCTTTCAACATCTAACAAAAGTGTCTCGCAACCTTGGCCAGCATTGATTTTATAGAGTATACACATGTACATGTATATACATGTAATAATGAAATTGAGGATATTACTTATAATTGAAGCAGCTTAAATTGTGATTAAAATTAAAGTAAATTCTAATATGACTTGAGATTTTATCCCTATATGTGCTATAGAGCTCACCCGTGGTCTATTCTCCAACACATTATGGTCAGATAAGCCACGCCCACTCGCGCTCATACTCTGAAATTGATTTTCTGAAGACCTGTCACTTTCTGAAAATTACTGCAGCAACACTACTTGTCGTCTGCTATAATCAGAATGTATTAGAATCGAAATAACTACTAGCTAACCGTGGTTTATTGTCCAGTAATTCCACTCATCACAAGAACCAATCTGCTGCGGGAATTACTGGACAATATACCATTGCTAGGTAGTTATTATTTCTTAAGTATTCTATGCTGAAGATGGAAGTAAATGTAATGAACCAATGATGACTTTTGGGTAGATGTCTTTCCATTTTAAATGCATTCTTGTGTAAATATGTCATATTATTTATTTCTGTCTTTCAGGTTCGTCCTATATTGTTTGAGGACTTTGACGCAGCCTTCATGCAAGTGAGAGCCAGCGTATCTGACAAAGACTTAGATCTATATATAGATTGGAACAATACTTATGGAAGTGTCCCAATCCGTAAATAAATGGTTATTATCCTTATATTGCTTATGTCTTTGTGTTGATACATGTGAAAAAGAGATACGAAATTTATGCATGGATTGTAACATTAATTTTTGACGTGTGGTCAGAAACTTAGTGAGCAGGATAGAAGACAAACTCACAACTATAGATGATCATCAAATCTTCCGTAAATACATGTTATGTAGCTTGGGAAGATAATATTACACTCTTCTGATTTTCAAAGATAAAGGTCAAGGTCATACTTTAGAACATACGGTATCAAATCTGTCTATCAATACTTTGTTTCTGATGTGATAATTCAAATTTGTTTTCAAGATACTAGTACAAATTCCATATTTCATAAAGAGATAGAGTATCACAAGAGTAACATGCCTTTAGGTTTTCAACTTTCAAGGTCAAGGTTAATTTTGGTCTTAGCCAAATTTTGATGAATACTGAATACTTTGGTTCTGACACTATAAATCAAAGTAGTCTTCAAGGCACAGCTTTCATATTTATATAGTAATGCACATTAGCGTATGCTGTCCATCCCAAGTGTGTTTTCTGGACATTAAAAGGAAAACCTCTACAGAGAATCTGTTCATTTCTTGGGTATTGTTTTTAAAACAACAAGTATAGGTGAAGTTTGAATTTGGTATCACTTCGCTCATTTTTAGCTCTACTGGTCTCAGACCAGTCGAGCTTATGCGATCACCCTTCGTCCGGCGTCCGTCTGTCCGTAAACAATTCTTGTCCGGACAACTCCTCTGAAACTGTTAGAGATAGAAAGTTAATTCTTTTTGCATTTTACTTGGTTCATGGTCTATTTGTGCACCTGACATTTAGTTTCAGTCCCTGACCCCAAGGGTCTTAGAAAATGGGCGTGGTCATTATATTCTATGTAATCTTGTCTGGACAACTCTTCTGACACTATAAATGATAGAGACATAATTCTTTTTGCAATATGATGGGTCTGTGGTCTTGTTGTGCACCTGATATTTTGTTTGAGCCCCTGACCCCCAGGGTCTTAGAAATGGGTGTGGTCATTTTCTCCTATATAACTCTATGTAACCTTGTGCTCGTAACTCCTCTGACACTATTAATGATGGAGACTTAATTCTTTTTGCAGTAGGATGGGTCTGAGGTCTAGTTATTCACCTGATATTTTGTTTGAGCCCCTGACCCCATTGGTCTTAGAAATGGGTGTGGTCATTTTCTCCTATATAACTCTATGTAATCTTGTGTTTGCAACTCCTCTGACGCTATAAATGATGAAGACTTAATTCTTTTTGCAATATGATGGGTCTGTGGTCTTGTTGTGCACCTGATATTTTGTTTGAGCCCCTGACCCCCAGGGTCATAGAAATGGGTGTGGTCATTTTCTCCTATATAACTCTGTGTAATCTTGTGTTTGCAACTCTTCTGACACTATAAATGATGGAGACTTTATTCTTTTTGCAATGTGATGGGTCTGTGGTCTAGTTGTTCACCTGATATTTTGTTTGAGCCCCTGACCCTTAGGGTCTTAGAAATGGGTGTGGTCATTTTCTTCTATTTAAGTCAATGTAATCTTGTGCTTGCAACTCCTCTGACACTATAAATGATGTAGAATTAATTCTTTTTGCAATGATTGGTCTGTGGTCTAGTTGTGCACCTGATATTTTGTTTTAGCCCTATACCCCCAGGGTCTTTCAAAATGGGTGTGGTAATTTTTAGCCGAGTTGCAAAACTCGGCTCTTAATTTGATGTGAGACGGGCGGGCGGTTGGGCGGGCGTCTGGGCGGGCGGGCGGGCGGGAGGGCGTCAACAATTGGTTTCCGGACTATAAGTCAACTACGAAAGAGGCTATAACAATGAAACTTCATACACTTACTCACCATTAGTCAAGGATGAGCCCTATTGATTTTGGGGTCAAAAGGTCAAAGATCAAGGTCACAGGACTCAGATGATTGAAAATGGTTTCCGGACCATATTTCAGCCTGTACTGCACCTATAATCATGAAACTTGCCAGAAATGTTTCCCTTGAATCAAGGATGATGCCTATTGATTTTGGGGTCAAAAGGTCAAAGGTCAAGGTCACAGGACTTTTTTGATTGAAATTGGTTTTCGGACCATATTCCAGCCTGTATTGCACCTATAATCATGTAACTTGCCAGAAATGTTTCCTGTGAATAGAAAATGACCACTTTTGATTTTGGGGTCAAAAGGTCAAAGGTCAAGGTCACAGGACTCTGATGATTTGAAATGGTTTCCTGGCATATTTTAGCCTGTATTGCACCTAAAGTCATGAAACTTGCCAATAATGATTCCCATGAATCAAGAATGACCCCTATTGATTTTGGGGTCAAAGGTCAAGGTCACAGGACTCCGATGATTGAAAGTGGTTTCCGGACCATATTTCAGCCTGTATTGCAATTATAATCATGAAGCTTGCCAGAAATGTTTCCCATGGATCAAGGATGACCACTATCAATTTTGGGGTTCAAAGGTCAAAGGTCAAGGTCACAGGACTAAGATGATTAAAAATGGTTTCCCGACTGAATTTGAGCCTGTATTGCACCTATTATCATGTAACTTGCCAGAAATGTTTCCTATTAATTTTGGGGTCAAGAGATCAAAGGTCAAATTCATAGGACTCGTTAATTGAAAATGGTTTCTGAATTATATATGAATGTGGATCAACCTGAAACATGCTAATAATGTTTCCCATCTGTCGAGACCATATTCAAATCATGTATATTTTACTTATATTCAAGTTTTGCAACTCGGCACTTTGCATCTTTGATGCATTTTAAGCTTATTTCCTATATAGTTGTGCTCTCTACTTGTTTAAGGGGGTTCGAGTATCATTATTTTGACACTGTTTGGATGGTCAAACTAACTTTATTTCTCTCTAAACTAAAAATCTATCATCAGATATTCTAAAATGTATAAAATATATGCATCGTGCAGGGCATCTTTAGGGTCTAATACTTGAACAAAGTCGGGCACTTTTAGTGGAAAATCATGTTTTGCCCAAATTTTGAGTCTATCCAAGGAAAACTGAATAAAAATGAACATTAGGTATCTAAAGTCAAAATTTCTAGTGGAAAAGGCTTGTTTAAGAACTGCAGGTACTTATTATTAGCAGAGGAAGACAAGACAATTGTAATATTTTGAGAAATAGCAATGAAATGGTAAAAAATGCCACAATTTACGGGGTAATATTTGATGTCAAAATATGCCAGAGACTACATTCATATGGCCTTTAATTAAAGGAAACCCCCTGCAAGGTACCTTTTTCATCATTTACATGTTTTAAGGGTGAAACAATTTATAAGTATACCAAATTCTAAGGAGTTTCGACCATAACTTTTAAAAATATTGTAAATTTAAATACAAAAATGTTATATTTTAAGCCCAAAATGTGTAAAAAAAACCTGTATGACAAACAAAAAAGTTCTAAAAATTGAAGGATTTATTATTCAAACATGATTAAATATTTGTAAAACAAACTATTTTAAACGTCTGCAATTAATTAAGGCAATACAATGTTATTCTTATATATTTTGGAAATCAATGATGACGTCACGCGATACCCGAACCACCTTAAAGCTATTAATGATGGGGAGTTAATTCTTTATCCAATATTATGGATCTGTAGTCTTGATGTGTCATTGATAGTTCATTTGAGCTAGCAGCCCTTGGCACCTAGGATCTTGGAAAATGGGTGTGGCATTCTTTTTTGAAATACTTTATCTTGGATATTATGAATTACATGTATATGAGTGCTATTATAGTTTTAGTCTAATGGATATGTTGTTTTGTCATGCTACTTATAATTTGTTAGAGCGCCTGCTCCCTATGGTCTTGGTTTAAAAAAAAAGAAAGGAAATTGATGTTTTAGAAAAGAAAAACAACCAGGAGAGCTACAGTCAGAGACTTCTGGTTGTGCAGAGTTACACCTCTTGAAAGTCGGAAAATTCAATATTTTGTGGTTTCCAGACTTATAGAGGTAAAAAACCATTACAGAGAATCACTTCATTTTTTGGATATAGCTTTTATACCAAGATTCACAGGTCAGGTTCAAACTTGGGACATGTCTTTCAATTATGTGCAGAGTTATGTCCTTTGAAACCTTGAAAATTCCCTATTATGTTGTTGTGCCCCTTAAAACTTGTGGTTCTGGACATGCATGTATTAAGGAAAATTGTAACAGAGAATCATTTCATTACACCAACAAATACATGTCAAGTTTGAATATGGTTCATGTTGTTTTATCATGTGCTGAGTTATGCCCTTGAAATCGTCCATTATCTAAACTTAAGTTTACACAATACCTACTGAATAGACATGCTTTCAGTAGCTCGAATACTTCTCACTTCTATGTGAAATAAACCACATGAAAGAATCCTCAGGGTCAAGGTCTAAATTTGGTAAAATTTGATAAAATTTCAATACTTTGGTTCTCACACCATGACTCGAGCTATTATCAAGATACAATTTATGGATCATAAGAGGAATACGTTGATTTTCTTTGAACTTTCAAAGTCATATGTCAAAGTTGAACTTGGATAATTTGGATTTAATTTATAAACACTTTGGTTCTGACACAATAACCAAATTTTCAAGGAACAACTTTTATTTGAATTTTAAACTTTCACAAGGTCAAAGGTGAAGGTCAAATGTAGCTAGGCAAATATAACATTAGATTTATGTAGCAGACCATAAAATTAAATTATTATTTTGGGTTACCAAGCATACTTACTGCGGTAAAAATTTAAAGGACAGACTCAAATTGTCACCTCACAAGAGAACGGGAGCATATGCTGTAACCCCAGCTGAGCATCTACCATACTTTGAAGGGGCAGATAAGGATGAAAGGGAGGGAGAGAGCTACCCCTTGTCCACTCCTTCATACTTTGATCGCTGTGTCTGGTGATGAGGGTTGGGGTAAAAACATCAAAATAAACCCATTTGCTTTCACTTTATATAAATTACGATCTATAATTACACTTTTCAATTAGAGGTCGAAAATGATTAACTTATGCCTTTCTCGTTCTAGAATAAAATCATTTGAAGTAGGCCAACACTTTATATCTGTAATACATTAAAAATGAGGAAATGGTGGTTGTTGTGTAATGACATTGAAATAATTCAAAGAAATGGAATTGTTGACAAAATTCTAACCAACCGAATAAGATGATTCCTTCGTGCCATGAATTCAGCATTTCAGGAGTTCAATTAAAAGTCGATTCAAAGTTAAGTCAATGTGACCTTTTTATGAATTCATGCCAAGATCTAGGAGAGTTATATGATAGACGAGCGTGTTCGATTGTTCCATATTGTATCATGCGCGGTAAAGATAGTTGCAGGTAACTTTCGAATTCATACTTTTAACAGTATCGTGTAAATTCAAACACTGTAACAGTCTTAAGTGGACTGAATGAATGAACGACCTGTTATGGCACGCTGTTGTGACATTTGTTATGTAACATGGTTTTGAAAGTAAGGACTCTTGGGACTGCAGAATTTCGCTCAATTTTGACATTATTTGAGAATCATTCCATCTTTGCCAGTTACAGTGCATGCTCTTGCAGTTTTCGGTAATAAAATCCTGAATAAGGCAAGCGGTGATTATCCCATACTGCACGTATTTACATACCAGTGGCATGTTTCATGATTGAACCAACAAAGTCTGTAACAAGAGTTATCAAAATGGACCAGAGAAACTGGAGGCCTACTAAACACACACTATCCATCACGCGAAGGAAACATTGCAATCACTGGGTAAATTTGTTTTAGTGCTTAGACATGATTATAAGCACCTGTAAGAGCGTCATCGAGGTATGTTATTGTTTCTGGTCCGTATGGCCACGCGCGGACGGGCGCCTTCCTCAATTTCACTCCCATTCACATGTTTTCAATCTGAAAAATAAAATATCTAAATATCCGATTTACATCTAAACGCATTAAAGTGCAGAAATCTATGAGAAGTCAGATCTAAATATTTACACGATGCCAAACATCGTCGTTCCATTCATAGAAAACAGCGATGATTTTGTAAACCCGACCAGAAAATCAGCTTGGATGGAGGAAAAAGGATTGAAAGGTACCATCAAGCCACTGCTATGGTGTCTGAAAGCGACGGGACTTTTACACGACGTCGAATTACGTACTCGGAGAAATGACGACGTCGAGGGGGAGAGTGTCGGCATCGAGGAAGCAAAACGTTCCCGGTGCTCATGGTATCTATCGTACAGTATCTTTGTTACTTTGCTACTGTGGGGAAACTTCGGAAATTCTTTGACGGTGTTCAAAGGGGCGACATCTTTCGACGGCCTCGTCTGCAATCAGATCATTACGTCAACGTGGTTTCTACAGGTGGCGCTTTTTGCGTTGAACAACAATATAGGGTGTCGCCACTGGTACGGGGTGTTTCAAAAATGGGATATTTTAGCCAAAAATCTGGAGTTCGAGAAAGACAAGAGCATGAGAAGATGTGCGGTTTTTACATCAGTGCTATATGTAACTTGGATTATCACATCATTATTGTTCACCTCTATCGGATCCCTATTCATTTCCGGTAATTTCGCGGTCTTTTCCGGGGAAGCATCCGGAATCATAATCTGGATCGTCTTTCTCGTCATCTATTTCTTCTTCTCCAGCGCTTGGTTTCTTTTAACGGCGTCATTTACTGTCACCAGCTTTGCTGTGTATGTAGCATTCAGAAAATTCAACAAAAGATTTAACGAGGCCATCTCCGCCGACGGAAAATTTACGGGAGACATCGAGGAAAATAGACACCAACACGAAGAACTTGTGCAACTTTTGAGAAAAGCAGACGACATATTTTCCCTGTATATCTTAGTAGCGATCGGGACTATAATTCCACTAATAATTTTCACTTTATATTTTGTACTGTTTGAATCGGTAGACCTGTACTCCTATGTGGCAACTTGGTGGTCCGTGTCTCTCAGTATGATACAAATCACAGTGGTGTTTGTCAGCGGAGGGATAGTCAATCACGTGGTACGTAGAAGTTTTCCCCGCTTTTTTTTTTTTTTTTAATTTACTGTAGGGATATGCAGATACAAAGATTATATGAACGATGTGAACGACAAAATATCATGTTATACAGAGAGTGAAATTCAACAAAATTTCCTTTTTATTTAAAAACTCAAAAGAGCTTAAGCTTACCAATTATACAGATCTCTAATTCTTCTAAGCCGCACATATACTGAAATTTCTTCACATTCTATTGAATGAAAATGAGCAAAACTTATTTGAAACATGGGTGGCAGGTTCAGAGGACAAAAGAAAATAAGAGCACAGAGAACGTCTGCTAATTTATCTAGGTACAAGAGATGAACTCTTTTTTAAATATTGGAACCAAATACAGTTTACATGTTTTTAGAATCCAATAAAGAATTTCAATTTTGGTCTCTGAATTGATCTTTTCGGGAATGTTTTGTGAAAAATTATACGTAATATAAACTGAAAAAAAAGGTTATTTTGGCAAATTTCAGGGGACCTCCAACCCCTCTAGATCTGCGCTTGATATAGACTTTGCAATTATTTAGCATTTCTGTTTATAGATGAAAGAGCAATTATTCGATTTTAGATCCCTTTTCCATCATATCTTTTATATTTCTATGCCCCCCCCCCCCTCCTCCAAAGGCAAATCGTTGAAAAGATAGTGTCCCATCGTCTCTTCATATTAAGAATCTTGATGTACTTTTATTTTTTACATACATCTGGTGACTTGTACAGAACATTCATCACAATCTTATAAATATTTCCTCATTTTCATGAAACATAAAAAGCTGCTATTGTGATACCAGAAGTTGATGGAGTGGATAGGTGCGGGGTTGTTTATGACAGATATATAGGTAGTCCCGATTTATGGTGGTAACTATTCAGGGATTAGTGGGGTATGATTTATAATATAGACAAAACGGTGATATTTTCTTGATTTACAGAGCCATGTTTATATTTCAGGCACATGGTCCACTTGGAACAATATACACTATAGATCTACGAGCCATGGCCATAGAACAGAGTCAACAGGTACGCTAAGAAACTGACCCAATTTTCATTAAAGTCATCAATAAATTGGGGAAAGAATTGTATTGTTGTTTGCTAAGTTTATGTTCCTTACTCGAGAAAATGGAGGCTGCGATCGAGGATTATAGCTTTTCTGACTGTCTGTCTGTCCGAATAAGCTTATCACTACAACTCCCCGTCAAAACCCCTAATTGGCTTAATAGTAAAAATCACAGGATAAAAATCGTCAAACCCCTAAATTGTACCCTCGTGAAACAGTGTCGAAAAAATATAAACGGAAAACTTGAACATCAAAATGTCAGATTTGTTTTGAATAAAAAAAAAAAAAGTCTCGGGGCACGTACGTTCTTCCCAAAACATTAACTTGATCTGTAAAACTTCTTCAACCCCGAATGTACTAAAATAAGTACCAGAACACTGGGGGAGGGGGGTTACAATCATACTTGCAAGTACCTGTGGCTATGTATGCTTTTTGTTGAAATTGACCCCCTATAATCGAATTCTCCAAAATTAAATTTTGTTACCAATCGTAGAAAGAGAAATATCTACTGTATATAATTAGAAAACTAGTTTTAAACACTGCACATACTCCTTTCAGCTTTCAGTTTTCCTTACCCAGCTGACCAGCGCTCCTATCGGCTTTACTGCTTTTGGATTGTTCACGATCGATAAACCAACTATAATAACAGTAAGTACACGACTTTACTAATTACATGTAACAATAGTTTGTTTTCTGTATTAATTTTGTCAATTTATTTTGTGAGTTTAATCATTTTGACCCATTTGTTTCAGTTTGCTGGGAGTATTGTGACGTATGCAGTAGTGGTCATTCAGTTCAAGCCGTCCTCGGACAGCACCAGTGTCCTTCAACAAGTAGTGGCTAATATTACAGCGTAAATTCGGACAATACAAAAACGTCAAATGATACACTTCTCACCATTGACAATGACCATGGAGAGAAACATAGAACAGCAATCGATCTCCTTGCGCATTTGCTTTCAGAATGATGTCATCAACATACGCACTCCTATTTCTAAGCGCAATCCAAATACTGAATTCATGGATCTTGACTAGACATTTGCACTGGGATCTGAAGAAAAACAGTGATTATCGTCTCTTTCATTGGGACGTCTATGCAAGCTAAAATTACACTTCAAGTTAAGAAAGTATCGGGATCTGGACAAGCGGTGATGACATGGGAACAAAGAAAGTTCAATACATATTTAATGTACCTCACTTTTACACATTGCCATGAATGAGCATATACTGAGTAACAATTTAACGTCATTGAATATTTGGGCTGCAGTGTTATTTTGCGAGGAAAGAAAATACCGTAAAATCAGAAATGTTAGGGAATATTAAATTTCGTTACTTTATGGGAAAAAAAGAGCTTCTTTAATTTTACGAGTTTTTTTGCGCCTATAGAAAAAATTGTAATTGAACTTGTATAAACTACATGTTTTTATAAGTAATTTTGCGTGAAATTTGACGGACACGCGGATAAACAATATTGTTTAATTTATTTCAAGATTTGAAGTTTCTCATCTCATATGCGCAAAATTCATGGATATACTACTATAAAGAAATCTCTGACTTAACATTTCATATCCATCATTGCATGTTACAAAGATTTCATGTTGGTTACATTTTCTTGATTGTAGAATTACTTATTTCACAATATGGCATGTATAACGCACAATTTTAAAAGGATATATCTATTTCTTATGTTTTCTAATTTATTTTATCAAAATCAGAAACCAAGGACTTGTAAAAGATCTACATTGTAAGTCAGCTAAACTTATATGCATGAAGATATTGCTACAAGTACATGTTATGTAGAAGAATCTTGTTGCAAGTTCTTGCATGGACTTAAAACAACCTTCTACAAGATATTCAATTTGAAGACGTTTACATTTCTACAAGATATTGTTATAAATACGTAAGTCCTTGTAGAAACATACTATTGAACAAGATATTGGAAAACATATCAGTGACGTAGCTATCATACATGCTTGTATGCTAAAGCATGCAATTTTTTTTCAAAAATTTCCGATTTTGTAAAGCCCTTATTTATTCGGCCTTCTTCAAGGCAATGTCATAGAACATGTTAAGACTATGTTGGGTCCCCCTAATTCCCTCAATCCACTTAATTTTGGCCTAGCTACGCCACTGCATATACTAATTCTTTTCTTCTTCTGGTTACTTTATGGTGCAATGCATGTGTATTTGATTTTAAAATGAAGGATTGTATTTTTCTTGTAGTTAAAGTAAATTTCTTCAATTTACAGTCTTTGTCTTTTTAATTTACTTATTTGTTCAGGATATATTGTACTTATATTGTATTTGTCCCTATTCGTTCCTCATATCCTGTATAGAATAATCAATATTAGACTCCGGCAAAGATTTACTTGAACCCAATCATACACTGTAGATTCACGAGATTTGGACAAAATGTTAACGACGTTTCATCCAGACAAAAGCAGCAAACGCTGCCAGCAATCCAAGTCCTATGATAATGTTACGTCCATATTTATTCGTTGGTTTGGGAGGTGTATATATGAACTTAGTATATCTGGGATCAAGTTTCGGAACATAGTCTGGTCCGTTTGATTCCCCGTCATCGAAATTGTATGGTAACGCACCCCATAAGCGTTTGGCTTCGTCAGTTCTACCCGATGGAGGGACTTCTTTCGGATAAATGATCCCATCGTCGTTATGTGTATTTGGTAATGAAAATCGAATTCCTTGGAACGGCCAATGAGAAGTCCTTCCGGCGACATTGAACAATTCTTTTCGTATTCCCATGTCCTCTTCCGTCGCCCAAATTGCGGGAGCCATACACACGAAAACAGTATACCTCCATCTTCCGGGATTACGGCGACCTTTGATAGGCCGAGCGTTAGCGTGAATCAGTCGAGAATCCCATAGGACAATCCCGCCTTTAGGAACCGGAAGTCGTACAGTTTGACATCCTCTTTCTTCGTACCATGTGACATCTTCGTCTCGCAGTTGAAAATATTCGTTTATTGTGCTTTTGAACGCTTGTTTTTCGTGCGTATCGTAAAATTCCTGTGCATATTTGTGAGACCCTTTCATTAGGTAAAAAGTCCAATCATCTTCCTCCGCATTCTCTAGATACACCGCGCCTTGATACGCATGGAGACCCATTCTAGCTGCTGATTGGTCGGTGTGTAACCAATGAAAGCCTTCTTCAGCAAAATGTTCTTGCCCGTTTTCTGGTGGTCGTCCAATTGCCAGGGCATCAACGCTACTAAGTAACTTGGATGTTCCCCAGAGTTGCTCGAACACTCTTTTACTCTTTACTCTAATTTTCCATGTGACATCAAGATTACCTACGTTATAACTAAAGATTAAAGATGACTTTGATTGCGGCCATTTTCCGTTCTTAAACTGTTTTATCCAATCATTGTATTCCTTGATATATGAATCACATTCTGAGTGAGACAAAACTCCAGGAACTACTGTGTAACCAAAATCCTCAAGTTCTTGACGGTTTCGTTGAGTGAACATCTATTGAGAGAAAAGAATGGAAAACATCCGACATCAACTTTAAGCAATTCGTAGAATTTCTTAAACACTTTATCACTTTTAAAATTGTATATATAGAAACCTCAATTAACCCCCCCCCCCCAAAAAAAAGAGTACGTTTTGGGGGAAAAAAGAGAATTTTTGGGAAAGTTCGCTCAGAGAAGACGAGTTGGTATTGATTGGACACTTACAAACTTTCCCCTGGCTTTTCTGTGACTGAAGAAAAAAAAATCTACCTTTATACCAATGACTTCCTATTACAAATTCAAGCCCTAGTTTTCTTTAATAATACTCTGATTGAAATGTCGGAAGTCAAAGACTTTTAAGCTTTTAAACATACTTAATCTCTTTATAAATATTCTCAAAGCGGCTCATACATTAAGGCTTTGACTCCTCCTATCATTTTTCAAAAATGCAGCTCTAACCCAAAAATAAGAAAATTCGTGTAAATAGAAATCACAGTCTCCTTTCCTGTGATATAGGTTTCAGACAGTCACTTCAAAAGATGAACTGAAGGTTAAAAAAGTATACACGTACTTACAGTTATGAATTCTATCGAATCATTTGATTTTTTTTTTATTATTCTACATGCTTTATATAATGTCCAACGTTCATAAGACTGACGTGGAAGTTTTGATGTTCTGTTGTTCTAAATTTACCTTTATGCGATTTCTAAATTTAGAAAGCATGTCACAAGATGCACCATAAAATTTTATCTTACTACATGTATGTTTATCTTTTAGGTCTAGACTACAGTGTACTGTAGACCTTAGTATTGAATATTTACAAAAAATATTTATATTCTTACTCATTTTTGTGTCGCCTGCGAAGCACAGCGACACTTAGGGATCACTTTGTCCGTTGTCCGTCTGTCCGTCCGTCTGTCAGTCCGTCCGTCTGTCTGTCTGTCACACTTTGGGTGTCACAGCCCATAACTTTTGATTGGTAAGTGATAGGGCTTTCGATATTTCACATGTGTATTCCTTGTGACAAGACCTTCTTACACATACCATAATTTTTGACCTAGTGACCTTGACCTACATATTTGACCTACTTTTCAAAAAAATTAAGAATGGATATATCTTTTGATTGGCAAGTGTTAGGACTTTGATATTTCACATGTGCAATCCTTGTGGCAAGACCTTTCTACACATACCATAATTTTTGACCTTGTGACCTTGACCTAGATATTTGACCTACTTTTGAAAAAAAGATAAGATTTGCTATATCTTTTGATTGGTAAGTGATAGGGCTTTGATATTTCACATGTGTATTCCTTGTGACGAGACCTTCCTACACATACCATAATTTTTTACCTATTGACCTTGACCTACATATTTGACCTACTTTTCCAAAAAATTAAGAATGGATATATCTTTTGATTGGTAAGTGATAGGGCTTTAGTATTTCACATGTGTATTCCTTGTGACAAGACCTTTCTACACAGACCTTAATATTTGACCTTTTGACCTTGATCTAGATATTTGACCTACTTTTCAAGAAAAGTAATATTGGCTATATCTTTTGATTGGTAGGTGATAGGGCTTTGATATTTCACATGTATTTTTCTTGTAACAATGCCATTCTACACATACCATAATTTTTTACCTTTTGACCTTTACCTAGCTATTTGACCTTCTTTTTTAAGGTTGTATATATCTTTTAACTGGTAGGTGATAGGTCTTAAATATTTCTTATGATGACACCTTTTTGTTACCAATTCTTACGTAGTGACCTTGACCTAGATGATTGACACTAATTTCTGAAAATTTGAGAATGACCATGATAAAATGAGATAAGATGAAATGAAAATTTGTAATTAAGAGGTCTGATATATGTCAAATGAATTTCATTTGACAAGACTTTTCTACTGATACCAATAATTTTGTTCCACTTTCTAGAATAATAATCAAACCGCTTCGCAGGCGACACAAGCATTCCTTGGATTGCTATTTTTATCTTTTACTTCAAATTTATACACCAGGATTTTTACCTGTAGGCCCCGGCCTCCCTTCTCCGCTTTCTTGATAAATAAAATTTCTTCTATTATCATTACGTGTAAAGATACCTTCTTTAGAAATAACCTTATTTCATTTTTTCGTTTATGTTACTTAAAAATAAAGATCTATATAGGTATTAGATCATAAATGCGTCGTGTTGCTAATCAAGCCACGGTGCGCATTGAGCTCGTGCGCACAACGTGTTTAGTTTTGGTGTACTTCCGGCGATTTTCTCTTCGCTGCACAACAGAATTGTTTTTGTGTATACTACAATAGCATTGAAAGCACAAGCTAGAGAACATCAGAAATGTTCAAAATGAAGACCATGGAGTTCCGTGGACACGGGCTATCATGTATCAAAACTCTGGTAGTGGTATTTTTAGTTGTCTTAAATCACACCTGTGCAGATGAAACTGACAACGAGAAGGAAAATATTGCACAAGCTATGAAATCAACAATTGATCAACAGGGATTGGATGATTTAGAGAAGGAAGGAGCGATACGATACATGCCACCCGTGATGGACGAGGAGGAATCACACAGTATACACATGCCTAAAAAACTCAGGTGTGATGGGTGTAAAATCATTGCTTATCAGGTAATATTGCAAAAGGAAGATTAGCAGGATGGGGTTTAAAAATCTGTTTTAATCCATCCTTTAGTGTACTAGTGTGTGCGAAGCTTAAAGAGCGAATAAGCTTTAAAAATACTTTAAGAAATATATGAAGACCACAACTATTGTTGTGATAGAATGCAGGTATATTCATGAAATTTTGATCTGGGGAAGGGGGGGGGGGCTAATCCACCTGTTTCACTAATTTCTAGACCATCCATTACTGATATCAAGTAAAAGCATTTATTGACATGCACTGACCCCCACCCCCCCCCCCCCCCCCCACCAAGGGCATATTGCAATTTGCATGAACCACCCATATGCAGTTAATCTTTCAATCTCTCTTATAGGGGGGGGGGTCATGCTTAGATTCATTCATCGATGGTAATCCCTTTGTATAATCTTCACTTTTTTATGCAGAGTCATTTTACTTATTTGAAAATTCAATATTCAAGGTAATTTTATATCATTTTCAGTAGAGGGTGGGAGATCTAGACTGAGGGGTTGGGACCTGTCTAGATCAGTACCCCCCCCCCCCCCCTCCCAATGGGTTTTAATTTAAATTTTAAAAAAAACCCAAAAAATGGTTTTGTATAGTAAATTATCCATTAAACCTTCATATGCATAGATTTCGTAAGGCTTCAGCAGTATGCTTCATTAGGATCTTTAGATTTTATCAAAGTTGGTAATTTGCCCCATATATTTTTTGTCAGTTTCAGTAGGGAGGGGGTATTCCCATGCCCCTCTCTAGATTCATCAATTTTTCACTGTTAATTTATTGCAACATTTTAATATTTGCCATGCATGACTACATCAAGTGAATCATTCTAACACCAATTAGATTTGTTCAACATGTTGCATTTAAGTAACACTTGTTCAATTCAAATTCAAAATTTACATCATTTATTCAGGCAACATACATTTTGAATGCATTAGTTATTAACAAAATCAATTTATATTTAAAGTATATTTTCAAAGATTCATGGTGTTTTACTGTTTTAACATACTATTTTACATTTGAAGCTAGCAACACGATTCAACAAGGCCCATGAAAGGCGTCCAAGTATGAAGTCACTAACAGAATCTGAAGTCATAGACATTTTAGACGATGTCTGCTCAGATGACTACGACAGGTACTGTAGTATTTATATCCCTAACAGAAAGAAAAACTTTATTTTAAATCGTCCATTTTCCAGGTAATTGCCCCCCCCCCCCCACCTTTTCTCAAAGCACACACTCGGAGGGCATATAGAATTTGAAATATTGATCTGCTTCAGTCTATTAGATGTACTCTTCTGTTTTAATATTCATATCTTTTAAAATTTGCAGCTATGGAGTAAAGGAAATTGATGGTGTAAAAAGACTAACAGGGCCGGGTACTGAAACAGCAGACGCGCCTGGGATAATGCAGGGAGGTGGGAGATGGCCAAATAGGTAGGTTATGATACTGTAATGCTACAAAATCATACGTAACTTAATATTATACCTTTCTACATGAACTTGATACATGATCATACTACCATATTCCTTACCTTGCACATCAGATATATCATCCTTTATATATACCTTAGAAACATGGCCTTTCCTTTAATCCATATTTCAATTACTTTTGACCTTATGACCTTGATCTTTCATCTTCAAATGTTTTAAAAATCGACTAATGTTTTGCAGCAAGCAGTATTCGATCGTATACTTTAAATTATGTCAGAAATTTCTTTTAGAAGGCACATCAAAGTCTTTGACCTTGACCTTTCATTATCCTTGACCTTTTGAAGTATTAGAAGTAAAGTACATAAATTTGCATTGAATTTGCTCGTTCAATGTTCATCTACTGTCTGCAAGAAAATTAAGTAAATACCGGTAGCAATGTGTTACGTACATGTATAAGATATTACATTGTATTGTATTGTCACCACGTCAGATAGGAATGGCAAGCACTGATGTCTCACTTTTATTGCTATTTAGACATTCTGAAATCAATATGGCTCGATCTCAAGAGAATAGCCTTATTGGTGTAATCCTCTATTGATTATACGTCAAAAACTTCAGCTGATGAAAATCAATAATTCACACGGCTTGTTCTATTTGATCTTTTATTAAGCTTGATAATATTTTTAAACTTTAAAAGAAAAAAAATGTTTTTGAGGTAGATGTATACAGTTACAAAGTCTTTGGACATTTTTAGATTATATGTGTTTGAGGATTTTAGCTGGAAAAAAAGTGGAAGTTGCCAAGTTTAAAGCTGAATATTAAATTCCCGCATAAAGCATTACTGATTGATGAAAAAAAAACACAGAATAAAAGAAGGGCTTACGATTTGTAATTATTTCAACAAATAGACTTGGTGTACATGGACTTCTTCTTGTTTGAACAGTAAAGTGCACAGAATGACATCACTGATGAGGAGATTACTTTGTGTCTATGGGGTCATTGTGACATACCTAAATATCAATTCAATCTTTCATTTACAGGGGTTTTTTCCCTTGTTTTGGGGCCGAATTTCGGCCCCTTCCCAATGCCAAATTTCCTCTATTTTTCCCAAAAAATCACTCTTAAATTCCCAAAGAGGAATTATGAAAAAATCACCTGAGAAAATAAAACTCAAAACCTGGAAGTCAGCACAAAATGTCCTATTTCTTACACGTCTAAGTGCATCTTTAAGTTTTTCATTCATCCCTTGTTCAGTTCAAGCAAATCAATGGATTAGAAGTGTTATTAAATGATACTTTAGGGTTATACTGTGGTGACAATTGTATAAAACATTTCCCAATTTCAGCAAAATGTCGCAAATTTTCCCAAATCGGACAGGCACAGGCACCTTCCCCAAAATAAAAAAAACCCCTGATTTAGAGAATCTATACAATCATACAAATATTGTACTATTTTTTATACATGATAGGTCATGAGATTTTTAAAGCTGACATTTTATGTTTCTTCAATTTCCCCCTCTTTATTTGTAAAAGTACAATTATTTTCGGGGGCATATAGTTTTTGGCTGTCTGTTTGTCCTAAAAAACATTAATCTTGGCCATAACTTTTGAATAGTTAGTGATAGGGCTTTCATATTTCACACGAGTATTACTTGTGATAATACCTTTCCATGGATACAAAAATTTTTGACCTTGTGACCTTGACCTAGGAGTTTGACCTACTTTTGGAAAACTTTAACCTTGGCCATAACTTTTGAATGGTAAGTGATAGGGCTTTCATATTCACATGTGTATTCCTTGTGACAAGACCTTTCCATGGATACTTAATTTTTTTACCTTGTGACCTTGACCTTGGAGTTTGACCAACTTCTGGAAAACTTTAACCTTGGCCACAACTTTTGAATGGTAAGTGATAGGGCTTTCATTTTTCACAAGTGTATTCCTTACGACAAGACCCTTCCATGAATACTAAAATTTTTGACCTTGGAGTTTGACCTATTTATGATAAACGTTAACCTTGGCCATAACTCTTTATAGGTAAGAGATAGGGCTTTCATATTTCACAAGTTTATTCCTTAGTAGAAACAGTGAAACAAATACGCATAAGGTTGAAACAAATGAAGGTCACCATCCAAAAGAATTACGTCAACAAAATTTTGAGACAGCTTGTGACAAGAACTTTCCATGGATACCAAAATTTTCACCTTGTGACCTTGACCTTTGTCCTGTGACCTACTTTTGACATTTCAGCTGTTTTACTGACAAAGATGCCAAACGGGGGCATTCCTGTTTCACAAACACATGTTTTTATGCCCCCGGAATCAAAGATTCGGGGGCATATAGTTTTTGGCCTGTCCGTCTGTTTGTCTGTTTATCTGTTTGTCTGTTTGTCTGTCTGTTTGTCCGAAAAACTTTAACATTGGACATAACTTTTGAATGGGAAGTGATAGGGCTTTCATATTTCACATGTGTATTCCTTGTGACAAGACCTTTCGATTGATACCAAAATTTTTGACCTCGTGACCTTGACTTTGACCTTTGACCTACTTTTCAAAAACACTAACATTGGACATAACTTTTGAATGGGAAGTGATAGGGCTTTCATATTTCACATGTGTATTTCTTGTGACAAGACCTTTCCATTGATACCAAAATTTTTGACATCGTGACCTTGACTTTTACCTTTGACCTACTTTTCAAAAACTTTAACATTGGGCATAACTTTTGAATGGGAAGTGATAGGGCTTTCATATTTCACATGTGTATTCCTTGTGACAAGACCTTTCCATTGATACCAAAATTTTTGACCTCGTGACCTTGACCTTGACCTTTGACCTACTTTTCAAAAACTTTAACATTGGGCATAACTTTTGAATGGGAAGTGATAGGGCTTTCATATTTTACATGTGTATTCCTTGTGACAAGACCTTTCCATTGATACCAAAATTTTTGACCTCATGACCTTGACTTTGACCTTGGACCTACTTTTCAAAAATTTTAACATTGGGCATAACTTTTGAATGGGAAGTGATAGGGCTTTCATATTTCACATGTGTATTCCTTGTGACAAGACCTTTCCATTGATACCAAAATTTTTGACCTCGTGACCTTGACCTTGACCTTTGACCTACTTTTCAAAAACTTTAACATTGGGCATAACTTTTGAATGGGAAGTGATAGGGCTTTCATATTTCACATGTGTATTCCTTGTGACAAGACCTTTCCATTGATACCAAAATTTTTGACCTCATGACCTTGACCTTGACCTTTGACCTACTTTTCAAAAACTTTAACATTGGGCATAACTTTTGAATGGGAAATGATAGGGCTTTCATATTTCACATGTGTATTCCTTGTGACAAGACCTTTCCATTGATACCAAAATTTTTGACCTCGTGACCTTGACCTTTGACCTACTTTTCAAAAACTTTAACATTGGGCATAACTTTTGAATGGGAAGTGATAGGGCTTTCATATTTCACATGTGTATTCCTTGTGACAAGACCTTTCGATTGATACCAAAATTTTTGACCTCGTGACCTTGACTTTGACCTTTGACCTACTTTTCAAAAACATTAACATTGGGCATAACTTTTGAATGGGAAGTGATAGGGCTTTCATATTTCACATGTGTATTTCTTGTGACAAGACCTTTCCATTGATACCAAAATTTTTGACCTCGTAACCTTGACTTTGACCTTTGACCTACTTTTCAAAAACATTAACATTGGGCATAACTTTTGAATGGGAAGTGATAGGGCTTTCATATTTCACATGTGTATTCCTTGTGACAAGACCTTTCCATTGATACCAAAATTTTTGACGTCGTGACCTTGACCTTTGACCTACTTTTCAAAAACATTAACATTGGGCATAACTTTTGAATGGGAAGTGATAGGGCTTTCATATTTCACATGTGTATTCCTTGTGACAAGACCTTTCCATTGATACCAAAATTTTTGACCTCGTGACCTTGACTTTGACCTTTGACCTACTTTTCAAAAACATTAACATTGGGCATAACTTTTGAATGGGAAGTGATAGGGCTTTCATATTTCACATGTGTATTCTTTGTGACAAGACCTTTCCATTGATACCAAAATTTTTGACCTCGTGACCTTGACCTTTGACCTTTGACCTACTTTTCAAAAACTTTAACATTGGGCATAACTTTTGAATGGGAAGTGATAGGGCTTTCATATTTCACATGTGTATTCCTTGTGACAAGACCTTTCCATTGATACCAAAATTTTTGACCTCGTGACCTTGACTTTGACCTTTGACGTACTTTTCAAAAACTTTAACATCGGGCATAACTTTTGAATGGGAATTGATAGGGCTTTCATATTTCACATGTGTATTCCTTGTGACAAGACCTTTCCATTGATACCAAAATTTTTGACCTCGTGACCTTGACTTTGACCTACTTTTCAAAAACTTTAACATTGGGCATAACTTTTGAATGGGAAGTGATAGGGCTTTCATATTTCACATGTGTATTCCTTGTGACAAGACCTTTGGATTGATACCAAAATTTTTGACCTCGTGACCTTGACCTTTGACCCTTTAACCCAGTGACCTCACATACATGTACTTAACAGAAAATAGTGTTCATACTAACAAAGATGCCACCGGGGGCATTCGTGTTTCACAAACACAGGCTTTATTTTTATTGACAAACAAATACGCTTTTGCCGCTCATTTTACGCCTGAAACTTATTTCCAACCAGAATTATGTCCCCCCCAACGGGGAGGAGACATATTGTTTTTGCCTTCGCGTTCATCTGTCCGTCTGTCACACATCGTGTCTGGGCTATATCTCCTGAACCGTTTGCCCGATCACTTTCATATTTTAGTATGTTGTTCTTTATGACCCAAAGGTTTCACATCACCTTGAACCAAGGTCATGTGACCAAGGTCAAGATCACTTAGTACATTTTTAATGAAATTGTTCATGTCCGGGCTATATCTCTCGAACCCTTTACCAGATCACTTTCATATTTTAGTATGTTTTTGCTTATGACGCAAAGGTTTCACATCACCTTGATCCAAGGTCAAGGTCACTTAGTACATTTTTTAATGGAATTGTTCATGCTATCCTTTCTGGGTTATATCTCTTGAACCGTTTACAAGATCACTTTCATATTTTAGTATGTTATTGCTTATGACTCAAAGGTTTCACATCATCTTAACCAAAGGTCATGTGACCAGGTTAAGGTCACTTAGTTTGTAATGAAATTGTACATGCTTTACTTTCTGTGTTATATCTCTTGAACTGTTTACCAGATCTCTTTCATATTTTAATATGTTGTTGCTTATGACCCAGAGGTTATGATCCAAGGTCATATGACCAAGGTCAAGTATTATATTTTTTAATGAAATTGTACATGTTGTCATGTCTGGGCTATATTTCTTGAATCGTATACTCGATCATTTTGATAATTTAGTATGCTGTTGTTCCAGTTCATGGTCGAGGGTTTCTTATCACTTTGACCCAAGGTTACGTGTCCAAGGTCAAGATCATTCAGTTCTTTTTAATGAAACTGTACATACTAATTCTGCTTGGGCTATATCTTATGAACCGTTTTTACAATTATTTTAATATTTCAGTATGTTTTTTCTCAGGACTATAAGAATGTTTCTTATCACAATGTCCCAAGGTCACTTCTTACTTTAGTGATGAAATTGTATATGCTTATCATGTCCAGGCTGAAATTGTATATGCTAATCATGTCCAGGCTATATCTTTTGAATTGTGTATCCAATCACTAATTAAGTTTATTGTCGCTCATGATTCATAGGTTCAGATCACCTATATCCAAGGTCATGTGACCAAGATCAAGGTCACCCAATATGCTTATAATGAATTTTATATGCTAATCATGTTCAGGCTATACCATTTAAAAACAATATAATGAATCACTTTCATGTTTTATTATGATTTTGCTCATGATTCAAAGGTTTCACATCATCTTGGCCCAAGGTCAAAGTAACTTAGAGGGAGGGGGGAGACATCTGTTTTTTTCCCGTATATTTACTCTAAAAATGAATATACTCGCCTATATATATTCGTTGTAAGTTGAGGTTTTGATATCATATAAGAAATTGTGTAAATGATAGAGATTTGTAAAGATGTAAAAGAAGGGAAAAGATGATACTTTTTTCTCAAAAGTACAATCAATTCTTTATATTACACTTCGCTTCCCTAAATTACACCTTCTTTAGCAAAATTTAACACTTTTGGTAAGCAACAGGTAGGCAGGTCTGTCTGTATGTTGTGAAATTCTGTGGAGATCCTGGACAAGAATATAAACAGACTTTTTAGTTTCAATTCTTCATTATTGAGCTTACATTTTTTCTATGAAAAATTTTGTTGGAAATGGCTTTAATAGCCTTTTTTCACTGTAATATTGAATTTTATTTTGTTATTACTGTTTTAGATTACGAGGAATGTGCAATGCCTATGTTGGAGAGTTGGAGGAGTTCCCCATTTATCAGGGATACCTACAGGACAAAACTCTCATCAGATTCCTGTGTGAAGGGGAGGGAATTCTTGGAGAATGCTTAAAGAACAAGGGCAAAGAGGAGCTTTAGATATACAATGTACTTAAATACTATTATGGTTTTTCTTTATTAAAATAGACAGGTAAAACCAAGTGCCACTTTACATTCCAAAACAAAACTTTTTTATTAGAGAATAATTTCATTTTGGAGTAGTAAATGAATGTAGATGGGTTAGTTCTGTAATGGTTTAGGTTGACCTTCTGTGCCTATATAATACCTGTGATACTCAATTTTCTACTTTTTCAGGCTACTGAATAATGCTAAGAACTTTCAATATAATGTTACCTCTAATTTCATAAGTGCAGCAATACAATCATAGCAATTATGAATGATTTTAGCGTAAAAATTCTCTGTGCATGTCTTGTATATAAAATCAAAATTTTATTTCTTTTTTGTTAGCTTAAAGATGATATCAATGTTAAATTTGATATATTTTTTCTACCCCTGCCTTGCTTACCAAAAAATTATTATATATTGCATATTTTTACATGTTTTAGAAAATGAATGCAGCTGTTCATCATAAACTTACTGCTGAATAGTTTGTGTTGTGTGGTTGTAAGAATACATGTATATATGATATGATGAAGTGAACAAATGTACATTATTATAAGTTTAAGAAATTACAAACTAGGAATGTTTTATGTAGTAGTAGCATTACATTGTGTACATCTCTATACAAATTCATGATTTGCGTAAAGTTACATGTAGTTTTAGCTTATTAAATGCCTTGAGGTTAAAACAGAGGCTTGATAAATATGGGGGATGGGGGGGGGGTTGAAGATGTGTTGCTGAATGAATAAATTATCATACCCAATATGAAGCATTAAAATTATTTAGGAAAATTGTATGCAAAAAGTTTGTATAAAAAATACCACAATTTTATAGCAGGAGAGAAGAGAGGGAAGGGGGGGGGGGGGAGAGGGATGCCAGAATCCATCTGAGTGCTTAAATTCAGAATAGAAAAATATATATGTATTTTGTACATTATTACTTTACTCATGTCTTTTGAATTTTTGTACTTTTGAAATTGTGTGTTCATGTTGTATTTTTCAGTTTTATTTCATGGATTTCTCTATATCTTAATGTATTTGTTATTTTATGTCTGAAAATCTTTGTTACAATTAATGGTTGTATGTACATTTTATATAATTCAATGTAGTTAAATGTTAATTTAATAGACTGTTGTTCATTGAGTATTATTCCATCATTGATTTATTTAACAAATGGACAGCAAGATTGCAGACTGACTCTTTTAGATTTCACATTGACCTCTAAAATTGAAGATTAACAGCCTGAGGGATATTTTTCTATCCTTTGGTCAGGTGTGAACATCCATAAGCTAGAGGTGACATTGTACATTGTTTTACCAGCTAAAAGGCCTTGACCTCTGTTTTACCAGTTAAAAGGCCTTGACATTGAAAATCATTAGCCATCTTCATTATGGTGATAATTGTGCTGTACTATAATGCACACCATGATGACTGTATTAAACATATAGGTACTACTCAGCAGAAAATATTCGGGTAGATTTATTTCACTAGTTCCAAAATCCACTATGCATATGTATGAATCCTTCCATTGTTCCTTAAACATGTTAAATGAAAGGATTGTGACCTCATTTTAAAACCAATTTTTTGACAATAGACCATTTTCATATTACCGTTAGACTTGCATTTTAGACACTCAAAGACCCAACATTACAACTTCTGCCGTAACTTTTCATTATGACGTCATAGACCTGTTTCGACGTCACAGTTAAAAGTTACTTCAAATGTTGTCTGTTGAGTCTTGGCCTGTATAAAATTCAAGTCTAATGCTTTAATGTGAAAATCGTCTATTGCTTTCTGTAAGGTATCATTAAATTCTGTGCAGTGGTTAATGTGGAGAAGTTGAAAATGTGACCAGTTTAGGCAAGACCGAAATAACAAACAAATTGCAAGTATTAAGACAGTAGCTCTTTTCAGCTTTGATTATATGAGCTAAAAAGCATGTAGCATGGTATAATGTAAGACTACCAGGCCTTCAAGCCATGTTACAAGTATATGACAATGGTCAATCGAAGCATGCATGTTTTTCTTCTCTTTTAAGTACTGATTGTGAAATTGATGCAAAACAAAACTTTGTTCATAGTTTATTACCAAAATGACATTGATAGTATTAGATGAGTTTATACTCCATGATCACAATGACATCTTTCAAGAAATTCATTTCAATCTGCATCATTGGCAAATTATGTATATTTTAATGCTGAACTCGTACAAGAACCGTAAGGATATTTCCCAATCATCAGTCAGCCAACGCAATATCCGACCTGAACTCTTTACAACACACTTCCCATGATGCATTTCCCAAAATGGCATACAGTAACGAGAAGTTTATAATTCCGTCACTTTTTCCAATCACTGTGGTTTCTGGGTGTTCCTGAAATTGCTCTGTCGAATTTGTTCAATCAGTTTCTACTACTATCTGATATCTTTTCTTTTTCTGGTACAGATTCTTTACCTTCCTTTGAGTCACTCATTTGATCACAGACATTATTTAATTTTCTAACGGCTAGTTTCAGTTCCTCGACTTGTTCACTCAACGACTGTATTTCAGAATTAACACTAGCTTTATATAAATCTATATGTTTTGCCACATAAGAATCAATTAATTCTTTAGTATGATCATCTAACATTGTCTCAGATTCTCCATTTACCACATTCTTTGGTGTTTCTGAAATAAAAATTTTAGTACGCATTTATAAAATAATATATGACATCAAGAAATTGCTCTTAGTTGAAGGCAGTTTTTGATCAATTTGTCCCTTGAAAACAGCAGAGTGAAACATGAGTTTCCAAAACACTGTTATGACCACTGGAACTCGAACCTCAAGGTCAAGACCTGAAATCTATTTAACAAACCAAGTTCCATCTCCAGACAGGTTCTTGCATTCTTAGTACATGTAAAATAAAGTATTTTCATATCGCACTATGAAAGTCAAGGTCAAAGGTCAATGCCAGTACCTGAAATCAATACCTATTTATCCAAAATTTGCATATACATGTATATGTGTACTGAAACCTATCAGGAGAGAAGGATGATTTATGGTCAAATGTCAAGTCCACATTTCGTAAAAATAGACTTCAAATATTTGTTTTCAAATAATGACTCTAGATTCCTACCAGATATCCAAACCAAATTCTTACTTGGATGGAAAGGTACCTGTGGATTTTAGCGCAAATGTCCTCGGAAAGAATGGGGACAATGTCTATGGAAGGAGAGAATTTTTATTCATTATTTTCATCTCATCTTCATCTCCTTCTTACTGTAGCTAGCTTTCTTTCATTTAACTTCCTGACCTTGGTGGCTATAAATATAATATGCTGTCTCTTCATAGAGATCAAAGCACGACCCCTTATGATACAGTAGAGTACTCAATGTACAAGGGTAGCTCAGACAATACGTCACTTCATTCAGGAAATATGAACTAAGTCATCAAGATCATGGCAGAGAGGACTCTCGCACTAAATCAAAGTTTTGCTCGCTGAGATGAACTTTTATAAGGCAGTCCTAAAAATTTGGTAGATTTGAAATCATACAAATCCCATTTTTGAAGTGAGTTGGTAACGAGAGATTTTTTTCAATATAACTTTTAGACAAGAATCTGGCATTGTCATTACATAAGAATACAGGCGGAGCAAAAGCAAAAATGTGAATTGTTAGCAAATGCCGTAAGTTTAGCTATAATTTCATAAACATAGTTATTGTGATTTTGAGAATGGCAAAGAAAATTTTTGTAACCAAACTGTGAATTAAATTTTCTGAGCACTGCTAACTTTGACAAGTCGGACATGTCTGTGAATCTGCAAAATTTTAAGGATGGCCTAAAGACATCTTTGGGTGCCAAAGTTCCGATTCTTTTTAATATCTCCACCTTGTTGGAATTGGGTACTTACAGTTTCCAAGAGAAATCTTTGCAGTGAAAGTTCACTGAATCCTATGTGATTTTGAAAATTCAACTGGAAGGGTAGAACAATTGCACAGAGAGCTGGGATGGAACCAAAGACCCCTAGCACCATGGCAGACATTGATATTACCTATGTCAAATTTTGTACAGATTTGATTTAAATGGCAAATGCGAACTGCCTAAATCCCCCGAGGTGGGGATAAGCTAAGTGAATCGGAACATTTGCTTGCGAAGATGGCCTTAAGAGAGTCTTAACACTGGATCTGCATATTGGGCTACTGGGTCACCAAAAAGGTAAAACATAAATAATCATGGTCCATTTTTTTCAAGCAAGTTAAAAGAAAATACAACAAAATTTCAAAGTTTAATATTAACAATCAATAAAAAAAAATGTTATGATCGCTGAGCGATATAGTCCCCTACCGGCGGCATATATTTATGTCCTGCAACTCTGCCAATGAATAACTCTTCAATTAAACATGTATGAGTTTTAATTAAACTTACTGTATGTGCAGCTCAGTTCTGAGGTTTTATCTGCTTTAGCTTTATCGACTCGAAAAAGAGGTCAAGCGTGACGAAAGTTGAACTTGCTCTGTAACTATCCAAGACTAAGCTGAGTATCACATTTTACCTGAATATCTCTATTTGTTGCAGAAAAAAGTCTGGAAAACTGACAAAAACTGAATTGTGCAAGTCATCAAGGAGCATAACTCCTTGAAAAATAGGTCAAACATGACAAAAGTCGAACTTGCTCTGTAACTATCCAAGACTAAGCTGAGTATCACATTTTACCTGAATACAGTATCTCTATTTGTTGCAGAAAGAAGTCTGGAGAACTGACAAAAACTGAATTGTGCAAGTCCTCAAGGGGCATAACTCCTCGAAAAATGGGTCAAGCGTGAGAAAAACAAAACTTGCTATGTAATTATACAAGACCAAGCTGTGTATCAAATTTCACTTGAATATCTCTATTTGTTGCAGAAAGAAGTCCGGAAAACTGACAAAAACTGAATTTTCCAAGTCATAAAGGGGATAACTCCTCAAAAAATAGGGCAAGCGTGACAAGAGTCAAACTTGCTCTGTAACTATCCAAGACCATGCTGTATATCAAATTTCATCTGAATATCTTCATCCGTTGCAGAAAAAAGTCCGGAAAACTGACAAAAACTGAATTTTCAAAGTCATCAAGGGGCATAACTCCTCGAAAAATAGGTCAAGCGTGACGAAAGTCAAACTTGCTCTGTAACTATCCGAGACCAAGCTGTGTACCAAATTTCATCTGAATATCTCCATCCGTTGCAGAAAAAAGTCCGGAAAACTGACAAAAACTGAATTTTCCATGTCATCAAGGGACATAACTCCTCGAAAAATGGGTCAAACGTGACGAAAGTCAAACTTGCTCTGTAACTATCCAAGACCAAGCTGTGTATCAAATTTCATCTTGATATCTCCATCCGTTGCAGAAAAAAGTCCGGAAAACTGATATTCGGACAGACGGACAGACAGACGGACGGACGGACGGACGGACAGACGGACGGACAGACAGACCGAGAGGAAACTAAGAGTCCCCTTCAGTGTTGCCGGTAGGGGACTAAAAACATAGGTACATAAAATTATAATTACTTCAGGTAATTTTTTGAAATTACATTACACTTGCACACCTGATTTCCTGTAGTACTAAAGTACTTTTAAAGCACAAGTATATCTTTTACCCATCCAGAAACTTGTTGCCTCGACACAATGCTTGAGTGGGTAAAGATTTTACAAATCAAGTCACGTTCATCTTAGTCCACAGGTATGAATAAACCGATTCACATTTAGTTTAGTCCAGCCATCAGTAACCCAATATTCAAATCCAGTCACGTTAAAATCATGCTATTTGGAAGAATGACGATAATTTCCTCCTTCAGTTTCAAATTTCATCAGAAATATGACTTCCATTCCAAGTCTGGTCATTGCCTAATTTGTTCCTTAATAAGTATCACAATACAATCACAACTTGCCTGCTATTTTTACTAATGTGTCATTTACTGCTACCGCGGATTCAATGCATCCGTCCATTGTGGAACAAGTAAACGCATCTCCTGCTAGAATGATCGGGGGATCGTTACTTAATACGACACATCCCGGGGATTCTGGATATCCTTTATGCACCTGTGATTTAAATGAGAAAATCATTGATAACAAGTTAAAAGTCATGTTTGTAAAACATTAATGCCCCCCTACCCCTTCTGTGATTAAAGTCTGTCACAACTTTATACTTGCATTGATACAACCTATGGGGGTATAAAGTAACAGTTTCATTTCAATATGTAACTCCACTCAAGAGATATTGAACAGAAACCCTGAAGTTTTGGTATTTTTCAAAGTGCAAGGGGCATAACTCTGTCAAAATTTTTTTGATCGGACCTAAATATGAACTTGACCTAGATTTTCATTTGATGTGTCTGTATACAAAATTTCATTTTTATATGTAACTCCACTCAAGAGATATTGAACGGAAACCCTGAAATTTTGGTATTTTTCGAAGTGCAAGGGGCATTACTCTGTCAAAATTTTGTTGATTGGACCCAAATAAAAACTTGACCTAGATTGTCATTTGATGTATCCATATACAAAATTTCATTTCAATATGTAACTCCACTCAAGAGATATTGAACGGAAACCCTGAAATTCTGGTTTTTTTCGAAGTGCAAGGGGCATAACTCTGTCAAAATTTTGTTGATTGGACCCAAATAAGAACTTGACCTAGATTGTCATTTGATGTATCCATATACAAAATTTCATTTCAATATGTAACTCCACTCAAGAGATATTGAACGGAAACCCTGAAATTTTGGTTTTTTTCGAAGTGCAAGGGGCATAACTCTGTCAAAATTTTTTCGATCGGACCTTAAGGATGCTTTCTTCTGGCGAGCTGAACAGAAAACGTTCTAGACGACGGGAGATAACTCCTAATGTCGTAAAAGAAAGATGTACGACATTTGTTTTTTCTGTTCACTGCATCAAATTCAATAGCATGATTAAATCGAGTTGTTTGAGGATACATTTGTTATTTTCATAAGTATAAACATTTTATGTTATCTTTTTGCTTTAAAACAACCTTGTTCAAATAACATTACGTCACTGCGAGAATCTTTGACGTCACGTTCTTCTTCCCGCCATGAATAAAACAGATAAATAACGCTGCAGGAAAGGGATGTAATGTTTGATTTACTTATATTAAATAAGGCCCTTTCACTTCAGCCTTACTGCAGCAATACGGTCTCTGCGATCCTGCAAGCCGTACGGCTGCACCATAACTATTCGAGACCGCCGTAAGAATGCGGCACGAAATATTTTAAAAGAGTTTGTAGTGTTAGATAACAGACTTTTTTTCGCGCGACTGTCGCATTGAAGACGTACGGGCATTTCACTGCTGACATGCGTCATAAGAGAGGAAGACTTTATAAAAGAAAAGATAAGGCACGCATCTTTCATCCAAAAAAAAATCCGAATCATGTAACCCCATGGACTGAAACAAAAATATTGATAATCCGGTGGGGGGGGGGGGGGGGGGGCTCCGCAAATTAAAGAAAAAAATGCTATGAAAGATAAAAATAAACTTGCACGGCCTACAGCGTCTTCCGACAAACTAAACGTGTGTCATGGGGTGTGTGAGAGCGAGGGTATATTACATCTACATGTTCTTTAGACATATTTATCGATAACGTTGAATGTGGATTTAAAAATTCAGAAACAGTCATACTTTTCCGATTGTCCTAGGTTATCGAATATATTCTGCGGTCGGAGAGTTCCCTCGTCTACATACGTATCCATTGTACATTAAACACAGGAAAGAACAAAACAGACAAAGAAAAAAAAAGAAAAAGAAAAATAGTCAGAAGACAGCGCCGCGCGCTGTGTATAGGATTTTGTAGAAAAAGTGAAGGTTTATACAGTAGCCAGATATTGCCGGGCTTGTTAAAAATAGGTCAATCTCAAAGGTCAAGGTCACTACATCGAAAGTCAAGGTCCATAATGAAAGGTCTGTTAACGATTATTTATCAATTAATATGCAAAAATAAAAAAGTTTTGGTGAGTTCAAGACGGGGGGGGGGGGGGGGGGGTGAATCCCCCTCCCCCTTTCCCCTAGCTATGCAAAAACAATATGTTTAATGTCAGATTATTAGAATGTATATAAATATTCACATGAAAGTACATGGAACAGCTATATAAATCCAAACATAATCAATAAAACCTGTACGTACTGTTGGCAATATGGTGTTTTTTCTATTTCCTGTATCATTTTGAAAGAAGGGGGTAGGGTAGCAAAATGGGCCAAAACTTTTTCCCAATGCATAACTCCCCCTACTTTTTCTTTCATAAAAACATGCTATAATGTCCCTAGATACACTATGTGAAGTTTTAAAAAAAGTTTGATGGAATTACATTTTTTATCAGCATTTTAGTGCCAAAAATCTGTTTCTTACGTTACTTTAAAAATTGCCATATGAGGTAAGAATTTGCTAAAAATTTCATTCAGTTACATCTTATGTCATAAAAATTGTATTCAACAGTAGTAAAGTAATGTATTCTAATATATTTGAGTAATCCAATTCAACAATTCCGTAAGAATATATATATTTTAGATTTTATGAGTAATATTTCGCCAATTTTCAATTTCACCCCAATATTCTGAGATGGTTGAAGATGGGTATCTTTGATGGCAAATATCTGACATAAAGTCCATATCTTGGTATCCTTTTCTGTTTGTTTTATTACTTATCGGGTCAAGTACTATTGAAACATAATGGTAAGAAAAAAAGTTTGATGCTTTTGAATTCGAGATCTCAGAAGAAAGCATCCTTAATACAAACTTGACCTGGATTTTCATTTGATGTGTCTGTATACAAAATTTCATTTCAATATGTAACTCCATTCAAGAGATATTGAACGGAAACCCTGAATTTTTGGTATTTTTCGAAATGCAAGGGGCATAACTCTGTCAAAATTTTGTTGATCGGACCCAAATATGAACTTGACCTAGATTTTCATTTGATGTGTCTGTATACAAAATTTCATTTCAATATGTAACTCCATTCAAGAGATATTGAACGGAAACCCTGAAATTTTGGTATTTTTCGAAGTGCAAGGGGCATAACTCTGTCAAAATTTTTTTGATCGGACCCAAATATGAACTTGACCTAGATTTTTGTTTGATGTGTCTGTATACCAAATTTCATTTCAATATGTGAGTCCATTCCAGAGATATTGAACGGAAACTGATGTCGCGGACCGACCGACAGACCGACCGACAGACCGACCGACAGACCGACCGACAGACAGACCGACCGACCGACCGACCGCGGCAAACCTATATGTCCCCTCTTCTTCGAAGGGGGGCATAAAAATGTCAGCAAACTATGGTACAAGTAGTGTATTATAAGCATTACAAATTCCCATGCAGCGCTTATATTAATTATACATGTATTCCACATTTACATGTATGTCACATAACCATAGTCGCCTGAAAATTTCACGATCCCTTTCAAAACTTTACAAAACTAATAAAGACAAAAGCCATTCTCATATTTTACCAAGAAATGCTGGCAAAAACTCAAAAACAATTTCTTGTGAGCACATTCCTCATGAAAAGGTCAAATATGGGAGAATGTACCAGAGCATTAGTCCCGTGACTTTCAGAAATCCCTAATACCGGTATGTTTAACATGTATAATTATTATGTACTCCTTCAGCCATTGGCATCAGGAAATTTAACATTTTACAGTAATTTGGGGACAAACATTCTGGTACAATCCCCTAGATATTAATGAAATCACTATATCGTATAAATCTCACTTATACCCGAGTAGAAAGAAGATTTTTAAAGTGAGGTGGACATCATGCATGTACATATAAACCCTAAAAATAACCTGCACAATGTTGTTTTGGTGAGCAATGATTCAAAAGCACCAGCAGTTCAGGTAAAGATTAAACGTATGGCAAATTGATTATTTGTATGACCAAAACCTCCTACCTGAGAATATAGCCACTTGTGAGATTTTATTTCATCTGGAATCGGTAAACTAGGTTCTATTTGCCGTAATCTTTGTAGTAAGTACATGCCAATCCTCTGCTTTGGATCATTTTTATAATGGAGACTAAATGGTACACTTGAATGGACGCAGGCTGATAACCCAAGCGATGGGTCGACTGGAAAAAAAAAAATAAGTAGAGAGTTAAATTATGTGCTGACATTCTCTGCTTTGGATCGTCTGAATGATGGAGAGAAGTAAACAAGAGGTCAAAGGGGACCACACGCTCACCTGAGTTGCGGACACAAGAATGATGGTGGTCAATTTGGTGGAGGCCTTAATTACTGCTTCCAGTAAGGTTTAGTGAAATTTTGTGCATCAGTTTCAGGGATGTTTTGAAAATGCCTCAGCCAATCAGAGCCCCTGTCGGTCATATTTGTTGACCAATGGGCACAAAAACACAAACATGGTAGAGCACCTTGAGTACTGTACTTGCTTTCTGTAAGGTTTTGTGAAATTCTTTGCAGCGGTTAAAGAGAAGATTTTGAAAATGTGTCAGCCAATCAGAGCCCTCAGCGGCCATATTTGTTGCTCAGGTGAGCTAAAAGTGTAAGTAAAGAAATAAGTGATAGTTTTTAAGCTCAAAGGCAAGCACTCCTCCAATTGAATCTTTGAATCAAAATCGGCTTCATTAAAGATGAAGAAAGCTCTTACCATTTCCCCGTTTTCTTGGATCGATGGAGACGTATCTAATGATGGGATCGTCGGTGTAATACTTGACATCCCATGGAATGTCAATCTTTGCTTTCTGGTTGAAAAACAAGCCAACACAAAATCTCGTAGAATAGCTCACTTCTTCCAATTTCTTCTTAACTTCAGGTTGTGATTCTACAAGGAAATGTCCAAATCACACAATATTGTACAAATAAATCTAAGGTTCCTATGCATACATGTAATTTTCAGAAATAATTAGTTTTTAATACATAAGAGCTACTTAAATCTAAGGTTCCTATGCATAATTTTCAAAAATAATTAGTTTTTAATACATAAGTGCGGGTCCCTGTAAAGTGCGAAACGAAACAAAAACAAAACGCAACAAAACAAATCGAAACGAAACGAAACAAATCGAAACGAAACGAAACAGATCGAAACGAAACAAATCGAAACGAAATGAAACAAATCGAAACGAAACAAAACAAAACGAAACGAAACAGATCGAAACGAAACGAAACAAAACATAAATCTTAAAGAACTTGAGAAAAATTGATGTAAATGCAGAAAAGTATCACGGATGCCAATATCTGCATATATTATTGCCTTCACCCATTAGTTCTTGTAGCTAGATGGTTTTTAAAGGGTCAAATTTGACGACTAAAACATAATATATACGGTACATAGCACAATTGCATTTTAAAGGATTAAAGGAAAGTGAAAGGATAAATAATCTCGTCATAGCCAGAAAAAAAAAATATTTAGAAGGGAGGAGTCTAGTACAGAGGAAATGGAACTGTTCCTTTATGTGTATTTGAAAACTTTATCAGAAAAATGAGAACTCTTAAATACATGAATGGCATTTGACATTGACTTTTTAAAATTTTCAACTTTGATTCTTTCAAGAAACCCTCTCGGCACTACTTACAAATGTAGAAATCTTGGATTAAGGCAATATTACATGCTCATCTTGTCTTTAAATATTCATTCTCGGCGATTTTTCCTCTTTTTCTCATATTCTTTAAGTTTTATGTTTTGTTTCATTTCGTTTCGATCTGTTTCGTTTCGTTTTGTTTCATTTCGTTTCGATTTGTTTCGTTTCGTTGTTTCGTTTCGATTTGTTTCGTTTCGTTTCGATTTGTTTTGTTTTGTTTCGTTTTTGTTTCGTTTCGCACTTTACAGGGACCCCATAAGTGCTACTTAAATCTAAGGTTCCTATGCATAATTTTCAGAAATAATCAGTTTTTAATACATAAGTGTTACTCAAAATTCTATCAAGAGAATTTATCATGCCTCAAACTATAAAGAATTCCATGAAGCTTACTGGTTATGGCGGAGTCATATGTGTCTAGCCTGATTCTTTCAAAATGATAAAAAAAACATTTCTCAGAGAAAGTTTAAGAAGATAATAGTGTATCAACAAGTGTTTTACATGGAACATACACATAAAATCTTTTGAAACCTAATCTTACCAATGATATTTTTTATGTCCCCTTCTAAATTGAGGATTTGAGGTACAGGCATGGTCAATACTAGGGCGTCACATTCATGCGAGTTGTCTTCTGAAGTTAAATATATCTTCCCATCCTTAACGTCTATGTGACTTATTCGTTCATCAGACATCAATTCTGCCTCTGAGAAAAGATTATTAAAGAATGCATGTTTTAAAAAAAAAACTGAATAAAAAAAGAAATACAACCTTATAAACAAAAGTACAATTCACGTTTTATATTTTTATTCATCTAAAACTAATTATAAATTTGTTGATGCATTTGTTAATGCAACATGGATTTAATATGTATACTCACGGTAGCTCCCATTACTTTTGTGAGAATACATGTACATTTAAATCACAGGGATTTATCACGCTTCCCGGTTGCTTGATGTACTATGGGTTTTGTGAAGGGTTCTAACTCAGAGTCTATCAAAACATTGACAAGTCATCCGTTCAGTCTTCAGAAATAGGCTAATCAATGCCAAAACCCATTTTTTCAGTATATTTATATATTTTAACTCTTACTGGATCTTCATGAAAATTTGAAATCAGTACTTCCCTTACAAGCCGAGATATGCACCCTACCACTTCTCTTACGAATGCCGCATTTCTAGGTCGGACAAAAAGGTGTCTGGGCCGTGATAATCAGGCAGTAGCGACCAAATTTTGACACCGCTCAACGATTTAATGATACGAACACTTCCAAGACAACTGCACAATGTCTCAACTTCACATGTTTGGTGCCATCTCAAGCATTGCTGGTATGTCTAAACCCCTCATATAGCTAACTTTTTTTGCAAGTGCATATTATACATAACTTTCCACATGTAAAATTTCATCTCACTGATCCAAGGCTTGTCTTATTTCTTGTTAATGATTGAAAATGCTTTATTTGAAATTGCACCAATTCATTATCATATAAGGGGCTATTTAATGTAATATTATGTTTTTGAGATGTTCGCATCATTAAATGGTCCAGTGGTGCCTTAAGCTGATCACTGATGCCTGATTTTTTGTCCGACCTAGAAAGCGGCACTCGTAAGAGATACGGTAGGGAGTATATCTTTTGTAAGGGAGGTACTGATTTGAAATTTTGTATGAAGATCCATTATGAATTAATCTACCATAATTTACCAAAGAAAAGAGATTTTAACATTGATGAACCTATTTCTGAAGACCGAAACTATGACTTGTCGTTGTTTCTATAGAATCTGAGTTAGAACCCTTTACATAACCCATAGTACATCAAGCAACTGGGAAGCGTGATAAATCCCTGTGATTTACATGTGTAAGTAAAGGTCCAAGTAAGATTAAGCCAGGGTTGGTACATCAAAAGTTACAGCTGGCCAAGAGGCCCAAAAAATTGTGAAAAAAGAAATGCATATTTTTTTTTACAATCATGCTCATTAGACGAAGAAAGAGTAGTCAATCAAAATTACCTGATTGTTCTAAGAAATATTTGACAACTTTATTACTGCCATTAGGGGCTACATAATGATCCGATGATCCATCTTTTGCTCTCTGACCTTCCAATTTTCCATTAAATCGCTTTAAAATATCAGCAGCAAAAAGCTCTTCATGGAAACTGCAAATAAAGAGAAGATAAAAGTCTGGTTCTTGGTGATTTCAAAACAAACAGAAAAGTACATCAATTGTTCAATATATGATTTCAAAATTCTATTAAATGCTGGTATCCAAAACATGAAAATGTTCTTTTACAGAATGAAGCAAAGTCATTCATAGGGAAGTTTATACAAATGTATAATAAATAACAATAAACATTAATTGTCCACAAATATTCGGCCTCTTGGCCTTTATCAAGTGGAAAAACACAAATATGAAATATTTGGCCTGTTGGCCTATATGAATATTTCATATTCGTGTTTTTTTACTTGATAAAGGCCGATAGTCAAAAAATTGTGAATATTAAGTGTTCATTGCCATTAATTCTTTTACAGTTTTTACTATAAATGTGGAAATTTTCACGTGGGGTAATTTTTTAATATTTCAGGAATTTACAGACTTCGCGAAAATTTCCCCCACACACAATTACCTTACTTCATTCTCACAAAGGCAGATATGTTTATATTGCAAATATTTTCCCCAAGCATAATGTCTGGATTTTAAAATCGCAAAAATTTTCCCTTGGCAAAAATAAACAAGTTTACAGTATGATACAATACATGTATAAGTCTCCTGATGATTACCTTTTATTTTTCTCAGCATACTCTGAAGTTATAGAAAAATACTGTGCTCCGAGATCTACAGTGTGATGTCTTCCATCTCCTTTACTTCTGGCAGTTGACATTCGCCCTCCTAATGGCGAAAAGATTTCGAGAATTAGAAAAAATTGAAATGGGTCTGTTGAGTAAATGAAAGTATCATTACTTTTCAAGGTTACTCTTCTACTGTGGCATACAAGTAGTGTGTGTTGGGAATGGGATGGAGTAAACAAAATCAATAAATCGGATAAGCCTTTCGATTATTAATTATAATCGAATTCTTATAATACACTGCAAAACAGTAAAACACTTCATGATTTGTCCATAACTTACTTTTTATTGATAACAAATTTTATGGAAACTCGACAAATTGTTAGTCAAAGATAAACATGTACCAGTTGAATTAAATTATAAGTATGACGTATGAACTGTTTCTCTAGCAAAAAAAAAAACGGCTTCATGATTCAAATATATCATTCTTATAATGTTTTAAATTTTCCGATTATAATCGATTAATTATCAAAATCATAATTCTTGATAAATATGTCAACATCCAATTTATTTATTTGTCAATGCATTGTTCAAAATGTTACTTATCATAATAATCTTGCATGTAGACATAATTATCTTGCAGCATGTCATCATCTTGTATGTTAACATCATTTCGATATAATTTGTAGAAAAATATATAGTATAATTATCAATACTCTTACATGTATGCCTTGTTCACAATATCAGTTTATTGAGCAATAAATACGAATCAATGGATAAGGCAGCCACATGTGTTAACCAAGAGAATACTTTCATAACAAAAGGATATCATGAAAATCTTTTGCATTAATTTTTTTTACATTACGCATAACGTCATTGCTTATTTTGCGGAAGTACATGTATCAGGGACGTATATACATGTACATGTATTCTATATCATGTCCCTGCATGTATGAAGATTTTGCAGCAATTTATTCATACAATTAAATACAGCAGGTATTTTTGAGTTTCTGAGGGCTTAATTTCATGATATAAAACACATTCTTTCAAAAATATGGATTAATAAATCATGGATAATGTAACGAAGTATTGAATTACAAATAAATATCCAATTACCAGTAAGTACAATGTTCAAAAGCTGGACCAAATGAGCTAAATGGCTAATAGTTACAGTGGCAGGAGTAAAGATGGAATCATAAAAGGACTCTCTGTTGCCACTGTAATTAAGTAGCCCCAATATGAAGATAGGCAAAGCCTAAGAGGAGAGCACAGTTAAGTACATGTACTTTAATCTTCAGGTGTCTTACTTTGTTCAATTGAAAAAAAAATAATGACAGGTTAGCTCGAGTTTTTATTTCGAATCCAGTCTGATCTTCTGGAAGCGCAAGCACCTTCAAAACATAAATACATGTACATCATTTCCAGGATTCCCTTCGAGACGAAATTTACCGTTAGGTACGTGTACCATAGTGTACAGTAATGGCGGTACATAAAGGGGATAGATAGGCTTTTTTGTCTTTTTTGGAGACATTTTTTATCTATGACTTAGCTTCGCTGCCCTTTAAATTGAGCTGCACACTCTATAACCCTTTTGTTCAAATTGTTGCATTCACACAACAAATCTTATTGCACAAATTTTTTATTTGTTGCTGATGTCCCAATATATCTGCATTTTCATGAACCACTAACTTTGTCCAACTCCCACAATCATACTGGTACGATTGTACATGTGTAAATTGCAAATGCATGAGCAACACATGGCAGAAACACAGGCACTTGGATCTGAGAAATTAAATTTTTATAACGTACATATTGCTATATATTATATCTTATTTTGTCACTCTTCAATCACTGTGACAACTGCAGTGGAAAGAATAAGGAGGGGATTCTCTTCACGGCGGTTGTCACAGTGATTGAAGAGTGACAAAGTCAGACTTTAAAAATATGTTATAAAAATTAATTTTCTCAGATCCAAGTGCCTGTGGGCAAACTGCACTGTGTTTGACATGTTCTGTACAAGTATTATGATTTTCTGAAAATTTTCAAGTTAACTTATGCAACAAATTGAAAAAAAAATTGTGCACTTCAATTTTAGTGTTTTGAGCTTCTTTAGTTTTGTTTACACTTTACCTGCACCTCTGCCCTTATCCAAGATTTTCAAAGATGGCGGGGATAAAGATTTTTTGAGTTGAGCTGCAATTGTAGCCCCTGTCATCCCAGAGCCAACTATCACAACCTTCTCCATTGCTCTTTTTATCATTGTTTACATTTAAAGAGATTCACATGTCAATAAACGAGGCTGTTTCGTAACTGCAACTCCATAACCTTCGTTCATGTCATGGGGGCGGCCATGTTGGAAATAATAAAGGAGAAAATCTATACTGTACTTTCACTTTCGTTTTGTAACTATTTATACATGTGTATTTCGTCGTTTTATTTACATTACTCATCATTTGTCTGAAGCGGTAAGATACTTATCAAATTTGTTCTGTCTCCTGCATGTTTACTTTACAACATATTTGTAAAAAAAGTTGTGTTTTTTTGTTTGTTTGTTTTCTGCCATTTGAGGGGTTTTTTTTTGGTCTGATGAAATTTCGTGATGAAACAATTATATGTAAAATCACATTATACATCAATAAACTAATACACGTTTGTTTTTTAAATATTCATATAAATCGGCCAAGGTTCAGTTGCACCTACAAACTGGATATTCATAAAATATGGTCATTTATCAGGACATTGAATACAGAGTTATGGTGGCTGATTTGTGCCATAGGCACACGTAGAAAGAGCGTCAATATCCTGTATGGTCATAAGAGAATACTGGTATAATATAGAGAGACAAGGCTTCCGACGAATTTTCAGCTAGAAGTAGCATTTCTGCAATTTTTTGAATTTGAAGGGCAAAACAGGGTATGACCATATAAAGATTTATTTGTATACTTCCTAAAAACATCAATAATTCACCCAAAAAATTTCATAACATAGCCTAATCGTCTACCTAGGTTGGACTGTTTTCTACTTTCTGTCTTGAACCTCCATTGCCAGATTAGCTGGTCAGAATCATCCAGGTGTTTTACTTTGCTTACAGAAAGCAGAGTAAAGCCTCTGAATGAATCAGTATTTGTCCAATCTGGCAATGGAGGTTCAAGACAGAAAGTAGAAAACAGTCCAACTTAGTTAGACGATTAGGCTATGTTATGAGATCTTTTTGGGTGAATTCTTGATGTTTCTAGGAAGTATACAAATAAATCTTTATGGTCATACCCCATTTTGCCCTTCAAACATGACTAATGCAAACATTTCAGATGCTACTTCTAGCTGAAAATTCGTCGGAAGCCTTGTCGCTCTATACATATATTCCCTTATGACCTGTAAAGGGGTATCATACAAGATATCAATTGACGCTCTTTCTACATGTGCCTGTGATTTGTGCCATGTCGCGTTGTCGCATTGTCACGTTGTCGCCTTTTAAAATGATAGCAGGAATGTATTTTCAATGTTTAGATAGATTTATTCATAGATTAAATGTTTGAGACAAAAAGGGTATATTTTCTACTTTATTTTGGGGCAAAATGCCTGTTTTCTTGTTTAAAAATAACAGATTAATTCTGGACGAATTCTATAAATTCATTATCTTAACTAAAATTAGAGATTCAAAGTTATTTTATATACATGTAGATAATAAATCATCATATCAAATGAAAGTAAGAAGGATTTAATAATTCATTTAAAGCAGTATTTTGGGATAAAATATGTTTTTTTTTTCATGCAAAAACCACTTATTTTGAGAAAATAGTTTCTATTTCTTTAAATCTGCCTGAATTGACACATTTTAGCTTTGATAGGATGCTTCTTATTATGTAGGTATAGGAATTTAATGTGAGAACTGGAATTCAATTTCTATGCTATTTTGGGGCAAAAAAAACCCCTAACTTTTGTGCAAAAATAACTTATTTCTTTGAATGATTTTTAAAATTTATATACTTTAGTAAATCAAAGCAGGAGAGGTTTCCTATAAGGTAATGGCATTTAAGTAATCATGTGAAATTAGCTAGAAAAGATTGGTTTGCTTATTTTGCTATTTTAAGGTGAATGCCTGAATTTTTATTTTAAAATTGCCGATTTCTGGAAAATCTTTATTGCTATGAAATGCTATTTTATTTATGACATTCAAAAGTGTAACCTTGGGTATACCATAATTTGTCCTTAAAATAAATGAGTTTTAGGTATCCTTTGTTAATTTGTTTGATATTTTGGGGCAAAAAAAATATATATCATAAAGGCAGATTAGAAGAAATACTGATTTAAATGAATTATTACATTCTTTTTACTTTCATTTGATAAGATGATTTATTTTCTGTAAGAAAGTAGCTTGGAATCTATAATTCTAGTTAAGATAATGAATTTATAGAATTTGTCCAGAAATCTGTTATTTTTAAACAGAAACAGGCATTTTGCCCAAAAATAAAGTAGAAAATATACCCTTTTTGTTTCAAACATTTAATTTATGAATGAATATATCTAAACAATTACATGAAAATACATTCCTGCTATCATTTTAAAAGGCGACAACGCAACAATGCGACAACGCAACAATGCGACAATGCGACAACGCAACAAAGCGACAAAGCGCGGCGCGACAATGCAACAAAGCGCGGCGCGACAACGCGACATGGCACAAATCAGCCACCATACAGAATAGCTTAATCAAGTAAGGCATGTGACCATTCGAAACCTAGGTTTTAAATACATAGACACCAGAACATTTTTTTCATCGTGACATCATATCAGGTCGCACCATCTTGACATGTGTTGTCATTGTTTCTAATATGATATTACATCAGTAAAAATATCGCCAAATTTTGTGATATCATGTGTTCGACTGTATCACTATAAAATTATCTAGTTAATAAGGTCACATTTAAACCTTTTAACAACAAACATGCTGTAGAAAGTAAAAATGAAATACTATAGTTCATAAATAGCTACTACATACGTTTAGATTTATATTTGACAATTTTTTTTCAGACAGATAAAAATTAAAATTTATCAAGGCAGTCAAAAAAGTCCAACATCATGGCAGAGCTGCTAGGATTGGCCTTTGTACCATATTATAATCACCTAATGAAGTTACTGGAAACAAACAAAGAGTTAAAGAAGAGTGCCAAAGGAATTTTCAAACAGGTGGCCTGGGGAGCAGGAGGAACGATTGCAGGAGGGATGGTAGCTGGACCCCCTGGGGCACTGGTCGGAGGTATAGCTGGATCAATCATGGGTTACTGCATGTCCGATAATTACCAGGCAATGTTGAAAGTACTGAAAAACTTGAATGACAGTGAAAAGGAGGAACTTGTTAAAAAAGTACAGGAACTTGTAGGCAGCTCTGGGATGGAAGCTCTTGTTCATTTCGTAGCTGGGCAAGCCCAAAGAGAGCTTTTGCTGAACATGATCCAGGGTTTTGTCAATGATAGGAAAGGAGGATGATAATTTGTTACTATTTGATACATGTAGCAAAATACGAAATATAAACATGATATTACCTATCTAGTTTATTGTTGGGAAATTGTAATGTCAGGAAAATATACCAACATGTTAGAAAGTCTGTCTTAGCCCTTCTGTGATACTCATATATATTTTACACCTGATGATCAATAGTTCTATTTTTATGATTACAATTTCTTTCTTTCTTAGAAACCTACCAAGGATGTTAGATATTTCTGATCTGGTTGTTACAAAGATGACTTAGTGTGGATCTTGTTTATTATTTACATTTTTTTTTTATTATTTCTATATTTTAGTTGCTGCCTTGAGAATTTCAAATGATATTACATTGTCAAGTCCATGAATCTTTGCTGTTTCATAATTCTTTCAGCTACCAAAAGCAAATATTTATGTGGGAACAAATTTTCTCTGTTTTGTCTTGAAAGGAACAAATCATACATTGAACACGTCTTTGTTGAAAATTGTGTGTTTTTTTTTTTTTACAAATGTAATTTGTTAATTTAGGAATTAAGCTTTTCCTGATGCATTAAATGTAGCATCACTGTTTCCAGAAGTTTTTGGAGAAATATAAATTATATTTCTTAGTTCGTTCAAACTTAACTTGTACATGTATGTTGCCTTGTAAATTTCTAAAAATGTTGATTTCCTTTATTAAATATTTCTGCAATAAAACATATCAAATACCAAAAATTTGCCTTTTAAATGTGCAAGAAAAATTCCTCTAAAGGAGTTAAAGTCACCTAATTGACCCTTCCGAATGCAGGAAAAATTTGAGAAATTCCATGACGTCAAAATGCAGTTTTGTTGTTTGACTGAGGTTCGAAGCTTGTCTGTCCGAAGTAAAAGCATTGTTATGTCATGAAATTTTGCATTTTTAACGCAATCAGAAGGGTCAATTGTGGTAACAAACATTGACTAAATTTGTTGGTGGGCTTTGAAGGAGAACCAATACTTCTACCAGATCCCATTGTGGGATTTGCATTGTTTGAAATTCAATTAAAATCCTATAACATATTATTGTATTGTAAAAAATCATGTTGCTCTTCTTAATGGAATAAATACAGTTTAAACCAATACAAAATCATTCAAACAGAAAAGTAGGTCACGATGCATCATCTGGTGCACTAGTCAAGCCATTAATTGGAACTTTAACAAAGTTTAGTCATCAAGACATTGCAAGCTATCTGAATCTATCAGCTAAGGTCAAAGGAGGAAAATGTAGGTCAGATTCAGCATCTGACTATCGTATTGGATGCTTGAATGTTTGGTATTACTAATGAATTCCAGTACATGCTTTGAACAAAATTGAGACCATTCTACTTCTTGAATAAGTGATCATTCAACTGGAATGCATTTCTCAGATGCTGAAACACGCAGGTGTCCATCTCAATATCTTGGGCAAAGATTTGTTTGAAAGTACTTGCTAATACTTTGCCTCCCCAAAACGTTAAAAGACTGATGGTGTGCACATTACAAACCAAAGCAGTTATGCCTTATCGTGCCAAAAAAAGATACACACAACAAAAAGTTTTCATAATTTATTTTATCTGCAAAACGAATCCCACAAATAATCATTAACAAAGTTCTGTATTTGATACAGACCATACATAAAACATATAAACATAAAATGAGTTCGGGAAAAATCTTGCAGAATATTTATACATTACTCACTCGTATACAATGTACATGTACACCTCACACATATTTGTATGAAGTGGATGAAGCATGTCACTATGTGTAAGTTGGAAAGAAAATGTACTTGAAAGCCCTCATGTTGATAAATAAAGATCCATGTCTAATGTATATACACTTTTTGTATGTGTATGATATATTTATGTGATTTACAAATGTATATATTCTATGCATGTACATGAATGTGTACAATAATATTATATCCACATATTTATATGTAAGTAAAATGATAAGGATCCACATATACTGCTCAGTTGTCAATCTCATTGAAATTGGGGAATAAATTATTATCAATATACAATCTTAAATAAATACAGATTTCAAGAACACATACTGTATGCCACCTGTGTGCTGCATGTTCGACCCTTACCATGTGACCTTGACCTTGAAGGCGACCTTGGCCTTGAAGATGACCTTGACCCTCCTTAGGCATTATGTTTTGTATACTTGACTATCCCAAAGGTGCCTGCAGATATGACCGTTTCCAATCCCCTCTCCCCTCCCCTCACTTCTTTCTCAGAATCATGGCTAAAATGGCCATGAAGTAAGGGTTGGAAACAATCATATCTGCAGGCACCTGTGGACTATCCCTGCATGTTTGATGGTACATTTGTAGTTAAAAGTTATAACCATTTATGTGAAAAAGTAACTACGAGCCAACCAGAGATGTTATCAATAGGTTGCAGGCGACATAAAAATTGGTTTCTAATTACTATACAACACCAACTTGTCACAAAATTATTGTCTGATTATTTACAATTTTTAGTAAATCATCTATGAATTCCACTATTTTTCTTTTTGAGGAAAAGTAAAAAATAAAATTTGATGAAAGTTGAAGTTGATTAACATGAGCATCTGAGTGGAGAAAATTTGATGAAATGAGAATGTAATCATACTGAAATGCCCTTACAATGCACAATATTATAAATGTCACAATATATTGAGTTGCCATAAATATGAATCCGATACAAGTAAAATTACATTTAAAACTAAATGGTCAAAGTACTGTATTACCCCTTACATGATTCAATATCAACTCATCTTTCAAAGATGCATGGTTCAACTTATCTACCCAAATTTTTCCCACCAAATGAGCATATTGGGCCCTAATGCTAGCATATGTATTGGAACATTTACATTGTATAACCTTTCATCAAAAGATACCAATGGGTAATAAATCAACAACGGAAACTTACAAGATGTTGTAAATGTAACATTATACTGTAAATTGGTCTTTATTCGTCAGGTACCAATTTTCGTCATTTTCGTCAGTGCCTCTCTTGACGAAATTACGTATCGACGAATATAAATACTCCAGACAAAATATGTAGTGTTGAAAGGAAAAATTGAATCTTAAGAGTTAATACGACAGGCAAATGATGAATCATTGAAAACTTACTACGCACACAAAGTCGCATAAAATGTACTTCTAATAACCAAATGATATGTTTTCACAACAAGCTAGGTGGTATACATGTCTCTAATTGTTTATTTATTAATATTAATTGTTAAACAAACAATGACAACAAACGCATACAGCCTATACCTGAATGTTAAGTTGGCATTTGAACAGACAAATTATATTTTAGGGACCCTTGGATGACGAATTTACGTACTGACGAAATAGTCATTTTGAACGAATGACGAAAATTGGTACTGACGAAAATAAAGCAATTTACAGTATATCATATGTATTTAAAATTTTCTTGAAGATGCCAGAATACTTTGTATTTTTTAAGCAGAAAATGCAGGATGACCATCCCTATATATAGATGTTTCCTTGTATTTCATTTCAAACATTTTGGTCCTCTTTAAAGATTGAATCAAAATTGGGAAATTTAGATTACATCTGAAGGATAGGAAATTCGAGTGAATATTAGAAGATTGGATGATTTTAGTCTCATATCAAGGGAGGACAACAAAACGTCAAGTTGAATGTACATGTATACATCTACTTATTCCCTTAATCATAATGTACTTGTTAGTCAGGGGACTTATCATATAATTCAATATCATAGATGTAGTACATGCTATCACTAAGGAATGAATCATAAATATACAAGTAGATATCACAATATTGCACAGTATCAATCACAGTTTGCCTTATATGTAAGTCTCACAGTCCGGTTTCCATGCCGATAGGTCACTTTGCTAACAGATGGTCAATCTGAAAAACATATGCATATGATTAAGTCAATATCTAGTACATGTAACAGCAAACAAGTAAAATTGAACGCAAAAAATTAAGGGTACTAGGAGATCAGTTGAAGATATCAAAAGATTGATGACATAACTCTTGTGAAATTATTTGCACAAATATTTGAAAACAGTCAAGAAAGCAACATCTTGGAGTTTCCTGGAATCTAAAATTTCATCTGGGCCTATAGTTAACAATTTAACCTTGACCATAACATTGAGCTAAACATGCAATCTGACATGCAAACATTTGTAGTAACGGGTCATGATCTTTTCCCAAATTTTTGAGATATGTGGAACTGTTACATGGGAACAAACATCTTTCAAAAGCTCATTTTCACAGTCCAAGCATCAAGTTTCAGCTAACCATTTGTGATGTATTCCAGACATGCCCTACTCTAACCCTACCTATAACTCAAAGATTGATATAAAGAAACTCTGTTGTGATTACCTGTGCCTTATACATTTCCTTGACGTCCTGTAAGTCCATGCGTAGTTCCTCGGCTTCCTCCACTTTTTCACCGTACATCTGAAGTAAGGCGTTGTAGCGACTGTCAACATCCTACAAAACATGGAAGTAAGGAATAGGCACCCATACATTAAATTTCATTCAAATCACTTCAAGAGTTTTCATATGATAATTTTCCCACTCTACATTTTGGTGATGTCATATCATAATATTTTTGGAATAATGAGACATCTTTTGATAATTGATGTACTGAATAAAAATGTCAAAGTGATTAACATCATTAGGAGGTATCCATCCAATGTGCTTTTTGGGTAAAAATAATACTTTACACAATATGAAATTCAAAATCTAGTCTCTATCCTTTCTTAAATATATGTAAAACAAAATGATAACTAGCAAACACTTTTTGAAAAATTAACTTTTCTTAAACTATACATACCTCTAACTTGGATTTATATTGTGGTAGTTGTTCCACTTGACTCTGTAATTCTTCATTTTGATTGGTCAGATTAACAAGCTCACGAGCCATCGACTCCCTGGTTCTCTCTAGCTGCTGTATATCATTCTGTGGATGTAAAATAAGATACATGTTTTAAAAGTTGATAATTAAAAAGAAAAGGGTTTATCCTATCTCTCAATAGAAGTATATGTATTTGTAGATGAACAAATAATTTCCCATGCACTCTTTTTGCATAGTCCACTCAGATTCTGCATGGCATTCAAAAACAGCATAAATTCCAACTGACATCAAACTTATCTCACACTCAAATTTAATATTTGTAAGGATTAACAAAAAATTCCTATATCACTAACTTTTAAGACAAATACATACATGTATTTGTACCTTAAAGGCCGAGCTTGACCTAGTTGAAATTCCGGTGGGGAAGCAATTAAGCGCATATGGTGTTTGGGGCGGTGCTTATCTTACACAATGTGCATGCTGGTGATAAAAATAACAAACCGCGTGGTACGATAATATAGCGATCCATGCACATGTACATAGCTTCCTATAAAAATCTTTGTACGTTCATTTGATGTATATGATTATACTGCTAAAATTAATCGAATTTCAAATAAGTTTAAGCTGTCATTTGTATGAGTTTATATCTAACATGTCCTAACATATGTACGACCTATACGTTTAATGGAAGCTGAAATTTAGGAATGTGAAGTAGAGGCGACAAAGGGTCGATCATTTCGTCATAAAATCTTAACTCTGTCAAAATGATGGGGTTTTTTTTCATTTTGTTTTGGTGTGCTTTCCAATTGTATCTTTGTTTTCGTTTGAAAAAAAAAAAACTTGCAAAGAGTAATATAATAATTAAAGCTGTTTGTCCCTTAGTAAGCCTCGTGGTTTTGGCGGGTACTTTTTAGCGGGTCTGCATAAATTAATTTAGTGTAGACAATGGCGCTGTACAGGATGTTTCCTCGAGAGAAGATTGTGCAAATCTTGTTTAATTAAGTAAACTAGCTTGTTAATCGTGATTACTGTGTAGTGGCGTTATTGAGCATCAACGGGATCTACCGAAAATATCAACTTTAGGAGTAAAAAGTGGGGATTTCAATCATCATGATCATATTAATGATTGTACTATTAATTGTGATAAAGGCAGAGGGATGAATTTACTCGGAAAGTATGTTTTCTGTAAATCAGAATTTACGAAATAATTTGTCATACAAACATGACAAATGAAATTCGGATATACTTCAGTTAATTGTTCCAAAAACTCATGACATACATGTACATCATGGATGAGTTTTTGGATTCAATATTTTCATCAAACGGAAAAAATAGGAAGAAAATAAGGTAGGAATTGTTTACGTGTGTTAAACTGTGTTTACAAGCATGCCGCATGAGAATGTGAAAATTACACGCGATGTCTGTATGACTCAGCATCCGGTATAAACAGCAACAGAGTTAGAAACGCCTACCGCATGTCACTCTTCTGAATTTGAATTAAAAAGTTGTCCTGCTTCAGGTTTTTAGAGTCAAAATACTCATTTAAATCTATACTTTATTTCTTCATATTACATACACAAACAACTGAATACAGAGTTTTGATGCATAACAAATTTTATGAACTAATTCCTTCTTTTTCACGTGATAATTCAAAATTTTCCTCTGCAACATGAACGTGTCTAGAAATTTCATATTCACCACCATTTTCCTGGTTGGCTGCTATTTATACCCCAAGTTCGGCCTTTAAGATAGACTTTGATCAGGCAATATAGAGTTACATAATGTACCTACCCTGAGTTGGACTATTTCCCCTTCCCTCTGTTTGAGTTGGGACTGTAGGTTCTCTAGTATAGAAGCCGCACCAGAGAGTCTCATGCTCTCGTATAAACTGGTCTTTGAGGCATTGGGTGATAGAATAAAACTTCTCTCTAAATCATCCTGCAAATTAATCAATGTGTCAAATAGGAAATTTTCCACTTGAAATACATGTATCACCGTACACACCCTTTCTACATGTATGTCATTCCTTTGTCAAAAACATTTATAGGTTGTTGAAATTCTTTTTTCAATAAAAGAAAGACTTACAATGTAACACCACCAATTTTGTTCTATATTCCTAGTAAGAATAACAAATATGTGGAAGTTTATACACAACATATTGACAAACAGACAGACAGGACAAAATCAATCTTCAATATATTGGCATAAAGAAAAGCTGTGAAAGTTGTTGGCAATAATGACCAAGCTTACTAAACAATATCTGTTTGTGTACTTATTTTAGCGGCATTCATATTTTAGCGGAGTTAGTGCTGCTAAGACTGCGCTAATTCAAGAATACGCTAAATCATGAATATCTTATAGATTAATGTGTAAAACAAGTCAAAGCGCTATTTCATGATTACGCTAATATGTCAATTTACCCAATTCTGCTCTGTTTCCGCTAAAATTTGGTTGCACTAAAATAAGTACACGTACAGTACATGTGTATGATATTTCTACAAACAAACCTGTGTGAATGATGTAAACATTGACGGCATTTCTCCACTTATACTTTCCGTCCTTGATATAGATAGTGGTGACTGAGATCCTCTGGAAATGGGACGCTGTGCTTCCCTCTCCTGTACATAAAATCAAAATGCAATTCTTTACAGATTCTTTATATGCAGGATAAATATTTATTTGTTCAAGTAAATTGTATAGAGGTAGAAGGGTCATCAGTTATCTTAAAACAAGACTGATAGAATATTTCTCGAGTTGTGACCAGGGATGTGGGAATCAAAATAGAGTTTCTTGCATTTGCTTTTATCACTACAATCTTGCAGAGTCCTGTAAAGTACATCAGTACAGAAGGCTTGGGTATCATTGTCCCTGATCACAACTTGTGAAGGATAATTATTCTTTCTCCACTTGAAGGCTTTCAAAAAAGTAGTATATCTCGTCTTTCATACGCATGAAATGTTGACAATAAGACAAAAGCTATGATTCATTTATAGATCAAACGAGATTGTTTCCATCACAATGAAAGAAAACACAATAAATATTTTTTTTTTAAATTTCACAAAATATTGCAAATATTTTAGAATTTAGAGTAAACCAATGAAAACTTACTAGTTGTAAGATCTGGTCCTGAGCTAATGCAAACTTTTTCTTTTCCTGGTCTACTTTTGTTTTCTCCATGTCAAGCTGTGTTTCGAGGAAAACCTACAGTGATTGGAACATAAGGATTATAAACATTTCATTTAACTTTGTATATTTGTGGTATTCCCCTATATTCAGAAGTATTTCCTTTACAAGAAGACTTAGCTTTGAAGTAAATTAAAAGATGTACATGTAGTACCTTTTCCTTTTTAATTTCAGCCAGTCCCTTGGTCAGTTCCTGCTTAGCAGTCTCTAATTGTGCAATATCACTACAATGAAATCAATACAAATATTTACTTACAAGTACATGCAAATTGTTCTGTTTTTTTTATAAATACAGTCTTTCCAGTGATTTGTGCTGTGCCGATTATCTCTGACATCGGTGACATTGTCCCAGACTTCCGATTACGATAATTGATTATGATTTTGATAGTCGATTATAATCGGGAAATTTAAAACATTTTAAGAATGAAATATTTGCATCATTAAAACATATTTTTGCTAGAGAAACAGTCCATACGTTGTACTAATAGTTTAAGTTAATAGATATATCTTTGACTTAGGTCAGTATGCATACTTGTATGAAACGTTTTCTATAGGAATTTTATGACATGATGATGCTTTTCGTCAGATACATGTACCAGCACCAATGGAAAGAAACAATGCATATTGAGGAGATAAAATATTTTCAAATTCTTAATTTAATAAACAAGGCTTAGCATCTTGTTTTTATTGCAATCATTGAGCAATTTCAGGCGGTCAACTATAGTTCTCTCCGGATATAAAATTTCACATGCTTAAAATGTAACTCAGTCGTATGCAATCTAGCAGAACTCTAGTTACCATCTTTGCTCACATGTATTATTACGATCAATAATGACTTACTGTGATAATTGAAATACTTTATTTCGAATATTATCTAACTTCTAAGATATACTCATATAATCATGATTTTCTCCTACCTAATGGAAAATTGGCGTATTAGAATGTCTCTACGACCCAGACTTTATCTGTCTGCCATCTTGAACTAGACATCTAGCACTCACTCAGCGTATTAGCAAGAGTTAACTAGAGTCCACTCTAAGGTCTACTTCCGGTAGACTATTCTGTGTTCGACTGAACTATAGATCCAAAAGTGGAACTATAGTTGGCACCCGAACTCGCTAAATAATAGTTCCGTGTTGGCTATAAATTTTGTTTGAGTCACCAAATCATGTAGAGCAATTACTCCTCCAAAAATAGGTCAACCATGACCAAACACCAACTTGCTCTGGTAGGAACTAATCAAGACCAGGCAATGTATCAATTTCATCTCAACATCTCTATCCGTTGCAAAAATGGTCCTGAAAACTGATGGTATACAGACAGACAGACTGAAAGGATACTTAAGTCCCCTTTGGCTCTGCCTGTAGGGGACACATAAAATGTTTTTTTATGAATGTTTTATTTACCAACCTATTTTTTGCATCCTCTAGCACCTCTAGTTTTGTTTTCAGTAGGTCTAATTCGGCAGTGAGTTGTGTCTTGTCTTGTTTCAAACAGCTGATTTGTGTCTCCAAACTTGTGACCTTTGACCTAAGCTCCATGACAGCCTCTGTCGCTGACCTTTCCTTTTCTACTGCCGTGGCAAGTTGAGCCTGGGCATCAACTGTAAAATTGAGAGAAAACTATTGCATTATATTTTGATACATGCATACAATTAGATTCTTACTTTTACATTAAGGTTATCGTTGTTACAAATAATATACAGTACTGCTTTCTTAAAGATTGTGTTCTTAAGTCTGCAAAAATCATCTTCTTTGATTGAGGATCTGTCAGAACCATGGCCATTCTATGCAAATTAATGACTCATTCACATGAGGTCAAAATGTAAAATTCTGTCAGCAAGTAGTTTATTGAGTATTTGATGATCAATCAAAATTCTTCAAGATAAGATACATGTAATTACCTCCTTTTTCACAACTAGTAAACATGCACATGAAATTGATAATAAGTTTTCGTTGAGTATAAACCACTTGACATGAATACGATGTATCAGATACTTTACCAAGCCTATCAGAAAGATTTTTCTCTACTTTCTCCCATGACTGTGATTGTGCAGCATATGTTGACTGTAAGTTTTCTATCTGTCTGAGTAAAGGCCTGGTCGCTATACATAATAACAATATGATATAACATAAACACAAAATTTGATCAGAACGAGTCTAAGAGCATTTTGTTTGAATTTCTTTTTTAAATAAATCTGCATTTCAAATAATTCATCCAAACTACAAATATGGAAATTTGACTCAATGCGGTCTTTTCGAAATACAGAGTTACTTCCCATTTGTGCAGGTATCTGACGTCAACGCATTGTGACGT